>JANFAF010000008.1:0-1320191 GCA_024663475.1 Pisolithus thermaeus
GGTCTGTTGCCTTTGTTGTGAAGTTATTCAAGATTTCACAGAAGTTCTGCGTCTAACCTCCAATGATAGTATTCGATGTTGAAGACATCAGCCACGTCAGAAGTACGATAGTCCATAGGACCCCGACAGCATACGCTATGAAGAATCCTCCTTGCGAATAATATTGCTCAGAATTCCGAGCGTAACGCCCGTCGACGGACTAAAACGAGCCTTGCTCCGCACTACCAGATTGTCCATATTCCTCCGCCTACTCGATGTTAACTCCAGAGGCTCTGCGGCGATGTATTGTCGAGATCCGGGTGGATATGGGTTACTCCGCACGTGGGATTGGCCATCCGAGACCTTCAGCTCCATGTCCATCTTGGTCGCCTTCAACCCCTGTCGTACTCTCCCTACAACGTTTGGCAGACGGTGGAGGACGGCGTTCTGCGGCCTAAGCATCACTTGTCCGGTTCGCCGAGGATCATCCCAGACCATCGGCTGCGCGAGGCCGGCGTGATGCTTCTGGACGATGCCTGCCATTCCGGCAAAAGATGCCACGTAGAATAGCTTCTTCCTGTCCTTCCCGACGTACTCGTCCACCAACCTGCCTTTGCGTTCTTTTGTCATCAAAAACGTTTGCAGGGGAGTATAATTTGCGTAGCTCAGACCACCATTACGGTGCGGGAGATGCTCTATTTCCCGACTGCGGGGGTCTGCCCGACGCTGTTTTGAAAGATACTGGGCATATAATTCATCCCAGCCGAGAGCATACGAGTTGCTCAGCTGGTAGAACGACGACCCCGACACGCCCTTCTTAGCTTGGACCGCTTGTGTTTCCTTGTAGAATCGGTTGCGGTGGGCTTGGATTCGAGCAAGATACTTTCTGAACTCCTCTCGCGACATGGCGTCGAGGTTGGGTAAGCAAGGTGGACGCCAGGCTGATGGATCCTGTTGGTTGGGAAGGTGATCCGACTCCTGGACGTGATCCCTTGGCTCTTCCGAAGGCACTTGATACGACCACTGAGGAGTGATCTGGAGCTCATCCCAGTTTTTCATCCAGAATGCCTGAGGTTCTGCCGAGCTCCACTCTGTCTGGTACTCTGGTGTGTCGACGTTCTTGACGCTAATGAAAGCGCCACGACGTCGGATGGAGAGAGGCCGTTTGAAACCCCAGTCACCACGGTGGGCATCTCCGCCGTGGGTAGTGTATACTTGAGCGATACGACTGTCGAATGACGAGAATTTGGACTGTTTAAGGAGCTGGCCGAACGGCGAAACTCTGGCGACCGTGCTGGCCATGACCTCTTGCCAGTCGTTTTCGCGGTCGAGTTACTTTCCTTTGCCCTTGTATTATGTAATCACCACACCTGCGGAAATTGCCGATAGTTGAGTATTTAAATTTTCTTTTTTTTTTTCTTCCTTCTAACACAACCGACGTCCAATTACTGTTGATCCTACGCTACACGATAGCTTTCGAGGATGAATGGTCCAGACAAGCGTCGAAGACGGACAAGGCATCCCAAAAACAATCTTTGCTGAGGTTCCTCCCGCTGGTCGAGGAGTGAGGAAGCAGGATCACCTGGGGATGCCTACAGACGTGATGACTTTGTATAGACTCATGTGTAGCGCAACTCGAGTTGCAGGTTTAACGCGTAAGTGTCGGTTTCGATGAAAACTATTGGCTTCGTTTTCTGGGTTAGACACCGAGGATGATCATCCTGGTAAAAGTACATATCCCGCCCTGCGCATGCGCTGGGTCCTGTTATTTGTTGGTGTCACGCACGAGGTTCGCGATAGAGCCCTGCGGACAGACGGGTGTGAGTGACGAGTTAAAGGCGAGGCTGAGGTGTTCAACTCTGTTTATCTGACGATTCCAATAACTGGATACTGACGCTGTTCTCTCCAGGGAGGACCCGCGTAGTCAGTACTAGTATAATTCATGTTCGTTAGTTTTTTTGGATGCGAATGGAATGAATCTTCGTTTGATAAATTGCCGCGTTCGGTCCTTTTTCGAATGTCAGGGTTGGTCTTTTTCAACATCCCCACCCACCGACACCCACTCGGCTCGCTTTTTTCTGCGTTTCTCCGTTCTGTGTTCGTCTCTGGTCTGACCGGGAATTACGCGTGCACCGAGTTGGTTCGCCATTGCTCCACCTGACTGACTCCGTGTTCCGTGCAAAGTAAAAAATTCTCTTGTCTCGATGTCACTTTTCAAACATCGTTCCGCAGTGCCTTCTCTCTCAAATGAAATGTACCACAGGGCCTATCCATCTATTCGTTCAGTCCCTTCGAATTCATCCTCTAATAATAATGTCTCCGAGTCCACGCCTCGCCTCGCACCCCTTCTCCCCCCAGCAACTCTCGACGCACTGTCAAGCAAATCCTCGGGTCTCCTTCTCAACCAGTCCCCCACCGATGTTGCACCCCAGGCTCGCCCCGCAAAACCCGCAACCATCTGTGGACTTCCCTTGAAATATGTCTCGTGAGTCCCCCTTGTCCGTTTTGAACAAGTCCAACATACTCACCTCTTCCCAAGCCTAGTCACGCTCGCAGTCCAGAACGCGTCCCTGTCGATAGTCATGCATTACTCTCGCGTGTCTACCCCCGCTCATCTTTCGTACTCTCCAGCGGCTGCCGTCCTCCTTGGTGAGATCCTCAAGGGCTCGATATCATTCGTGATCGCCCTCTGGAAGGCGTACCAGGCAGACTTGCACATTTCATCCCGCAAGTCTTTTCCCGGCTTCCTCACATCTATCTTCCCGTGGTCTGGCCCTTTTCGACAAGTTTGCAGCGACGTATTTAGTGCTGATTGCTGGAAGTTGTCCATACCTGCACTGCTCTATGTCGTCCAAAACTCGCTCCAATTTGTCGCCATCGGCAACCTTCCGGTAGCCTCTTTCCAGGTCGCCTACCAGATGAAGATTCTAACCACCGCCGCCTTTTCCGTCCTTCTCCTCCGGAAGAGACTCTCGTCTACCAAGTGGATGTCTCTTTTCTTCCTCGCAATTGGTGTCGCCATTGTACAGGTTCAGACGAGTGGTGCGAATCCTCGGACCAAGGAGTTCCGCGTCGGAAGTGCGCATGATGCAGCACCATTACACGTTCATATCATGAGCCCGCTCAAAGGCTTCTGTGCCGTGACCGCAGCATGCTTCACGTCCGGTCTAGCAGGTGTCTACTTTGAGATGGTCTTGAAAAACTCCAAGGCCGACCTGTGGGTGCGCAACATCCAGCTTTCCCTTTTCTCCCTTCTCCCTGCCTTTCTTCCTATCATCTATGCCTCTCCGTTCCCTTCATCCGACGGATTAATTAGCGACCTTTTCCGCAATTTTGGTGGTTGGGCGTGGGCCACGGTGTGTATCCAGGTGTTTGGTGGCCTCGTCACCGCAGTTGTCATCAAGTACTCGGACAACATTCTCAAAGGCTTTGCCACATCCATCTCCATCATCCTTTCATTCCTCGCCTCGGTAGTGCTTTTTGACTTCCATGTCACTCCTCCCTTCCTCATTGGAGCCTCCACCGTACTTGCTGCTACTGCCATGTACAATCAACCGACACCCAAGGAACCTACCATCCTCACTTCTGGGAATAAGCGGTCGTTTACACCACTCTCACTCGGGAAAGAGGAACCTATTCTGGGACAATTCTCCCCCAAGAAGTCATCGCCATTTGGTAGCCCTCGTGCCCTCGCATCCGCACTTGGTTTGGCCGACAAGCCGGGTTGCGCCTCCGAGAATGAATACTTCACGGAGATGGAGTCCACCTCACGCTATCTTAATGCCCCTTATGGCTCTCCATTCCCTTCCCGCACACCCACTCCCCGATTAGACGAGCGGACGTGAACGCTGTTAACATTATCGTCTCAAGCAAATCTCTTTTTGAACAAACCTCTTTACCCTACGACCCTTGATGTGATGACCCAATTATACCCCAGTCTCATTAGACTTTCGCAAACCTATCTACTGCTATTGCACTTCAACCCTCCCTGGTAGCGTTCACACATCCAGACAGAAAGCGATCTATTTCAAAGGTATTTAACGCTTTTTAACGGCCTTCATGGTTCCCATGCCGCTCGCTTTGCATTCAGCCCATCCGTTTCACTGGGTGCACTCAGCAAGACATCGTCCTTGAATCTGCTATTTTTTTCATTCGCCTGCAATATATGCTTCCTTCTCTCTCTCCCTCTTTTCGACAGTAGCCTTTGTCGTCAGGGCGTTCAAACCGATGAGGCTTTGTCGGAGGTAGCTACGTAGCAGTTTGCATATTACATACATACTCGATTACTGGCGTTCTTGATGTTGCCAGGCTGTAATGCTACTGGGGCCCAGGAAATACTCGAGGTAATGACTCGTCTTCGAACAAAGAGGTCGCCTAGCTGTTCACGAGTGCTCTGAGTGCCTTGTCGAGATCGCCGCCGTGTTCAGTGAGCAGTTTCTCGGCTTGCTGTCTCGGAATCTCGAACTCGTTCACCTGGCAGAGTTCATCCGACTCAGGCATGTCTCGGAGACGTACCACGAACACTCACGATGATGTCCACGTCCTCCCGTTTGGCGTTGATCGGTTCTTTGGCGGGTTTGACGGGCTTGCGATCATACACGAGCTCTCGTAAACTGGCCTCTAGTCTGGCTTTGGAGTACGAGTAGCCGTCATGGAACTTGAAAGAGTGTCGTCCATCAAAATAAAGCGCGATGGCTATAAGTCGTTGGGACGTACGCTCACTATGACCTCTGCTTCCTGTCCGTTGTAAGCTCTGGTGGTCATATTCCGAGTGGTGGCGGGAGTCAAACTTGCGCGCCTGCGCCATCCTACCAACCATGTCCGTCGATCTTGAGTGGAACAGATTGGATTCCTCCCTGGCGAAGACGCTCGTTGACATCCTCAACCGTCAGCTAGTGAACGTCAAGCGCCCCTCCTTCATAGGTCCAGTAGAGATCACTGGTTTTGACTTTGGTACCGTCCCTCCGGATGTGGAGCTGGTGGACCTACGGGACATACATCCTGACTTTCTCGAAGATAATTCGGACATGGAGTCAGAACAGGACAACGTCAAAGTCACTGAAGGCGCTGAGGGCGATGACGATGGGTACGAGTGGGTGTCGAGAAGAGCTTCTCGTCGCGGGCTGGCCGAGGACGCACTTGCCTACCATCATCTTCCCCCGCACGTCCGCTACGGACGCAGCCCAGCTACCGATCTGTTCATGTCCACGCCTACTCTGTACCCTGGACCACCACGGGACCATTGGGGAGTTACAGCCCTGCATTCGAGTTTCAATGGCTACCAACCGCCTCGGACGTCGGCGTCTCACAGCAGCCTACCAGAATCGCCCCCAAAGTCGTTTCCCGCTGACGGTCCCAAGCCGTCTATACCTCGCAATTCTGTGACAATATCCGAGGTTACCCAATCACCCAATGACTCTGTTTCGCAGCAGTCACAACCGGACCTTCAAGTCCACCTGCACGTCAACTGGCAGTCGAATCTTAGATTGACCCTCACCACTTCTCTACTCATCAACTACCCATCCCCTTCTTTCATGTCCCTTCCCATCAAGCTGTCTGTAACCGGTGTCGTGTTCAACAGCGAGGTCGCTGTGGCTTTCGAAGGCTCCAAGGGTCGAATTCACTTATGTATATTGGATGAGTTGGACCCTTACGGACCTGCGTGTCGACGATCACGCAGCAGTCAGCCGAGTACACCTCCTGACATAGACGACGAAACTGGTGGCAAACGAGATGAGAAACCGTTGCCCATCGGCCAACGCTTACTGCCTTCCATATTTATCGAGAGTGAAATCGGTCAGACAGACAAGCATGTCCTGAAGAACGTCACGCGAGTGGAGAAGTTCATACAAGATGTTATTAGGAAGACCGTCGAAGAAGAGCTTGTCTTTCCAAACTTTCATACGTTGGTTCTGGCGGACAGGACCCAATAACCGTATGTCTCACCACAATTATTCCGTACAGGGACTGTATTATACGAGTGACTTGCTCATATAGGGCCCGTCGAGCTCGTATCCGAGCTTGCGGTAGTAGTCTCGGGTACCCACCCCTGCAGCATGATGTTATGAATGCTCGACTATCACATTAACCGATTCTCCTCACCTGATATGACAGCAAGCTTCACACTACCATGTTCCTCCCTTGCTATCCGTTCTGCCTCTTCCATGAGTAACATCCCAAAGCCCTGGTGTTGGAACTTTGTCGGGTCACGACCGTGGACAGGCACTGCTGTCCCATACACGTGCAGCTCTCGTACTATACTTGAGCCACCAGCTGCACCCTCCTTTCGGACAAGTTCTGGCCTGAACGTCCCTTCTTCTGAGCACTTCCGCAGTCGCAGAAGGCCGATGAGGATGTCTCGTTCAGGATCCTCGTATGACAAGAAAGTTTCCCAGCCTCCGTTTGCAGTGTAGTCTCTGCGGATTAGTTCTACAGACTCCGGTCGCACTTTATGGTGGATCTCGTGGATCTGACCATCCAGTGAGTAACGGAATGCTGAGCCCAACACCACGCAACAGTCCCGCTTACCCCGACTTCTCTGAACCGCACGTCTCGGCACTCGGCACCGAAGTCTTTCATGCGATTTAGAGCAAGTTCCCGCAGATTTCCCGAGTTCTCACAGCCGCTCGTGACTAAAGGGAGTGGTATGTCTCTGCAGGAACCAGTCAGGACGACGATGTTTCTGGGGATACCGAATCGTACCTCTGCACTCGATAGACTCGAGTCCACGGTGGGACAAGGGCAAGTATCCTGGCAACGACGTCGACTAAAACATTTGGCGTGTAGTTCTTGTACCTCCCCGTTCTCCATAGTTCGTAGAGACCGGTCCCCCGGATGACAAGCGTCGGATAGATTTTCAACCCATCACTTCGGAACGCGGGATTTTCGAAAAATTCTTTGAATTGCTCTAGATCGCGCTCGACTCCGACGTTTGGGAGGTCGGGCATCATATGAGCAACAACCTTGAAGCCAGCGTCTTTCGCAAGGTGGAAAGACTCAGAAACGGCGCGAACTGTGTGACCACGGTTGGTGTCTCTGGCAACGTCCTCGTAGACCGACTGCACGCCAATCTCCAGTCGGGTGCAACCATATCGAAGCATTTGACTGGGTAAGTCTCAGTAGGTCTGGTGAATCATCTTGAGTGATAGTCTTCCACAAACCTGAGATGCGGCCGAAGACAGTAATCTGGCCGGGTCTCGATAGTTATACCGATGGCCTTCGACTTGCTTTGCTCTGAGTAACTGGTGCACACGGCTAAGTTATCTTTTGAGAGTATGGTAGGGCCAAAAGAGTACTCGCCGAACTGCTTCATCGACATCGATGCCCGTGAAGCCCGACAAAGCATTATGTAGTTGAGCGATAAATTTCGCCCGATAATCTTCGGGCATGCTCATGAATGTTCCACCCATAATAATAAATTCAACCTGACATTGTATTCAATGGCTGGTACATGGACAGAGGTATGAAGACCATTGACCTTGTCAACACTGTGACCCAATGCCTTCAACTGTTCAACGCGATTACGGGTCTGCTCGTATGGGTCATACCGTGCCCGAATGGCACGCATACTCGTTGGTTCATATCCAGTATAACTTTGTGTGCTGTAATCAAAATCTGAATCGGGTCCCCCTGGGCAGTAACTATATCATTTTTCTTTAGCTAATGGAGGTCATGCTACGGACAACTAACTTACACACAAATATTCCCGGTCATTGCAATGTGGGGACACCGATGAGGCTTGCACATCACTGCTACTACAGCGATCTATCGGGAGTTCCATTGGGTAAACATCAGTCCAAAAGGCATTGGAGGACGTACCCCACTCGCTGTCCGAATCGGTCGGGCGCGTAGCTTTGGTAGTAGCGCTTTCTTGTATTCATCCGGGATCGCACTAATGATGTCCACAAGTCTGGGGACACCCCCGTAGCCGTATTTCTTCGATATCTTTGCCCTCAATTCGTTCAATGACACGCTTTCGTTGGAATCGTGTGCCTTTATCAATTCCGCTGCGATTGAGGAAGTCACTCGGAGAAGGATTTCTGCTTGAGATGGACCTAAAAAGTTGTTGACGACATTGTTCATCACCTGAATTACTCGAGCCCACCTTTGGCACCCATATCGAAGTTTTGGACGGTAATACGTGTGTGGGTGATACGTACTATTGCAGGAGTCAGTGAGCACCCCGACGATGCTAATCGCGGATCGGAGTTCGGGATATGGGCCTCACTCTCATGTCACGTGTGTACGGACTCCTGAGTCGATGCTTGGCTCACTCAAACGTGGTCCTGCAAAGAAACTACCGAAACTCCGCATACGCTACTACAATGACGGCCACTCCAGGGGTCCACTCAAGGGGCACAAGGGTACGGACTTTTTCTTCGAGTTAGCAAAGATTATTCATGACACGCGCAGTGGTTGTCGCCATGTCCGGTGGAGTCGATTCGTCAGTTGCTGCGAGACTCCTAGCAGAAAAGGTAATTTTGATCCGACTTTTACTGTGAAGTTTGCTGACGCTATGAAGGACTACGATCTGTCTGCTGTTTTCATGCGAAACTGGGATACGCGTGATGAATCAGGGACAGACGTTGGTTGTCAGTGGGAAAAGGACTGGGAGGACGTTCAACGCGTTTGTCGCATGTTCGGCATACCATATAAGATGGTGAGGGATCAAGTGAATTGCCATTGCCCCGTGAATTCTCATCCCCCACAGGTTGACCTTCATCGTCAATACTGGACCCAAGTGTTTGAACCATCATTGAATAGTTGGGAAGCTGGTTCGACGCCAAATCCTGACGTCTGGTGCAATAGGCAAGGAAGAAAACAAAGTTTGTGCGCTCGAGCTTACCCCCCTCCAGAGAGGTAAAATTTGGTGCCCTCCTACGGCACTTGGCCCAAGATTCGCAAATGTTATGGTTGGCAACAGGTAGATGAGCTAATGAAACTGTTTTTTTTTGTTGATTATTTCTCTTACTGGCATCCCAACACAGGTCATTACGCTCGGAAGGACTGGCACGGATGTATTGATGCTTTTCCTCGCCCCAGATTACTCCGTGCGCGCGATTTGTCAAAGGATCAGACGTATTATTTGTCTTCAATACCAGAAAGCAGCCTAACCCGTGCGCTCTTCCCCCTCGGCGAAATGCAGAAGAAAGACGTCAGAAATCTCGCTTTAAAATGGGGATTACCAACCGCGGTCAAAGATGAGAGCATGGGAATCTGCTTTGTAGGGGAGAAGCGGAAATTCAACGATTTTTTATGCAAGTACCATCTTGCATAATGTGGTTTACAACTAACTCCCCGCAGCACATTATATACCCCCAAATCCGGGACCTATCATAGATATGACCAATTCTCGGCAGATCGCTACACACCAGGGTCTGTGGAATTATACCATCGGTCAGGGTGCGAAGATACGTGGATGTAGAACACGCATGTTTGTGGCGAAAAAGGATCTGAAGACAAACGCAGTCTTCGTGGTGCCAGGGTCGTCAGTGAGACAGTTGTTTCGTGCTCTCAGTTCCTCAGTCATTTTAGGTACCATCCAGCACTACACGTCAACACTATCCATGTATCAAATTTTGAATGGATATGGACGGACAGCCCTCCTGAAGGGTTGCAACAATCATCCGGCGTGGCCGCGCAAGTCAAGTATCGACATTGCATGGAAAGCGAAGGATGTGTGGTCCACCGGTCTGTGATATCATTGCTTCCTTGTCAAGCAGCTTAACAATCAACAAATATCAGGGATGGAGATGGACTGCGACTAACATTGGACGTTCCGCAGAAGGGTATTGCGCCAGGTCAAGTAGCAACCCTGTATCTTCAAGATTGGTGCCTTGGCTGTGGGGTTATCGATGAACCGGAATTTAAGGGATGACATACGCATGGCTGCGACATTAGGGTCTTTCCAATCTGTCAACATATCGTGTACATACTACAACGAAACAAACCATGTCGATAGTGGAATGCCGCCGTTTATAGTAAGAGATGCGAGGATTGGTCACAATGTAACACGCTTTTATCACTTCCCCACCGAAGGCTCATCTAAGACCTAGCATGAGGGCAGTCGTGCAGCGTGTCGCATCTGCATCTGTTACTAGTAGGGCGGCGGTTGAAGTCTTCAATGGACTTACCTGAAGACCCATCCAGTTGACGGAAAGGGGATCTCTAGCATATCGAAAGGCTTGATGGTACTAGTTGGCATTGGGTCTGGTATACTTCTCGTATTGTTTCCATCAGAGCTTCCTTGCTGATGATCCCCGTCCCGTAAGACAGAAGATACCCCCGTCGACATAGACATCTTGTCTAACAAGATGTGAGCTATTTTTCGTGCGGGCATCAGAAGCAAAGAGTCTAACCACACTAGTCTTGGACTGCGGGTGTTTCCAGACGCCAATGAAACCATGTGGAAGAACAGCGTCAAAGACATCTCCGGGGAGGTGTTATGCGTATCGCAGTTCACTCTAATGGCCAACACCAGCAAAGGGAATAAGCCTGACTTCCATCGCGCTATGGTAAGACTCGAAAGGACCGAGACTAACCAGGCGATAATTACACTGTTCTCCCTCAGTCCTCTGAGTCTTCACGGCAACTCTATTATGCCTTCCTAAGCAAGATGCGCCAGCTTTACGTTGCAGATCGCATTCAAGGTAAGTGAACATTCCCATCATTGACCTTTCTACAATTGTGATGTCGTTATACACATGTAGATGGACAGTTTGGTGCCATGATGGATGTGACCTTGACGAACGAGGTTCTTACTTCTCGACTGTTTGATACTCTTTACTCATCCACAGCAAAGGGCCCCGTAACTTTCACGCTTGACACCCGGAAATTCGAGTACGTCACCCCCTCAACAGACAATGGTGACCGAAAGGTTGGCAAGTCATCGAAGACGGGAAAGTCAACTTTGACACCGGATGGCCCAGAGATTGCGTCGGAGCCATGAAGATGGTATTTGTACCCAGTTAGTGGTTCGCAGCCTTCCAATTCTCTTCGGAACCGGTGTAGTATGGCCTTCCGCCGGCAGTCGCTTACACATCTGCCGGTGAGGCACCGTGCTTAATAGAGTAATTCCGCCTCAGATAACACGTCCTGGTTTCCGAGAACATGGCTCATCTTCCAGGAGCACTGCGTCCACGGTTTTGGGCTCGTTACCCAGTCACGCAATTCAAACGAATCATGCGATACGACAATTTGTGAAGAGGTGGGATTGCGATGCGCCAGCAGAACCGCGAGCTAAAGCATACCACCGACCATGCCGACAATAGTCCTCGTCCTCCAGCGTACATGTCTCTCCGCACCTCGCCACGGTACCGCACATTGCCATAATCCATTAACTTCGGCCTGGAGACTCTTTTGAAGGGCCTCTGAGGACGTCAGCATGACAAAAGATAGTTCCGTATCCAAATTTGCGGAACGGGAATTCAGGTTTGTCGAACCGAAGAGGGTGAGAATTGGAGGTGAACTTTGTGAGGGAGAGAACCATATGCCTACACTAGCGTGAGCGTTATGTCCGAAAACGGTTTGGTAGATGAAGGCGTAGCTTCCCCACCTTTGGCATGGTAAGTCCAACCTTCTCTTACCCATTCAGAAAGCCGAACGGCGCTGGAAGAGCCACCTTCGGAAGTGGCATCTCGCCCGGCAGCACGAACCGCTCGCATGAACCGTTGTTCCAATAGAGTGTATCCTTCGGGTATCAGGCCAGATAGTCCACGGGACCCGTAGAAACCATTTGCCTACATGGGCGTTAGCATGTCAGCGTACGGGAAGACATGTTCACCGAACCTGCGGACTGGCAACCAAGATGTCACAATTGATGGAGGATTTCAAAATCAGATCTTGATAGGGCCGGTAGAGACCGAAATAGCCGCTCGTTAGATTCATTAAGGGCGTAGGTACAACGAAAGAAGATATTTTGGGCGCTAAGTGGTGGAAAAGCAGAGAAACTGTACGTTCTTCCTCTCGGATATTAAATTGACCTCCCTGGATCATGGGAAATAAGAGCACATCACTGCTACTACTCTCGGTTGCAGGAGGATATGCGGATGACATTAAGTGACGTGTCTGGAAGTTCGACAGCGAATGTTGCACGAGTGGCTGAATTTTCCAAGGATCAATGGAGGGATTAGGCCACGTTATTACCGGTTCAGTAGATGCCGCATCCGAGAGCGCTAGCTGATATGAGAAACCAGATATTAGGCGCAAGAAGGAGAAACAATAATCGGCGAGAATAGGCTGAGAAGTAAAATGCAGGTACCGATCCTTCCTGTTTGTGAAATACGACCTGTTCAGATTGGCGCTGTGACAAGATAAGGACGCATAAGTCAACGAGGGATGCAATCCGGGCACACCATGTAGTTAAACACCCACCCACTGACGATGACTTCGTCATCGGAGCCGTAAACCTTTGCATGCCAAGTGCCCCAGCCTTCTTTGAAACGTGGAGGTACTACACTTGTTGCCAATCTGGAAAGCATCGGACTGCAAAACAAAGACACGTGCACGCGATTCTCATGATTGCGCAAGAGCGGGAGAAGTGCAAGAACCGGCGAGGATGGGCCAGGACGGGTGGAGCGGTTGTAATCTAGAAGTAAGTACACGTGAAGGTCAGGGTTTTCTTGCAATGCAGAGCCTAGGGCATCTAGCTGTCTGTCTGTAGGATCACGTTTTGAAACACACAGTGAAGTTGACACACTAGTTCGCGTTCCTCTGGTCCTATGTATAAGGAAGACAGGAATATTCTCCTACGTGCTCGACGTATTATTTCCTTCGAATAACACACAAATCAGTCGATTACACGTGTACATTCACTTAGCCTCACCAGTAACCTAGAGTAAAAATGAGTTGGCTCATGGAGTATACGAACGTCCTTGGAAGACAGAGAGAAGCACGGCTGGTTTACAGCTAACGCTGAAGTAAGGTCGCGAAGGCAGGGATGAAGGTGTTGCGTGGCGATGTTACGGTGACATGAAAACGACTTGAAGAGGGCAGCTGCACATGTACGCCTGTTTGTGTTGAGCACGGACATGACCTACTGCCACAATTTTATTTGGGTGGAGGACGGCGGTCAGGTGAGGGGAACGCTGACTAAGCCAGGACTCGATGTAAGGAGATGAGATGGTCAAGTGGCATCTAACGCAGCAGTGGGCGGCTCGGCTGGATACTCGAGTTGTCCTCGCGCACGACCCTGACGCCGAGCGGTAGCTATATATTATTATCTTTCTGGCAGCACGGTCGACCTACCAGAATCGACACCTATCATGGGTCTCAATGTGACGGCGGAGAAACCCTTCCGCCTGGTCTCGCGACTGAAGAAAGAATCATACAGGGCATTCTCTGCGTCCTCCTCCCGCTGGCTCCCTCGCCTTCGTAGGCTCAGTGCGTTGCTCGGTGGGTTTGACCCTCATAACGTACGCGATATCGACGCTGGCGAGGGCGTTCTTGCCGCTCGTCCGTCCAACTCTCCAGCGTTCAATCCACTCCCGGGTCCATGGGGCTTCCTGAC
Organism: Pisolithus thermaeus; assembly: GCA_024663475.1. Taxonomy (NCBI): domain Eukaryota; kingdom Fungi; phylum Basidiomycota; class Agaricomycetes; order Boletales; family Pisolithaceae; genus Pisolithus; species Pisolithus thermaeus. The sequence continues at coordinate 13,487 of JANFAF010000008.1, forward strand.
TTCGGGGTACATCATAGGATTAGCCGTTACGGTATCGTATACTTGGTCGTCACTCCCGCCCGTCCGCTCATGTGTCTAATATCAAGGCAATACTGCTGCATCGTATTCAGAACATTGTCGTCCCACCTCGTCACCACTTTCCGAACCGGACACCGCTACAAAGAAGCAGGCCGCTCTCTTATTTGCGACATTGCATCTTTCCCCTCGACCTTTCCTCAAGTTGGGTTCGATTAGTTTTGCGTGCTCCGACCCTGTACTTCCTTGGAAAATCGCTGCTCATATGGGTCATCACGCTAGCACAAACAACCAACAAATTTTCATCTTTGGACTCGCCGCGGTTACTGGCCTTGGGAGACTGGGTGGCCCAGCAAGAAATGGCCACCCTTTGCTGGTCCACGTTCTGTTCGGTGTGCGGGGTCCTCTGTATGGAAGCCTTAACTCGTGGTTTAGAAGGCGGGAACAACAGTGGTTCCCCATTTAACCTAGTAAGTTTGTGCGCCACGAAGACAACAGGCGCCGGAAACGAGGCTCATCTTCCTGCCCCACTAGTTCGGATACGCGTTCCTATTACACATATACTCATCCCCAATGACCCACGGCAACAAGCTCGAAGGACTTGCGTCTAGACCAGACAAACACGTTGTGTTCATCATCCTATTACCTCTTCTGCACGTCTGTAAAATCTCGCATTGCATTGATCGGTGATTATACTTACTCCATCCTTAGCTCACAATCGTGCATTGTCTAGGAATCAAGCAGAAATGGTCAAATCACCGCCTTATCCCCTCGGCAGTGGTATCTTTACTCGGTCTCATTCATTTCCATGTTGTTCTCTGGTTCTCCAGGTCATCGTATCCGCTCCTTAACTATATGCCCTGCCTTTTCGAAACCCTCCTGTTGTCCTTCATCATTCTCGCCATCTTCTTAAACGGTTTGGCACAACTCGTCACAGAAGGCTCTATTACACAGCCATTGTTTGGCCATCACTCCGTCCTACTACCGAGATGGGAAGAAGATTTTTCCATTGCGCTCCTCCGGTTGGGGACGGCGAGCCTCGAAGTCACCTCAGTCGCCGGGTTCGGGAATGAGGTCGGGAGCGTGTCAGCCCTTATGCCTCCCGTTGCCAACCAGGCCGAACAGGGAACAGTCGAGCTGGGCCGGCATGGAGTTACATCCGTTTCGCGAACGTTCGAAGGCAAAGGGAAGAACCGTCGGGTAAAGAAAGGGTTTGCGAACGAAATTAATTGCGTCAAGGCGGCCTCGGTTGAGAGCGATGTGTGGTTGGACGTGACTTGGTATCGCGAGTTTATAAAGTTTGTTGTTGGTGTGACGCGGTGCGTAAAGGGCTTGTGCAGGCTGGTTTGGAATTTTGCCCGGAGCAGGTCTGGGTTGGGTAGCCGATTACCACTTCCTTCATTACCTTCTGCAGATAAGGACGCCGACGACGATTCCTCTCCGCTGATTGACAAAAACCCACGTCGCGAAGATGACGAGCAGAATATGTACGACAGGTTCGTCCGCGGAGAAGATGTGAGCGACGACGATTGCGACGAATTCGAACCAGGAGACAGTTCATCTCGGTCGCTTTCCCATTCCAGTAACTCCTCGCCTTGGAGCAGCGCCGACGAAAGCGATTCTCAGCAGGAGACTATGAATCTCTATACTGACTTGGCCTCCGCCGTATCCTTATCGACATCACCATCACTTCTATTGGCACATATGACAGACAGTTCTTCTTCGCCGCTGACGAGGAGACGGTTCGGCCGGATGCTGACTGGCCGGGGGGCAACCAGTTCACAAGACCAGAGCGACGATGGGTGGATGGAAGTTCTACGTTCGCGACGGCCGGTGTCCATGGGGGCGGCCAGCTCGAGTGATAGTGCAACGGGATCAGGGGGTCATAACGAGCTCAGACACAACTGTGTCATTTGCACCATGGAACCGCGCCAGATCATATGTTGGCCATGCCGGTACGCGTATGAATCGTTCGTTTACATGCCCGTGGTTGGGTAACGCTCGCGACGTGCGTGTGTACACACAGGTGCTTTGCTTTATGCGACGACTGCCGGCAAAATCTCGCTTCTCGCTCGTCAGCTTCGAAGCATATGTGCCCTTGTTGCCGACGAAAGTGCGTACCTTACTTCTTGCGGTTTGGGATGATTGTCCGGCTGACAGGCTTCGCAATGCATCTAGTGTGGAAGGATATTCCAAGATCTACATCCCGTAGGACTGCTCGCGCAGTGTCGTGCAACCCTTGTACTTTTATGCTCACCCTACCGCTGTATCACCGTGTCACCTCGATAGAACCGCTAATGAAGATATGATCCACTGCCACTTCGTACTCCCGGTTGTCCAGCAGACAACTTGATGAAACCGAATCAAGCAAAGCACGTGCGGGTCAACTTAGATGAGAAGTTCTCGAACCTACCGGCTTGGCAGTGGCTTGAAGTACAACTACACGTGTACCATCCCTGAAGATTGGCGTACGGTATATACGTACGACATGGGCGCACAATAGTGTTCAGGAGTCCTGATCTCTGATTTTGCTGTGGACTGTTCCAGACCAATACCCTCATGCCAGATATCAAACCAGACGTGGCTCTGGTGAAGGTGGATGAGCGGACTTATGTAGGAAGTTACTGTTCCCGTGCCTTTGGAAACCACGTCGCGTTGGTGGCCAGACTTGTTTGATGGGCGGTGATCGTACATTTTGACGCATGAAAATTTGGGCTCGAATCTTTCGTCAGTTCTGAAATCCCTCTCGTCCGCGAGTTTACGAGAACTATATACGTACTTTTGACAATGCGCGCGACAGCTGCAATGTTTGCTGATACGCTCCGGCCCCTGACTTTGCTTCCGTACATCATGGCCATCACATTACCACGGATCGACTTCCACGACCTTGGGCCAAATTGTCGGGAGGGACACTACAACATTGTAAGTATGCCGGTGTGCCCGGAAACATCGAGCTTGGGTACTTGGCTACGAAATTGTTGGCTATTATTGGTTATCTTCTAGTATCGCGAGTGCGAAGTAGCCGGTCCCCCGCCATACGCGGGTTACCAAACAATATCACTACTCTGTGTCTATATCATGGCTTGTTCAGATGATGGATGGCCATGGCAGCTGCGGGGTCAAAGTCGTCTAAACCGTTGAGATCATTCACAGTGTCCCACACGTTCACACCAACAAAGACAAAGTTGCTGGATTGAAAGGTTCTCGAATACTCGGCTGCGTCTGGGCCACTACTAGGAAACGACGTGTTGAATAAGGGTGAGGGACTGCGCATCAACATACTACTAGGAGGGCTGGCAGGCCTCGGCACCACTTGAGTCCACTCCCGCAAGCCGCAGGCGATATTTCATCCAATCCAACCGCCTCTGACACTGCCGCCCGCAAGCACGGCACCGTGGTCGTTGTCATAACTATGTTTCCTCTGTGGCTATCTCTGGCTTCCTCCGTTCCCGACTCATGATCAACTCTCCTACGGGTCTCCAATTTGGCCGTGTCGCTCCATCCGATAAGTTCCTGGTTCCTCCTCGGTCACACTGATTAATGTACCTGGGTTGACGAACTTGGCAATCGATATATTCCGAATGGATTAGGTGTAGGCAGTACGGCATGACTCAGCACGAGTCTTTTGCTTATTACTATTGATGTGTTTTTAAATGACTGGGATCTATGGATGGGCCGCATCTTAATCATCAAATTATTACAGTGTCTTGGGTGTACGGGATGCGTCATTTCATCATCCGATGAGTCGTTCTTACTGTACATACATACTTGCTCGGCCGATTTACGATCGCGAACACACACGTCGAAGGCACACGGCAGCGAAGGGCGGTGGTGGCGACCGTTCGGCATGTCACACCTCCATTACATCAGCACGCCCCAAAATTCGTGCATGCCCACGCAACTCTTTTTGGTCTGGGCACGTTGCAATGAGCCGCCATGCTGCATGTGCGACATCGTACAGCAGGTACAGCCCTACCCGTGGTATGACATACATTGCTGTACACATTTATCGTATTGCTCGCTTTCAACGGGCGGTGTCATGTTCAAACTCAAGGGCCTTGCAAATCATAGATAGTTCGGGATTGTTAATTGTGATTGCTAGTACGAGACAACATTATAACTATATTCGGTTTGCAGAACGCATATCCAGGATCTAAATTTAAGAAGAACGAGAAGGAGAGGAGGGGTTGTGACGAGGTAATGAACGTGCGATCTGCGGCAAGACTTGGCAACCCAAGAGCCGAGTTTACGCTGTAACTTGCGTCATGGGATGTACTGTAAAGCGTGAATGATGGCGAGGTTTGTGCACGTATGACGATACCGATTGTTGTGAAACCACATGTGAATGTGGTGAATTCGAAGGTACAGGGAAAGCTCGCATGATATCGAGTGTGGAGGCAGTCTTGGGTGGCACCGGTGGAGGTACGTCCGCGACTACCCGGTCAACGGGTGGCTTATGCGTCGTGAAATCGGCGGTGTACACGACGGGTTCTGGGGTACGAGGCGACAGGGAGCTTCCCGAGGATGAGGACTTGGGGCTAGAAGGTGCCAAGTCGGGACAGGTGGTGTTGTGGTCGCCTTGATGATAGAGCGGTTGCATAGTGGTTGCACGAGCCAAGTGGCGTTGGTGCCTGTGACGAGTTATGGGGAGCGCAATGACGGATAACGAGTCGTGGTGACTCAAAATGTCGTCTTCGGAGATAGACAGCTCGAAGTCCAAGACTTGGAGAAATTCACGCTCGATGCGGCCGATGTCGCGTTTGCCGAAAACGCCGGTGCAGTACGCCCACTGCACATTTTTGAGTGTGGAATCATTAAGGTACTGCAGAATACATCTATCCGTCAGAATCAGGGCGGTTGAGGGGAAGGGCGGACGCACTTTGTTTGCAATTACGAGAGCCCCAAGGAAAACGCGCTCACAAGCCCATTCCTCGAGGGCGATTTGAAGGTGAGGCTTGGCGCGGTTGATGTATACGAGGGTGACCAAGAGGGTTGGGATTGACACCTCTGCACGACTGAGGACTTTGGTGACGAAGGATGTGAACGGGGTGTAGTCGGAGTGGCGGGTGATGGAGCGGCCCCGTTTGGAAGAGGAGGGACGGCCCATTGCATAGTTGACGGCGTCTGCGGTGCAATCGACGACATACTCTGTGGCAGAAGAGGGTGAGACAGGGAAGCGAACGAAGATAAGAGGGGTATATTTACCGATGATGGGCCTGGAGAGCTTGATCTCGAGGAGTTCGAGTAATGCGGGAGAGTGGATGGCAGGGTCGACGAGACTAGCGTCGTGGACGGTGAGACGGTGAAGAGCTACCATGATGCTGGTGGTGGTGGTGCTGAGGAGGGACCGAGGGGAGGGGCAGATGGTTCTGGGAGGGGGGAGGGGAGGATATATATATATCAGGGTGGTGGCGGGGTGACGGTGTGAGTCCAAAAAGGCATGATTGTACTAGGACGAAGAGAACGACACATATCCGAGTCACAGCCAGCTGTGAGTAAGTGCTGCATACGAGAACTCGTCGACGAAACAACCCACACGGCTCCATTAGAAAGCCGGGTTTATTACATAATTTCGATCTCAAAATCTGTACTCGGCACATCTCGGCACGTCCTTCGTCTTACCTGTACCGTCGGCATGACATAAGCAGTCGATGCCGTCACTCGATTGATCTGCCACTGCCTTCCCGAACAGGGCGGGTCACCGGTGCCCCATATCCATACACATACGCATGCTTACATACACACATACACAACACACGCACGAGTCGGTCCCGTCCCATTTCATGCACCACCCCCTGACGTACCACTACTTCCTCCTGACGCCTTGCTTCCACGATTCTTGCTCCCCTTTGGCCGTCCTCGAGGCCGCTTCGTCGTCCCTGGCTGTACATCTGGTGGCGTGTCGCTCGTTATACGCTTGTCTCCGTTCACCCGGCGTTCACGCAGGTACCTGTGACAGTGCATGTCCGATCATCATCAGCACACACTCCGTCTCGCAGAAAGCAGACAATCGATCCGGTTCCGGATCACACCAAGTGTGAAGACAGATCCGCCCTCATCGCTCTCGTACACACGACAACGACCGAATGCAGTGGCCTACTCACTGGGATGTCTTCTCGTCTAGCGTGGTTTGGAGAGGCGGCAACGGAGGTTGCCCAAGTTCGACCCGGAGACGGTCCACGTCCCGCTTCGCAGTGGCATATTCCCCGTCTTGAAGCGCAACGACTTGTTGGCGTAGTTCAGCGCATCTGTCGGTTTCCTGTCATCACGGATGTTTTCAGCGGACATATGAAACGCATACTCCCGCGCTAGAGACGCTTCCATCAAGTCGGCCTGTACGGATGATTAGAATGGGGCAGGTAGTCGTCGCTGCATGCGTACTTTGTCACGATCTGCGTTAATCTACTTATGTAAAGGATGACCCATCTGATTAGTGATTTGATGCGATGGGGGTAGACAGGTCGGACCTCCGCTAGACAGTTTAACAGCTTTATCCTCTCGCTATCAAGTCTGCAAGAATGCCCACCGAAAACGGACGTCAGAACACCGGAACGCCGCATGACCGCAAGGAACACGTCAAATAGAGATACAGAGACGTACTTATTTTTCTGTTCCCTGATGTCCTGTATCGCTTTGTCCTTCTGCTCAAGCGTAGCATGAGCAGATACGATGTGCGCAGTGTGCAACTGCAATGTTAACGAGTGTTTCCTAGGAAGGCATCAGTCTGTCTTACAAGGATCACGGCGTATGGAGACACATCCAAACACCCGTTGGAGACGGGAAAGCGCATGCCAGCAAGCACAACAAAAAGAGAACTCACTTCAACTCTGCCGTCTTAGCAAGATGGACTAGTTCGCTGGCCCAGTCTCCCGTCGCAACCAGCGGCTGAGGCTTTTGATGGTGCGGAGTAGAAGGAGCTGTGGGACCTCCATTGCCAGCAACGCCAGCGGAGTTAGTGGCGGGCATCGTGGTCGAAGTCATAGGCTGCGTCGTGGTCGTCGCATGTGGTGCGACGGTGCTTGGACCCGCAAGAGGTGCACCGATTATCGTCTGGCCATAATCGGTTGACGTCGATGCGGCAAACTGCTGATACATTCCACGGGACGGGGTTGGCGCGTCTACGGGTGAGGAAAATGGGCAGAATTGGAGGAGTCCGGGGTCTCGCCCCTTGTGGTTGGTCCTTGGCCTCTCAGGAGTCAGGACCCCGGGCACAGTTGACAAATGCGGAGAAATAGCCCCTGTCCATGCAGCCTATAATTTATCGTCTTCCATTTCACGAGTACATATTTGTAAATTCGTGACGGTGGAACGTGCGTTAGCGCCATTTATGAGCTGATAACAAACAGAAAGTGACGCCACACGCAGGGCTTGAAAGTGCGAGATATGATAAGTGGACACCCCCTTCTTGAAATGGCCACTTGATTCCTTCATATTCCCCTGGTTTCTCGTTCTGTCACAGTATATATTCTACTCACATGTCCCAGTCGTAACATGATCATATATGACACGAAATCGTGATAGTATCCAAATTAGGCAATGAGACACGTCGTAGTGGGTATTCCCAGCAAAAACTTGAACAGGCTGCACATCCGTCCTCAAGTTGATCACAGAGCCCCCTCAAAAAATGAGCGTTTTGAGACCGTTCTCTGCGATGGACATGTTCAAGTTCAATAACATGTGAGTCAGTCCAGACAGATATCAACCTCTATGGGTGGTGTCGGTATTCGTTCCTTTCGCTAACCAGCAATATTGAAGCAACTTGGACATCTGGACGGAGACGGTAATGAATCGTCGCATGTGATGATCCATTTGCATTATCTGATCCATGCTCTCAGTACGGAATCAACTTCTATCTCGACTATCTCGCTCGCTGGCCGGACTTGTGTTGTGTCCAAGAAGCTCCCAATGGTCGTATGATGGGCTATAGTGCGTCTCTTAATCTCCCTTCTTCGAATATGCGAGCCCTACTCACGCTCACGGGATTGCAGTCTTGGGAAAGGCGGAGGGTAGCTCCACTGAGTGGCACGGACACATCACCGCCATTACTGTGGCCCCCGAATATCGACGTTTGTCACTCGCCCGCAGCATGGTCTCTCGTCTCGAGCTCGTGTCCGACCAACAGTACAAAGGCTTCTTCGTGGATCTTTATGTGAGATGTAACAATGCTCTCGCAGTATCCATGTATGAGGGCTTCGGGTATTCCGTCTACAGAAGGATCAGGGAATATTATGGCAGTCTGGGAGTGGGCAAAGATGGTCGAGATGAAGAAGACGCTTTCGGTGGGCCTTTCGACGCTGTTCCTGCGTGCTCTTGCTAGAATGTTCATCGTTCATCTCACAGACATGCGGAAGCCCCTCTCACGAGACCCTCAGAGGCGCTCCGTGCGACCCAACGGACGTGAGATCAACGTGAGTGCAAGTAGTGTATCGTGACCTTGGGCTCTACCGAAGTTAGACACATTTGTCTGATTCGTGAACTTATCGACCTCCACTCATCCACCCCGTCACGAATCTAACATCCCACACGTATCGACAATGCAGAAATAATATTCATATACTTAACGGGGGCGGTTCGTCAGGGCCCAGAGTTGCGATTTCTTCCTCGTAGAACCTCGAAAGAGCCTCCTTATCACCACAAAACTCCTGAAGCCTCATCCGGATCCGCTCGGCTGTTGCTGCGGGCCTAGAATCCCTGCTTTTAAGTGCCGTGCCCATCCTCCCCCCACCCATGAGGCGGTTCGTCAGGAAGAGGAACCCCTGTGAACCCCTCAGTACCTGAACAAAGGCAACTCCTGATCGGTGCACGAATTGTGAATACTTCAACGGTGCCCTGCGATAGGAGTATACCACGTCCACATCACGGGGGTACATATCAGTCGACTCGATGTCAACGACGAACCCAAATCGTTTCAATAGCGCGTATTCCAAATAGTGCGTGATCTGTGTTCCCTCAGGGACCCTCCTTTCCAAGTCTGGCACGACGGGAAGAGGCAGGGATAACCGTATGGGGAAGCACGATTGGAATGGGTTTCGCTCCCGAACGTCGCTAATTTCTGATACGTACGCCTCCACTAGCTTGAGCCCATACTTGTCGATGGTTCTGCCCCATTGACGGAGCATGTCGTCGATGCATCGAGCGGTCGACCCAATCCATTGAAGCTCAAAATGGAAGACTGTGCCGGGGTTGTGGATGATGTCATGGTGCAGAATAACTGACTCCGCTTGGTCGCTTTTCTGTGTTACCTTGATGGTTAATATGTCTACAATGAGGCGCAAGAAACATGTCACCTTCGTCAAATCCGCGTCGATGATCATGCTCTGCGTCAGAATGAGTTGCCTCTTATTTCGCTTGGGGCTGATTCCACTTGGTTTGCTCTGGTTGGACAGGTTAAAACCTCGCCCAGTGAAGCTGTCCTCGTTAGACGAGAGGCGAGGTTTGTTGAACCAACCTCTTGGCGTACTGACAGTTGCGCACTCTCCGTTTAGCTGGTAAAAATAATGCCTGTCCCAACACGGTCACGTCATCCGCAACTATGAACTAGGGCCGACAACTTACCCATCCAAGAATCCATGCCGACCGGTGCAGTGAACAAATAGCCCTTGATCGAGAAGTTTGGTTCCCCACTCCACACCCTGCTCCCTCGACGAGACATCCCTAAACTCGCGAACAAGCCACGACACGAAGTCGAACCCGGTGAAGGAATCTGGAAAGTTCATCCTGTGCCACTTGTGCAACTTGATTGGCACTCCGTCCTCCTCTCGCATCGCCTTGGCGATGGCAATGAGAGACATGTCCGCGATCTCCCGCTCGCTCTTCATTTTCTTCTTTAATGGTCCTGCCGCATGGATCTCATCGAGCTGTGCCATCAACGACTCGTCCAGGACGGAATGCACGGGTCCCAGAGTAGTTGGCAGGAACCGCACGGGAGTCATCTGCTGTCCACGTTCGTCCGGGAATTGCCAACGGGCCTTGGTAAACATCTCCGCGAGCTTGTCAATACCCATCAAACGGATTTCTTCTTCATCCAACTTCTCGCCAGAGGGACCCGTGTTCACCTGCGGCGGTTCGGCAGAGGGAATTATTACAAATCTGGTGCGCCAGTACCGCAGGGACTCATTGAACTGATGTTCGTATCCTGCGACTAACATGTCTAGCCTTTGAAACGTCAGACAGACACCTTCAGAAGATGACAAACCCACGCACCTGTTCCACCCATAATTCTCAAGGCCATGAGATACAAACTTGGTCTGGAGCTCAGTGTAGCCAACCCCCAACTTCGGCCAAATCAAGCACTCATAATCAATTGGCTGAGAAGGGGGCATCCTCCTCACGTACCGCCGCACCTGGATCGCCTCCCCCGTATACGACAGCCGATGGATCTCATTGCTCATACTCAGATACACGGGGTCATCAGTAGAAAGCAGCACCTCAGCTGCTCCACCTGGTTTCGGTGTTGCATCTTCTTCACCAAGAAACGACTTAGAGTGCCGCGTAATCTTCGCGTTTCCGTCAGATACGGCGGCGTTGCGTGGGCGGATAACGAACTGGAAGCCCTGTGCAAGTCGGACTGCCACCATCCCGCGCATAACGACCAATGCCCACGCTCGACGAATCCGATCTACCGTCCCAGTCACATTGGGGGCCTTGACCATAAACGAACGCATCTCCGTGGGGTCCACTACAAAGTCATACGAAAATACATCGTAAGAGGACTCGAGTTCTGCATTGCTTGGAAAGTGCTCCACAGTGAGTGGGAGGCAGGCTGGTGTGACCATGGAAGCCCACTTGACCTCGTGTTTGTATACTGGCATCGGGAAAACGTGTTGCCAGCGACTGGCGAGCGAGGACTGCGCATAAGACACAGCAGACTGTGGGCGCGAAGGGTTCGCACGCGAGCTTGTGAATGGGAACGAAGCCGAAAGTGGAACATTTATAGACGTGAGGGTCGCCCTACGACGCTTCCCGAACGATGTATCATCGCGCGGGGGTGTGTTGAGTGGTGAGTGCCGCGTAAAGGATCCGTGGTGCAGAGTCGGAGAGTCTTCGTCATAAGCATGGCCCATTGTCGACCCACCAGAGACAGAGGGCAGGATAGCCATTGGTTGAGGAGAGCGAGAGATGGATGCTGAAGGAGTCGCTGGAATGGTGGAAGTTCCCGGGATTCGGATGGAAGGTGTCGGCGTAGCTTGACTACAGCTTAAAGACAATTCTTTCGCCCCCGGCATCTGTGGCTCGTTCGTACTTCTGAAGGGATTGTAGAGCCAAGACGTAGCAAGCTTCGCCAAGCGAGATGAGGTGGTCTCAGACGTCGTCGCAACAGAAGTCCTCACAGATCTCAGGGAGGACTGTGAAGGTGACGTGCTACGTCCAGTTAACGAGGCAAGTAGGCCATCATTCCCTTCACGGGGTAAGTCCATGAGAATCCGTCGAGGGCTTTCCAAGATGGGTGCAATGCGGCTCGAAGCAATCGACCCACGCTGCGACGCCAAAATCCTTCTCTCACTTGTTATTGACGAACGATGGGCGACAACCGTTCCAGTCGAACTGGAAGCATATGACATACGATTACTGTGCAATGGCCGAGGCGCTTCCTTGGAGGCAAATACTTCCATGTCAGCTTGATCTGCTTCTGCCGCCGTCAGAGCTCTATTCTCCATAAGAAGCTCCCTTGGGGGTGTAGATGGAGGATCATAGGTTTCCGGGAGGAACGGAATCTCAATGTTTGCAAGGACATCGTGTTCGAGCAGACCAAGCATCTGTATTTCGTGCATTTTGGCCCTCGCAATGAACCTAGAGATAGTAGTTTGTTGGACCTAGCCTACAGGGAGAAGCGATAGTAAAGTTTACCTGCCCCGTCGAAACGGAAGATCCATCTGCATATCCCAAAAAGTGACACCGATCCAGAAAGGCTCCCACCAAAATGTCACTTTCTCTCGTCTCGTCGCATCGTTAGGGGTCTCGTCCCCGCCCCAGAGCGGGTCAGTGATGCGACTGCCGTTCTTCCCGTCTCTATCAGTTTTTGGATCGTAACCCCGAAAGCTAAAAATGGGACTCTGGTGCAATGGCCGCTTAGCAAGGCAAACCAGATCGAGGCCAAAACCATGGTCGAGCATTCGCGTCGTCGTGAGGCGCAGAAGGAGTTTGGAAACTCGAAAATAACCCGTCCCGGGGGTGATTAAAATGGTTGCAGCCCCAGTCAAAGACAGAGATCGATCGATGTAATGGGTTTCATTCGGGTTCAGAGCAAGGTTCAACGCTTCAAGAATAGGTCCATCATGGGCATACGATATTCGTCCTACCAGCCGCGCCTGATCGGGGGTGGTAGACTCTACAAATGCTTGATGATAATGATGAGTCAACAGGATGTCGCGCTGGAATGCCCAGAACGAGTCTTTGAGATGAACGAGGGTAGGTTTCCAATCGCTAATGACTTCGAGGTCTGTTATCACCTTGTAAAAATCCTTGTACCAATTACCATCCTCGTCACGGCGCAGGGGGCCCGCCGCGTACCCGAGTTCGGACTCATCATAGAAGACTCTCGAAATCAGTACAATTGTAACGGTGTGATTTGTCCCAGCTTCCCGCCACTTAGAAAACAAAGCAGGGAGAAACGAATGGATGATCTTCTCATTATAGCGTTCTCCATCACCAGCGAATTCCCAGAGTTCGCGGCAAACCTGGATGAATATAGTCACTTTGGCAGATAGTGACCGATAAATGGCCTTTGTTTTCGAAGTCACATAACCGGCAGACACCTGAAATCAGTGATCATACAATTGGGTCTGCTGATATGTCGATGCGAAAGAACGCACTTACTTTGTTACCGTTGACGTAGATGTTCTGTACTTTGGCAGCTATGACACCGATAAAAGATATCTCTTGCTCGACGAACACACACTGTCCCACGAGATGTTCACCAAGTCTCCACATGTCGTTGCGACCCAGATACTGGTCCTGAAAGGTAAACTCGATATAATCGGCCGAGTACTCTTCCCTGTCCACCTGGCGAAGGAATCAAGCGCTCCAGCGTCAAACATTGGAGATAAGCGGTACCTTTGTCACCGTGACCTCGGTGTTGTTCTTCAAACCAAAAACATCGGCGGCATTTTTGGGAAGAGAAATCTAAAGTGAGTGTGAATAATATACAGTGGGGCCCATGAAAATAGAGACCTGCAGAGTTGGCTTGGAGCAACCCTCATCTTTCGGAACTGTGAAGAGAAAACCAGAAAAGTCCTCGGATTGCAGCGCGGTTACGCGGAGAACGTCGCCTTCCGTTACACCGGGCCACCAAGACTGGTTGAAAATGACTTTGGGTGTTTCTTTCGATTCATGGACCCAGGTATTTAGAACCTTGAAATCCCCGTGCCTCAGGGGAGCTGGTGGAGGATTCCCAATGGTAGACTGCAACGTGTTCGATCTCCTTCGGCCATACTGTAGGGTTTGCGAGTCGGTGCGCACAGTCGTCATATCATGACGTTGACGTTGCCTAGGCGCTCGCGTGTCTATCATTGTCACGTGCCGCCGATTTTTGGGGTCGGTCCCGGTCAGTTATCGCTCCAAACTTGCCAGCTGTACAAAGTAATAGTCAAAATTGTCACTGGGATTCATAAAACCCTGACCCTGGTGCATGCCAGAGAGGTCCAGTTACGACAAGAACGAGTATCGACTGCTGCTGCGCTGCTCTCGAAACCGACCAGCGATTCGAAATCTCTTGGCCGTGACTTGCCCCTCGACGTTCGACGCTCTTTCGAAATTTACACTCCTTTAACCACCGGGGCTTCCAGCCACATGGATCTTGCAGTCGCAGATTTTGCGTCGAAGTATCCCTTTTTCGAGGACCATAATACCGTTCTCGCATCCAACCGTTGTCTTTCAACCGAAACCCTCCGCAACTCCCAAACGTTTTTAGGACCCGACTCTCAACGATCTTCATGCTCTTCAACGAAACCATCACCGACCGTCAGATTCGCACCGCTACCGAAGACTGATTCGACCAGGAAGCGATCCATACCGCCTCTCGGTGTTTCGGGACGCGCACGCCTTTTGTATGAAGGACGGAAACCGCTGTGGTCTATCGATCCGCCTTCGGGGGAAATAGGGGAGGACCCGATGATCCTGCTCGGGAATTTTTTCAAAAAAGCGGGTATGAGGATGCTGCAAAGAGTTAGAAAGAAGTCTGCGTCGCAGGCGAAAGATGATTCACGTGCAGTCGATGTGATCGACATTAAACCGGATGAGATTTCAGGAGAGACCGAGCATGCAGTATCGTCGCAAGAGACGGGAGGATATAGCGGTTGACGACAGCGAAGGAAAGCAACTGGAGAGAGCGTCATGGTTAACTGAGGGTGGCGCTTGCTGTGTCGGAAATCTTCAGGTACGAAGGAACACTGGACATTCTCCACATTTTCTGAGCTCTCTTTGTGGATTGTGCTCGTATGTCCTACCACTCGTTCCCATCATGCACCTCGATTGATATCTATACCTTGCACAGTCGCTGACCGTTTTCACTTCATTCTTGACATTTTACCTGTATCCCTTTTCCCGCGATGACTTTACACTACAGTCGAAGCCTACATTGCTATTGGGTACTGAACATCTACTTTAGGTACTTGTGCTTGTCAGTAATTTCTCTAACATTGGTTTAACTTGACCTGTGAGGGTTGGAACTCGGTGTTAATCTCCTTAACCAAATAAACCCCTCCCCTCCTTCCAATCTTCAGTTTTCATTCATGCCTGATCTACCTACTAAAATAATGACCGAGTAGACCCTGTTAGGCATTGACATGGTCTCCCGCAAACTTTGTGTGTAGATAGTATTCGTCACGATATCAGTTTTGAGTTGGCCACTGCCATTTCTGGTGCTTGATTACTAAGCCGATCTTGTTTTGCTTCCGCTATCCGGTAACCATATGAGGTAATAGCCGGAGGTCCATTGTGCGGGATGCTTTTGTTCGTCGCCATGACTGACTGAGGGAACAATAAGGTGCGGCTTATTTTGTATTCAAGTATAAAGGTTGGAATGTAACAAGCGTCCCATGCACCTCATTTCTCGCTCTGTATCTCTTTTTTTCCCCTTACTCTTCAAGTCTATCCGTCTGGTGCTGGGCCACCTTATCATTCGTTTCCAACTTGCCTGCCGCACTCCTTCAAACAACGCAACCTTAAAGAGAGTACCCAATGGCACCTGTAAAGACTTGTGAGCAATTTTACCTTAGTGCTGCTCCTTTCATGTAGTCTTATACCCGACAGACATTTTCTTCGGCCTCAATGTTGCCCGCATATTGAGCATCGTGTCACTTCTTCTCGTTTTCGCCAGCAGCATCTTTGTCATGGTCAATGATATCGAGGCTGTAAACTCCTATGAGTCTGCTAGCCAGAGCAATAATGCCACCAACGTAGATCTCGTTAGCTGCGATTACATTGAGTAAGGGAGTTGCACGTTTCCGATTTCCCTTGTCTTACTTTTTCTCAACAGGAACAGTACCGTGCCTAACCAACTGGGCGGCGTCTTCTGGGCCATCGTCAACCGTCTCCTCATTATCTTCCAAGTTGTAATCCTCATCATGTCTGAAGTTGGCTGGCCCATGCCGCTCTTCGATCGCTTCTTCCCTGTCTTGGGCTCCAATTTCGGTTTGGGTGCCCTTGGTATTTTCCAGGGATTGTAAGTACCCATCACGTACTTTTTTCGGTACCCTTTCTTATCGATGTTAGCATGGGCGCTGCGGTTCTCTCTCAGCATGTCGACGACTTCACCTTCGTCGCCGCGTTTTTCCTCTTTGTCGTAGGCTGTTTAAATATGCTGCTGGGCCTCATCTTTCGAGAGTCAGCAAAGGAGAGGCGTTCTATCACGTCATGGCGTGACGGAAAGAGGGATGTCCTCCCTTCCCATCTGCCACCTGTCGCGAACCTCAACCGCTCCGGGACCTGCACCTCGGCAGAATCGTATACTTCGACCACGGTTTGTGATGAAAAACGTGATATGAGTGAGTTTGGTGTCGCCCGTGGCCGTGCTGGATACGGCTTTGGACGTCAGGGTGAAAAGGCAGCAGGAATGAAAGGTCAGTTTATTCCCTTTCGGGAGGTTGCGACCCTCGTTTAAACTATATCCTTCAGGTTTCCTCATCTCGAAGCCACTGGAGACCTTGCCCCGCTACGCTGCTCGTCCGACCAGCGCACCGTCGGCGTCCTCGCGTTCTTCAACGCCTCAGCCACATTTTAACTCGAGCGACACTGCTATATGACGATTTGAACATTTGCGCATTATGACTGTTTGGATGACTCACAGACGCTGTAGATGTGTGTACTACATGCTGACCCGCTCGAACTCTATTCAGCCCCTGTCCATTCACTTACTTTAGGAGGTACTTTATTGGTATTTGTAGCTCTAGCCTCACTGTCGATGTGTTCTAACTAAATGCTGATGACGGAACTGCAATTTTGTGTTCCCATTTTCCACTACGTCTCCGCGAGCCACTCAGTTGTAAGGTACAATGTGCAACGCAGATGACTGGACGACTCCAACGTATATATCTTGAAGAACTCGGGGGGCCGTATTGGGATCTTCCCAGTTGTTGTAAATAAATTATGCTTTGTAATAAAGTAAGGATGCTAGTGCAGTCGGTTTTGTCTCCTCTTACCGGGGAATAGTACTCCAGGAAATGTTCCTTCCCTGACTCGTCAAGGTCTGTATCAGCATCAAGGAGTAGTAGTATGCATGAGATCGGTTAGAACGACAAATTACTGTAAACCTGGACAGGCCTGGATCTCGGCATCGAAACCCTTTGGGCCTTCGGTGGTGAATATATGGGCCGTGAACTTGGCCACATCCTCAGCAACAGGGACAAAGGCATTTGTTTCACCGATAGGAAGACGAAGCTTTCCGATCTTCTAAGAGTCTTATCATACAGCGAGCGGTTCCCGGCATAGTACCCGGGACTTAGCACCAGCGTAAGCGTTGTAGGGGGCGAGACATCCAAGTACACCGGATTATAAGTTGGCCGGCACCTGCTATGGTAGTTGGATAATATCTCGACTGCAATACCTCCTGCCCAATCTTGAAGAGTTCCCACAAGAGAGGCTACTTTTGTTCGCCCGCAAAGTCGGCACCGGTGGAATCGAGGATGGTGCTGCGAAATTCTGCCTCCCCTAGTAGCCCTGATGGTGAGGAAGTTTCATCTTAAGCTCGCGAGCAGACAGGATAAGAAATATAGTGTCTCCGCCGGACCCTTTGAACGCCTCGCCAAGTCCCATATAGTCACTGAGTTTGTACGGAATCGGTTCTAGATCAAGTTCCTGAAGATCTTTACATCTGGAGCGAGACCGTAAAGCTTGCTCAACTTTGACGAGCGTTTAATAGGAGGTGTCTACTGCGCTCGTTAATGACGGCAACAACAATGATACGGGAACTCAGGAAGAGACGCGTATCGCATTGTCAGGGCTTCTTACGGTGGAAGAGCTGGCAGTCTCGTTGTCAAATCTGACAGGGGAAGACTTTCGTCACACCTGTGTGTATCCCGCATCTCGCAGTGTGTTGCACTCATGTGATGAGTCTGCGAGTCCACCATAACCGAGCAGGGACGACCATTTTCCTTCGAGTTTCGGGTCTACCTAGGCGAAACTAGATCGCACCCAAGATTCAGGTAACTAACAAATTCAAGCAGAGATCTGAGTCGCACTACTTACATTTCACAAGTAGGTCGCAGAGTGAATTAGCCACGGGATGAGCACTTCCTGTACCGAACGGAAGTATGTTAGTCTATTTTGATGGATTTTCGGAATATAGTCCTGAGTGGCGTTGTCGCAAAGCCGTCAGCACATTTGAAGCACCCCAGCGGCCTTTGGCTATCTCCTCTCCGTCCAGATGGAGTACAGGAATCCAATAGACATATTTCCTCTTCCAAGTTTCCTGTCCCCTATCCTGGATGTCGACCACTTGCAAATCAAAGTCATGCTAAAAAGGTCATTCACGTCGCACACATCACAGTAGGAGTGGCTCTTACCAGATCCTTGACTTTGGCAAGTTCAGCTTTTGCGATCTTCATCCAAGGTTGGTCAGTGAGCTCCAGTTCAGAAAGGACTTGCACTGACATCGCAGAGGGAGCAGTTGGGACCGGAGAATAGGGTAAGGCGGGGAATTTTCGGCAAGCGCGCTGGCATGACCAGCCGGTGTCTAACAACGGTCGTGAAGAATGAGGTGGCCGAAGCGCTGAGGTTGGGTAGTTTTTATGTATGAGCCGCCAAAACAAGGACCCACAAATCACCGTAACTAAGTTGCTCCCGGCTCGTCCAGTTTCTGAGTCCTTGAACTGTCTTGGCCAGTAGATGTTAAGCAAGTCCTCGCTAGCAAGCGCTCAATGAACCGTTGGAATGTCAATTCGAGAACCAGCTTGGAGGAAGAGAAGTGGGTGTCCCTAGTCGCGTTTGTCGTATCCGAGTTCTGACTCTGGCCAACTTCGCAGCGCGTCCGTGTCCGTTTTTCTCTCAGGGACGGTGTCTCTTTGCGGATTCGTGCAACTTCCTTCACGATATTAAGGTGAGGGCCCCCGTCGTTGACCTCTCAGTATCCCATACGACCTCGCAATGCAATGCCCTTCCGAGCAACTCCAGCGTTCCTCCTGCCATTGTTGTGAACGCCGCCGCCGGCCTTCCCTCCGAAGGTCTTGATGGTCCTGTCCCTCATTGTTCGCGTTACTCGAGCCTTTTATCAGTGCTAGCGGATGTCATTGGTCCCGATCAAAGTACCTCCAGCCAGGATGGTATGGACGCGATGTTTTCCGAATGTCCCGACCGTCTGTCATCTCATTCGGTGACGGCGAGCAGTAACAGTACTATGGTTACCGAATCTGATTCGACTCTTGTTGGCCACTGTGACTCGGGGGATGATAACTCTCAAGTAGTAGTTCCTTCTTGGGAAGGTTCTGTCTATACAAACCCATCGCCTACCTGTAAAACCTTGGACCTCGATCAACCGCGCGCTTCGCACGCGACAGCCAATGGCGAAGAGGCTTTGGAATGCTTCGCCTACGAGGTGGATGCTGTCCCTCCCTGCGAGGGTAATGGTGTATCACGCGTATTTGAGGCAGAAGGAGTAGCTATGACGGAATACGATACAGAGGAATTCCAACACGAGGCAACTGCGACACCGTTCCGAAGACAAAGTTTCACCTCTGTGGTCTCACCGTTCAGCGGTGTGTCTCTATTGGCCTCACCCCAAGATACCTGCCGCAAAACATTCGCGTGTGGCCACGCGCAAGTTCGTACCCCTGACCTGTTGTCACCTGTACAATTGTCTGCCAAGTTGCGCCCCTTCTCGCTCTCTTCGGCTCACTGTCCTCCTCGAAGGGGGGATTCGATAGACTCCGGTTACGCAGAGGGCGATAACTGGATCGATCCAGAACCGCTATCACGGTCTCCCCCACCAAAAGCACTGCCGTACCTAGTTTCCAGTTCAAGGTATTCGCACAGTTTGCCATCTACCTCACCCCTAATGCAAGAGTGCGAACTCGCATATTGTATGTCCAGCGGCCGTTCATCACCTTCAGTGGGTTTTATCGAAGCGAGCGTGCCCGAAGGCATCGACGACTGCGACGATGGTACCTCGTCCATAATAGAAATCTACGAGAGTTCTTCGTCCGACGCAGAGGGCGGCTCGTCGCCAACAATGAAGATTTCCGACTTTACTACCCTACATGAGGCACGCGAAGGTGGAATGAGTGCGCCCCTTAATACAGGTCCGTCTTCGGCTACAGTTGCTGCCATATTACCAGATGTTGAACACTCCAAAGTGTCCGGTTTACGGGAGGAGCTGTTCAAGCAGCCTACGAATAACAAGAATACATCATTTGGTGCTGCTCTGTCCGCCCAGCCATCGCTTGATTTCAGCGACGCGTCTTCTCGAGTCTCCTTCTTGAGGCATGACTCTCCACCCTCTTCTCGTTCAGGCTCTTCCACTCCGAACACTTCTTTGTTTTCTCAAGATAGTGACTCCCCGCATGTTGAAGAATGTCTTTCTGTTCCCAACTTTGCGAATGCGGACCATCCCGCGCACTCGCAGGAGTTCCAGCACGTGATGGATGAGGACATGTTGCATAGACCAGTGCTTGCACCTTTACAGAATATGGCCAGCATCGAGCAGAAATCTCATTCACCTCAGTTGAGCTGCGCAGGTGACTACGAGAAGTTGGACGACGATGTTACCACAGACGCGGGTTTTCCGCCGTGTTTTTCTACACCGACAAGGCGGGAAGATGCGGAGGCTGTTCAAGCCCTTGAAACAAGAGGCCACAAAGTCCCTCTGGAAACAATTGTTTCATTCGGTGCTATTTCAGCTGAGGGAGTACTACAGTTTCCCATGCCTCCGATGTCTGAGGATACTGCTTCACCGCCATTTCTCGGAGACGGCACAACGTTCCAGCAACTCACCCTTTGCGACGCAGCTGATATACGATGTCTGCCTAGCACTGCAAACAATCGCAGTGCGCAACTGACATATGCACCCTCGGACCTCGCGGTCGGCGCTTGTCCGAGTAAGCAAAGGCTTTCTACTCCTAGGATCACTTCTATTAGCGAAGAGTTGCACAGGAGTCGCCCCGATGCGAGTCTACCAGACACGAACAGGATCGTCGCACATTCTCCGGTTTTTGGAAAGCCTTCGTCGTCTACGGCAGACGGGGTGGGTGAAACTGCAGGAGGACAGCGTTCCAGCCCGTCTTCACACTTAATAGACCACCAAGATATACACGATGACCCGCGCAACAATCACGCGAGCTCTTCCTATACTGGAAGCCCGGCTTTTATTCCACGCGATACGGATATTTCATCAAACCGTGAAAGTCAACATATACCATTGCAGTCACCTTGGACACTGCCCTGTTCACCGTCTCCGCCTGCTGCCATCTCACCTTCTGTGCCTCAGTCGGTTTTGTCACGTTCAGGAAGCGTGTTTCGTCCGCTCCTCACGGGCCGCAAGTCCCTGCTTGAGATGTCTCTCTTTGGCGACCATATTTCTCAGAACACCATTGCAAGAGACAAGTCAATAACAGTTTCTTCACCATCACATCCAGGGGCGAAAGAAGTTAGGGGTACATCCGTCTCTTTGAATTCTCGCCGGTACACTCAGGTGACTTCTTATCATGGAACTATCAATGTGCTTTAGCTCACTGCAACCACATGTAGTTCTCTACAAACCGGCCAACACCACTTAGTGATGATGGTACGTTACAATCAGGACTCTTGGAGACCGGCGACATTAAAAATGACACTTACAGAATGTTCAGCACGTCCTCCTGTGAATATGTCCGCGGTTCAAGAGTCATTACCTTCGTATCCTAGATCACATTCTGCACCGCCGTGCAGGGGACTTAGGCCACTCAGGCTGGTGAGCGCATTCTCTCCGGCGTGCACCAAGCCTGCATAGATTGCTCATGCATAACCCAGTCCTCCAACCATATTATGAGGAAATTCTCTTCGGCGACTTCATCCTTTAGCATAGCATCTGTTCAATCTCGTGAGTTTACTTAATGTCAAAGTTCAACCGGTCGATAACGGAGAATCAGCAAAACTCGACATTCCCAATGAATCCACAGTACGATCACCCAGTGTATTATCATCTACAATTTTGCTTGGTCATAATTCTTTGGTATGTCCCCTGGTTACTCTCACTCTGATGGCAGCAATCACTCACGTTTGATTTGAAGCTTTCGTCCCCGTGTCATTCATTATCTGATCATAACCGCATGACCCCACCATCTGACGCGCACTCCCGCACTTCGCCTGTTGTTGCTTCCCTTCGATTATCGCCGCAAATTAGCCTGTCGCGGAGTGGTCCGCGCTCCGCCCCTGCCCCAACCCAGCCGAGTTCATGGCGTCTATCAAACTATCGAGAAAGCTCTCGTAGCTATACAGCAGCCGACCATTGGCCATCTAGGCGTAACTCCACGCTTAGTTTTTCCTACGTTCCAAGTGAAGAGGCGGAGGGTGATGGTTCCCCGAGTTCAGGTCTTGACCCGTTAACTCCTGTTGACCATATCCCCCGTCCCACCTCCGCTTCGGAAAGCCCTATACATGCCATTGCTACCCCGAAGCCTACGCTGCTTTTTGCGATTGCAAGCGACGACGTGGAACAAGTACGGAAGGTGCTTGAAAGTGGTGAGGCGGGACCAAATGACCCTGTTGGACCACAGTCAGCCCTCGCCTTTACGCTTACAAACGACAGACTGGCACGCAAGAATGATATTGTGAAAGTCCTCCTTGCGTATGGGGCGGATCCATCGGCGCTTCGGAATCCAGCGTTGAATCCAACTGCTCGAACAGAGAGTAATATGTGCCCACCTCTTGAAACTACTTTGGAAGGGATGGACCCAGCTACGAGGTGGGTCAGAGAGACGATTTTCATTTGATGACTGCCCACCTCCATGCAGGTACTTTGTTGCTCGAGCAGATAATGCCCACACCCGCCAAACATCACGATTAATATATCGATCTTTTTTCCGTCCGCTGACGCGTGTACGTTACGATGTCGTAGGTCAAGACTGGGCACTCGAGCAGCTTTTCCGGGTTCTCAGTATGCATTCTCAACGCCTTGCTGTAGCGCCTATAGTGGTTTTGCTGTGTGGTACGAATGACCCAGACATACCCAGACACTTGGCTGATACCCATACAGGTCCTAGTGGTCATGGGAAGAGCTTATTAGCCCGAAAATGTGAGTGTTTATCTGTGAGGGACAATTAAATCTCATGACTGGGTCCTCAGTTGGCTCGCTATTGGAAGTCCCTACGCACACTGTGAATATGACCACCCTTCGGTCAACGCACGATATATGGCAATCACATTCGATGAGCCCTTATGAGGTAAGGTCGAGTCCCTTGTTTCCTGCGATTTGCTTTTGCATGAACTTCCTTAGGAGCCTTCATCGCATACCTTGGCAGAATTCCTCTTAGCCAATGAAGGCAAGAGATGCGTGGTCGTGCTTGATGTACGCAATATCAACCATTCCAGTGCCTTATGGATCGTATCTCATTTTCATCTAGGAAATCGAAAAGACCGAGGATCAAAAAGCATTATGGTCTCTCCTCATGCCTTGGGAACTTGGTCAGTTCCCTGTGTAGTGATCAGACTTACGCTGCTGACCATCCGCTCCAGGACGTTGCTCCTTGGGAGCTGGCGCGCGCCACGTAGACGTCCGTAATGTCATCTGGCTGGGAACATCTAATATCGGTCACGAGTTGGTATTTGACCATCACCAGAACCGTCCTGAACAGGATAAGCCGTTGACACACGAGGAGTATCTCCAACTAATGGAGATCCTGCGCCCTCGAGTGTCGGAGTGTCTTGGAGTACGTTTATGACTGACTTGTCCTTGATGTCGTGGCACTGAGCATGTTCATAGGCGTCACTTCTGTCCCGGGTTACCACTGTCCTTCCGTTCGTACCCTTCACCTTGGAAGAGAAGAAAGCTATTGCCGCTGAATCAGTTTATGCTCTGGGTGGCGATGGTTCCAGAGAGTTGTCTTCACAAGAAGTGGAGGCATTGGTGATGAGGGCCTTGCCTCATTATGTCCCAAGCGAAGGGGCCCGATCGTTACATAGAGCAATATCTAATCAACTTGTGGATGCCTTGTAGGCTTTGGTCCCTGGACCTTCTCAGCAGCTGGTAGTAACGGTTGAACCTGAGTGCTGAGCGATGCTGTAGGCCTTGTAATTCAGTCGCGCTGGCACACGCTTTTAACAGGGAAGCTGTGCACCACACATCATCTGAGTAGGCCGCCCTGGCAGTTGTGATAGCAACCTTCGGTGTGTTCTTGTATACTCTGTTTGATGATTCAACATCAAGATTCAACACAGTATGTGCATCTGCCAACACTGCTCCCGCGATGAGACCAGGTGTTGGCAGTGCCAACCAGTGCTGCTGGACGTCTGGTTCATTATGACGAGTTTCAGTGCTACTACGTTTGCATTCCTTTCAGCGACACGTTAGATGTCGTTCCCCACACAGATGACAACCTCCGCATCAGAGGACACACCAACCCTAATGACCTCACATTCAATGTTATCTGCAATGTTGACATCATTTTCAGATGTCGCATTGACAGCATTGTTACTGTTCCTCCTTGCATTAACAGTGTTAGGTGCGTTCATCCTTCTGATCGTACTACAATTCTCTCAACCATTGCAAGGTCTGGTTTTGTACAAAGCACTAAGGCAGCAAAAAGTGGGGGGAGATGAAGCACCTGAGGCACAGTATGACCCCGAGGCCCAGACACCGACTAGAAACCAGACGCTCGTTCCTGCGCCTCCTGGTGTCGGCTGGATGCCACAGATACGTTCCATCAGCTGTAGCACGCCGGTCAAGGGTGTGGACAAAAAGCACCCCACACGAGCGGCGAAGCGTGCGCGCTCACCGCCTCCGGCTTCTGTTTCAAGAAGCTCTGATCCCTTCGCGGATTCCACACCCAAATCTGTGTCACCTAGGGAACTTACATTGGATGAGGAAGACCTTCCTCACTCTAATGAGTCCTGCTCGCCCTCGTCATCTCTCCTGATTCCCCGCGCACTTGCTGTGAGCGGCCTGGAAAGTAGGGGACTAACGAGGCATGCCCAGGCAAGATGCTCGTAGCAGTGCACTTCGCAAACGCTACCTTCGGGTGGCCGTTGGCACAGTTGGATTCAGAATCACTACCATAGCTTCGCTCCATGGCATTGTGCCAGTTCGGCGTTCAGTGCCTTATTTAATTCGGGTCGTCAATTCGTATCGGATCACTCAGCTTGTCATTTCATGACTTTGCATCTACCCAATGTCGCAAAAATTTCAACTGGGTACCCGCGCCAATTAACGCGAACGTTCCGTGTTGCCCGAATGAAGTGTAAATGGTAATTGGGAAGAGGGCAGGATAGCTAGTAAGCATCTATTGCTCATTGAATTGTGCTTTCCGCCTGAATTTCGCTTGGTCTCGCAACCACTGGTGCTGTTAGAATGGAATGGAGCTGTTTGACACGACAACCTACCTGTCGGTATTGGTGCAACGACCCGACCTTTTCGCCTGCACGCAAATATTCAGTTGGACGTGTTGGCACTACACGAACAGGAACATCTTTACCATGATAGTCTGGTACGGGATTTGTGGCACTTTGTGCAGTGGGATCTACGCGATTCTTTACTATTCGTTTGTGAAATTCTCGGTCCTTCTCTTCGATGAGGCCCATGGTCCGACGATGCGTCAACCTCCAACAAGCTGAGCCCACCACGGGACCGATGAGATATCCCAAACCTTGAGAGACTCAGTGTATACACTTGCAACATGACAGTTCAATTTACCCATGCACGCGACTGTGCAACCACCATAAAAGAACATTGGGTCAATACCCTGTCACACGTCCAGTCAGGAGAAAGGCTCAAGGTGTATGCGGTATGGCCCACCATGATGAGCTTGGTCGCGTCAGTTTCCAGTGACCCGAAGTATGTGACACCCCCAGCTAGACCAAGTAATGTGCAGGGAATAGTGACTGCCTGTTAAAAGATGCTGTCAAGTTGATCCCGTCCGAAAAGCTTGTCCTCTACCGTTTCCCATCTGCGCTTCTGCCGTCGTATCTCTAGGTATTTAGGCCAGGTCAGGTTTTGTTTTGCGGAGGGAGGCTGGCTGTCAATAGACATGGGTCGCATTCCTATACTTCTTTGCTTGGCTTTTCTGGCAGTGAAATGCATTCCCCGGCCGCACGACCTCGACATTAATAGGGTGGTCATCGTAGGATAAGTGGTGTGGTTCTGAGTAACCTGGAAGACAAGTTGTGCCCTCGAAGTTGCGGAGTCATATTAGGGACTACTTTCTCACGGCCTCTGTGGCCAAATATGTCTCGGCAACTTCGGTAACAGCGGTATGTACTGCCAGGCGACATGCAACTCGCAAACTGTCCACTATGTCATTCAGACCACAACAAAACAGAGCAGGCTGCAGACGCTAATGATGACTCCAACTTTCCTGCGTTGGAAGATTTACTCGCTGCGGGTACAATCACCATTATCGTCCATAGCAAGGGAGTGTCTTGCAGCGCGACGGATAATAATTCATGGCGCTTGCTACCCGTAGCACGGGAACCGTCGAAACGACCTCAAGATCCCCTCCTATGGGGTATCGGGTTCTTGGTTGACAACTTATTCTTACGCGCCACGTGTAAACTTGATCGCAGCGGCCAGGTTCTGTTGATCCGTGTCTACCTTATCCCTCATGATTTGCCCAGCGTTCAAGAGCGACTACGCTGTCGCAACGCAGTTGTTATCAAGGAAGGAAGGCGTTACCTTCATAGCACTTTATCCCTTGTCAGTCGCAGCCCACGTTTGTGGAATGCTGAGGAACCTATCCTGTCTTGGGAAAGTGACCACTTCTTACCTCGGAAATTAGTACGTATGACACGGCTCGCTGCCCTTTTACATCGCTTATCGTGTCCAGGACAACCGAACTATGGCGGAGATTTATAGCGACCTCGACTCTCCAGTGGTTCCACCTACATGTGTTCCACTGGCCAGAGACGTTGCTGAAGGAAAACCAGTGTGGGGACTTCGAAGTCATTTATATAGTTATCAACGGCGCTCCGTTGCAGTCATGATTGAGAAGGAGCTGAGTCCCTTGCCTGTTCCAGATCCGTTATATGTTGCCGTCACCAGCGTGCGTGGGGAGCAGTACTACTTCCAACCCTCAACTATGACCACTCTTCGCGAGACTCCGATGGTTGCCCCAGGACGCGGTGGAATACTCTGTGAAGAATTAGGTAAGCATGTGGTGTTTCTAAGATAATAGTCCTTTGACAGCACTCCTTTTAGGCACCGGCAAGACGATCATGATACTTGCTCTCATCCTTTCGACCGCCGCTCAGATTCCTCAACCAGAAGAATCCATGGTTGATTCCAGACCTGTATTAACACCCCTCGCTTATCAACATTTCACATTGCCTGAGTGCACGACCGCTCGAACCCGAGCTGGCCGGGGACCCTCGGACGTCTATGGCATACCTTCTCTGGTTGAGATCCTTCTTCATTGCATATCCTCACGCAGCCAAGCTTCCAGCTGGTGTGAGTACGAGAACAGTCTTGAAAGCACTAATTTGTGGCCACTGTTACGCAGCAACGTCCCCTTTTATCACCATTATGATCTTAATCTTGCCGCAGAGATCTTTGGGTCGTCACGCCCTCGCAGTCAGCCGGAACTGGGTCCTCGTGTCATGTACCTGAGCGCAGCAACATTGATTGTTGTGCCTTTGACGCTGCTTGGTCAATGGGACAGAGAAATCCAAAAGCACTGTCACTCCAAGGTTAGGGTCTTCATCGTTCGTCAAGCAGACGTCCTCCCTGCTGCGAGGATACTCGCAACAGAGTATGATGTAAGTTGCATGAGTCGTCGCTTGTTTTGAACCTGACGGTGGTCTTCAGCTTATTGTCATGAGCGACGTTCGTACGTGTGACTACTGTAGACGGGAGCTTCTGGTTTAATGCTTTCAAAAGGTTTCCGCAGAGAATCGAGAAATAAGAAGATTTCCCGGCTCCACGCTCTTCGACAGTGCGCATGCTCCTGTTTCGAGGGCTCTCGCGTGCCAAACTGCCGATGTCCAGGGGATACTCAGGTCACTCCTCTTTTACAAGTGAGATGGAAAAGGCTTGTCGTCGATGAAGGACACATCTCTGGGAACGTATCCGCTACTATCAACTACTTCGTCAAGCAACTGAGTATCGAGCGGAAATGGATCGTCACGGGCACTCCAACATCCAATATGCTGGGCCTTAGCTTGGGTCGCACGACAGAAGGACAAGAAACAGATCTCAGTGGCTTACACAACTCAGGGAGTAACAGTGACTGCAATACACCGGAGCCTACTCCACCAAGTATGGATAGCAGCATTCGGATCTGGGGTCGCTATGACAGTGATAACTTGCGCAAGTTGGGCACGATGATCACAGATTTTCTTGCTATACCTCAATTCCATACTGATCGCAAGTCTTTCGGAGTTCTCGTTTCATCGCCTCTATGTGTTCGACAAGGCCCACAACCTTTTGCCACCAATATACTGAGCCAAGTAATGCGCGTGGTGATGATTCGCCATAGGTGAGGACACAGGTCGTATGCTCAGCCCACGGACTGATGACCCGGGGAAAGAGTCCAAGATTTAGAACAGGATATTGTGCTGCCACCAATGAAACACGAAATTGTATATATGGACCTCAGTGAATACGCACTGAAGTCATATAATGCCATGCAAGCTAGTATTGCGATTAACGCCATTGACTCCGAGCGGCAGGGCCCGGTATGGTCTCAGTCAAATAATACTAACGAGATGGTGACATGCATCACAGGATTATGTGTTTCATTCAACTGTAAGGCAATTTCTCAAGGAGGTCTCGTAGTACCCTAAAACACTCATGTTACAGAGAGCGAAAGAGCTGCAAAATGCCATGGACAACTTATCACAGTTAGGCCGAGTACTGTCCTTTGTTGTACACTATCTAACCGAAGAATAATCAGGGGAATGTTCTGGTCGGCCTCGAATATTTTATACAACGTCGACCAAATATGCGAGGAGGCACAATCGTTCAGGGCTCGTGCTCTCCAGCGTCAAATTCCAAAGGAGGAGTATGAATTGTTGGAGGGCGCCCTGAGTCATGCGTAGGTTCTCATACATTTCCCCGCTCAGCCATTTATGACTCGTGCCAGGGCTGCAGCTGCAAATGACACATTGTGGCGCGCTATACAGAGGCATGAAGATGTTCCCTTCAAGGTAACGGGCCTCGATTCTAGCATCTATGAAGCCTGGACACGGGGTGATTTGAAGACCACATCTCGCGAAGTTGATCTTATGCACTCTAACCGTTTGGTTGAGCTTCGTAATTTTGTCTATGCGCGCCCACTTATCTCCCCTCAAAACCTAATCTGTGAAGGTATCCAACTCAATGCAGAAGAGGCGAGACGTTTGAAGCAGGAACCTTCTCAAACACGAGAAGTGACACACGCTGGCACAGTCAAATCCGTAACAGACGTATTTAAAGAGGAAATTGAAACTTCAAAGAGAAAGGCGAAGCTTGCGCGTTCATCACGAGTTCCGGGGCAGACTGAAGATTCAGTGGAAAGCGGATGCCTTGCGTCAGAGTCACAACCTTGCCTTCCAAATATCCAGCTCTTGCAAAGCTCACCCTTGTCCGGGGTGCGCGTTGGGCCCTCTTTATCAACGAAGCTTAACTACATCTTGACTGAAGTGCGCACCTCCTATCTTAAAAGTTGCGTAACTCATGTGATCTCAAGGCAATACAGTACTCTGCGGATGAAAAGATCCTTATTTTTTCGAAGTCACCTCTTACTCTTGCCCACGTCGCAGAAGGACTGACTTTGTTTGGTGTCAAATATCTCCGTTATACTTGTGATATGCAACCTGCGTTACGGGAGCATGCCGTCATGACTTTCGAGTCCTCGGACTGTTACAGGCTTTTCCTCATTGAATTAAAGCTCGGAGCACGTGGCCTGTATGTCCCCATGCAACAAATTTCTTGCGTGAAAATTAACCGCCGATTTAGGAATTTAGTCTCTGCTTCGCGCGTGATTTTCTGCGAGCCTGTGTGGCATCCAGATGTTGAGTCTCAGGCGATCAAGGTTGGAAGTTCGGGTTTCAGGGTCATTGGCACTTGCTGAATGGAAAGCTTTTCAGCGTGCTCACCGGATTGGACAGTTGAATCGTATCATAGGTTTGTCAGAACTCGATGAAAACGCCTCCAAAAAATACGCTAACATTGTACAGTTAAAACCCTTGTCATCCGATGCACGGCGGAAGAGGCCATGCTGGATCGCAGGCAATACCTCAGTTATCGAGAACAAATGCCGAAAATGACGACCGAGAGTGGCATGCGCCAGTTCATGGAAGTGCGTGAATAACCCAACAATCTCTACTATGTATACTGACGCGACTGATAAGAATCCTCGATTTTTGAACTTGGTTTCGTGTGAACCGGAGCAGCTCTCCATGCCTCTTATTGATGCAAGAGCGTCTGGTCTCATACGTGGTAGCGAGAACGATTCGGCGGCAGGAGTCGATGTCGAGCGACTCGAGCCTGCCTGCATTTACGAGGGGCAGCGTGACGGGAGTTCGAAACAGAAGCGGGTGAAGTTTGCGGAGAATAACTAATAACTTATCTGTATATGAAGTACATCACTAGCCATCTACACCAACAAGTCATGGCTCAAGTATTGCGCGAAGCCAACAGGCACTGAAGTACTTTCCTCACGTGTTCTGTCTGTTTTGAGTTGCGCGGTCACGTGATACGTACGCGCTTTCGGCTGGTCACTCCATGTTTACGTACCACAACGTTCAAGTCTTCAAGACAACAAACCGCGCTCACACTCCTCATCCCAATGTTGGCTATTGTGACAGAGGATGGCACAGGAGTTGTCAGTCCTAACATTCTAAAACGCTCAGGGGCTACAATTCCGATATCGAGTTCGCTGAGATGCACCTTGAGTGCTTGGACGTCAGACAATTCGCAACTTTATCTTGCTGTCGCGTCACACATAAAGAGGTATACAATATCTGAAGGCCTCCTGGAAGATATGTATTCTGGTCCCGACACAGTAACTTGCTTAGCCTTGGCGGACAAGGGTGACAAAGTATTCTTCGCAGCAGGGAACGAGGTGCACATGTTAGATTGCCACAGGGACGTTTCCCTGGTTCTCGGGGCTAGCAAGTTTCCAATATCTGCTTTGACACTCTCCAATGATTCTTCGCTACTGGCGTCGGCTAGTGAATCCATGGTCCTTGTGCAGCATTTGACACTCTCATCGCGTACTTCGCTCCATGGCCTTCCAAGTGGAACAGTGTCATGTTGCATTTTCCACCGGCACACTAGTACAAAACTTCTTCTTGGTATAGATTGATCCGTTCTGCTCTACGATGTTACCGAACCATCTGGTCCGTCCAAGACAGTCAAATTGCGTGGCTCCTCGGGCCACGTTGTTGCTATAGGAAGCAGTCCATTCAGCAAGACGTTAATTGCGGTTGCAGTATCCAATGGCGATGTGGCATTGATTGACTTGAACAAAGAACATGGGTGCGTACTACGCCAACACTTTGCGGAGGCCGTAACAAGAAATGATTCTCCATAATCACTCAGAATATTGAAGGTGGTCAACTTGAGGAAAGCCCTCACTACATTGTCATTCAACGCGAACGGAGGCTCCCTGTATCTCGGCACCAGAGATGGCATGCTTTTGATCCTTGATCTCAGAGCACTTGAAAAAGAACCAAAGGCAATCATTGTCGGGGAGGGGAAATCTCCTATCAGAAAAATTGATGTCCAAGTAAGTCTCACTACAGGTGCCGCAATCTTTTCAACTTATTGTCTTGGTAGGAAAGCTCTAAAATTGTCAGTAGCAGACCCCCTCTGACACCGGGCACTAAGCTGTCGAGACTGTCGGTTTGCTCATCAAAAACACGGTCACCAGCTAAGCATGCTCCTATATTGTCCGCGACGCACAACTCTCCACAAGGAAGGACCACAGGTGCTCATGTGAGATCACCTCTCACTCCCGTGAAAGGAAAAGGCACCATCAAGTCTTCCTCTCCCCTACGCACCCCGCTTTCGGACAATAGGAATTTGCAGTCAAAGCTACAGACAACCTCCAAGCCAGGTATACATACATCAGTGCTGGCCGAGTAACTGCTCATTGTTCCGCAGCATCGGAATCCGCTAAATCTCATAGCAGTCATCGGATCGGGAACTCTAAAGCAAGGATCAGATCACAGCTCGGGTTGACTCGAGGTTCGACAGATAACCAAGAATCCGGGGACCTTAAGAAGGGCCCTTTGCCGCCGGCATCTACGTCCGTCCACTTGCCGTCCGTAATCGGTCACCCTAAGGAGGAAACTTATGTTTCTTCCAGCGGTCGTCGACTCTCTTCGAAGGCACCAGGGCTCGCGTGTGGAAGTCGAAAGACATCCTTTACATGTCAAGTTGAGCCTACTGAACTAACAGCACAAGCTCATCCAGTGCATGATGTTGGTTACAGTGGGCAGGAAACAGAGGCAGAAATTCCTTTCCCAGTGCTCCAACGGCAACCAGTCTCACACGAGAGTCTCTCGAAGGAGGTAAGCGAAGTCACAACGGGAACAGACAAAGCGCAAGGAGTACTTGGACTTCGATCCCCTGAGTTCGATACCTGGATCAAGGGAAAGCGGAAAGAGAGTGATAGGAAGCAGGATCCATTCTCATGCCGCGAAGAGTTAGACAAAGATGGTAACAGTTATGTCTACCCCTCGACGGCTCACGGTAGTCAGGAATGGGCAGATGAGCTTGCCCTGCAGGTATCCCCTCGCCACCCAATGGCTGCGCATTCCTGGACTTCCCCACCACGTGCGCAAGCACAACCAGCGACAAATTCGGGTGTAAACGCAACCGCTGAAGATTTTCTTCGAAATATTGTTAGGGATGTCATGTACGAGTTCCAGTGCGAAACGAAGGCCGAGATGATGGGTATTCACTTGGATCTTGTACGGATGGGACGAGGATGGCGGCAAGAACTCAAAGAGGCTATCGAAAGGTGGGAGGGAGAAGCTAAGCAACTACGGGAGGAGAACGAGCGATTGAAGGAGGAGAATGAAAGGTTGCGAAGAGGAACTTGAGAAGTAGTACCTGACATGTATCAGTGTGCCCCTGTGGAACGCGCTTCGTCACTTCTGCACGTGATCCGTGTTCAGTCGACTTGTTGCGTTGAGTCTGAGCTCACGCCAGGAACCCGCTCCTGAGTCCCCGTGCATGGCTAACGGCCCAGTCAGCGGACTTGTGTTTCCAGGCGGGGACACTTGGACGGAGAATGTCAGTATGGAAGACACGGATTTACTCTCCCATCTATCCCTACCAGGATCATCTACGTTAAGTCAAGTAAAAGAAGAACTACCGCGCGGACCGCACATCAGTATATATGTACAAGTATTTGAAGGTCAGCAGATACAGATCCCATGAACTCAAGCGTTGATGGGTGACTTACAGAGATGCTTAATACCGTTCTTCAACACGAGTCTCATTTGTTTGATGATAAGGAAATTCTCTTCTTTGATAGATTTGCCAACCTATCTTGTGAGTGGATTCTCTGATGTACAAAGTGTTTACTCACACCTTGCTAGATAACGCACGCTTTCTGATGGTCAGGCTACTGCTTAGAAAACCGGATTTGTGGCATCGTCTAGATAGCCTGAAGTACCAGCGTGAATTGGGTGGACACGAAGCTGTAGTTGCTGCTGTGGGCGAGATCTGTCAGAATCGTCATCCGGCGAGCGCAATCCAAGACGTGAGCGTAGCACACGAAATTATTGATCTAACGCTGGAGTGGGAGCATAGTGAACCCGTGGAGTCAACCTCTGGTTACGACGGCACATGTTCTTCAAAAACTTCCGACCTGGACACTACATCTGTCGTTGAATCTCTCGTTCTGGCTGAAGATGAGGATCAGATGGATTTGGAGGCTCTCCTGGATTGTCTTAAGGCCAACGAACTCAGACTTATTGCAAGACAGTTGCAGCTGAAGCCAAATAGAAAGGTATGAAAGCCTCTAAACGCCTTCGAGAAGGCCTTAAGTTGAACATGCTATCCAGAAACAAGAGCTCATTGCGAGTCTGCTTCGCACCGCTTCTTCACAATCGACGCTTACATCTATGACGGCACCCAACGGGAGCCATGGTACGAAGTCTACTACGTTGGAACAGACTGCGCTTCCGTCTGTGAGACCGAAAATGAAATCTCAACTGGAGCGGCTCCGAACGATGGTCCTTCGCATCCTTGGTGAGCAGTGTGATTATTTCCACGGCATTTACTGATGGTCTTCGAGTGAAATGTGTGAGAGTCCACAGCACTTTCTATGGCCTCGTTCAGCGAGCCAATTTAGTTTTTTTCCGCCTGTGAATATCAGTCATTGATCCCTCTCGTCGTGTTGACGCATATTTATTTGCGCAGCTCGCAGTATAGTCCAGATCTTCTTGTTACCGCTCTGCTACCCCGCTTCAAAAAGCGGGCATACTCCGGCTACGAATGTGCCCGCTCGAAAGACATCTGGAAGACACGCGAGGCACTGCTTGAATATGAAGAGGCTCTTATTCTTGAAGGGCGGGTTGATGCTGTCCTCGGCGGACAAGTGTTTCCTGGTAGCCAGACTCGTCCAACCTCACGTTCACAGTCCCCAAAGGCATCTGAAGGTGTCAAAAGCAGTGTAAAGAAGAGAGATTATGCAGCGATGGTAGATGAAGATTCAGCGTTTGAAAGGATGTCCGAAAGTGCTCGACTACGGAGGGCACGTCTAGTGAAAGAAATATTTGAAAACGTTTACCCACGTTGGCAAGACATCCTAAGGACCAAGACCGAAGAACAAAGGAGTTACGGCTTACAGCGCTTTGAAAGTGGTATGGACGAACTACTCTCGGTATTAGTTAGCTTCATTGACATAAACCTCGATATTTTGTCAAGGACATGTCTTCACGCGGATAGTTTACAAAGGTTCGTGTGCCCTCGGTACCCTCGGGGAATATCAGAGGGAGCTTGAGGTGTTGGAATCCCTATTGGCACAAAGGCGGTGGCATCAGGGACGACGTGGAGGTTGGCATGAAAGGAGAGCATTGATACTGTCCGCCCACTTCCCGAAGAGTCGAGACACTGCAAGGCGTGCTCTGACTGCTGTGATCGATGCATTAGAAGATGCTGATACCCATTTAGGTGAGCTGTTCAGTTGTAAGACCGAATCGTTTATCGAACGCTTCAAGTTTACCGGCCGAAGCTTCAACGTCGTTTGCGGAGGCTGGAAGTTTTCCTGGAGCTCCCTCTGGTAGATCGGTTCACCTTCAATGTGAAACTCGAAAGTGCAGGGGAAGTCATCTTCGAAGCCACCCGTATTCGGGACCAGGCTACCGACGTGGCACCTGATAGGATTGGCAAGAACCGTGATACTCCACCGAGGCTAAATCATGACCTCGCACAATACTTCGAAAGGATTGCAACGCCAACAACTGACGGATCAAGTGAAGTTGCAACGCTGTTGTCTGCACCCAGATCTTCTGTAGGGTGGACACCCGCATTTGTTATAATGTAGTACTGATGCTGTGTTGATTCAGAGGGAAGAACGAATGGGAAAGTCAAGATGGGAAGGTCGGAATGGCGAGGAGCTCACCGTCGAGGCGCTTGCGCTTCAACGGTATGAAGAACAAGGGTACAAAGGGTTCGTGATTCCATTTATTGTTATAAGTAGACTCATGTTCCCAATTCAGTGTACATTGTGAGACACGGATGATCACATTGATTTTCGGCCTCCTGTTTTGGGACATAATCTTCGCGCCTATTCCTGGGGTGTTCGAAACACCTTATCAGGCCGCACCCCTAGACATCGCGGAAGATTCATTCTTTTACTCTCGACAGGGGCTCATGGAGAAACGACTATCCGAGATTAAGGGTGGGGCTGCTGTCAACATCATCCGACGAGTTGACGCCATGCACAGAACGAGCGAAACATGGTGTGTGGGTGTTCAGTGGGACCTGGTCAGTAGTGGAGATGTGCTGGATATAGTGACGGTTCGTGCAGTGTTTCTGGACGATGTCTCCGCGGTTGACCATCGGGCAGTGTATTGGAGGGGGAGCTTTGTCTGTGATGTGCCGCGTGCTCTGCGAAGATTACGCTGCAAGACAGTCTGGTGGGCCGGACTTATTCCTATGGAATGCAGAGCAGCGCCTGTGCAAGTTCGTGGAGGTGAAAGGGCCTGGTGACACTTTGCGAGAAAATCAGAAGGCAAGCGCAATCGTTTCACGTCTCGAATAGCGCTAAATATGCCTTTATAAGGTTTGGATCGATGTATTGCTCAGGGCTCAAGTACCCGTAGAGATTTGTCGCGTAGTGGAGAAAGGTCATGGTACCGTGAAGAACCGTAGTGCCAGGGCGAGAAGACGTGCCAGCCCAAAGCCGACGACAACCGTCGATTGCCAGAACTCGCAAGACGAGGGTGCAGTTGACATCCCATCAATGGTCCCCCGATCTTCTTGCAATTTCCGTCGATCTCGCACAGCGGAATCCGATTCTACTTCGGCTGTCGTCGAGTTTCACGACACAAAACACCAACAACCCAGCGCGATAGATTGCAACTACACTTCATCAGCCAATCGTGGCGAAGCCGTTTCACCTCCTACAAAAAGATTGAAGATCCATGCCATTTGATTTCAAGTTACTGTGCACATTCACTGTAGAGCGTTATGGACCTCCGTCATGTAATCGTGATCATAAATTATAGGGTCGTGTAACAAGCTACCCTAGAAGCTGGAATGCGTGGTTGTAAAGGGGATGTCACAAGAAACAAGGGGATAAATAACGGGGGTGATACAATTGGTAACTGTACAAGTCGTGCGGGCAACAAACAAGAACCATGCAATAGTGTATCCAAGTAGGGTTCCATGCATCATGAATCTTTGTTGGGAGTAGGAGGTTTCTTTCGCCGCAAGGACGAGAAGATGCGCATCGATGATTTCTTCTTCACCGATGGTTCTGTCTCCGGAAGAGGTAAGTGGCGATTACTCTGCCAACGCTCCGACAGGTTGGTTTGTATCCGCCGCATGGCAACACCGCCTTCTTCTGTTGCAAAGTCAAAGCCACGGTCTACTGAGCGCACGCCAGTAGACATGTCGGTGCGACTGGCCCGACGAACGTCTTGCGGTTTCGGATGGTCCGCAGAGGCGTGGTCCACGCTACGATCTGTGGGCGTACCGCCAACGGTCGACGCGAGTGATAATGGCCGCGACATCCGTGAAGACGGCCTCCGTCTCGACGAGGTCCTTGACTGTTGGTGATGCGGAGCCAGACGACAAGCCTTCGCGATGTCGAGTTCAGGGCGCTTCTTCCTGATATAACGCAATATCTCCAAGTCCCCTGGAGCGTAGCCCAATTGCCAAGCGCGGTATAGGTATCGAGGTAGTAGGGAGATAGCGATGGTCAGGGGAAGACATAACCAAAAGTACGCAGACCTGAAGAGGAAGTGGTTGTTGCCGTAGACGTCGGTCACGAACCAGCCGGGACTAATGGAATTATATACCACCTGCACACGTTGTCAAAACTACCAGACACGGAATTTTGGATTTTTCTTACAGTGAACAACCACAATAGCACTATGCCAATGAAGACTGCGCCGAAGACCCATGCTGTCCATACGTTGGTGTTAAGGCCGTTATAAAGGCAAGCGACAGTAGCACTAGCGAACACCATGGTCTTGTAGCAGGAGGGTGAGTGAATGATACAAAATAAGGTCGTGAGTATGCCATACCGTTGAGTACTCGTCCAAGGCGATATCATACCCATCACTCCGAGCCGTTGTCGTGAAGTACGCATACGTGACCAGAAAATACAGTGGGACAGACTGAGCGGACAGTTAGAGTCAACCATAGACAATCCTATCATTAACCTACCTGTACGACTCCATCCAGCATATACCCACAGAAAGACTTCATCG
This sequence comes from Pisolithus thermaeus, assembly GCA_024663475.1. NCBI lineage: Eukaryota > Fungi > Basidiomycota > Agaricomycetes > Boletales > Pisolithaceae > Pisolithus > Pisolithus thermaeus. The sequence continues at coordinate 50,993 of JANFAF010000008.1, forward strand.
TGAACCACGTTTGCTCGCGGCCGTAGCGGTAGAGCTCCGGAAATGCCATGAGAATGTCAGCGTCTAAGAGTGTCAGTCTAGAGAGCCAAGAACGCGAAGCTTACTTACCAACGATGCGGTCAAACAAACCAATACCCAGCACCGGGGCGATTGTCCAGAACGAATTCCAGAAAAGGAGGTAGGTATAGTCGAAGGCGCTGACGATATTTAGCTGACGCGATACACAAAAAACGGACTTGGACCCTTACTATGCTGAACTCCACCCACAATATATCTGGAACCACCAGAGGACTCCGATGCATACTATATTTTTGTAGAAGAAGTTGAGGATCCTGGACGAAAGATGAGCTGGGCATGGTGCGGGAGCGGATCCCACTCACATCGTTCCGTTGCGCGCGTAGGACCAGTGTCCGTGAACAAGGAGGAGCTTCTTCAGAAACCGGAACTAAAAAAATGATAATGGTTGCTTTTTCAACAAAATCAGTCGTCTTACCTGAGCAATGGCATAATCCGAAGAGTTGACAGCCTGAAGACCCTCCTCACCCCGAATGCCAACTCCAACATCAGCAGCCTAAAGAGCTTTTACATGGCATTTGGAGAAGATAAGAATTTAGGAATACCTGGATCATGCTAACGTCATTGGCTCCATCACCAATGGCCAGAGTCATTGTGTGCAACCCGTCCTTCACGAGCTTGACAACAAGCGCTTTCTGGAGTGGTGATACACGACAGCATATGACACCTTCGCACTGTGTTCCGAGACTCAGCAAGAGCTTTTTGTGTTGGTCATCCGAGAGCGCCTACAACCAAGACTCAGCGTAAACAAGCCTATGTTTGCGAGCAACTCACTTGTCCTAGTGCGGCGCCATCGATAACAAGAACGTAGCCCCCCGGCCGTCGACCATTGTCTTCGCCCACAAGCGACGTCACCCCCGTGCTCAGACGGCGCATAGCATAGGGCGTCTGAGATTCTCGATACTGCGATGTTCCCAGAGGCGCGAAGTCGTCTTTAAGCACATCGCTGCCAGGAAAGAAATCTTCGAGAGCTTGAACCAACTGTTCAGAGACGGGTCGTCCCCAATCACCGCCACGTATGACTATGATGTTTGAATCATCAGCGATAAGATTCGTGCTATGACCAATAGCTTTACAACAATCGCTGCATCAGCGGGAATCCAAGCGAAACCGGTAAGCAAGGCAAATACCTATAGCAGTTTCCAGTTTGTCTCCAGTAGCCACCCATATCTTGATGCCAGCCAGTTTCAGGTCAGCGATTGTTTCCGGAACGCCATCCTGAAGGCGATCTTCAATTGCCGTTGCACCAAGTAGACGAAGCTCCTGTTCGATCTCATTATAAACCGCCTCAACCTTGCCACCACGATCTTCCAGCGAAATAACTGCATCTTGATATCGTTCCCTCCAAGCCTCGTACTCATCATCTACATCGTGCATCAGTAAGTATGCGCTCAGCGCCGAGTATAACGTTGTATATACCTGGAATAACTTTGTAGGCCAATGTTAGGGTGCGAAGCCCTGTACCTGCAAAATCATCGAGGTGTTGTTCGGTTGCTTGTTTAAGCTCATCCCCGCCCGCCTTTAACCTCTCGAAAATGACGCTGTCCGCTCCTTTCGTCAACAAGAACAACCGAGAATCTGCCTCATCCAATTTGCGGACAATAACACTCATTCGTTTACGAGCGCTCGTAAATTCCAGGATGTTGAGTAGCTGGTAGCGTTCCACCTCCGTCGAAAACGGGGTTTTGAGCTTGAGTACGTCCTTGTCTCGCCCGCAGAAGATGAAGCCCATATCGGCAGCTGCTTGAACGAGAGCCGCCTCATCAGGTGACTGGGCTTTGTACTCGATAGCTCCAGTGTGAGGATCAACGACTGCTAAAACAGTGTGGCATAACGCAAGAACAGAGAAAAAGCCATTAAGTGAACGTGCGTGTGCGGCATTGTCGGAGCCGGGCTCTGCATCGATAGCACTTGCAAGGTCCTGTGAGAGTTGTTTGTCCTTGAAGTGCTCGGGAACACCACTAGACAACTTGACTCCCGTCGCGAGGGGAGTACTGGCTCCATTATTATCATCTCCTATTTGTTGCGCTTCAGGATCTGGCTCGCTCTCGCGGTCACCGTAGTAAACTACCCCCCCTATGGAGCATTCCCTGAAAAGCATCGAATTCTACGACTGTCATGAGCATGTTAACATATGTGTAGGAAAGGAGGAGAGCCTGCCTCTGTAAGCGTTCCGGTTTTGTCGGAGAAGATGTACTCGATCTGCCCAAGGTCATCGGATAGGTTATAGCTCCTTGCCAGCGTGGGCTGCCCCGTCTTCTTGTCGACCATCTCGTAGTCGAAGTATATGAACAACGCTTGACATGTCTTTACGCCCTCTACAGATATGTACAGTGATATCGGCACGATGTTTTGGAAACTGTGGATCACGGAAGTCAGTACCATATCAGAGTAGCATATGGACAGTACCCACGTAATCAATGCAAAAGCCCATGTAATGAAGCCATTAATCCCGGGATTGTCTCCGGACGTATCATCACCGTAAAGCCAAGGAGCACCTTCTGGATATAGTCGAGACTCGATTTTATAGTCAGCAATACCACACACTGTGGCCATAGCGGCAAGGATAGCAAGGTTTATGAAACTGAAATCAATTTGAGAGGCGCGCCACAGACATGATGCAAAAAGAAAACTTACACTTGTGGATTCGTTTGGCGCTCTACTCTGCTCCGTTTACTTGGAGTACCGCCCGAGTTTTGGACTATCTTGGTGTCTTCTCCCGTGAATAGGACGACACCGATTACCCAATCCGTGTTTCGAAGGACGGTACCACGAAGAAGAACCATCTGTAAGTCAACAGGAGATCTGTCACTACCGCGAGATACAGTTGCATCGAGCTTGTACATGTTGGTATCCGGACGTTCGCAATCGACGTGAAAAGCATCGAGTTTATTGGCGCAGTCAGCAGCTGTGCGTAAATCAGCAAGCACTGGGGAGGCATTCCGAGACTTGAGGTTTGTTTCTCCGTCGAGGTTCTTCGTCTCGACATAAGCCACATTATCTTCCTCTGACGTAGCACATATCAAGATGTCTGCGGGTATAGATTCGTTGTTTACAATCTTGACGAAGTCACCCACACGGACATCTTCCCACAAGGTCTTCTTCCAGTGCGCACGGACGACATCGTGGTCCCCACTGGAGAGATGGTGGTGGTGTTTTCCGTTCGGCATTGAAATTCCTTCATCCAATTCAACGTCCGTATCGCGCTCTGCATCGGTAGGTGTGCCTGTTTCAACATCCGCTTTGTGGACCCCCTGACGTTTCGAGCGAGCCTTTGAGACAATGCCCCTGACAAACGTGCGGCTCTTGCCTCCGGTGAAGTTAGGATTAGTCCACCCACCACCAGTCAACACGCGCACGCGAGAATGATTGACGTGGCGATCTGACTGGTGGCGTTTGATATCCTCATAGCCATCTTTGACGGCTGTGATGCCTAGGACGATAAGAAGAGGAAGGATGACAAGACCGGGTGAGATAGTTGCGAATTGAGGGAAAAACTGAAGAATAGCAATGAAAGCAAAGAAGCTAGAAAGTGGAAATCGAGTCAGAAGAGGAAGACGAAACATAAGCGCACGTACATGTTTGCGATGCGTCTGAACTGTTCGAGCAGATTGCGAGGGAGGAATGTGATGATAGTGTACTTTGAAGTGATGACTTGGTTCGTGCAGTAAACGTACTCTTTCTTTGGCCGACCTTTGGCGTCCAAGTAGGAGTTGGGGACATCCTGGTTGATATATATGGTGCGGAGGGTGCCTCGACCACGGTTGCGGGCGAAAAGAGACTCGAGCTTGAAATTCTGGAGTTTCTCCCAGCAAGTGGCCCACGACGAGGGTATGGAGAACATGGTCATAACCTGAGAACGAAGGGGGACGAGAACTAGCTAGAGCATTGGAGCTGGTGTTGGGGCTGAGCGCTGAGCGCCGAGGGCTACACTGTGGCCAGCCTGAGGTCAGTGCCGATGGCTATATAAGCAAACAAATCAATGATGATGCATCATGCGTTCATGTCCCATGCCGAGAAGCTTACCACGCCTTTACCTCCGGGATCCGTCGGACTCGCACGCCGTCCGATTATCTCGCTTACACGCTTGTCACGGCAAACTTTCTCGGTGTATCAAAAAGGAACGGAGGTGAAAACATGCAAGTAGAATATCGAGGGACTAAACGAGCGCGTAAGGAATGGTACTAGATGGGTATAGCTGCCTCTCTGCGGAAGGAAGGGAAAAAAAAGTCGTTCAACCCACTCATCCTCTCACTGATTGGTCGCCGGCCTCTGCTGCACACCCTCCTTAAGCGCAAGAAGCTGCTTCGACCGGAACGCCTCATAGTGGATCTGCGCAGTTGTTTCAATGAGGTCTTGGAGGTGTGTCCTAGTGGAAAAGGCGTTCAGTCGCAAACAATCAACACTCAGAATCCCAATGACCAACCTCGTCAAAAAGTTTCTGAGCTGGACAAATTCACAGTGGTTTTCGTCTTCGACGTTCACCACGCCCCACCGGTTTTTGCGACCCCGAACTGACTTGCCGTCTATGATCACGTTGCGCTCAGAGCCAACGACCGCAAACGGAATGATGTCCTGTAATGCTAGTCAGAAAAAGTAACACAGCCGGCTGCAATCGCACACACCCGGATGGTCTCGTTCAGTTGAATCTCCTCCTCGTCAGTTTCATCTGTGTCGAAGGGGTACAACCGAATATTGTGATATACAAGCTCTTCGCGGATCTTTCATGGGTTAGTCAGTCACCTCAATTTCCGTGGAGGCGACATACCTTTTGCTTGAACGCTTCTCTTTCCTCAAGCGTCAAGCTGTCTGCCTTCGCGATGACCGGCACGACGTTGACAACTTCACTCAACTTCTTCATCACGATGACATCGATCGCACGAAGGGAGTGCCCGGTAGGACTGATGAAGTACAGGCAACAGTGAATCCGCGTATCCTGAATGTGACGGTCGCGCATGGCCGTCAGCTCTTTGCGCAGATAGGCGCTGTGTTGGTCCTTGATATATTTAACAATCGGGTCCCAACTGAATGACACATTCGATGAGACGCACGCAGACGAGGAATCCGCTACATACCAGTTCTCGTTGTTAATTTGGTCACCGTAACCTGGGGTGTCGACGATGTTTAGTCGGAGTTTGACACCATTCTCGACGATGACTATTATTATGCGCATAAGGCAAGAAAAACGAGCTACAAAACGGGACGTACCATGCGAGACGGCCTGGATTTCCGTGGTTTGTCTGACGGGCTCATCCGCTTCCAAACGACCTTTAGAGTCGATCAAATGCGACGCGAATATGGTGTTGATCAGAGTCGACTTCCCCAGACCGGTTTGTCCTATAGTTCAAATGATTCCGTATGCCACGTCAACCACGCCGCTACGCGCTGCACATCCACCCTACGCTACGCACCAACGACGATCACGTTGAACTGGAAACCGCGCTTCAAGAGCTTGTGCTCGATTTGTGAGGTAATGGAGTCGAAACCGACATAGGCCGTCGCACGAATCTCCTCGACAGCAGCGGTAGCCATGTTATGTACTTGCCAGTCTTTTCGCAGGAAGCTAGGGAGAGCAGAGTGTGCAAACGAGCAATGTCAAAATTCGATGCCAAATTTGTTTGTGTTGGGTACATCCGGGGTCCTCCTACACGATCACGTGACAAGTACTACTCTATTGGCTAACACCCACTAAGGCAACGACCCCACCCACCCACGCCTCCATGTATTAGAGAACAGCACCTAACCTGAATGTACCCAAGCGCGAATGGTCAGTACCATGAAAACGAGTTGCAAAGAAGGAAAAGAGAATGAATGTCATCGCATGATTTATACTTGTCCTCCCAACATTCATCGAGACATAGCATGCAGCGTATGGGGGGGAACAAACGTTTGACTATACGTACCCGATCGATTTCAGACCATGGATGCTGGTGAAAGCTTTCTCAGACACCGGTCCCGTCGCGCAACCGAGCAAAGCACTTACTAATAACCCTCCAAATTACGTCCAACCTCGTCCTCCAAACCTTTTGGTACTCCTTCCAAAGTAAAGGTCACCGTCGTCGAATCGGAAGACTGGTCCAACGTAATGGTGAGTGTGGCTTCGTGTTCTACAAGTGGTTCAGACGAAAAAAATCCAAGAGAAGATAACAACAATAGCGACCTGGTGGCCAAACGGGGCTTTGAAGCGACCATGTCTGTGTGATTTCCTTTCCCGGAACGAGGGAGACATATTTCCCCCTGACACTGCCTTCGAAGAGCGAATACGACGAGCCAGGCTGGGGAACCGACTGTGAAGGTATCACTTACAGCAGTCCATGATACACGGCGAACAAAACAATCACGCACCTGCGCTCCAGAACGCGTCCAAGCCGGGATGCGGCTCTCGTCCGTCAGCAACGAATAGAGATCATCTGCTGCTGCCATGAACACCGCTTCTTTGACTATCTCCGATGTATTCACAGCCACTTTCTTGGCCGGCGCAGGCTTAGAAACTGTCGAAGTAGCAGTGCCAGTGCTGGTGACCGGCACAGGTACCGCCTGGGCACTCACAGGAGTACCCGTCCGGCTGGGTTCAGCACTGACGGTGAGGTCCTTGCCGTGTGTGTCGATCATGGCGACAGGAAACTCTGCAAACTTGGCCTCAAGTGCAGGAGGTATACGCGCTTTTGCAAAGGCATAGAGCGCGTCCACAGCGGGGCTGGATTCGGTTTTCAATGACCACTCATACTACGAAACGATCAGGTTAGCCGAATGCACGGCGCGATTGTCACGTACGGTGTAGTCAGATAAGCGGTCCAGGGTAATTTCGTGCGAAACCTCAGGGATAGTGAGCTTGCCCTCGACCGAAGTCCCATCGCTAGCTGTGCCAGACCATTGAAGCTGGACCTTGCAGTCATAAATCGTGATCAGTCTAAACAGCAGACATCGTCAGAACCGCCTGTGGAATTATCTGGGCGATCTGATCCTGAGACCTACTTGGACTTGCGCTGGCCGAGCTCTACGTCACCTTCCACATCCCGAACAGAAGTAACGGAGACGTTCTCTGAACCTTCACCATCAATAGATATGGTCGTGAGCTCACGCTCGAACCAAGCTCTTGCCCACGATGTTACGTCTTTATTCTTCCAGTGCCAGTTCGCGGTGGAAGCGGGCATCGACATGGTCGCCTTCTATGATAGAATAGGTTGATAGCCAATACAAGAATATGTAAATTTTTGGAGGATCGCGTGAGCCACGGAGAATGCTATTTAATAGCTTAAGGACATCAGAGCCTCCAGAACATTCCACTGAGTACTCAATCTCGGTGCTCCGATCCATCTCAGCTTTTCATTACAGGAAGCCAACGATAAAAACAGCGGTATCGATGTTCTACAGTACCTGCTGCCTGAGCTAGGATAATGGCGATCTACGTCTTCTGAAAACCCCCAAGTAACAAGTTAACAGACAGTAGCACAGCATGGATACATCGTCGTCAAATTGTCCGACACCACAGAACAAGAAGGAAAATATAAGTTAGCAAGAAAAAAAGGGTAAGTGAGCTGGGTGCCCGGGTATGCTAGGGGCAGATGACCGGGTATGAACGTTGAACTCGCAAAAGTGACATGTGGCTGAACAGTCGAAACGTGAGCGGCGAAACGACCGCATTGTAGCATACTCACAGGGAGAGTCCGCCTTTACTCAGAATCGCCTTTCATGGGGATTCAAGCTGCTCATCCTCGTGGCGTTCCTCCAATCAGTGTCACTTGAAGCTGGATCGGTGGTGGTCTCCGTCAGGCAATCCTGTGGGATCATACCCCGTTCTCCTCTTCCATTTTCACATAAGGCCCAGCCGTCGTCAAATCGGTCAACCACGCGGACCAGTTCGCCGGTTGTGATAGAAAGCTCGTCCGGAAGCGAAGGGACAAAGGTGCATTTAATTACTGCGATTGGAAGCTCTGGTCGAGTGGTGGCCGAGTACACGAGTGCATTCGGACCACTGCCTGACAGTGCGGCTGCTCGGGCTGCTGTTAGAGCCGCAGCCTTGCGAGTAGTGTCAGGAGGCGCAACAAGTATGGGATTGTTGTAAGAAGCTGGTGGCTGTACGGGGAATGAATGGACCGATGGTGAACTCTCCATTTGCTGTTGGAAGACTGAGGGATCGGAACGAGCGGCGTACGCGGGGGATAGATCTTGTGTGCCGCTACCAAAGGTTTTTTCCCTGAGGTCAGGAACGCCATGGTGAAGTTTGGATGATTCGCTTGCGGCACCAAAACCATAAACGCCAGACAATGAAGCCCTTCTACGCTCTCGGCGGCGAAGGTAGGTTTTCCGCACGCAAAATGCAAGGAGTGCAACGGCCACGATGATACCAGCAACAACGATGCCAACCGTTGCACCAGCAGATAAGCCTCCAGCAGGGGAACCGGTTAACTGCTGGGAAGAACTTGACGTGGGGGGTGGCGGTGGCGGTGGTGGTGAAGAGTTGGTGAGTGTGGTTGCAGCCTGCAGACTGGTGGATTGCAATGTAGGGGACGTCAAGATTATCCCGGTAGTGGGAGGAGGTGTGGTAGAGGTTGTCGCACTGGAAACAGATGACTTCGAGCTCGATGTGGACTCGGCCTGAGCAGAGGTGCTCGTGGCCTGCTTTGCAGAAGTTGTGGAGGCCTCGTTAGTGGGCACGGTCGACGTGTCCGAGGTTGACGTTGTTACTGCATTTTTGCCATTATTAGCGAGGATGAGATTGGTCGGTCCTGACCAGCCTTGAACGTGACCCAGACGTTTGGCGTGGCGGACGCGCTCGTTATGCATTTATGTGCCAAGGTATGAAGAGCGAAGACTTCAAGAGTATCGCCACTTGGGACGAGGGTGCCCGAATTGAAACGGTTATATACTGGTGGACAACGACTGTGTCAGTGAAAGAGTGTGAGCAACGTTGCGAACGGCAATTAAGTCAGTGCAGGACGCCGTCGACGGGGAGGAAGGCAAACACGAAACAGTGGATAGCACAAGGACAAGGTCGGAAGCGTGAAACAATAGCAGGCAACTCCAGCCAATCACAGGTTTCATACACGTTACATATGTACATACACCAATAGCAAGTCGATAATGTACTTACAGCAAACGAGATAACCACAACACTACGTATCATCAGATTTCTCGAGCTGTAATCTCTTCCTAGAGCCTGCGACATCGGTGTCCAGACCCCGCTTCCGTCCACCCTTGGCTTCGTCCAGGAACTTGTCAAGTCCAAAAACATCGCCAGAGTCCTTGTCCTTCTCGAACTGCACTGGCCCCTCCCTTACCTCTTGCTCATTCGCACCCTCAAAGCCCACCCGCGGTCTACCAAGACCAAAGCGGTCATTATCAAGAGCTTTCCCTATACCCTCTTCCGTTCCACCACCGAATGCCTCGTCGGTGCCGCCTTCCGGCCCAATGTTACCCCTTGCCTTGTATATTGCAGCAGCTGCAGTCGACCCATGGAACAACGGTCGGTCATATAGAGCATAGCCGTCATCGTCGCCAAACGAATTGTTCAGGCTCTCTCTGTTGAAAAGTCTAGAATCCAACATGCTTTCCTTCGATATCGTCGGCTTCGCCAACCCAAGAGCAACTTTCTCAGATATGTCGCGGTTCTGTTGTCGTGCGAGCATTTTCGCGCGCTGTTCCGCACCCATATTTGACATGCGCATTTCTCGTTCTCGCTCGCGACGCTTATCGGCTCGTAGGGTATCCCTCAGCTTAGCAGCCTCCTCATCCTCCTCATCTTCGTGTTCATCTTCAGTCCCAGACTCGCTGCCATAACCACCTAGAGCGGTGGCAACAGCAGCACGCGACTCCACTGTTGGTCGTGAAGGAGCTGCTTGTGATACACCGCTGCGCTCTTCTCGAGCACGCTGTGCCAGCAGCCGTAAGTTCTCCTCCTTTGCTTCCTTTTCTTTCTGTGCCAGTTTTTGTTGCATGAGCGCACGCTGACGAACCTCCTCACGAGCGTGTCTGTCTGCAATGTAGAGTGCCTCTGAGAACTTGGCAAAACCGTCGTTGATGTGCACCTATTACCACAATTAAGCTGACATCAGAATGGAGAAAACCAGGAAACTTACGTCCTGAAGGCCGCGGCCATCTGCCGCAAGACGTTTATCCAAAGGAATAGTGTAACCTTTATTGTTCTTCCAGTTCGATATGCAAGGAGGAATCATCCATTCTTTTTGCTCCGTGGCGGTAGCTTTTCTGGGCGGGCTTCTCAGAACGGGGGGCGGAGGGCTTGGTGGACCTCGGGGTATCTTCTTGTGCTTGAACCGCGGTGGTTCCAATGGGTCTTCCGCCACCTCTGTCATCTTTATGATTCGTTGCTTCAGCCCGTCCCCGCCACCCTGTTGACCGGGAGTGTACCGGACATACGACGTTTTCCCATTGCCATCCGGTACGTTCTTGGGTTGGGCGACTTTGATTTTGCCAGTTACTAGCTTTTCTAATGCCTGTCTTGTCTTTTCAGTGGTAGCTTGTACCTCCTCTTCTGATGGCCGGTCCAAATCGCGCTGGTCCTCGTTAAGGTCTTTTCTATGGGCTAAAGGGACCAAGTCTTTGAATTGGGATTGGACAATTTTGCCATGCCGTTGACCCTGGTGGGCGATAGCATCGTAGCGGACGTTACCCTCGGAGTCAACCTGAAGAGCAAGAGTATTCCCAGCTTGGGTCTGTAGTAAAACGGATTTGGATTAAGAAGCACGCAAACGAACGTAAAGTGGAAACGCTTACCTTCTTCTTCCCAAGGTTCAGTGGATACTGCGCGACATGGCATTCGGGGTAGGCACCTCCATCACCTGGTCATGGCAAATCAACAAGGCACTACGATGGTGCAGCACAGGACTCACCAAAATCTTCTTGAGAGATAGGCTTCCATCCCTTCCGTTTTCCATAGGGTGGTATTGGCGTTCTCGTGACGACTGCTTGGGATGGAATCGGCTGTGGAAACTCCTCGTCGTCCACAATAGTAGACGTGTAAATGGGTTGCGGAAGTGCACTGTAACGTTGGTCAGTACCATAGCATAAACGAAGGTGAAAACGAGCGTACGCAGCCAGAGTGGTCATGACGAGATTAAGCTGTGAGATGACGGACCAGGCCAAGGTTGGCCCGATACACAAATGTTGTGCCTTGTTTGCCCAAGCAGTGGCTGTGCTAAATGTTGTATTCCGAATCCCGAGACCGGCAGCCTGAGCTCAAGCGTAGTGTGAATGGACAAGCCGGACGCGAAATCTGGCATCCGTGCTGCACTCAAGTACACGGGCATCCCTCAAAGCTGGCTGTCCGCTCGTCCGCGCCTTCCATCACGCAACTGGCTCATTTTCATCACCCTCACTTCGTCAGTTCTCTCCTACTACACCTATGATCGGCACCAGGCCCGCAAGATTCGTGCGTCGTACATCGACCGAGTCAAACACTTCTCTGAGGAACCAATGAAAAGCTCTGAATTACCCAGAAAGGTTACCGTTTACGGTGCGAAATGGCCCGGCGACGAGGATCACCAAAGGGCAATCCGGTTTTTTAAAAAGTATGTGAAGGTAGGTACGCACGCTGGTTCCGGCTACATCTCGGTACTCAGCTGCTGCTCTCATAGCCAGTATTGGTAGCGGCAGCTGTCGACTATGACGTCATCCCAACTCGTCAATTGGGCGACCTTACAAGACACGTTGCTTCGTCCGTGGTCACCCAACGTCGGATTGCTCTAGGAATTGACCAACCTCCCGCTCCTCCTCTAAATCTTTCCAACCAGCTCAGTGAAGAACAGAAACGTGCACGCGAGCTGGAAGGCGGTGTTATTCTGGTAGGAAGACACTCTCTTAAGGAGTATTTGGAGGGCCTCGTGCGAGGGTGGACTTGTGGGTTGGAGAACGTAGACAGGGAGGAACGACTGGCGCAAGAATTGGCAGCCGATGGTACCTTTGACGAAGTTGACGAGGGTAAATCTCCGGTTGGAGTTGTGGACGATCCTGAAGTCGAACCTATACCGACCTCCTCCCGCCTCCCGCCCTCTCGCAACGCAGCTCTACTTCCCCCACTCGGGTTCTATAAGCCTCCGCCCGTATCGGACGTCACTTCCAAACTACTTGTGGCAAGTGTTAACCCACCGTCTACTCTTCCACCCCAACCACCCCTGCTCTTGGTTCCATTTACCAATCATATCGGGTTTCGCTACATCCCTCATATGATTTGGTCTTTCTTCAATGAAAGGGACAGAGTCCGTGCTGGTGCCGAGGCCGCATACGCTTTGGTGATAGGTCAAACCCGTGATTTCAGAGGTCCGAATTCCTGGCATTCAGAAGATGCTCCATTGCAAGAGACACCCAAAAGTACCGAGGGTGAGGCGGCCTCAGGAACGCTGGATTCTATGCAAGGCGGCGACCTCGACTTTATGCTATGGTCGGAAAAGTTTTTCGCACCACACTCTCCTCTCTCGTCTATTTCCGATGCGCGTAAATCTTATTATTCCTCCCTACCGTCACGGCTGACCGCTGCGCGACAACTCGCCCGAGGCGAATGCGAGATGACCAAGGAAGAGGAGAAGAACCCACCTGCGAGCGAGGTAGAATTGAGGGCGGAAAGGTTGACCAAAGAATCGAAATGGAGGGCGCAGGAGGAAGGATGGAACATCGTTAGACCGGGAATGGGTGTTCGTTGGGACGAAAGGTTTCGAGGCGTTTTGAAGGTATTTAAGCTTCCAGAGGAGGGTGGATCGACAGGGACAGGTGTAGCCTAGATGGCGCTCGCTATCCACCATTCATCACCTCACTACAAAAATTCACGGCGACGACCTCATGTGTGGGCGATGAATCGATAAGGTTTGACAGCTGTGCTATATTTCCGCAGAGGAGGATCACGCATTCGGTTACATTATTCACTCGACAATATCTACTGCTCCACTTGCTAACCAACAGTTGAACTCCGCGAGGGGATCGTCTGTCGTGTTTGTGTCTGCATTCAAGCTCGCTTGAACATCTGACAAAGACGGTAAGGGAGCGGGTGAATCTCCCTGATGACTACGGCTGTTAGACCATTCTTTCGATAGGTTCCTCGATTTGAACCCATCAGGAATCGTCCGAGCTATGAACCCTGAAATTCGCGATACCGGGAGTTGTTCAATTGTAGGCGTATTTGTCGGCTCCGTTATTTTGCATTCGGTATTCACTTCAACATTTGCACACGAATTCACCTCTTTCTCTTTCCTTGAACCTCTGGGTCCCCTCTGCGGAATCAGATATCCCGGGGGCTCTTTTGACGCGTCCGTAGCTCGGGAACGATCATTAAAAGTTTCCCAGGCAAAGGCAGAGAGGTCATCAAAGCAGGTATCGTCAAAGTATAATTCTTCGTATGCAACAGTTTGATCCGGTGTGGATGGTCGATCGCAACTAGTCTCGGAGATTTGGCTGGGGACCGGATTTCCGGTACTGGGTGAACTAGTAAAGAAGAGTGGTGTGGTGTGAGACTCCAGGGATTTATTGATAAGGGGTGCAAAGGTCGACTAGAGATATGGCAACCATTAGTCTCGTCGATGGAAGTGCGCCTAGGTTACCTTTTCTTCCCGCTGATATTCTACGGTCCTGCGGTGCTTCGGCGCAGGTGCGTTGTTCTCGTTAGAGGGTATCTTCCTTGGGCGTTTATTTTTCCCAACTTCAATCATGCCAGTTTCTTGCCCAGACTTGCGTGGTTGGTGGAAGTGGATATGCGACTGGCTTGTGACAGCATCGGCGTCAGCGCCGTTTATCTCCGACTTTCGAGATCTATCGCGGTTCAATATCTCGGAAATCGACTCTAGCTCGTCATCGTCGCCTTCTAAAGCCGTTGAGTCACAAATAGGGGGGTTCGACCGCAGAGACACGAGTTCAAGGTCAAAATTTGGGAAGAACCTTTGTTTTCCTTCCATGGCACCTTTGTCCGGGATGCGGGACTGCAGGCGGGCAGACGCCTCGTTACGTTGACGGCTCAGCTCCGCGCGATTTTGTTCCGTAAAGCAACTCTTTGCTATTTTACGATGGTCTACGCGTGGAAATTGGTCAGCCGCTGGTTGAAAACGAGTCGCGCAAAGTAAACGAAGCACTTCTCTTCTGGCTTTCCTTTCTCTCCTTGAGGGGCGGCTCGGTCTGAGCATCCTTCCTATGTGAACGAGGAGGATCCGCAAGCCCCTCTTTACAGCTGGCAAACAAAGTCAGTAAAAAGAAAAACTGATCAGAGGAACACACCAGTAATGTCGACATCTGAGCTTATCTTTGCAAGTGTGGTTGCATCTGGATGAAAGGCTAAACAAAGCCTCGCGCGCCACACGACAAAACTCACTCGTATTTCCCGTCCGGCCGCATTCTATGTCCTTTGTCTTTCATTTCTTCACAAGTGGTTGACAAATGTTGTATTTGTGTAGTAGGGACAGATCTCGCAGCGCTTGTTTTATCACCTAAAGGCCGATTTCAGGGACGAATACCTCATGAGGAGTGCCCACCCACCAGGAACTTTAAAATGGGTATCCGTTGACGGTGCAGTGCGAACGTCGTCGTCGCTAATGTCCATTTCCCACAGGTCTGGGAAATTCTCGAGCCCCTGCATATCCAATTCCTGGCAGGATCAAGAAGCCTTCGACCCACTATAATATAATAAGTTGGACATACAACAGATGTCAGTGGTCGCGTATCCACCACCGGATACTTCGAATGCTCAACGAGGGGTTTGTACGTTGCCGTCACCGTTACCCCCGCAGATTTCTCCTGCAAATTGGTCAATTACTTTCCACAAAGGACGTTTCGAGCTGAGATACCGATGAGATGTAAATGTTGATGGTCTGACTCGGTTTGGTCAGGCATGCAGTGAGAGTGAATTCCTTCTTCTCCGTTAAAGCTTTTGTCCTACGCCGCATAAGCGAAGTTAGACTTGACCTAAAGTCTGCATGCGTTACTCACGCAATTCGACGGAAATCGATGAATATCAAATCGGAGGTGATGGTGAGAAGTGTTGTCATTTCCATCCCAGTCCTCTTAGGCACCTTGGCCTTGCGCGACACCATGGAGTCTGGAAGCAGACCGCATTCGATTGACAATTCCACTTCTACAGGATTCTTCCCATCGCTGGGAAAGGTCTTAGCTTCCTTAACATTTAGGAAATACCTGGGAAACTCTTTTGCCGCTGCAAGGACCTCAGAACCAAACGGTGGTCGGCGATTTAGAAGCTATTGAAGTCAGCCGTAGAGAAGAGTTGTTCCTATTACCTTCTCACCTCCTCGATACGGAAAGGAGGAATCTCTGCAAGTTTCTGAATCGAGCTGATGCCATGTTCAGCAAGGACCTCATTGCGCCAGGTTCAACAGAGCAGTTTGTTTTCTTTTAGATGTGAACTACCTTGGCTCTAAAGGCACAAGGGTTAAGATAAAGAACAATCATCGGCATAGACACCCACGATTTTTCACCAATGTGCTCGATTTGCCTGAGGACAAGAGGGTGATCTTCCCAAGCTTTAGCATGGAGGCATCGTGCGCTAAATTGATAGATGAGGAACAATACAACTCGAGGTCGGAGCTTAGTACAGTTCTAATGCGTGCTTGACTTGCGCGCCACAACACTTAACAATGGCGACTTCTGCTACAGCTGATGCGGTTCCTTAGTTGCTGCGTAGTCTACTCGGCACAACTCACCTGTTACAATGCGAGAAAAATGTCGGAAAATCGAAATTGCTTCTAGGTATGGTTGAGAATCCGTATTTCTGAATTCTGGGTTATTTAGTGGTAGGCCTGCAAGAATGGCCTGGAGGAGATATTGGGCTGATATTTCCTAGAAACATGATATGAAGAGTTACCTGCGCTAGCAGGAACACTTTGTCACTGGTCCCAGTGACCTTTCGGACCGGAAATCGCATGTCGTTGTGGCAACGGATCTTTTCGTACATCTTGGGAGAGTTTCACATTGTCGAGGACTGACAGCCTGATGACGTACCTGTCTTTCGCCGCCACGCAACTTCAAGTCAGCTAGTCTGTGCACAAGGTCATTTTGGTTGTATAATGGTCGACATAAGTCAAATACTCTTTGGAACAAGACATCATTTCGAGCTATGGTTATCAGACAATCAGCACTTAATGGACCACTCTCGAACTTACGATCTGACGGATGGTAGCCGTGGCTGGGAGCTGTAGTATCGAGTGCATCTTCGTTAAAGCATTTAGGTCAGGTTACTGCACAAGAATGCCTTCCTTACCGTAGTCTGACAGATATAGAACTAGGGTACTACCGAGTCCATGAGGTGCAGAAACTCACGAACAAAACCCACCTTGCTCATAATGTCTCCGTATTCCGTGGAACACAATGTTCCATCTTCCACCGTGTACGTGATTAGTTGTGTATCGCGCAGGTTATAGATGCTTTCCATCACGATCGCATCTATTTTGTCTTGCCACGACTCGCTCTCCTCTTTGCCGATATTATAGTGTTGCGGATTTTTCTGGATGCGCCGGAATAAGAAAGAACGACGCAACCAGTCCCTTGCGCTTTCGAGATCCGTTATGGTCCTTAAGCAGATCTCTGAATTGAGGTGTTCTACGAGATTTCTGTGCAAGCTGCTTTCAATGGTCGTCGTACCATGCACGAGAGCACGATATTTGCTTTCCAATTCTGCTTCGCACAGAATCATTGCAATCCCCTCGTCGTCTCCGATGAAAGGGCATAAGCTGAGTACTCGAGACAAGGTCAACATGCTCACCAAATTGTGGCCGACCCTGTTACACTAATGTAAGCTTGGCCCACCGCAGCGACCAGACACTTACGGCACGACCCATCATTTGCAGAATCTCCAAATCCGAATATTCTCGCGTTTCTCCATTCTGAAAGAGCTTTACTCCTTTTATGACCACCATATAGGCCGCTGTAGGTAATGTATGAACGAACGCGCAATGAACTCTCCACCGACGTACGCAAATTGACCCCGACAGCCAAAGTCTGTAACGAATCAGCATCGAGCAAGATAGATTATAAGTATCCTACAGAAGTGGAAACCAATACCCGCAATTTTTTTGCGGTATATAAGTCTTCCACAGCTTTCCTGTCATCCAAATTCAAGCCTGCGTGGTGAACAGCTATGCCCATAGCAGTAAGCGCTAACGAACTGCATCAGGCACACTGCACACAGACAAGATAGAATTAACCGACAAGCAAGATCTTTATCGTGGAACATGAGATTGATCCTGGTATGATTTAAGCAGTCGATGCGCGGTAACCTGGAGTTGTGAATTACCGCGTTGGAGGGGACCATGGAAGAGGCTGCCGTGCTTTCAGCGCTGCTTCGTAGTCCATCGCCAATTGCTTTGCCGTAGCCACTGTACCTAAGTAATACACGAAAAGTCCATACAGTTAGCCTCTCTGTCATCCTTACCACTGACCGTAGAAGCACCTTTTCTTGTGGGACAAAACACCAAGATTGGCTTATTCTGAGAATGTTGCTGCAGAAGAGAGAAGAGGCGGCGATCTAAGGTGCGAGCATAGACGAAATCGTTCTGCCCTTTCGGTTTGGGGATTCCGTGAACAACTTTACTCAGTTTGCAGGGTCGAAATTCCTCGCCGAACTTCCCACGATTAGTTGAAGCAAAGTTGCATGGGATTGATCTGACCTGGAAAACCGTAGCCGAGCGATCCGCACCGTCATAGCTGCCAATCCAACTTGCGATATCCTCTACGTTAGGTACCGTTGCGGAGACAAGGAGGAATCTAACAGCTGGCCCGCGCGCTTTCATGCGAGAGACTATGACTTCCAGAGTGCTTCCTCTTGACTCGTTCAGAATATGCACCTGCGTCGATGCTGAGAATGAGCTATCCTGGATGATAACGTGAAATACCTCATCCACGAGGAAAAGTTGAATTTGTGACAGGATCTTAGAGTGATCGGTCCTGTCGGTGACTGGTATTAGCATCGCACAGTGGAGGATATGAAATACCGGACCAGTTCCGTGTTAAACTGTCCCATTTCTCGGCCTATGGGAACGGCGTGTATAATGGCGGGATTGTTGCGGTATTCAAAACCTTACCGTAGTTACTCTTCATTTAACGTGTCGAGGCTTAAGTAACAAATGCGTAGGGTGTAGGTAGACGTACATGATCTGCGCATTCCGTGCTTCGCCCCATATCCCTTTACCAAATGCAAGCGTATCCCCTGTTAGTTCACAACCTAGGATTTGGGCGAGGTTTAATACATGGCCCCCTGAGGATATAACGACGTCTTACTCTTCACTCCCAGCCCACCGAATTTAGCACCCCACTCCTTGTGTTTCTCTGCACAGAGAGCCTATCATAATACGTAACGGAGAGAGCGCCACCATTTCCAGGAAAGCTGACCTTTGTCGGAGCGACATACACACATTTGATCGGATTGTTGTTCGTGGCCTGGCTAATCATACGTATGATGCCCAGTTCAAAGAGCACGGTCTTCCCACTTCCGGTGGGGGCTAACCAAAAACTCGACTAAGCTGCAATTAATGAGGTTTCTAGGCCTACCGCTGACTATCTGCAAGAGTTGTCAATAGCCGTAGAAAACTGCCACACTCGACGTACTAAGTTTTCACTCGAATGTAAGACCTTGTCAAATAATTCGTATCAGATACTCGGTGTAAGACAGGCTCCTACCTTGTCCAAGCATGTGGACTGCATCGCATTGAACACGCCGAATTTGAACACACCACGATATCGGTCAGCTGTCTAGGGAATCACTACAGAGTCGATGGGTTCAGAGAGTAAGACCCACGTAGCTCGGAAACAGCTCGCAACCTTATTCCAGAGCTATTGCGGGGATTTTCCCCGCTTGGGATATGATCGTCGACGGAAAGATGCTTTGACTGGACTGATAAATCTGGAAAACCCAGTGTAACTAACGGTCCTTGTCGTGTTGACTGCTCCACCCTGGGCTGTGATTCATACGCCGAATGACTTGGAAAGCCTGGGAAAAGCTCTTTTGTATATCTTACGAGGCGAGTGCGAACTTCAACCCTACCGTGACGTGGTATTGATTGGTTGCTGATGGTATATCCCTCGGAAGATGCCTGGCTAACATAATGGGATACACAGTAATCTGAGCCGGGGTAGCCGCGCGTAAAACGGCTGCTACTTGTCAGGGGTATGCTGGCGTGTTCAGAAGGTTGGCTGCGGACCAGCCCCTGACGGGCTGGTGGCGGTGGGGATGAATCTAACTGCATATCAGCAGGCGTCACGTATGTTCTCCACGCATATAGTCACCCAGAGTACCAGTGGAGCTTCCATTATGATCGTAGAGGCCCCCTGCACTGGCAATATTGTACTGAGGGTGCTGCAGGGGAGAGTAACAAGCAGGGACATGACCTGCAGCGGTGTCATCGGAGTCGTAATACGGGAAGCCGTTGTCAACGTGCCACATCGCGACCTTCGTGAAGAGACCACAAAAGATGAGTTTCGCCCATACACGAAACCTTGCAGATGCGCGCGACAGGTCACGTGCCCAGATAGAGTCACGTGCGTTTAGATATCAGTGAGTCCTGGCGCTCAGCAATATTTCGCGCGTGGGATACGCGACGCTGTGGAATATCTTATCCAAACCTTCTTCCTTCTGTACTATCAAACCGATCTAAGCTCCATTTCGTGCGACTTATGGCAGATCCACAGCTTGCGAACAAGATCGAGGAATATATCGAAAAGTCGGCATTTTTGAGTCATGCCACACCAATCGGTCGAATGGTACTGACATCAATGCCACCACAGAATCCATTATTCCGACCGCTACTCAGATGATCACTACGAATACCGCCATGTCATTTTACCCAAGCCGCTTCTCAAGTTTATACCAAAGGAGTTCTTTGATGAGAAGGAGGGCACCCTTCGTTTGCTGACGGAGGCTGAATGGAGAGGGATTGGGATCACGCAAAGCCTCGGATGGGAGCATTATGAAGTTCACGGTATGCCTTCTTTGTGCTATCCACACTTAATACCGAACCCTCTCTAGCTCCCGAACCCCACGTATTACTGTTCCGCCGATCTAAAAACTATGTACCCCCCGCACAACCTCAGCAAGCCAATAAGCCGTCCAACACCAAGAGGAAGTAATCGTGTGTACGTTCGCTCATTTATTAGTAGCTCTTCATAGCCCCACTTGTTGCTGTCGTTCTTGTCATGTTTCTCCTTGTTCACCATTGCTCTGCCCTGCGATAGGAATAGTTCAAGTACTTGACCTTATCTTAATATGTATGCGAATTGGAAGGGGTTCGGGCGTTCTTGCGGATTTTAGCGAATCCTTCTGGTACCGCCTTGAGAGGTTGGCCTGTTCCTCCAAAAGTAAGCTTGTAACCACATTACTGTAATTGTCTCCTCGAAAGGATGCTTCCAGCAAGGGACGACTACAACTTGCCGGATACAGCCAATCAGTATTCTTCTGAATGCCATCCGCGGCCTCCCGACTACATACAGCAACCAAGCACAAAATGTTCCCGTAGGACTAGGAGCCGCTACGTCACGGTTAATGGAATAAATCCTCCGGCTGCTTATCGTTTTACCGTTCGCCATCAGTGGGAGCCAACGACAACACAAAACCCATTCATCAATCAACGCGATACTAAGGTACTACAGCTAGGGTTACAGCAGCCACGACATATTTCGCACACAGTCAAATGTCATGCCGAATTTCTATAACTTCGCAGCCGGAAGATCGCCCCAGTCTACGAGCGGTCGAGGGGGAGGTGACACGTCAAGGCTCGCCTTGAACGCTCCCATGTCATCTACACGAGTCACGTCCGCCGAGCGGGAGTAGACGTTTTCATCCCGAACGGGGTACTGCTCCATCAAGGCGGGAAGTCTCTCTAATAAACCCTTAGCGACATTGATGGAGACAGTGTCTTCAGTAAGCACATCGCTCCAACGCTTCAAGAAATCAGCGGCAACCGGACTTTCTTGGTCGAATTCGTCCTTGATAGCTGCCAGATCGACGGGTATACCTGCCTCGCGAACCAGGACTTCAAAAGCCTCCACAGCTTTCGCGCTGATCCGTGGGGGCCGCGGTTTTTGAGATTGCACGTGAATGGACAGCTTGGCCCGCTTAAGTGCCTTGGGATGGACACGCTCTCGGAACAATGCTACAACCTCACGCTTCTCCACCTTCTCGATTAGGTCCGCGTTCTCGAAGCCTATGCAACCCAAGACCATCGTAAATTAGACACGACGAGCAAAAATCCCTGGTCACTTACGTCGAAGGAAGTCCAGAAAGCCAGAGTCGATGTGGTGCCAATACTTGGAAGCCTCCTCGCCAAGGTTCTTGGCAGGCTCCCTCCACCTCTGCCGCATACCTTTCTTGAAGTCGTCAAACTCGTGGTCCTTCATTTCCTCAAGCTTGGTATCCATGGTATCGAGGAAGGCTTCTATGCGCTCCTCAAGGTATCCTGTCCCACGCTCGCTTTGCACGACGATGCGTATTCCAAATTGGGAATCACCGAGCAGCAGCCACCGCGAACACGAAACAATGTATCCCAGCTGCTCTTTAGTTCTGAGGACATTGAATGCCGGCTCGGACATAATCCGTGCCAGTAACGTGCCAACAACCCGATGCCTCGGGTCGTTGAGTTGGCCGAGGTGGATGTAATACGTCAGTGCGGAATTCGCTTCGTTTGGATTGGGCACTGGAGTAATCCACATATAGTTGGATCCTGCTTCTTTGTTGGCAAGCTCATCATATGGAAAAGTGAAACTCTTTTACCTTCAGGAAGGATGAGAGCCCGTTCAGATGGTACTTCTCCCTCGACCAATGGGCTCGGGTCAAGGATGTCCTCGACACTTTCTGACAAAGCGATGGCTTGCTGTAGTTTATGACTATTAAAAAGAACGATTTGCAAGCTACAAGGATAACTCACGTCTCTATACATGTTCCCAAGAACTAGCGTCTGTATGTTTATCTTGCCAAGCAACTGTCTATTGTGAGCGGCCACTTCTTCTAATTGCACTCCTAGACGAATCGGGCATTAGCAAACGACAATACCGATGGTTAGGCACGGCGCACGTACCAGGGAGCTCTTCAAGCTGTTCTTGGACAGTCCAGGTTTGATGTCCGAGCATATGGCGCCCATAGTAGTCAGATAGTAGGTAACTTTGATTCATGAAGAAATTGTCCCAATCGCGTTTGAGCTACCGCCAAAGGTACCGTCAAGCAGCATCGGCGGTAGTCCGAAGATCTGTACCAACCTTTTCTTTCATCACATTCAACCTATCCTGTGTCGGCACCAAGTTTTTCAGTGCTCTGACAACGTATTTAGCAAGTTCGGGGAGCTTGTCGTTGTACCCTTTGAGAGACAACGTCATGCCAAGGCTGTGGGCAGTTACGTGGTACGCCAACCCAGCCAATTCGGCATCGTAGGCGTACTCGGTGAGGGAGTCATTCACAAGATCCACACAGAGCTTAGTAAGGACAGTGGCGCGAGGTTTATTACTTGCCACTGGACTGGGTAGAACTGATGGTCAGAAGACATCTACAACTGTCGCTGAAGGTTTGAATACCTGCGGATGTCAATGATCACAGCTGCCCTCGGCAGCCAAAACTGGTCGTCCTTCTTGTACCATACCTTGGAGATATCAGACTGGCGAATAAGGTGGGGCCTCTGCAGAGGCTTGGGAAATAATCATCAGTACTATGCTACTGTCACTATGCCAAAATTGACGAACCTCCAGAACATCGTGCTTTTCTACGTCAAGGTTGGTCGGGATAAATTCGTTGCGTCCGGGGAGATGAAGATCGGGAATATCATTAGGACTTCGAGCCTAAAAGGGTCGTTCAGTTGACCAGTCAATGCGTTACGGCGCTACTGCTCACTTCATCCAGAAACTGGTCATCCCATCTCTCAACGGTGTACCCAGTTCCGTACCACTTTTCGCTTTCCCAGTGTTTCTCTCCACCAAAGATACGTTCATGTTCCTCCTTCTTTGCCATTAAAACCACTCTCCCTGAATCTACTTGGAGATTTTCCAAAGCTTCTCTAACCTGCCGTTCTCCCTCATCACTCTCCCACTCAGAAAGAAGTACAGGTGCAGTCAAAAGCTTCTCGGTTGGCACCGGCCACGACATCCGCTCTGCAATTGTGACGGCATACCCTTCTGCTGCACGTTTTTCGGAGAACTGAAATTGAGTCTTCGCGATCGTCGCAATCTCGGACTGAAACCAGCGAGGGAACTCAGAAGCTCGCAACAAGGCGAGGTACTTGAAGGTAGCAAGTACTACAGAGCGGTAGTTGTCTGTTTTGATCAGATACGGGCGAATCCCAACACTGTATCAGAACACCTTACCGAAACCGTTCTTGGTCAGGTACATCGTCGTTTTAAACATTGCGAAACCGCGTCCCAGTGCTTGAGTAGCGGCACTGAGGGAAGTGATCCAGCCTTTACCCTTGAGGTACGCGAACAGAGAGCCATGACCTTCGTGCCCCAGGAAGTGAGATAAAAAGTATCCGGGTTTGTATTTCCATAGTGGCGGTTGCCATGCAAGAGGAAATGATATTTCGACAGCGTGGAAGGACTTGATTGTTTGCACAGAAACGAGGGTCTAAAGTTACTCCGGTTGGAAACTAAACCTGAGCAAAGATAACGATTACGTACGCCCATTTCGTTTGGTCCGAATGGATGTTCATCGATTATTGGAGACGGGCCCTGACTACAATTTGGGATGGGAGAGAAGAGCTTGGAAACCATGGCTGTCAACTCTTCCAGGGGTTCTGGGAACAGAGTTGCAGTGAAGGACGTTGGGAGTAGAATGAGACGTACCCCTGCCGATCACGCAGAGTTCCATTCGGCTCGCGCAATACTCTTTGCTCCACCACTCAATTAAACGCCGGCGAGTTTCACGGCCTATAGAACCACCATCTGCGTCGGATTCACTGTTGGCTGACGAGCTGGAAGGGGTTGGAGAGGGTGTTCTCGAAGTTATCGGGGAGGGTTCTTTGCTGATGTTGGCAGACTTTACGGCCCCGTTTCCGTTGACGAGGGTGTTCGCGGAAAGCTTTCCTCTTGCCTTCGCTTCTCTACCGGCTGCGGTCAATGTGGCACGGTTTCCTGTACCGAATTTAATCCAAGGGTGACCTGCTTTCGAGAGCGTCTTGTTGAGCTGAAAGATTCGCCAAGGATCTGCCTGGTGGTTCTTCTTGTGCTCCGAGTCTACCGCATTGAGTTCACGTGTCGTGCAGGACGGTGCAAAGAGCGGGCTATGGAAGAAACCAGAAAACCTCTCGAGTGCCCCAGGAAGAACTGAGGGAGAGACACGGAAGTGGTAGTTGGTGTTGGAGGACGAGGTGTAGGCATTTGAACCACCGTCGTTCTTGGACAGATACTAGAATAAAATAAAATAAACGACACTTCCCGGAAACATGAGGGCGGCAGTCTAACCTCGGAGTATTCGTTCTCTTTGGGGAACTGCTTGGTGCCCTGAGAGATGGTTGTCAAGTTGGACACGGGACTCGTGTCAGAGTACGTGCCATGAACAATAGATGCTCGCAAAAGTGGGCCAGACCCGGCATGTCATCCTGAGATGGCATGAATCAGTACCGTTTTCTGTTAGGGAGGGAGAGATATCTAACCGGATCAGAAAGATGACCAACGGCCACATTCAGGCTGGCAGCGGCGTTTTCGGTACACGGGTCATGGACGAGCATCGCAGTGAGACCATTCTCGAGCCTGATGACACTGTAGTGACGGTCGTCGACCTGGGACTTTTCAAGAGGTCTGGTGAAGAGGCTGTATGGGGGGACGAGATGGTTCCGAGGGACTACTTTCCAGTCGGACACCGTCATTGCGAGAACACGACGATGAGAGGGTGGTTGAAGGTGTCGATGAAGTCTGGAAATATGGTGTGCTTTTGGTCTGGAATTGCGAGGGAGGCGCAGACACGGGGTGGTGGGACGTATTAGCATGGGCAGTCCCCTCATTTAACTGACGAGACGTAAGAAGCAGGCAATTTTGGCTCATTTCACAGCTTTCTGGCAACCACTGCGAGTACCCCGACAGTCGGATCCAAGATACGACAAATAGTTACTACGACCGGTTGAAGGCCAGCTCGCACTCTTCTTCCCCTCGCCACGTATCTATTTTATACATGCCGGTGGCCACGTCCTCGGATAACTTGGACTTCACCGACGGTGTGAGTTACTGCCAACTCCCAAGTTCAACGTTCAATCTTGGCCATGACTGCGGCGGTACATCGATGGAGAACCGTCTGGTACATAAAAGGGGGCGCTAGCTGGAGACGGACCCTCAAATGATGAAACACACTTCCACAGGAGGCCCCACCCTGCACTTACGCCATCGAACGCGAGCCGTACGAGCTTACGTAAAGTCAACACTTATCAGTTATCACGGATATGTGATGCCATATGGGCCCAGGTCGAGACTGTAATTGCCTCGATTACTTCCGAGCCGAGCACCGTTGGTGGAAGTACATATAAGTACTAGTGCATGGCGATTGTTGGCCATAATCCCGACTCGAACTTAGTGGTGAGGGTTTTGTCTGAGACACATTGCAATACGACCGATGGAATACTTCCTATCTGTTTGTCAATTGGGCCACATTTGGAGTAAGTCAGTTTATTATATATCGCGCTGGACGATTCCCTATCGCCAATATCCCTTGTGCGAGAAGGAACGGACATTGCAATGAGTATCGTCAATAACGATGGTAAATTTCCTTCTCACTCCAGGTTATATTTTGGCCTTTCAATTCACCAACTGGTACCCATCCTTCACTCGCGTGTCTCCAGAATCAGCCGCCATCAGACCGCTGGGAAAGGATTTCAAACATCTCTTAGAACCTGATAGTATATTCGTCCCGGAGGGCTCCGAAGACGTGCTCGTCGAAAAATTCTGGTCACGGTTTCCCCTTGGATAACTCGATGACAGGGTAGTCGAAAATACCCTTTCTGATGATAGTGACGGCGAACGCGAGGACATAGCGACCGCTGGGGAACGTTTTTCCTTGCCGGTATTGAACGAGCGCATAAGGTTTGTTATCTGAGAATACAAAGCTGTTTTTCCAAAGCTGAATTTTTCATCGCTTAAAGTAAGCTCGCCATACTCGATCTTATAGGACGCTTCGTGGGTGCTACCGGCGTCCTCTCCACTCAAATGTACAACGCCAGGGGTTATCTACCTTCTCTTGAAGTCGTCCGATTTTATTACGCACGACTTCAGTATTGAAACCGTATTCGACGGTTGTAGAACCGACAATCTGCCCGTCTACGAACTGGAGCTTATACTTCGAAAATGGTACCCAGTGGACCGTAGCTGCGAGGTCGGATGTTTCGTGAGGAACGAGACGCTTCTAGTTGCGTGAGATCTCTCCCTATTAGTGTCCAGATTCTGACTACTGCAACAGGCATAATGCAAAGAGATACGAATTTTTACGATTTCATGATCGACCTTGAAATTCAGAAGACAATCAGGACAACCTTTTGCAATCTCTGGGAGCGAGTTGTCCGACCCAACTGGAACTTTCCACAGAAAGATTGTAAGTATAAGTCTGCACTAGTCCAGACCAAAGGATTCTGATTCACCGGATGGATGTTTTCGATTTGCTATTAATCCGTGACTTTACAGGCGGACACGTTATCGATTTCAATCCCTACGCGCCTCACACAGATCTGTTGCTATTCACGTACGAAGAGCTTCGCGAGGTTCTATCCAAGGCAACTCGAGATGCCTCTGCGCCGGAAATTCCTCCCAGAACTGCGTGTGATTGATTCACTACTTCATCCTGCCGCAACGCGCAGCATGCCAGCGTACCAACACAACAGGGTGCCAATTGAGGCATTGACACTGAGTGAAGGCCGAAATATAGTGGAGTTCGGGGAGATAACATGGCGGGAAGAAGTGACACGGGTTCTACGTGAAGATGACACTTAGTAGTAGTTCTGCTCGGTTCTTTATATTTGATCCTATCTCACTATGGCATAAGTACGCGCCCCGACCGGTGCATTGCCTCCTACTGTGCAGAAGGGCCTGCGTAGTACACTGTACGGGACTTGTCTACTACCTCGAATAAACAGACCTTGTCCTATATCGAATGGAAGGCCGAGTATCGACGCCAAGTCCGCACGTCAACAACCATCACAGGTACCTTATTCACGATGTCTCCTATGGTCGCAGCTGCTTGTCACGTGACCAAGGGAGTCGGGCACTGTACCCCATTTGCGGTGTGGTCGCGCGTTGACGCTGATTCAACGCGACGCGACTGACCCGCTTTTCGTCGAACTCGTCCTCGAAGCCGCGCGCACGGACGACTATAACAAGCTGACGTCTGGGATCTCTGAACATTCTTCTGGCATGTTGTATCCACCGCGTCATACGCGTGCTTCGAGTCCTCCACTCTCTACCACTGGTTCCTCCCAGGTCACCACAACCCACCCGCCTAAACTCAACGTCGTCACGCGCCTTGCGATCGAAGGCAAAGCAAGACAGGGTCACGATGGTGCATCCGTCAAGATGTATCTCAAGGTAAATACCTCTCTGCACCCCCTTTTTTGTTTCTTGTCTTGATCAACCACCAACAGTTATCCATCCCGATGGACAGCGTCTCCCCCGGTTCAACTATACCGCTCTTCGCTGGTGCGTTCTCACTACCTTCTCCTGCGGTTTCTCTGAGAATCATCCTAGAGGAAAACCTCAAGCTGCTGTCCGCTCAAGTACATCCGCTTGACGCTAACTCTGTCCCATATAACTTCTCCAGTTCAGCATCCCCGATGTTAAACAACGCCTCTCGAGCCCTCAACTTGCCTGCACGGTCCTCAAAATCCTACCTCTCTCTGTTCGGCGTCTCGGCGTCTACCGCTTCCGTACAATCCAGCCGCTCGTCGTCGTCAACCTCTACCGGTACTGCAAGTCCCCCCTTGGATGACAGATATACAGGGCACATCATAGTCAGCGGATACAATATATCATATATCCTTCCAAAAGATTTCCCCCCACGTTTCATCGGTGACGACAGTGCACTACGCGTCTCCACATTCTCAGCGGCTAAGATGCGACGGGGTTCAGTCAGTGAAAGAAATAACATGCATTTTATGGCGGCCATCGACCTTTTCGTCCCATTCACATCACGTCCACCTCGAGCACCGTTCCTAGTACGTACTACACGTCTACTCGATGATAGTTAAGTCTCATCTTGTTACACAGATTTCGTTACCTCTACCTCGCTGTCTATCAAACAACGTCAAATTGCGGATATTCCCTCCTAGCGCTACGAATACTTCTGCCTCCATGGCGTCACTATCTTCCGCGGAGGAAGATCCGGGCTCTTGGGAGTTGACGTCTGAACCTCACGTCACTCGGGCGACGACACGTGTATCTCGCAGCGGCTCTTACGGTAATATGGCAGACGACGAATCTTCTGATTCCTCGTATGCGGAGGGTGCCTCTGGAGGCATTGTTGTTCATGGCACGTTTCCTTCTACCGATCGACTGCGTGTGCGTTGGGCGCCACCCACAAAGACAATAACAGTTAACGGGATGGAAGACGGCGTGTAGGAGTAAAGGAAGCCAAGTGTGAGATGTCCATTCTTGTCTTGGGAAAGGCCCGAAATCCCCAGAGTGAACGAGAAGGCATTTTGTTGAAACTCGAGCATAAGGGGACGTGTAAGGGCGTCTGGTTCCCTGGAGTCGCCACAATGCTGGGTATGGATGTTGGTCTCAATGCTCCGGGCTCGGATGTCGTTTGGGCCCCTGGCGAAGAAGCGAAGTGGACGGTTTCAGGAGGCACCGGATATACGGGCTTTGATATTGGTCCCTCGTCTACGCCAGTATCAAGGCAGCCTTCACTCGAATTTCCGTCTTCTGGATTGTTGCAAGTTCCACCAACGATTTCCAGACAAAGTTCTTCTTCCTCTACGTCCTCCTTACTTCGTGCGCCTTTACCAGCGGACCAATTGCCGGACTATTCCTTTGAGGGTTCGCCGACGTCCTTGACGCCTTCCGGAACCCTGTCTTCCATCAGCTCTGTTCCACTGACGTCCGAGGGACGCAGCCGCGCCTCATCCAATGCAAAACCTTCTCACCATTCCCCTGCTCTCCCTATCACTATTCACATAAACATGAATGACATCATCCCGCCAGCTAAGAACGTTTTCACGTTTACTATCTCCGGGACTGTCCTTGTTGTGCCAAAGGCGCACTCTCGTAGCGCGAATGGACACAGAACGAACTCTAGTTCGAGTTCAGAAGACGAGGCTGCTCCCGTTCCCATTGTTCTACCACGTTTTTCCGTGCTGGCAGCGGATTCCGAGTCGACCTCAACGATTATCCGCAATGAAACTGATAATGCCACGGTCGAGGTCTATAACATTGCCGGAGATCTGCGAGATGCGCAGACCCGGCGGACTGTGTTGCAGCGTAATGGCATGACCAGGTGTGGGTCCGATGGTGGACGGATAGCACTACGTCCGATAGCGCAACTTTCGCTCCCTACTAGAAGTAGAGCAGAACTTGCACTAGACAGCTCCCGGCTTTCGCCGCTCCCTAGGACATCTACTGGACCCAGAGAACCTGTGATTCGTTCGCCGTATGCTGTCCACCCCCAGACCACGTTGATGAGAAGGCAACGCAGCGGACCTTTGATGATACCTGCCGTCGATGTCACTGTAACACCACTACGTTTGGGAGATTCTAAACTTCCCAATGCACATGCTGTGCGCCTGCGTCTTCACGCCCCCCCTGATGCAAACTCTGAATGGCTGGAATTTGGTCTCGCACGGGATATGGGTGCCACTACGCCTCCCAGTACACCATCCATCAACTCCGCTGACCCGCCTGAGATTGATGTCGAGATTGTGAGTGTTAGTGTTGACGATGTCCCCACACGTTTCGAGAACCGCGTGCTCGGGAAGAAGGAAATGACTCCTGCTATCGACCTCGGGAATACTGTCACCGAAAACCGCCGGAGTGACTGGGTTGCTTGGATTAGGTGTCAAGTTGGCGAGCAAGGTGGTCGCCTTCTTGTAGATTATGTCGTGAAGCAATGTGCTACGAACCCAAAATTTACGACGAATACGGTAAAGGAGAAGGCTCGAGTCATCGACAAGCTCTGGATAAATATTTTGGTACCTACTTTCAATCTGCCAATTGGACGGATGGATGTAACCTTAGACTCAACTACTGGTAAGTACCTCACGGGGATCCAGACTGAAGCCACGCATGCTGACCCTCTTTCAGGTATTGACTCGCTGGACTCGAACTTCGCGTACCACTGTCAGACACCTGCGGGTCACAGGTTGCTTCATTACTCCTTGGAAGAATTCTTCTGCCCTAGGGTGAACCTGGTGTTACCCTCTGGTTCCCCCCGAGTTGGCACAAGCCTATTGCACCTTAGGAAACTCGTCTTGTTTTTGGGTATCCTGCCTATCGTCCTCA
The DNA here is from genome assembly GCA_024663475.1 of Pisolithus thermaeus. NCBI lineage: Eukaryota > Fungi > Basidiomycota > Agaricomycetes > Boletales > Pisolithaceae > Pisolithus > Pisolithus thermaeus. The sequence goes on from JANFAF010000008.1 coordinate 81,449, forward strand.
TCTTTTTGTTCCTGTCCAACCTAGGCTCAGAGTTTAGGCTGATGCGGGAATCATTCAGCCTGCTTGCAACGCATTCCGACTTATCCTGGCAACAATCTCCAGCACTTACTACTGAGACGGTCTTCGTCACGACTACCGTTTTCACATCACAGGGCTCATCTTCGAGTCATCCTCTCGCGCTCACGACTCCATCAACGCAGACAGTAACGCCGACTCACTTTGTATCTCATGATGATCCGACCATTTCACCTTCAGCACGACCAGTCGAACGAAGTACACCGACACATGTTATCGAGGATCCAGAGCCTTCTTCTGATCCTTCACTGCCAGACTCAAGTGGGAGTTCTTTGTTGCCGGCCAACGTGCTCCCCTTCAACTGGGCTTTACCACCTGATCTTATTTCTAGTGCACAAAAGAGTTGGGAGAAGCTTGTAGGGAATTTGGCTATTGTCTGGCAGGTCTTTAGGACTGTATATCATTATCCTTTAGATCCCCCGTAATATGTTGTTCCCATAGTTTCGTGCAACAAATAGATTCATGATTTCAGGAAAACTGTAACTACCAACTTACATAATAAGCACAAACATGCCATGCCTAAGCACCTTGTCCCCAGGGCGACGTCATAAGGAGATCGCGAAGATGTTTCGCTTCTTCCTGGTAGTCCAGCGGACTGACCTTTGCAATGCCGTATCTGACTCGGGTTTGATCCTGGAGCCACTAAGCACATTGTCCTCGCCAGAGATGCCAAACTACTCACATTGTAAGTGTCTTGCTTTGCACGACAGCTGAAGTTGTAAGTCTTTCCGATGGCTTGTGCCACGTACGCGTTAAACTCAGATTCATTCTGCTCCTACAGAATTGTGAGGTAAACAGCCACATCTTGGACATCATGCACACCTTCATACGCATAATTTCGTCCGCACTCTTGTCAAAGACCACCAACCCTGCGTCGTTAAATCCCTGCAACCACGCTTGTCCCGACCAGTCGGCCACGGCCATGGAGAGAATGTAACTAACAAACGTTAAAACACCTAGAAACAACGGAAGATGACCATTTACCGATACTCAGGTCGCTCGTAGGTTTTGTCACACTTTTCACATCTCCAGCGTTCGTTCACCTCTGTCACCTTCTTGTTGCAGCCTTGGGTGGGACACGCTGGGTACGCGATATTCTCGCTCTTTACATGCATTATCGTAGCTCGAGTGGAGAAGAAGTCCACTTTGTCCATGCCGATTTGAGATTGCTTGACGTCGAGTATGGACCGCATTTCGTTACGGTTGAAGGCCGCAGAAGAACCACCCCCAGACGATACGTTAGAATATGACTGGAATGTCTTCTCTCCCCCGATTCCATCATACCATCCGCGTAAGAGGTGGGCCTCCTCGATGTCCGGAGAGATAGTCATGAGGGTGGAACTTATCACTGACAGCGACTTGCCTTCGCATAATTAGAAAAGTATTTAGACAAGGCCATAAAACGGAACATACCTCCAAAGTCTCCAACTTTGACACTCTTGAACGCGATGACAGCAAGGTCGTCCGCAGCGAAAGTTTCGGCCTGCCTTCCCCACAGGGTAAGTTTGACAGCATATTGAGACTTGTCGACGATAATCAGATCACGTTTTATAAGCTGAGTGGAGAATCAGATATCGCTGCAGACGCTCTGGGGAGACTACCCTTCGATTGGCTTTAGACACGACTTCTTCCAAGTCGCCTACCTCCTTCACTATACAAATAACATCTGCGCGCGATGTTTGGCACACATCCACGCGGATACGTAGGGTACCTACCGCAGACGGAGTCCCTTTGTAGTTCTTCTAGCTGGGAAAGGGGGACGAAATTGTATTTCACCATGGGCAAGCTGCTCGGTTCCAGGCACTGGATGGAAGCAATGTTGATCGATAATATGTGTCTTATGGAGAGCAAATTACCTCTTCTACTTCTGTATTTCTTTCGAGACTTAACTCGTATTCGTTCTGGATGTGAGAAAATTTCTTCTTCGCCAAATTGACACGGGCTTTGGAGATGTAGTAGACTTTTCCTTCTTCAAACATGTCGTAAAGCGCGTCGACAACTGCATTGAAACCGGTCCCACGAATTTCACCAGACTCATCCATTAAAGTGACGTTGAAGAGCTTTCCGTCTCCACGCGGGTTGCTCCAGGTCCGAACTTCGGATTTCTGTGTGACACGGGCCTTGATAGTCCAATTGTTTTGATAGGGGTTGAGACCCTCTATGGGATATATCGATCTCCCTGGTCTGTTGCTTGTGGCAGGACGAGGTTGAGCTAGTACAGGCTCATTTGCGGCAGAATGCGAAGCCTGGTAGGCTGGCGCAGATGCGGCGGGTCTGGACTCGGCAGCAGCAGCTGGCGGCTGAGCAAGGGACGGTGCGGCAGTCGGATTACCGATTTTCTCTTCCTCCCTAGACACTACATGGAGATCGAGGACAATGATAAGCCTGGATACGCGTTAGGAACGCGAACTATGAAGAAAACTAGTCGGGGGCGCGTACCTCTTGTCTCCGAGGACATTGCAAGTTAACTTGTCGATAATGACAACAGAATTTTTGACGATCTCTTCGTTAGAAACGAGATCATTCAGCTGCGTTGCGAGCATGGCCTGGATGAAATGTACACCGTCAGACATGATGATTCGGTATCGGTCAATAGTAGGAGCGGCGGCCGAGAGTGCGGTGACTTTCTTGATTGAGACCAGCTGTACGGTGTATCCTCCGCCAATCTCATCGATCTCTGACGGAGTCGCCTCGCTGAGTCTGTTGCAAATGCCCGAAGTAAGCTGTACCATGGTGTTCTGGAAGCAAAAGCACGCGTCGGGCGTGTCTGACGCGATCCTATCCAGTTTGTTTGTACGTGTGTACGCTCGCTCTTCCATCCAGACGAACCAGCCAAACGATCATAAAATATTATGGGGATTCTGGTTGGTACACTACTTCGACCTGTAAGTAAGTATAAACATTTAACTATCGCTACACGGGTGCTTGATAAATACTTGATAGTGGACGTAACAGACAATAATTCATTCAACTCGCATGTGATCGCAGGGATCAGTTCGTCCTCAGCACCGCTCGTGTAGTTGCATCGCGACCGGCTTTCAACAAGACCGAGAGCTCATTCCCTCCGGTACCCGTTGCAGGCCCTTGTCTTTGTGCTTCCCTCTCCATCCTTCGTAATACCGCTGCTACCGGGCAAGTAGGAGGCGGCCGGGTATGAGACATGGTTACGACGTAAAGGCATGCGACTCGTATGTGAAGGTCCCTCAGCTTCTTCAACGCAGCGACCGCGGCGTTGTAGTGCTCTCGGATAACAGGTGTATCCTGAACGACATTCCTGAGTGGCCTGGGGGACCTGGCTATCCATTCCAGGTACTTTCTATGTCCCCCCGGCATATATCGCCGCATCCTTTCCATGAATCCATGGTCCGCCCTCTTGTTCTCCTTTGATGGGGCAGGGTGCCTTCGTTGTTGTAGTTTGTGGTCTATATCCAGGAAGAGGTCGATCGCGTGCATTACGCTACTCTGCCCTGCGGATGGACCACTCAGATCTAATTTGGACATATCTCCGACCCCCTCATAAGCCCAGACGGGTTCATCGGGCCCACTTCCGCTACCATTCCACCAAGGACGCGCTTCCCAGTAGAACATCAGTGGATCTACTTCCTCGCGCATCGCTTGGATGCTAGAGCTGATATCCTGAATGGTGGCGGCTAGGCGCTCCAGCAACCTGTTTATCTTGCTGACTGATGACAGGTCGGTAACGTTTGGGAGGTTATGGTACTCGTGAATGATTTGCAGGGCTTCCACCCCAATCAGCTCTGTGCGAGCTGAGCCATGATAGAAATTGCGCTCTGCATCTGTTCCAGAAAAGAGAATCCGACCAAAGCGCATATTCTCGAATGTTACCGGGAGTCTCGGGTCAACGAGTTCCCAGTTCCAGAGGACAGTATCGGAGAATGTGAGCACTGGTGCCATCTCCAAGGCCGCCGAGACGGTCATGAGGGGAGCCACAAGCGAACGTGGAACAACGATTGATTCGGTCGTGGAGTCGGACGGGATGGAGTGTACGTAAAAGTGGACGAGGAAGGCTAAAACCTGATGCGCTCTGCGTAAACGCATTGGGTCCTCCATCAGTACATCCGTGGGAAGGATTGGCATCTGCCAAAGTCATGAACAACGCATTGTTGGTGAGTAGTGACTTTACTTACCGATCGTATCCGATGGCGCCAGGCCTCACCAGCCGCGAGCTCCTCGGCTGGCGCACCAAATAGGGTATCGCCGAGTTTGAGCAATCCCTGTGCGTCCTCTAGGGCGGTCTCCCATATATCATAGGGTCCTTGCAGGTTCGGTAATGGGGACGCTGGCAAGAATCCCGTATTAGTTCGGATGTTAACGTCGAAGTCACTGGGGCTGGGCTGAGCTTCCTGTGATATCCTTCGAGTAGCTTGGAAGGAGCGCAGCAGCCAGAAGGCGTCGTTGACTAGGTGAATAGGCGATGGTAGAAGGTCTATAAGATACATGGTGAGTCAAGTGAAGATGGTCTGTCCACCGAGGATGAAGGCGACTCTTATATCCTGTGTGCAGTGTATGATTACATGCTGTCAACGGGGCAACCTAGTCACATAGTTGCAGTGGCTGGGACTATCGGAGCTACTGCATCTGCTATTACTTGAGCGGCATCACTAGGCTTACTTCCGTTGCATCTTCTCCCGCCAGATCTGATTCGGTACTACCTTGCCTGTTTCCGATGCTCCTTGTCAATCTCGATCACTCGTTATTGATCAGCTGTGCCGCACGTTTAGCAGATACTCGGTACATGATTACTAGTTGACTCAACCGCGGTTTTCGAACTGACTCATAGACGGATCGTGAGGCTCCCAGGAACCGACCACGTTTCCGAGTACCTAGTCAATAGTGTACCTTTCTTCCACACCGGTCATCGTTAGGACAACTGCTTTTTGATGGGGTCGGAATGATTGTCGTGCATAGTAAATCCTAGTCCAGGCCATACCACAGATCAGCGCGGTCCAGTTGATTTGAAAGGAGATGCGGCTTCTGTCGAGCGGGGCCATGTTGGCTGACTGAAACACCCGAACACTATCCCGCCCAGTTTCAGTACCCAGTGTGTGCTGTGCATGTTATGCGCAGCAAATGTCAGAGCGGTGTCGTGCTAGCATGTAACTTAGCATGACCACACGCCCATATGATCAGCAGCCGCGGTCTGCGATCCAAACACGCGGGGACAGGCTTCGTCACCGTGTCGCAGCTGTGCACAAGGCATTCATACACCCGGCTCGGTTGTGTTTTCCACTGGGGCTTCATTCGGCATGGACACGGTCGAGTCACGTCGGGTGGACGCCAGACACAGCTTTCCACACTGGCTGACCTGAACCTGCAAACGCCGACCGTACGCGCGAGCTCCGAGTCGCTCTCGGCATGTGGCTTTGCCGCATCAGCGCTCTCGTCCTCTCGTCAGCTTTCATTTCAAAGGCACTGTCAGGCGCGACTCAGCGCTCGATCACTCGAGATGAACTCAAGATCATATCACTCGTGGACCCTCGTAGTCTGTGTCGGTGTGTCAGCAGCGACTTTCGAGAACAAGGTTGCAACCGCTAATGTCATCGAGCCATTGAATTGAGTTCAGGCTGCGTCCATGGCCGTGCTACCAACGGTGTAATCAACGTAGGAGGCTGCGCCGCCGCCGTTTGTGAGTCCTTTCCTGGATTAGTACGGTACGGACGACGAGGGGGATCAAAAAGTAAGGTTTCATTCGCCATGAGATGCCAGCGCCCCTCACAATAAATATAGCGCGATGCAACCGCGAAAGCAGGCCTTGAAATAAATGCGGGCAATCTTAGCCGCAGGGCACCACACGTATCAATTACGCTGTACATAATCAACCAGCGCCAACAGTGCTAAGCCCACAGGTACAAGTATTTCATCCCTCAGCCATCGCAATGGTATCAGCAACGTGATCATTCCCCCTTCCAAGTGGCGGTGGCCGTTCCATTGCTGGTGGTAACGTCGCATTTACGATGCACTATGTCTAGGATCTTCTCCGCGGTGCCAAATTTACGTTTGCATACATCGTCCAAAGTGCGCAGCAGGCCAGGGATAGTCATAGGTCCCTTCTCACAGACCGACCGGATCGAGTTTAATAGCTCCGACTCGGAGGGGAGGCTGTAAGTCATGAAGTCAAAATTGCGACCTGGGAAGTTGTCCACCGAGAGCTTAGGCGCCAAGGATCGATAGGGCGAATGTTCTGAGAAAAACCGGTCCACTGTCTCAGGTGAGACGTTACCGACATCGTCGGGCACCCATCCTGGTCGACTTTGAATTTTGTCGATCAAAGCCGCGGTAATGCCGGTGCGAAAATCCTGACTTGCGTCGCTCTGTGGAGTTGTGTAATCAAGGTCTGTATATCGAACACATTCAGTTTCTGTGACTCACACAATATGCGGTTGCGATTCCAATTTCCATTTGCATTGCTTCCGACAAGGACATATGCCTTCCTCGTCTTTGCGCTAAAAGGGCAACTTTCAGGCTGGTGGGACTGCGCATGTGTAAAGTCTCCAAAGTTTGTTTGGCCCATAACCGAACGCGCGCGTCTGAGGCACCCGTTGAGGCCTCCAAGTTTTGTATTATTTCTTCCACGGTATCGTGGCGGAAAGCGGCGTCCAAGGCCTCGCGAACAGTACCAGTCAGTTTACCTCTGGCCTCGTTAGGCTGACGTTCGACATGCAGCTCTTCGATGGTACGGTTGATCTGCGAGAAATTTGGGTTCTCAAGTGCTGCCAAATGTGCAAGGAGGGTGGGAACTGATCGTGATGTGATGTAGTGCGTAGCAAGACCGTGCTCGCTACAGGGCTCGTAAGCAGGTAGACGTGCTCAAAACCGAAAATACGCACAAGACTTCTCTCCCAACGAGAGTTTCCGACGTCAAAGCAAGGTACGTACCCACTTCACCATCCAACCTCGGCAGGAAGTAGCTTGCTCCTACATCCGGGAAAAAGCCTATCTTCGTTTCTGGCATAGCAAATACAGTCTTGTCTGTCGCGACCCTGAAAGGTGCATTGATAGAAAGGCCCACGCCTCCACCCACTCGCGGGGATGTCAGTAACACAGAACCGATTCAAGAACAAAGACGGACTTGTAATACCGTCCAAAACAGCCACATATGGCTTAGGCAGCTGCGACAAGACGTAATCCAGTTCAAACCTAGCAGTGTGTGAGGAACGACCGCCACATAGTATGGGTGTGCCTACTCTTTTCTAAAAAAGTCCACTGCTCTGGGTCGTGTCTCTGCATCCAAAGCATCGCGTAGAACAGCTGGGCATGATGTGAATTAAAAGGTACTGCCATGGTATGATCGCATACACGTAACATCTCCCCCTGCACAGAAGGCACGGCCTGAGCTAGTTCCGATAATAATTCGACAGAGGTCGGACTTTGACCACAGCTACAGCAATTCAGGTCGGGAGGAATTTCATTTTGCTTGGCGGCTGCTCACCTCGACCTGGTGTCGGAGTGCATCTATCATAGCAGCGTTCAGGGTATTGAGTTTTTTTGTCCTGTTTAGAATGAACGTTCGAGTGGAACCATTGGACTGGAAGAGTACTGGCTGGAAAGGGTCAACCTGGACCTGAGCCGGCATAGGGTTGGATGGCAAACCTGGTCAAGACAGGGAGCTGCACTGGTTGACATGTGTGAGGCAATTGCACGAGCCCTCGTAATAGCTGTTGTGACTTTGTGGTTGGACATCCTTGCAATTGCTAGCATGGCGAAAGCAGCAACGCGACAAGCCTTGGCATTTCAATGCAAGCGCTCAGTTGCGGATGGTCTGTATTATGTAAGCACAGGGTCATGCATAGTAACACAAGCATGCTCTGTTCCCAGTCCTGGAACCATGGAACCACAGGATCCAGTTCCAGTAGGAACGAGATTCTACATCACTTCAGGTCACTTGGGTACTATCAAGTACGTCGGTGCTGTCGACGGTACTCCGGGCATCTGGTATGGTGTTGAATGGGATGATCCCAACCGCGGCAAGCACGACGGTGTGAAAGATGGCCGCCGATATTTTACATGCCTGTAAGAGATCATCATACCACTGCATTGGTGATGACCTATTCAGAAACCCCCGTCAAAGAGTGCCCAATGCTGGTTCTTTCATTCGGCCGTCGAAATCATTAAACTTCGGTGTCACCTTCCTAACCGCACTTTCTACTAAATACGTTGACGAAGCACACGACATCTCCGACAGAGAAAAGATCATACTTGGGTCTTCAAATAGAGCCATCGAAGTCGAGGCAGTTGGGTTCGACAAAGTTAGAAGTAAACTTCGTGACTTACAGCGTCTTCGAGAGGTAAGTCTCGATAATGAAAAGGTGGCATTCACAGATACACCCGGTCAAATTCGTCGTACTTGCCCAAGTAATGTGGTTGACAATAGTCACGCTTGATCAATCCTTGACCTTCACCTGTAGATGTCCGGGGCCTCGATCTGTCCACAAATCTTCTGCCAAGTTGGCAAGTCGTCGCTGGCATCACGGTCGAATTCCCGTGCCTAGAGAGATTGATCCTCAAGTATGTTCTTGTTACTCCGTTTAATAGACAGCTGACCCGTGGGGAGAAAGCAAAAACCGCTTCCAAGCACTTGATAGCGAGCTCCCCGTCACGGCTTTCGAGCATGTTGTGGAACTTCAGTTGAATGATACATTGATCACGTGGGCGGAGTTCAGAGAGGTGGTGTGTTTCATGTCGGCCTTACGAGTGGTGGAGCTAGGCTACAATCGCCTCACTTCGTTATCCGCGAAATCGACAAAATCTGTTCCGCTCATTCACGATCTGAACTTTGACATCAACGAACTTAGTGACTGGATGAGCGTAGCCTCTTCTCTATCAGAATTTGTTGCGTGAGTTCTTACGACGTGATCCTCTCGACACTGTTAACAACATTTTAGACTACGTCGCCTCGTTCTGTCGCGCAATGACATCCGTATAATCCCTCCACTGAGTCTAGAGTCCTCACCTATTCGACATGTCCAAAATCTTGCGCTGTCCGCAAATCGACTCGACAACTGGCAAGATTTGGACAGACTATCACAATGGTGTCCCAGACTCGAGTCGTTGAATATGGCTGGGAACCCATTGACCGAAAGTACGTTTCTATTTTTTTTTTTTTTTTCTTTCATATTTTCCCGGTGGACCCTTTCAAGGCGACGAACTCGCTCGACATTCTCGGCAATACGCCATTGCAAAGATACCAACTTTACTTGTATTAGATGGAAGCGCGGTATGTATAATGCAAGTGTGCTTTCACCTGTTGACATGGACATCATGTCACCTTAGATATCCGCGAAGGAGAGGACAGACAGTGAACTATTCTATCTTTCCTTTATATCCCAGAATTTTTCTGGAAACGACGAGGAAATATGTCAGGCTCATCCCCAGTGGACCGCCCTGTGCAATAGTGGGTGTTATGATCAACTTCTAACGTTCGATGGTTAAGGTGAGTGCGCAGAACATGGAAAACCCTCGGAAGTGTTGCCGAGAAAGGGAGATGACAATAAACTCAGTAAATCGCTAATAAGTAGGTAATCAACATTTATTGTATGTTTTGTCCTGTGACCATCCCTAGATGTAAACGTTTACCGATGCCTTATTCGTCCTGAGAAGGAGCAGAGGCATACTGGTGAAGCAACTCGGATCAAGACCTTACCAACCACGAAGATAGCAGTCTTCAGACTTCAGGTGATGAAAGCATTGAAACTACCACGATCAGTGGTCCGGGATATATTTGAAGTCTGGTTAAGTCTGGAAGACGGATTTGTTAAATTGTGCGACGATAGCCACGACTTAGGTTGGTATGGTATCGAAGACGGATCAAATATATTTGTTACAGTAAATAGTACAGAACAATGACGATTAGTATGCAGTATGATCGCCGCATCCATTATCAGTCGTTCGCCACGTCGTTCGTATGAGCACGTACCTAAGTTAGGCTTGGCTGTGGTGACTACCAGGTAGTCTTGCATCGTGCGAACGCCGCTTGTGAATCCATCCTTGCACGCGCGACTACAGTAGTTGTATGGAGAACGATCGATGAATCGTAATTTGCCGCAATTCGTCTGCGACCAGGGCCCATTTGTTTAATGGCCAGAGGAAACGCCAGTGCTTGCAGAATTCATTCTCGGCACCACCATTAAGGTCCAAATTCCGGAGATAGCGACCTCATCCTCATGACGCGACAAAGCGGACCAAGGGGTTTCGACCACTAAGACAAGTACAGTTCCCGTTCGCCCCAACATACGGCAAATCCAAAGCTCGAGGTGACCATGTCCTTAAAAGAGATCGGGAGACCATTACGAAAGCGACTGCCGCCTGGCCCATTGTCCACGACTACACGACCATTTCTCCATTTCAACGCGCCCAACCACCATCGCCATTGGTATGCCTCACCGACCTATCTTCGTACCGTTCGTCTTTGTCATCGCGCCTGCTGCGTTCTTCACGTCGCCTATCGTAATCGTCCCTGCGGCGGTCATAATAGTAATCAGGGGCTCTGCGGTCATCATCATAACCTCCCCGCCGGTAATCATCGTACCCTGCAGGTTTTCTCTCATCATAATCCCTCCTGCCCGGAGGTGGAGACCTGGGGCGACGATCGTCATATTCGACACGGCGAGGAGGTGATTTTGACCGTTCCCGTCTGTATGAGGTTGAGGTCCTTTCCTCTCTGTGGTGGCGTTCCTCCCTGTAACGATCGTCACGACGATCATCTCGCCTGTAGTTATCAGCACCGCCGCGCTATAACAAACAACGATCAGGGTAGTTGAGAAGAATACTGTTTGGAGCATACCGATTCATCGTACGCAACCCGCACAGGCCTTCCTCGGAGATCTTTTCCGTCCAAATCCTTGACGGCGCGATCGGCATCATCACGCGAAAGATATTCCAGAACTCTATTCGTCGGTTGAAAAAGAAATTCGGCACCGAATAGTTGTTTGTACTAACCCTTGACCCGCGATGTCACGGTCAATGTCAGCAAAGGATACGCTTCCCGCTTCTCGCCCGAAATCTTTCAGGTCCTAACAACGGTCGTCAGAATCCATCGTCATTTCAACAGCGGTAATAATCCCGCAAACTCGTTTAAATAGATGCGACACCTAAACAAAGGTCGTTTGCCAGATATTAGAACCTACCTGCCAACTAGTATCGCGGGATATGCCTGAGACGATGAGCCGTATGCCAGGGGGTCTGCGAGAACGAACACTGCTACGATGGGTTAGAGGGGCGTCACGTCGGTTCCCATTGTTATACCCATGGTTACGATCATTGTCGTAAGGATCCCTGCGAGGACGGCCTTCTTTAGCAAACTCTACGACAATACTGAACACGCACGGATCAGCGATGAAGAGTCATTCAAATAGTCAACGCACCTCGCTCCCATGAACGATTTGCCGTTGAAGTGATGAACAGCATCCTCAGCATCCTGGAAAGTATGAGCGTCCTTAACAACACAGCAAGTAATGAGGAACAACCTTTGAACTCTCAAACTCAACGAAGCCAAAGCCTAGTCAACGGCCGTTGAGAAAAGTAAAAATACGAAAATGTAGAAAAATGAACCGGTCATGACTCTGCAGTCGACAATGCGACCGTAACCATCGAAAAATTTTGAAACATCCTCTGCACGAGAGTCGGGAGGGAGTCCTACGGAAAGGAAACATTGAGCAAGACGGAAAAGTGAATATCAAAGTTATTCGTACTGCCGAGATACAACCGTCTAGCCATGGTGATAGAAAGTGGGAAAGGGTGAAGTTTGGGCGGAGTTTGAATGTATTGACTGTAAATGGTCCGTGCACCGTCTCCTGAAGGACCCCGAGCACCACGTGGTGTCTAGGAGACAAATGTATTGGTACAGACGTAGCAAAGTATACATGATGGAAATATGTATGTACGTGCTTCGGACGAAAAAAAAAAAAAAAAAAAGCCGCGAACCATATAATACTTCAGTGCTGCGACCAGTTGATAGCATTAATATCGATCCCCTCTTGAACCATCTCCCAAAGCGGACTGGCAAATTCGTAAGACTAAGTGGAAAAACGAGTGCAGATAACGAACCTCATATCACGAAGACGTTGAACGACGCGCACGATATTTTGTACGACGAAATCAACCTCAGCCTCTGTAGTGAAACGCCCGATGCCAAACCGTAATGAAGAATGTGCCATATCCTCGGCAGCACCTAATTGAAGCTTTGGTAACGGAGAGCGATCAAGGACGCTGCACTTACCCAATGCACGAAGCACATACGACGGCTCCAACGATGCTGACGTACAGGCACTACCAGAAGATAGCGCAATGTCCTACAAGAACATGAACAAAGCAAATACAACTATAAAGCAGGAGGGTCGTCACCTTCAAGGCCATAAGAAGACTCTCTCCCTCAACATATGCAAAGGACAAGTTAACACAGCCCGAAAATCCATTCGGATCGCCGTTGCGAATAACATGATCAACCTGAGAGTGTATGCCACTGAGCAGGCGGTCTGAAAGCTGCTTTATTCTTGCATGATCCCTCTGCAAAGTAGCAAGTAAGTACACAAGACCAGATGAAAATCTGATGAGAACATGGCCATAATCAGTACCCCTGCATCCTTGTCATTACCGAGCTGGCACCCCGAAACTTGCCGGCCAGGGCATTGCCACTCGGTTCACTCGACGCAGATGCGCAAGTATCATCATATCGACCATATGAACCGATACTCACCGCCATCTCCAACTTGGATATCCGTGCAGCCTCACCCATTCCAACTGCGAGGGCAGTCGGAAGGGTGCCACTCCGCAAACCACGCTCTTGTCCGCCACCACTCAATATCGGATCTAATCGTACTCTTGGTCTCCGTCGGACATAAGCTGCGCCGACACCCTTCGGACCGTACAACTTGTGCCCGGAGATGCTCATAAGGTCAATGTTAGTCTCATTAACATCGATGGGTATTTTCCCGACCGCTTGCGCTGCGTCCGTGTGGAGATAAACGCCGCGATGTTTTCGGACAATCGCGCCGATGTCCTTCATCGGCTGGATAACACCAGTTTCATTGTTGACAAGCATGATAGAAACCAGAGCCGTGTCCGGTCGGATGGCAGCATCGAGAGCTTCAAGATTTACAAGACCATTTGATTCCACAGGAAGATATGTGATTTCGAACCCTTCTTCGCTAAGTTTTCGGCACGAATCGAGAACACACTTGTGTTCCTAATGGCCAAAACTCAGAAACGGCAGACCCGGGGGTACAGAAGCGACAAACCGTCTGTGTGGTAATAATGTGTCTCTTCTTATCCTGGTTGAAACGAGCCACACCTTTTATGATCATGTTGTTACTCTCAGTCGCACCGGAAGTAAAGACGATGTCCTTGGGTTCTGCGCCTATGAGAGCTGCAACGTGCTGGAGTAGAGAGTGAGACAGAGGGGTGAGATTAATGAAGAAAAGACGTTACTTGACGAGCTTCTTCGACAGCTCGCTCTGCTTCCCAACCGTATGCATGAGTGCGACTGTGAGGATTACCGAACTGGTCCGTGAAGTATGGTAACATGGCATCCAAAACTCGCGGATCCACAGGAGTTGTCGCCTTGTTTGGGTTCAGTATGCGAAGTCTGACGCGGACGTCTAGCTACATACCTGCATATCAAGGTAGATGGGACGTGTCTTTTGAGTTGCCGACTTCTCACGAGCCGGGGCATCTAGTTTGAAACCGAGCATGTCTGAAGAAGCTATTCGATACCGTAAATCACGACTAGGCGACGACATACCAGCACGCGGAGTGAAGTGCCCCACGTTCTTGAAGGAGGGAGGCACATCGACTACATTTGCCCTCTCCGAGCCCGAGGGCTGCACGAACGTTCTACGTGCAAGGACGGCTAACTTCGTCGAACGCTTAAGAACTGCACTGGTAGCCGAACCCGTTCCAAGTCTCGACAGCATTGTGAACCGTTGCTGAACGGGACGACTTGAGTAGCTGGTTATGCAGGACGGAAACAGCGACTGGAGTCGCAAACTTCGGACTTGTAAGGACGGATGACAAAGACTCGTGTGACGAAATAGGACCAAGTATGGGAACAGCTTTGTCAGCGAGACACACCTCATCGTTAACGTTGAACGCCTGCAAATCCGCCACGAGGATATCTTGATATCTTGACATAGTTCACCCAATAACACTGAGCCATGGATGCATGGCAGACGGTCACGCACTTAAAGTTGATTGCTGACAAGGCAACCGCCAATACTACGGCTCAATTATTGTACAGTGTGCGTGTTTTGGGACACTCGGGTATACCATTCCATGGATACAACACAATTGTAACTGTACTGCACACCGCGGTCTCACTTCTGTCGTCCACTGGGCGGGGGCGGTAGCAGTGGGATACCACCACTGCTCCCGGACACCGTAGAACCTGACGACAAAAGGCTGGTACTGGTACCGTGTTTTCGGCTCTTGCCAGGGATGGATATTGAAAAAGTCTGTCCCTCTTTCAACGAATAATCCCGTTTCGGCCCAGAAGGAACGTGAGGTGACGGTGTTTCCGATGTTGGGCTTGGCGGATTCAGGGCTGCCTTGCATCGCCTGCCAACGTGAGCCAAGCTGAGAACGCGACTGATAGCAAACAGGCGCGTAGACGCTTACTTGGTGTAATCCTGCAGTGCAACGTCTAAAGCGGGCGGTCGCATCCATTACCAGAACGCGGGAAGTGAGTGAAAGACACGTACTGAAGTCAAAGCTATCCGTGCGCTCCGCAAAACCCATCCCGATGTATGCTTTCTTTCCTGCATCTTCGACTCTGACTACGAAATAACGAGACGAATCGAGGACCGCTTCCACTGACGGTTTCAAAGGGTCGTACTCGGCCTGTGCAAATACTTCGCTGCTATTAGTCCCTTGACACGAAGCAATCAGTCTCACATACATTCGCCTGTAGCAACCGTAGCACGTAAATCGATCATCGCGAATGTGTCCAAAACTGGTGAGCGTACATACCGGTCTGACTGTCTTCGAACTTCAATGTTGCATTCTTCTTCGTTTCGACGATACGCAGTCTGCCCTTCCAGAGTGGGTTTGCGAGATCCCCCCAATCGTTCGCCCGATGTCCTTCGTTGACTCTGAGAGGCGGAATCTTGTACACTGGAAGAATCGATTGAGTCATGCCTTACACTGTACGAGTGGTAGTAACCTGAGATTTCTCGAGCAATGTACAAAACAGACTCGATGTCCTCCTCGAACCCTTCCATGTCGCCTGCAGTAGACGGGAAGTAAGAAGGCCAGGTTACGTCAGCAGCAGGCTTGTACGAAGTCTCCTGAACGCTCGGCGCTGGGATCTTTGCAACAGCATCGAAATGACTCAAGGCCCACCGACGCCTCCACCCACCAGCACCACCGAAATACAAGACCAGGTCAGAGACGCTGTACTCGACGGATCATCTGATCCACCTGCTGAGAGGGCACACTCTCCATCGTTGCCGGTTCCTACCATGGACACTTACCAACAGGCATTTCCCAACATCTACGAACTAGCTATTCAGCGTGACTTCTTGGCACTCGTACGTTATTCTGAGACCATAGACTTGAAGGTGAGGCACACACCGTAGAACTGGTCTTGGGAATACATACTATGAATTGCCAGGGGCAGAATCCGCGGAGTCCTTCTCGATTGCTATTAATCGTGCCTCTGGCTCTGAGCTACTTGATACTGGATAATCTGTGTGTTATTTCCTATAGGTTCCGACCATATCTCATACTAATCTAAGCGCGCTTGCCCAACTTGCTGTGGCACGCCTGCCCGAGAACTCGCGATTTCACCCCCTTACAAGGACACTCGGGAACCTGGTAGCATCGGCATCAGAACACCAATATGCTCAAGTATATGCACATGCCGAAATCATGTGCGGCTTGGCGCAGCAACCGGAATTTGCTAATGGTGACCTGGCAAACCTCATCACCAACTTGGTGACACTGTTTGTGGGTACGTTACCAGTAGGCCATCAGCAAACGGCTGGCTGTTGAGTTGTCATCGCAGAGTCATTCAGACGGAAGACCTTCACTCTTCTTTCGCGGGCATTTTCGTCCATTGAGACCACACAAGCCCAAATTTACCTCGGTCTCTCCCGAGAACGGCTGTTATCTGGTATGATGTGCGGAACGGGCTCCTGCGCTAATCTAAGTTTTCAGTAGCTACATCTGGCGCCTGGCAGTACGATTCTGAATTAGACGTGCTGTATCCACCTGGCAAGAACGAGACGTCCCTTTGCGCGAACCGCCCAGGTAACATTCGTTTGTCAAAGCCGCCCTACGTACTTGTTGATACCTTACTTCCTTCAGCGCCTTCGTCTCTTGATACTCTCGATTCAGTTGCTAGCGATCTGATTAAACTAGAAAGCGGTTTGTAGCGAATGAAAGAACGTAGCAGCGTCGGTGGCAGTTGGATAAAGATATGTACCTAAGAGTTCATCCACGGTGATGCTCAGTGTTAGACGGATCGAAAGACTGACTGTTCCATGCAATTGTGCCACCGCACCGGGTAGCGAGCTGGATAAGCCACCTCAGTTCGACCAGTTAGTCGGTCATTAACTTTCGACCATCATGGATACCTGGGATGGTTTCCGCCAATTGCAGTGTACCACTAATGTTCACGTGGATTCAATTCACACTCTCGGTCGGTGCCGCACTTGTCCACGGAGGTAGTCACCGGCGGGAAGAGGTATGACTAGTTGACTCTCGGAATTCTCCCTCCTTTTGCACAGAGCGCCACGTACTTGCCGGACCGGTCGCTTTCTTTGTGTACTGCATGTAACCGATTAGCAACCTAACCTCGGAGTGCCGTCCGAAGTACAAAGGCAGGTGCGTTGGCCAATTGACCCTGCCATGCTAGGGAAGCAGTGGTGTGTATCTGGTCGCGGACCCCGGTAACTTAATCGCCGACGGCGACGATCTCGTCACAGATCTCGAAACGACAACAGAGTTAACGGTGTCCTTTTAGGTGATCTGTTAAGAAGCAGTACCGGCCCCGGTAAATTAAGTGCCCGCACTGCTCTCATGATCTTGCAGCGTGCGGCGACGCAGCCTGTAACACCCTAGGGACTCCAGTGAAGCAACAATAAAGCCACCTTTACCACTATCGTGGGCGGTCTCAGCCAGTTGAAACAGTCTCGAATCTGTGGCCAATGTAGTCACCCCATCGGAAGCGGCAGCTTTCCAATACGGGATATTCAAAGGTGTGCTCACGGCTTCCTATGAAAGCAATGCATGGCGACCGGGCGTGGAATGCTGATAAATATACGTACGAGGTTGAACTGCAGAGTGAAATGGACCAAAGAATTTATGATATTCTATCCCGCTAGCATTTAACTGAAAGGAACTGAATAGTACCAGGGAAACGTCTCGGCGACGTCCTATAGAGATATACGCCGTCAAAACCTTGTGAGATTTCGCAGAGTACGCTTCCAGTCCTGGATCGAGTCAAACGACAACTACCAGTCCTTGCACTGACGAGACATTACCTTATGTTTTACCGTCCGGAAGTCGTCCAAGGATGCGATATAAACCATGTAGCGTGCAAGCTTCTCGAGTTCCCTGTCTGCTTGAGCCTGCTCCGTATGTGCATGCTTGAATGCGTGAATTTTCAGCCCTTCGTCGGGATTAAGAGCGAAATTTCTGCTCTACATTTGACAATGGGTGATCATAGCGTCCTTGCCCTTTCAGACTTACCAAATCGTCTACGTGAACGGTGTTCTTTGCGCTGCTGCATCGAAGACGCAGCGTGTTGATCATCTCGTGGTTAGAAGGCATAAAAAGGACATACAACTGGGGGAATTTATTCCAGATGATCTGTAGGGGTTTCACGTGATGAGAGTATGGTTTCCCATTGCGCTCGGAGAAGACCGTGAACATGCACGTCTTATCTAGAACTGCGAGATGGCCGTCATTTTCACAAATCAGAGAACAAGTGCACGCTAGTCACCGAAAGATATCTAGCGAGCTGTCAAGTCATAAAATAGTTCGTGACTGGATTGTACTGACCTCGTATGCCCTAGTAGAACCGACCATCCCGAGTTCTACCAGTTTCGCCTCTAACCAGACCCAAGTGGTCTGGGACCTGGACAAAGTATCCGTTATGAACTCCTTTGAGGTGTACCAGGTAGTGCTTACCAGATACATATATCATAATATGGGTATACGGCCTCCAAAAATTCATGTAAGCCAGGGCGAGCACACTCTGCGGGAGGTAGCGAGCCTGAAGTTAGAGGTTTAGTGTCAACGATAGCTGATCAGGAGCGTGTTCAGTCAACCACAGGCTGTGCGGTGAGACAACTCCGCACGTACTGTAGTCAAGGTCGAGTACGAGCAGTCGCTTTCCTTCGCGTAGAGGATTTATGATGTTAATTTGGAGATTTGACGTTACTTCTCGAATTTTTCGGACATTCCTTGGATCATTCTTGTATCTTGCCGCAGCTTGAGGGTTTTCAGTGAAGTCGACGTCTAGGTCGTTCACCACGTCAGGCAGCGACTCCAGTTCTGAACACTGTTAGGGACCGGTTTATACGGTAAAACGTCGCAACTTACGGGAAGGGTCTTTGATCTCATCTCCGGCAGGAGTTCCGATTAAGATAAAACTCTTCCCTGGTGCAATTTTGAGGTCCGAACTAACAGCCGAAGGGAATAAGCGCCTGCACTAAATGTAGCAGGTTGACAAACATTCTCCCCTCATCCGGAGGAAGCTTTCCCTTGACGAGACCAAGAATTTTTTGCCTCTCAGGTGGGACATTGGTGAGACTTAGAAGAGCGGCCTTCAAGTCGTACACTCTGAGTGTCAATGCGTTGTGCCAGACAAGTTCAGCTGCCACGCCAAAAGAGACGGAGCACTGGACGTACCTGTCCGACTCGGCCAGGTCTAGACTGAAGGTCTTCCCGCCCCACGAGAATGATAGGTGAACCCAAGTCTCCTCCGCCGTGTTCAAGCGGCCACAAGTCTGTCTATAAGTCATCATGATTAGTCTTTGATACCGAGAGATTGGCGGACCTCTAAGGGGGACGTGGCAGCAGTGGCAGGTATCGAAGTCAAAGCGAGAGCAGGTTCATGGTTATTCATTAGAACTTGCGATGTCATTTCAAGGCCTGCGTTGTTGCAACGCCTACGGCTTGGGATCCGGTAAATACGCGATTGAATCTAATAACAAGAGAGGGAACCGCATTCATCACTGAGGTCACGTGCTAATGTCTTAGGGGTCGTGTTGAGGGGTCTCTCCCCTTGAAGATGTATGTGCGGTTGCAGTGGTAAGCAGTATTGAGCGCCGGCGTACATGATACTGTTCCGCTTGTTATGTCGTTCCAGGTACGGACCCCATCCTGGTATAGAGATCGATGAAGAACTGACTCCTTGCAACAGAACCACTGGTAATCCACGGCCTTTTATCCGCGTTTCATCACCCAACCGACAGTCTGTCATAGCGACGGGCATTTTCATACCAAGATCTTGCGCTATGTCCACTATCGCGTCCGAAAAGCTTATTCCGTCTGCCAGTCTGATTCTTGTCAACGGGCGTAACGAAGTCTTGCTCGTCCAGCGCAGCAGTCAGACACGCTCATTCGCAGGGATGCATGTAAGACCAAGTTTCGATCCTTCATACCTGACTGATGCGTATGTCGTAAAAGGTCTTTCCTGGTGGTAACTTTGACGCCGGTCGTGATACATCCTTAGCCATAACTGCTATCCGAGAAACATTTGAAGAAACAGGACTCCTCCTAACATCACCTACGTCTCCCCAAACTTTAAGTAGATTTGATTTGGAGTCGGCCAGGAGAGCAGTTCACCACCAGGAGCTGGATTTTCAAACCTTCCTTCTCCGTCACAATTATGTGCTGGGTTTGGAATCCCTCTACCCCTTCACTACTTGGATTACCCCGCCTATTGCCTCAAGGTAACGACGCGTGGCCCTGACGAAATAACACCTGTTAATAAAAAAGACAGACGCTTTCGTACTCAGTTCTTCATTTCATTTTTACCGGCCGGTTTAAAAGAGGATTCTTCCGGGGCGAGCATAGGCAGGGTCCCCACCACAGACGGTGGAGAGGAAGTCCAGTCAACTTGTTTCGTCCACCCCCGCGTTGCGATCGCGGAGTTCAAGAAGGGAAGTATTAATCTTGCACCCCCGCAGTATTACATCCTCGAAACTCTGCGCCAGCTGCTCACGGGCGATGCGAGTACTCCTCAGGAGCGTGAGAAATTGATTCGGTTATCTCAGGGGCCTTTTGGCCGACTGGTTATCCAGCCCAGACTGTATTACGACTCCGTATCGAGTGCGAAGATGTTTCTATACGAAGGTGACGAACTGCGTGGCGGCCCAGTAGGGCAGCTGCACAGAGCTATCGTGAAGCAGAGCGGAATGGCAAGTGATCTCAACATGTCGATCATCACGTCCCTAAGGTCTCGCAGGTTTTCTCGGATATCGACTTACAGCGCAACTTTGATATCTTCGAGGTCGATGCTTCGGAGGCATGCGAGACTCCCGCTACGAAATTGTGATATTATCTGCGTATACATACCCAAGATCGTCATATATCTATCTGCTAGACAATTCTACTGTTTCCTAGGTACATCGCATACTTTGGGTAAACAACCACAGAGGTATACATTTGAGTTACACACGATCCAACCAACAATGTACCATTATCGCTACAGGTTAGGGTAGAGGGAAAGGGAAGACCAAGGTCACGGGGAAGTGTGACGTGCGAAATAATCAAGGTGATTAAAATGCAAAAATTCACTGGAGAAAGTTTAAATGTCGAATATTTGATAGTCATACTCGACGCTACTGCCCCAGAAATCCGGAGTGCAGGCACCAATTGGAGCATCTCCAGAGCTGCCAAGGAGAATGGCGTTGACGGCAGAAGCTCCAACAGCTTGCCACTCAGAGTATGCGGTACCAGATGGGTTCGGATCCCCATCATACATGAATGACTTATACCGCGCTTGCATCTCCGTGATTAATGCAGATTGGGCGGCGGTGGGATTTTGGACGGTACCGAACTATGAAAACCTTGGTCAACATAGCAGTTACGATAGGAGTCACGGATTGTAACTTACGACAATTTCGATGTCGTCCTGGTGGCAGACCACGCCGGGTTGTATGCAATACGGGACTTGCGAATTCCCGGGGTAGCTCGCACCGACGGTGTACATTCCGACGTAGGCAGTGCCGCCATGGGCCACCCAGTTCCGAGCAAATGTCCATGCAGCACAACGGAAGACAGAATCGGTTCCCAGTACCTCCAGTTGTGGCCTGTAGTCGGAAGCGGTGGATGTCTGGACTGCATAAGACTGTGTACTCAGGAGAACTTGGGATCGCGTTTCTCCGAAGGAAGCGTTCACAACAGCCTGATACTTGGATTGAGGGACGGGATTAGGAAAGTCACCATAAATAGTATACCCCGCCTCGTCCTGCACATTTGAAAGGAGGATAGGTTTAGATACAGCGGGAAACGGCGAGGAGGAGTCCAACGTAGAGGTGATGAAAGAACCGTCGTTCACAACGCGCATTGGCTCCATCTGTGTGGCAGCAGGAACAATCTGGGATGCGTTGAAGAACTGGTTTAGGCCGATGTTGTTAACAATCTCGTCGACAGACAATGCGTCCAAACACGCAGCGTCAGAAGCCTGGCAAGGTAGCAGGGAAACGAAGTAGTCTTGTAACTGTTGCTGATCCGATACAGAGAGAAAGCCGTAATCCTGCAATTGGGTGAGCTCAATCGTTTAAAGGGAAGAAGGTGAGTCAGACCATCGGATCAGATTGAAGGACTGCAGACTGAAAAAGGGACTGTGCGGAGGGAACAGCTAAAAGTGCCCGGATCATATTTGCGCCGCTGCTCTGACCAGCCAAGGTTATTTTCGACTTGTCACCTCCGAAGTTCGGAAGGATATTGTGTAGGAATTGAAGGCCGTTGACAACATCCTTGAGACCAAGATTGGTTTCACCATTAGGGGCGATAAATCCAAGCTGCATGGTGTCAAATACTTTCGAGGTTCGCGTTCAAAATTACTTACAGCACCAAGCCGATACTGTATGACAGCTACAATTGAACCAGTTGCTTGCGCCAAAGCGGACCCATCGAGCCCAGGATCACTAGCTGAACCAACCATGAAAGAGCCACCATGAATCCTGAGCGTGCTTCAGAAGGGCAAGAGGCGCGATGGGGACCAGCATCTCACCACACCAGCGTAGGAACACAGCTAACATCTGTGAGAGAAGATGGCACGTACAGAACCATTGCCAAGCAGTCTTCGGAATAAGTGGTATCCGATACAAAAGGCTGTGGGCACATGGGGGGTAACATTGAAATATTTGTTGCTTCACTACCATGCAGAAAATTACGAGTGAGTAAGGGGGGGAACAATATCGGTGCTGCACGTACGGGAGTTGCCAAGCAGTAGCCATCGCAGAAGGCTGCCAGCGCCGAGCGGATGCATACTTGACGACAAACCTGTTCACGAAGGGCGAGTTGACCACGCCATTAGCGGGACCAAACGGTGTATATGTGGTTGGGTATTCCGTAACGCCGTCGCGTGGACAGAAGGATTTGAGAGACTGGGGAAGGTAATTGCAGATATTGACCCAAAAGCCGTTGAAGTTGGGTTGCCACAGTCGAGTGTTTTGCTCCTGCGGAGGGATGGGGCCGGCCAGCACGAGGGATGCGATCAGAGTGAATATGACAATGTAAAAATGAATCATGGATGTACAAGGCTGGTGGCCGCAGAGAGTTGTCCCCATGGAGGGGATGCCTCCAGTCGAAAAGGCGAGTGGTATATATCTTTTCTATGTATAGAAAAAAAAAAACAACTGGTTCTCAAGAGAAGATGAGCCGCACGATTACAAGGTAGCGCAACTTGAAGGAACGGATCAGCCGAGGAGGTTTCCTGAGGAGGACTTGGTAAGGCGTGGACTAGAACAATAAGCGGGTCCGTGACCAATATTAGGCAGTGATCAGGCACCGTGTGTACTTGAGCGCCCACGAGGTCAGATCTGTCGCCGAAGCCATTGTTGCCGAGTACGACGGTCTCCTCCCTTGTTATTGTCGCTTGCAACGAGGTTCGTTATTCTGTGGTGCCTGGCAATACAGCCTATAGTTCGACAGACCCTTCGTGGGCTGGCAACTGGGGACGTTTTGCTGTGAATTGGCGTAGTCTGGGGACGGAAGCACCTCCATCCTAAACCTGTACAAATGACAAGCCTGTTATGTATTGGACTCATCTTTATATAGACATGTGATGTTGTGATAAACTTGGCACGCCTCCGAGACAACGCTCGCATGGGTCTGCCACGTGGGAAACCCAAGTCAGTCACTCGTCACTCGTCACGTGTGCTCGAGTGACCACTGCAATCTCCCATGACGACTCCGAGCACGACCCAAAGCGTCAAAGTGTAAGCAATACATCTTTCGTGCAGTGCTCCGAACAATGTATCCATCGCTGACAGACTGGCTGTCGGAGCTGCCCTCGGTTCAGTCCGCGACCTCTTCGCAAAGATCAAGTCCATAGACGCGAAACATGGCAAGTTCGATTGTGTGTTGTGTGTCGGCGATTTTTTCGGCCCACTCCGAGATCCCAGCGCTCACGATGACACTCAAGACGAAGTTTCGCAACTGTTAAATGGAAACATCCAAGGCATGTCAGGACGCGACTCCCGGAAGGATGCTACTTGACTACTCTGCACAGCGCCTCTGAAGTGCTATATCATGCAGGGCAACCATCCCCTACCAGAAGACGTCATTGAAAAGTATGCGGATACAGGAGGCGAGCTTTGCAAGGATGTGTTTCTCCTGAGTGAGTGATAGACTCATTTCATTTCATCGTGCCAGCAACGAGCAATCTGTCAGACAAATCTGCCCTAGTGACGACCGTACAAGGTCTTCGGATAGCATGCTTAGGGGGCATTTACAATGCTGATGTTTACGGTTCATCGGAAGCAGCTCCCGTGCGTAGTCTGGTCTCATTTCGGGCTTATCTGACTGGTTCCCGGTCGGTGGTCAGGGGTTTGCCTCTCCATTCTATACGGCGCACACGGTAGAACGCCTACTGTCCAACACGCTCTCCAAGTCGACAACGGGTCAGAACTATAGCTCCCTTGCTGCAGTCCGTGATTCTGCATCTTCTTCGCAACTCGTGGATATTCTTCTTACTAGTGACTGGCCCGCATCAATAACCTCCGATACTCCTACTTTTACCCCTTCTCCGACGTCCAATGTGACTAGCTCGCCTCGTCTTGATGATGTCATAAGGAAAATCAAACCCCGATATCACTTTGCAGGGGGCGGAGGAACGGACCCTCCCATGTTTTGGGAACGAGAACCGTTTCTTTGGGAGGATGAGGGTGACAGAGTAACCCGGTTCATTAGCTTGGGCGCGTTCGGGAGCGAAAGGGTATCAGGGAAAAAAGAACGAGTAAGCCGGGTTATTCAAACCTGTGTTTCCCCTGCTCATGCTTTCAGTGGTTTTATGCGTTCAGTATTGCTTCTTGCGGTCCACAACCCAAACGACCATCCAACATTACCAGAAACCCCTTTACAGACAAAGCTATTCGGCCACACAAGCGCGCCTTCAACACGGCGGAGAGTGAAAACCTCATATGGGGCAATGTTGGCAATGCCGAGCATATTGATAAGCGCTCGAGAACAGGCAAGGCACTACAGGTTTCACCACATTGCACGTCCTTCATGTGGTCTCAATTGTAGATGGGCCAAGTGGCGAAAAAGCCAAACCACCGTCTGGATACAAATGCAAGCGGTGTGGGTCATCAGAGGTGATTTCACGTCCAGCCCAACTGAATAAGGTTTATACTCACGTAGTAATACCCAGCACTTTGTTGCTGACTGCCCTGAAAAAGCAAGGCCTCCGGAGGGTTACGTATGCAGAATTTGCAACGTACCTGGACACCTCATTCGTGATTGTCCTACGAGGCACCCCGTAGGAGACACTGGCCAGCGAAAGCCCAAAGAAGGATATATTTGTCATTCCTGTGGGAGTGGATTGCATTATATCGAGGATTGCCCGGTAGCGAACCAACAACCATCTCGCCCGCGCGGGGAACGGGCCAAGAGGGGTCCACCTAAAGAAATCGGACGTATGTTCCTTGTTCTTTGGTCGTCGAGTGTTAAGTCGTAATCGATCTTCAGCGGACGAATGCTGGTTTTGCTTGTCAAATCCCAATCTAGCGTGCGTACATTTAAATACAAGCTGGTACAGACTGGCACCCTTCCCCGAATTCTCACTTCTTGTAGCAAGCACCTCATTGTTTCGATCGGGACAGAATGTTATCTGACTCTGCCCAAGGGCCAAATAATTCCCACGCAGTCTGCCGCCGCAGGAAGCAACATGTCACTTGTCCCTGGAGGTGGCCATGTCCTTATCGTGCCTATTGCTCATCAGCCTACATATACGACGATTTCCCCAGATATTGCACCACCTATCATCGAAGAAACGGAAAAGTAAGTTTAAGTTCAATAGATATTTAGCCTTATTTTCAATATATGATCATTCTAGGTACAAAAGCGCCTTGAGGAACCTGTACGCAGAGTACGGTGCAGCAGCCGTGTTCTTTGAAGTCGGTCGGTTGAGTTTAAAGGGCGGACATGCGCACATCCAAGTCGTCCCGATTCCGCGTGGTCTACAGGACCAAGTAGAGGACGCTTTCATCAGCGAGGGTAATGCACAAGGCATCAATTTTGAAGCCGACACGGATGGCGCATTAGAAGAATGCAGGGGAGGACGCCACAGCTATTTCCGTGTGGACTTACCAGACGGTCGCAAGATGGTCCACTTAATGAAACCCCATGTGCCATTTAGTATACAGTTCGGCAGGTACGTGTGTGGTAGTAAGGAGTCGTATGTCACCTTATGTTGTCTGCAGGCAGGTATTGGTGACTCTCCTCAACATGACAGACAGGCTTGACTGGAAAGCATGCATGCTCTCTGAAGAAGAAGATAAGACTGATGTAGAGAGCTTCAGGAAGGCGTTTGCCCCGTTTGATCCGTCGCTGTAATGCATCTCATTGCAACTATGTTACATCAGTGCCCTCAGAGCACGCATACACTTGGTCGTCTCTCTTGATACGGTGAACGATGATACTCTCTCAGATATGGTGGTCACTGGCGCTATCCAAACTCTTCTTGTAACTGTGGCCGAGCCCCTTCGTGCCCTCCTTCCGTGCAGTTCTGACCACCTTCTCAATGGCATCAAGACCTGTGAGCCATTTGTCAGCGGAACGTAGCATCCGAAAGGATGCCAAACAAACCTCTGTCAAGTTCTTCCAAAGGAGGGCCAAATGACAAGCGGACAAAGTGGTGACAAGGAGAATTAAATAGATTCCTCCTGTGCGCAGGGTTGATATCAAAGAAAATACCAGGAATGACGATGGTCTTCTCCTTGAGGAGCTCCTCGAAGAACGTCTATACCAGTTCTAGTTCACGCGTCTCTGACCATCGATGGGAAAATACATACCAAACCATTGTTTATGGGAGAGGGTAATTTCTCGAGATTGAGCCAGATGTAGAAGGTGGCTTGAGGAGGTATATCTACGTCAAGATGCATCGCCCGCAAGCGCTTGAGTACATGGTCACGTTTCGTTTTGAAGTGACTTTGAAGTGCGAGCTGTGAATCTGTCGGTCAAAAGGTGTCGGGGTGCGGCGCCTCGATCAGATAAATACCCTCTCTACCGCAACGCGGGCGGGGTCCAGAAGCGGGATGGCCGCGAGCTGCAATCTGGCAAAGGGTTGAGTATAGGGATGCCTCCAACACCAGGAGTTCAGCGCACGGGTGATTAGCGCCACCATCCAAGAATGAACCTATGATGAAATTAGTTCGGCACAAGGCGTCAGGGAAAACGACTCACCAGACTGCGACAGGGCAGTAATTAGGTTTTTGGGTCCAATGACCCAGCATACGCGCCAACCAGGAAGCCGCCAGTTCTGTGCGGGTTGAGTTTCAGAGACTGTCGGGTTTTAGAAGCTGACCTTGGTGAGACCATCGATGATAACGATGGAGTCCGTGTCCACGTCTTCAACATATTCCGCTGAGGAGACAGACTTGCCACGGTCCTTATCGTGATCGTGGTATATGTACCAAGAATAGAACTGTAGCCACAAAATCCCAATATGGACCAATAATGTGAAGGGTGGAAGAGACACTAACCTCATCCAGAATAAGTGTAGTGCCTTCTCTGCTGAGGGAGACCAGTTCCTTGAGGTCCTTCCCGCTACGTAAAGAAGACGTCACAAGTAGCATCACACAGAATCATAGAGCCACCTACGCTATGACCTGGCCTGTAGGGTTACGCGGGTTTGACGCAATGATGACGGAGAGACCTTGAGATTGTACATCTCTCTGTTTTCTGTTAGCTGCGGAAAAGCTGAGTCCCAAAATTACCAACCCTGGTCTGCTCGATGTCAAGGCGGTATTTACGCTAAGGGGTATGTCAATAAGAAGAAGAACCTTGGTCCACGGAAGCGCAAACTTTGGGGTCAAGACTAGTGACAAGTCAGTGGGAAATTGGGGGTAGAGTATGGACACGCACGCCGTAGGGACTGGAACAAGACGCTTAAAAGCGCTAAGAACTTGGTCATACGCAGTATAGTCAGGAATTTGATATGACTGAAATGAACATCAGCGATGACACGGTTGGTCGAAGAAAAGGGAACAGTACGCAATAGACATCTGAAACAACGGCGGCCACTCTGGACAGCCCGGACCGACCGCCGGGGACGATGCAAACGTTTTCGTACGTGTATTGACTAGATTTTCCCTGACGGTACGTTTGGTTGTACAAGTTGGCAACAGCCTCCCGCAGGGCTGGGAGGTGTGTGAGACAGTCAGACTGGAAGAAAAATAGAGTGCAATACCCTTGACGCCTGTAGTGGGAGCATATTCCAGCGAACCAACGGGCAGCGAAACGGAATCTGGGCGATCGGGAGCATTTGGGATGGGCCCGACTTCTGGGGCTCCCTGACCGAGATTTGCCCATTCATGAGAGGTATTATAGCTGAAGCCGTTCGCCATGGCGCGATCGGAGCAGTATATGACACCAGTGCTGCCTGGGTGTTCTATCCCAGGGACGGTTTCCTCATCCTGTTTGATTGAGAACGTACAGTACGAGATAAGGGGCAAGCCACTGACAGGATTGACAGTCTCAGGTAAGACTCCTCGTGGTTGGTGACCAGCTCGGTCACGAAAGATCTATGGCAAGAAAGTAAATCTGCGCGACACCAAACGATAGATGACGATGATGTTGACCTGGTGGGCCTCGGACTCCTTTTCGTGTTTGAAGTGCTTCATGATGTCGTGAACCTGGTGAAAAAGGCGTCCAAACGAGGGGACGTCGAGTAAGCGAAGGTGCATAGAACGACTGTGGAGAGTAAATATCACTCACGAAATCTCTTAAGAGAGGAGTGCTGCTTCTGGACAGGAAGGATGGGGTCCTGCTACCAGACGCACTCATCGATGATGCAGGAAGAGGAAAACGGATCGATAGCAACGGCTCCCCGCTGGTATTTATACGGTCTCATATCGCCCTCAACTGACGGCGATACAAAATTAGATTCCATCAGGTTCTCTGCTGTGCCATGGCAGCACCACTGAAGCAAGGACATCCATTCAACAGAAAACCTGTTTCGATCATATCAGCCATCGAGCGCGACAGGGTGACGACACGAGTTTGGTGTATAGACACAAAGGCCCATCTGAGACCGTCACCGCCGTCGTCAGAGCAAGCTCGGTTCCCGTTTCATCGCAGCGCCTATCATAGCACAGCCCAACGATCCAGCATGTTTGGCTGTCTCCGCGCCGCCGTTGAGTCCATGCCCGGCGACACGCCGACATGGGCCCGGCAAGTGCCGCCACGACCGTACGGATCTTGGGCCCACCGTATCGCAACAAGAGCAGGCCTCGCTCGCCCTTTGTCTCTCACACTCCCAATTCCCTGCCATGACTACCCTCACCAGCAAGTTCCTCCCCAATCCGAAAACCATCGCCGTGAGCTAACACTCGTCCTTCTCACCGCCGTAAGTAATTGACGTTCTTATGCAGATCGTGGGTTGTCCATTCAGGTGAGACGACCCACCAACTTTACAGGCCATACCTTTAGCTTATTCTATCCGCCGCGATGGGAAGCGGCGGCCAGGTGCGTCTTTCCGTCTTCTTTCGTGCGCAATCGCTTACGTCCCTACCGCATAGTCTAAAATCGGCGTCGATAGAGGTCCAATCCACCTCGTCGAGGCCGGTTTGATTACTCGTCTCGAGGAACTCGGCTGGCATGTCCTTTTCGATGGTCATCATCAATTCGAGGAAATCTCAGCTGCTTCGGACCCACCAGTTGGCAAACTCAAGAATCCAAGACTCGTATCCAGAGTCTGCGAATCCGTAGCGAACGCTGTCGGTACGCATGTAAGGAACGGTCAGTTACCGGTCACTCTCGGGGGCGATCATTCGCTCGTATGTAAATGTTTATTCACGACCTGTTCTCTGGGCTCGTTAAATGAGATCTGCTCTCAGGCCATGGGTACTATTTCGGGAACGTTGAGGTAGGGCCTCGCCATTCGAGCCTTAGGGATGTTAACGTTGCGCGCTGCAGCTCCTATCCAGATGCATGCGTCATATGGGTCGACGCCCACGCTGATATCAATACTGCTGAAACGACATCCAGCGGTGCGTGCGCCTACAATTACGTCAGTTTCGGATGCATATGGTATCACAACAGGAAATATTCACGGCATGCCCGTTTCATTCCTTCTTGGACTCGGAGAGAAGATACCCGAGTATGCCTGGGTAAAGCCACTTCTAAGACCAGAGCGCCTTGTCTACATTGGCCTGCGTGATCTCGATGCCGGAGAGAAGCGCATCCTCAGGGAGAACAATATCAAAGCTTTTAGCATGCATGAGGTAGACAAGTACGGCATCGGGCGTGTGATGGACATGGCACTTGACCACGTTAACCCAAATCGCGATTTACCCATTCACTTGAGTTTCGATGTAGATGCACTAGACCCATCCGTGGCACCGTCCACCGGAACACCAGTAAGCCCTTTTGGAAATTTTTACCGCCATTGATCCAACCACAATTAGGTGCGCGGGGGTTTAACCTTTCGAGAGGGTCACTATATTTGTGAGGTAATACACGAAACGGGACTCCTCGTGGCCCTCGATTTGATGGTACGTTTGGCTTGTGATATCAGAGATGTCAACCTCAGTTCACCGGCGCTCGCGCAGGAGGTCAACCCGTCACTGGCTGACCCAGAGAGCGTCCGACAGACAGTGGCTGTGGGCTGTTCGCTGGTCTGTTCTGCACTGGGTGAGTGCGCATAGGGTTGGACGCTCTATTCCCTTTGCCAATTCATGCTGCTTGTTAGGGGAGACTTTACTCTGAGCATTCACTACGGTATTCCGCGGATGTGGACAATAACCTGTAACAACAGAGTTCAATCACAAAATACATTATTGACTTTTGGATGTCGCTTTGGATCTCGGGAAATGTGAAGAGTGATAAAGATCGAGCGATGTGAACTCGGTCAATCCCGAATGCCTGCCAAAGCGCTCTCAAAGCTGTGCGCTGCCTCCCGGTGGTCCATCTCGGTGCGCCAATATTTTTCAATGTGACTTTCCATTTTTGTTATATTTTCTTTGCCCGGACGTATTGGGACAATAGCACGGCAAGTTAATAATCCAAGTAAAACTCAAGAGTTCTGTTTACACGGATAATATCAAAGCAACAGCGTTGTCACAACTTTTCTGACTACGCTGCAATACCCAAATGAGGGTGGTTGATCTGAGGGTCTATAAATTCAGATCATCCCATCTCTCCCTTCTTATCCTCCTACTCCATCTACTCTCCTTCCGTGTATCCTCTTGAAACACATCGTCCTTATTCTCTTGAGCTTTACTTTCTCTGATGATGCAGGCCCCGACAGATCAAATCATATTGCAGCCGACGCGTCTGGACGCGTCCCATAACCAGCCCCAACCCGGTATGACGCGTCTGGTGTGGCCACTCTATCCGCCAACCCAATCGCTACCCTCTGGCGTTGAAGCCTCCGCACCACTGTTCGTTTCGTGCGCGTTAACGGGCACCCCCCCGCTCTCGCGATCCTCGTCGAGGACCTCCACTGCTGCGTCTAGCTCATCTCTCGCTACACCGATTTTACAGAGTTTAATAACTCCAAACATCCTTCAGGGGGATGCAAACCAATACAATGACGCGTTGGATCCCGTGGCACCCCTCTCACTACCCCTGGCGCCTCCTTTTTTCTGCGTTCCTAAGATTTCCACCGGGATTCAATCCTCCTTGTCACTTCCTCCGTCGCAGCAGCAGTCTGTGTACGTCAATCAACTGTCTGGATCTTACCTTCCCGCTCCTGGTGGCTCTGGTAGCCACGTGGGTGATATGTCCAGTGGGGAAGCCGAGGTTATCCCACAGGCCGCACCGTCGGGATTGCCTGTCTCATATGAGTTCACCTTTTCAGCGTACCCGCAGATGCAAAGTCTCCAAGATACCTTCGCTCCGATTGAACAGGCGCCCCAATCAACCCCTCAGTTCTCTGAGAACTTTGGCGTACAAACCGGATCAGTCTATCAGCAGCATGCGTCTAGACCTGAGAGCTATCTCCTGAACGGTGTAAATTTGCAGTCGACCGAAAATCCTGGAGTGCAGGCCGCGCCCGCCTATCAGCAAGACGGGTCTAACTCTGGGAACTACCTTAACGGTGTAAATCTTTACTCCTCTGAGGACGCTGGAGTGCAACTCGGACCACTCTATCAGCAACACACATCCGACTCGGAGTACTACGTTGACGGAGCGAATTTTGGATCCCCCGAGAACCTCGGAGCGCAAGCCACACCCGCTTATCATCCACAGGCGTCCAACGTCAAGGGCCATCTTAGCGGTGCGACATTCAATCATACCCCCGAGGACGTTGAAGTGCAAGTCGCGTCCGTTTATCAGCAATACACGCCTAACTCAGGGAACTACCTTCATAACCAAGAAATTCCGCAGTTCTCCCAGAACCTTGGTGGCCCTGTTTATCGTCAACGCGAGTCTAACTTCGGGAGCCACCACCATCAGGGAGTAAATCATCAGTTCGCTGGGAACGTTGGAATACATCCCGGATCCGTCTACCAGCAGCACGCGTCCAGCTCGGTGGGCCACCATCTTCAGGAAGCAAGTCCTCAGTTCGTTGGGCACGTCGGGATGCAGGTCGGAGCCGTTTACCAGCAGCACGCGTCCAATTCTGGGAGCCACCATCTTCACGAAGTAAATCCTCAGTTCGTCGGGAACGTCGGAATGCAGGCCGGACCCTTTTATCAGCAGCACATGCCCGACTCTGGGAGTCACCATTCCCAGGAAGTCAATTCTCAGAATTCTCAGTACCCCAGGAGCGTCAGTGTGCAACCTGGATCCGTTTATCAGCAGCAGGTGGCATTCCTCAACGATCCAGCATGTTTGCAGCTCTTGCAGAACGTTATTGTGCAATCCGGTCCTGTTTATGAACAGCCCGCGTCTAACTCTGGGAACAACGTAGCAGCCGCATCCGTTCACCATGCTCCCAACGTAAATCTTAGTGTCCCCAGTACTAGCTCGGGCATCAATCCCACCTACCAATCCGTGTTTTCGGCTTCCATAAACAGCAACTCTAACGTTCCACGCGCCAACGACAGTTTGGTTCAGACGACGGCATCTGATGCAAATCCGGAACAAGGTACTCTGCCCACGCCAAGTGCCGCCTTGTATGTTCAGCAGATTCAACCTTCGGGCGGGCTATCGACGGTGTCTGCTCGTTCTGTCGGGGGGTCGGATAAACGTACCAGGGCAGAGTTCGAAGGGAAGGACATTAATGGGTCCTCCCAACCACCCAAGAAGCAAGCCAAAACGTTGCCCATGCCGCAGGAAAGCAACGCCAATGCCGCCCCACAAAAACCGAAGAGAGTCGTTAAAGTGGTACGTTTCTCTCCAATCTTTTCCTTCCTTTCGACAGCTGAGGCTTATTATTTCCAGAAGGAAAGAAAGAGGGGCACTCCATGTCCTATATGTGGGAAACCGGTCACCCCAGGCAGACGAAGGCACCACGAAATGACCACGACTCATCTCAAAGCCGTCCTTCACAAGTACAAAATTCTCGGCAAATGGGTGTGCGGACTTTGTTGTCGCCGGTAAGCCTACGACATTGCACGAGTCGTCCATAGTCGCTAATGTGATCAACTTGTGTAGTTTCACCCGCAACGACGCTTGTTTCCGTCACCAAGAACGCCGTCATGGCGGTCGATTCCCTGACCAGCTGATCTACGACCCTCAATGGATCCTCCTCGAGGACGACTTTGAGAACGACCCTCCTCAGTCTCAGTGAAAAGAATTATCATATCTTCCGTATTTCGACAGCGCCCTACAAGATTCACATCCTTTCAAGTATATGTATCCGTCCTTGTATATTCACGCACTCGTTACCCGATGACTGTCTACGTATGATACCCCTCTCTCATTTTACCGTGCTCTTCTATCGTGTTTTCATCTTTTCACGTCTGCCTCTCTGTTACCCTGTGTAATACTATACATTTGCCTGTCGCGCGTAGCGCGACGTGCGCACTTTCACTTCTTTACCTAGTCTATGACGTCATTTATGCCACTCCTTCTCCATGCCAGTCACATGTACATATCTCTACAATTCATGGATAATATACAATGCTACGGACTATGGATCAAGTCTATCTCGCCTTGACAACTGGCTCATTGATGTTAACTTTCTCTTCCCTTTGATAGTTGAGACAGACGTCGGATGAACGGAACGTTCCCAGCTAGCTTGCCTTGAGTCATTGGTTTATGCAGCACCCAGGAGACGCCTGTAGCACCTCGCAGTAACGTCCATTCTCATCCAATCGGGAAACCGTAAGAAAGGGGAACGGTGAATACACCTAACTTCAAAACTGGAGCTTACCATCCGGTATATCACCTAGCTTGGCCAATCAGTCCGCATCGTTATTCCTGTTGAGCTAGACGGTAAACGATGATCCACACAAAAATACAAGCACATCTCATGACGGGGATCTACGACTTATATTGTTCGTTGAATTCCCTTCCGATGAGCATTCGCCTTATCTCTTGGGTGCCAGCTCCAACCGTGTACAGGCGTGAATCTCGTAGAATCCTGCCCATGGGGTACTCTGTCAGAAAATATCAGTCGTGTCGTCGAGAGGCTTCAGCCTGTGTACACCAACCGTTGATGTAACCATTACCTCCAAGGCACTGCATGCCCTCCATTGCCACCTCAACAGCTCGCTCAGTGCTGTACAATATAGCGCCTGCACAATCCTGGAGGCGGGGCACATCTACATCGTAACCACACTTTCGGGGGAAACACGTACTCGGCGACTGATACGACCCTGGTCGCATGCGCGAGCGACGGCATAAACGTATGACCTACTCGCATTAATCTTTGTATACATGTCCGCAATCTTGGCCTGCATCAACTGGAAAGTGCCGACCGCCTGGCCGAACTGCTTTCTCTGATGGACATATTCCACTGCATAGTCGAACGCCGCTTGCATCAGGCTGGACTAAGTTGAACGCGGGCATAGTATAAACATCAGAAAAAGATTCATACCCTAGAGGACCGCCACTCAGCACAAGACGTTCAAGGTCCAGCCCCGACATTAGCACGCGGGCACCCTTATTTATCTCGCCCAATACATTCTCTGGGGAGCCAAAGGTTAACTAAATCCACGGCTGTCAGTCCCTACTTACCGTCGGGAACTTCGCAATTCTCAAACACGAGTTCGCAGGTGTCGCTGCCTCTCATACCAAACTTGTCCAGTTTCTGGTGAGTCGAAAAGCCTTTGAATTCCCTCTCGACGATGAATGCAGTGATGCCTTTGGATCCCTTCTCCGGCGACGTCTTCGCGTATACCACGTACGTGGACGCAGTAGGGCCATTTGTGATCCTGCCTCGAATTAGCGGTAGGTTATGTCAGTGCGAGCAAAGCTCTCACCAGAATTTGTTACCGTTCAGCTTCCAACCACCATCTACCTTATCAGCTCGTAGCTTCATACTGATGACATCGCTCCTGGAGAGGGTCTCAACATGACACCATTTTATCATGCCAACATGCGCACCCGCTGCCAGGCTCGCTCATGGCCAGACTACCGATCTTCTTACCAGACACAAGGTCCGGCAGGTACTTCTCCTTCTGTGCGTCTGTTCCATGCCGATGAATCTGGTTCACACACAAGTTAGAGTGAGCACCATACGAAAGTGCGACAGATCCCGATGCTCGTGAGAGTTCTTCCATGGCTAGTGTGTGATGAAGGTAACCTAGATCGAGCCCACCGTACTTGGACGAAACGGTAACTCCGAGGAGTCCCATGTCCCCTAGCTTCCCCCATACGTCCTGCGGAATGATGAGCTGTCATGGTCTTACGCTAACTGGATAGGTACACCAACCGATGGAAAGGTGTTCGTTCTGTCTATCTCCGCGGCTCTCGGAGCAATTTCACGCTGAGAGAAGTCCGCAATAGCATTCCTGAACTGTCGTGGATGTAAGAAGGATGGAAACGTGCAAAGGCACGTGGAAGACGTACCTCCGCTTGTTCGTCGGTGAGTCCAGCAATGTCAATGTTGTACGTAGACGCACGCCTGACACCAGAACGTGAGTTTGTAAGAAGAACGCGCATACAAAGCGCACGAGCTAATGTAGACCTCGTCAGAAGTGCGTAAGACATGGTAATGGTTCGCAACTGAACGGATGTGGCTCGGCGGAGCATATCCAGGTCTCAGGAGTAAATCACGTGACCCCACCATTATGAAGATTAAATCAAAACTGATTACTAAATTTGTACTATGTCCACAGTTGCGAGAGTTTGGAAATGACCCTAAGGAGAGCAACGTTTCTGCTGACCTCCAGTCTTATACCTCTCAACGATCATCCTGTCCAACTCTTCCCATCCTCTGAGTTTTCTCATCGGTTTAAGGTCCAGGTCAATGATACTGACCGAACGAGCCAATTGTAAAGATTGGTCACATTGGCTGAATCTGAGTATGATTGAACAATCCTTGAACGTGGCCGAAAGAAGATATGACATGAGATAGTACTGGATGTTTTGAGGATCGGGGTTTGCGTGATCCCATGTACGATAACTCGTCTGGTAACACGCGATAAAATGGCGCCAGTCTTCGGGGGTTGGGTCGGCGACGACGGAAGCCAGACCTGATTTCGCGTCATCCGGCGCAGTCATAGAGTAAAGCTTGGAAAGGCCTTCGATATCTAACTCGTCGAGAGTGCGTTGCAAGCCAGAAATGATGTCCAGCACTTCTGTATCGAGGAGCAAAGACGTGAGCGTTCCCGTAAGAGTCTCCTTAAAGTCGTCGGTAATAATTAAGGACTCTCTTGTGGTTGGTAACTCGGTCGCGCTACCATGCAAATCCTGTAAGCGGTCGGGAGAGGTTCCTGCGAGATAACAGGTGCACTTACACGGGAAGGCTTGATCACCTTTCCAGAAACGAATACTCTAAAATTGTTTAACGACCCGTCGCTCCTGACCCAGGCATCCCACAAGTCATGAATCGCTTTCACCACGCGAGCTTCATTGCGAGAGTATAGATCCATTGGACAATAATCTGTAGGGAAGGGACTCTCTTGCGACCTGAGATAGCTGTGCATGCAAAACCGACAAGTCGACGTTTTAATGGAGACTGTTTCCTGTGACAAATGGTGTTCCCTGGGCAAAAATCCCCACTTGGGCTGTGTGTACAGAGCGCGTCGAAAGACTGGTCGACACGGGAACGGGTATGCGGCTGACCTTTATCTCCACCGCAACGATGCCGTCTCCTCCGACGAGATCTGTGGCGAGGACGCCCTTTTTTCGACGCTTGTCGATCTTGTCCTTCTTCCGTCTTTCCAGAGGCCGATCGCCATCACGCAAGCGTTCAAGGGCATCCAACCATGACTCGTTCAACAGAATGACGTCCAGATCAGGGAGGAATGCTTGAGGGACTAAGTATGAGATGACATCCCTGTGGAATGCGATCATAGGATCATCTGGTTCCTCCTCGGCACTGGGAACTGCGCTATTGTCCGAGAGATGAACTTTGCGCAGGCGGAGTACGCGACCTTTCAGGTGTGGGTTCTCCGTGCCTCTGTAAGAGAACACGATGGTTGCCCCACCTTCGGAGACGTACACCCAGTCCTCAGGTCGACTGTCAGCGACGTGCAATCGACTCATCATGGTCAGTGGTCACTGGAAGCGCTCCAATGTCGAGTGTCCCGATATAGCAAGTCCCGTTCAATGGGGAGGTCTTCTGACATGTTGTTTTGTGGTATCATGGGACAAAGCAAGAACAATATCCGTGATTGCTGTCCCATTTCCGAAGCACAATTGAGAGTTGGGGATGGGTCAAAGCAAGCCCTCGGCTTTATTGGCGTCGCCGATCGAGAGTCTTGGTCTTTCATATTCATCCTTTTCCTTACCTAGATATCGACACGAACGAGCAGGCCAGTTTCCATGCCTTTACCAACACCAGAGAACACTGCAGGAAGCGCCGGAAAGGGTGCTACCTCTAACGCGCCAGCGAGGTGCTCACTGCGGAAGAGGAGACGGTCCGACAGAGAAGCCAAAGCATTCACTCAGAGTAAGGAGGCTCTAAGAAAGCATATGAAAGAGTTGCGGGGCTCCCCTGTTCGGGTGCGTCCATGTGCCTTGTGCTCTCTCTCATTAGTGTTTATCACCGTTTCTTGGTAGCGCATCAAGGTCCATGGATTTCATGGGTACTACAAGGGTCAGATGGTTGCCACCCCGGAAGAGATTCGGCCGCACGCGCTCTCCTTGCAAGACTTGGAGTGTGTTCGAACGCTAGGTAGGACCATGCCACTAGTATCGTGAGATCACTGTGATATGAACGGCGTTGTGGCTCAGGTCAAGGTGCCTATGGCAACGTCGTACTGGTGCGAGTGCGCCAACGTTCCAATCCACACAAGATCGATCGCCCAGGCGCGATTTTTGCTATGAAAATACTGAACAAGGCAGAAGTACAAGACTTAGACCAGGTCTCCGAGCTTTCCCCCTCACTTGACGCAAATGTTATCTCACATCGTTCTTGTCGCAGCGCCACCCAGATGACACTGACATTGAAATAGCCGGCCTCTGCAAAATGCCATGGAGCCCTTTTGTCAATGGGGTGGTCAGCGCGTTCCAAGACTCCGCCCAACTCTATTTGATGCTAGAATGTATCCCCTCGGGATCTCTACACGACCTTATCTACAAGCGCGGCCCTATGGATGCCACAGCAGCCCGGTTCTATTACGCAAATATCGCGTGTGCGCTTATGTTTATCCATGGGCAGGGCCTAGTTCATCGTGATCTTAAGCCAACCAACATCTTGGTGAAGCCCGACGGTTATCTTGCGCTGGCAGACTTTGGTCTCGCAAAAACGGAATCAAATAGTCTGAAAAATGGTTGGACGATGGTTGGCACGCCAGTATACATGGCTCCCGAGTTGATTGATCCCCAGGATTGGGTTGGGCGTGGCATTGACTGGTGGGCCAGCGGAATCATCCTATATGAAATGATTGTCAAGCGAATCGTACGCATTCCTGTGACACGTTTACACAAAATCTCCTGACTGTTTCACGTCAGCCATTCTATGGCAAAGACGAAGGTCGAATCTATAAGCGCATCCAATCAAGACGGTACAAATGGCCGAGACACATCCGCGTTGGAAGGACCCTGAAATCATTTGTGGCCGCTCTATTGACATACGAAGCTAAACAAAGGCTGGGAGTCATTGAGCTTGTGATGGAGCACCCGTGGCTGAATGGCATCGACTGGCAGAAGATGGAGGAACATCAATACATCGTACGCATTCATTGAACCTCCGTGTTTGTTCCACCCTCTTAGGTTGGCCATTGTTAGGCTCCGTGGGTACCCGGCACCCACCATCTCATGGAGACGTGGCTGGATAAACCGCTCCCAGAACCAGAGACGCTACCAGAGCTGAGGGTGGTGATTCCCCCGATCTTTCGACAACATGATCATCGGCAGCCGATAGTTGAAGGCGACTGAGCTCAGGCGATCCCTTTGGTGGTATTACTACAATGACATCGTCTCCGTCGCATCTTCCCTCAGCATGTCACTTACACTGCGACTTCGACGAAATGCACGTCGATTCGGCATCCGCGCGCCTAGTTCGAAATTCGAGTACCTATGATCTGAGCCATTGATGCTGTTCAACCCTGCTAATGGAAATCATTATCTGTCACCACGTGTTGGGTTTTTTTTTGCACTTTGATCAGCCAACAGCTGTCATGTTAAATACGCTTGGCGAACGCAGAGATAACAAGATCTGCTCTAGTCTGGCACTACATATTATGACAACGACACATGATCTCCCATAGTAGCAATGCTGCCACCAGAGGCAGATAACCCTGACCCTTTGTTGACAGCCTCATGGCCAAATGCGCCCGAGCTCAGAACCATTCAGGTACCAGATTAAGGCATGCGGCAACGAAAAACAAAAAGAACTATCGGCGGCAAAACTGAGCCCCAGTTCTGCCCATAATAGTGTTTTCATGTGACACTAGGAGAAATGCGGAGGTGTCAAGGCTGCCCTGCCTATCCCTGCTTTATGCCCGTTAATGTCCGTGAAGTAAGATGACAAGTAATGAATTATGTATTATATTACTACGAGTCGTCAAGCCACCAGGCCCACGTATTGTCCATCCGTGAGTATATGAATGTTCCAAGGGCTGAGATGGCCACGAACCCATGCGAAAGAGCGGAGCGGACGACGAAAAAGGCAAAGCAAGGCGGTTCGACGCGCGAGTCCGTGTTCCGGGTGGGGTGAATTTGCAAAACTCAAAAATAAGCAAAGGCCATTAGTTGCTTACATTCCGAACTGCATGCGGAACGACTCGACTGCCTTAGTTGACAACGAGGGCGCCTGAGGCGTGTGTCATAGATCATCATCGCCATCGCCAGCTGCCGAGTCTTATTGTGAACGAACCCGTATGGAGCAAGCACGTTCCCAGGCGGGCGCTTGGGGAACTTTGGTCACCGTCACGGCGTTAAACGAGATTGAATCAGAGACCCGTTGCCTTCAGTAACGTACGCTATTGGTCCCCCACACAATCGTCGACCCTTGGTCATTCAGTCCAAGGGTTCATGAAAACAAGGGGTCGTGTAACGGGAACAGCCGTAATGTCCTGCTACAACGGGCGACGACACAATAATCGTCCTGGCGTCTACATAAAACACGGCAGGATCAGCGGATCCACACCAGTTGGTTGGGACAAAGTTACCCTAAACGGTATGTGATTGTTCTCGTTAATGAAAACACGCCAGCAAGGTGAGAGACCTGTAACTATCCTAACAAGAAAGTCGAAAACAATAAAGTCGATTGTCTGCAAGCGATTAGGTATGTACGGTCTATCGTACCGATAGTAAAGTACACTTGAGGATTAAACGATCGTTCTTACATGCTCGTTGTTAGTATCGGTGTGTCAACGCTTTACACGTTCAGCGAATGTGGTAGGCTGTCCGATCTTCGAATACACATCTACGCAGCAGCGCACACTTTCAAATTCCCAGACAATCTGGTGAGAGGGCAGACGATACGCGAGCGACCGCGCTCGACGACGGTAACGTCGGGCGCATGAGAGTCCGAGGTGGCGCACACAACATCTTCGGATGTCTCCTCGGCTTCGTTCTCCCCATACTCGAGTCCAATATCCGAATCATCATCGCTATCATCCTCAGACCGGTGCGAACGTCGTTCCAGTTGACCGCGTGCGGGCAAGAGCCACTTGCCGTACCACCGTCCTAGAAATACCTTGATGTCGGATGACAGTCCGAGGTACTCCGCGTTACGGGCAAGGCCCTCCCAGTCGACGACACCCCCTTTCAGACAGGCTTCAATGTGATCGGTTTTACCGAAGTAGATCCAGTGGATGAGAAGGTGTATCGAGCGGGGGTCGGGCACGGGGAGTAAGAGAACGGGGCGAGATGAACGAGAGTCCAAGAGACGGGGCACCGGCGACGACCGCATCGACGGAGAACATTCAAAGGGAGAGACACCGCTGAACAGCCCTCTGATCAAAGAGGACTTGGCAGACAAGTAGTCAATGTGTAGCTAGCGATGCCGCTTAAGTAGCGTGAAGTGCATACAACGAGCACGAGACGTACTTGGAGAGTGAGGTGTGGTACGGTATTAGAAGTCACAGGGGGAGATGGAGGCGGTTGAATGTGATTGCATGTGGGCACGACTGAAGATGGCACGGTAAGATGGAGCAAGGGGGGTCATTCGAGTGCCATACTTAAAACACAATCGGCAGTCTCTGGTCTGTTCCAGTAACCGTGAGCGAGGGTGTGTAGTTGCTCGACGATGTACTCGAGAGGAACACCGGCAAGGGCTGGCGGAGGGAATGGACGGGGAGAAAAGGGCTTGTGTGCCATGGGGGAAGTCAAGGAACGGAAGGGCAAGTCTGCCTTGTCGTGATTAAATACGATGCAGGAGAGAGGCTATTGTTATGTGCTTGGCTGGTGCTTGCATACCAACATCATAGACCGATATTATATAAGCGAGGAAGAGAACTACAACTGATGTCTCAGATCTGTCAGTCGCAAACACAATCTCCTCGCCTGGAGTGATAGAATCAGGAATGGACAGCAGACGGAATCTCCCCAGCGTCGGATCATATCACTGCCAATTAGATTCCTTCAGATCTATGGATCTTGCACCAGTCGCAGTCTAATCAAGTCCCTTCCTAACAAGGACTTCCCCCACGCTAGCTCCGACCGAATCCAAACCCTCTCCCCTCA
Organism: Pisolithus thermaeus; assembly: GCA_024663475.1. NCBI lineage: Eukaryota > Fungi > Basidiomycota > Agaricomycetes > Boletales > Pisolithaceae > Pisolithus > Pisolithus thermaeus. Next base: position 123,353 of record JANFAF010000008.1, read on the forward strand.
GCGGGATCTGACACTGACGTCCAGTCAATCTCTGTCCCTCCCCTCTGTCACATTACTCCTTGAAAGAGCCTATGAGCGTCTATATAGTTTATGCTGTCCGTAGTGTTCTTGTTGTGTGCACGGTTTCACACTTTCACACAGTCCCCCGGTGGTCCTGACCCGAGACCACGCACTGCTGTCCGATATCAGGTGTTGTCGCGACGATCGGAAAGCTATCAAGGAACCGCGAAAATATGAAGACAAGCCGTACGTCGGCTCGCAGCTGGCGTCCTCTTTTTAAAAAATAGCTCTCTGCACTAGTGCAGAATACCGCACTTCTAGACCAGCGCAGGAATACCACGACTCAGACTTCGTGTTTTTCTCCTTCATCCCAGGCCGAAGGGGCACGAATAGGTCACGGGAGGCCGGTGCACCAGAAAAAGTTGCGATTGTCAATTGTCATCCTCGTAGTAAATTTCGACAACGGAATTCAATGTGGAGTCTAGACTTAACCCGTTGATTCGGCGGTAAAAAAATATATATTCGCACCGCAACGTAATCGACTGTATACCACACTACGCTGCAGCAATTTATATGAGCATGGGAATTTGTACAATGCTGAATTTGAGTGAGCTATCGCGGCAGTACGATTCAGCAGATACCTTGGGGGGTGGTTAATAGCTGGCTAAGAGCTCGAAGATATCGCGCACCAACGTCGTCTTACATGTCCCCATGTCACCAGAGAAAAAAGTAACATAGAGAACATTGTATATTGTTCCTCGATTTTCCATTGGCTTTACTCTGATTTGCCCTCGCGGTGGCATTGTGTTGCCTCACGATGTCATGTCAAAGCCATCGGCAGAGGACGTTCGAACGACTTTTCATGGCTATATCAAAGACAAACGCCGTCATTGCATTAGGACCGCCACAATCAGAGGGCTATCGAGGTCAAGACAGCACGGATGAAAAGCCCAATGATACCTTTCCACCCTCCCAGTCGGCGACAACATGAGCGCCTACGTGTCTACACTCTCCCAAACGGTCATTCGCGACTCTCCGCATGGTGCCGACTGACCAACGTTTGACGCTGCCCGACGCCGCGTGGCCATTGCCCTTGGGATCGTGCACCGCCGGGACCTCAAGACGACTAGGCTGAACACGCATGAACCGTGCTTGGACATTGAGGGAAGACCGACTTCGCACATCAACTGGGCAATATCCGTCTCGATGTTAGGCATCTCGCGGTGGCAGGCGCGATTCGAAAGCCTGACTATCAACAGCATGAGAACTTTTCTAGCGGTACGTATCACAACGCATACCAGAACGCACGTTTCCTCTAGTCCCGCCTGAAGAGAGCTATGTGGCTCCCGATGCGCGAAAGTGGGAGAATTCAGGGCTTCCTTTTCTTGCCACTGAGTCCTGTAAGGGTGCCCAATACGTCCCATGTCGGTCTTCTTCACATTTGGTTTTCCAGTATTGATATTCGCCAGGCGACCGACCTTCTGCTCGCATAATTAACTCCCTCGCAAGTCGTTGCCATGCTGTGGTCGCACGGGCCAACGGTAAAGGTAAGGTACACAGTGGTCCACCCTCCTGAGGAATGTGGAATTTCTGCCAATGTCGACGTTACCTCGCAGCGGCAGGAGACAACCGTAACTCAGCTATCGGCTTCCTATCGTCGTGCTGTCGAGTGACGATTTCCTGGTGTCAATGTGGTTGTTCGTTCATCTATGAGCGATATACCATAACAATACTGTGGGAGGGCCCTTTCTCTTGCAGGGTCCCTCGACGATGCCTCGAAGTCCCTTCCCGGCGTTATCCAGCTCGAGCTGTTGGTACCTCCCTTCCGCGGGACTGGTGTTGCGGAGCCCCGGTGGAATCGTCTCGAGTGCCCTTCCGCCCGAATTTCGCGTGCACTCGACGTTCACATCTGAAGCGCCTAGCAAGGACAGTTTAAGAGATCGACACTTGTTGTATTGGAAACAGGTCTCTTTGTTGAAAAAATCCTGCCCAGGTCGCTTGGCCACTTGTGCCTCCCCCTGTCATATATTTAAGTTAAAGGTAACCGTGTCGGTGTACGTGGAACTCACCTCGTGGCTACGTAGCCTTGCAAGCCGCAGGCTGCGCTCTTGTTGCTTGCAGGATTTCAATTGAGCTCGGATGTTGTCATTTATCAAGGTAAGTACTTTGGTTAAATTCTTTGCAGGGGTGGTCGCAGGAACTCTTTTTGCGCTGGATTGCTTTGGTACGCAGTAGGCGTCACCAGGAACCTTCGCAGCCTGACTGGAGTCTGTACTTCTTTTGCAAGAAGTGGATGGACTGCACTGTTGTCCCGGGAACTTGCGGTGTATTTGGGGGTCATGAAACTGGGCAGTGAACAGTGGCAAACTGGGTGGGTCCTACTAGACTGTTATACCGCTGTTGAAACAAGCACGATCACCTGTACTGGTGGACATGCTTGGGGTGCAACTCGATGCGTCGTTTGCACCGCTAGATGATGGTCCTCCTCGCTGTCTGCTGTGCGCCGCGACTCGCAGCCTCTTGAATGTTCCCTTGGTAGGAGGAGTCTTGCGACTGCTCATGTGGGTAGCCCGGAAGACGCCGACGACCAAATAATACATGCCCTCGTTGCGAGTGCCCTGGAGATGGAACCAGCCTGGCCCTCGGCATCGCTCTCGTGGGCGTGTAAACGAAGAATGATCCGTGCAATATGTCATCATACGCTTCCCTTGATCACTCTCAGGGTCTGGTAGCCCGAGTTACCCCTCTTGTGCCTTCTCTTGTTTTGGTGTCTCAGGGAACAGTAGAGAGGCGGTGGACTAGAACAGGAATTCTAGAAATTCGGCCTGAAGTGGCCTATACATATTAGTCTGTCACAGCCTGTCCCCCGATTGCACGCCGCCATGTAAGTTTGCCCCCTACTTTCATGGTTTCCACCTTGGGCGGCACAAGACTACACGCGACTGTGGAGCCTCCACCAGCGTCTAAAATGTTTTTCTGCAGGATGTTGGTGCCCTCACTGGAGTTGCATACTCTATTAACGTCCACAAACCCCAATGGCTCCACGTGGCATCATTTTCATTGTGGACACACAAAATGGGGTTTTGGAGAGGAGACGTATATGTACAAACTGGTGCTGTGCCCTCGCGCAACTCCCCTCCACACAAACATGTGCATCCCTGTCCTCTATATTTTGGTGACGCAACGAGTTTCTAGATCGATCGTGCATACGTTTTCTGCGTGCCGCGTTTAGGATACATGTCAGGAAAACATGACGAGGATGGCACGTACATGTGTACTAGATATTTGCAGCGGCACACCATGATGAGAAACCTTGGCGGAGATCGAGGGCGAAACACGAGTGACATGTGGGACAGCTGTTTCCGTCCCATTCTTTTATTTATCCCCCTGCCCACCATCCGTAACTTAGTGACCGTTAGTACTTGCAGTCCCATTCACCGAATTAGCAGGCCAAGTGTTCGATGTCTTCGTCGTTCGTGCTACGATACATTGCAACGCGTAGTCCACCTCGCCCTCTCATGTATGTGGGGCCTCTAGTTGCAAAAATGTCACGAAAAGTCGGAAAGGAAGGTATATCGAGATAGAGAATGAAATGTCATCTGAGATGTCTCTGTCAACTGATCTTGTATCGTGTATGTTTCGATCTGTACGACTATCATGTTCATGTGAGGAAATTGTCTGGTCCTGGTCTGAAATTATACCTCGACTTTGAGAACCGGCACTTATACGGTCCCACCGCTTGTTCCCACTGCAGACGAATTCTCTTCGCCTTTATTACGGACTTCCTTGGCCCACCGCAGCCCACATGCATTGCATAGCGTCTTAGGACCTTGAGGGCCCTGAGAATGAGATAAATCAGCTGATGGTCATGGCCTTCAAGGTAACTGCGCACCTTCCGCCATTCTGGCGAGTCCGTCCTTCCGCAGGTCACGCAAACGTACTGTTCGGCTCCATGCGACTTGCGCATCTGAGAGGGAATGCGTGAGAAGTTGGACCTAGCAAGCGTAAAGTTGACAAAGACCTTTTTGCGCCTTGACGTGTCATCACAGGCATCCTCAACTGGCTGCATTCCAGATGACGAATACTGCCCTCGAACCAAGTGCGCGCTATGTGGATCGTATCCAGTAGCCCTTATCTGGTTGGCTTGTTGCGCGAAGTCATCCCAAGGTTGTCGCGAGGATTGATAGTGTGTTGCTTGTGCTACTTGGGGGTACGACCTCGATACACCAGCAGCACTTCCACCAGTGGTGGGCAATCCGTGAGAAGCATACCCGTTCGACGTTGATGTTGAGCTCTCGGCTGTCGGGATTGTTGGTGAGCATGTGCGCACCCGCAATTCTGCAAGTCGTCGCTGCAAGCGTTCGTTTTCAATCTTGAGCTCCAGGAACGTGTTGAGCCTTTCCATTAAAAGAAAGGAAGAAGAAGAAAAAAAGATCAGTCTCCTGCAAAAAGCCCGTGGGTAGCGTGGATTGCTTACATAGCAACGTTGCGACTTGGATAAGGCTTGGCCACTGCAAGGAAACAACGGGGAGAGGTTTCATTTTCCAGATAGAGAGGGTATCCTTTTAGTTCGAACAGCACTTGTGACTGAGGATAGTGCTGCATCGCGAATCCGTTCTTGCATTGCAAACGGACGTATGAGTTCATCTCCTTCCGTGTATGGAGAGAATCCTGGAACGCCACATGAAACGCTTGTTGGTCTTCCGCTGTGATAAAATGGGCGGGATGGAGCGTGACATACGGTTCACGTATGGGATGTGGATACGCTTACCATTGACAAACTCTAAGAAATTTCGATCAATGAGTTCGGTGTCTCGCCAACCCAGAAGCTCTATGATGGCCCTTCCACAGAACCAGACTTTGGCATCACCGGAGAGGACGAAGATAATGGCATCCGAGAGTTCATTAATGAGGAGATCTGCCCAACGCTTCCTTTTGGTAAATTCGAATGTCGAGGGTATCTGGGACGCGTTGGAACTCGAGCTAGGTCTCGCTTGAGATTGTCGTGCAGAGCCGTTAGGAAGGGACTGAGCAGACATTGAAGGAAGAGGAACGGCCCGCCGCTGATTAATACCCGAAGTATTAGAGTAACTTGTAATGACAACCCCAGCCTCTTTTATGACGTCGTCGCCAGATTTCTCAACTGATGCCGCCGGCCGAGATACCCAAATACGGAACCAAATGTGGACTCCAACACCCCCGATCTGCCCCCGCGGGAAGTCGCTCCGTGAGACACAGCCTTCACTATCATTTGAACCCCAGATGGCAAAACCTTTGCAAAATCTTAAACAACTCCACAGCGAGTCGAACGTTTTTAAGTATATCTCGGATTCCTGACTTGATCTCGGATACGTCCGCTTCAATCTCTACAATAGGAAGTCTGCAGTGGCAGCCACACGACCGGAAAGAGTCAGAGTGTGATTTGTCATAGATCATCGGCAACGCGCGGCATGCCAGCCGAACGCACGACCCCGCCAAGTCCGACGATAGTCCGCACCCTGCATTGGCTAGGTAAACAGCCGCCGCTGGATCGGAGTCCGAATGATGCCACCCGCCCTTCTGTCACACCTGGAATGATTTCTTGAATAGCACACCTTTCTCCCTTCAAACTGTGGATATGAACTTGTATGAACGCATTGCAGATGGAGCTAACACGTCATCGCAAGAATATCATACGATCTAATGCAGCGGATCGAACTCAATCTCTGCTACCTTGGGCCTAAAGTCGTGCAAGTGCCCTCGTCTGACGTCGTTTTGCGGCTTCCACACCCTCTTTTTCTAGCGATTAAGTACCCTACTCCAAACGATTACGGTACTAAATTTATAGAATCGTGATATTGCTGTGTGTGGGAGTCGTTTTGCAAGTGCTCGTTGCAGTTTGGGCATCTCGGTGATCGTATTTGGGTCGCCGTCGGGCCTTCTCGTGTTTTCTTTTCGCTTCAATTGCTTTCTTCCTAGAATTTCCCAATTATCGTCCACACCGTTTCCGCCCTTACTGCAGCGTATTGAGGGAGAATTAGCTTAGCATAAACGACTACATTCATACAGTCTAACTTGAACCCATACCCGTCTAACCACGAGAATCTAAGGCCGACATCCCTGCAATTAAGACATATAACTAAGCAGTCTCTAGGTATACCGTAACTTGGTGGGGAAAGCCCTCAAATAATGCAGTATCCTCCATCGACCCGGATCTCTGTCCCTGTAACAAACCGCGATGCATCACTAGCCAGGAATACAATCGCTCCCTGTCATTAGCTCAGCGAAAGGCCCTTGCGACGGACCAAGATAATCAACGTACAGCGAGGTCATCCGGTTCACCCATCTGGTTAATTGTAAACCGTAAGTTGAATGTGTTAGCTCATCAAACGGCTACCTTACCTTGCCCATTGGCGTGAGGCTCTCCCAGGTTTTCTGGTCGCACATTCGATCAAGTGTTTCCCGTCAAAACCGATACACTAACCTTGAGCTCTTGATCGTGGGCAAGGATCGTCTTCGTGAGCTTCGTAAGCATGTATCCGGGACTATGACAGCAGGTCAAACCTCCCGTCTCTGTGCAACTTAGAGGGAATCCCATACCTTAATGTGTTGACCCGAACACCCTTCTTGGCCCACTCTACCGCTAAACTGGATGCCATATGTCTCACGGCTAAGTACGTACGTAATCGGAAGTAAACACCACGTAATGCAAAGGAATTGGAAACGAACCAGCTTTAGACGCGTTATAAGGAGTTTGCGGCTAACCTGTTTCAGGACACCTGTATAGCATGTGTCGGACTCCAGCTGCTCACCTGGGGTATATTAATGATCTATTTCCCAGGGGTTGCCCGAGAATCAGCGAACGGAGAAAGGGCTGAAAAGGGTCGAACGCACAGAAGCACTCATACTTGCGACGAGCACGATGGAGCCACTTCCTTGCGGAATCATGTTCCTTGCTGCCTCGCGTGCCGTGAAGAATGATCCGTGTACGTTGATGTCATACAACCGCTTGATACGGTCAAAGGGGTAACTATTCAAAGAGGACGTTCGGTGGTTAATGAGATGATGACAAAAGTGCACGCGAACGGCATCTCACTCGAAAGCAGAATAGTTCTCCACGATACCTACGCCGGACACGATGGAATGACTTAATTAATGCTCATGGCTAGCATTAGCAAGTCACGTACCCGCAGAGGCCACGACGGAGTCGATCCGCCCAAATGTGTCCATAGTAGTCTTGAAGGCTTTTTGCACGGAAAGTTCGGAGGACACGTCACAGCCAATTCCGATCACCTCCAAGTCTTCGGGTTTTAAATCGCTGTCCAAAGCTGGTTGTTATTCAGCGACGGACCGGTTCTGGTACCCTTTCCCTGTGGACTAACCGCACATATCGGTGACCAGCTCAGCAGCGGCTGTTTTGGCCTCGCTTTCCTTCAAGTCAACGATTGCCAGTTGTGTGCATCCGCTGCAATCACTCGGCTCGGTATGGTGCTTCCGGCAAAAGACAAAACTCGACAGACGTACGATTGAAGGAATGCCCTGCAGAACTCGTTCCCCAACCCCCTTGCAGCGCCAGTGACGAGACAGACCTAACAAATGTGGGGTGGCTGGAGTTACTTCAATACTGAGTCTCATAACGACGTACCCTCCCGTCGAGTGAAAATGATGGGAGAATCCTTTTGGGCTTAGACCCAATTGACGTGCTCTGGTGTCTGGCGAGATGGCTTGCACGAGGTGTCACGGCAGCACGCAAGGTTCTGCAGTGGGCACGGGCGAGGACGCACGAGATCATTTTGGAAATCGGTGGAGTTGCAGGCGGTGTGGTTGCAAGTTGGGATTTTGACTTAAAACTTGTAAGATCCGGAACTTACGACAGGGCGACTCCACCTCGCAAACGGATAGTCTTGTGACGTACAAGATCCGGGGACACTACGCCAAATCCCCACCTACCCAACTTTTCTCCGTCCCTGTCCCTTGAGGTGACTTTCCCCGTAGCGCGCCAGAAGTTCGCAGTAATCCATCGTCGTATTATAACATCCATAGAGTGTGGTACTGGACTTGGCGATACTTCATAGTAGACCATATAAGTAGCGAACTAAGGAGCGGAAGGAGATCGGACGGGAACAAGGGTATCCGCAACAAGCTGAACACGCAAAAAAAAAAAAAAATACCGGCACGTGCAGTAAAACAGGGGAAGAACGAGAAGAACAACTGTAACGGCATGCAAATAGAATGCGAAAAGTACCGGGATACTTATAATCACACGATCAGTAAATCAAGTTAGAGGCACGCAAACTTGGATTTGCGTCGCTGGATCTCATCCATCCTGGAGTCGAGCTGTGCACGAGCTCGTTCCTTTGCCCGGCGTTCCTCGTCGAGTTTAGACTCTAAGGACTGTTTCTCTTCCACGATTGACTTCCGCACCGTAGCAACTTCTCGACGAGCGTCTTGGAGTTCGTTGCGTAGGCCTTCTACTTGCGAGTTCAGAGAATCTCTTTCCCGCACGAGCTCCGTCGCCTGCATTCGGGCTTTGCGAACTATTGAATCCGGCCGGGTGAGCGAAATTAACTTCCCTAAGTATTACGAAACGGCTACGTACGATTCTTCTCCGACTCGCTCAGAGAGGTCTCCAATGTGGTCACGAGGTCCATGTGCGTGGCAAGATCACTTTCACAGTGCGACAACTGCTTGTTGAGTGTCTTGATCATTGCCTCTTGTTCGTTGATTTGCCGTGCTTGGTCTTCGATCTTAGCGGCTACTGCTTTTGTGTCCAATGGTGGGACACCTGGAAGACTGATGGATAACACTGAGGTTGCTGGCGACTCCGTCGTTTGGGAGTCTCTCGAGGACGATGGTGAAATAACCGAAATCGGTGTCGACACACTGAAGTTGGAATCCTGTGGTTTGGGAGCAGGTGGGGGCGGCACGGATGGCGGGGGGGTCGGAGGTGGGAGTTTACCGTTTAGGCTATTTATCCTGGTAAATGAATGGTTGCGGTCTGGGGTGGCTCTGGATGACTGTGCGTCCTGTACGGTGGAGCTGCGCGCAATCTGAGCCTGCAGATCGCGCAACGCGTTCTCCTGCCTGATTTTATCTGCCTGTAGGGTATCTTTCTCGTCTCTGACACGTTGCAGGTTTTCCTGCATCTCGGCAATAAGAGAGCGATGTTTCTCCAGTTCGTCAGTGAGTGATTGGCGTTTCGACGTTTCCTGTGCAAGTTTGTCCTGCTCTGCCTGCATTCCTGCGAGCTCAGCCTTGAGCTTCTCCACCTCATCCTTGAATTTGTCTTTCTCCAAGCGAACGTTCGTCAACTCCTCTTCCATAACTGCTACGAGTTGCAATTTCTCAGTCATCCCGCGTTGTGCTTGCTCAAGCTCGTCCACCATTGCCTGGTGGGACTCCAACTCGTTCTTGAGAGATTCAACGTCCTCGAGTAACGTTTCACGTTCACCGGAGTGTGCAATTTGCTGTTGCTCCAGGGCCAACGCTGAACGCTGTTTCTCTGTCTCCAACTCCAGTTTGTGGTGGTCCTCGGTAATCTTGATATCGGCATGAGCGGCGTCAAGTTCTTTGCGCAGAATAGCACGCTCTTCGTCAAACTCGTCGCGCAATGCAGAATGACGTTGTTCAAGTTCCGCAAGCGCGGCGGCAGAGCGTTCACGCTCTTCTGCTAGCTGGCGCTCAGCGGTTGCTTGGAACTCCTCGAGGACTGTACGATGTTTTTTCTGCGCCTCCTCTAGAGCACTGCGGACCGCAAGTAAAGCAGCCTCATGCTCTGCCTGGAGTTTGGCAATTGCATCGGAATGAGAAGCAGTAAGCGACTTGTGTTCCTCTTCAGCTTTCGCAAGAGTGGCTTGCAACGCCTTCTCCTGCGACGCGCTTAGCTGTGCAACCTCGTCATCGTGACTGCGAGCCAACTCTTCGAGAGCCGCAGCGTGGGTCCTCTGTAAAGTTTGGATGGTTGACTCGTGTTCCTCCCGCGCTCTAGTGGCCGAAGCTGCAGCCTCCTGTTCTAGTTGTTGAAAAGCCTTGGTAAGGCTCTCAATTTGTGCCTCAGATTGTTCTCTGAGCATCGCCATCGCAGTCGTGTGCTCCATTTTCATATGTTCTCGTCGGGACCTGTAATCCTCTTCTTTGCTAGACAGGATACGAGCGTGCTCCGCTTTGAGCCTTTCTATATCTTCCGCATACAAAGTTTCCTTTCGAGCGATGGCCGAAGCATGTTCCTCTTGTAGCTCACGAAGAGCCTGGTCACGAGCGGATTCCGACTCCGAGAGGGAACACTCCCGTGCTTTCTCCGCCACGCGCATTTCACTTGCATGATCCTCTTTGAGGCGCTCAAGCATCGCAGCAGCCTCGTCGGCCTGCTTTTGTAAGACCTCGGCATGGTCATTGCGCAGTTTCGTCAGAGCGTTGTAATACTCTTCTTCGGTACGGTGGAGGTCGGCAGCGGCAGTTTCCTCTCTGCTCTTCATGGCCGCCTCGTGCTCGGCAGAAAGTTTCGCAAGAGTAGCCTGGTGTTCTGCCTCGAGCCGCTGGAGAGTGGAGCTAGCTTCTTGCAAGGAAAGTTGGAGTTCAGACTCATGCTCTGCCCGTAACTTTCCGAACTTCTCTTCGTGTTCTCGGATCGCCTTTTCAAGGGCAGCATTCGCTCCGTCGAGCTGATTACGAAGGCTTCCAAGTGATGCTTCATGTTCACCCTTCAGATGCGCAACGTGCTCATCGAGCTCCTTGCCCCTGGCATCCAAGGCTTGTTGGTGGTCTGATCGCAACGTCTCCATAGCGGCAGCGTGGTCAATCTCTGCTCTCTTTATGGACTCCAACAAACCATGCTCGCGCTGACGCAGATTTTCCAACTCCTCCAGGGTATTGTCATACTTAAGACGTAGGCCTTCTAGCTCAGTGGACATATTTAGAGTCTAACAGTTTCGCAAGGCAAGTCAGACAGCGCTTCCGCAGTATGACAGTCATCTCTCACCTGATCCCTGGATAGTATTACCAATTCGTCGTGTGCTCGACGGACCTGAGTCAACTGCTGGCTCAAGGAATCAACCAGCTCCTGGTGTTGCGACTCTTTCTGGGCCATCGACCTAACAGAAATCCGTCGACAACAAGTCACTAAACCAAACAAGAACATACGTACAACATAAGCTCATTTAGCCGGTCAAGAGATTCGTCAACTTCAGCGTCGGGACTTGCACCATTTGGAAGTGGGGAAACACCATGAAGTGCCATGCTTTTGCAGATAGCCTCGAACTTTTGGGCGGTAGTTGGGGAGAGATGCGTAGAGGGATCTACAACACCATCGGATGGCGTAGCCACCGACGGCATGATAGTGGAAAGAGTCTGTTCCTTTTCTTTCAAAGACGTTTCAAGTGCACTGATCTCAGCTTCCCTCTCCTTCAGTACCTCTTGCAGCCGCATAATTTCTCTTTCCATACTGACGACGGAACGATGCTCCGTCGGTGTGCCTCCACCATTGGGGCTGGACAGGGAAATAGACAAGCTTGAGTGATGAAAGGAGGGGGACTGTGAGATGGGACTAGAGGTCCCGTGACTTGAACCAGACACCCTGCGTGACCGCACCAAGGATAACTCCTGTGATAGCGAGACTGATGGCGAGAGCGACTGGGACAGTGACCTGACAGACCATGAGCATGTACCTTGTAAAACGCAAAGTTGTACAATCATACTTCGCATGCAAAGAATCTGAAGAAGCCGCTTGCCTGAAAAAATGCCGCTTCCCAGATGCATCAAGTTGCGCCGGATCACCTAGCGCTTCTCGGCTCCTAGACGCCGCCACTTTTCTTCTGAAAGTTGGAATTTCCACGTTCTCTGCGGGCGACTCAGGGATGGTTGGATTAGAGAGCTTAGCTTCTTGGATCTGGGCCGCAAGATCTGCGATCTCCTGCAGAGCGTCGCGGTACTTGGCAGAAACAGAGGCGAGGTCAGTTAGGGTGGCCGCATGTGTCTGCTGGAGAGCAGCCAATTGGGTCTCCACGGAAAGGTCAATCTTCGTTGGCGTTTGCACGCCAGAGGGAGGATTAGATATCCCGTTCTTTGTGGTCGTCAGGTCTTCAAGGCTACGCTTTGCGTGTTCGACTTCGCCGATCACGCTGCCCAATCGAGCGCGATCTTCGCCAGCTTCTTTTCTCTTCTGCTTCCACTCCTCCATCTTCAATTCTAGCTCCCGCACTTTCTTCTCCCTCTCCTCCAAGTCCGTCCGCCAGTTCTCCCCGTCACTCTTAAAGTTCTCCAGCCGCGACTGTAACATTTCCACCTCCTCCCGCCTCCTCTCACCCTCACTTTCGAGATGCTCGACACTTTGTTGTAGAGAGAGGATAGATTCATCCGCTCGAGCAAGACGCGCCTCCAACTCCGCGATGTAAGTAGTCGAGTATGCTTCCGCCTCCTTGTATCGGGCAACTTCGCGTTTCAAATCCGACAGCGACTCGCTGGAAGAAACGGATGTCTCGTCGTATGATTTCATCTTCTCTTCCAGGTCACGAACATAGGCCTACAGGGGATAAGTGAAATGAAAGGCACATGAAGAGGCAACTACGTACTTCGGTTGACGCCTCCCGTTCGCCTAATTTAGCCAAACGCGTCCTCAGCTCCTCCACATAAAGCTCAGTGGCAACGTGTCTTTCAGTAAGCTGTGCAAGTTCCTCCTCCTTCTCCTCAACCATCTCGTTGGTGAGGCGCAATGCTGCACGGTTCAGGCCCAGTTCTGCTTCCATGGCACTGATGGTTTTCTCGTATTCCTCGATGACAGGCCCAACAATCTCTTCGTACTTAGCCGTGCCCCCTACACTACCACCCGAAGACTGCCGATGCCTTTCGCCGAGTTCGCGTCGCAACCTCGCGAGTTCCTCTGTCCGCTCCACGTATTTCTCCCGGAGGGATTCATAATTATTTCGCAACTCCGACATTTGCTGGAGAACTCTCTTGTTGGGACCTTCGGTGGACTCGCTTATGTGCGATCCCAGCTCATGAGATCCGGGTGGGACAATGGTTCCTCCGTCTTTAAGTTGTTTGAGTTCCTTACGGAGGCGGGTAACGGTACCCTGTAGCCACTCGATGTCATCCCACCCGTCCTCCTTTTCATTGACAGTAACACGATTCTTGATGTTTCTTGCACGGTTAGCGTACTTCAGGGTGTTAACCGTCTCACCGACATTCCACTCCGTCGGACTGACACAAGCAATCATCATTGTATGAGCATTGCCTCCGAGTGAGTCTTGCAGAAGTCGAGTGAGTTTCGAGTCACGGTAAGGAACATGCGAGTTGGTATGAGATTTTGACCGCGAGGGATCTCCTAGTGCGGAGATGACGTTGCCGAGAGCTAAGAGACCGCTGTTGATGGATATACCCTCCTTGATGCGATCACCAGCCGCGGAAGTCCGCTTGAGCTAAAGAGCATGTAAATGACTGGACCAAAGAGAGGATCGAGAGGGGAGACTCACCCTTTCGGAACCGGCCAAATCCACAAAATGGAATTTAGAAACTATCGTCGTCCAACCTCCAGCATCATCATCAGCGACGTCTACTCGGCCATCAGATGGTCGCAAACCGAGTGAACTAGCTGGTCGCAACCCGGTGCCTCTTCCTATCGCAGTCTGGAAGCTTGGTGTAGAGGGTCGTCCTGGAATGGGAGACGACACCCTAGCAGCGGATGGGGACCCACTCGTATGTAGGGAGCCCGGACGGGCCAGACGGGAAGGGGAGCGGCCAGAAGGAGGCAAAGGAGAGGTCGAACGGGGCGGCAAGCCAGAGCCAGTGTATTTCTTCTGAGTCAGCGTCAAAGAAAAGATAGCGTGAGAGCGTGAGGATTGTGCATTCATGTCAGTCTCGTTAGTGCGCCTTATCGAGGTACCCTGGCGGATGAGACTGGAAGTGGGAAGAAATGAAGGTCGATACCCATGCTAACGCGGTGAGAGGGAGGGGACTTACTTCATAACTTCAGCATTGCTGTGTACGGTGACCTCACGGAGGCCACCCCAGATGATAGAACCATCTTTAGCTTCTCTGATTTGAACTTCACGTCGGACACCACCCGTGTCATCCGAACTAAGAAGATCGATTAAGTCCTCGTTATAAATCTCTATAAAGGAACCCTTGATGGTATAGTTCCAGGATGCGCCGCGTTCTTCCTTGAGCTTCTTCGCTTGAGCAAAAATGGTAGATACGGCCCGTGGTATTATACCCATGCCATTGTGGGGATCAGAAGGACTGGCGTCTAGATCCACGCCAGTCATGGTGAATGTCTTTCCGCTGCTTGTCTGGCCATACGCAAGAACAGTACAGTTAAAACCTTCCAAAAAACGAGAAATGAGGGGTAGGGCAGTACTAGTAAATAGAGCATGCTGCGTGGTATCTGGGGAATGGACCTGGTCAAAGGAGAAGACTTGCTTTTTCGCGGTTGGCGTGGTAGGCGTCGCAACAGCGGTGGAAGACCCGGAAGCAGCTGGAGCAGCCGAGGACGCGTCGATAGCTACACTTGTATGAGACGTGGCATGAACGACGAGCCGCTGAAAACGGGCGGGTATGGATAGTGCGTCCTGAGCGGTTGTCGGTCGGATGCGAACGGCTACGAAACACGAATGAATTGACAGTGAAACAAAGCGTCAAGAAATGAACTGACCAACTTGTACAGACGTCGTCGAGCCAGACGATGTCGGCGTCGACGACGACAACGAGGGGGGCGCCATCGCGAATGGTGTTCAACGTTGCTCACTTGGCAAGGAGGGCTCGTCTCTTGGGAAATGTGTCAGGCACGGCGGTTGCCGATTCAGGCTAAATTTTTTGAAGGTTGCCAGGCATGACGACAGCACCACATCACGCAACGAGTGTATGTATACGAGTACGAGTAATACGGGTATGGAGTAAATCAGTACATGAAATGAACGAGACAGAAAGAAAGAAAGAAAAGAAAAGAAAAGAAAAGAAGAGATCGTGAGCTGTGTAGTACGCAATGTAGCGTGTCGTAACGAATGTTTTTGACTTCTTGGCCATATTCTGTATTGAAGCCCTGGCAGATCAGCCTACGTCCATGCCTCTGGCAAACCTCACTAAGCACTTACAAAGGTTGCAATGAAAAAGAATGCCTGTAGTTCCCCAGCTTTCCTCACTATGTCCAGCATAATTACAGTATGCACCTGCTCATCCACTCATGGAAGCCAAATCTTGATCATCTGATCGACTCCAGCAGATGCAACCACGTTGACTAGTTTCTCTTCCCCAGGCTTCGAATCAGCTCCATCCGCTCCGTTGGCCTTGCCGGACACTCTTTGTCGTCCCCACGCCAATGTAGCAACGAAGTGCGTGTGCGCCTCAACAGTTTTTATGCATCGGCCAGTCGAAAGTTCCCATACCCGTATGGTCTTGTCGTCGGAAGCAGATAACAACAACTTTCCAGAGGGATGGAACACGAGTGCTCGCACCCAATTGTCATGTCCAGCCTTGTCACCTCAAACCGTTAGCCACACTGTCACACAAATCGTTGCGCTACTCACAAGATTCTTCAGCATCTGACCACTCTGAGTATCCCAAAGCTTGATTGTCTTGTCTCTGGAGCCCGTTGCGGCGTACATCCCTGGTCTCCTGGTGCGGTCGGTATTCTGAACCAGCCCAAAAATGTCAACGGTATGACAGATATATAAGAAGAATGACCGACCGGGATTCCTGCCAACTCGCGAATCGCATCGTAGGATGTTATAGGTGCGAAACAGATGATCTCCACTTGGTGTTCGTGACCTCTAAGCTCCATTTTCTGCTCTCCCGTAAGCGGGTCAAATATCTTCGCCGTCTGTCATGCATGAGCGTCAGTAGCAAAAACCACGAGAGACGTGGGAACACACTTACATGATCTTTTGATGCACTGGCAAGTAAACGGCCATCGTCTGACGGCGTGACACAACGAACCCAATCAGTATGGCCACGTATAGTACGCACGAGATGCCTATGGACATCAACAGATGAATATCGTCGCGACACCAAGCGAACGGGACGCACGTCGATGCGACATCGAATATCCTGATGGAGTGATCCCAGCTTGCACTGACAATATATTGATCTCCTGGTAAAAACCGCACTGAAGAGACTGCGTGATCATGACCCGTCAGTGTCTTTACATTCTTCCACTCGTTCTGCGAGTCCCATATTTTGATGAATAAGTCAGCAGAACACGTTACTGGCCAAACCCTCGGTTGAAAATGTTCATGCACACATTCTGCCCAAAAACCTACCTAGCAGGTGGCCCTTGTGGTCAAATTCCACGTCGTTGACTACTTTCTGATGACCTTTCAGCGTTCGCTCAAACTCCCCCGTTTCCCAATCCCATATCTTGATAGTGGCATCTTCGCTCGCCGAAGCAAGGAGCGAGTACTGAGGATGAAATGCCACCCGGGTTATACTTTGCCTGTGGCCGGTCAGAACGTGCGCAGCTGGGGCACGCGGAACCCAATCGGCTTGCATTGCTGCACGCTTTGAGGGGGCGAGAGAAAGCTCTTCCTGAAGAGAAGCGTTTCGAGTTTCAAGGTCCATGATCTGTGATCGGGTGAACTGCATCGGGGTCCTGTTGCACGACGCGACGGAGCCGATACCTTCTTCTGCAGACGAATAACACTAGTCCACTTCTTCTCCAAAAGCCCTGCATACTTGGCTTTGGGGTCTGGAGTATACTCCACACCAGTCTCTTCCTTCAGTGCGTTGTACGCCGAGGTAAAATTGTTGGCACGAAGGTATTCCAGCATAGATTTATGCCTGGATCGACGATGTTAGTAGCCGAATCGTCTATGTTCGGATCGTCACGCACAGTTCTTCCTTCTGCCGCTCGGAAAGTAAGGACATGATGACTCCGGCGCCTTCACTTGACCGTTTGAGCTTGATACGAAACGGAGCAAGAGGACGCGAGAGTGGATCGTCGGTGTTGCTCACAGCTGGCACTTGGTTATCTTGTTTTGCCTTGTTGGCCATTCCCAAGTAGGACCGAACTCCTAATAGTGGTCACCGTAGTACCGACTCATGCATCGAGTTCTCAGTGGAATTGTAAGGGAAACTCGTATCGTCGTCGTTAAATTTAGAGAAACTACACGAGATATTACATCGTAGCGACAAGCGGATATCCACGTCCATTCAGTATTCTATGACCATGGCCGTTCCGTAGCTGCAGTGTAATTGGCTCGGGGAGAATCAAGGGATAGAGACGGGTAACACATTGATGGGGTGTGTAAACAGGACACTATGAAGTGTATGAGTAGCAAACGAAGACGACATAGAAAAAGGGTACGTGTACATGATTAGATTGCGAGATAAACAGAAACAGCGGAACGTTTAGACAGCCAGACGTTCGAGAAATCACAGAGAAGAAATCTAATATCCAAACCTTAGTATGTGACAGGGGGCTGTAACTTTTGCGAGTAGCGTCTCCTGGGGGGTTGTTTGCCCACAGTTCAGAACGGCACTCCGCCCATGTTCATGTAATTTTGGTTATTCGTTGGCGCTGGGCTCGGGTGGCGCATGACACTCTGATGCAAGGCCTGTGTCTGAGGCATCCCAAAAGGATTCATCATGCCCATCTGCATCTGCATCTGTAGCATTGCCGGAGACATGGCGCTCCCCATGCCCGAGGACATTGCACTATACATGGCATTCTGAGTTGCCATATTCGCCATGGGAAACATCGTTTGCTGTTGAGGAGGTGGCGACTGTGACTGTGGCGTTGGTGTTTCGGAGCCGGAAGCAGCCGTGCCCTGCTGTTGGGCCTGCATTTTCTGGAGAGACTGGAGCTACGGCAAGTGAGGAGGCTCGTCATGGTTACAACTAGAAAAGCGTACCTCATAGAAGGCAAAGTCTTGCAAAAGTGATGTCCTTGCCGGGTGACTATGGAAGATCCGTAGCATCTCTTGCCCGGCCTCCGGCAGAAGTTCTTGCGTGTCTCGAGAATTAGTGACAGGCTTGCGTTCGGCAGTGTTACTACTGCATTGTCAGATCAATTACATCCGGTGATAGTGGGACACAGACTTCAAGCGTATATGGCGAAGGCTAGCATTGGGAATGTCGCGGACGAATATCCACCGTACTTTGAAGACACCTTTCCATTTATCCGATGCCCACACGGTGCTGCTCCGTGTGTAGTCGACCTTAAGCATGCATTTAGTCCCACCACCAATACAACACCGAAAACGAACTCACAGGAGTCAACATCTCTGCCAAGCCACAGAAATGTCCACTGAGATGCCGTTGAGAGATAACGTTGTTTACGATAGCAGCCAACCTACCTTGCGTTGACGCTAAAGAAAAGGTAGATCGGACCTCTCCCAGCACACTCCTTGAACGCCTTATCGAGGCGCTTGTTGCCAGGGTCAGTTGAACTCCAAATTTCGTATTTGAGGGACTTGTGGACATCGTCTTCCGTATACGATTTGATGACAAAGTAACGAGCCTGATAGAAAGACGTCATAATCCTTTAGAAGATAAGCGAGGACATCACATACGAATGATGGGCGCGTGTCGAAGGTCACAGGATTGTATCCCTTCGTAGCCACCAAGGTGGGAATATCCACCGGTGAACTAAGGAAACCCGCCAGTGCCTGCGCATTGTCGGTTTGGTTTTGCGGGGTTGATCCCTGCTGGAAGTTGGTACCCAGACGGGGTGCCTGCACGCTCCCCACTTGGTTGAGGTATTGAGGGGGGATGGGAGGAACACTGGGAATGTTATTCTTCTGTCCTTGATTGTAGCCATAATTCATGTTGGGATTCGAGGCGCGCTGATTTAGAAGCTTCTCCTTCTGATCCCACGGAGTAACTCCGGAGGCCACTGCGCGGTCTCCTTCCGTGCCAGACCCACGCTACTCAGCATGTGAGCGTGAGGTTCATTTGTGGAGAGGTCAACAAGTTACACTCACCGGCCCAATCGCAGGTTGTGCCGTTGGTGTCTTGCGGCCGTCGAGCTCGGAACTTAGCTGTAGCTTCCGTGCGCTGCCGTTACCACTTTGCATGTAGTTACCACGCATACCAGACGGCAGAGCGGCCGGGGGATTGAAGCGTGGTGGTTGCGCAGGCTGACTACTTTGGACTGGCATGCTGTTGTACATCTGATTTGCGCTGTTGAGTTCCATAGTGGAAAGCGCACGCGTGACATCGTCGACGTTGCCAGTGCCCACAGATGAGAACGACGCCCCTGGAGTGCGCCAATCGCCGCCTCCAGGGCTATTCCAAGGAGACGACCGTCCCATGGGGCTGGTTGGATACTGGGTCTGACCTTGCGTCCCATACTGTTGCTGGTTCGGTGGTGGTGACTTGGGGGAAAAGTAGGATTCTTCTTCGTACGGATTGACGAGTTCTGCTTCCTCCTTGTAATCTTCCTCAGGAGCGGTAGGTGTCGCAGACTGTCCAACGGTAGGAGGTTGCCTGGTGCCGGACTGCAACGTGCCTGCCCGCTTCAGTCCGGACATTTGCTTCACGCCGCTCTGAGCCCCATAAGTTAGGCTTTGATGGCGGCGAACTCCGGAGCCGGCAGGAGGAGGGGACGGAACAGGTCCTACTGCGTACTGCGGGGAGAGCGGCGATGGATTGCCACTAGATGACTGCGATTGTGCCTCGACGACCTGCTGATGCTGAGCGCTGCTTGCATTGGAGAGACCCTGGGTATACGGTATTAGCGCACGGTCTTGGAGGTGTGACGGATCAAAGAATGCTCGCCTCGTCTTCGTTGTGAAAGCTACGCATGTCGTTTTCCCAATCTTCCTCATCACCCTCGTGGCCAGCGATTGCGGTTAGGCTATTCACACCCCTTGGGGTGTGATTTCCGGGCTGCCTCGAGCTCAGGGCATGGAAGGCTAGGGACGATATCAGACGGTATCGGATGCACTAAGGGATGGATGGACGAACCTCGCTTAGATTTAGTCGGGAGAGAACTCTGCCTGTGGAGAGACGTCTTTTCACCCACAGCGCCGACGCCCCCGACCCAGTCTTCGTCGACAGGTTCATCGTCGTTCCAGAGCTGTTGCTCCTGGGTTTCCTCTGAAATCGTACTGCGCGCACCAGTCCTTGCCGTACGAGAGGCGGCCGTGATCGTGTGATGCCGACGCACGCCGGTGGACGAGGGCGAGACTGGCACAGGAGGGGGGGACAAAGGGTGTGTGCCCTGCGTGGACATCGTCGGTTTTTGGGTGCTCTAGTAAGGCCGTCTCTGAGCAACAATCTCACGGCAGAACCAACCAGGACGATCTTGCAGAAATCGAAGAAGAAAAGGGACCAGTAAGACAAGTCTAGTAAATCAGACCCGTGTTGATGCCAGGCTGTCACCTGCTGGCTCGAACCTGGCAGTGTCTCTGCAGTGCTGTGGCTGGTATGGGCGGAACAAAGAAACACAAGACAACTCGGGATTGCAAGCACAAAGTCGTGTTATTCGTAGCAAGTACTACACACAACCCAAACATGTGGTCCATTACACGAGGAAGACGGAAAAAAAAGGGTATATAACAGGCACACTGCCCTAGGCCCACTCGGAGTCTTGAGGTATTTCCGAGCGGGCTGGTACGAGGCCCGGTACCGCAAATATTCCAACGGCAAGCAGTTCGGTGAGAGCCGCAAGGGGATACCACAGGTGTTCGTTGTCCTGTGCAGTCGGATTGCTAATCGTCGCGGCAAAGAAAGCTTCCCTTGCAACAAGCAGGAGAGCTATGATGATGAGTAAATAAATGCCGTACTTTCCACCGGCGCTACGGGTGGCGCTGCGGTAACCACCCTCTGTGATTGCGGAGATGAGTTTGGGGTGTGCATGAGGACGACGAATAGGGTTCGTACCTGAAAACTCGACACGTGCAAGGATGAACGCCTGCAAGAAGACGAGGATGGTGCAAACGAGGAAAATGTAAATTGCCACCTTGCGAAGAGTCTCTCCGGTGGAGATGGTTGACTGCTGGGTTCCGAGAAGCATCTGGATTGAACCGGTGATACCGGTGGAGACAGCAGCGCTCAAGGCAAGGCGGAAGAGGAAGCGCCTTTTGAGAATGAAGTAAATGGGTCCTCGGGGTGGATTCTTGGCAAATGCAACTCTGAGGAAGGAGAAGGGTGAGAGTGTGGAGGGCTGGAGAAAGGACTGGCAAACCTGTCAAGAATAAGAGTGTAGGTAGAATACATGATACCGAAGAAGCCGGTGTTGTAGATGACTTCATACGCTATGAACAGGTTGACGTTTTCGCCATCTGCAGGCACCTTTGCCAGCAGGGCCCGTATGATAAACCCAGTGAAACGAACTAGAGCAGGGGTGAGTGAGAGGATGAATACGAAGAGAAAAAGGACACCGTACGGAGACAGAAGAATGCGACGATGAAGAAGACAAAGGTCGGACGCGTAAAGGATCTGAACAGAAAGAATACGAGCAGAAAAGCGTAGATGACCGCGAAGACAACGGCGGCTGGGAAGGACTCGATCCCGCTGCCCTTGGCATAGTTGTATCCAGCGGGGGCGGAGGCCATGGTTGAGGTATTGTTGGACAAGGAGAACAAGTGGGTCCACGCATCTTAACGTGCCCCGTGAACTGCCATCGCGTAAATCGACACAAGGATGAAACCTGTGCACCAAAGTGCCTGAGAACGACAATAATGAACTGATTTGACTGATGGCGACGATCCATGCGGTGGACTTCGCGGCATCTCTCGCCAGGTGTCTTCAATGGTCGTCGTCGTGGTCGTCGTCGCGTGTTGTAGGTGAGCTGGGTGGCCCATCAACGATGACATCGACTTGACAAACCGCCAGCCGTCGCCAATTCCGGCGGACCCGACTCGACGTGTCTCCTCTTCCTGCTGTCGCGTCTCAACCCACCCGCGTCCCTCGTCTCCCTCCATGTCGATCACGGACTTCAGCCAGCCTCTGCCGACATGGCGCACAGAGCTGCTGCAAATGCTACTTCAATGGGCATACCCCATCATACCCTCCACATCCCGTGGGGGAGCCCCCCATTCCCGTGTAAACCTGTTCCAGGCACTCCCTTCGAAAACATCGCCCGTCAAGCCCGTTACCATGTCCTTTTTCGTGGCATGACCCACTCCGGTGCATCCATCCTTGCACTTGGTCATCACGCCGACGATCAAGTCGAGACTTCTCTCATGCGTCTCGCTAGAGGCTCCACTCTCGTCGGCGCTGCGGGAATGCGTCGTCGTCGAAAATGGGGCATGGGCTTAGGGAACTCTACAGATGATCTGGCGTGGGTCGGACACCCGGGCATGAGTCGTTTCATTATCAGACCTCTGCTGGACTTCCCAAAGGTCTGACATTCCCTCTTCTCGGCTACCCGTCATGTAACTCCTTCACAGGACAGAATCTTGGCTACCTGCGATGCTCACGCGTTGAACTATGTCAACGACCCCACAAATCTACATCCGGAAACCACTCTTCGAAATGCCGTGCGCCAGATGTTGGCGTCCGCCACTTCTGGAGCAATAGAACCACCACCGTTCCGACAGGAGTCACTCGAACCAGTCATGAAGGCGTCTTCGTTTCTGCAGTCCATCGTCACAGGCGTGAACGACACGAGAGAACGTCTACGTCGTGCAACCAGCCTCCTTGCAGATAGAGCCGAGCAACTCGACAGTGAAGGTAGTGGTATGTACGATGGTCATTGATGTAGTGCTAACTCACTTCTAGTCACCGAGCAATTGCAAAATTGCGTCATGCCCTCTCCACCCAGCACTCTCCTTCTCTCCACCTCCAAACTTCTTGCAGTTGACGATCCAGAAGTCCGCTTTGCCATGGTATTGCGCGTGCTGCGATACATCTCGTTTCATCCTTGGGGTTCTACCCGCGCTGACGGCGACCGGCGTCGGGCGGGCATACATCGCATAATGAACCATCTATGGCCCGTGGCGCCTCCAGCCATCTGTCCTAGAAAGTTCACCACTGGTGCCGGCGTACTTTGGACTCCAGTCCTATACCCCCACGATAAGGGCATCAAAGCGTGTCGTTTGGGACAACCTAACAGCGCTCAGTCTGCTTGGCTGGCTTCACGGTTACCTCCCTTTTCCAAGAATCCACAGGAAGGCGCCGGCTCTGCATCTCGGCTGTCTGTTGACCTAACTAAACAGTTCGTCCTCGCTTATGCCGCATCGAGACACGTCCTTCAAGTCCTGTATGATTGTCGCTTTCTAGTAGGGTTTGACCTCACCCAGATGCCCAACCATACGAGAAATGCCTTGGATAACGCTCATGATCAGCCAATATCCATCAAGATCTTGCCGCACACTGATTATTTTTGGCCCAAGGTCGTACTACAGCAAGGCTCAAGTCCGGATATGGTTCTTGCCCTGTTGAACGAAAAGGGAGAGGTCGATACATTGGGCTCTCCACCTTGGATATCGATGGAGTGGGTGCGGTCGCTAGACGCGACGTAGGACAGACTCTGTATGTATTTCGGGCCACTTAAAGGCATTGTAGTATGGCCACACGCCGCCGGCGACGTCACCAAGTTCCAGCCTATCTCACGAAAGAGTCGCAATATTATTACCATCGCTGGTGCAAGTTTACATACCTGCAGTGTCTCAAGAGTGGGAGAAGCTCAGCTGGGCAAAGTCGTAGTGACTAGGCGTTTCCACATTTCGTACCTCGAACACGTTACGGTTAACCTACTCACAGTTAGACCTGGCGACACACGGGTTTCAACCAAAACCCAACTGGAGGCGTAGCAATCCTATCATGATCGCAGAGAGATGTATGGTTATGTCGAGTTGAATGGCATCACCCTAAGCTTACGGGTTGACATTCTCTTACGCAGAGCTGGAAAGTCCTCCGAAACCCTGCTCACACTGCACTCCTACCGTGTTTCACAACCAAGCCAGCGGAGAGACGCACAGACATCACCCTGGGTTCTAGGAGCGGAGCCTCGCATAATGAAGGGTGCTTTGCAATAAGACTAGAACGCGTGAATTAAGGTATATTCACTCTAATCGTCAAACCTGATGCTATGGTTCTCTAACTGGATGGGAGTGTGTGCATGTCAAATTATCACGACCCAAGGCGTGACACTTACAGTGATTTCGCCACCGCGATACGAACCTCTCTTCTTCTTGTTTTTTTCCTTCCTGAACCCAGACCCACGAGTGACTATCAGGTCTCGATGGGCGCGTTCGCCGTAGTCGTTTGTTGGCCTCGCCTGAGAGGAAGCTCGTCATCTAATGTGGTGGCCAGCATGGTATAGTGCTTACTTTTGCTTCATACCCGTTGTCCACCAAGAAGCCTGGCTCGATATTTTGAGGTTTCACTCTCTGGAAGCGTTCGTTGGTTTTGCGAGGCGTTTTCTTGCCGTTATTTTGTTGAGTTTGAACACCAATGTCCCCTGGGATTTCTACAGCAGTGGCAACTGCAGGACCCTTCTCCGATACTTTTTGTTTCTTGGTCACCCGAGCTTCACCTTCTCTTTGAGCCAAGTTAGTCAAAGATGAGTCGATTAACTTTTCGGACTGAATTTCTTTGGGCACCCGAGCATCCGATTCTGACCCCGAGTCGGAAGAGTTTTGGCTGGGACTCGATCGTGGAGGTTGAGCATCTAGAGTAACATTCTCTTTGGTGCCATCCTTAGGTCCCGCTTCTTCCTCAGTGCAGGATGACTCAGAGGCAGAAGAGGCCGGGGCGGATTTCTTCCGGTTTTTCGGTGGCTTAGTTTTGACTGAAATGACAACTTGGACCATGAGGTGTTTGAGTAAAATTCAATAACTACATACCTGATGATGGCGTTGCACCGACTTTATGGTCAACAGTCTTCTTGGATATTTTCGGGTGCTGGTCGTCCTTGACATCACTGCTCTTCCTGGAAGCTTTAAAATGTTGAGCCGGCACTTACAATGATGATGGCAATCCCTACCGGACGCATTCATTGAACTAATAAGACAGAGGAATATCAGGAAAACTAGTAGACAAACGCGAAGGACGAGGGCTCACGTCTTCTTGCGTTGCGCCTCCCACTCGCTCACAATTTCATCGAGTTGGGGACCGTCGAGTTCAACGTCGTCTCGGAGAACCACGACACCTTTGGCCGCTTTTTTCACGGCTTTCGCTGCCTTCACATGAGATTGTTTCTTGAGGAAACGATAAATCAATGTGTACGTTTCTGGGACGAGTGTCAGCTGGTGAAAGCATAAACGCGTCGGCTTACTGGCAATGCTCCCATCCATGTCTGTTTAACCCAGAATGAGTCTATAGGGGAATAAATTTTGCGAGGTATCAAGGAACCCCAAACTAGTCTCTGCTGATTTTAACGGAGAATATCCCTTTACTTCTGTACCGCAACGAGCTGTACGGCGTCTGTTACCGTTTGCCGTTGGGTAGAGTCGTTACCAGCAATATATACCCTTGGTCAGAGATCGAAGACAGGCTTTGTAGCGGGACAAACAAAAACGGGTACGTATATGACATCGACAATGAGTTCAATCAAAGGTCCTTCAGCAAACGAATACGACGGCTCAAATCTCCGAATTGCCATCGTACACGCTCGGTGGAACAAGTCCGTGATCGATGCCCTCGTCGCTGGCGCACTTAACAAACTGCGCCAGTGCGGCGTCAAGGCTCACAACATAGTCATCCAGTCCGTTCCGGGTAGTTTCGAGCTTCCTTTGGCGTGCTCCAGGTGCGCATATCTCGCAAATAGGACTGTCCCTGGCGTATTCGTCTCATCTAGTCCCCCAGAATCATAGCGGGCTCGCGCACTCAGAACGGAGGTTCCACCGGGGACCTCCTAGGTTTCACGTCCGCAAACACACCCGGATCCGTGGGAGACTCTCCCACTGTATCTGCTCCATTCGACGCCGTTATCGCTATCGGCGTCCTCATCAAAGGCGCAACGATGCATTTCGAATATATCTGCGATAGCGTCTCCCATGCCCTCATGAGGACTCAGCTGGATACAGGGGTACCGATCATCTTCGGAGTACTAACTGCCTTGAACGAGGAACAGGCGTTGGAGCGTGCGGGTATGGGTAGTGGTCTGCACAAGGGTCATAATCATGGAGAAGACTGGGGACTCGCCGCTGTGGAAATGGCGACCCACTGTAGAAATTGGGCACAAGGAAAGTTCATGGAGGAGGTGCCGTAGATTGAATGCGACAAGCAGTGTGAAAGAAAAACAATGTATGACTTGTATAGTAGTGACTGTATAGAATCGCCGAGGGAGTCCACCTCGTGAGCCCCAACCACGACACACCGATCACACTTGCATTGTGAGATTTATCCCGCACAATGAAGAAGAAGGTAAGTTTCCCCATACGAAGGCATATAGAAGAATACTGTCTAACTAGAACCCCCCAAGGTGTTGTTAATGGGTGCCTCAGGCAGCGGGAAGACGTCGATGCGTTCGATGATCTTGTGAGTCACACTGCTTCAAGGGTCCGAGCCCCGTCTTCCTATACCTCAACCACGATGCTATCCCAGTTCAAATAACCCTGCTTCATTGACTTCCCGCTTGGGCGCTACCATTGACGTCGAACAGAACCACGTCCGGTTTCTCGATGACCTGATCCTGAACCTCTGGGACTGTGGTGGACAGGATGCCTTCATGGACTCTTACTTATCGGCCCAACGCGCAACTATATTTTCGCACGTAGGCGTGTTGATTTACGTCTTCGACGTCGAATCCCGCGAAATGACCAAAGACCTCGAGTATTACCACGATTGTCTGCTTGGTTTATCACAGTTCAGCAAGGATGCCAGCGTTTTCCTTCTGGTGCACAAGATGGACCTTGTCCGAGAAAGTGAACGGTCCACCGTCCTGCACCGAAAGACAGCAGAGCTAGAGAAGGCGAGCGGAGACATCACAGTCAGAGTGCACGGCACGAGCATATACAACGAGACTTTGTACAAGGTATGATTTCCCTTTTTCTCTGCGGCATGAATGATTGACATTTAGCGAAAGGCTTGGTCGAGTATAGTAAACACATTGATACCGAACGTGCGCAATCTTTCTAAGCACCTCCGAATATTCGCGGAAGCCTGTAACGCGACGGAGGTCATCCTGTTTGAGCGTACTACTTTCCTTGTTATTGCGACCTCGTCCGACCCTTCCGACCAGGCGGCGGACCCATTGGCGCCCCATGCTTTAGATACGAAACGTTATGAACGAACTTCTGAGCTGGTCAAGGCTTTCAAGCAATCTTGCTCCCGGTTACGCGAAGAATTCCACTCGCTGGAAATGGAGCTTGCAGAGTTTACGGCCGTTCTGGATGAGATGACCAAAAACACGTATATACTAGCAGTAATTCACGATCCCACCATTGGTAAGCAAGGTCGGAATTGACGCATAGTACCCTAGTTAATTTTCAACAGAGACGGCAGCAATCAGAATGAATATACGGATAGCGCGTCGGAAATTCGAGGAACTCCAAGGGGACAGTCTAGTATCTTAGTGCAGGGCCGGGGACACCTCAGCATTCGTTTTGTGAAAGGTACAAATAAATATAAAAATAAAGGAAACAAGACCGTAGTTTGGAAGTCTGACGAGCCGGTGATGGCTAGCCTGCCTCCACACAGGATCCCGACGTACAAATCTATCTAACTGGAAGGGGGTTACCCAACGAGTGATACCTTGCTGTTACTCCGTAGTGACCCAGACTGGTAAGTTGGTCAGCGACATCGCGAAACAAGGAAATCTGCCCCATGCACTCACAGGCAAGAGCGATAACTAGGTACAAGGTAGTCAGCATGAGCCCTTCCATATAATTGGTTTTGCCGTCCCTGCGGCGCGTCAGTACAGCAACGATTCAGTGTAGAAAGAACTTGCATGATCAGCAAGGACACCAGTAAGACCGATACGAACAGCACTATGGTCTGTGGGACAGGTAGGCGCTAGATAATATCATGAGAGAAAGAATTAACCTCGAAATTCTCGAAATGCAGAGTTAGTGGCTGCCCAACGCTAAGGGAAATATGAGTAAAGTGCATGGTCTGAGCTTCGATCATGACGCACATCCAACCAACGATAACAAGCAAGGGAATAACAAGGGCGGAGATTTGCTGTTGAATGGTTCATCGCAAGTTGACAGACGTACACCGCAAGAAGTCTTACAATAGAACTGCCCACGCATATGCTGATAGTGAGTTCGTACTTGTTCTTTAACGCCATCCATACCGACGTCACATGTTCAGCCGCGTTCCCCTTCAAATGGTGAATCAAACTGAATAGCCTTCCTACAGCGGCAAAAGCAAAATATCCGCACCACTATAGGAAGTAGAATGACGCCGATAAAAGCCTTTGGGATGTGATACCGCTGAGCAGTCTCTTCTATCGAAGCTACCACTGAAATTGTTGCATTCAACGTGACCATCGGATGCAGTGACGATGTCATGACTCACGGTATTCTGCACAAAACGCGGTAGCAATAGTGACCAGAAGAAGTCTGTCTACATTGTAAGAAGATTGCCGGACATAAGACTGCAAACACACGATGAGGCGGCAGCCATCATGTTCATGTGACTGGAAGTCTCTTCATCCTCCTCGTCTGACAAATTCAGCCGGAAGTATTGCGGGTGGGTATACAGCTATGGATCATTAAGTGAGGTATCAGGGATGATAGATTGAAAGCAACCCAACCTGGAACACAAGGTATGCACAATAAACGAACAACAGTAACACCGCCGTTCCCCTAGAGATTGCCAGCAGGCCAGGAGAGGGACAACCTCCCTTATCGTCTGGAATGTCACACGGAATTTCCGGTAATCCAGATCTCGTGGTGCTTGCGTATGCAGCTGGGATCACAAGAGCTGGTTTATGCGGTAAGAAATTTGAACACCATCTCGACGAATGTTAGATCCCCACTTATACAAGATAAAGTCATTAACTTCGAACATTTGTTAACGAAGTACCAGGCCGGGAGTCGTGTGCAATACGTACTGAGGCCGATCTGTGATCCGATTTTTGATTAGATGTGCGCGGAACGGTATGGAAACCCGGTGCTCACGCTTGCGCGCCCGTTAAATTGAAAGATCCTTCGGTGTGATAAAATCCACCTGAATACAGTCAGGGACGTTTAGAGCCACGGGTGCCATGTATAGCTCACCGGCTAGGAAGGAGCAACCAAGTACGAGGAGGATATTGGAAAGGATGGATCCCAGCATCTAGATTTTCCTTAAATACGGGCTGACAAGAAGTATGGGACACTGACCGATGTTTGAACGAGTCTTAACTCGCCTGGAAAAGGTAGATAAAAATATATCATTGAAGAGATTCTGATGCCCACCATTTAACAAGGCAGCAATACCGATAATGATTTCGACGGCATTTCCAAAGGAAGCGTTCAATAACCCAGACAAAGTCTGACCGAGTTTTATAGACAGTTCATCGGTGGCTTCTCCGAGCAGCTGCCACACAAATAAGTGCAACAGCCCTGACAGGAGCCCAAGGTCAACTCTACCTTTGCAAGAGGAATGATGGCCATAAAGCTGAATGTGAACCTAAGAGCAGCATCCCATCGTAAATGGTGCGATACAATGCTCAGAGGAACGAAAAGAAGGAGGATGTTGGCCCAAGAACCGAAAAGGATGAACTTGAAAGATTTCGCCCACGAGGGTTCTCCGTCAGCCTTGATGACACGCAGGATCCTGCATGACCAACTATCCGAGCGTAAATTGCTGTTCCCAAGAAGCGGGGAGGTTTCTGATGTCGGCGACATGACTAGGTCGTGTTCCAACTTCTGGGAAGCCACAGGTGGGGACGTCTCCAATATATGGTCACGTGCAGACCAGGTTTAGGGACGTCAAATTCCATTGAGAATTCTTGAGAGAATTTCTAGAAAACGTTGCTGTCCTGAGCTGATGATCAGAAAAGCTGGTCCCCGTGTGCGTCACGGATGACCTAGCGAGCAAATTTACTCTCCATTCCAATGTGGGCAACCTGCGAATGAACCCTGTGACAATGTGAACGAAGTCCACGTCTGGAGGAGGCTCGTCTGAGGGACTGCATTTTTTTTTTCTTTTTACCGTTTGTCAGAAGGGCAGTGACGGCGGTGATCCAGTCGATGACTGATCTGGCACGGTCCGGCATCGCCTTTGGCAGCCGTAAAGGCGGGTGGAACTGTCAAGAACTCAGCTCGCCGTAGGTTGTGTGACAAGTTTCCTTCTCGTTGCCAGTCGCAGACGCACGACTAGCAGGTGATAAACAGTCTTTATCCTCAACGAGAAAGAGGATGATCTACAGTACCTTCGCTTCTAGCGTATCGCGCTCGTACTCGATTGTGTTGGTGTGCGTTTACAACGTGACCGACCTGGTGATACTAAGCTATACCCTGTCACTACCGTCGACTCTCGATGCTTGTTGTACAGTCACCAATGGACTCTGAGGGTTACTCAGGCAAGAATGGTGTGTCCTTCGTCACTTCTGAGTATCACGGAGAACAGCAACAGTTTACTGGTGCTAAGGAATCGCTCTACCACATGCACGTTCATCGACATTCTCTTCCACAACGTTGGTACGCGTCAAGTGAGTCACATCAGAGTATTTGGTCAACGTTCCCTTCAAATGAATACCCATGTTTCGCCCTTGGATGGATTCCGAGTAGTCGATAATTGACACGCCCGTATTCAGACAACGCTGAACGACCACGCCTCGTGCAGGCAGAACCGCGCTGCTCGCTACGAGCACTCGCACCATGTTTGAGATCAGACCGCCATGGGAAACGACGAGGATGCACTCTGGGCCACCACCGATGCCGTCCCCCGGAATGCCGTTCTTGATCTTAGATAGCATGTACCCAATGATCGAACGCGAGTACCAGGACTGCCATCGTCGCATCAGAGCCTCAGTTGTCTCCTTTGAAGGCGCTGGCTTCATCGAATTACCAGGTTCACCCTCCAACTCGCCCATATACTAGACATGACAATATATTAGGAGAACCAGTGTTAATCATTTATAGCCCTTGTCTGAGAAATCCACCCACTATTTCGCGCAAGGCTTCGTCTTTCTCTATTATTACGGAAGGATGGTATTGCAGAATAACCTCAGCAGTCTACAATAACTTGAGGTCAGCAATGCCACCACCAGTGTTGATTGGTAGGGCTGCCCACCTTCGAGGCTCTCTGTAGATCGCTGGTATAGGCTTTAATGAAAGGAACCTCTTTTAGAGCTTGCGCTACCAATGCTGCCTGTGCTATCCCAGTTTCGTTCAGCGGGACGTCTTTCTGGCCTTGGATTCTTCTTGTTCTATTCCAATCTGTTTCACCATGACGTACAATGTATAACCGGAACGAGGTCATATCGAGGTAGAATAGAGTCCCAAGTTCATAGACGCCCAACAAATGCCCATGCCATATGCCAAGCCTGGTATGTGATAGTGAACCATCGGCTTCCCCTGAACTTCCATACTGCGCTGTCGCTAGCATTTTTTGTCACCACCTCCAAACAAGCTGAACCCGATCTCGAGATACTCAAATTATCCATACTTTCTATTAGAGTGAACGCTGAAAATTGAGTGCGGAGCTCGTCACAGAACTCGTAGAATCGGGACGGACGGTCAGACAAGAGCCATGATGTCCATGTAAATGTCGGCGATACGTTGATCCGGGAGTGCGGACTTGATTGCACCCAGTGCACCTTTAATATCCGTTATTTGAGAAGACTGTATTTCCAGTGGGGCTTTCTGCAACTTAGTGGCATAGAGCTGTAAAACAATCTCATGACTACATGGCTTTCGTCCACAAGGAAACCTTGCTTACAACATTTCCTAGAGCAACACAGGTTCTGTAGGCGGCCTCTGGGTCGTCGTTTTGGGCCCGTAGTAACTACGGTCGGTGAAGCTTTCGCGCTCGCACTTTCCGAAGATCCTTACCTGTAATATCAGAGACAGGTGCAATGCTCTTGCATCTGCAGGGACAGGCCCCTTGATACCAATGCATGAGAAACTGGAGGCCGCGTTCAACCCGTTCTGAATTCTTGTCGATTCCGTACTCACTTGAACAGAATGGATGCTAACGCCACTCTCTGAGTTTTAGTTAAAGCCAGTTGCGTAGCTTGTGTCAATGCTGTAAAGACCTGAAAATCGACGACATTAGAAAAGAAGTACATAATGACAAGAAACTGACCTGTGTGATCCAACGTGCGTCACTTGCAGAGGACTCTTCCTGCAAAGAATTGGCAATAGTACGAAATAGCAGTAGTATGTTCGTCTCCTGCGTCTTGGTCATAGCCTTCCCCCCCGATATTACCGATGCCCAGTCACAAGCTTTGAATAGACTATCAAACAGTTTTTCTCGGGAACTGGGGGTCGGGGGGGCATTCAGAGGGTACGCCATTATCAAACGACAAAGGTCCAGAACTGTCATTAAACTTGAACAGATGCACAACCCCAGACAAAAGGAGGACCACACACCTGGAAACCTTTGCGACATAGGCCACCTGTCTAAAATTTGTGTGACTGTCTCCGCATGAGCCCATGTGAGTGCAGTGGCTGGAGAAGATTGAGAAGATGCTCGAGCAAGATATGTGAACGCTTCTTCGATCATCGTCAGTTCCTCGGGGTACATTGCCAATACCTCGGTGGACTATTATCGAAGAATTAGCATGGGCCTAAAAGAATAACACTAGTCATTGCCTCACTATTTCAATCCGGAGAGCCTCGTTAAACTGATACATTTTGGCTTGCATTGCTGGTATATTTGCTTGTTTGAAGGATAATGGTTTAGACTACAAAGGAACATTGTCAGGCATCAGGTAAGGGAATGTCGCTATACACGAACGTATGGGATGATTTTGAAAGCCCGTGGTTCTAGAGGCGCACTCGCACTCGACGCCGTGTAACGGCTCGCACCGGTGTAAGGGTCCGCATAGGACAAGGATGAAGCGTCCGCAGGAGATCGCACAGATGGTTGGTATCTGCCTGCCCCTGGTGAATCGGTTAACAAGAGCAAAACCATTGCAAATGGCCTTCCGGCTGACCTGTATACGGATCGACGTAGTTACTATCATTTCCGAGTTTGATCCCTGCAGTGTTTTGCTCGATAAATTTTACTACTTGGTCGAGATACGACATGGGCAAGTCGTTCTGTTCGAGGAAGCGTTGTGCGACGGCGTAGGGATTTTCTGATGACTGCCTCAGTACGAATGTAATTCATCCAGGGCAAAACGCCCACCGGAAACATTGACAGGCAACTTCAGTGGAGGAGCGCCTTCTTGGATGTCTACGTCGAAAACGTAGTCATACTCCTTGCCGTTGTATAACTGTTTGCGACTCGAGCCAATAGCATCCACGACCTCGCCGATTTTTTGCCAGTTTGAGCTCGAAGAATCCCACTATGATACTGAATAGCCGTCATTCGTGCGAATGCCAAAATAAACTAACCTGATGTGCTTCTACGATATCGCCATTACGTACCATCTTCACTTCTCCTGCCTTGCGACCTGGGAAATGTTAAGGAAGTAGGGTACGGAGAATGCAACAATACCTGGGGAAGCGAGGGCTTCATGCCCAGGCAAATCGGTCTTCTTCACATCACCAACTTGTTGCGATGGAAGAGACTGACTTGAAACCTGATCTTCGAATGCTTTAAGTTCTGCGGAACTAGCCCAACGCTCCTCTGATTCACTGAAGACACGAACAACACCATCGCTGCATCCGCTAACAATGTCACCGTTCGGCATAGTCGACACCGTCCACACTGAGATAGCTGGGTGTATGAGGACCTGGGAGCATTCTCCGTCTGTAATGGCCATCTAGAGCACAGAACGTTGAAAAAATGAGCATAACGCACCACGCCAGATGCGCACGGAGCGGTCTTCTCCTGCAGAGACCAGATCGCCATTCGGTAAAACTGACAAGCTATACACAAAAGACGTATGTCCAGATAACGTATACACGGTGTCTCCTTCCATGGTCCATACTCGTACCTCGCTGAGAGTCGAATTGTGAGTACGCCTAGTTTACGCAGGGAAGTCTTTGACAGACCTGTCATTGGAGCACGAAGCAAAACCAATATCTGGCACCAATGCTAACCCTCGGACGGCATCCCGGTGACCTTCGTAGGTCCGAACCGCCTTATGCTGATTCCAGAGTTTGATCGTTTTGTCCGCAGACGCTGTAAACATATGAAGTTACTGAGCATAAAATGCAAGTCGGCGTGCAACTTACCTGTCAGAAACTCGGTTTCACTGATGGTTAGTACCGACCAAACTGATTGTTCGTGACCTCTCAAATCATATCGCAGAGTAAAATTCTTCCAGACTTTGGCTGTTCTGTAGGACTGTCACGGATGGAAACGTCAAAACGCGAAGAGGCGCACTTGTCCCAAGATCCTGAGATAATGGTACCTTCCGGGCTGACACCAAGGGAGCAGACGTTATCGCTATGCCCGACAAGTGTGTGTTCCGGGTCATCCTTATTCAAAGCATCTAGGGTGAAAATATTGACGACCATGTCTTGCCCACCGACAACGATAGATCCTATTCCATCGTCGCGATGCGCACACAATTAGCGTGTTAACATGGGGGAAGTAAATTGATGTGCACCTCTGGGAGCCCTCGGAGTAGGAGGAAGGTAAGCAACCGCATTTACGAACTTAGAGCCTGCTCGTAGAATGGAAGCGGGAGCAAATGAAGACAGTGAGACTCTGGACCATGAAATCGCGCTTGAATCGCGCGAGGCAGAAAGAATGAGATTATCAGAAGGCGACGCCACTGCACGAACCTAACGAATGGTCTAGGAAGTTTACCCTAATCTATGTATTGAACGACGCACATCGGACGTGTGACTTAAGAGTGTCGCTGAAAGCTTGTATGGCATGGTAACACTGTGGTCTGTCTCGATGTCTTGAGGAAGAGAGCTTGAGAAATTGAAGTTCGAGTCTGACGATAACGATGCACGCTAACGAGACGGCTCCAGGAGTTGATTATGCATGGGAGCTAATTAATATTATCGTGGCGCACGCTACAGCGGTGCGCTTAGCTGACAAGTCTCGAAGAGCAATGAAATCCAATGTCAGACTGTATTCTTCCATTCCAATACATCGCCAGCACTCCTTAAGATGACACCAGAACTGAACAAAACCAAAAGCTTGGGTGGATTGTGTAGTACCAGTATGTGCCAGTCCCAAGGGTGTGTAATGTGCACCACGTTAACGAGCCCTATAGCAGTAAAAAATGCATGCAGTAGGGAGATACCAGGGTGTATAGTATGCCGATGCACCATTACTTCATCTCCTGCGAGGGCCTCCCGATGCAGATCGTCGAGGGTGATCATGCTGCCAGCTCGACGAGTTGCCAAATCGTGAGGGGATTGATGCAGAAAAGAAAAACTGTCACAAATTTGATACTTGCTGTGCGTGGACGCATTAGGGCCGGCGACAAATGAAAAGCTCGGTTGCGACCCGAGTGTGGTATCGCACGTGCACACGCATCGCATTACGGGGAGACCTGCTGTTGTTCCCTCGTCTTGCCACCTCAAATAGTTCATGATAACCAGTTTTCAATTGGGAGCGAAAGCGCCATTTGGGACGATACTAATTACAGCCTCAAGAAATAAATGCTGGCCTCGTCAGTCGCAAAGGTCAACAGCAGTTCCAATCGAAATCTTGATTTTCTTGGTAGGCTTGTCGGTTTCGCTACAAACTTTTCGCTTCAATGTCGTTTCGGTTTGACGAGCAATAGCCAGCATGAGAATATTTTGGCTCGTTTCTTGAGTTTGCGAGTCGTCGACTTGGGCAGCCTCACGTGGTACTTCGTCCATCGGGGACTGGCGTGAAGTCGATAAGTCTGGTACTTTACTGCAGTGGGCAATCAGCATCAGCCATCACCCCCTTGAATGGAACTGAAACTTACAACTTGCCCTTCATCGAAGAACCTGTACGAATCTGAAAATCGGATACGTGAATGGTGCTTATGTATATGTATAATCTTAGGATCTACCTTGTCTGTCAGACCCATTAAACGATTCTCGACGACGGGATCCGGGTTAAAGTAGTCGTGATAGGCTTTTCCCCTCTTCGAAGCATGAAGAAATACGAATTTAGTTTTCTGTAGCTCTTTCTGTGTCTTCTTTGCTTCACTGCGTGTCTGTTTCTTTGTTTTCTTCGCGATGTCTCGGACAGATCCAGTGCCATCATTGATCGCGCTTTCGGTTGCGATGAACGCTTTCAATGGAGTTATTGTCTTTGCACTCCACGGTCGAAAATAACTAACCTTCGTCTTCCAACCGGGCGAGTAATTGACTCGCCAAAGCCGCAGTGCAACCTAAATCTGCAGTCAAATACATATCTGAAGCCGCGTATAAGTTGCTCGCCAATCTTTTCTCTAAACTGCTTCACAGTCGTGGGGTTCCGCAACTCGAATATTTTAATGGCACGCCTGAGAAACCAGAAGTGATAAGCGGAGTGGTCCCAAGCAATATGACAATGCTCCCCTGAATAGCGCAAGATCCTTGAAACGACAAATGATATCTGAATGGATCTTGCCTGTTATGATGTCCCATTCACTTGACTTTTGGAGGCGGCAGTCGAGGCACAAAAATTGCTCCGGTAGTCGCTTATCCTGTGAACTGTGATAGCTGCGCGACCATTGGTTTCCTCCGATCAATCGCGAGAATTGAAACCCAAGGACCTACCCCATACACCTTTATATGGGGTTAAATCAACGTCACGTCTTAGGACCTGACGATGAGTTACCAAACATGAAACCATCTTTTACAACCTCCTTCACAGAAGATGCAAACGTCGTCAATCTGATTGACATGAGTTTCAGAAGGTTCGATGGAATTCTGAAGAATGTTCTCTTACCTTTGTACCACAGTCACAGTCAAGCGTTCCCTCATCCGAATCCTTAAATCCACCTTCCCTGGCTGCCACAATTGTCTTCGTTGCTGTTTCTCCTCCCCGCATGGTACAGGAAACCACATGTCCTAGTTTTTGGGGCTGATCTTGGCCAATAGTTTCCCGGGGTTCTGTATTTACTGGAATGGAATGGTATCGTCAGTCCCGTCCCCATATTTTCAGGAATCAGCCCATCGGCGTTTCACCATCAGACGTAATCGAACAGAACATATTGTCTCGCAGCTTTGCTTCAAGAAGTTGAGTGTCGACCTGTGACACGGAGGCGTTTGACATGGTCACATCGGACGGCGGTAACGAAGGTTGCCGTTGTACGCTGGGAGAACGCGAGTGCGAGTGCGAGGGCAGCTCGGCTTCCCCTGTTCCCGAGATAACTTGAGTGTCTTCCATATGATGGGTGTCTCTCTAAAAATGGTGGAATCATGTAACAGCAATTTGAATGTGTTCGACGTCCTTACCAATCTGCCAACTCG
Organism: Pisolithus thermaeus; assembly: GCA_024663475.1. Classification (NCBI taxonomy): domain Eukaryota; kingdom Fungi; phylum Basidiomycota; class Agaricomycetes; order Boletales; family Pisolithaceae; genus Pisolithus; species Pisolithus thermaeus. The sequence continues at coordinate 160,597 of JANFAF010000008.1, forward strand.
TGTCGGGGTGTATTGGGATTTCCCCAAAACACATCCTGACCCTGAAGCTTCCGGAATGGCCTGGATGGCCCCGTCATCCCCTCGCAGTCCAATGGGAACAAAAGCGGAGACACCATCATATCTCGCGAGAACTATACCTTCGTCGGAAGTCTCTTCCCCGATTGCATCTTCACCTCCATCTGCGTCCCAGACCACATTACGGTCCAGCGCATCCTTTCTCTGAAGCTCCGCATCCTCGGCACGCAGTCGTGCTTCCTCGACTGGACTCAGTTTAGGGGCGGAGTTTGTGATGCCGGTAAAAAGCGCATCATTGTCTTCCGTTATAGAGGGGAGATAAGAGGAGACGGAGGCGACGTTCATGTTTACACTGTAGCTGTACTTAGAGTGCGAAGGTCTCGACCACTGTAAGACTTACCCATGCCATCCAGTCTCGAAATCGCCAATGCTCATCTTTTCGGGGGTTTCACTCGTACCGTGGGTAGTAAAGTACCATTTGTTGCTATCGACGTCGCCAGCACGAAAATGAGGGGGCTGGTAATCATCTGGCGTGTCCTCGCTGAAGAACAACTTGAAATTTCCAAATCGACTCTCTGGGGACCAGATAAGGGCTTCGCAGACCTCGAACTAAACTGAACCTACTAGGAAGACTCTCCATGTGCGAGATTGTCGTCACAAGGGTCTTGATCATCAACTGAAGTAAGACATAAGTTTCGTTGCAGGACCACTCTGGATCTCAGGACGAGCGCACCTTAAGGCTTCGCTTCACTTCCCCTAGCGTAGGCTGCTTCCCTTGCTTCAATGACTTCGTCATAGGCTCCTCACTTCTTTCATAGCCAAGTGATAGTTGCGACAGCTGGTCCCCCAACGACAGTATCGGTACGACTGTGTTTGTGCCAGGAACTTTGTGATACTTAAAAACAATCAAATCCGTATTGATAGCTAGGACAATATCGGACCGCATACCCGAAAATTGAAAGTGTATGCCTCCACGATGCTAGAGGCGGTGTCAGAAACGACACAGTAAAGTAGGGCTACGTACTTATTGGGGTCGTCGCCGTCCTACGAAAGGTTTTTGCAAAGAGTATCAACACTAGTGGCGGGAAACTCACCAGATAAATACCAAATATGAACTTGCGCAGGTATTGCTTCTCAATTGCGTCGAAAATACCATGCTCCTAGGGGACATATGCATATATGCGCATGAGCTGTCGTGACAACATATACACACCAAGTAGTCCAGTATTTTGTCACCCTCGTTAGTAAACCCCCGTTTCAGGTTCATGATGGTGACGCCACTGACAGTACGTCTGGTTTGGCTATCGGTGCAAAACGAGCCACTCGGTTGCGTCGACAACGTATTGTTGATTTCAGCGGAAAGGTGGTCTTCCAGGGACACTTCAAGGTAAGCTGAGGTCTCACATGCATGCACTCACATTCCGAAAAGTTCTCAAAAGGTAATAGACCCCTATACATGCAGTCTTTTCCTCAACGACGAACAAGCATCGAACAAAAGTTTCGCTTGCCTCAGATACGCTATGCAGCCAAGGCCAGCTCTGAGAAGTGTCTCGACGCATTGCAGGCTCACGCTGCTGGTTAGAGACTGTAACGATGTCAGGATCGAGGTGAATGAAGATGGTGATACGCTTCCCTCGACGGCGTTAGTTGTCGAAAGCGTTTGAGCTTGCATCGTATAATTGCAGACCAGAATTGTAAGGTGGTGATGGATAGAGAAATAGACAACTTGTGGCCACATAATTCAGAGATCGCGTCTGAAGCTAGTGTCACGTGGTTAAGAAAACAGTTCTGGGCAGTCAAGCAGACATATACTACGGCGAGCTTATGATTATCCAGAGCCAAGAAGTGCAACTATCCGAGAGTCAAAACCATCACTGCGGATTGGCATCTCCGGTGTATGGAAGGGATTTTTCATGACCGTATCCGAGTAAATCTCGTACACTCTTTGTAGGATAGATTCCGCAGCTGCCTCTGTCAATGGTGTCGACAGGACGAACTTGGTTCCTGATTTACGCTTCGTTCATATGCCATTGGACCATAGGGTATGGCACACGTACCCGTGAGTGTGAGGAGAATCGTTAGTTTGAAGGACTCCCCCTCGATAACTTGAGCTCCTGAGCTAGGTCCTGCGGGTGAGAGACGACTAGTAATGGCATGGATACCATGTAAGGTCCCAGCGAGAACGAGATATTCGTTTGATGTGAGCTGAGCGAGGCCATCTTGGTATCACTCGTCACAGCTAATTGTCACTAAGCAGGGGACAACTCTGACCTGTGAAGTTGCGCTGATAGACAAGTCCACCAGCTTTGTTGATCACCTGTAGTATATCGTCAAAATTGACCACCCTTCTTCAACACCAGCTTGCAGTTACCCAGAGACCAAAGACGACCATGATGAGGAAATCTACGCAAGTACGACCATGCGGATCGGAATTTCAATGTGTAGGGAGCCGTGACAGCACGTTACTTTCCAGGACTAGCCGCCGCGACCGACCAACTCAGCGGTACGCAAACAGTACACTTTAATCAGCATTTCCAGAGCTCTTATTAGCCAGTCGAGCAGAGGCATCCCTCGTCCAGTTGTCCCGACGTGCGATGGGGCTCTATGGTCTTATTACTCGCCTCTGTGTTGTCGCGCTTCTGTCATGGCCCTGTCACACGCAACATTCGCAACCCATTCCGCGTAAACTCGAACAATTATCCAATGAACAACTAGCCGCGATTGTAGACATTGCTGATCCAGTGAAGAACATCGATCCGCGAAGTCCGCAATCTCATCTATCGAAGATACTAATTCCCCGAACTGGTGCGCTTGATACTGCTTTCTCTATCGCAGTTTTACTAAATATGTTCAGCGGGTAGTGCTAATAGCACTTTCGTTCGCAACTATATAGTTCAGGTTTTAACGTCGTTGGATTGGTATGTCGAGGAAGACAGTTTTACGGACTCCACGCCATACGGTGAACGCACCTTCACTAATATTATTGCCACAAAAGACCCAAATGCACCCCGAAGAGTGATTTTGTCTGCCCACTACGATAGCAAGTATTTTCCGAATTATCCCAGTAGCCAGGTGTGTGGCATTTGATGTCCCCTTGTGGGATTTCATGACTGAAGCACCGTGACTCAGTTCGTGGGAGCAACAGACTCCGCGGCACCTTGCGCCATGATGCTGGATGTTGCTGAGGCCTTGAACCCCCTCTTTGACCGTCGGCGGAAAGAAGTTGAAATGGGTGATGATGACGACATCGAAGACATCACCCTTCAGCTAGTATTCTTCGACGGTGAGGAGGCTTTCAAAGCTTGGACCGCGACGGATTCCATATACGGAGCAAGGTGGCACATTTGTCCGTTCTAAAATACAGTACTCTGATACTACGACAGACATCTGTCTCAGAAGTGGTCAAGCACTTACATTGCGCCGTATACCAAGCGGCGACTACTCAGTCATGCCAGTGTGACAGAGTTGACAACCATTGAACACCTTATCCTTCTTGATCTTCTTGGAGCTCCTAATCCGTCTGTGCGCTCTTACTTCATTGACACTGCGTGGTTATTCGACACGATGGTTTCTGTTGAAGAGCGCCTGCACCAGGCTGGACTGCTTGCAGATTCAGAAGGCACTACCAACTTCCGCAGCTTTTTCTTACCTCGAAGAGGTTCCGAATTCAATTTTGGTTACATAGAGGATGACCATGTACCTTTCCTGCGGAAAGGAGTGAGTGTTCTGCATGTAATACCTTACCCATTCCCCGCCGTTTGGCATACGCTGTTGGTGAGTGGCACATCTCGATGATTCCCGCACATAGAAGAAGACGGGCCCATTTAGGATGATGCGTCTGCCCTTGACATTCCTACCATGCGACGGTGGAACCTCATTCTTAGGATATTTATGTGCGAGTACTTGGGCTTAGGTTCTGTAATCAACCCCGGTTCAAATCACGACCACATACATCGCTCAATGAGTGACCTTGTTAGTCTCTCTTCGCTCCTCTGGCTTGGCTAACATGCATTCCCAGTAGTACGTCTCAAACGCTTAGCCAGGTTACTGGGGATGGGGCATCACAGTCATAACAGTACCAACGAAGTTTTGCGAGTACAATATGGCTTCATGTGCCATCTCTATCACACTCGAGCGCTGATGAGCGCTTTGTAATGCTTGATAAAAACCGATGCGTCGGTAATAAGCTACGGTGAGCAGCAAGATGTAAGCCGGCTGATAAGCAGATTAGCAGACGAACCCGTTGTTGTTCTCTCTGTTCATTCGACCTCTGTTGCGCAGTTTTGAAAAGGCGTTTGCGTACTTTTCTCATTCGTGTGGACTGATTTCTCACTGTGCCAGGTTAGCCTGTGGAAAAACAGCTGTGAAGGAGTTATCACCAGCATCTTCCAGAGTCTCCATTATCAGCCTGCGTTGAGCAACGAGTCTATCGAGGTGAGGCGGATTTGCTGAAAACAAGTTTTTGAACGGCTCCTGTATGCGATGATCGTCAACCCTTATTGCGCGCAACCTGACATAAATGACACTGATACGTCGCTCTCTGCCATCCGTGTCACTGTGGCCTCATGTGTGCTTTGCTTCTGATGGTGAAGCTCTTCCAAGTGGGTCAGAGTACTTTGGACGTCATCCCTGATACACTGTGAATTGCAAGCTGGCATATATGTTCATGGATCCCACGCATATGTTCTTGCCTCTTGCGCTATCCGTTCCGAGATAACACGGGCATCCGTGAAAACGGCACGAAGCCTGCTATCAGATGGATACTCGGCCTTCCTACCTGTGTTGTACTCTATCTTAGAGACTCATAGTGAGGAACTTTGCGAACCAGTTACCTGTCGCATCTGATTTGCTGTTGTCGACATGTATTAGCATAGAAACATCGATACTCAGCACCACGCATACCGGCGAATGACTACCCCCTTTCAGTGATGAAGCCTAAATAAGGCTGTGAAACTCACCGTTAGCTGTCTGCAAAGTACTTGACATCCGAGATACTTCTGACAGTGGTTGTTGTGAACCTAATAGAGACTTGTGTGCGCCTTGGGGGGATTACCTTGCTTGGCAAGGTTTCTACCGCACCCATATGTGCCGTGGGAACCGTCGTACGACGGAAAAACTTTCCTTCCTTGGCGGTAGCTGTGCTGTACAACACACTGACCGAAATGCTGCAAACGCCGAGAGAAATACCAAATGCTGTGTGGAAAGACATTCTGGATGTCAAGCCATCCTGCGCTCTGCTCGACCCTGGTATGCTCGCTGTCAGTTCCGACTTTGCAGTCGTACTGCAATCTCTGTGTTTGTTGACACAGAGATGTGTGACGCCGGGGTATTCCGCAGGGGGTAGTTTCTTTTCTACAGATTGTTTCGATGCTGCATGCTTTAAGCTTCATCACCGGCTCTTTGAGGTATGCCCTTCCCCTTCATGTGCGTTGACTTCCATGCTTATCATTCCCTACTGTATTTCAGTCCATCGATCCCACTGTCGACGGTGTGACACATCCTTGGCTGATGGATCGCATATGTCATGATTGTCCCTCCAACATTGCTTCCCTCTGACATGTGAGGTTCAGCTGAGACGTACCCCCTTGAAGAATAGCCTCTGACCAAAGAGAGCAACTGCGCTGAAGTCGTTGCATTGCGATCCACTCATCGTATCCTGCCCCTGCCCGCATATGATGTGGCGGGTGACCTCATTGCCCCTACCGCTTATTGTCGCTGTCTTCAGGGGGCAGTGGCGGAGGTGCACTTTAGCTTGTCCCACTGGGCCATTGCCAGGGCAAAGCGTGATGTGTATGCCAGTGAAATCCTGTTGGTCCGCGTGCTCGTTCCCCCCTTGACTCCCACCTGTGCATCTACGAAAAGAAAGCTTCCCTTGCACCTAGACAGTGATGACATTCCGTCTGCGAAATGTCCCAGGTCCTAGACCATGCATATCCTGCTTTGCCTGCCTAACACTCCACTTGCTTGGGAGGTGTGTGCTTGTTTCGCTTACAGCCTGATGTGTTTAAATACAGTGCTCCGGACACTATTTCCTACTGCTTTTCCACTCTACGTGCACTGCACTTATTGGAATTACAATATACGCTTCGCTGTTACGGATTGCATTTCTTCATCAGGGTTGTGTTTGCCGCTAACACTGCTGCTTGTGCCCGACTATCCATTACTACTTTGCCGTGTAAGATTACCAAGCAAGGTTGCCGCCGCCCGCTGCGGCACTTCCCCGAGTGATTAGGTAACAGCGTAAGTGACTTTGGGGCCAATGTCGATGGCTTATGTACGTGCAAATCTTTCACAGTTAAGTGGCTAAACACCGTACAAAATGTAAGGTCACTGCGGGTGCTATCAAGACGAAACCGGGCGGCCCAACTGGCGGGCGCTAGACTCGATGAAAATCCACATACAGTACTAGTTTTCCGCCATGGTTCTGATCAGCATCGGTCGGTTTTTCCGACGAAGTCACTCGGTGGCATGAGAGACGAAAAAGGATAAACCCCAATTCTTCCCCGCTCAGGGGAGAGCCACGACTTCTGCTGTCCCGTACTTTGTCCAACTCGCGTAATGTTAAACCATACGTATCCCGAGTCTCTAGAAGATCGTTGGGAGACTTATATTTTACAATTAGCAGAGTGGTCGTGATGGGTCTTGGATGGAACTAGGTGTTTCGGGTAAGAGCTATCCCCGAAGCCTACAGAACCCCCCTTGGCTGAAGTGACGTTGTATCTTTGAAGAAAAGGTCCAGCCAACAGCGAGGTCACACTATGACAGAAAAATCCTTCAGTTTGGACGGTGAATGGTTGGTGACGAGCTTTTGCTATTCGAAGTAGTGTCAACAAATGAAAGCAGATGTCTGTTGTCATGGTCAGCCATACACCGAGAAAATGATTGGATTCCCTGATGTCGCCACAATGCCTAGTGTCAAGAGCAATGCAACCGAAACTATCGTAACGTTGGATGTGCCATTGCCGTCGTTGTCCTTCATCAACATCGTCAGATTTACGTTCATCCAGCTTCGCGCGCAAGCGTTAGTTGCTGTCGATGACGAACAACTCAACTCTCTTGCACAACGCATGATCTGTGAAGCCTTCCGTCACAGCAGATTCGCTATTCACGTTCCGAACGCCGGATTCCACGGTTTTGAGTCAAAAGTCAGATAGCGACGCGTAGGGGGAGATGCGTATGCACTTCACAAGTCTTCCATTCAGCGTAGTCCACGCGCCGTCTTGTTTGTGCATTGGTTCTCCAACAATATCGTTAGACCTGTTCAGATCAGCTCTACGTTGCATGACAACACACAAAAGAAGGTTCATGTGCATTAACAATTCCACCCGTAAGGTAATCATAGCGAATCTGTGGCCACTGGGCTGTCTCCCGAATGAACCGGAGACTCCTGTGACATTACTTGTACGGTATGCCTGTAAAATAGTAAGCACCCTTCATGTCTTGACAAATGGAAGTATACCGTTTTGTATCTGTCCCGTTTTTTATCAGCAAAGGGCTCTATGGCAAGGCCATGATCCACTTACGCGCTGGAATTCGTCATAAACAGTACTTCGGATATTCTCATGAGCATTACGGATGACGCCCATCATCCACTCGCCGGCTTGGCGGTCATTCAGCCCAAGAACAAATCGATCTTTCAGTCTTTTGATGGTAATCTCCCCTTTGAATGATGGTAACCCTGTCCCAAGCATGAGTTGAACCGTGCTGACTAGTTGATCAGCATGTGGGCGGAGCGCAAGGAACCCTTTGACGGTGAGGTGCTGGAAAAGGTCGTATCCTTGCGAGTGTCGACCACCCATGAGGGCGACCATCTCAGCGTTAAGCTTGAAGGAACTTGGTTCGAATTTAACACCCTTATCAAGCCATTCAGAGCAAAGTCGAATAAGACAAACGACAAACTACTCACTCCAGGACGTGGATATACGATGAGGGGTGTTTAGCGCAGTGGAAGATAAACAAGAATCAACAACTTATCTATATCGAAAAGAAACCCGAAATCTGACAGGAGGTGAGTGAGTTGGTCTTGCGAAGATTGTAGAAACCAACCAATATGGATAATGTGCCCTTCTGCATCAATCATGATGTTGCCGTTGTGTCGGTCCTTGATCTGCAAGATATAACATGCTACCGAGTATGCAGCCATAGAGTGGATGAAATTGAGCCGGGCTCTCCGGAAAGCGACAGTCTCCTCTCCGCCATATTTGGATACAAAGAAGTCCAGAAGGTCATTAACTTTAGCGCGACCCATTTCATCTCGTGAGGTTGCATTGGGTACGACATCTATGACGCCGCACTACAGCATTGTTAATTCAGAGCGGCATTTGCAAATTGTGAGGCACTTACGCCTGGTGCAGTGGCAGTGACCCTATACGGATAAAAGTATAATGGCAAGCCAACGCTGGTAAAGATGTTCTTGAACATGGCGATTACTTGAAGTGCAAGTACATCTTGACGACAATCATCTCCAACTTTGAAGATAGCTTGCTGCCAGACCTCGTAGTCTTCTTGCTTTTGCACTTCGTTGTCGTCGAGCAACGCCTCTGGATCCGAATCGACCACGGTACGTGACTTCCTCACCTTGAATGAAGCCATGAAGGGGGCCTTCAACGGAGTCAACCTCACAATATAACCTTCCGAATAAGGTACGAACCTTAGCATGACTCTGTAGTGGCCGGCCAGAGTGCTTGTCAATATCTACAACTTCCCCGTCGGGATTACTTGGCAGATAAATTCCATCTTCGACGCGGATCTTGGCCATTTCCTCATCGATCTTCGCCTATAACCGTGTGAGAGTGGCTAAAATGGGGTTACGAGCAACAACTAACCTTCTTCTCTGGTTTTGTCTTCTTGATAAAAGGTTTGAGCTTTCCGGATATTGAGGTAACCTTGTGGAAAAAACTGAATTCCTTGTCATAAAATGATTTTGCTTCTCCTGTCAGCGATTCTACTATGGTACCAATCATCCCATCCAAAAGAGGTTTCATGGGATCTTCCTGAAAGGCATATTAGGCGTGTGCAACGGAGATATGGAAACCTACAATCTCGGCAGCATCATCTTTGTAACAATTAGCCTTCATATTCCATATGATCTGGTGACAAAACAGCGGTGAAAGTTTCGCAGTTTCCAAAATGAATTGCTTGATATAGCCTTTGCACCTGGTCATTTACTACCCAGTAGAATTACGCAGGGACTAACCAAGGTCATCGAAGCGTAGGGCTTGTACGATTTGCGGAACGAAGAAAAATGTCAGTTCGACGGGGTGCTGTTTGAGCACGCGGTGCGCATATTGAAGTAAATGCGGGTTGTCATTGTATTTCTTCTCGAAGAATGTCACAGCAATGACAGGGGAAACTGGCGCAGAAGCGACGATGTACTGAAAAAATCCATGAGTTAAGTGACTCGGTAAAGCGTGCATGTTTGTGACCTGCAGATCGTTCTTCCGATGGATATGACCCTTGTCGTCGACAAGGAACCTCAAGCCTTCGGGTGTGCTTGCGACCACGATGGGATTGGCCCTGACAAGCTTCTCCACCTCTACATGCGCGGAGGGGCTCTTAAAGCGTTCCATCATATGCATAGCAATCGCGGGATCTATCTCCCAAGCAGTTCGTACACAGGTGGGCCAGTTATTCTGCTTGATGTTAGATTAGACAGTCAAAAGAACGTCAGTCTTACCTCGAGCATGCTTCTCTCAGTAATGCTGTGGTAATCCGTACCTCGCCCGGAATCATTACTAGGGTTAACCCAAACGGTTAGTCTAGTTATCTCATTTTCAACCAACAGTCTCAAAGGATGATTGATATTTTTGAGATATGCAACACAGGCTATGGACAGTTAGCAGGGGTAGCAAGTGTGAACGAGTAAACCTACATGACTGATTAGGAGATTGCCCGGGCGCGAGACTGGACAAAGAATTGAATCCCTTCACGCAGTCAGTCTGGAGGTGCGTAAGGAATTCCTGAAGGATCTTGATATCAGCGGTGACTTGCACCCGATTGGCCCCATAAGACCACCTGAGATCACTATCGCAATCCATTCCAATGGCAATGAAAGGAAGACTTACTGCGGCTGTACAGCAAACCAAGAGTATGCAGTACGATATAGACTCTGGCGTACTAGACCCTCACAGTACGCGTCCAGGTGAGAGCTCTTCAAAGTCTCGAACCCGAACAGAAGAAAAGAAAAACGTAGTTCGCGTGCAAGTGGGTGGGTACTGATAGGTGATATTAGTTATGTATCGAACAGGCGTTACCAAACTAACCTGAAAAGTCTGTGGGCACATGCAGAGCGCATGACAAGTCGCTGGATGAGGAACATCACTGAGGAACGGCGGTAACGGGCGGATTGGAGGCGGCTGAATAACATTTGAAGAATAAGAGTATGGGGTACAAGGAGGCGTTGAGCAGTGGTAGTGGCACGGTCAATTTCCTCCTTGTCTGTCGGCACGTAGTTGATGGGATGCTGAAAAGGATCTTGGTAACTGAAAGCTGGAGTTAGTTTCCAGAATCTTGCATAAGTGCGTGCGAGATATACTGACTTGAGAGATTGCGAAAAGACCCCCTTCCTTTCCCTGACGGTCCTAAACCATGCCGACAAAACCTCGGACATAAGTGCAACCTCCATAGCAGGCTTCTCAGCAATTACCCAAGTCCACACTTCAATGCCCGTTGCGATAGCGGTCGGCGTGAAAACTTCGAATGGCAGCGTGACCAAACGATGAAGTAGGTTATAATCACACTTCCACATCTATCAGAGGGCATCCTTGCTAAAGGCGAACATGTTCGCGTACCTCGTCCAGTGAGATCAGTATTGCGGCACAGCGAAAAAGTAGCCGCTTGAGGTCCTGAACCATTAGACCGGTGTGCTTGTTCAGAATGCCGACACTCGTCTCTTCCATCTTCTTCTTCAATGCTTCAATGACGGTTGCAGATGTACGTTGAGGAGGGTTTTTGTCCAAAACACTCGGAGCTACGCAATCAAACCATGTCCAACTGACACCGTGAAGACCGGCTGACTCCTTACCTTCGCAACAAGCGAGACGCAAACCCGCAGCCTCCCCTGCGAAATAGCCCTTGCTTGCTAACTGGCTAGCGAGGACTCTGGATCGATCCGATTTCCAGTGAGAGAGCGAACAAAGTGCAGCTGGTCTTTGGTCAGACCGTCAGTCAGAAAGGACTACGTACATTACTTACTGAGCTGTCGGTGCACCGGTCCGAAGTCTTTAGCGAATTGCTCCGCTACTGACGCTCCAAGTTCAGCCGTGTCAGCACCGGTCAGCGAGTGAGTCGCAGCAAGATATTTCTAGCGTTTAAAGGTCAAAATATGATACCGTCCGCATCAACATTGTGTTACCTACCTGCAAAATCGTTTGAAGTTCTACCGGTGCCCGTCCAAGGGCAAGTTTAAACCAATTGTCTGCGCTTTTGCGTAGCTGGCTTAAAATGTCGTTGCGAACTTTATAATCGTCTGTCAACTGGAGAGTGATTCCCGTACGCTCAGAATAAAATTCATATCTGGGGGTGTACTGAAGTTTCCATCAGAACGACTGAAAACTGTCGAGAAACGAACAGAGAACATACCTCGTCTATGAATTCACCATCACAAGCTCGCCGCAAGAGAGTAAGGCACTCGAGAATGGCATAAACGAGCGTCGGATCGCACATCAGTGATGGGAAAGACGTGATCAGTCGGTTCAAGTATTTGCTGGCGACATCGCGTGCCCGAATAACACGGTGCGTGCCGAACACTAAAAGGTCTCGCAGCTCGTAAGATAAGTGAGTGGGAAGAGCCTGTTCCGCCGCTTGGATATTGAGACTAGAAATGCAGTCTTGAATGACCTGAGGGGGCATTCAGAATGAGCCGAAAGTTTCTGGGAAGTACATGCCTTCTCGGCAACAGCTTCCATGCACGCACTGAGGGCCGCATGCTTGTTTAGGCTTGGGTTCGTGAAATATGACACCAGCGACGATGGTAAACCAGCATCAGAACGTAGTGTTTCCACGTCGTGCATAGCTAATACGAAAAGGACTTGGCCAACAGATAGTGACCGAACCTCGCTCGCTCGCATTGGAATGTAACGGGCTAGGCACGCTCGGTGTTTCGATATCACCTACTAGCCTTAGCACGACGTCCATCCACCATTGTACTGGACTTACCGAGCGAGCATATTCGTGACGGACGTTGGTATTGTATTCAAGGTCACTGAGGACGTCAGTGGCACTTTCAATGACCAGTGTAGGTGTCTTCGTAGCTATGCGGCCAAGCGCAGGAATGAGCCATGTCATCGCAGATTTCTCGCGTTCCTTGTCCTCCGTAAAGGTAATATTTAACAGCACGCACAGAAGCCACATGTTCCTGAACAGTAATGTTAACTCAGGGGAAGCATTGACATGTGGAGAAAAGTCGGCATGGTTGAGAAGCGCTTCGATGGGCAGCAAAAGTGACGCCAACTGTTCGATCATCTCCTCTGTCTTGTGTACATCATTGAAGCAGGCGTAAGGCAAACAAAACTAAGAACCAACCTTAGCATGGTGGGCAGATGACGCAGCATTTTGGATGGCAACACCCTTATCAGAGAACAAGGCAAGCAGCTCTTCCAAGTATATGTCATAAAGGTCGGGTCGTCGGTCGAGTTCTCGAGCAAGCCTTGTTTGCGCCGCCAGTACCTACATTGCAAACAAGGTTAGAAGGTAGGAAAAGACTCATAGATCGATAGACCAACCATATTGTTTGAGAACCTGGGGTCATCCGAGTTTGCAACGCGGTTGATCGACGAGAACGCCTTCACGATATCACGGAACGCATCCACCGGCGCCACGAGTGCGAGGTCCGCCAAATTATACACGAGGGCTACCTCAAGTGTCTGCTCAACTATGCGCAATCTCTGCAAGAGCATCGAAATTGTCAGCTTCGTTACTTCCTCCTTACTGAACTCCAGCGCAAGGCGCGCCACGACGGATACGGTCGTTATTCCAATGAGACGCTTCTCCTCATCCGAGCGTCCCCGAAGACCCGTTTCCTCGCTCCAATATGAAGATTGATCAGCGGACGGCGCATAGGATGAACCATAAAGTGGATTCTGCAACAGCTGTTGCGACGACGATTCGGTGACTTCCTTGCTTATTGCCGCGAAGAAGTTCAGTAGAGAGTACATGTTAGACATGATTGAATCCTCTCCAGGAGCAAGCTTATCACCAGTGAGAAAGAGCTATCAACGAATGGTAATCGACTCACCTTGATGCACAGGGCGAAACACTTTGCCGCAGCTGTGAGTGGCGGGGGAGCACGTTTCTCAGAATTGAACGCGAACTCGAATATTGGTAAGGGTGAAGTAACAAAACGGCGCAAATGGGGGACTAGTTCGCCGGCAATTTCAGTAAAGCTGTCAAAAAGAGAAATAAGTTCTTCTGCGACACGAACTGTGTTTGGGACGAACCTTTGAACAATCACAGTGGTGGATTTCAGTGCCGCTTCTTCCACGAGGTTATCTACGATTGGCAACTTGTCACTTAAGAGCAAACCAAGACGGGCGTAAAGATCGGGATCAAGCTCTCTGGCGGCAACACAGCATATGGAAGCCAATTTCTGCGAATGAGAAAGAGTCAAACACCCATTTCTTTTTGGACTTCCAACTAGCAACATACCAAGCTCTCGGACATAGTTTCCCAAGCGTAAGTGTCCAACGGTGGTTCTGTGTCCATATCTTCCATTTGGTCCAGAAGGTCATTGAAACACTGCAAAGCTCCCTTGACAGTCGATCGTAAGGCTTCCACGGTCTCCTCTTGGAGCGTCACCTCCTTGGCAGCTTGTTTCATCAAAGTAGACCACGCCCTGTTAGCAGCCGCGGCTTCTCTGGGTAGCCCATCGTACGGGATTCCCTCCGAGGAAATGGGGATGAGGGATTGGGCAAGCACAGTCCACTGCATTTCCATGACGCAGCACACAATGAAGTAGCCGCTGAGAGGTCTTCCAGCAGAGACATATCGGGAAATGAAAGTGTGACAAAACAAGAACGGGTTAGTGTCAGAGTTCACGTCAACATCTGCTTCCTGATGAATTTCAAGCAGAAGACGGTTGATACGTTCAAGAACAGAATCCTCCACAAGGTTGTCAAGTGAGCGTGAGAGAAGATGCCATTGAGACGGAGTCCAAGGATACACCGTGGAAGTTATGGCACGGTAGAGGCCGTGGACTGTGGGTGTCAACTGAGTGAAAATTTCTACGGCTGAACGCGTCAAGTCAGGGCACCAGCTAAGGGGTTTAATCCAGGCGTGCACATACGGTTTGACACCCTGATTTTTTCAATAACCTGCGAGATAAAGCCCAGAATTGCATTGATGACGGAACCGGTGGAGTCCTCGTCAACGAAACAAATGCGAAGTAAGGCAGATACAGTCGTATATACCAACTGATCCGGTAAGGCCCACTCTGCAAATCGACGTGAGCATTGCGACCAAGTACGGCGGGGATGACGCATTACCGTCCCAAGAGAGACACCGGTCGTAGTCAACGTGAGGTGCATCGTGCAAGGTATCAAGCAAGGGCGTGATCAAGGCATCTTTCTGGAAGCGAACATGCTCCTCCGAAAGATTGGCGACGTGTTCTCCAAACGCAATGTTACGGTGGGCCCTCACTTCGGACTGTTTACATGTGGGCTACATCGATGGCGGTTCGGAAAAGGCCACACACCATAAATATTCTCGGACCGATTTCGCCTTGAGCGGCATCATCTACATCCGAGTCCTGCGTCTCCACTGGTAGCGCTGTTCCCGTCTGAATGAGCTCCTGAATGGAGGTAAGGGCATCTTTAGTCTCATGCTTGAGAGTGGCCAGGTCCGAGAGGACTTGCTGTCGAATGCTGAGCTCCAAACTGATTTCCGCGAATTAGCAAGGTAGAGATAGTCAATAGAAATGGCATACCAATCCATGTATTTGACTGAAAGTGCCTTTCGACTTACTGGAGCTCAGGCGGAGCAGAGACATCAATTGGCGTCGCCGCCGGTCCCACGGCCCACAAATATCACCAAATGCAAAGCTGTTTCAAGGCGCTATAGCCAAGTGGTTACGGCGACAGATTCGAACTACGCGATATCTGTTCCTCTTTGAGGGCGCAGGTTCAAATCCTGCTGGCGTCGTCATTTTTTTCTCTTACGCTTTTTCGATCCCCGCTTACATCTTCTTGCTTTCCTATTACTCGTCGGTCATGGAATTCTGCTCTACATTAAACTTTGGGACTACAACTTGGCAGGATTGTGCATTCCTGGGGGACTTTCCTCCGTTTTCCAAGGAACTAGTATGTGTATCAGGCCTTTTGGTCATCATTTTCTTCGCGTTTCTCTGGTTGTCGCCCTGGACACGGTCCCACAAGGAAGATCAAGCACGTTCCAGAGCCGCCCTCCGAGCTCTTCTCACCATCATCACACCGTCATGCTCCTTGTGGCCATCGCGATACACTAAATTCGTCAAAAACTCTAGTAGCATTCATGCCAACGACCGTATCGCGTTGCCCCTCGACATGGTCATCCAGGACGTTTTCGAAGGCGTGATCGAATTCCGAGACCCTCTAATTGATCTAGTTGAACTCACTAGTGGGATACAAATCAACGGCTGGACTATATGCGTCTACTTGGAGTGGAAAATGTGGGTTGACGCCATGGAAATATGGTTATGCCACAAGGTGAGCCTAAAGATGCATACTTCCATTTGCTAACTGCAGGTGATTGCTCAGGCAGACCGAGGACTAGGTAAGTACGCTGTCCTCGGCCTCCTGAGACTTCGGGTGACATCGAAGTACAGGCATGTTTGGATGGCCAACATCAAGGTCCGTGATTACTCTCCAACTCGTGCGAGTATATATAGCCCCTGCAATAGATCTCTCGTTGATCCCTTTCGGCTCCTCTTCTGCCCCTTTGTGGCAGGTCGGTCATCTGGCGATCATATCAACCTCGACTGTCAACCGCTTTCAAGTATCAAAAGTGTGGAGCCCGGAGCCCGACTGACGCTGGAATTCTCGTCGTTGTCCATGGGCATAAGACCATGCAGCGTAACCCACGTTCTTGCACTCCTTCCGTTCATTCTCTGCTCGCGAGATTCCTGCGGGCCTCTGCGGCGCCCAAGACAATTGTCACGCGTCTTGGACATGCTAGGCGCTCTGAGTCAAGCGACAAAGCAAGGTAACATAGTTGTGCGCTCTGCCACGAATATGTCGATGCTCTACCACCAAGAGTTACTTCGTCTGCACGAGCGCATTTCTGAAAAGGGCGAATTTCGCAAGATGCTCATCAATGCCTTTGGTATTCGAAGATGGCGACAACAAAGATTTTGCCTGGCACTTGAAGCTGTGCTCGTCCGCCGGGGGTTGATCGAGAAGTGGGCAATCGAAGCATCGGTAGAGTAGAAAAAACATGATCTTAACGGAGGGCCGCTAAGAATGCAAGCATGCGATATGCTGCGTCGCCATGGATATTATGTACTCATAGTGGGCAGTGTTAAATACAGTATGCATCCCGTTATGACGACTAATACGTTAGTGTCTCAGTAATTCCATCCAAAATGCGTATCGGGTCGGGCATATTGAATTTCTCGTATTGCAAAGCTGCGGGCACGCTAGATGGGATGGGGTGAATGAGGGTTGCAACAGGAGATCACGAAGAAACCCGACTTACTCCCAACCCGTGATACGCCTGACAGGTGCCTCGAGTCTCAAGAACGCCCTCTTCTGAACCTCAGCGGCGATTTCTGCACCAACACCGCCTGTCATACCAGCTTCGTGGACAATGACAAGCCTTCTAGTGCGCTTGACGCTCTCCACGACTGTTTCAACATCCCATGGGAGAATGGTGCGCAGGTCTATTAGTTCTACTGTGGCGGAACGCAACGACGGAGGTATAAGTGGTTCGAGTGCGGGTGGAGGAGAGCGAAGCAGTGAGATGGCAGATTCACAGTGGTAAACGGGGGTGCCCCACGTGAGGAGGGTAAGGTCAGAGCCTGATAAGAGAATCTCCGCACGAGACAATGGGAGGTTGAAGTCGTCGATCGGAACCTGCTCAACTGATGACGGGGTCCGTGCCTCGTGAAAGTAGACGCAAGATCGTCGACTTACCTGCCGAACGGTATAGAATCTTTGGTTCCATGAAGAGAACCGGATTTGGGTCGCGGATAGAAGCAAGAAGCAGGCCCTTGCACTGAAGCGGTGATCGAGGAATGACGATCTACATGTTTGTTGTGCGCAGAAGCCACCGGTGAGACCGGCAGGCTAAGCAACGTCTCGTCTGAGGCCTACCTTGATGCCAGATGCGCCCAGGAAGAATCCCTCCGGACTTTGTGAGTGGTAAAGGCCGCCATGGCCGACGGCCATGGTGGGTGTCCGAATGGTAAGTCCACCTATGGAAAACTGTCCACCAGCACGATAGCGGTACTTCGCTGCCTCGTTTACGATCTGCACATGAGCAGAATAAGCACGTCCGCAAATTAGACGTGCACGAGCGGTACCTGGTCAAACGCAGGGAAGATGTAGTCTGCGAACTGAATCTCGGCGATGGCAGTATGGCCCATAGATGCCAAGCCGATACCAAAGCCAACGATGCCCTGCTCGGTCAGGGGGGTATTAAACACACGCTCGCGCCCTTGAGAAGCCTAGGGTTAGAAGTGCATTTCTCAGCGGTCGATGATCGCACCAAACTCTTCGGAGAGACCCTTGTTGATTGGTGGAAACTTAGCGAACCAGGGAACCAACAAAGTGATAAGCTTACCATTGTACAGCGAAAAACACCTCCGAAAGCAACGTCCTCTCCGAAGACGACTGCGGTGTCATCCTTGGCCAGTACGATGCTATTCGACGTTGTTGCCATTGGTGTCAGCGGTGACGGATAGAGAATACTTACCTGAGGGCATCCCTGACGGCCTGGTACATGTTCATCTTTCTTGTTTCTCTGCCGCCGATGGTGTTCAGTGGAAGGGGAGAGACATCTTCAGCTGACCAGGCAATGCCCGGGGTACGCAATGCAGCATCTCGGGTTGCACGAAGAAGCTGGGATGACGCTACGGAGGAGAGATGACCGCCTGCGGGTGGTGGCTCGGCTGCGGCGGTGGTCTGGCAGCGACGGGGAGTGTGGACGCGCGAGAACCGGAGACTGTGAGGCGGAGAGAAGCGCTTGAACGTGAACATGGTGGAGGATCAAGCGAGATCCGCCGGCGGTGAGGGGGTGTGTGGTTGATCCGTCCCATCCGTTGCAGTGTCCGTGTGAGAGCAGTCAAGTCGTATTAGTCTCACATACATATTACTCCCCCGTAAGTACAGCAACCACTCAACGTCATGGAGAGCGACAGTGCGTTCGTCGCACCAGAAGGCGTCTACTCCGTCACAGAGGAGCACAAGCCACCCGCCATCCCCACATATCAGGCGACGAGCACGCCTGCTGCTGCTACCAGCAACACCACATCTCCTTACCCCTCTCGCGTTTCAGCTGTCACCGTCCGCTTCAATCCATCCAAGCCAGCCGGCCCACCCGGTCTGGCACAGCTCCTTGGTGCTAATCTCACAAAGGATTCCAGGAGAGACAAGGAAAAGGACAAGGACAAGTCCCTCCTGGACGAGCGCAGTCTGTCCTCCACCGAGACACCCGATGACAGCACCCCGCCAGAGGTTTCCTCTCCACAGGCATCTGTCCCCCAGGACTCGCCCATCGCGCCAGAGTCGCATCATCCCCTCTTCGCCCATCCCTCTCCTGCAACCAAGAGGAAGGTCCCCTCTAGACCAAAGCATAACATGCGCACGACCTCGTCCACTTTCATCACTCGCATGCAAACCATCGAGGGGCTCGGAAAAATCCTCTCGAACAAGCATGGCGATGCCACCTTTCTCTTTTACAACCACAACAAAGCTTTCCACTGGGTAGAGGTTGGATCGAAATCGAAGGTATACCACTATTCATCCTGTCGCTTCTCATCCTCTAATGCCACTCTTCGCAGGAACCCCTCATGAGAGTTACCTTCTCTGCCTTCCCCACGTGTCATGACGTCCACTCCCTCACTGCGTCTCCGGAGAAGCTGGACATCGTCATCGGCTTCAATACGGGCGATCTTATATGGTTGGGTACGTCACTACATCTCCCCACGCCAGGTATGTTGAGAAACGTAACCTACAGATCCCGTGTCCAGTCGTTATGGCCGTCTTAACAAACAAGTACGTATGTATGTATTCACACACTTGGAAAGCCTCATTGAACTGGGTCGATCATCGACGAAAGGGTACCATCTCTTCCTCCCCGTGCACTGCCGTCCACTGGGTCCCTTCGTCACCCACATTGTTCCTGGTCTCACATGCGGACGGAACAATCCTCGTCTATGATAAGGAAAAAGATGATGGCGCATTCAGTCCATCCATGCCCGATGCGTCGCCATCAACTACGCTCAACGTTCCAGGTCCAAGTGCCCCTGGCGTGCCTGCCCAGATTCAAGCTCCATCACAACCAAATGGTGGTACTGAGTGGGATCCAACATCAACAATACATGTCACAACACCTCCATGGCATCCCGAGTCTACTGCGGCTCCCAAGGAAAGGACAGACAAGGGTATAGCCAAGAACCCGGTAAGTCACTGGAGAGTCAGTAGACGCAGCATTATGGGTATGTGTGTTTCCCCTCTGCACCATCTCATATTCATCGATTGACACACAGACTTTGTCTTTTCCCCTGATGTCAAGTACGTCGCCGCCATATCGGAAGATGGTTGTTTGCGTGTCATCGATGCCTTGGCAGAACAGTGAGTTTTCACGACTGCGGTTGGGTGTGGATGGTAAGCCTTTCATATAGGCTGGTCGATTGCTACGCTTCATACTTTGGGGCACTCACCTGTGTCGCATGGTCCCCTGACGGTCGTTTTATCCTCGTCCGTACCTAATTTTTTTTCTTTCCTTGCCATTAACGGACGACGATGCATAGACTGGAGGACAGGATGACTTGCTAACAATATTCTCACCATGGGAACAACGTGTAGTTGCCAGGTGTCAAGGACACTCTTCGTTCGTCTCCGCCGTTGCATTCGACGAATTGCGATGTGATGGGCGCAATTATCGTTTCGGAAGTGTAGGAGAGGACAACAAACTTATCCTAGTGAGTGTATCCCCATCGAGCGTTTGGCAAGGTGCTTACAGGTTGCAGTGGGATTTCTCGAGCAGCGCATTACACAGACCAAAATCGCAGTCAGCACATCACGTACGCGTGTCCATGGCTTCGAACGTTTCCCTCGCCTTCCGCCGTGGGATGGGGTCTACAGCACAGCTCGCTATGTCACGGTATCATCCAGCACCGTCGAGAAACGAAGTCTCTGTCGTACAACCAGTGCTCGTAAGTCCTCAACGAAGTCGTGGTTTCCTCGAATCGCTGACCCACACATCTCCAGGTAAAGCAGATCGATGCAGATCTACTTACCTCCCTGACTTTTCTACCGCGCGCATTGGTGACCGTAACAAAAGCAGGACATGTCCGGGTATGGGTACGACCTCTGGTCATGGCTGGGAATTCTCGGCGACGCGGACATGGCAGACAACTGCTGTCCATATCTGACATTCAGGGTGTACTGGCCTGACTCGGTGACGAACTACACAGAAGGCATAAATTATTTGTTGCGCTATGTACATTTGCTAGATTGTACTATCAACCACATACCTTTTCAAACTTCAGATTGCTCGTCTTCGTATTCGGTGTCGTCAGATGTAACGTCGACATCATCCGAAGGGCGTTCTTCGTCCATGTCTTCCATGCCTGCGTCCAGATCTGGTCCGGACTCGTCGTTCTCCTCCCCGTTTGCAGAAGGAGAGTGGTCACCGGACTGCCCGCTCTCTGAGCCCTCCGAATCATCTTCTGCCTATAATAGATCCACCGCACAGTTCAATCCTCTCCGTATCACGCCGCACTATGTGGAAGAACTCACATCATTTTTCTCTTCCAACTGCGTAGCATGTCGCCCTATGGGAATATACCAAGAAAATCCACGATTACGAACTTCCAGATTCTGCATTTGTGGCGAGAGAAGCATGGACCTAAACGATGAGCATGGGGGTAGGGCGTTCCCAACTTTCGTCATGACATACGCTTTCTTCTAGATCGCCTTCTTCGTCTGACAAGTCGTTCATTTCGCGTTCCAGGTCTCGCCGCGTACTCAGTCTCCCATAGAATCTGTCCCGCGTCGGCAGTGGGACTGGGCCGAAGTGAGGTGCCTTCGGGAGGACTAGTGGGATCAGTGGGGGACGCGGAACGAGCGTCGGTGAGATGGTGGACATCGCGGTGTCGCGCTAAGTAGTGGTTGAGGCTGTCGATGTACTGCCACTACCGTCAAACTCTTGGACTCAAATTGGAAGGCAATGCTTTGTACACACACCGATCGCCCAGCACCAAGTAGCTGATTAGGATAAGTACAGTACGTACGCACGACACTACATACAAATGATAGACCCAGAGCCTTACGCGGGCGCACAGCTGAGAAGGCCATATCCACGTTCGTTATCACCGATCACCCAGCTTTCAATCGTAAAACGCATACGCGGTGCTTCGACCACCTTTTCTCTATTCGCTGCCCACGCATCATGCACCTCTACGAGGTTTCCAATCACGGGCTTCAGCTTAGCGAGAAATCGGTGGAAGGCGCCACGGTCGTAACGCAAGTCGTCTCCCGGTGTATCTTGCAAGAGAGTGCACTGACGAGAGGTTTTAAGCTACCCCGACTTCACGAGGAGCGGATCACGCACCTCTCTACCGCAAAGTGACACGTTCAGATTGTCACCCGCGTCGTCCTCGAGCCGAAGGTACAAACAATAACACCACTTGCAGTGGGTTTCCATCATGTCATCACACTTTGGACACGCCTTGAAGGTCGGTGGGACACTGATAAGAATTAGGACGGAATAGAGAAGTCAACTCGAGGCTCACTCGGATTCACACTTCATACAACGCAAGATACAGGCGTCTTCAAGGAAAAACGGGTAGAAATCGACTGCGCGGGCTACGACAGTAGACGTGCTGGGACAGGTGGTACCCGAGAGGACCTGTTGAATCGTACTGTATCCGGTAGGTTCACTTTGGATCTCCATCGACTGAGGCGTTGGCGAGGTGGCCCAGGATGCACGATCCAGCACCAATTCTCGTTTCCATTTATCCTTGTTCCTGAATCGTTGCTTCTTGAATAAGTAGAGGCAGGAGTTGACGTACTACTCACATTTTCAGAGTTGTTTGTTGCTCTGCTTGTTGATCTGTGAGAGGAAGGAGGAGTCTGTCCTCACCACCTAAGCGTCCATGGGTGTCAAAACCATTTCCCCTTGGAATGAAACGCAAGTTTAATATTCTGTAAAAGCTGCCGATGGTCGTGTCGCGTGCCACTTGCGACTGCGCGTCGTCAAGTTTGATCTTGAGTATGCGAAAGTCAAGGCCACGCGCCCATTCGGCGGTAGAGGCCTGCCGCGGGAAAGTTGGATTGTATGTATAGTCAGTTGCGTAGACGGACGTCCCGTCCCGCGGATCGTTATCGACAGATAAGATCTACGTGCGCTTTGTATTGAGAAATAGAACGTGGCAGTAAGTGTTACCGACCTCAACTGCACACGAAAAAAAGGCACTCGTATCGTCTACATCTTGGAACAATTTGTATGGGAAGGAATTCGGTAAACCGGCGCTCGAGTTACCCTCCGAAAAGCTTTGCTTCCGCCTGTATACGTCATAAAATGTAAACACCAAAGTAGGAATCGCGAAACTCACTTGAGAAGGGCTGCCAAGTGGGGGAATCTATCCAGTTGCGTTTCATCCAGTTGAGTGACTTTTGAAGCAGTTTGCATTTTGCCCTCCAGGTAGCCACCTCGGCCTAACCTTGCTCGGACGTTGTAAAGGTACCAATATTCCCCGACATTCATGAGGGGTACGATCGCATTTGCTTCATCCCACATTTCAATTGGGAAGATGCGATCGCAAAGTCCTGGCGGACACCAAGCAGGTTTGAGGGGATATGTGTGAGGATTGCTCGTGTAGTCGGTCACATACACCGTACACGAGCCACAGTCGTTAGCGAATTTGTGCAAAATCTGGATCGAGAATGAACATGCAGAATATTTCAGCATTCAATGCAACAAACCTCGACTGTGCAATTAAAAAAACCATCTGGAGCGACTTCCGGAGATGCGTCACATAATAAGCGGTGCTCCTTGGTAGGACGAATGACACGTTGCGCACAGATGACTTCTTTCTCTGTTCCCCGCAGCCCTTTCCACCACTGCAAAAGCATACAACAATACTGCAGCTCCACGCCATCTTTGCTAGGTTTCCAATAGGGAGTAAAGAAATAACCCAAACCGTTACCGATTACTTCTTCCTCAGGCGCCTGCCCTCTATCAACGGGTCGAGCGCCGTGGGCGGCGGAATCGTAAACCGCCCAGCGCAACTTGTCTGCGTAGCCGATCGCTTTCAGAACACCATTGAATTCAGAAATCTGAGAGGCTATCTTAGCCAACCCCAGGAAAACAAGTTGCTGGCATTACCCACTTTAAGCTTGCGCAGAATGACAACATCACCTTCAGCTACTTGAGGAAGCCACTCGACGTGGGTCTTCTGGAAGCATGTCACCCCGACACCAACAGCCGAGAGGCCATTTCCAGAGGCTATCGAAGGGTCAACAATAGTAAACGAACGTGACCATTCTGCCATACGTAAACAGCCAATCTCTTTTTCAGGAAACAGGGACTGGCTAACCGTTGGTTGACGTTCTCCTTGGGACACTGGCCTGAAGCACGATGCCGATGACATTGATCATCTCATGCCCTCTACGGAGCGCATTCAATGGCGTGAATAGATCGCCCTGCCAAGATCTGTCAATCCACGACCTGGAAGAAAGGCAGGTGACCCAACCATTTCTGTCCTAAACGCATTCGCTACTGACAAGCTTGGCTCTCCAGGGTGTGTGTCTGTCCTAAGTTTTGTACCGCTCATTGGTTGAACAGACACACTATTTCCTGGGATCGCAGATACTATTTTGTCATTTACCTCGCTATTGGTGTGGACACTGGCCGCGTCGTACGGTGGTTGAGGGGGCGCGATGTGCTTACCGGCACCTCCGTTTAAATCGGCATGCTTGGGTTTATCATGCCCAGCTGGGGCAGAATCACGAGATGCATGCACTCTCTTTGACTTCCGTCTTAATCTTGTTTTCTTGAGCTTAGATAACTTCCCACCGTCAATATGGTTGGCGCTCTCGCGATGCCTACTTGACGTACAGCTGTCGCTTGGCTGTAACTGATCTTCGAGAAGCCGACTAGTAGATCGATCAACGTTTCCAAGACCAAGCAAGGGAAGTGATATCGCAGACGCGGATGCGTCATCCATGATCACGTCAGATACTCGCCGCATAGGACCGGGGTTGTACCAGTCGTCCACCGGAGCGTGCTCTAAGCAATGTTGCGTACACAAGGTCGTAGCAGCGATATAACCGTAAATACGTACCTTGCCATGTGTTGATTACTTTGCCTTCATTGGCGCCGCTGAGGTACTTGATTGCAATATCGTTAGTATACCTTAAAGTTAGCGGCAGTAGACAAGGAGCGCTGGATTCCTTGCGAGACTCGACTTCTGCGCCTTTGAGGGCGAGGCAGATACGATCATGGGCTCGGAAAGGTAACGTCTTCACCCATGGGAAGGACCTCCCGGAGACGAACACCTCGAATCTGCTAATGGAGAAACCTTCAGACACTTGAAGACTGAAGTGACGAGTTCCGTCCGTGACCGGCCAGGACATGAATATCATTCCCTCCACGTAGCCGGAGTCGTCGCCTCCAAGGTCAAGTAATTCTCGCGGGCTTCGCTTTCGGGAGCAGTGAAATAGATCTTCTTCGGTATCAGAGCTACAACTGGACTTCCCCGCCTTGTTTTCAGTCTCCAAGTGGGCATGCCCCTTCATGCCGGCTGTTTGAGCGTGAGTGAGACGGCGTGCCGTTCGGACGCGACGCCGTACGCGTTGGGATATTAATCCGTGGATGGCCCCCGGACACTGACAAATAGTGGCATTAAGCGAAAGCCATGTCACCGCTACATGCTGAGACGTCATGACCAGCACTCAACCGCTCCCCGCATTATACGCAGGGGCACTTTCCGCAGCCTCAAGGGCGGAAAATCTGCCCACTATCGACGACGAGACTCAGGTATCTGCGACGAAAATCCCGTGATTCCACCTCATTCTTAATCCTCATCAGGAATTGCTTCGATCATCCCTGTCCGACCTCAAGCAAGTCAACTCAAGAGTCACAGCACTCGCGTTGTTCAGTGCGAACGACACTCTTGAAGATATTTCTACTAGAGACCTCGTGTACTTGACCGTTCCGTTTGTTCTTGCCGGAGTAGAGAACCGGACCAGATTCACAGAGCCAGGCGAGCGTATGATCAACTTGAGTCAAGTCCAGGTGAGTTCTAGCACGAAGACCAAGGAGGGAATGCCGACTCCGTCCATTGATAGAACCATTTAAAAACATTCGTATCTAACCTTGCATATCTCGGTGTCGTATCGGAAGCAGAGCATACTCTTCACACACAACTGCCTTCCATCAAGGACGCTGCCAAACGACGAGAAGCAAAGATTCAACAGTATAAGGCTGAGCGAGACCTTCGCGCCCGTATTGAAGCAGTCCGAAAGCGCCGAAGACAGCGACCTGTTAGCGATGGCTCATCCAATGTTTTTGATCTCGCACTCTCCTTACTTCCCCCCACTTCCCGGAGTTCAGCTGAAAATAGCGATGATGAAAGCGAGACCGAGGATATCCTCCGTGAAGCCACCCTGCTGCTGCTGAAGTTATGTTACGTCCAAGCATGCTCTCAGCTTGAGAGCCTTGAACAGGAACTAGAACTGTTGCGCAGCGCTCCTGCACCTCCGTCTCACCCTCCACCCGTGGCGAACGAACAACACGAAAAAGCGAAAGAAGAAATCTCGTGGAAACTTGAAAGAACACCTCACGTTAACGTAGAAGGTCCACTATTAGACCCTAATGGCAAGGTAGGTGTCAGCGAGCCGTACCGCCGCTTACTTACTGCCCACACTTATCCATAGCCCTTACAACCGTTCACCATACTACCTTCTGGCACCTCAGATCGTGCACGTTTTCAGGCACAAGTCTTTAGGCCAAGCCACCGCTTGCCCACCATGACGATTGACGAATATCTCGAAGTTGAGCGACAGCGAGGAAATATTATCACTGGCGGCGGGTAGGTGAACTACTCTCACCTCCTGTTACACCTCCTAAACCTGTACTTGTAGGCGCCAATCGGAAACGGCGCTCACGTCATCAGAGCAACTAGCTATAGATTCCGAGATGGAGGGCACGGCCTTTGGTGAAATGAAGTCGGAGGAGAAACGCCAAAAGGACGAACAATGGGCTCAATTCAAGGACGCCAACCCGAGGGGTGCAGGCAATATAATGAATCGCGGGTAGCGGCAGATGGAATTGTCAGCAACTAAAGCTTTTCAGGTTCAGGATACATAACCTCGAGATGACAATCTGTATCATCGAAATGCAACTGTATTGTACGAACAATCAAATAGCTGCTGAGGATGGTATCAACAGCTGCATTGCGAAGCCTCCGGTACGGCGGGTGATTGAGACGTCGTGACATCGATCTCTGGAGGCCTCCTTTAGGCGAGGAGAGTTCCACGACTATTGTTACTCACTTGTGTTTGGAGCTTCGGACTGGCCTTCCTTGTCCATACCGGGCAGTGACAGCGCGATCTTCTTGAATAAAGATTTAACATTGTGACCTGCCTTGGCTGACGTTTCCATGAACATGATGTTTAATTGTGTCGCCCTTGTGTTTGCTTCTTCAGTGGTCACTTCGCTAGAGGATAGCTAGTCAGTCACAAAATGGAAGTGTGAAATCTGCACACAAACCGCTTCTCCGACAGATCTGCCTTGTTACCGACGAGCACGATAATGACGTCATTTCCCCGCTCCGATCGGACATCGTCTATCCATTTGGACGTTGAGAGGAAAGATTGACGGTCTCGGTTCAAGGTGAACATGTAGAGTACGCCGCCATGAAGCAGGGTGCTTACTGGTTATGTCGTAGACGACTATGGCTACAGAGGAGTCACGGATATACGATGGTATTAGCGAACGGAACCGTTCCTTTCATATGACAGGTCATAGTAGTTATCGGAAGGCTGCCCGTGGTCCATTAGGAGCTGCTTCGATGGCTTACCTGTCCAGCAGTGTCCCATAGCTGCAACCTTACCGTTCTATCTTCCAGGTACATTGTTTTGCTGAGAAAGTCGATACCAATAGTTGCCTGGTAGGTATTGTCAAATGTATCATACATGAACCTGTGTACGAGTATGAGTGAGTGTGCGAGGCGTGTCAGCCTTGTCAGATGTGACCTTGTAATGAGACTGGTCTTCCCGACGCTCTGGTCGCCAAGTAGAACAATTTTGGTCCGTTTTGGAGGCGTCGAGGAGAAGTCAGCCGTTGCAGGCGTGGAGGGAGATGCCATGGTTTGCACCGACACACTGCTATGTATCGGACGTGTCTTCTCCGCGTCTTGTTCGGGGAATGGAGTATTTTGGCCTTGTTTGTACAGACATTGCCGGCGGCGCGTCACGTGGGGTCATACTTACCCGATCGGTGAGCGCGCCATTTCGGCGAGCTATCACGCCGATAGATGATCCACAACAAAAAATATTTGTGACCTGGTGGAGAGGATTAGACGTATTGACTCGCCTTCTCCATAACGTGTACTCTATGAAACTCTCTGATAAGCTTGCAGCACATCCCACCCATCGTCCGTTTTATACCTTCGAATTCTTCCCTCCTCGCACAGACCAGGGATTTGACAATCTACTGACCCGCATATCTCGTCTCTCCACCCTCGACCCGATCGCTATCAGCGTTACATGGGGCGCAGGAGGTTCGACAAAAGATGGCAGCCTTGACCTGGCCAGCGTCACACAAGCAGATTATGGCATAGACACCATTCTTCATCTCACCTGCACAAACATGGTGCCAGGCCTGATCGACGACATTTTGCGTGTAAGCTGTCAGCCATACGTGAACCATGATCTCTCACTGTGTTACAGGCAGCCAAGACCCGCGGAATACAGAATATTCTTGCACTTCGCGGTGGTCAGTATTTTCGCAATGCCGTACATCGCCCTCTCCGCGGTGAGCTTAGGTCTTTCATGTAGATCCTCCCCGCGGACAAGAACATTGGACACCCATAGACTCACGTTTCAGTCGTGGCGTGGATCTCGTCAAGTACATTCGTTCCTCCCCGGAATTCTCTCCTCATTTCTGTATCGGCGTAGCAGGTATCCAGGCACATTGAGCCCGTTAGACCCTGAAACTCACTCCACTTCAGCGTACCCGGAAGGACATCCGGACAGCCAAACCGACGACGATGGAAACTTTGCCGTCCTCAAAGAGAAGGTAGAAGCCGGCGCTGACTTCATCGTGACACAATTGTTTTACGACGCCGACCGGTTTTTGCGTTGGCTTGAAAGAATTCGTCGGCAAGGTCAGTTTCTTCATCCATAAAAGATTACACCTCGCCCACAATGTGCAGGTATCAGTGTACCTATTATACCTGGTGTGATGCCCATACAAACATACTCGTCTTTCCTTCGAGTGGTGAGCCTGTGCGGAATTCAAGTTCCACCGTCCATAATGGCAGACCTGGAATCTATTCGTGTGAGCGGTTAAGCCTTCTTGTTTAAATATGCACTGAAGCATGCTCAGCACGATGATCAACTCGTGAAAGACTATGGCGTACGACTCGCAGTCGATATCATACTCAAGATCACCGGTAACGGAGGTGTTCGCGGTGTTCATTTCTGTACCCTTAACTTGGAGAAAAGCGTGCAGCTCGTCTTGGAGCGTCTTAGGTGGGTTGGTGGCAGTCCGAATATGAGGAATAAATTGATCGCAGTAAGCTCTTGCGAGATTGCTACTGTTGCTATCGTTCACGATGCAGAAGGATTCCCCTGTCCCTCTTCTACCAAACTCGGAACTTGTCGTCACTCCGGTTACCGCAACCACCAACGCAGCAACTGCCTTAACTTCAAAAACAACAGTTGAAGTTGAACCGCCGGGTCGGGGCGAGCTAAATAACGCCGCAACATGGGACGATTTTCCAAACGGTCGGTTCGGCGACTATAAGAGTCCTGCTTTTGGTGTCCAAGACCAGTGGGGCGGCCTTGCGCTTTCCGTATGTGTGTACTCCCTCTCGATACTTGCTAGCTGACCGCCTCCACAGGTCCACGCTGTGCATCCTGACTGGGGGCATCCTACATCAATGGAGGAGTTAACTGACTTGTTCCTGCGGTATTTGGACTCGGAAGTAACCTCAACACCGTTTTCATCGTCTCCCCTGTCTGCAGAGTCGCAGACAATTCTGCACCAGTTGAAAGCTTTAACTAGGAAAGGGTTGTGGACTGTTTGTTCCCAGCCAGCAGTGGACACCCTACCGTCTACGGACGACATATTTGGCTGGGGCCCGCGTGGTGGTTATGTTTCACAGAAAGCATTTATTGAATTCTTTGCAACCGAAGAGGTTGTCGATGAAATCGAGAAAAAGATACGATCGAGCGGAACAAGATCCGTTCATTTCTTCGCTGCGAATCTACAGGTGGGAATGGATCAGAACTCTTGTTTGTGCGACATTGGTTGACAGCGAGCCATGTAGGGTGATTTCAGAAGCAATGTTCAAGAAGACGCGCGCAATGCAGTTACTTGGGGTGTTTTCCCCGGAAAGGAGATCGTGCAGACGACGATAATTGAGCGGGAATCATTCCTGGCTTGGAAGGTAGTGATGTTCTTTGTCTTACGGCCAGCCGACACTGACCATTTCCAGGAAGAAGCATTTTCGATTTGGGCTGAGTGGGCATCATTTTACCCTCCGGGATCTTCCCAGAGGACGATATTAGATGAGGTTCGCAGAACTCGTTGGTCGATCAATGTTCTCCATCACGATTTCAAGAATCCTGGAGCCTTGTGGGACTTCCTGGCCGATTTTTACTCGTAGAAAATCAAGCAGTAGTACAGGCCTGCTATGGCTACCCTACTCGACAAGTCTTGAATTCTCCATTGACGTACACCTCTTCCAACACTTGTAAGGCTGAAGCACTAAGCACTTCTACGGCCCACGTCTGCACAAAAGCACAGTGGTTATATTACATGATCTTCCCAAAACGAGCCCGACCGGTGACTAATACTGCACGTGATAAGCAAATGGCGTGTGACAGACGCGTGACGGACGCGAACGCGCGAAATACACGTTCTATCTGGTGCACGATGTCTCTACCTGTCATCAAGGTCAACGTTGCATATGATGATGAGCTCAGTATGTTCGGAATCCTTCTTTGCTGTACAAATGTCTGAGGCTGCATAGATATAATTCAGACCTTCTTGTCTACTTTCGTAGGACAAGAAAAAGATATCAACAGAGGATTCGCTAGTATTGCTCTCGATGACGATGAAATTCAGCCAGAAGGAACTACGAGTCGCTTCAAGTACATGCAGCAATTGGTATGGAAGACTCTGCACCTTGGGGAACTATGTTGACGACTTTGATCACAAGCAACGAATAGCGAATCGAGAACAGCAAATGCTAACTATCGAACTGGAAGATATCCATCAAGTCAGTAGTCCTTCTTCACAAAATGCACTCGTTAACCCGGTGAAAATAGCACGAAAAGACTATAGCTGAGCTCGTGACTCGTATTCAAAGCAATACACGCCGCTATGTTGCTTTGTTCTACGAGGCTGTGGACAAGCTTATGCCTACTCCAACGAAAGATATTAGTGACCATGACGAGGTCATGGACATTCTGCTCCATCAGCGTCGCGAGCGAAACGAGCAGACGGAAGGTCCGCAAGAAGGCTTCCCCGCACACCTCTTACGCAGATAGTAAGTCCCTTCGTGGTACCCTTTCTTGTAACTAATCTTGTTATAGTACAATTTATTTTGAACCGCTGAAGTCAGACGTTGCCCTCGCCGTGCGTGACGTCCGGAGTTCGCACCTTGGTAAATTAATCACGGTTCGCGGCATTGTCACTCGTGTCTCTGAAGTGAAACCCCTCCTCCTGGTGAACGCGTATACATGTGACGTCTGCGGCTCTGAAACATTCCAACAAATCTCAAGCAAAACTTTCTCTCCCATCACCGACTGCCAGAACGAGTCTGAATGCAAGAAGGACGGGATTCGTGGAACGCTGCACATGCAAACGCGCGCCAGCAGATTTACTCCTTTCCAAGAAGTCAGGATACAAGAAATGGTAGGCATTGCAGAACTTTCCTTTTCGCTACTCACCCCTCGATAGGCGGACCAAGTCCCGGTGGGTCACATCCCGCGATCAATGACCATCCATGTGCATGGTAGTCTCACCCGCCTCATGAATCCGGGAGATGTCGTTCATCTCGGGGGCATCTTTCTCCCTATACCGTACACCGGATTTCAAGCGATCCGTGCAGGACTGCTTACCGACACTTATTTGGAAACACATCACATACATCAACTCAAGAAACAGTACAGCGACATGGAGATGACCCCGCAAATTCAACACCAGATCGCTGATATGCAAAGAGACCCCGCACTCTACAACAAACTTGCGCAAAGCATTGCGCCAGAAATCTACGGGCACATAGATGTCAAAAAGGCCTTACTCTTGCTACTGGTTGGCGGAGTGACGAAAACGATGGGAGATGGCATGAAAATTCGTGGAGACATCAATGTGTGCCTCATGGGCGACCCTGGTGTAGCCAAGTCACAGTTGCTCAAGTATATATCCAAGGTTGCACCGCGTGGCATTTATACCACAGGACGGGGCTCTTCTGGAGTTGGTCTCACAGCTGCCGTCATGCGGGACCCCGTCACGGATGAGATGGTTCTCGGTATGTCTTCCTTTGTTACGAAAGAAAGTAGGTGTCCTTATACATGAACAGAGGGTGGTGCATTGGTCTTGGCGGACAACGGCATATGCTGCATTGACGAATTTGACAAGATGGAAGAATCAGATCGTACGGCCATCCACGAAGTCATGGAACAACAAACGATCTCCATCTCCAAGGCGGGTATCTCAACAACTCTCAATGCTCGAACATCTGTTTTAGCTGCCGCGAACCCTCTGTATGGACGGTATAATCCTAAGGTTTCACCTGTAGAGAATATCAACCTGCCTGCGGCCTTACTCTCCCGTTTTGACTTGTTGTTTCTCATCCTCGACAAACCGACTCGAGAAGACGATGAGCGGTTAGCACAGCATGTTACTCATGTGCACATGTATAACACCCACCCGCAACTCGAGTTCGACCTAGTGGATCCGACTCTCATGAGGTCAGTACTCGCCCGGTTTACTCTGGACGGTACCTGACACCAAATAACCAGGCACTACATTGCCCAGGCACGCCTCAGGCGTCCCACAGTCTCCCCTGAAGTATCGAAATACGTCGTAGACTCTTACGTTCGCCTCCGCAAATTATCGAAAGATGCTGCTGAGCAGAAGAAGTTACACACCTACACATCTGCACGAACTTTACTTGGAGTTTTGCGCCTCTCCCAGGCACTTGCACGCCTCCGGTTTGCAAATGTTGTGCAGCACGACGACGTCGATGAAGCCTTGCGCCTTATGGAGTGCAGTAAGGAGAGCCTCTATGAAGATGAGGATCGGGAACAGGAAGCCGACCGATCCATCGTTAGCCAAATCTACCGCCTTATCAAACAGATGGTAGCGGAAGGCGGGCAGAAACGGAGAAAGAGGCAAAGAAGATTCGGAAGGGGTTTTAGTGGTGAACCGGAGGATTCTGACGAAGATGAGGGTAGCGAGGAATTGTCGATGATCGACGTTCGGTCGCGTGTCTTGGGCGCTGGTTATAATGAGGCACAGCTTAATGAAACCATCATTGAGGTGAAGGCTCACTTTGTTCCACATGCAATTCACTGACCTGGTCTTTCATGACAGTATGAAAACGTTGACGTCTGGACACGAGTCACAAACGGTTCCCGGCTTCGCTTCATTGACGTTTAGTGCTTAGCTCTTCGTTACATCCAATGTGAATATGTACTTCATGAGTAACTAAATATTATGGTCGCTGCAGGCTTCCTGAGCGGACTGATGGCCCCATCCTGAGGTAGAAAGCATGAAGTCTAAAATCCTGTCTGACCCGTTACTAGGCAGGACAAGAAAGCCTCTTATGTTCGGGTCATGGAAACGCCCCAGAAGTGCTGTCAAAAGTAGATAGTAATCACGTAGGTAGGTCGTTCCCAAATAGATCTGTATCTGCTGTGATCAGCTTCCTACGGTCTATCGCCCTGGATAGGTCAAAGACAGGTAGCGAAGTAGCGCAATTGGCGCAAAAATATGAAAGACACGTAGATGTATACTTCACTCGTATGCGAAGTTGAGCATACTGACGCGAACACCGCGACGATATTGTGGAGGCACGTCTGTCGAACTCAGATGGATCTTAGAGGATTTCCGCCGACACGTCACTGGTGCAATAAGAAGGGAAAACGGCAAAAGTATCGCGACTTGGCACTAGCACCAAAGTCCATTGTGCGATCTTGAAGCCTTCGTTCTAGATTGTAACACAATCTTCAGTGTCGTCTGATGACCCGGTATCCGCGACTGTAAGGACCACGAACACATACCAGGAAAGAGACTGGGACAGAAACCATGTCTCACGACCAGCTCGGACGGGCCCCAACTCATCAGAATCAGCGCATCCCCACTCGTTGACTCGCAAGAGATGACCATGTGACAACGGTCAGCTCGAGAACTTGAGATGGAAACAGTGGGTGGTTTGCTGGATCTAGCACTGGAGTCTTGCCAGAGGAGTTTTTCTCAGAGAAACTGGAAAAGCACAGCAGCTGTTCTGGAATACCGCCTGTAGCAAGTGCGCCAGAGGCGGCGAAGTCGTGTATCCCTCCCGCTTTATCGCTTTGTTTGCGCAGAGGGATGACGGACAACGATAGCAACGCATGTGGATCTACGCGATACACACAGGTTTTGCTATCATCCAGTTTGCTGTAAGAATCGTCCCTTTTTAGCATGGACGGTAAGACGGGGACGCGGCTGCACCCACCTTCGAAATTCTTACAAAATGACGACGTCTCATTGTCAAAAGATTCTTGCTCGACTCGGAAGTGTTGTTCAGCAGACGTCACAAGCCGAATTGCTTGCATGAAGAAGCCTGGTGTTCTAAAGCGCGCAGCAGGATTGGCAGCACACTATTGGGGAACCCAAGCTGCCAGTAGGACAATCACGGGTTCGTAACGAAAGGTAGGCCATAGGACGAGCTTGAGTTGGTCGTCCCTGACTGTTAGTTATGCGGTGCAAGACTCTGGAGCATAAAGTGAAAATTGATCTCGAGACCCCCCTACAAATGATCCCAGTGCTTAGCTCTCCGTTACACCATAAAACGAATATATACATTGCAGGTAGTTAGATATTGTAGGTCCTCCGGATTTCCTGAGCGGCCCTAACGGTCCGATGTGAGGTTGTAGTAGTAGCTGTATTAGAACTCTTAGTGAGGAGAGAAGGAATGCGTCAAGTCTGGGATGCATGATCCCAACTAGAGCCACTGCCTATGCTATCTGGTCTGCCTTCGGCTGTGAGATGACGTCGCTCATCATCACCAGCCTCGGGATCATCCCTATATGTCGGTGCGCTTTCGACGCTTTCTTCATCATCCAAAAAACCTGAATGAAGCTCGGATCGCGTCGAGAGTCCTAGCATATGTTCTTCCTCGTCCGCATCCTCGTCATCCGATACTTCGCCAAATGCATCGTAGAGTTCTTTTGCACGTACCCCCGGGCGTACCGTGCCAGTCACTGAGGTCAAGGCTACGTCCTCCACGGCCAACGACGAGTACGCAGCACGGCGCCTAACACGCCGACGCCAGAAGTATACACCTGCACCAATGCCGAAAAGGAGGACCACACTCAGTGCACCGAAGAACCACCTCGAGTTGTAGACAAGATTGGACATGTCCGAGAACCAGCCTTCATCTGGCGTGGGCGTCATGGAAGGTGTCGCTGATTCCGTAGGCTTTCCAGAAAAAGCGGGCCGGTCGGCTTCCCCTTCAGCACTTTCGTGATCGTCTGGAAGGCCCAACGTGGGCTTCGGGAGGATTTTAGTTGTGACAGATGTGGGAACGTCTATTGTTTCCGGTTCCTCCAATGAAGGGAGAAGGTGTTCATTGCTGGGAAGAGCATAGGTTTTTGCCTTTGAAGGGTCAATGGCGGAGCCCCAAAACATAAGCCTCCAGCCGTGGAACGTTCCATTCTGGCCTTCAACTGATCGGTCTAATACCTTGATGGTCCATTGGCCAAGGGGATTCTCACCCCTAAGATCAGGTCAGAAGTAATTATCGTGGCAGTAAGTCCCATGTCTCACCAATGCTTAATTGACATAAAACGCCAGCCGCGAAATCCTGTGCTGTCGAAGTCTTGTGAACGGGGTGCGGCCAGCACACTCCGTATTCTATTGGGACTGAATAGTTCAACCTCCACGTCACCTCTCCTCGTGTGAGATATCCACACTCTGACTGTCACGTGCTCGATATCCTCAAGATTGTGTTGTTCCATCATTTCCTTCGTCACCGTAAACGTACTTGAGACACCTCCGCGGACAATAGGTACGCCGCCCGTCATCTCACCCTCTTCTTCCAGTAATGAGCCATTATTGACCTGAATGGCTGAGGGGTGAAACCACGCTTGCGGCTTGACGAGAGACCAATTCTGAGCGGCGGTGACAAACGCATACGCGTCGAGTTGTCCGTAACCATACTTGTAGCTGAAGGACCCTCCGGTCGCCGTCTGCTCCCAGTCAGGATCCCCGGGGTTGATCTTCAAAGCGGTTCGCACGCAAAGGTGTTGAATATCACGCCAGGACAGGTCGGGCCTTGGTAAAAGAAGAAAAAAAATAGGCTTCTATCAGCGCGGAATTCAACTCGTATGAGAGTCACCTACCGCACTGAAAGGGCAAGGGCAAATACAGCGGCAGCATTCGGCGCGGCAGCAGATGTTCCTCCATGAGCACTGGAACATTTGCCATCCCCGACATCACTGGTGACCTGAGCACTTCGGTAAGACCCGAGAGGTAATTAGATGACAGTACCCACTATACTCTTCCCACTCCCTGAGCTGTAAGCAACAACCATGTTTGCTGCACAAGATTCAGAGTAGTATGGGTGTAATCCCTTGTAATCCACTGCAGCCACAGTTACGGAATATATGCTGTTGGTATAGCCGTCGAAATTACACTGATCTCCGAACATAGCTCCATTGCCACTAGCGAAGACGAAGATGGATCCCTTTCCACCTCTGCCGTTCTGGACGCCGTTGACGACAGCCTTTTGAATGAGGTATGACGGGGCCTCCATTGACTTCCCGTCATCTGGGGGGCCCCAGCTACAGCTATATATAGACACGTTATGGAAACCATAGTTGAGGGCAGCAGCCTCGTCGACGTCCGTGATCGGACCGGAGAGGATTCGGACTCCAGCAATTTTAGACTCGTAGGCCAAACCAACTCCGCAAACATCGTTTTTTACGGCTCCTATTTGTCCCGCGCAGCGAGTACCGTGGCGGTCATCTGCAAGAACGGGAGTGGGCAGGTCAGTGTGATCGTTAAAGTCGTAAGAGTTTGCAGCGTCCTGGATGCCTGATAAGTAACAGCAAGGAAAGGCGCCGCAAACGACGCACAAAGTTCTCCGCCAGGTCTCTGTTGTTATAATCCAGTCCATCGTCTACAAGTGAGGTTATAACTCCCTGACCAGTTATGCCCATTTCCCAAAGACCGGTCACATTCATCATGTGTTCTGGGAAGTCGGGGTTGATAATATGCCATTGGGAGGGAAATAGAGGGTCAGATATGCCAAGGTCAGCAGCAACAACGCTTGAGGCATTTGGCATCTGATCGGCGGGTGTAGCTGGGGGTGGTGCCCTCTGGATGAGAGTGTCGTCGCGTTTAGTGCGCTGACGAGGAACCTGTTCTTCGAGATAGTGGATTGAAGAGAAGATACGACGAGCTCTTTGCTGGTGGCCTGAGCGCGCCCAAACAGAATTGCTGGTAGCCGCACGGGTACGAAGACTCTCATACCGAGCGTGGACATCGTCCCGGGTGGACCTGGCACGCATTGCTTTCATACTTCGAACGAGCCACAGGTTTTGAAGCTCGCCTACTTGCTCTACGACTTCCACACCAAGTTCTCCAGCACATTCGTCCAAGGATGCTCCGGCTGCAGGGTTATGCTCCAAAACGAAATAGTCATGGGTCAGGTACGAGCGCCTTCCCGGGGAATAAGAGCATGCTGGCTTTGCGACCAGTGAAAACAGTAAAAGCCATGGTAGATGGCAGGGGCAGAGACGCATATCCCCAAGCGTTGCCTAATCTTTGAGAACTCTACTGCGACTGGGACGCGGTGTCTGCATAGATATCCAAATAAAGCCAAACTTCCATGCCGGAATCCTCTTCTGGTAATTCAGATACAGTTCATGTAACCTTGACTTGGACACCAGCTGTCGAGCTCCGGAAATGTCAGCTGGCGCTGATGCAGACAGGCTGTCCTTGGGGGTAACACAGATGTCGGTGAGGCTATGTACACGCAAAACGTAAAAAGAAAGCATCGGTTTTGTCATTTGCGCAATCCAGTTGCCTGATCGCAGATGTATGAAGAGGGTAAAAAGTCCATAAGGTGACAGGAGTATGTACGACGGAGTGCGCCCGTGCCAAACGCTTATCAGGCAACAAGTTTCTCTCCCGTGAACAACTTACTCAGGGAGAGTCCTGGAAACGAACCCCTATCGTTCGACACACATCATGGTCCTCTGACAGCACGACTGAAGACGGGGGTAGAAGGACAGACAGGGAAGTCCAGAAAATACATGTGTTGAAGGGACCAACTACCCACTCACACAGCCTGGGACGTGCACTGAATGACTACTCAAGTTACTGCATTGTGAATTAGCGAAGAACAGTTAGCTACAGCGGTTATCGACACAAACCAAGTGTTCAGCTACAGATATATCTCCATGACGGTCCGGTTATACATACACTGCGCCCCTCCGAAAGTCCAAAAGTCGTTGCTCGGGGTGCTATGACACCAGTCGCAAAGGAGTGGAACTTCTTGGAAGCGGACGGTGGGGAATACGTTGTGACGAAGCAGCTCCGAGTGCAGATGTGCATCGGGCAAGCTGGGCTCGCCGAAGTTCCTCATCTATACGCCACATGCCCTGAACGAATGCATTGCGATCAAGGCTCCCTGTTTTCTGTGGATCACAGTCATTCCTATGCAAAAATTGTGTTGGACGATTGTTGGGGTTGACTAGGCTGCAGCCCTTACCATATGTCCCAAAGCTTGCGTCGGTCGAGGCGAGATGTTTTCCATATATACTTGACTATACGTCCATTCAGTTTTTCTTCTGCACTCACTAGTGCGCAGTTGCTGTCCGTGTCGCTGGTAAGGTCGGGTTCCCTGCTATCTGGGGACAAGATGGCATGATCCTCGTGTTGCGTAAGTAAATCCAACGAAAGGCCTCTCCATCCCGCAGATTGTCTTTCCTTTTGAGACGTCGGTTTACAAGGCAGAGTCCCTTTCTGGTTGTGTTTCTCAACCTGACGTTGACCTAACACAGCACTAACAAACAGCGATTCGTATCGCGAACGAGCAGAAGGAGGAACAGGGGTAGGTCGGTGAAGGGGAGAATACATGGCACTTTCGCCTGTTGCACTGCTATGGATGCTCGTTCTGGAAGTAGTGCTCACAGTGCTAAGAGTTGACGACCGGTCAGACATCGACCCCGAAGGGGGGGTAAGGGACGTCTGGGAAGCAGGAGTTCGAAAGCGTGGAGCGTAAGAAGGTGGGGGCGGAGGCGGTCGACGTGTCTTCAAGGTCGTCAGTGTCGAGGAACTGGTTGCCGATGTAGGCCGAGTTGGAGGTCTGGATGATAAAGAAGGTCCGATCTTCGCTTTTACTGTATCAGCTTCTGGGGTAATCTTTGACGCTTCCCCGGGTGTCCTCCAGTTAGAGGGCAGTGCAGCAGATGAATCGGCCACGGACGTAGCTGATACATCCTCAAAAGAATCAGCGATACTCGCGGAGTCAATATCGGTAGCGTTTCCAGCATTGTGGAATGATGTACTTGGATTAGGAATTTCTAAGTTACTTCCCTCAGATGAAAGCGAAACAGAGTGAAACGATGAGATAGAAGAAGCCGGGGCATGACGGAGACGAGCGGTGCCAAATGTTTGAGGGGGATAGGTGTGCTCGACGGTCAGAGAATCCGAGCTACGCGGAGGACGAAGCATGGCGCCCGAATGTCCCTCTAGTGACAGCACACGGGGAACAGGGCTCGCCCCGGCTGACAAGTAGGAAGGCTTGCGCGGCGGGAGCGGTGGTCGTTGTTTTTGGGGTGATTCGAGATGGATAAGTGGCGTTGACATATCACGAGCATCATTGGGTTGATCCTTGCTGCCCGAATAGAGAGGTAGGCTCGACTCACAGACGTTGGTCGACCGGCTGTTGCCAGCTTCGCCAGTCTGAGACGGAGTGGGTGATCCCCCAAAAGGACCATCCTCTACAACCCAATCCTTCAAGTCAATCAGAGATACCCTGCGATATACAGTAGGAGACTGTGGCTGCGATCCGCCTGGAGGGACCGGTGTCACCAGCGGCACTATTGTTTGCAGCGTACCTGCTGAGGTGGTCGATTCGGATGACTGGGGCGTTCCATGTCTTGGCTTGTATGGGACAGAAAATGAGGTGCTCGCAACTGTTGTCGACGTCGGTGGCAGCGAAGAGGGTGTCGTCAACGCCTCGAAGGCTTTTATCCTTGACTGAAGAGACGCAGAGGGCATGACCTCGGATGTCGACAGCAGGGAGGCATCTACTGCGCCCAAATTGGACCCGCCGGCCGGACTACATCCTCATTGGGAAACTTCCCGAATACCTGTCAGCTCCATAACGTTGCAGAGAGCCAGGCAACATGTCCGACGATAAAGAAGTTCTCTACGCAGTCGCAGGTCAGTATTTCAGCTTTCTTAAACAGACTACCCCACTTGGACCATTTTGCCAGACTTCTGTCTCATTCCAATGGGGACTGGGGATTCATCCGTGGGCACAACTATCTTTCGATTCTGCTAGCTGGCAAACACGACCTTTATGCCTTCTAGGTCGCAGAGTACATTGCAGAGTGTCAAACGGTCCTTCAAAAGTCAGGGCTGACGTTCAAAGTCAGTGTTTGAGGTCGTCGCGCGTTTCCTTTTCTAACGTTGGTAATGGGCTTGAAGATGCAGTGCGTATTGCACCATCCTTTTAACGACAGGTGTGGAAGACTCACTCCGCCCCGAGTGGATACGGGACAAACCTAGGTTTGCACGTCCACTTCTTGATATTTCCTTGCGATAACGAGTCCGCAGAGGGTCCCTGGAACGAGGTTTGCAAGGCTATTCACGACTGTCACGCTGCTGTGCATCAGTTAGGTGCACCACGCATTGCGACAGACATTCGTATCGGCACACGCACTGATCGCGAGGCGGTACTTGGTGAAGGTAACAACCGGAAAGTTCGCCGCGTTGAGGAGATCTTAGCAAGCAAGCAAGGAGAACCGCATTAGAAAACCTCTAGCATTCGCGGAGTCGTAGTAACAAAAGGGCCTTGTAATATGTGTGGTATATTAGATGATGAGTGCGGGCTGGGGGCCCCTGGCAGCATAAATCCGTGCCAGCAGTTCAACTACTCCAGTATCTAGGTGCTCTTCGCCCTCATTGATCCCATCTTGGTGCGACTCGTATGGTATTGCTCCTCTCGCGTCCTCATCCACGTAGGAATCATCGCCTAACCCGCTACCTATTCCTTGTTGAGGACTATCTTCTGCTGACTGAACCGGTAAAGGTTGAGGTATCACGCTCCCTTGTGAATCGCCCAGCACCGCAGTCTGCGCCACTCCCATACTCTGACTTGCGGAAGGTCCACCAGTAGCGGATGACCATATTGTGGACGCTCCAATACCACCGCCACCGGCTAGTATGCTGGCGCCTCCAGCATGTTGTCTGCGTCGTACAGCAACGTGTTGACTCTGACGGAGTGCACGATCGTATTCCTGGACGCGATCAGCCATGTCTTTACCGCCGTGGGGAGAAGTCACATTGTCAGCTTTGGTACTGAGGGCGGCCATCGCACGTCGTCGTGCACTTAGGTCGGCCAAGCGAGTCAAGTATAAGGACCCAGTTGGATCAGAAGGATTCCAGTCTGGATTTGCTGCCTGTGCGGAACTTCTGAGCGTTACTTGTTAAAATGGAACCAAACAACAAACCTTGAAGTTTAGGAAGCTCTTCTCCATCTTGCCTTCCCGCGAAAGCATTCTCTCATCCCGTATCCCAGTAGGCGCACCAAACTGTGAGCATCATCAACGGCTGCTCGTGTTTCATTGGAGCTTGCAACTAACCTTGACATTACCATGTCGTTTGAAGTCAAATTCGGCAAAACTGCAAACATAGCCTCGTCCTGGAACCCAGACGGTGAAGTCGTGGAAGAAGTCAACGATAGCAGGAGCACATGGGGGTAAGGAGAACCACAGGACAAAAGGAGTCGTCACTATGGAAACAATCTCCTGCAAAAAAATCAAGATCTTCATGGCAAATAGTGCCCCAAATTCTTGGTGGACCTATCGTCGTTGGAGTGAGCAAACGGTAAGATGCATAAATGAAATAATATACTCGTTTAGAATGAAGCTGTCCCTTCCATTCGTCTGGCATGTAATGTGTATACTGGATCACTTCAGTCATGAGCAATTCGGGATCGAACACGCTGTTGTCTTCTGGTATCATCGCGCGAAGAGCGGCCAAAATGGAACCGAATACTCCAAGGTAGAACAAGACCGTACGGTGGGGGGTAATTTCAAAGTGGAGCACCAAATCAGGGTCGATGACGGATGCAAGAACGAGCACTGCAGCAAACGAACCAGCGATGAACGCTGCAAATCTATGGCAGACATCAATGAGCGCAAAATAGAGCAGCATTCAAACTAACCGCAGAATTATAGTCATCTTCTCATTAGGAAACTGACCGATGTACATGCTCGCCAAAGGATACGATTCGTTCAGGCGACGAGTGAAGAGATGGGATAACTCGTTGAATTCTCGGAACTTCCATTGCGCGTAGGGCGTGTACCGGCGACCACCAATAGAAGAAGGATTCTTGTGATATTCC
Source organism: Pisolithus thermaeus (assembly GCA_024663475.1). Taxonomy (NCBI): domain Eukaryota; kingdom Fungi; phylum Basidiomycota; class Agaricomycetes; order Boletales; family Pisolithaceae; genus Pisolithus; species Pisolithus thermaeus. Next base: position 202,835 of record JANFAF010000008.1, read on the forward strand.
TATAGACGGTTTATGAGTAGCTAGGGGACACGGTGTGTGGAATGGCCAACCTCAAAGTAGCGGAAGAAGGAGTACATAATCATGTAAAGAACAATGAAGGGAGCGAAGATGGCATTCAGGATACCCATGAAGATAAACCGTCGTCTCAAACTGTTGCACACATTCAATGATACAAATATCAACCGGTGATACAGCACTTACCCTTCAATAAGCGCGGCGCGATTTTTATTCTTCAGGAAAACCTTCCTCACGCGTCCACGCTGATCGAACAAATACTCCATCAAGCAAAACCTCAAGTTCCACTCCAAGACTCGCGTCAATGTCTTCCCGCTGCCTTCACCATTGTCTCCGTACAACAATCTCTTCAGAGTATGAGGGAGTGGCACACGCAGATCTAACATATCTTTGTTGAACAACGCAATGAGGTAATTTTCTTGTCGCATAATCCGATTGGCAATGTCGTGAGCATCTAGTGATGCAGTAGTAGGACTGGCAGGGTTGTTGTGGGATGCTGAGGAGACGGCTGTAGTGGGATTCTCTTCACGGATGGCAGCTATTCGCCGGACAACCTCTGGCCACGAAATTGTTTGAATATCAGCCTAGGGCGTGAATGAGTAAGTCGATACCAGAGACAACACTTCAGCCGATAAATGGGACGCACATCGGGAATACGTAGTAGGTGGGTGTAGAAACTGTACATATCAGCAAGACGCATGACATCAAACACAAATGCTATGATTTGCCAGGCGTAGAACGCGGCGAAGAGTAAGAAGACAAACAGCATGAAACCAGAAATCCTGGATCACATTTTCAATACGAGAACCGATTTCAATAAACGTAGACACTTGCTTTGTCACACAGTGGTCGACGACAATATCCGAAAGACGGGTCGCATCATGTTGCCCTAACCGGCTGTAGTCGACGCAACCCAATAAAAAAGTCGAAAAGCCGATAACAAACCCTACTGTCCTACGAGTTATGAGTGAGACTCTTGAGGTGAAAGGCGGTAAGTGATACCGACAAAAGGTTTAGGCCACGCGCCAGGGCAATCGAGTATATCCCCTTCCCCTCGTAGTACGCATACACTTCTTGCAAGAATGCATCCAAGTTACACACATTAACCCAGTTCCATAGCGCGCGTTCAGCAGCGTCCAATCCACGTAACCGGCGCTGAGACGGCTGCCGCGGTGTCGGAGCCTGAGGGACATTGACATCCAATTCCGAAGGTCTTGGAGGTATAGACAACGCTGGGGTTGTTTCGAGGGGGTCAGCAGTCTCCCGTGGCAAGGACCTTGCAGAATTAGAGTGGAGGGGTCGTGAACGAGCCTTTCCCTTGTAGGGCTGCGCATTGGTGGGTGGGGGCAAAGGATGGCGCGTCGCCTCTATCATGAAGCTTTGTGGCACCTCTCCATCGTCAGAGTCTTGCTCATATAGCTTGTCCTCCTTGCGAACATTTGGTCGTAGCGGGCTTAAACCCAAAGCATCTCCATGTAAAGCCTTGCGTTTTCCATGCGACTTAGGACTAAACACTCCTGTTCGAGCCATCTGGCCCGCTTCAATGTCTAGTTCTTCGTTCTCGTCCTCCTCCTCTACCAAGGATTGGTTAACTTGCATGTATCCGCGGTGTGTCCGTCCGAGCGGGTTAAGCATGTGAAGGAGCTCTCGGGAAGTCGATAAGCCACCAATAGCGTAGGTGGAAGGGGAAGAGTGATCGTCTCTCGGCGAACGCGACGTTGAAGCAGACATAAATTGACAGCGCAGAAGCTATCCAGTGGCACAAGCCCGTCTAAGTTCAGCGCTCAGCGCTGAACAGCAGCCAAACTCGGAGGCCCCCCATAATAGGAACATCCTCGGTTTCTCAGTAGCAGTAAAATATACATATACAGATACAGAGCAGTAGTATTCAGGCCGTCCCATCTACCATATCGATGCTACTGGCAGCACTCAAGACGGCCTTTAACCCAGACGCAGCGATATCTGAATCATGGCCAATGCCCCAAGCAGCTGCCTTTTTAGACTTCCCACCGACCTCGTACACCAGCTCCACAAAGGAGACGGCCGTCACCTCCGCGCCCTCACCAATCGAGTGTTCGGAATATTCTCTAATCGACAGAGTTCCTTTGATCTGCGAATGAAGAGCCGCAAGCAAGGCCGACAATGGACCGTTCCCTTCTCCTGTGACTTGCCGTACCTCACTGTCAATCAGCAACTCGACAGCGATACACAGGCGGCCAGCCTCGTTGGGCTTCTCAAGGTTAAACGATACAAGCTCGAATCGTGAGCTGTGCGGAACATCGTAGCCGTACGTTTCCTTAAACAACTGTATGAGGCTGTCATATGATATCTGACCGCCTGAGTTAAAGGTGGCACGCTGAACGACCTCGAAGAAGGAAGCCTGAAAGCGCCGCGGCAATTGCAATCCCAGAGAATTAACGATGGCATCCGCGACGTCAGCTTGTCCAGACGTGGGGTTAAAGCCGACGTTTAGCTTCAGTTCAGGTAAGACGCGCTCGCCGATAGCACTATTCACGGCACTAAGCACAGCCCGTAGACCTGAGGCAGTAATGTCAGAATCAACACCCACGCCCCACCAGGATTGCGAGGTCCCGCGCGCCTCCTTAATGTTGTCGGTGGCAGCGACCAGCTCGATGTATGACGCGGCCTTGGCATTTTCACCATCTCCGATGGTATGTTCGCTGTACTCGCGAAGAGTAAGGTGTATGTCCAGGTGAGTGCGGAGAGCGTCGAGAAGAGCGGATATAGGGCCATTCCCGTCGCCTCGAACAATCCGTAGAACACCATCAACCTTGATGGTACCGTCGATATAACGGTGTTCGTCGCGAGTTTCGTCTTCATCCAAGGGCTCAGCCGAAGGCTCCGTAGTAATATTGAAGGATTTCAGCGCTAGCCTTCCTTCATACTTCGGGCCACCAAAGTAGTAGGTACTCCGGAATGCAGTCGTTATATCTTCTACTGTCATCTCCCGAGCCTCACGGTCAGCCATGGCCTGAACAACCTGGTAAAATGCAATCTGCATCTTGCGAGGTAGGTCGAGATCGAGATGCTGCTTGACAAGGTATGCAACGCCGCCTTTGCCGGACTGAGAGTTAACGCGGATAACTGCTTCGTATGTGCAGCCCAAGTCAGCGGGGTCTATCGGGAGGTATGGCATACTCCAAATCTGCGGTTCGCCATTGGCAGAGTTCCGTGCATGACGTTGCTTCTGATCCTCGAAGCCCTTTTTGATAGCGTCCTGGTGAGAGCCGGAGAATGCCGTGAAGACAAGTTCGCCGGCGTAAGGGTGGCGGGGATGGATAGGTAAATCGTTGCACTGGGTCACCACGTCAATGACACTCTGAAGGTCACTAAAATCCAAATTGGGAGAGATTCCCTGTGTGTACAGATTCAGCGCAAGGTTGACGATGTCGACGTTCCCAGTCCGTTCGCCATTTCCGAACAGACACCCTTCTATTCTATCGGCTCCACCGAGGACAGCCAGTTCTGCAGCTGCAATGCCCGTGCCTGCCGAGACGTTGAGTGGTAAACATTTTGACGATTTGTAGCATACCTCGATCATTGTGAGGATGTAAACTCACGACTACGTGCTCGCGCTCAGAAATGTGCGTGCAAAAATACTCGATCTGGATGGAGTATGTCAAACAAATGCAAGGGTATCAGCTAAAACCTAGCACTTACCTGGTCGGCGTAGTGGTTGGGAGGAGCTACCTCGACAGTCGCAGGGAGATTGAAAATAATTCTATTATCGCCAGTACCTGCCTTTCCCCATGCAGCTCTGACTGCTTCGCAAATTGCAACAGAAAAGTCGACTTCAGTCTGGGAGAATGTCTCCGGACTATACTCGTATCGAAACATAGTACCGTGAGAGGCAGTATACTGGTCCGAGAGGTCGCGTACAATCTTCGTGTGGGACACGGCAAGATCTATCGTCTGCTCTTTGGAGTTACGAAAGACGACGTCGCGGAACAATGCACATGTTGCGTTGTACATGTGGATGATGACACGTTTTGCCCCGGCGATGGACTCGAACGTCCGTCGAATGAGGTCTTCACGCGCAGGTGTCAAGACCTAAGGTCATGGCGTCATTCTCAAACATCTGACTACGTTCACCATTACGGACCTGGATCCAAACATCGTCGGGAATTTCGTTTTTTTCTACGAGGTAGCGGACAAAATTGAAGTCGGTATCACTGGCAGCGGGGTAGGCGATCTCGATCTCCTTGAAACCACACTTGACGAGCAATCTGAAGAAGGTGAGTTTTTGATCGGCGGTCATGGGGTTGGTCAGGGCCTGATTCCCATCACGCAAATCGGTGGATAACCAGATGGGGGCCTTTTTGAAAGTTCGTGTGGGCCATTTTCGCTCATCGAACTGGAGGGGGATGTACGGCTGGTACTTTTGAGAAGGATCGATGCTGGACAAGACAACATTAATGTACGCCTCTGTCGGAGACAGAACGACCAACGTACAGCATGCAACCCATGTCAGAGGTCGTTCTAGGCGATGGGGACGGTGAGGGATGGGATGGGAAACGACAGCCGCTAACCAGAGTTGTTGACTGAATGGACTCGAGTCATTTGTGGTCACCAAAAACGGTCTTCCGGACCGCGCTGGAGCCTGCCAATCCTTACCCTGGATAGTTTACATAGATCTCGGACTCGTCACATATCAGTGGAAGCTGGTTACACGACGCGCGGCCCGGTAAGGGGTGATCCGTTACTGATAACAAGTCGACTGATCCAGCTAGAGTAGACATGTCTCTCACTCTCTCGACGAAAACAACACCCTTTCCTTATGCCGCGATTGCAATCGCGACTTACACTCAGAAAGCAGACGTTAATTACGATGAGTCTGTAACCACTGTTACGCTGGCTTTGGATGGTGTCCAATATACTGCTGAGGACGAGATAGTATATGCCTTGGCCAAGGCAGGAGCATTGGATGCGGACAGCCCCAAGGTACGCTTTAGAGGGTTATTCGAATTTAACGTTCCAAGCTGGAATGCCTTTGCAGGCAACGACATATTCTACGCTGGCAAGAACACTACCCACCGTAACAGGAGTTTCCGACATTCTATCTATCCTGGACTCGATTGACAATCGTCTCGCTTATCATACGTTCCTTGTAACCAACGACATTACTGCCGTGGATTGGCTTCTCTGGGGAGCGATAAGAGGTACCGTGGTGGTTTTATCACATGTGGTTGTTTGAACATTTGCCCACGTTTCTTTTCTCCAGCATCGATTAGGACGTTAGGCTTGCTCAAGAACGGGCAGCATGTCCATGCACTCCGATGGTTCTCTCATCTGGAGAGTCTTGAAACAACTCAAATTGCTCTCGCTGCCGTCACGGCAGCCAAAGCGAATAAGGCACGAAATACCAAGACGGCGGCAAGTTTCGCCCTAGGATTGCAAAACGCGAAACAAGGTGAAGTAGTCACGCGCTTCCCGCCCGAGCCTAGTGGATACCTGCATATTGGACATGCGAAGGCTGCCATGCTGAATCAATACTTCGCGAAGATGTACAATGGGAAGCTAATCGTTCGGTTTGATGACACAAACCCAACGAAGGAGAAGGTGCTTTTTGTCTTTGTCAAAACTTCTCTGTGAGCTCATTCAATGTCAGACTGAGTTTGAAGAAACCATCCTCGAAGATTTAAGCTTACTTAACATCAAAGGGGATAGCATCACGCACACATCGGACTACTTCGATACCATCTACGATCTTGCGATCCAGCTCATTAAGGCGGGGAAGGCTTATACCGACGACACGGAACAGGCCCAGGCATGTCTAACCTTTTCTTCTCGCGGACGAACGTCTGATTGGGATAGATGCGAGAGGAACGTGGCAAGGGTGTTGCTTCCGCACACCGCGATGACTCGGTGGAGGACAATCTAAAGCATTTTTCCGAGATGAAGGCTGGTACTCCGGAGGGTGTGCGCTGGTGCTTACGGGCGAAGATTAGCGTGGATGACCAAAACAAGGCTCTCAGGGACCCCGTGATCTACCGGTGCAACCTTAACCCTCACCATAGAACAGGGTAAGTGGTATACAGTTTTCGTTGACCTCGACTATACCTGTGCATGGTAGAGACCGATGGAAAGTTTATCCCACGTACGATTTTGCGTGCCCGATCGTAGATTCGATTGAGGGTGTGACACACGCTCTGCGGACGAATGAATACCGCGAACGGAATGTGCAGTATTATTGGATGATCGACGCACTGGGTCTCCGTCCCGTTCATATATGGGATTTCAGGTTTGTCAAATAGGTTCCAGATTTCTACCGGGAATACTCATAGGTTTCACACTTCAAGCCGCTTGAACTTCATCTACACTCTTTTGTCCAAACGTAAGCTTCACTGGTTTGTTGATAACAAACTCGTGAAAGGATGGGATGATCCGCGGTTTCCGACCATCCGCGGTGAGTATAATATACTAGACTCTGAGTCGTCGGCGGTAACCCGATACATCCAGGAATCCGCCGCCGCGGCATGACGGTCGAAGCACTCTCGCAATTCATGCTGGCACAAGGACCTTCCCAAGCCATCGTATCTCTGGAGTGGGATTCTATTTGGGCGATCAATAAGAAGGTGATCGACCCAGTCGCTCCACGATTATGGGCCATTGTCACACATAATATGTACGTGTGTCCTTTAGGGGTGCCTGTATACACTTTCTAATGGTCGTAGTGTCCCTGTGATCGTCAACGGTGCGCCGGAGTCAGCGGAGGTGAAACAGCTCCCTCTCCACAAGAAAGACCCCACAATAGGGCAAAAAAACGTAGTGTATACGAAGACTATTCTGATGGAACAAGAGGATGCCGCATCATTTGAGGACAACGAAGAGGTACAGTTACTTGGCGCATTTTCAAAACGCAGCCTTGACGCGTTTCTCTCAGATCACTCTCATGGACTGGGGTAACGCCTTGGTCCAATCAAAGACCATCGGTCCACACGGTGAGATCACCTCGCTTACGATGGACCTTCATCTCGAGGGCGACTTCCGTCAGACCAAAAAGAAGATAACGTGGCTCGCACAACCCACGGACGTCCATCGGTTAACAGCTATTACCCTTCTCGACTACGACTACCTCATAACTAAGAAAAAACTCGAAGAAGACGACGATGTGAAGGACTTCGTCACCCCGGTCAGCGAGTTCCGCGAAGCTGCGTTCACGGACGCAAATGCGGCTGCACTCAAAAAGGGAGACATCATCCAGTTCGAGAGGAAAGGATATTATATTTTCGACGGCACTGCAGAAGACGGAAAGCTGGAATTCATCAAGATACCCGATGGACGGGCCGTGAATCTGGCGAGCAAGGCCGCGGGAAAGGACACTGTAGGTCGTGGAGTACCTGTCGCTGCCTCCAAGCCGGCATTGTTGGAAGCTGGCCCGCAGCCAGCATCGAAGATGTATGAGGTTGCGAAGGTGTGCGGAGAGCAGCCCGTGACTCCAGTTTCTTCCACGATGTATGAAGTCAGAAGTGTGTATGAGTGACCGGATCAATTTCGGTCATTTTTTTACTTACAAGATTTCTCATGATCAAGACCGTATTCGTCCTTCCCTTTGACTTCTACATATATACAAATATACACCTGCCGAAGCATCGTGCATCCGACCCCATAAGGCTACGTGAAAGCAACACGAAAGGGCTACAAAGGAACCACCTATTACGCATCGGAATTCCTGCGCCGAGAATCACTGCAGACCGCGGAACGGAGTCTGGACGCAGAATGACGATGGGTTGAATGTTCAGGTCGTGCACCGAACAAACCGACTCTGATGTGCAACCTAATAAAAGAAGCGAATACAGCGACGAGGGAGTATTTACGGATACACGGATAAAAGAATGGAATAAAAAAACCGCTCAACTCGTACAAGTGATTGAGGAGAATGGGTATATCTTGCTTATACCCCTGCGAGGAAGTACCGAGGGTGTCTTACAAGGTAGTTCGCCGTAGTCGTTGGCGGAGACTAGCCAGTGATTTGGCTCTCCAAATTTTTGGGCGATCATGATCACCTGGGTAAGGATGGAAGCGACTTCGTCGGAGTACCTCCACCAGAATGAACGTAACTGATACCACAAACAGATCAGAAAAAGGATGACCCTTCAAGCATCGAAATAGACCCACCGATAAGTTCTTCCACTGACACCACGGGGTGGATTTCGAACTCGAGGTAGTCATGACCCAGCCCCGGTATCGGCGCAGCTATCAGACGATCACCAACACGTAAACTGTTGGTGTGGAATTGTCCCTTGACTTGATTAGAATCGTGGTCCAAGAGCTGGACGGATTGAGTGATTCCACGTCAGTAAAAGTCTATGACCACGTACTGTCAATCCTTCAGGTAAAGCCATCCAGAAATAGTCTGTATCGAATCGGGTAGGAATTCCGAGAACGTTTCCACTGTGGGCAGACGCGAAGATGAGGATAGGGAAGTGAATATGATAGGGCATAACGTACGACAGGATACCGCTCTGACGTCCAAATACGCCCTTGGCAGATATGCGCTCCTTCCCAATGACGATTTCTATGGGCTGGAAACCCTTCCACTTGATTTCTGCCACCACTGATCCAGCCTTGTTGCATATGGCGGTCCTGCGGGTGTCCCTGGAGTCGTCTTCGCTCTCTGTATCTGAGTCCTTATCGACGCCTCGGATGAAGTGAGGACGAGTCAGGATTGTATATCCAAGAGCACCAGTCTCTGAATGAACGAGGGAGGAGTTGAGAATGTCTGATTTAGTGAATTTGAAAAGCATTGTGACGGGGGAGGGCATACGCAGGGAAACGGAAAAGCTCGATTACACCCGTTCCTTATGTAACTTGCAGTGATCGCGTCTTAGCATGGGAGAACATGATGTAAGCATCCTTTGGTCTTGTTGACACCGTGGCGAGGGGAAGGTGTCAACACAAAGCCAAACAAACCAAAAGGCTAATAGTGTTCAGCCACGACAACGGCGACGACGACGACGGCAACTGCGACGGCCTCAGCAGCAATCAGCGACAACGGCACACTCTTACTTCATTCGGAAGAACTGGCTGCAGGCGGATTTGACTATTCGTCGGACTGTACGCGTGTTGGAGGGGTACTCTTCGTGGTCTCGGTTCGCTGTAATCAAGCTCCATTATAATCCCGGTTGTTTGGAATGGCCCAACGTCGTTCGCCGCACAGAGTCAGCGCATCATCACCAATTAGTTCCAAAGGTCGCAGCCGAAAGTATTCTCTTCGTCACTTGTCCGCTGCAAAACGCGCTCTTGCATTCGTGAACAGATTTCAACATTCTGCGATTAATTCCCACGCCTCGCGCGCGTCTGCATCCTCTTCCGATAGTGCACTCTCTATTCGTCCCATCCTCGCCACCGTTCAGCCCAACCTCAGGAGGCTACCGTCCCGTCAGAACGTTCTGTACCAGAATAATATGCGCGATACCAGTCAGAATGTTTACGTCTCCATTGGCTCGAAGAGAAAACGCGTCGTGTCAGCCAACGAGAACGCACACGCTCATGGGCGGCCGGCGCGTGGTTCTGGCAGACACAAAAGATTTAAGTCCAATACGCCGCAAAATTTGGAAAGCGACGACGATGACGACGATGAAGGTGGTTCTATGGACGTCGACTCTCAATTGCCTTGGGGAGAAGCACTCGATTCCGATGCGGACACCGACAACGCGGAATCATGTAAGTTGTGTGTAGTTACTCGTACTACCTCATTCATTATCCTACAGCCGATGAATACCTCATCAGCGAGGCTCCTTCCCGACAACTCTTACGTCTACGAAAGGATGAACTCGTTCGCCTCTACAATGCGGCTGGGCTGGTAGACGATCCGGAATCATTTACAAAGCCAGAGCTGGTGGAAGCTATCGTCGCGGCGCGTGACGACGTCGCATCGTTGCCACCTTCGTCGCCTCCAGCCAGGCCTGACAGTATCTCTAGCGATTACTCCTCAGATGACGGCAATGTCGCCGGAGATGAAGAGACCGACATTGGGGTGAAATACCGTGCGCCATTTGGACTTAGGCGGCGTGCTACCGTCAACTGCATGAGCAATATGGATCCGCGTGCCCTCAAAACGCGGAGTTTGTCTATGGGCCAGTATAACGTACTTCCGAGCCCCGAAGGGCTTAATGCAATACCGAAGGTGAAAACTGATTTAAACGGTGCTCCAAGGTGTGTTACCTTATTGAAATCAACTGAGTACGGATGTCCTAACTGCAGCAGGCGGAAAAACGCCCGGTCCGTTTCCAGTCGCTCGTCGCCTCCACCTAGCTGCGCCAACGCTTTGCCATCTCCTCCTGCAACACGTCATCGTAGGAATAAATCTCCCAAAGAGCGCGTGCCGTCGCAAGGCTCATATACCAGATGCAAGAGCAAGGCGAAGCAAGTAGAATTCGACGAGGATGTTGATGTGCAGTCTCCTGTCCCTTCAGCTGAGGAGAGTGAACTCACTGACCTGTCGGAATTGGAGAAGAAAATTGTCCCTTCCAATGCAGGTCCTAGGCGCCTTCGCAGTAGGGACAAGGGGAATGGTGACATAACGGCACATCCTACTGTCAAGGATTCTGACACCACACCACGTCAGACCAGAGGTAGGACGCGATGCATACGGCAAACAGGTTCAGAAGTGGAAGACGAGTTAGTGGAAGATGACGAAGAGGTAGATGAACTAATCTCGTCGCCTTCTCCGACGCCGCCGCCTCCACAGGGTCGTCAGACGCCTGTAAAGAGACGGCTGCGACCGCGGAGAGTACAGCGCATGCCACCAACTGATGATGGCGGTGAGGGTGACGATGAGGATGAACCGGAGGAGCTTAATCAACCCGAAACTGGGGAAGATGCGGAGGAACATGGAGTTGAAGAAGATGCAGAGGAACACGGAATTGAGGAGGATGAAGTCGAGGAGGATGTAGATGAAGACCTGGATGATTCTGAACGCGGTGATGAGGATGACGAGTATGTTGCTGGTCTCGTGACCCCGGCGGAGTGCGAACCGCGCAAGTTACGGAGCGGAAAGGTGGTGGGTGGTGAAGGTCTACGTGACGGCGCCGATGAAGAGGATAACGAGGAGGATGAGATTGACCTGGAAGCTGGGTCTATAGACCTTGACGCGGAGTGTGTTGAGGGTCTCGACGAGGAGGAAGACGAGGCTATGGATCATGACGATTGTATGTCCCAGCTTTCCCGAGCGCGGTCCATACTGACCATTGTGCCAAGTCGATCTTACCCTCGCCACAAAGAAATCCCTGGTGCGCCTACGACGGGATGACCTTGTACGTCTTTGTGAAACTCGAGATTTGGACGTCGCCGGCACCAAGCCTCAGCTAGCTCAGTCACTGTTACAATGGCGAGATCGTCACGCAAATGGTTTCTCGTCACCTTCTTCCACCGGCACAGTCCGTCCGCCGTCTACTGTTCGCGTCCGTGGGCATCGTCGCACAAAGAGCAAGAGTCCTCCCGTGCTGATGCGCTCGCATCGTGTGCACCAAGATGAACCTCGAACACCACCCCTATCCAATGTGGCGGGCACCCAACCCGAACCGGAACTCGAGCTAGATCTGGAAAGCTTGGGCCTTGAGGACCGCGAAATACCACCGGATAAGTTAACCAAACTTGAGAAGATTGGCAGTGGTGGGTTTAAGGACGTGTATATTGGCCGCTTCAAAGGTCGTAGGGTCGCCATTGCTGAATTTCGAGACCAATTGAGCTCTAGTACGTCTTTTGTTTGATGTTGCCCTCTCGCATGATAATGATTCGTAATCAGTGGATATCAAAGAGCTCAAGCTCCTGGGCGGATTCAATCACCCAAACATCGTCCGTTTCGTGCGTCTATCTGGCTATACTATATATGTCCACTGAGGAAATTTTGATAGCTCGGTGTTTCTCTCCCTGAGAATCCGCGCGAGTCACCAGTCATGATTGTCAGCGAGCTTTGCGCAAATGGCGATCTTTTTGACTACGTCCGCAATGTCCCTCCTCCGTCTCTATATAAAGTTGTGCGTACACGTCACTTCTACCGCATTCTACATTCTCAGTCCCTTGTAGTTGAATATAATGCTCGATATTGCTCGTGGATTGGAATATCTGCACATGCGCAAACCGTCTGTGATTCACAGGGATTGCAAGTCGTCTAATATCCTAATAACCTCTCGTGGGACTGCAAAGATCGCAGATTTTGGACTTGCCAAGGTTAAGCAGTCAACACGCTCGATGGTGCGCAGCCTAGTCGGTACCGTTAATTGGCAAGCCCCGGAACTTTGGCACGCTCATCCCAAATATAATCACAAAGTCGACGTGTTTTCCTGTGGGCTGGTGTATTGGGAAGTACTACAGTGGCACTTACCCAACAAGAAGTTTCCATGGGAGGTTAGCTTGGTCAATTCTTTCTTCCGGTTGCAGGCATCTGAGCACGTGCATAGGGCATGAATGAACACGCCATCTACGAAGCAGTCGGGGCCAAACGCCAAAGGTATATTATTTGGGGATCGTGAGGTGTTCTCCGTCTGACTATTCAAGCACAGACCTTCGATTAGCGGCTTAAAGAAACAATGGTGTCCTGAAATTGTCGATCTGATAGAACATATGTGGGCCCAAGATCCTGGGGAGCGTCCTACAATGATGGAAGTCGTACAAGAGCTCGAATGTCTCCTTACCCTCTACCGTTGAACCTACAGGAAGCTCGATTGGCATACCACTGCGGGGGACATGGTTTCTACACGGGTTGAGGACGTTGTGAACTCTTGTGGGCTTTGGCGTGCATGGACGATTCCCAGTTACTCACTACCGTATTTTATCCTCATTACATCTCTAACACTGATATCCTGCATTGTAACTTACCGTAGCAATTCCAATGTGAAGTTCGAAGTTACTATAGGTGGGAATCCTCGGAGCAGGTTTCCAAAGCTGGACGGTGACGTCGGGTGGACCAGACAATCTCCATGCTGCCTGACCTCGCTGAACGCTTTATCCTCGGTTCACTAGATTGAGCGAGCTCGCCAGACAGGATGAGCGTACCCATCCGCGTTTCCCAACTTGCCCGAGTCAATCTCAATTATCTGACCCCTCGGCGAGCTCCACGAGTACGAGCGCAAGCCCCTTGCACAACTCGGTTTCTCACAGAACGGGCGTCCCAGGCGAACACACAACCCAGCATCCCTATAGAACCACGTCCTAGATCTCGTCTACTTAGGCGCTCACTACAAGTTGCAAAATATACCTCCTACTTCGTTCTATCTGCCACTGTCGGCGTACTTGCCATTGGAGCAGGTTTTTTTATTCACGATGCATTTACCTACACAGACCGGCATGTGGACCGTGTCCCTGTATCCCCCTTGGCTTTACATCCTGAACGTGGTGGTCCTAAAAACTTGCCAGTGGTCGAAGCCCTGTTGGCAGATGAAGAGGACGAGGAAGCCAAGAAGTTGAGCGAGAAACCGAAGTTGGTTATTGTCGGTGGTGGCTGGGGAGTAAGTACGATTATGACGTTACCTACTTTTGATTAGCGTATGCTTTTGCAAGTCGGTGGCAACTCTGCAGACTCTTGCGCAAGGCGAATACCATGTGACTGTCGTTGCACCAGAGAATTTCACTACATTTACTCCCCTGTTACCCTGTAAGTTGTCGAGGTTGGATACTACATTCTCCCGTCCTCACCGATCTTGTAGCTGCCGCTGTGGGCACGGTCCAGTTTCGCAGCCTCATTGAACCACTGCGGAAAATTATTGCTCGACTGCATGGTCAGATGATCTACGGTAAAGCAATGGACCTAGTAATGTCCGAGCGATTACTCGAGGTTGAGGTGCTCGATGCCTCGGGTCATCCTCAGCGGATTTACGTCCCGTACGGCAATGTTCCTTGCCTTCTCCATACGCGTAATCTTACACTTTGGAAGTTACGACAAGTTGATCATTGCATGCGGTTCTGTCTCTAGCACTCACGGCGTGCCTGGCTTAGAACACTGTTTTCAACTGAAGAGTATATCAGATGCTCAAGCTATTCGACGTCGAATCATCAGTGAGCGATAAACTCATTATGTATATGTACCTTCACCGTTCCTCCAGATAATTTTGAGACCGCGAGCTTGCCAACAACCAGTCCTGAAGAACGCATGCGCCTCTTGAGCTTTGTCGTTTGCGGTGGGGGACCTACTGGCGTTGAGACTGCTGCTGTATGTCCTTGACCAGTTACCAGTAGGGTGGCGGATATGCTGAGGATGTCTTGCCTTTTTGGCAGGAAATCCATGACTTGTGCCAAGAAGACATCATAAACTACGTGAGCCTAGTCTTACGTTTTCATCAGTTCATCCCGTCACGGTTCGCAGTACCCCAAGATATGTCGTGAGGACGTTTCAATACATCTCATCCAGTCCCGTGAACATATTCTGAATACAGTAAGTACTAAGTCAGAAGTAGTTGGAACATTCGGATTAATTACTATCAGTACTCTGAAGCGATATCTAACTTCGCGGAGGTGAGTCAAACCTCCCAATTACATTAAAGAGCACCCATAGCAGCTTCGAGCAGGATAAATTCCGTCGTGAAAACGTAGACCTCATCACGTCGGCACGTGTTAGTGCAGTTTTCCCCGACCATGTAGTATACACCATCAAGGATGCCGATGGGAAGATCACTACGCATGAAATCGAAAACAACTTCGTGCTGTGGTCAACTGGTATTGCAATGAATCCATTCGCGGAGCGGATTACGAATTTGCTGCCTAACCAGGTGCACAAGAAAGCAATTGTAGTGGACGCACACTTGCGTGTTAAGGGTGCCCCGCTAGGCGAGGTGTATGCATTGGGCGATTGTGCAACCGTTAGTGTGGAACCTCCTTACGCTCCAGTGTGAAATTGATTTGATACGCTGCGTAGATTGAAACCTCTGCTGTGGACTACCTTCTGGAGTTGGTTGACGAAGCTGACAAAGACAAGAATGGAAAGATTGACTACGACGAATTTGAAATCATGGGTAAGTCTTGTAGGGATAGGTTCAACATGAGTTCATGTGTCTTTTAGTCCAGAGGATTAAACAACGCATCCCTATGTCTGAGTCCCACCTGGATAAGGTATGTCGTTGCTATTCTCGCACCCCTGCCGTTACATGAGTAATACTCGTGCAGGTCAGAACGCTCTTCAACCGCTACGATTCAGACGCAGACAACAGTTTAAATCTGAACGAGCTATGTAAACTTCTGGAGGAGTTGGGTAACCATATAACAGCATTACCACCGGTAGTTTTTTTTGGCTACCCCTCATGTCAGCTCCTGACGACAGTTCGGTGATAGACCGCGCAAGTTGCTTCCCAGCAAGGCAAGTATCTTGGCAGAAAACTGAACAAGCTTGCTGCCCGGCGGGAAGTCCTCGAAGCGAACTTTGTGAAAGACCTAGACGAAGCTGTGTTAGGACCCTTCCGCTATAGGCACCTGGGCAGCCTGGCTTATATCGGCAACGCGGCCGTTTTCGATCTGGGGAATCTATCATTCATGGGTGGACTGTTTGCCATGTATGCGTGGAGGGGTGTGTACTGGAATGAACAGGTTTCCGCAAGGACCAGGGCATTGCTGATGATTGATTGGATCATAAGGTACATTTCGTACTCAGTGAATGCCCAATGGCAGTGCACTGATACCCGTTATTTTACCAAGGGGGGTTTGGGGCCGCGATCTCTCAATTTTGTAGCTCAGGCATGTCATGCAACGCTCAACTCAACCACAGTAATGAACCATTGTCCGGCTGCTGCGAAGTTCGCTATTGACAGCTGTCCAAATGATGTTCTGTTTTAAGTAATGGAATACTACTCTCGCCATTCGAAAGACCCGATGATAACTGTCTTTCCTATTATCGACCCCTGGTTAGGCGACAGAATTGTCATCTTCTTGTTCGGAACGTCTAGATTGGTGCTGACGCGAGGATAGTCAGTAAAGCAAAAAGACGACAAGGTTGGGACGAAGACTGATAATATCTTCGGAAATGTCGGTAAGGGTGGGCAAACTCACATAACTAGGAAACCTGTCACAGACAAATCCAGGATTTCTTCATCATATCGTTCATTTTCATCTGGGTGAAAAGGGGAAAGCACTCCTAGAACACGATTGAGAAGGCCTGACCCAGAAACGGCGGGATCTAATAAGATAGGTTGCATCTCGGAAAGTGTGCGGGTAGCGCCGATAGGAAGTGCCGAAGAAGGCGCCATAGTTTCTTAAATGCATGGGAACACAGCGGAGAACTACATACAAGGGTATCTCACCTTCTCCTATGCGGTAGATGGTTATATCACCAAACTTAACAATTGAAGAGGAGGGAGCGAGCACGAGGTCTGCTGCGGCTTCACCCGCCACGATTGCAGACGTAATACCTGGAGGAGGGTCGATCTTTTGCCCGTACATGTACGCATGTATTTGATAGCTTTGCACTCGTTCTCGGTAGTTGTGGTCCAGATCGACAACCTGCAGTTCTGCATGAGCACACTAATCGCTTTAGATGCCGTTTGAGAAATACCCCTCCCGACTTTGGTATCTTAACAACGGTAAGCTGATTTCCGTATAGCCTTTGCATTTCAACGTTCAGCTTTTCATGGCCAACGACGAGAATGACGTTTACTGGGATTGGCGTTCATGCCGTGCCTTAAGGAACTGGAACGTTCTACGTACTTCTAAATGCATCGACGCAGGCCTTTACAAGAGTATGCCGGCTGTCCGCAGAACTAGACCCGGAAGCAAAAGAAGACGAAGTATCAACGATCAACCCCGACGTCCGTTCTGGAGATTTGTGAGCCGAGCACATACAGGAGCATGTGTTGGGTAAACCTTCTGGGTCATTGCAATGTCTTTCCGTGACATTCTCACCCAAGTTACGGATCAATCGATCAAGTAACAAAGGATTCCGTTTGACTTCGGAGTGACCGTACCAATATGTCAAAGGCGAGAGGGCATTGGAGGCGAGGACAGTGGGACCAGTGGTAGCTGCAGAGCCAAGCGGATTAACCGGAGATGCGGTTGCGATAGGACTTGTTACTACTGCAGCGGAGACTGTTCCGGGAACAATCCAACCTCCCTAACAACTATGACTGGAGGAACAGAAGTGATTGCACAATGCTGACCTCGCTTGGATCTGCGTTTACTAGTATCGGGCAGCGATTCTGACCGACACGAACTGCATAATTGGCGAGAATTTTGCATATTGTGGTCTTTCCTGAGTTCTCTGGGCCCAAGACAAGGACTCGTGGTGGTTCGGGGTTTGCACCATGATCATCATCAGGCACCGGAGATCCGTGCAACGCACTCAGAGCACGAACACGCATTTGTTCGAAAGCCATGTGGAGATTTGCGTATGCGCCCATTGGGGTCTCTTCTGATACATATTCGGTGGAAGGTTGTCCTGTAACGTGCTGAGATGGATTTATATCACCCAGCTTCGGGAAGGGGGAGGGGCACTCATCACAATTGTACAACCCTGCCAGGTGAAGACGGCGGCCTTACATTCGAAGCCGAAGAGATATGTCTTCCCTTCTGCAAGTTCTGCACCGAATATCTCGGCATTTCCACGCGAAAGCTGTCTCGAATCATAGAATTTGAGAGCCACAGTACCCGTTGTTGGACTGACATACCTTGATTGCGAGGGAGGTTCCCGGATCGAGCTCGAAGCGATATTCTGTCTCTGGCTCCAGAACCCACTCCTTCGTGTCGGCCTGAGAGATATCAGACATTTTTTGAACGGCGCTATCAGGACAATGCAATGCGTGAACTACACCACCGGTGCAGAGTCTGATGCCAGTACTTGATGGCGTCCCAAAACGGGATGCGTGCCCAAGTTGGTACGAAATGTTACTACAGTACTTCAATTGATCGCGAAATTGATTCTATTCTATTCATCGAGCTGGCTGTAGCACAGGTTAGTTTTCATTTCCGGGAAGTGCCCACATGACTACATAAAGACACTCGCTCATATCCTCTCTTTAAACTTACCACGTCCCCTAGTGCTCACCATGAATTCCTACAGGGACGAGCGGAGGTCACTGGACGCTCGAGATGTTGATGTTGCGGCAACCCTCGGACCAGTTCCCCTCTCTGAAGAGCAAGCACGCTCCCTCAGGTCCACTCTTTGTCAAGTCTGAACAGTGATACCAGCTAACCCTCATGTTCCAGACGAAAGATCGACTGGCATATCATGCCGTTCATGTGCAGTACGTCTTCGCACCCTCCAAACTTTCCGTAGGGTAACATCTACCTGTTTTCCTTTTTTTCTCAGTTATGTACTTGTACGGACCAGGCCCAAAGACCAAGGAGTACGTTTTGACTGGTCAACAGGATGACCTTCATGGACAAGACCACCCTCGGTGAAGCTGCTGTACTCGGTATACTGTAAGGAGAGGGTTATTCTTGTTTACAATCTTGTCTCATCACACACATTCGATTACAGTGAGGATGCCAATTTGAGCGCTAACCAATACGATTGGCTGGGCACCATCTTCTACTTCAGCTACCTTGCGTTCCAATACCCCCAGAATCTGGCACTCCAACGCTTCCCCGTTGGCAAATGGATGAGGTGTGCCCATGCCGTCATGTCGTGGCAACTATAGTGACCCTATCTTCACCCGCGCCCTTTTCAGCATCAATATTTTCGTGTGGTCGGTCATTCTGTGTTGTCATGCCGCTTGTAAATCTTTCGGAGCTTTATTCGCTGTTCGGTTTCTACTTGGCATCTGTGAAGGCGCCATAACACCTGGATTTCTGATTGTGACTTCTATGTTTTACACGCGAGAGGAACAAACGCTACGTGTCGGCTACTGGTGTAGGTTCCCACTACTGAATTTGTTATCGACGCTAAACCACATGGAGGCAGTCCTGATGAATGGCTTCGCTGTTATTATCCTTGGTTTCATTAGTTTCGGCGTCCTTCACACCCATACGCCCAACTTCATGCCATGGCAGTGGTGAGTGGTATCACCTCTCAACCGCAGCTTCGGTTATCAACGCCATCACCAGGTTGATGATCATAACTGGCACCATCACATTGGTGACAGCCATCTTCTTCTGGTAAGACTCTAGAGTTTAGTGTTGTGCCGTCTTCCACGTAATATTTACACTTGCCATTACATGAAGGTTTTTTTTCCCAGACTCTCCAACATCAGCGTGGTTCCTCAGCGCTGAGGAACGTGCTCAGGCTGTGCAACGTATTCGGTCAAACCAGACTGGCGTAGAGAATAAGCACTTCAAGTATCCACAGTGCGTCCCGGCTTGCCCTTCTTTACCGCGCACTGGGAACCTCTGCTACACAGATTTGTGGAAGCAATTAAGGATCGCAAAACATGGCTTCTAGCTTTCATCGCTGGTTCCGCGTGGGTATTTCTGGTTTACTGCGGCGGCGGCGGCTTTCTAATTTTGATCTTGCGGCTGCACAGGAACGTCGTCAACTCCGTAAGCATGCTGTTTGCCCTTCATTGACCAGTTATCGTACTAAGGTGGCGCTGTCTAATTAGCTTACTAATCAACGCCAGTTGATAGTGGCTCAATTCGGTTTCAACGATATTCAGACTACTCTCCTTGGTTGTGTGGATGGAGTAGTAGAAAGTTCGCGATCTACCTTCCTGCCAATGGGGGTACTAATGGAGTTGTTCGTAGTTCTAACCATTTGGCTCGGAGTCAAGCTTGCATCATCCAAGCACATTGGTCGCGCATATGCTGCTGTGCTGATGTACGTCCCTGCAATTCTGGGTTGCATCCTTGTCAGCCTTCTTCCGTTTTCGAATAAGGTTGGCCTACTATTTTCATATTGGATTTGCAGTGAGAAGATATTCCTTTGTATCCCGTCTGCTGACGACCCTTATCTCTTCTTTTCTTTTCGCCCATGAAACCTTCAGTTTTCGCTATCGCTCCATTCACCATCTTTCTTGGATGGGTGGCTGCGATAACGTCGGGACATACCAAACGTGAGCAAATTACACTTTATCACGCACTAATTAACTTCCGACAACACAGGGATCACGACTAATGCTATAGTGCTATGCGCCTATGCAACGGGAAATGCCGTCAGTCAGTTTATGTGGCAGGCTCAATACCAGCCAAGGTAAGATACTGAATGCTGCGTGATCCCGGTATTACAACTGCATGTATTACAGGAACCACATTCCATGGGCTATCATCACTACTACTAACTTCTGCTCCGCATTGGGACTCCTGCTCTTGCGTCATATTCTTGCCGCCGATAATGCGAAACGTGACTCGGAGGGTAAGGATCTAGAGGAGGAATCGGTCTACGTTGTGCGTCTTCAGGATGGTCGTGAGTGAACGTCGATAGGACGCTCCTTGACCTTACTGACAAAGAAAATCGCCAATTCCGTTACGTCCTATGATTACTATCGGACATGATAGCTAGGTTGTATTCCTGTTGCTTCCTCCTTCATGCGTAGCACAATCCACACTATGTTTCGTCCTTTCATTTTCATATAGCATTGGCATTGTGTTCCGTGGTATGTTAGCGCTCCAAAGCAATGTGATATGGATCATTTTCAGGCGGTCGAGTCAAATGGATGTTCTCCGTCCAAGCAATGATCTCCGCTCTTTTCCTATCATCCAGAGCTCTCAAACAGGGGTCAGGTAACCTTCGCTTCACTCGCGTAGAAATCCCCTTGATACAGAGAGCTCGTGGACGGCTCCATAAAACCTGACCATCGAGACCCATTCCGTGACCGCTCTGAATATCCGTAACTCGATGGGCTAATATCACCCGACAAACTGGAAAGACTACTGCAACAGGATGTGGATGGCGTGCAAGATGACGAGGGCCCATTGCTCGAGTGATTTACCGCGTTGGAGGTGAATCTGACTCGGGAAAAGAATACTGCTCGTTCCTGCCGTAGCAGGCTGCTTCATCGCCTGGCCCTGTGACATGGGGAGCAACACTTGATCTGCACGTGGAGTACTCGGAACCACCATCCTCCGATCCATCAGCAACAAGCACAGATGCGTTGCTGGGATTCTTGCGATGTACAGAGCATCGTGAGTGTCTCGGTGAGGACGATTCTACAGTGCCCGGTACCTCTTCTCGACAGGCTTCAGTTCCAAAAAGTAACCGCTGTAAGTCGTCTACGTGTTGTCGTAAAGCCAAGAAAGCCAGAACAACTCGTAGACGCTCGGTTATCTTTCGGCAGGTGGCACTTCCTTGAGGGAAAAGAGGAGCACCAAAGGGTAACTCATCGACAAGATAAGAGAGATAACATGGTGGTGCGTGTCTTCCGCGAAACGGTATGTGAGCAATTATACGTACATATTCCACATCGTGGATGACGCCAAATAATACAAGCCATTCGGGGAACAGGTTTGCCTCCAAGTGAGACGCTGATTCTGTCCAGCGAGCTACAAGGTTGCTTAGGTGCGGTCTTGCATGACTAGCCATATCTTGTCGCAGACGTGCCAATGAAGATTCTTGTAACCGTGCATCCACTTGGTATTGCCAATAGGCAGGGCCCTTCATCCCCAGCATTACGAATGGTGGCTTTGAGAACGCGGCATCGAGACATTGATTTTCGAAGCTCTCGCTGGACAAGGCGGAGAAAACAATGCAAAGTCTAGGGGGCATGCACTCGATACATCAGCAGAACGAGTATGATTAGGATCCCTGGGAGGGGATCTATGTTCAGTAGAGTGATGTGCAGAACTCGGAGTAACGGAGTACCTCTGTAACTTGCATCCGGGTATGCTTGTAAGCAAGCAAGCAATAGACATCGACACATTGCTCTCTCTGCCAGTGCAAGCAGAGATCTCCGAAATAGCAGTGTCAAGGACCGGTCCACCTCGGGTCTCCGGGACTTCCGATTTATAGGATTCGCATGATGGGGGGAAGCTAGGGTCCAAACTGGCACGGGGGCTGTCGGTGGTTTGGCCACTTTTGGTTTGGCGTTCTGGTGACAGCCCCTGCAGAGGGCAATCGATTGCTTGTTCGTGAACACACTTCTCACCGTGCAGTGCTAGTAATCTCTATAAGAGTGGGCGTGGTAAGTGTATGCAGTCAGACTTCCTGAAATAAACCGACCAGCCAGTGAGCGGGTACTGTCGTTTGCAGATTTTCGAGTCCCCAGCGGCTTCGCAGACGGAGTATATATGCAACGACGTGAGGAATCTCTGCCGAGTATGTCTTTAGGGAGTCGAGTTCGTCGATATATAGCCATTCGATGTCGGATGACATCTTAACTAGACCAGACTCCCAAGGGAAGATAAAACAAGTAGCAGCTGTGCATTACACGTGCTCCATGATACTCGATGGCCAGAGCGGACTCCGTGAGGCGAGAGTAACCGGAAGGTAAGCACATGTTGACATGTCCACATCGATGAGACACCCAGAAACCCAGCATGCAAGTAAAATACCCGGTCTTCGCTGGGTTGACTGGCCCTCTGGGAAAGGGGAGGTAGGCTTGCAACACCGAAACGTGTCTGCATGTAGGTCGTCGGCTAGGGGTACGGCGGGTACTCCCAATAGTGCACTCAATATAATAGCCGTCTGAGTCGAAAAAAAAAGGCAGTGTATAGACGACGGAATAAGTGCGGCACGGACTGTTTCGTGCCAATGGCCGCCGCCTGCGGCTTGATCCTCAGTTGCTGTTTGGGTCGGAAGACAAAATATATCATGTTCACCAACTTCATATACGGCGGCGTGTCGACTTTTATGCAAGGCACGAGACATATCCCACTTGGAAGCTGAGGCATTACAAGAACAATAAAACTATCTTTAGTAGCAAAGATACGTGGCATATTAGATGGAAGATGGGCTGCGGCGAACGTGTTCATCGCCCGCAGTTGGTCGAAGCTTCCTGACTCCACGGAACAATTTATTGAATTGTTGTATATACTCAGCGGTCCGAGTTTCAACGAAACAGGGAGGCTCGACCGGAGAGTCAACTCTGACATACTTTTCTGACACGTCCGAGCGACTGGTGTACCATTACATCTTCTTTAGGATGTAAGCACATGCAGAAGGCATCCGTATCTCCGATATGCTACAGAAAAGAAGCAACCTTGACGGGCTTGCGCACAGCTGCTGAATTACCTTCGAGGTAGCGATATATTGTACGGAACGTGGTAAGCGCTTCTGCTGATCGGACGGCACCTGGACCGGATACTTTGCGAGGAACGGCAATTGGTCGTCCAAAGAAGTCAACGGGGGCCTGAAGGAAAGTAATCATGATTTGTCAGGCTAAGGATGTCGAATGGCTGCAAATATAAGTGCCTGCCTTCTCATCCACCTGGTCTGCTGGACGAGGACGTTTGTAAACGAGAAGTTGATCTTCGTCCAGTCGCGGTGGAACGTCTCTGTCAACAACTTCCGTATTATCTGCACCATCATCGGGCTGTTCCACCAGTATCCTGTCAAGGCATCTGAGTAACACTGAATATCCGCAATGATGAATGGAACACAAACTTTTTGCTGGGGTAGCCACTCCCCCGGGGGTTTCCACTCTTCGGCGCGACATCAACCGGATGTGCAGCAAGAGTAGCATCGATCTTGCCAGGCAATAAGTTTCACTTGACTAAAAATAAAGAAGTGGACCAACCTCTGTAGCGATTAGATGTCGAACTGCGTATCTTGAAGTTGCGATGTCAGGCGCGCGTTTGCCATCGTAGGTGACGAACACGTCTATTGGGCTGTACCCAAATTGTCAGCAAGGTGACTATCTCCAGGGAAACAGGACGGCACGTACGGGTCGAGCCTATACACCAGTTGACCATCATCTGCCCTTTCCTGAACGAAACGCAAGCCCAAGGATATCATGATCTCCACAAGACGAGAGACCAACGCACGTTCTGCGGGCCTGATGATTTGGCTATTGACCTGTTCAGGTTGTAAGCTAATCCCTTTGGAAATTTCTGTGCTCTGATACGCACTGGTCGCAGCGGAGGGGATATTATGCGATTAAGGTATGGTGCAAATTCAAGGGCGAGGACCTGTCCCATGATAAGGTGCCCGTAAGCGCCAGCTATTTTGCTCGAAGTGCGGATGCCATTGGCTAGTGATTTGTAGATTTCCTCATTAGTGCGCGTAAGTTGTACGTTCTGATCAACGCACGTCAGTGGATTGAGCTGATGAAGTACACACTACTTACCTCCCAGTCGGATGTATCCCTTTCCATTCGTTGGCTCCGTTGTTCCCGACATAGAGGGTGGAAGGGTATCAGAAGATATGGGAGATAGCCGTGTAGTTCGAATTCTCCTTCGGCATACATCGCTGACGATAAGGTATCGAATGCCACGAGCCACTCGTTTACTTGCTGGTATCGTGACATATCCGCCTCATGCCGACGATAATGCGGATACTGGGCAAAGCATCCTGAGTGCAAGTAAAGTTGGCTGTGAGAGGGACAATTATGTACTACTTAGCGCACCGTTTGCGATGCTTGCGGGGTTGTTGAGGACCTCTATCGCCCGACTCAAGCGGTTGACATAACGCAGACCGTCGTCGTCTTCTATTGCAAGATCCTTCACTCGCCTCCGGGAAATTGCTGCAAAGATTTCCCTAAGGACAGTGGTCGTAGTACTATCTCCCTCCTTCATGCCCGCTGTAGCCCGTCTTATGAGTGGTTCTGTGACATCCTCATTCCTTGATTTGATGAACTATAGTTGCAGTCAGTGGTAAAATCCCGGGAAATATAACAATGGCTACGGGCCTGCAACGTGTTCAGGCAGCCTCTCAAGTCTCCCTTTGCTATGCTGACGAGAACGCTCAAAGCTCTTGCATTTGCGCTCAGCCCCTCCAGTTCACATATCTCACGAAGCCGCCTAACGGTATGAACATCGGCTGGGCGCATGTACCGGATCTGCCGTGCATGTGGGCGAAGCGCTGCGAGTGAGTGAGAGTTTGGATCATTGCAAATGCAAATTATAGGCCGTAGAAGCGGGCGCGAGTTTTTCTTATTTCGATTCTTCCCTATGTTGCCTGCAGTGAACCGATGGAGAAGAGGTGGTAGACGGTATACCTTTCTTGTTTGGCTTATTAAAAGTTAGAGAGACCAACTTCTGGACAAAGCCCGTTGACTTGCGGACAACAGTGTTATTGACAAGGCGTTGATCTAAGGGCTGGCTTACATTGTCGCTACCCCCGGTGGCACCATCAATTTCGTCAATGACCAATAAAACGGGTTTTGAGCTTCCAACCGTGGATCCTGCCTCCAATGTAGGCCGTATTCGTTCGTCGATGATTTGGGCAGATCGAGCATCACTCAGTGGGCCTCAACAGTCATAGAGCACGGATGTTCCAAAGGACATACCTGGCATTGATTTCCATCACTTCGTAGCCCGCGTGTGCGGCGACGACGTGAGCAAGAGTAGTTTTGCCGAGTCCTGGAGGGCCTGACAGCAGCAACAGCTGGAAAAGGCGCGTCTCAGTACTGTACGTCAGTCTAAGAAAAGTATAACGACCTTCTCTCTTGGTCGACGATACTCGTCCTCAGCATTATAGTTATCATCCCTCTCTCGAGCTCTCTTCTTCCGTTGCTTACCAAAAACACACCAGTCCCACTGTTTTACCCACGACAGAACTTCGCGAGCTACTCGTTCGTTCCCGAGGAGTTCAGTGAAACGCCGAGGTCGATATCGTTCTACCCATAAGGTATGTTCACCATGCATCTGCTTCTTAAGATGCTGTTCGTCAGGGATATTGCTTCACATCATAAATGTAAATTGAAGCTGAAATCGATCAAGAAACTGGGCAGCTTGCCTTGTGCTGGCTTTTATGGCGATGGAAGTGGAGCATTCTTCCATGAGTCTATGTATTGGCACCTCTAGCAGCTCGCTTGCTTGCGGCGTGAAAGCGTTTGACTGTAATCGAGGAGTTAGTGAGGCAACTAACCGGCTGAACTCGACATCAGCAGACCTTGTGCAGCTCAACCACGCGGGGTTTACGCTTGATGTAGAGAGTTCTACCATCATACGTAGTGGCCCGAAGAGAAGTTCGAGCGTGTGACAAGAAATTTGAAGTAGCAGGTATTTCGAGATCTTTCCTGTTGGAATTGAGAGCGAGAATAGCAGATATCGGTGGAAATGCGTCATCTGCTGAAATCAGCAGACGAAGGTCAATGGTCTGACGAACGTACCCTGAGACTCAGAAAGTAGGCCAGTTGGGGTAAAGGTGGTGGTCGTAAAGTCATTATCACCACACCGGTCGCTTGATGGTGCTTCGTTGCAAACGTGATGACTATCTAGAGGATGCCGGTCATCTGGCCCGGAGACGATGCACGTCGACACATTAGGAGAAGTTTGTTCAGGTCGGCTAACTGCTTGTGTGCTTAAGATGGGCTCTAGGATGGAAGGGTTGACGGATAGGGTATCAGATGCTTTTATCGTCGGGTATCCTGGATCAAGCAGCCCGTTGGAAACAAATACTCCTTGCATGACCACGATACGTGCGTGATGCGTCGGTGGTGGTACTGTTCATACACAAGTTGTAGTCTGCGCAAGGCTTGATCGCGTCGCGACGCGCCTATGTTTACATAAGCAATACGGCCGAAATCGGAAGGGTCGGAGACTGGAGCTGAATTTGAATTCTCTGGGCTGGGTCGTGTCAAGCCGGCGTATTTCTTCCAACACAAAATTTGTTTACCTCCGCAAGTCCTTCTTGCTCATCATGCTCACTGCCCGCGGCGTCACCCGCATCTCGAGGAGAGCGGCCAACAGCGTCAAGAACTCTAACAGGTTCTTACAGACCGCAGCACCCCTGCTGTCCCGCGTTGCCGTTCCCTCCCCCGCACCAAAACAACACGCTGCGGCTCGTCCTCCGCGCGTCTCTGCGTCACAACCAGGTCGGTAATGTTTCTGTATACCACCGCCGTTCACTCTGACCAGCGTTCCTCTTGTCGCTCTTTTTCTTCTTGGTTTGTGTGGGTGATTTCGGAAACAGTGCGCTGCTATGCAACGGAGGCCAAGGAGACCATTGGCACGGTGAAGACAGTCATCGGTGCCGTCGTTGACGTGCAGTTCGAGTCCGACGTTCTTCCACCCATCCTGAATGCCCTCGAAGTTCAGGACTTCCACGGTGGTCGTCTTGTTCTCGAGGTTGCATCTCACCTTGGCGAGAACACCGTTCGTACCATTGCCATGGACGGGACAGAAGGTTTGGTGCGCGGTCAGAAGGTAGTCGACACTGGTGCACCCATACAAATCCCGGTTGGCAAAGGCACCCTCGGCCGTATCATGAACGTCATTGGCGAGCCCATTGATGAGCGTGGGCCAATCAAAGGCGTCAAGCTCTCACCCATTCACGCGGACCCCCCTCCGTTCGTAGACCAATCGACGACTGCGGAGGTTCTCGAAACTGGTATCAAGGTCGTCGACCTCTTGGCTCCGTACGCCCGTGGTGGAAAGATCGGTCTCTTCGGTGGTGCTGGTGTCGGGAAAACCGTCTTGATCCAGGAACTGATCAACAACGTTGCGAAAGCTCACGGTGGTTTCTCTATCTTCTGTGGTAGGTTTCTTTCTCTTAGATGTATGTCTAGTTTCATTTGTTTTTTTTGTAGGGGTCGGTGAGCGCACTCGTGAGGGTAATGATTTATACCATGAAATGATCGAAACCGGTGTCATCAACCTGGAAGGCGATTCCAAGGTTGCCCTGGTTTTCGGTCAGATGAACGAGCCTCCGGGCGCTCGTGCCCGTGTCGCTTTGACTGGGCTCACCATCGCCGAGTACTTCCGTGATGAGGAGGGTCAAGACGTACTTCTCTTCATCGACAATATTTTCCGTTTTACCCAGGCTGGTTCCGAGGTATCTGCTTTACTCGGTCGTATTCCTTCAGCTGTCGGTTACCAACCAACACTCTCCACTGACATGGGTGGCATGTATGTTCGATATTGTTTCCTCTACGTAGTTTTTACTCATTTCCATGAAGGCAAGAGCGCATTACAACGACCAAGAAAGGCTCGATCACTTCGGTGCAAGCAGTCTATGTACCAGCCGATGACTTGACGGATCCTGCCCCCGCAACTACATTCGCTCACTTGGATGCTACCACTGTATTGTCTCGTAGTATCGCTGAACTCGGTATTTACCCTGCTGTCGATCCTCTTGACTCAAAATCCCGTATGCTCGACCCTCGTATTGTTGGCCGAGAGCACTACGAGGTTGCCACCGCAGTTCAGAAGATTCTTCAGGACTACAAGTCTCTCCAGGATATCATCGCTATCTTGGGTATGGACGAGTTGTCGGAAGAAGATAAATTGACCGTACGTATGCTCGCGCTTGTGCTAGGGACCACTGACCAACCTTCCTGGCTTCTAGGTCGAGCGAGCACGCAAAATCCAGCGATTCATGTCTCAGCCCTTCCAGGTTGCTCAGGTCTTCACTGGCTACGAGGGCAAACTTGTTCCTCTGAAAGATACCGTCCGGTCATTCAAAGAGATCTTGTCTGGTGTACACGACAACCTCCCTGAAGCTGCTTTCTACATGGTGAGTGGCCTTGGGAAATAGGCGCAGACCTTGGCTTAAGATATGCTTTAGGCTGGTACGATTGAGGACGTCAAGGCGAAGGCTGAGCAACTTGCAAAAGAGATGGGCGGTAACTAAACGTGCTTTTAGACGCTTGGTATCCTACTTTCTTCTTCTATATTACCCATCGCGCTGTTAGCATAGAACAAGCAAAAGCAGTCCGTGCTCAACGCTCAGTAGTGAGGCATTTGCCAAATGGAGGCTCAAAGCAACGTGCAATCAACAAGGCGCTATAGCCAAGTGGTTACGGCGACAGATTAGAAATCTGTTCCTCTTTGAGGGCGCAGGTTCGAATCCTGCTGGCGTCGGTTCTTTTTTTTTTGGGTTGTCTTTAAGGAGTGGCGCGTGGAGACTTGCAAGGCTTTTTCCCCCTGACTGGACACCCTTTTGACGTACCATCACAACACCTGGCATCAGCGACCTCCTGGTAATGATGCCAACTATCGACGACGTCGAGCAGTACTTCCAAACTGTCGAACGTCTGGTCTCTGAATCGCTGACCGCTGCTTCTCTTGATCTTCCACACATTCGCGAGGCCATAAACAGACTTTGGGTAGACATCACTCGCTACGGGCCTCCTTTTCCCGAGATCCATGCAGGTCGCCTCGGTCCGTTTGAGCTCCCAGCTCCTCCTCCCCCGCCGCCGCCACCGCCGAAGTCTCTTATCGAAAAGACTGGAGACTGGCTGAAAGATCATTCTTGGATAGTCTCAGGCCTTGTACTCTCCACCCTTGGCTTCGGTTTACTTGTAGGCTACCGCGCTGTTTCAGCCAAACATACCTTCAGGAGACGCATTAAATTAACTACTACAGTACCCGAGAAACGGCAGGTTGTCGGTGCGCTTTCATTACATGCTTCACACATAGCAGTGATGAGAACCCTTTCGTAGTGGTTCTGGGCAGCGACTATCCACTAGCACTGCCTCTGATCCTGGAGCTCGAGAGGAAGGGCTACATCGTCATTGCGAGCGTCTCATCTGCTGAGGCTGTGGGCCCCCTAGAGGCCAAGGGTCATGGCTTCGTTCGCGCCCTTGTCCTTGATCCAAACGAGGTGTGGTCCATCTTATCTCGCCTTTCATATCATTAAATTTTTCTGCCAGCCTACTACCATACCGATATTCCTTCGCTCACTTGGGTCCACCTTGTCACGCCGCTTCCCTATCTCAGCTGCTGGAGATCCCTATCTTCCCAACCCAAGCCATCCCTTGCTGCACTCCGTCATATCGTTTTTGACTATGCCCGCTCCATCTACAGGTTGTGCCCCTGGCCCGCTAGAGCAGGTTTCTCTACATGACACGTATCTACCTTATCTCCTTGCGACGCACGTTGCACCACTTCAAACGCTTCAGGCCCTTCTGCCATTGCTTCGTGCGGACGCACAACGCACACGTGCTTGCAGATCGATCATCATCTGCTTACCAGCTGCAGATGCACGGATCGGCCTGCCGTTTGCTAGTGTCCATGCCATGAGCGCTGCTGCCAACGTCCGCGCTGCCGATGTCCTACGACGAGAAATCTCGGCTGCGCAGGGTATGGGCAGAATTCGTGTTGTTACTGTCGATGTTGGTGCTGTCGGTCAAGCTTTTGACGACATCACAGTCCCGCCAACTATAGATGATTGGACGCCTTCAGAAAAAGCGACTTACGGTGCAGCCCTTTACGCCTTGAGCGAGACTGCCAAAAGAAGGACCCCGGAAGACGTTTCGAAGTTCGTAGACAGCATCATTGGAGTTGTGAGTTCCGGAACGAAGACCACTGGTGCTGGAAAGGCCGTCTACGGCATAGGCGTGGGGTTGGCGTACGAGAAAGTCAAGGATTGGATCCGTGGTAATCGGTTTTCAATTGGCGCAGGAGGTTTGTGACACTCCTTACAGACTCACAGCCATACTTACCACTTCTTTGCAGCGGGAACCTACACGTTCGCATCTTTCCTTCCTACCAGGTTACTGGATTGCCTTCTTGGTCTTCCCCACATCCTTGTTGGCGTTCGAAATGATCTTCTACCTTCCCACCTTCCCGCGAATGTTACTTCGCCGTCTGCTGATGTAGCGAAGACTACGTCCGCTGACATTTCTGCTCCACCATACCTACGCGTGCCCTTCACTTTACCCTCTCAGTATCCAGGAAAGGGGACCGCCGTACAACCCGCCAGTGACGAGGACGAGATGGCGTCGGACGCAGAGTCAGAAAGCGTTGGGTCCGATACTGAGAGCTCCAGTGTAGAGAGCAGTTGGATTAGCTTGGGTCCTGGCGAATCTCCCCCTTGATGTTCCTTTTTTTTTCCCGAAGACCTGCTTGACTTTTGATGTCTGCGAGACTGAAGAAGCTTTCCGTGCGAGTTGTGCTGTTTCGCACCGTTGGGTGGCTCGTTAATTGTAGCTGGTTTATCGTTCTTCGTTGTATTCTTGTATACTATGTTTGTAGCAGCACAGGGATTTGGCCTTCCGTAGGTAGTCGCCAATACTTAACCCCTTCACCACCAACCTCAACCGAATGGGTGAGTGGGCGGCTTAGATTCTGAAGTACTTCTAGTGGATGTTCAGAAGTCTGTAGGCCTTTCGTTTTGGCTAGTCCCCTCGCCATACCATGCCACCCTTCTACAGTCCATAATGCCGCAGCGGCCGCAAGATTCACTCGAACCAGGCAGAGCATCCCTCTCACCAAGTTCATACCCCGCGTTTTTCCCCCACATCACCCTCGCCTCTGTTCGCAGCGGAGATGAAATACCGGGCGGCCTACTCGCTGACCTTGCCAGAGGTCACCAGTCAATTCGTGTTAACTTTCTGTCTCTTGTGGTTAGCGACCATTACTTTCGTTCATTGCTCGTTTCTGCACTTCCGACGGGGGATCTCCTCGCTCTACGCGACGAGATCGAGGGAGCTCTTTCACATCTGTCCTCAAAACCCGCTCCTATGTTCCCACACCTCTCCCTTGCTTATATCGCTGATGAAGACGCGAAAGCGGGCGAACGCGACCGGGCCGCACAGTCACTAAGAGAAAGGGGCGTTGTCATTGAAGATGAGAGCAGCCACACAGTTTCGCTGCAGTGCGGCGAGGTATGTCTGTCGGGCATTGATCTTGTGGAGATCTGGCTCGTCGACTGTGAGGGTCCAGTAGAGGAGTGGAGTGTTCGCGACAAGATATCACTCACTGGCGCATCTGACAGCTATGTTATACATTGACAGATAGGACATACGTTTTTGGCGTTTTAACCTGAGATCTAGGAATACATACGATAGCTACTGCAGAAAGCTTGAAGAGAAAGAGGACGCATAACGTGGCATAAATGTAAGTCGCAGAGTAGGATCGCGGCGATAAACGAAGATCAACACGATCAGCAAGATGAAACATATTACGGAAGGGAGATGTAGATTGTACCGGTTGCCTAGCCTTATAATATTGCTCCTCCTGTCGGAATCGCTGCAAAAGACCTTGTAGCGGTTGTTGACGATACTCCACTCGATGTTTCCAATCACCCAATCTATCAAACCATCCGCATAATCGGACAAGTATTTGTCCATGTCACTGTCGAAAGGGGGGATTTTGCCTCTGTAGGCGTGGAATTCATCCAGGGCTGCCTTGAACAGATCCCCTGCGTAATTGATGCTCCCTTGTAAGTCGAGATGCGAGGTATCTGGGTCTTTCAATATGACCGTTATGATATTGTTGAGGGCCCCGTTATCGCCCTGTTCCTTCTTGAATGAATAGATATCCTGCGAGGCGTGGCTTATTTAGGTTTCTCTGCATTGGTTCGAAAAAACCGTTCACTTACATTAGCAATGTAAACCATATCTAAGGCAGCATTCTCCATGCCCTTGACAGCATCTTCTTCAAGCACGCTGTCGGGGATATACAAACGACGGGTTGACCGCATCAAAACAAAGCACGGCCGAGTACCAATCGTTTCGCGGCGAGTGATCATATAGGAGTGAAGGTCGCGCGTCGAGTGCGCACTTTTGGACGCCTCTCGGTCCAGGGCTTCGCGGACGGTGTTCCTCGCGAAATCGACATTTGTAGAAATAAATTGCGGCCAGTGAAATGGATCAACTGCGGACTTGAGTCGGGCCATCATCTCCCTAGGTCTGTCAGATAATATGCATGGATTTAGGAGAACCACTGACTTGCTCATAAGTTTGATAAACGGGTGACGAGTGCTCGTCCCCGACTGGCCGTCCTTGAGGGTCTGTAACCATTTCTCCGAGTTTTTCAGAGCCTTAGCACTCGAATAGCGGTCACTGCAGGCACGTTGGGTGAGGAGCCTGGACAGTCTCAAAACGGGTCAAAATCGTACGTCATTTCTTCCAGCATGAAAGAAGCGGTCATATAGTCGAGAATGGCTCGTAACTCTAGTTCTGTTGCAAACGGATAAGCTAGGGCCGCAAGGAGAGGCATCTCTGCATTGTAGACTTCCTGGAAGGCGGCCACGGTGAGATATCGGAACCAAATCTGCGCTCGACGACGTACAATCGAGAAATAGTATCCAAGCGTGCTTCCTACCCATTCATTGTAACCCTGGTTTGCTCCCTTGAAATGAGAGCTAATGGGTCCTCCGGGCTTCCGTGCAAAGAAGGAACGCAGGTCTGGCAATTGATACGTCTGCGCAACCATGAGAAAACAGTAGCTCTTGCCACGGATGTAGAAACGTGCCAGCTATTTGTACCTCCTTCCGGATCGCACGAGAACTGAGACACCTGCAAACTATGGTTAGTCGATATTAGTTGGAGGAGATGCCCGAAGTGCGACAATCCAGGATGTGAAACTAGGCGTGGTATCAAAGCTACTACCAGTAGGCGGTCGCTTGCCGCAGCATAACTGTCCGCACAGGACAGGGTCCCTTAGGACATCACTTAAATAGCCGATCGATCCTGGGGGGTGTATCACTGCCTAGCAGAAGTTAAACGGAACGGAATCCGCGTCGATATGGGCACGTGTCTCTTTTGCGAGCTCTGGACTGACGGACCGCTTGGGATATGTTTCACTTTATGATCGTCGTACCCTCGTCGTACCTAAATCGTCGTTAGCAAGCGCGACAACTTACATCAGTCAGTGTTCCGACGTCGAACTTGTTCCCGACGGCCGTATTAAAGAGTTGGGATTTCAACGTATGGATGACTGCACTTACAGCTCAAGTACTTCTGGATGGCTCGGATGCCAGAGCTTGATACGCGTTTCTCGTCAAATCAGTGCGTATAGACCATAAAATTGAGATTGGGCCCAGCAGTGATCGTGACGAGTACGACCCTGACTTGGCTATGGTAATGCATCCACGCGAGTACGGTGACACCGCGGACATAGACACGGGCACATGTTCCAGACGGACCGGTATACTTATTGCTTGATCCTGTGTCTGTTTCATGTCAGACGGTGCTGTCGTGTTACGCATGGGGATACGCACATCTTTAAGATCTGAGACTCATGTCTTACAGCGGCTTTCAAAAAAGAAGGTTCTCCGCGAAGTCTCCGACATTTAGTAAGTTTATGATGTCTCTGATCAAGTCGTATCTTATCTACGTACGGCACTAGTATTTTGCGGGCGATTATGCGACATATCAGTGAAACTGTAAAACTACAAGCACATACCCAAAGCCGGAAAGCGAAGACGAAAGAGTGTGCGGAAAATTTGTACCTAGTCTGCGACAGCAGATCGCATCACATGCGAAAGAGAACGTTAGAAAAGCGGTGGCTAAGAAAACGGCACGCAATAACGATAACGATAATAGTAGTCGGCGGTATGGCCAGTGGGGAGTGCGTTATTAATTGGATGAATCATCCTTCTGGGAACCCGTAGACGGATCAGGCGACTGCGATACCGGAATGGAGGGTGGTCTGTAAAGAGGTAATGGTATCGAGAAATCAATCTTGCGCTCGCCGTTCTGATGAAATAGTTGGGAATATGCAGGTAAGCTTTGAGCAAACGAAGTCTCAAGTTGGGTTTCCCCAGAAGACGTATCCGAAATGTGGTACCCTGCAGACGGTGGTCTCGGCGACAGCAGACAGACCTGTTGCAGGGGAAGAAAGAAGTGTAATCGTCGGCAAACTGGTTCTTTTTCTGGGAGATCGTACGCGCACTGGATTGAAACGCTGAGGGTATGTCGCACACTGAAAAGAGGACTACTCTCTGTCATGCGGCGTACGCAGGGTCCCGCCCAGTCCACTGCATAAGGCTCTATGGCAATAGGGATATCGACGTCGAGGATGTACCACTCGAGTAGAGAACCAGGGTCGTTGGTATTTGTGAAGATGCGACCATCTCCACCAATGACATAGCGACCGGAACTGTTCTCTGGGAGAAGGGAGAAGCTTCTACCCACCGAGGACCTCGGAGACTGAGCTGTTTGAAAGGCGTCTACGCTGCATAGCGTGTGGACGGGGTGATGGCTGCGCAAAGGCTCATTGGGCGGTTGATGCCTTTGCGAAGGTATGGGGAAGCCACCAGCGTAATCTTCGCTTGTCGTGTTTCTAACCAGGTCGGAAAACATGTGAGCAGCCACTCGCATATTACCATGGTTATCTCCTGCTCACCTATAAACTTCAACTTGCTTTATGTCAACTGAGAATTCCGTCAGCCTGAGGCACTCGCGCTCGGAATGCGTCAAGTCTTTGGCTCGAAGTCGTAAAGTAAAGGGGAGAGAGGTTTCACCCATTGAAACCGCAGTTGGGGTGCACGCGACAACTTCGATCTTCCCCAGGACATCGAAAGGAGTGGTAGAAGGCCCCTCCCGCGTATCGTCTAACTCTTTCTGAGTATCAACGACATACATCGCTAATGGGAATGAACCAGAGGGTCCGGTTGGAGGTTCAATGACGCGACGGAGTGTGACAGGACATTGCGGAGCGTCCACAGTTCTGGATCGGGAACAGAGAGGGGCACAGAAATTTAACCAGGAAAATGAGGAAGGGTCATCCTCCAGATGGACATAGGTAGCAGTAGCGCAGAGAGCATAACGCGTCCCGGTCTCTTCGAAGTCGGCATCTCCGTAAGTAGACGTCACTGGTAACCAACCTGGCACTCGAATATCGAAAACGGCATTCCAAGAACAAGTACTAGTTGAATACTCCAGTCCTTCGTTTGAGAGTTCTATGGGATCGCCGCGAACCAGTTCTTGCGACATAGAGCATAGTCGCACAGGGGCATATCCGGTCACCGGCGTGATCACTTCCGATTGACCCTCGAAAGTGATGACCAACGACCGCAGTAGCAGTCGAGTTGCTGGTTTAGATCGGTTGAGGAAGGATTTGGGGGAAGCGATTGAGATGTTAACGTGGCCGGCTAGAGAGAAGGCAGATCTGATTGCAGAAGATGTAAGGCTCGTCACACGATGGTATCGCAGGTGCAAATGCTCACAATGAACTGGCCTCTCCATACATGAACAAGGTGTCAGAAAACGGCCGGATGTCCAGTACCACAACCATAATCAGGCTGTCGGAGACGATGATACAGGTTGGGAGAGAGTAGCAAAGGGAAAGACGAGGACGTCCTCGTTATATGCAAAGAATCGTCGCTTATGACCCAGACAGTGCAAGGGGAACAAAGGGCAGGCAAGGAAAAACGTGCCATGGTCATCTGCTTCGATATGACCGGCGACCTGGTAAACATGACTAGCCTGGCATATTTTTCATGTCTTGCCAGGCACGACCATTGGCTAGCTGCGAAGGATCCGAATATTCACGTTCGACCTACCCTGGCTGGTAAAACTCATTGGCCAAAGTTCCCTTTGTTTCGTAACCTGACGGGTTGCCTTTAGCAGCGGACAAAGGAAACATGAAGGCGCAGTGGCAGGAGGACAATGGAGTGTCAAGGTGAAATATTACCCGTTATGACTTTCGGCGATCACTCCGCGATATTATCTTCGTGTGTTCAACTATCGCTCGATAAAATGTGACTACACACAAGAACCACTGTCATACAGCGATATGGTCGGCGGCCAACGTCAACACGCATCCTGATACCAGCCGTTACGCGAAAACCTTTGGAACACTCAAGGCGTCCTCTTCCCTGCGCCGTAATTCCTTCCTTTGTACACTCTCTTCCTGTGCATCTTTGCGATTCCGGTACCTGTTCCCCTTCCTATGCTTCATCATGGATCGGACCGCCGCAGGAGTGACGAATTCTGTTTGACATGAAATCAGCCATGCTCACATGCGGGCAAATTAATGATCCATCAGCGAACCTGGGTTAGAGTAGACAGTCGCGCCACTGAAAGCCCCCTCAAATATCCGTATTGGAGTTAGGACGAACCGAGGACCGATCTCGACTAGTGACATCTTCGATGGTCCGTTTGGTTGTTCCGGGTCTTTTTCGAGAATCTTTTGTGCGGGGTGTTAACGATACGGTCAAGAAGGTAACATCATAAAAACAACCTGGAAGTTCCTGAACCAGATTTTGCTGTCGAGTATGGAGAACGATAATATATGATCTATGAAAGGTTTCGCCCTCCTTGCCAGCGGAGGAACACCAAAGATCTGGTCACAAAATCGAATCAGCACACCCTACCGTAGGCCCTAGACTACGTTGACTTACGTGGGTGAAAAGTTCCTTGGTCATCCGACCCCACTCCGTCTCGTCAAATGCCTTGTCAAAGCTCAGTAAACCTCTGCTCCCCTTCAGGCAATTTCCTGTCATCTTGAGTTCATCCATCGTATGCGCGTTCAAAACGTGCATTTTTATGCTGGGGCCATTCGGGGTTTTGGCGGCCCACAAGTATAAGTCTTCGTGTCTCCGGGCTTCAAAATACAGCGTATTATTGCAGTTGTGCAGGTCGGCCAACTCCGGCAATAGGTGTAATTGTGATTTTGAATCTAGCTTAGATTCTGCGAGTTGTGTGAGACACCAACACCACGAAAGTACGTAGAATAATGTACCGACACACCTTTTTTAACATGGGGTAACAGCGCCTCCAAGTCGCTCATGAGATGTCTCATGCGATGCGTGACACCCCGAGATGAGAGCATTAAAACGCGCTGTTTGTTCCGCCTTTTCGGTTGAACGTCATTCTCGGCTTCTATTTCCACTGCTTGTCGCTTTCTTTTGCCTTCGGTCATTGTCTCCTGGAAGGATGCTTGTATTCAGGAGTATGTAGCGTGAAGTGGATGCAAAGCTAGTGCAAAAAGGTGTTACGTAGTACACGTGACCGTAGTGACCTCAGCATACTTAGTCTGCAGACTCGCGGTTTTACGAAGAAACAGAGGTTGTTTGCTACCGACTGGGACTACGACCAGTCAGAGCCTCATATGTACAATGACTGGAACAAGAACGAAAAGACGAAGGTGGCCAAGTAGGAATACAAGCCCTATCAAAACAATTTGGTTCACGAACAAACGAATCAAGAAACGGAAACATCTGTGACGCTACTAGTGTCCCAAACGAGAAAAGAACAAAACACGACATCATCATCCACAGTCTACTCGGTAAGTTCAAGAAGAACTCGAAGTAGTAGCTGATGCCCGTAACTGCTTTTGTTTCTCTTGTTCCAATCGCTGTCAAAGTAAATTCAACCAAAGTCATCGCAGGGGCATAAATCGAGGCGCACGTGATACAAGAGCTGCACTGCCATCTGAATATTGGCAGGTTGACCAGTGATCACTACAAGCCGTTCACCTTCACCCCCAGACGACGGTGCACCGTTGATACCAGCGCCAGGCTCCATAATCTTAATCTGACTGGCGCTCAAGTGCCTAATCTCGTTGATCTTGCTACCTCCCTTGCCAATGATGCATCCAACGAGATCGTTCGGTATGTATATTTGTTGGGTCTGGAGTTGCTGTGGTGGTTGGTGAGAGTGTGGGACATACGGCTGCGAAGAGGCGTAGCCAGGGACGTAAGAAGATCCGGTGTATGGCAACCGTCGCGAATAACTGGAAGGACGATAGCTGGAGTGGCTGACAGAAGGCATACGCTCCTGTGCCTCAATGAGAATATTGCCGATATAATAAGTTGCTATATGGATAGCGTCTGCAACCCCTGCAACACTCAGAACCCGCTGTGGGTACCACGCATAAGTTAGACGCAAGTGAGGAACAGACATGGTACATACCTCAGTGGAACCGGGAAGCATGCCTTCGCTGGCATTGAGTCTCGCGCCGCTGGCATCCTGGATTTCCTTAATTTTACATCCTTGCTTCCCAATTACCGACCCCATACGAGAATTTGGAATCATAAATTTGATGGTAACGGCACGGCTGCCTGGAACAGAAGGCACGTCAAATGGTTCATCGTTGATGCGCCGAACGATGAGCCCAAAGGCCTGGTAGATAATTCGTATGAGAGTCGAATGGAATTGGATGATGAACAGAAACTTGCTTTAGACACGGCGTCAAGTGGACCGCTGACGTTGAGTATCCTCTCCGGGTTACCGGGGATGCTCTCAGAGACGACAACGCGGGCACCACTCTTATCGCGGATCTCATTGACATGCGCCCCACCCCTCCCGATGATAATAGACGCGTCTTGAGTAACGATTAAGCAACGCATGTGAATCATTCCAGAAGGCGGAGTAGGAGTACTTGTGGACAAAGAAGGTGCTGCGGATGTTGTAGCGGAAAGCTTGGCACTATCGTCTGACCTGGAACGGTTGTCGCCAGCCTTGAGATCCGATAAGGATGGTTTGGGAGATGGAGTGGACGCTGCCGTGTCTGCTATGGAGGCGGGTGCTTCTGTCATATTTACATCATGAGTCATAGCAGACGCAGCAGACGAGCGGGGGTTTTGGTGATTCTGAGCGCGCGAATCATCCGCAGGAATTACACCGGTATTTGGACGCTTGTAATGCTTTTTATCGTCAGAGTCTGACGGGGAGCGAGACCGCTTGCGGTTGTGGTCGACCTCTGCCATGACCAATTTAGTGACTGAATATCTCTAATACACGGAAGGGGTTGGGATGATGGCTTGATAGACAGTGATATGAAAGGTAGTTTGGACTGAACAATCGAAGGCGGGTTCTGACGGGGGAGGGTGGAAGTGGTGAGGAATGGTGGGTCTGGGCAGGGTAATCGCTAACGGACCCAAGAAAAACTTACCTTCAGCCAAGCACCGAGCGCACACAAGTACGACTCTAACAAGTCCTGTGCCTTCGCCGAACCCTGGCACGCGACGAGCACCCCAGACAGACAGTAGTCAATGTTCGAAACAGTTCACTTGAAAGCGGACATACACGACGAACAGACCTAGCCTACAGATGAAGACCAAACAACACCATATACACCAACACAGGGGATCCTATTTAGTTCAGACACGGTTCACCGGTCACCAACTCTCCAAGGAAATTCGACCATAGATCCTCCCACATCTGCATTAGTTTCGCCTTTTCGGCACCTTCGAGCATGGAGTACTGCGACAGGACCTGTTAGTGAACCAAAGAAAGAAGAAAACACGAACTGTTATACTATCCCGTGCCAGATGTCCAAGTGTGAGCAGACCAGTCACTTCGCTTGCAACGAGAACCTAGAATGAATTGCTGAACGCTGCAATAATAACACATCTCTTGCGGTAAGATTACCTGGTAGAAGTCATAAGACAAACCCATATTCTGAAATATGGCCGGGTCGTCCGAACTGAGGGCCACCGGAACGCCGTTGTTCAGCAAGATTGGTAGTGGATGCATGGGCATCGATGCCGTCAGGCGCTGAATGTAAAACATCAACAGTCCAGAAATCCATCAAGTCTAATATCCCCTGACCAGGATCTCGTTACTAGTTGAGGCCCATCAAGGACGGAACACTGGCGGGTTACATTAGCACTCACGAGATTGGACAAACTTCTAAAGCAATCCTTTGCTCCCTGCATATTTGCATCAATTTGGGGTGCTTGACTAGCGAAAATCTTTCTCGGTAAGGTGAGCAAGCAGTTTCGCTGAACGCAACAAACCTCACCCATGCCCAATGCGTTTCGTTCCGAGAAGGATAGCATCATAGAGATTTTCGTCAGCTTTGGTTCCATCGCCATAAGTCTCCCCGGCATGAAAAATGTAAGGTATCGATACGCCCTCGCGTGTCTGCCGTTCCTTGAACCGGATGAGGGGCTCTAAATAATCTTTTAGGGGAACTAGTGT
The DNA here is from genome assembly GCA_024663475.1 of Pisolithus thermaeus. Lineage (NCBI taxonomy): Eukaryota > Fungi > Basidiomycota > Agaricomycetes > Boletales > Pisolithaceae > Pisolithus > Pisolithus thermaeus. Next base: position 243,364 of record JANFAF010000008.1, read on the forward strand.
ATTCTCATCTCCGACGAGATCAAATCCTGAATCAATAATTAACTTCTGCAGAGTCACATTACCGGGTGGTGTCATACCAACGATAGTGTCAGGAAACTCTTTCTTCATAGCTAGACAGTCTTCCAGGTGAACCTCCAGTCCTTCCACATCGCAATCCCGGATGATGGTGTATATAACCTGGACAGCACAATCTCAGCCTTGTGACTCCACACATACGATGACCTCCCAGAACTTTGGCATCAAGGAAGTCCTCCCTTTCTTGCTTGAAAGTTTCTACTACTTGCTTAAATATCCTAAGCCATTCGGTATGTGGCACATCCATCTTTCCATTGGCGTCGAACATGTATCTATCGAAATGGTCTGACATAACGGAAACGGAGTGGAGAAATACATACCTAGGGCTGAAATTTATGCGTACCTCTATGTAAAGGATGCCATCCGCGGCGGTATCTTCCAGAAACTGCCTAATGTATTGCCCCCATATAGGTGCATAGTGGACAATGTTCTAGGAAATGAATTTTGAACTATATGCAATATGGTAGCACGGGAGGAACGTACAATACTCAACATAGCTGCAGAACGAAATTTGTCCCAGATCTGAGCGATGAACCATAGCATGCACTGTTCAGAGAAGAAAGCCCATCGGCCCTCACCCGAATGTTATTATTGTGTGTGACATATGCAGTGCTGGGATTGATGGACATATGGCCGGTCACCCATCTGTCGAACCCTTCTGGCCCACCAAGAGCTTCATTGAACAGTTCGCGTGCCTGGCGGAGTGGGACCCAGGACATCGGTGGGTAGCACGCGTCCGTCAATGAAGAGGCTTCTGCAGGAAAATCCGGAGCTAGAGGTCTAATTTCTGGCACGACAGAAGAAATATTCAACGAGGTAATGACCTCCGATGATCGAATATGGAAGGACGGATACTGAAGCGCAAGGCGAAGCAAGATATGGGGGCTGACGGTCAGATCGAGATGGGCGTGAAGAAGTGCTCCCTTTGGCATCTAACAGACTTAGTCTGAGAACCTCTGGCAAGAGCCTTCACTAGATACCTTCCTGATGACCCCAAAAAGACGCGTTCTTGAGATTATTTCCTTGCCTGGTAACCGGCAGTGTCAAGACGACTAATGACAAAAACAGTGCTCAAACCTGTTAGGAACTCCATCCCCGGGAATGGATGTGGGACACCCTCATGTTCCACGTTCCAGACAGTTGTAGCGTCTTCAGTGCGGATGCGGCGAACAAGCTTATCAGCGTAATCTTCCAATGGGCCGGATACCCGTACATGATCGACACGCAGGGCTCTGTCGGCTTCTATCAATGCCACCCGCTTCTGCATGTGCTCTTCAAGTGGGTTCATGTCAGTTGAAGACCCAAGTAAGCGCTTGCCAGATTATCTAGATAGACGGTCACGTGATATACATCATTCCACCAGTAACACGTCCGCACAAGTGCATCCATTTCGCGACACCATGTCCTCTGAGGACGAGATAAGTGAGTGTTTCAGTCCGGGGTGTTTCTTGGAACGTTCACCTGAAACAGCCGAGATATTCGGAAAGGTGGTCCAGCAGGTTCACCGCACTCAAGAGGAACAGCTGAACCATCGAAAGTAAAGCCAAAGAAATCCAAACCTCTTACAAGAGCTCCCTCAACGTCTGCGGTAAAGGACACACAGAGCGAAGGGGAGGTGTCGAGAAAATGGAAACGTAACAAGAACCCGACAGCATTGGGCGATACTATGAACGTCATAAACCACCAACCAGACAAAGGTGGAACCCCTTCACCGACGTCCTCACAAAGATCAGACCGAGGGGTCGGAAACAACAAATTGCGAAATCCAGCGAATCTCGCCTCTCACAAGGATATTGATCGGTGGAAACAGCGGGTGAAGGATGTAGGAGCTATGTTCTCTTGTCGAGTGCAACGTAGCTCACACATCGGAAGCTCGAGTTACAAAGAGATTCTCTGTCAAAGCAGCTGGATGAGTTATTTCAAATCCGCAGAACAGAACCTGAAAAAGCATTGGAGGATCTACATATACAATATGAAGAGCGCGCAAAATGTATGTCGACCTTCCTGCGCTCCGCCATCATAGTAATTCTCTTACAGTGCAGGACGCTCTTGTCAGAGAACTAACTTCACAACTTGCTCGTATCGAACCCCTCTCTCGAACCGGTCAGAACGTCGCTCTGCATTTCCTTACCAGGGAAGCCGCAGATGAGGAGAAGAGGACCGTGGAACAAGAAATAGTCCAGGTTCGTGATGTGGTTAAACAGAGGGATGCGGTCATCTCGGAGCAAAGCAAACGAATAGACGAGCTTCAGGAGTTAGGTAGGCACCGTCCTTCATACTGCCCCTGGTCGTTAACTGGTTTGTTTGCCGAAGTACGTGAAGTGTCTCGCGAACGAGACGCTGAGATAGAGAGGTCAAAGGAGCTTCTGGCCCGGGTCGCACCTAAGGTTCCACCTACATCCTCTCGTTCTCATCAGCGGCGACAAATCGGTACAGAGGATCCGAAGATGACGGAGGTTATCAAGTTCTACGAAGAAATGTCCAATCTCTTGGTCACCAATGTCAAATTTGAGGATGTAGCTGGTTCAGATGAACAGGAAGTAATTTTCCACTGTATCTATACATATTTTGAGATGGCTCGTCGTGAGGACAGTGTTGAGGGGGAACGGATAAACGAGAAAAGTAAGTTTATCCTGTCGGCGAAGTCAGATACCACTCAAAGGCATATCCACACGCCCCTCAGGCATAGACTTCACGATGCGTATCTTCAACGGCTATGGCGGCCCCAATGGGGAACCTATAAGCGACGACGACTTTGTGCACCGTCGGGTCAAATACACCCCGCTGCACCTTGACAAGGAGTCTGATTCCTTCGTTGAAGCATTGTCCTACATGGGCGAGAGCTTCACTTTTCCTTGCTCCCAACAAGGCCTTTTCCTCAACTCACTTCGCGATCGAATGGTGGACGCAGTGAAGGGTAGAGAGAACAGCGAGGATAGCATCGAGATGCAGTATGAATGACCGCTGGATTAGCTCTAGGATCTTAACAATATACATACTCTTACATTACCCCGGTATACCGCCTAAGCATTTTTACAATGCAGGGCTTCACTTCATTATTTGCCATCTGCTCCAGGACGTTCGACATTCACGCCAGCATTCCTCCAAATGCTGACAGACTTATAATCCCCCGTCTCTATCGCATTTTTGAGGGCAAGGGAAGCATATCCAGCGTCATATTCGAGGCTTCCTAGGTTAGCTCCCGCACTGACAAGGAGGTTCACAATATCTGCATACCCCTGACGTGCAGCCTACGTAGACTTTAGCTATTCGTTACTGTGCTGCCATCAAATAAAACTGCGCTCACGTAGTACAGAGCTGTATGCCCCAGATTATCCCTCAGGTGTACTAGTGCACCTGCCTCAAGCAAGCGGCTGACACACCCAGTACCGCCATTAAGCGCAGCTACGTGCAACGGAGAGCGATTTGAGCCTGGCTCGAGACAGTTTACAGTACCGCCGGGAACGACGATTGGTGTGCTGTCTTCCGTCTTCCAATCCGCCGAGGCATCCAAACATAACTCCAGGCATTCTAAATCGTTGCGAGCTGCAGCAAGGTGCACTAAGGAGCGAAGTAGCGCTGCCTCCGTGAAAACAGTCTCGGCAGCAGTCTTGGACCACGACGCAGTAGTGTCTTGCGCAACTCCCTCCACATCGGGAGTGAGAGTTATTAAAGGCATTTGGCTGCTGGGCGACATCAATCGGACGAAATGAACCAATAGACCCTGTATGCCGTGTAGATTTTGCAGATCAGCGGGATTACTCGGCAGTGACAACGTTTGTTGGGTGAGCTCCCCTCGCAGTGGTGTGCTGATCAACTCCCTAACTTGAGACGCTGAGAGCTCAGGTTTCGACAGGAGGTAGCTAAGCTTTGTAAGAGCGCACTATGCAGGATGCCAGTCACGTAAATTCTAAAGATGCACGGGAGTTCTATGCGTACCTCGGGCGTCATATCCCCACCTGGAACAACACCCACTCTCTGCAGTACTCTACCCGTCTCATAAGCTGAGGATACAGATCCCCTGTAACACTGAGAAATAGCTACGATGACAACTCCAGCATCACAAGCTTCTTGGAGGGCCTGCAATAAATCAGTTCGTTGAGGAACGTTACCAGAACCGAAGGTCTCGAGAACAACGCCCTGTGCCGGAGGAGCGAGGAAGGCACGAGCAGTGGCACCAGTCATACCGGGAAACAACCGCAGGGTCGCTAAGGTATGGCAGTCAATCCATATCTGGGCAAACGAGTACTGTACCACCTACCAACGTGAGGAGTCATGTCTGATTCACCCCGAGATCAGTCATCGGTGGAACAACAGGAGAACGAAAAACCTTTATGAACCCGAAAGCGACGTAGTCTTGTTTGTCTCAGGACATTGTTCCAGTTTACAAGGATGTCGATTCCCACTGCAAAAGTTGAGCGCACAAAGCAGGCAAGTTCAGCTGTACAGACCATTTACCAAAGGCGGAAAGTTTGGGCTATGGAAGGCATTCAAATCAAAGGAAGACGCTTTTGAAACTCTGTTCCCGCGATAAAGAGTGTGGTTGAAATACAGACTGCACTCTGCGACGACAAGAATTATCAAACGCCAGACGGCTGCGAACAGAAAAGTTACCTGGAATTATGTAATTTCCGGCAATGGAAAGGGCGCCTAGAAGGTTGTCTACGGCATCATTCCGCAACTGTGAGAGTGGTATCTGAGCTCCGGTAAGGATCTACGAAAGGACTCAGAGGATTGTGATTGGAACTGCAGATAGAGACTACAGCTTACCACCGTCTTCCCTAGATCTTCCAAAAGAAAACTGAGGGCACTGGAAGTATAGGACATGGTGTCTGTGCCGTGAAGGATAACAAATGCATCGAACGCGGTGTAATTGAGCTCAATCTCAGTGGCTATACGTATCCAATCTAATGAGTTGGCACTATCAGCATGAGAATCGAGTGGATTAACGGTTACCAATCACCGACCATTCATCTCGATGTTACTACTGTCAAGCAGCGGATCCCACTAAACAGAACGCTGATGAGGTTGCTCTTGACCAATCCTTTGGGACCTACACACCTCGAGAATGGCATATCGGATGCGCTTGCTGCCATCTTTGCAGGAAACTGTACTTCGGGGAGTAACCAAGCTCGGAAGGCGGGCCTGGTACACTCCGTCGGATATCTTCTCGCAACCCTGCATATGTGTGGATGGCCGACTTAGTCCAACAGGCAGAGTTTGACTCTTTCCAACCGGGCGGGATGAACGGACGACAAACGTCGGATGCTGGGTTACCAAGGCATTTGGCGAGACCAGCGATTCGGGAGTGACAGGACTAGACGACCCGCTGCTCGACCATACTCTGTATCCTTCCACGGACGTTGCGTTTGAAAACAATGAATCCTCCAATGGGTCATGGAAGCGCTTTTGCCTGCGCAGTGTCTCCGTCAAAAAGAATGGTTCGGGTACATAACCATTAGGACTGAGAAGCATCCCAATTGTCCCCCCAGTGTATATTACAAGGACTCTCGCCTCATCTGGTCTTGAAGGGTTCATCTCTACCTAGGAAGTGATCTGGGTCATTCCGGCTAGGACCAGTACGTGAGAGTTGCTCACCGACCTTATCACCAAGTGGTTCGATATATGTAAAACTAACTTCACCCGGCCACTCCGGAAATGTGATTAACTTACTTGTATATTTAACGGCGCTGCCGGCTAAGGCGTCTGCAAAAGTACCCGAGGCGAAAGCCAGCCTCCGTTGGGAAGTGATTTGTAGTGAGACGCTTGTTGGCCAACGAGAGGGCTCACTCAAAGGAAAAAGAGCTGTCTAACAGCTGCGTCGCTTGAGGTAGCTGTTTTCCAGATAAGCTAGGAACTTAGGCTGTAAAGCCCAGTTCAAACGGCTGCTCGCGCGGACGGAAACCAAGTTGTTTGCATGCATACTCTACTGCAGTGACGGCATCGCCACTGGCAAGCATTTGAGTGCAAAAATGGTCACGTGCTTCGGATTGATCAGTTTATGAGGTGACTCACTGCACCCATTGGATACTACGTCTCGATACTACAGCGGTTTGATTCTGTGCACAGGATTTCACTCGGATATTATGGCTACTGATGCAGAGAGTGCCACAGATCAGCGAACTGTCGAACATCTCGCAGCTAGACTTCGAAGGCGGTCAGTGAGAGGCACCCCTCTGCGAATGCTCCGGGTTTTCATAGTTTCTCGTCAGACAAGTTGTGGGATCACAGCAAACTGCACTAGAGACGGTTCTCGTCCTTCGTCAGGTGGTGTCCAAGGCCCGATTCTCGAACATCGACCAGCTAGTCGATGTTATCCGTTCTGTAGGCCGGAAGTTAGTCGAGGCTCAGCCTAAAGGCCTGTCTGCCATTGTTCATCTATGTTCTGCTTCTGAATAGTAGTTGTACATCAGAATATACGGTAGGAAACACCGTCAGAAAAGTCTTGCACCACATCCGAGAAGAATACCATACTGCATCCCAGGGAACTGTAGTTCCATCCACCTCGAAACCCACCTTCTCCATTGCGAAGTTCGTCTCACAGGGACAGCCAAGGAAACAGACTACTTCACAGAGAGCTTCACATGAAACAAGGGGTATCTTGAGGGAGAACGATCCTGACGACCCGGACGCGTTCGCAAGGGCTTTGAAACCTGTGTTTATGGAGGCTATTCAGGATGTTCTCGATGAGCTCGAGACGGTATATGACAACGTGTCCAAAAATGCCAAGGATCATATACATTCGGAGTACGTGCGCTCTCCACAAGGACCTTAGGTAGACCGGGCAATTGATCCTGGCATAGTGAAATTATCCTTACAATCGGCAAGTCAAGCACAGTTGAGGCCTTCCTTAAAGCGGCGGCTTCTCACCGAAAATATACCGTAATCGTGGCAGATACTGCCCCATCGTGGGTGTCATGGCCTCCCGCATGGATTTTCCGTGCTAACTTACGGGCTGACAGGTATAGTGGACGAGAGATGGCCCAGTCTCTCTCATCCTCAGGGATATCGACTGTACTCGTCCCCGATTCATCAGTATACGCTTTGATGTCCCGAATCAACAAAGTCGTACTCGGTGCGCATGCAATTCTCGCTAATGGTGGAATGTTCGCTATAACAGGCTCGCTTTTGGCCGCCACCGCCGCCCGAGCACACAGCACGCCGGTAGTGGTCTGCTCAGGGCAGTTCAAGCTGACCCCTCAGTGGAATTTATACCACGAATATGGTGCACTTGATTTCGCAGATCCAAGTGGTGTACTAGGATTCGAGGAAGGAGACCTCGTTGATAAAGTAGACGTTGTGAACCCGTATTACGACTACGTTAGGCCTGAAATGATCGATGCGTATATCACAAACGAGTGGGTAATTAGTCTATTTGGTGGCGGCACCGCTAACAGTTTTTGTAGCGGGGATCATCCCCCGTCGTCAGTTTATCGTCTTATCAAGGAGGCGTATGACGATGAAGATTATGCATTGTAACAGTGTCGCCACGTAATAAATAGCTTGCAATCGTTATTTGCACGACTGCTTAAACTGTCACTTCGCCCTGGTGCTCAGTATGTCAAAAAAAGCATCTTGCGGGAGATCCACATTTCCTATCTTCTTCATCCGACGCTTGCTCTCCTTTTGATTCTCGAGGTGTTTCAGTTTGCGTTCGTAGTGTCCTGTGTTGACGTTGACATCAGGTTAAAGAAGGAAGCCCCGCTGGAAGCTTCTCACCTCCGTAGAGGCCAGCAGTAACGTCAGCACGCATCGCAGGTAATGTTGCTCGAGCGACGATCCTTTTGCCTACAGCTGCCTGTATAGGAACTTCGAACAATTGCCGCGGAATCACCTTATCTGGGTATGTTGTGAGCGTCGCCAGAAGGAAGAAAGGACAATTACGAACGCAGTTTCTTGACCCACGTCCTTCCAATTTTTTGCTCTACGGACCGATGGATGACCAGTGCTAACGCATCCACTGGTTTGCCGTTCAGAAGGAAGGTCATCTGGAAATTCCTCAGCCCGAGTAGTTCGATGGTAGTACTCGTCCCATACTTTGACCAGATCGCTTGCTTTGTAGCCAGCATCCTCATAGCTGCAAGATCAGGATCGAAGCCTCGTGGTCGTAATGACACTCACTCGAAACTCGCATATCCCGAACTTCTGCTCTTTAATTGGTCGAAGAAGTCGGTTACAATCTCACTCAAGGGCAGGGTGCATGTTAACATCACACGTGCCGATGTGCTAGTCCCTGAATCCAAGTAGCGATGATCCAGATCATCCGCGCGGCGGGAGAAGCAAAGGTCCATCATGTCACCAAGGTATTCTGTCAAACAGTCATAATCAAAGCCGACGCAAAGGAGGCTGGCGAGCGAACCTTCTGGTACTATTATGGAGGCTTTCACCATGGGCTCTTGTACCTCGCGAACACGGGATGCAGGTCCCCACTCATCAGGAAAATCCGTTGGATTGCTGACAATTACCGTCTGGTCTCTGGCTATCACTTCCAAGACATTCAAGTACCGGTTTTATAAAGTGAAAGTGAAAACACACCTTTATAGGGGACTGTCGGAGCAGTGACAATAATGTTCGCGTCATATTCATCTTCCAGACGTTGTCGAAAAACGTCCATGTGCAAAGTACCTAGGAACCCAAGCCTACAACCTTGCCCAAGAGCTGTGGATGACTCGCGTTGAATAGTGACACTACGATCTGTAAGTGTGAGCTGCTCTCCCGTATGTAAGCAGAGACGGTTCGTTAAACAAATAGCAACATACACGTCGAATAGACTCCTCGAGTTTTACGAAGTCACTGGTGTCCACAGGAAACACTCCAGCGTACACCTAAACCAGATCAAAAGGTGGCTTTTTGACGTCAAAGAAAACATACCATCGCCCTAGCGGGCTGAAAACCAGGCATGGGATCGACACGAGCGTTCACCTGGTGAAGCGTATCTCCGACATGGGCTGTAAAGACATTAGAGACTTACACCCCACCGAATATATCCTACCTTCCGTAGACTCTTTCATATTGCAGGCGATGTAGCCGACTTGGCCAGGTTGCAGATGCGTGACGGGGGTCTCCTCTGGGTACATGACGCCAACTTCTGTCACTTCGTATTTCTTCCCAGTATGACAAGATACTATCCTATCTCCTGATAAAAAGTCGACGAACTTCCAATGCAGGATACTATCAGAACCTTACCCTTTCGCATGACTCCGCCCCTGATATTCACCAACGAGATAACACCCCTATATCTGTCGTATCTGCAATACTAAGAACAGGACAAAGGACAGACTTTCAACACCTACTGTGAGTCAAAGAGGAGAGCCTTCAGTGGCTCATGCACAGATCCTGATGGTGGGGGTATTCGTTCGACGACGGCCTGCAAAACAGCCTCAACACCTCTGCCCGTCTTCGCTGATATCTGTAAAACTTCTGCAGGATCTATGCCAAACATGGATTGCAACTGCGCAGTGATGCGTGACGGATCCGCTACTGGCATATCTATCTATATCACTTTTTTTAGAAACCGAAAAAATAAACATCATGGAAATTTGTGACCTTGTTCAATACAGGGATGATTTTAAGCCCGCGCTCTTTGGCAATGTGAAACACGGAGATAGACTGCGCTTGGACACCTTGCGTGGCATCTACCAACAGGAGTGCACCTTGACAGGCCGCTAGGGAGCGAGACACCTCCCATGAAAAATCAACGTGGCCCTGTAGCTGCAATTAAGAGTTGCCGAAGGAGTATAATTCCTATCATACAGGAGTATCGATAAGATTGAGCAGATACTTCTTCCGGTTGCAGTGATATATCATACTGCAAGGAGTCAGCCCGGAATACTGAATCAAGGCCGTGCTTTAGACCTTGCAGTTTGAGCCTTGACTTGGTATTTATGTGAGGAATCGTAGTGAAGAAGGGCTATTGATCCTACCGGTTATCCCACGTTCACGCTCGACTTTGAGCTTGTCTAGGACTTGCTGGTTTGCACCGAAAACCTTCCTAGGAATGGTCCCCGTAAGCTATATGCGAACATGAGAATGTTGATTGGGGAAGTGTGAGCATCCTTATATACCTCCAGCAGACTATGAACCGCCCAAGTCAGTTGTAATCACCGCACACTATAGCCACTTGGACTGACCGGTCTGCCAACGTCGATTTTCCATGATCTGGACAGGCTAACTGAGCCGAAAAGATAGGAGTTGGAACCGACTCACCAATGTGGGCGACGATGGAGAAATTACTGTACAATTGATTAATTGACTTTATGGACACATTGTGCAGTGCAGCCGTACCGTATGACCTCGCAGGGAAACTCTGTCATGTCAATGGACTTGTCAGTGGCGCTCGTCGGCCCACGCGTGGAAGCGCTAAGACAACGAAACATCCTGTGCGTGGGTTGGAGAACGCCTGTGCATACACGGAACCGCCATGGTAAAAGCATCACGGAGCTGGCAACTCCTCCACCGAGTCAGGTTGTAATAATACGGCGCGGCGTGCTCTTTGTGGCTTAGTCAGCCGCGACATCTCTTGCTCTCATTCAAACAACTCTGGACATGTCTCTTCAGGAGGCATTGGAAGCGCGAAAAGCGCGTTTACTTGCGCTGAGGAAAAGAAAGGAAGAGGGTGCAACGGACGATAACAGGTGAGCCACACCCAATCGACGCCATTTCGGTACCCACCGCTCAGAGCCGCCGTCTTGCTCAACCGCAACTTTGACCCCGAAACACGAACGCTACGGAAGCATGCGCTGAATGATGCTATAACTGAGGATACTTTGGAACAAGATGTGGATGGGATGGCGGAAAAGATAATAGCGGAGGACGAACAACAGCGAGCGGAGGAGCTGGTATGCGATACCGCGCACAACATCCTCGCAGTGACTCATACCCCTTGCCGCTTAGAACGTTTTTAACATTGCACCCAAACGACCTAACTGGGACCTCAAACGAGAGATGGAAAGGAAGCTGGCTAAACTAGAGCGGAAGACGCAGGAGGCAATTCATACTCTGATAAGTAAGTTTCGGCCGTGCCTTTGTCGCACTGCCTTAAATCAATTCGGTCGCAGGACAACGACTTTCCTCTCAAAAAGGTCAGTCGGAGGACATCATGGGAGCGATGAATGCGCAAGAGAGAGCCCAGGAGGAAGCCGATGATGAAGGGGACTTGGACGAGGACACTCGGTGAATATTGAATAGTGTATACTTAGTAGCACCTACTCGTGTGTGAAAACATGGAATCAACTGAGCCACGTGGGGTGGGCACATATCCTGTATTAAAGCGTACCTGCAATCGAGCCCTGTCCTCTCTCATCACCACTACAATCTACGACCTCTCTTTCAAGGCCAGGCCAGACGTAGACATTACCCATGTTTCCAGAGTCCGAAGGCCAACCCCGCCGAATACCAACCCTGGGCACATATTGCCAGCGTGGTGAGTATTCGCACTCACTGGCACCATTGTATGAGTTCATGTTTTCATCGCAACAGTTCTCTCATCACATGCAGATGGTGCGGATACAGTAAAGTTGCTTCCTTTGTCTTATCCTTTTTGGCCAGCGTTAAGTTGTCTTGGTGATGACATACGGTATGACCTGATTAAACCTGTCCTGGAATGCTGCTCTGCAGAGACTCTGCTTCGCCTTGAACATTCATCTCCAGTGTGTGAAATTACATTGTGTACCTGTGTCGCTCTCTAACGTTAGCTGGAGTACCTGCAAGAGAACACGTCTGGTAGCTTGAATTTTGGCGTGTACAACCGCTCCTGACGCACTCCCTTTAGACCTGTGGGAGCGTTTATGCTTCAAGACGTACCCTTTACTTGTAGAACAACTCGCCCGGAATGGAGAACTTCGGCCAGACTCGTGGCGTGAACAATTCTTTGTATGTTTCATCAGTGCCCTACTGGTCATACACCGTTCATCACGGATCAACTAGTTTCTCCGCGAGGCTGAAGCGCATCGCTTGGAGGAAGTGACTTCCAAACTGCGCAGCCAACGCATGGAGGCTGCCGAGCGCAAGAAGGAACGAGAAGTCAAACTGACCGACAGACTGCCGCCGGCTAAGCGTGCCCGTACGTGCTTCTTCAGACCATTTAAATTTTCCTCCATAACAGTCTGAGCAGGAACTTCGGGCACTCAACACAACACGCTGTTCCAAAAGGCGAAGAAGGAAGTCAAGTCTCGGACGGCTCTATATACCACTCGCATACTACCTCCCATGGTGCACGGAAAGACATATCGCGTACTTCCCAGTGCTCCGAGTGCAAGACCACCTACGGCATCTCTGTCACGTACACCCAAAGTCTGCACTGACAAAGCAGGTACCACTAGACTACCTTCAGCATCAATCACACTCTCGACTTGCACGCACGGACCAGGGGAGGAATCGCATTTATCCACCGAATCCCCTCCATCAAATTCTTCCGCACCCTCTCCATCGGTTTCCCCATTTTTAGCACCATCCTCACAGACACACGTAGAAGCACGCATTCTCAAACCCTCGATACTGAAGAAGGATCCCACGGCATCTTTGTTCATGCCGAAGCATCGTGCTTTCTCCCAATTACCTAAGACAGCTGGCAATACGCCAGCACGTTAACCCGTCACTTCGTTGGGCACGTTTCCGTAAATGCTAACTTCTTGTTTCACGATCATTTACTGTCTAGTCTGTTGTACACAATATCTATTCACTTGTAGCTGGCACACCATAATGCATCCTTGGGAGAGGTGGGAGAGTGCCGATTCTAAATACATACGTAATCTGTAATCGTATTCAGCGCGCCGGAAACTGGTGTCAACTGACGTGCCATGTGTTGTGCAGACCAACACTATCATCAGCCCCGTTGACAGGCCCACTTGAACCAATCGCAGGTGCTCTTCCACGAAATGCAATCTCCTTGCTATCTTTGGCTTCATTGTGTCCTTCGACTAGTCTGCTTTTGATGTGGTCGGCCCTCAACGACTCGATGTGAGTCAAGTACGCTTCGTCTACACCTCCAGTGACATATTCGCCCGTGAAGACGGAGCAATCGAACGTCTCAATGGATGGGTTTAATTGTCGGACAGACGCAACGAGATCAGGGAGTGTCTGAAAGATGACAAGATCGGCGCCAATAGCTTCTGCGACCTGCTCTGTAGTTCGCCCATATGCGACGAGCTCTGTACGGGATGGCATATCTATACCGTAAACGTTAGAGTGGCTACGTCTACATCAGCATCAACGGCGCAACGTGCAGTAACTTTGACCATCACCGTATGGGAGGAGCACAGCTCGCAACAATAACTTTCTTGGCCCCGACATCTTTTGCCATTTGTATGATTTCCTTGGATGTTGTACCTCGTACAATAGAGTCTACCGCATATTGAAATTCATGTCAAGCGAAACTCTCCGAATAAGGAATACATACCGTCGACCAGGAGCACATTCTTGCCAGAGAACTCAAGTGCCATTGCATTCAGTTTTTTTCGAACGTTCTTTCTCCTGTCAATTTGATTAGGTGTGACCAAGACGTGTCACCAAAGAGCGCCACCTCATCTGCTGGCCGGGCATGATGAATGTCCGTCCCACGTAGCGGTTCTTGATGAAGCCTTCCCGGTAGGGGAGCTGAAGCCTCTGAGCCAAGTTGAGAGCTGCAACCCGTGACGTGTCCGGGACCTATCGTATTTTACTTAGTAAAATCCTCCGAAAATAAACCGGTACGATCAACATGCCGGTATGACGACGTCCACGGTCAACCCCTTTGTCATGAGCACTTTGCGGACTTCCTCTGCAAGGGCGTCTCCCATCGCCATTCGACTGCGGTAGACGCTTACGCCATCTAGAACGGAGTCCGGACGTGCAAAGTAGACATATTCAAAGATATCTGGTGCAAATGTTGCTGGTTCTGCAACGCTTTTTTTACTGACACCTGTGCGGGTGATAATAACGGCTTCGCCTACACTGGGTCAGACCTTCAACATGTGGAAGGTGCTAGAAACCTACCTGGTTTTACGTCTTCCCAATCGGAGAAGCCACCAGCATCGGCGACTATGCTTTCGCTGGCAATAACATAGTCCCACCTTTCACAGGAGGTTTTCCGGGACGCCATTCCAACGGGCCGTATACCATTCGGGTCCCTAAAAGCAATGATCCCGAAACCCGCCAGCATCGCTACGCAGGCGTAAGCACCCTTGCACTGCTTCATAAGCTTCCCGATAGCCGTGAAAATATCGTCTTCATTGATCCGAAACTTCCCAGTTTGCTGGAGATTGTCGGCAAAGATATTCAAAAGGAGTTCGGAATCGGAAGAGGTGTTGATGTGTCTATGTGCTACAGCGTCCATGAATTGAAGTAGGGAATCACTTTGTATTAAATTCCCATTCTATACGAATTATTGAGGCGGACATGCATACAGATAGCAGAGAGGGGTGAGACCTACATGTGCGAGTACGATACCATAGGGCGAATTAACGTAGAAGGGCTGTGCTTCGGCATGGTTAGAACTGCCGGCCGTAGGATAGCGAACTTGGAATTATTGGATGAGTTTAGGTGAGAACTAGTAGAGAGGGACGGCACAAACCATGCCCGACGCCCATTTCGCCTGCGAGTCTTGAGATGGAGATGTCGTCGAAGACGTCCCGGACCATGCCGTTGGCTTTACATTGGTAAAAGCGACCCTTGTGACCGCAGGTGACAATTCCACAGGCGTCTTGACCGCGGTGCTGGAGTAGAGAGAGCCCCTCGCAGATTTCAGACGCTGCATCACGGCCGGAATCACTCAAGAGCAAACCCAGAATACCGCACACTCATCAAAATATGAGTCATTGGGAGTGAAGATAAAGTAAAGACTCACTGCTGTCGAAGCGGAAAAGTGGGTGCAAAGTAGGAGGACAAAACCCATGGCTGAGCACTTTTTCTTCACAGTCAATAAGATATGGTGATAATCTCGTGACCGATCTGTATTACGTTATCGCCCACGTGGCTTCCATGCACCCGACGCTGCTCTGCGAGGGCCGGTCACCGGCTACGTTTGTTTGCACGTTCTGTGCATCCTCTCTGCGGGTTGACGAGAGGCTTAAGTAGAGCAAATGGGTAGCGCAACCGGCCGATGATGCATATGATGTCTGGTTACAGAACAGGTACACTCAACGAACCATTCAAGGCATCCCAAAAAATGATGAAAATACGCGGTTGAACGCGGTCGTATGCTTCAGTACTACAAAGGATAACAGTCCGTACGTGTCGTTAACAGAAGCAGTGAGCTATGGGTGCCCGGGTACTAGTTATGTCGTAAAAGTAGGCGGACCGCGCGCCTCTATGGTTGAAATAGGGACTGTTCTACAGGTATGCTGTGGCTCGATAGATAGGGTAAGGATGAACTTCCCATGGTAGGTCAATAATTACAATGCAGAGAGCGTATAGTGAACACATCTTAAAGCACGAGCTTCTTCGGCTTCTCCCAGGTATACGCGGGATTGCCAAAGTGACCATAGGATGCCGTCTGGAGGTATTTTGGTTGTTGTAACTCCAATTCACGAACTTGGACCCATCATCAGTTTCAATCGTCTCCAATGAATGACGACCCACCCATGACTCCAGGACGAAGGTCCCAGTTCTTGCGGATAATCTCGACAAGTTCCTCGTTCGACTTCTGTCCGGTTCCATAGGTATCAACAAATATCGACAACGGCTCCGAAACACCAATAGCATAGGACAATTGGACCAGAGCGCGGCGAGCAAGGCCAGCAGCAACGAGAGATTTGGCTGTTTCGAATCAAAACACTTAGTAACAGCATACACACCA
The DNA here is from genome assembly GCA_024663475.1 of Pisolithus thermaeus. Taxonomy (NCBI): domain Eukaryota; kingdom Fungi; phylum Basidiomycota; class Agaricomycetes; order Boletales; family Pisolithaceae; genus Pisolithus; species Pisolithus thermaeus. The sequence continues at coordinate 259,211 of JANFAF010000008.1, forward strand.
CCGTGCATCACTGACTAAGCACTTACCAATCCAACGAGCGGTGTAAGCTGCAGAGCGGTCGACTTTGGACCAATCTTTGCCGGAGAAGGCTCCTCCACCATGAGCACCCCACCCACCGTACGTATCGACGATGATCTTGCGTCCAGTCAGACCAGCATCACCTTGGGGACCACCAATGACGAAACGGCCAGAAGGTTGAATCTAAGAAATCCTCTGCTTCATCAAATCCGTCAAAAGCGTGAGAGAAACACTTACGTGATAGACGGTTCTGTCATCCAGGAGTGCAGGCGGGATAACCTGCTTGACGACCTTTTCGGTGATCTCTCTGCGGAGATCCTCCGTCGAAATCTCCTCAGCGTGTTGGGTTGAGATGACGATGGTGTCGACGCGAAGAGGGATCATGGCGCCGTTGTCACTTGTATATTCCACAGTGACTTGTGTCTTCGAGTCAGGACGCAACCAAGGAAGAAGACCAGAGCGACGGGCAGCAGCCAACGCGGCGTTTAGCTTGTGCGCCAATGAAATCGTCAAGGGCATATACTCCTCAGTCTCGTCGCTGGCATAGCCGAACATGATACCTTGGTCACCAGCGCCGTGCTCCTCCAGGGCGCCGTGATCGAGGCCCTGAGCGATATCAGGGGATTGCTGCTCAATGGCAACCAAGATGTTGCATGTCTTGTAATCGAAACCTTTTGAAGAGTCATCGTAACCGATCTTTTTGATGGTGTTACGGATGACTTTCTGGTAGTCGAGCTGAGCCTTGGTGCTGATCTCACCAAAGACCATAATCATGCCGGTCTTCGAGGCCGTTTCACAAGCAACCTTTGACCAAGGATCTTGTTCTAGGCAAGCATCGAGCTACGATGACATTAACCGTCTAGTAGGTTTTCGCTAACAATCAAACCTAACATACAATTGCATCGGAGACTTGATCACAGATTTTGTCTGGGCGGTCTTAGTCAGACTACCTTGACGCTGCTCACTGTTCACACTTGCCTGGGTGCCCTTCACCGACTGATTCAGAGGTAAAAAGAAAATGGCCAGGAGCAAGAGCAGGGCGAGCGGTCCCGTTGGCAGGCATGATGGGGAGGCGGGGAAAAGAGAGAGAAGGAAAGTGTGGTTGACCAGTGAAGCGAGCAAGGACCAGATATTAAAATGGCGGATTATGCTGACATAAGCGTTATCACGCCATATTTCAAAAGTTTACACACACACGTGGTGACAAGAGCGTGAAACCAGGAGAAACCAGTACTCATACATACGTGACACTGATCTACACCGTGTGCAACTCGCCCACACATGAATATATACCGCTGTTATACGAGTCCGACCCCAAGGGGATCCGTAGTCAACGAGGGTCTCTCTGTTTCCTGCTCCGGTACATTTCTCTCATCCACGTGTGTTACCGTACCCACGCCAGAACCCTGCTTCGGCGGATGATATAAGACAGGGTTTTGTCGTTGTGGAGGCTGAGCGATAGTCGGATCTCGAGGCAAAGAACCAGCGTCATCCATGTCCCGCGGTATCGCCAGTGGCTGCGGTGTTGACGATCGGACACTACTCCAAGGGTTGTCCATCACCGGCTCAGCCAGATTTCTCTGCGGTACCACGCTGTCCCACGGAAGGCTTGATGAACCCATGGGAGAAGACGGTGCACTTCCACGTGAAGTAAAACGATCCCCATCCACAGAGAAACCACTAGCCTGCAGCTCCCTTCCTCTGTAGTAATCCCCATTGTTATCCTCAAATGGCCTGGACGCCACTTTTAGGTCTTTCGCAACGCCATCATACACCTCTTGAACCGCCGTGAACGCAGCCGTGGCATTCGATGACAGCTTTCCCCACACGGACCTTACTCCACTGTTGGTAAAGAAGTCCGGGGCATTGGGACTTCGTATGCGCCCAGGTGACGAGGGTCGTAATGGCGTACCACCTTGTCCTGTCGATGAAGTAGCCGCCAGAAGTCCTCCTCCTACTTTCTGACCAAATTCAGGCAATGACGACCATAGACCTTGCAAGTTGGACGACAGTCCCTCGGAAGCAGCAGGACTGCTAGATCTGACAAAGGTTGGAGAAGACGTCATTGTGGCGGGTTGTGGGAGCGTAACCGACGGAACAACTTCCGTACGTCCGTAGAAGTTGGCTGGATCATCGTCAAGACCCTCGATTGATGCAACAAACTCTGGATCTTCTTTCACCTGGGATATGATAATCTTGCCATTCATTTCTTCGTCAGTTCTCCCATACAATTCGTGCCAGAACCGGACGTCTCTGGCATTAGGGATGAGGACGCCCATGTCTGCCTCCGAATCCCTGCTCGAGGGATCATCTAATAAGGGGTCATACGATGGGTTTTTGTGAAGTTCCACTTGCGAGGAAGAGTTAAGGAAATCCCAGAGGCTTGCTGTCCGCTCCGAGGGAACGAGATTCTCCTCTCCTCTCCTCCTCTCTTGTTCGCTATTGTACAGAAAAGTCCCAAATTGGCAGGAATAGAGATGATAGTGGATCGTCCGCAGGAAGCGTTCATTGAATTCAAAGCGCTCGGGAAACCGTCTCTGTATCTGACGCAAGCACTCCAGGAACTGGTGGAAGGCAGGACTTGTCTCTTTGATGTGATGCTGGGAAACAAAACGGTTCTGCACAGAAGCAAGGAAGGCCTGGGCCGCCTCTGCTCCGCCTCCTGCGTTCCCACTATCCGCTACAGATGTGAAAAATTTCTCCGAAGACAAGTGGCCACACCGATCCAGGAACCTGTGGCCGAACGATATCCAATCTTTTTCCACCAGTACCTGGAAGCCGCGCATAGTGCGATAATAAGGATCCAAGCAAATCTGGGATAGAGCCGCTAGTTGTGAGGTGCGATCCCAGCCGTCGGAACAATGTACTAAGACATGCGACGAATGGATGTGCACGTTGCGTACGATGAGAACTACGGCCTCAAGAATGTTCGACAGATGACGGAGCCATCCAGAACGGCGTAGAGCTTGTCGATCTAAAACTGAAAGCTGTTTTGCCTCTCCTAATACCTTTCCGCTGACACTCGCAGCGACAGCGTCCGCTTCGCGTAAAGCATCCACCACTTTCCCTAGTGACTCACGCATAGCGTGTATGTGATCAATACCTGAATATGTCTTTTTGGCATCTTTATAATTTTCCATGTTTTCGGTCCCGGCACCTCGGGCGGTGTTCGCCATGGCGTTAGCCGTTGGCCGGGCATCGACAATGAGGTTTGTCGCGGTGGCGCCGTAGACGGGGGTATTCGATGACCGTGAATCGGGGAAGCGATGAGATTGAAAAATAGCTTCCACGAGTTTCTCGTCCTGGACAGATCGGTTCTGTTTAATGCCAACCATCGGTTGGCTTGACCGTGTTATAGTTCCCTGGGAGCAAACACGATGTCGATCTAGCAAGAGACGACAATAGCGTACGGACTCACCAAGTTGGCCCAGTGAAGGTACGTCAATGCGGGAATTCGACATTTGCTTCTGTACTTGCCTGCATAGGTGAGGGTGGAATCACTTATCCGCGTCGGAATGACCAACAGAGATGGATAAGTGGGAGAAAACTGGACGTCTATTGAAGGCTACTTGGCGCGACGTGGTGGCGGGTGACCCACCTGATAATCCTTATTTATGTCAGTGAACCGCCACGCCTTAGTCCGACTGCCCACACCCATACGACCAAACTCCTTCCTAGGAGAATAAACAGACCAGCCGCCCTCAGCATCGAAAGGAGGATTAGGCGAGTAGAAGAAGGCATAAAGCTGATTAACAGACGCTGATTGCTTTCAGCAGTCTTGGTAAATCAAACGCAGATAATGACACTCACTGCACACAGTCAACTCTTTGACACTCTCAAATACATCAACAGCATCACGATCACTTCGAAACAATAGGGAAAAAGTTTCAAATGTCCGTGTATGAAATGTTATAGGACTTTGGCCTTGCAAAGTCTGCGGGAGCTGCACTACCAACGAAATCAATGGGTAGGGTACCTGAGGCTGAATCAATAGACCGCATGAGCAAACATGAGGACGGCGGACTTACCCACATCTCCTCTATTTCGGCATCCTCGTAGCGGAATATCAGGTGGTGCGCGGTCAGATGGAGTGATCCATAGTGAGAACTCCCTGATCTGCCGCAAAGAACACTTTCGACCTGTAGATACTCAGATATCTCGTTCTCTCAGACAATTCCCTTCCGACGGATTACCTTCGAAACTCGGATGGAATCCATTAAGATGGTCCCTGCAATACTTATTTCCAAAGCCAGTGCGACACTGGCTGGGACCTGTGAGAAGAGCACAGCGCCTCCACTCAATTGGCTAGGGTGGCCGGCCAACTTCCTCTGATCCAGTACTTGCCGTGTTTGACAGTGTTTACTCAATGCTCATACTCAGGGGAAAAGAAAACGCTTGACATTTGGAATACTCTGATACAACGAAATCCATCCACTCGCGTTCCATGTATTTATCCATGTTAAAGCTAGAGAGAGTAGATTCTTCAGTCGAAGGCCCACAGCTCGCTGATCACGTCCTCGTTGTCGTTCATAATACCCTTGTCAGTTACGGAGGCATGATCAGTGCGCAACGGGAATGGATCCTTGACAAGTTCTGTTGCCAGAGCAGGTTCCCTTTTTATCTTCCGCTGGAACTCAGTTTCCAGAAGCTGTTTGCCACTATATTCAGTATCGGCGCAACCCGACAACGAGCAACCAGGGCTTACAGTACCATACGTGTGATCGAGGAAGTCCTCCATAGAATAGCCAGGTTTCGTAAACGCTTCCTCAAATATACGCGCTAGCGTCGATACTGCAGCGTCGTAGTGCTTCCTGTGGCTGAGAAGCTCCCATATCGACGAGTCAATGGCATTCGTGACATTCGGATTTACTTCACCAGCGATATAAGTATCTGCATGGTTTCGTCACGATTGTTAGTGGCCGGCAAAAACTATTGGCACACCATTAAATGGTTCACTGTCATCGTCCGCCCTATGAATCATCTTCATAAGGGCGGGATGACGCTTGAGGATATTATATGTGAACGGTATGATCATGATTATCGCGGCAGGGGGCGCACTAAGCGACAGTCGCGAAAGTCTTTTCACGAACGACGCAAGAAGCGCCGCGGGAAGATGTCTGTCATAATTAGAACCAAGGGGACCTTCAAGTTGGGATAGCACTCACGTCGAACTCAAGAACAGCTCGGTAAGACGGAAAAATCTCGCACGATGCTTCAAATGGAGAACATTGTTGTCAAGAAAAGCATACAACCTAGTGTAGAACTGTGGGTAATCCCTGTGGCAAATTATTACCGACCTCCCGGAACCATGTTAATGACCTTACAGGTTGTAGTCCTTCATCAAGATGAACAGAGCATTCAACGCCAACAGGCCAACGGTACCACCTGCTCCGATGGTAAGTAGAGAACAGGACACCAACTTGTTGGATTACCTGTATCAACACATGCACTGATCCAATCCATGACAAGAATTGGTCTTGTCAGGTGCGGTAAGATACCTCGATGCATGATATTCAGTGCCCTGATGGTGAGCGACCGGCTAGTGACCGAAGTGTCAAACGATAGACGAGGCAACAAGCTAAGCCACATCCTCGTGAATACCGCCCGGTGAGCTTTTAGAGAGTGCAGAGATTGGTGGAAGGATAACTGGTGCACTCTTCCTTTGATATCGGTTGTTCTTTTTATATCTTTGGCCTTTGGTTGCTCGTCGAAAAACTTGCGCCAGTCGTCTTCGTTCTCGGCATCCGATATGGCCATGTCTTCTTCATCGTCTGCTGCGGATTTTTCACTTCTAAGGGTAACAGGTTTCTCTCCAAGCTCTGATATCCACCATGCATTCAACTCGGATGTCTCGGTTGGAAAGGTCTTCAGCCTGTCTACGAGAGACAACAAGTTGGCAGCGAGGTTGGGATACTCAGCAGCCGGGAAGCGCGACAGTACGGAACTAGCGAATGAATCAGAACGTTTAAATACCGAAGATCACACATTAAAGTACGTACGATGCCTCTCGGAGGAAACACCAGCGAACGTCGTCGTAAACGTTTAACCATGTGGCAACAAAATGGTCTCGGACATCTGACATTAGCTTACCCTCGCATGTTATGTCTGACGAGGACCGGGGAGAGGGCGGGCATATTAACAATCCACGGACTATGTGCTTGAAATGCGAGTCGTGAAACTGAGGCCGTCCATCTGAGCTGATTTTTGACAGAGAACTCGAAAGGTGTCTAAGCAAGGATAAAAGGATGTCCAGTGCAGATTTCTGAACTTATGTTTATAAGAGAGGAGTAACGTGGGGATTGAACTCATACCCTTAGTGCGGGTTCTTCGTCCTGTAGTAAACCCACAAGGAAATGCACGAAGGCATCCAACCGCCCCCATATCCACTTGCGAACCTGCTTCGCAGCGTCGCCACCGCCGGGCGCAAGTCTATCGCTACATATTATCACCACGAAGACGCGGTAGAGGCTATAAATGATCTTGGATAGGTTCGCGGCGTCGGACGTCCTCTGTGCGAGGTTTAGTAGGTCCAACAGAGGGTTGAGGGAGCCATCGTTCATCGCAGCATCGGTAATTTCTGTTTCCAGTCTTTTGGCCAAGTCTTCATCTGGCTTGACTTTCCGTTTCTTTGACGGAGGCGGCAGAGAACTTGCAGGCATGAGAAGGACGTAGATTATCAGCCGAAAAAAAGCAAGAAATATTTCAGGTTAGATGAGTGGCGGTAGGGCGGGCCGCGCGGACCGACTATATGCACGTCTCCTACGTCTATGTAGTAGGTAAGTCAAGCACGTCCATGGCCTCTACTCGGCTGGCGATGTCCTTCGCATACCGGTGTGCTCAATTCGCAACCAGGAGGCAGATACACACTTCACGGATTTGTCGCGAGCAATACCTTGACGCTACTCAGGAGGTGCGTATTCTCTCTTCAGTTCCGTCTGCTGACCGTGAAGTATTCTGTAACTCTTAGACGTTTACCAGAGTTGCTTTGAATGGGAGTCCGGGCGATAAAGTTGTCCTAGTCGACTTTTATGCCGAGTACGACACTCGAAACTGCTCGTCTACTCCACTCTGGTCTTGCTAACATCATGCCAGCTGGTGCGGTCCTTGCAGAATGATCTCACCAATACTGAAGAAGCTTACTGGAGATCCTTCGTTGAAAACTGGGAGCGGTCGTTCACTCGATTTGGTCACGATTGACACGGAAAAGCAAACGGAACTTGCGCGGCAGTACCACGTATGTTGATTCAGTACACTACAGAACTTGGATTGTGACAGCCATTTCCTTCAGATAATGTCGCTGCCCACCGTCATCGCCTTCAAAGATGGAAAAGCCGCCAGTCAGTTCATTGGTGCCCTTGATGAGACTGGAATCAAGCGATTTTTGCAACAGCTATAGTGATTCCACTGGCTACCGTTGTTTATTTTATCTTACTTTTTTTTCATCAGGCAGGGCTGGCAGCCAGCCTAAGTAAATTGTAAAGCTGAATTTACATGCATGAAAATAGAAGCAGACAAAGAAAGGTACCTCCAAGGATCGTATTACAGCGCAACGTGGTGGGTAATAAGTAGGGAAGGGATGATGCTGCACAGGGTCTGAGTGAGGATGCTGGCAAATTACTGTATACTACAACAGTTAATGCCCCGGGAACCCTGTAGAGCATACGGATCTTCGGCCTTCTGCACTGGTCCCCACACAGAAGGAACCTGGGTAGAACATCAGCCGAGTTGGACAGGCGTGAGTAGGAAGTACAAACAAGAGGATCCTTGGTGGTTTTACAGTATCGAATCAAGCTGCAAGAGTGGGTCAGAGCAGAAGCTGAGATAGAGGTCCAGCGACGAACCTAGCGCTCGCCTCGCTAACGCGGATTCTAGGTCTTGCAAGGTCCTCTCGTAGTCGTTGGTTATGCTCCAGTAACCGACGGTACCGCAACTCTGACATTGACTGTCTGCCGCCTCGAGAGCTCATGATAGAATGGTGATGAAAGCTTGAGGAACGAGGGATGAAGAAATAAAGTGCTGGATGAAGAATAGCGTGAGACTGAGTGTTTTGGGGCCAACAGTTAGACGCACCATGCACGATATATGTACAGCACAGCGATGGAGATGGTCAACCTGATTGTGCAGACGTACTGAGGTGTGCAAAAATTGCTTCCTCAAAGTTCAAGATAATTCAGACCAAGCTTGCAAACAATTTGTTGCTCAAAACATTTTCGACACCCCGTATTACACAATCATTCGGTTCCCAAGACACAAGGTCTCATCGAGCTATCTAGCAATGACAACACTGTATAGCTAGTATGTGGCAGTCGAAGACACTCCTTACTTATCAACGGGCCAGACGAACAAATAGCCACGTCACACAAGCCTACTTAAAGCGACTCACGGCGAAACGTCATGGCAACAGTAAAAAATCGATTTTATTGCGAACTTGATTAGTAAGGGTCAAACATGGTCCCTTCCACTCCTATACGCGTGGTCTCTCGGTACCTGCTGGGCCCCTATTGACAGTCGGGTCGTTTTCGCGATGATTAGTACTTCTCCAAAATGCCCCGAAGCAACTTCTCTTTCGCCTTGGCATGATCCTCGGCAGCAAGATGCACGGCATTCGCCTCGAGCGTAGAGACAAGATCCTCAAGGCTACCTGGTAACTCAAATGCAAGTTGTCGTAATTGCTGCACTGTATATTATGGAGGGGGTCAGGCAAAGTCAACGTTGTAGGCACCAGGAAATCCAGATACCGAGGCCTCCAAGTGTCTCCTTGAGAGATTGAAACAGCACGTCCTTCTCAGCAATGAGGTCATCCAGTTCGGTGAAAAGTGCCTGGAGTGCTTTCTACCGTGTACAAGCAAGATCAAGTGTCAAGATCCAGTTGCTCAGCAGTGAACCCGCCTTTGTGTCGCTATATGCGGCAAGAGATTCTTGTTGTTCACGTCGCCCGACCTCCTCGGCGTGTCTTGCCTTGTTATCGAATATGGAAACCCCTTCGAGGAATCGAATACTGATATCTTGGTCGATGGCTTCATAGACGTGTTTAACATCTTGCATAGCAGGTAGCATGACTCGTTTGATGTATTCCTTTTCTCGGGCGCGGCGCGAGGCAAAGACAGGTCCCAGGCGTTCGATGACAGAAGCACTGTCATCATCCTCCGAGTCGTTCGGACTATCAGGGGGCTGGGGTTAATCACACATAGATGCGTAGGTGATGACTAAACTCGTCCAGGAAAGCAAGCAGTGTCGTATCGTCGCCCCAGTCGATGTCATCGTCAGTGTCCTCGCATGTCATGTCATCGTCCTTCTCGTTCACATCATAGGCTTGACTGGGAGGGTATCGAGAGCGACGAAAGCGATCACGAGGGGACTGATGCAGCCGATGCGATATCAAGGTGTGCTGCTTGAGCGTCTCCCGAAGTGCTGCAGAAGCTGTAAGTAGTCAGTACGGGACCCGAGCGCCAACAATACGCGGCTAACGAGTTCTGGATGGGGTCGACCGGGCGCTCTTCAAACGAACCATCGCGGTTCCGTTCAAACAGCCGTTCAAACTCCGCCGCGATGTTCCGGGACTTTTGTCTTCTGTCGTGTTCTATCCAGTCCTTACTGCTGTTTCGTTGTTCGCGATGAATGCCCGTCCACACAAGCAGTCTATGTCTGAGCTGAAGCTCCGCAGACTCACGGAGCACAACCAGCGGCTGCGTGAGGACCTCGCGCGGCCACGGATGAGAGTAAGCGAGGCCAGCGCAAGGTTTGTGACTGCAGCACCTGGCATTTGAAAGTCAGACATACTCACTCATACCTCCTAGTTTGATTCGTTACTGCAAAACGACCAAAGACCACTTGGTACGTGTGGAATTGTCTATCCTGCCGTTGCTGGTCAGAGCCGCCGCGGACAGAATACTCACGATCCGCTCGTCAGGTCCCTTCAGTTTGGGGCCCTGTAGGGAAGGGTGAGGATCCATACGCACCACCTCAAACGGGTTGCAACTGCGTGGTGATGTAATGGCTATCCTTCCTATACCCTGCTGCTGCGAAATACCCTGTCCGTTGTCGCTTAACGATATCCCGAGGGAGCTGGAGGGTCGCATATTTGAAGAATGCTAACAAGCTTCCTTGCACTACTATGTCTGTGGATTAAAGTACCCGACCTCACGCTCACTACACTTTCTTGCTATTACTCTCCCCGCCACCACACAAGCAGCGTCGTTCGGCTATCTATTGCTGTGTTCAAGATACTCGTTTCCTCTTCGTACATTCAGGCCGTCGATTCCATTCCGTTCCGTCTTAGACACTCGGGCATTTTACTTCGTTTTCTCAGGCTAGTGCACACGGCTACCGTTGTATCAGACTAAAATATCTATCCTTTATGCGTAATGGTCTCAGTTCCACCCGGTCATATTGTATGCAATTTCGGGCCGTCTGCCTGGATGAGATGTGTGCTGTCCCACTATGCATGTTTCAGCCATCTTTTGTCCTGTCTGTACCTCAGAAGCCTCCGGAATATGCTGTCAATCCTTCATTTTGATCAGGGTCGCGGCTGAAGTACATTTTAACGTGTGAAACCGACGATTTTCAGAGGTGCCTATAAGAAGTTTGTCTTGCCATCTCCCGGTACGGGTCTCGCGCTGGCAGTCGCGTCTCTCCTTTGCGATCAGCTTCGTTCCGCCTCGCGATGATGTTGGTTCAAGACATTCGTTCGTTCATCCGCGATTCGTCGCGGCCAATTGCAGAAAAGGTTCATCTGCATCTCCTGCCGGACTACTCAGACATCATGGTCATCTCCGCTCTATTCTTTTTCACTCTGCACCATACCGTATCTCCTGTAGTGAGCAGAGTCCTCTTCCCTGTCTCATACGGCAAGGCCAACAGGAAGACGCGTAACAACTGGTGAATAGTAGCTCACACTCGTCGTATTTGCTCGTGCCGACCGTTCGCAGGGATGCCCACGTAGTCTCCCTTGTCCATGCAGCGTTGATCGTTGCCCTCTCTTTGCGATGTCTGGATATACCCACACTGAGTTCGGATCGTGCCTTTGGTTTCCACAAGGGCTCGACCTTCGTATCTGCTATCGCATGCGGGTGAGCTCTCGCGCTTTGCCACACTGCATTTCGATCCGATGACTTACGAACTATAGGTATTTCATATGGGATGCAACGGAAGCAATTGTACATTACACCGAGTTTGGTTTTGTGCTTCACGGTAAGCATGCCGCAACTCGCCTATCCTTTATCTCCCTATCGTACAATACCAGGTATCGCTTGCTTCTCTGTCTTTATACTGGGCAGTGTGGGTTATTCCTTCACGCAGCCTCTCGAACCTCGTCTGACGTGGATATCAGAGACCATTTGCGCATTACCACGCCGTGCGCTTCTTATTTTGGGAAGTGTGAGTAAGGGTCGGGAAAACTGTCTGCTTCATCCATCAATGATTGTATTGTAGGAGCACCATATTTCTCAATATCCACTGGTAAGTTCGAAAGGAATGCCTCATACGGTCGGTTTAACGCCATTAGGTTTTTGGACAAAACTGGCAAGACGGGTAGCGTTATCCAACTTATAAATGGCGTAGTATTGCTTGGAACGTTTGCCAGCGTACGACTGATCTGGGGTGGCATAATTGTAAGGCAATGTCGCTTCATATTAAGAAAGGAGCTTATCAGTCGCCCCAACGCCTCGAAAGTCATACGACTTTTTGAAGACACTGCGCGGCGTTTCCAGTCAGCTTCCATTTTTTTATGTTGTGGTATACGGAAGTGGAAACGTCATGCTCAACCTTCTTAACTGGTTCTGGTGGGATTTCCGTAATGACGCTGCCAGTCCTCCACTGACAAGCGAACATGATGCGGTTAGGTTCACGAAGATGATCGCTTCGCTTCGAAAGCGTTTCTCCAACGGCAACGCCAATGGTAATGGTATTCACCACAAAGGCAACGGCGATAGCTCCTTGGAACATAAAGAATTTTAGTGCATCAACTCGAGCGTTGTCCATTAAGGGAGGGCGGACCAATTAATAGATAATAATGTTGAATTTGTTTAATATCTACCGAAGCTACACAAATCACTCGCAAAACTCTAACGTCTGGGTGCGATGCGAAATGCAACTTTAACCTTTGTCTTAACCCTTCGTTCCCAAGCCACAAGATTAGCATGACGAGCGACCTCCAGCCGCGTAACATCTCCAGTATGAAGAAGACAGTGCAGGTATGCGAAGAGAAGGGCGTCGAGAGCTGTTGGGTTTCTTCAAAGGGGTTAGTTAATGGGGATTACAAAGAACAAGATTCCCATACGCGCTTCCAAGGAACCAAGTATCCTCTCCCAGACGTTCCGACACTACGTTAATGGCTTCTGTATATTGGAGGTGTAAGGCCGACAAGGAAACATTTGCGCCGAATGCAGGAAGGAGAGAACTGAATCCTGTGAGTGGCGCTGGCGGGGGATTGAGGATAGCCTCCATAGGTCGTCTCTTGTTTCCGCTCAAGTGAATGAAGATATCGAAAGGTGACGACGTAGAGCCAGAGAGAATCTACGTGTTGGGTCCCAGGTATCAGCGGCACACGACCAAAAAAAAGTAACAATACATACCAAAGCAGCATGCACGACGCCTTCTAGCAACGACACCCAGGCGTGACTTTCGTCTTTAGCGTGCTCGTCCTTGTATCCGTCCAACGCGTCGACTCCAGTGGTGGATTGACTGTCCACCCAACTAGGGATGTCTTCCGCTGTTAAGAGGTTGCCATCGGTGACCGTACCCGGAATGTGCAGGGTAGGAAGTCTGCCTCCCAGTGCACCTTCCGGAGGTATGTCCCATCGTACAGCGATGTCTGTCAAGCCTCGGAGGGCGATGTAGGCTTGCCACTTCAAACATTCCACGTCTGTACTCAGGAGACTGACATGGCCCACCGACGATGTTCTGGGAGGTGCTATCCATAGCGTCGGCTTTACCAGCGGAAACCTCACTGTAAACGGCACTGGGGGGTGCGTTTGCAGCGGGAATAGGCTGAACGCCTTCTTCAAAGGTGCTGGCAACGTCAGAGCTGAGGCCATGAGACGCGATGTTGGGTGGACGGGTATTTTACCCTCAAATTAGCCAGATATGGTTATGTAAACGGGCAGATTCTTCAACTTTGTGTAGAAATTCTATTTGGGTGCCGTCGCGGCGTCCTCAGTGAAGACTTACTGGAAACGGCGTATGTCTGAACATTCGTCTAGTCCTTCGAGACCAGGCTCTCCGCCAGGACCCTTCCCGGACCCTTCTTCGTCAGCTCCTAATCAATTCAGGTTTCAATGGGATGCCGCCTCTCGCAAGCGCGGAGGCCCTGGAAGTGTGTCCGAGATGACGGAAGGTCGTGGTGGAGGCGATTACTTTGGAATGGCGCCTCGGATTGACATCCCAAGCACTTCATCTGTTAGCCTCGGCGCCTTGCCTTCAAACTGGAGTAGCTCAACTCAGGGGTTTAATGGCAGGTTACTATGGACCACTCTTGGATTTCTCCTCTAACCCAACACCTTAGCCATATCCACTGTCCTCAACAACCCTCGTAGGAGCCAGGCTCCTCCCAAAGCTCACTCCTGGCTTCCGCCTGTTGCCCCTGCGCCGTTGCCACGCGTAAAGCGCAAGGACTTCGACCCATATCTACGTGTAATCACTCCTGAATGGGAGAGACTGGTGCAAACTACACAACTGGGTCTCGACGAGCTACCCCAGCTAAATAACGGCTCTCCTCCACCCCCTTCCTCATCTGAGACATCATTTACTCGAGTGCAGGGACAACTGAAATCTCTAACACCACTGAGCTCCGTACCAAGTGTGTTCTTCGATTCCAAATTCGATTTGAGCAATCCTCGTATCTTTGACGCCGTCACCGAGCGTCAGCCAGGGGATGAGGGCGTTTCAGACTCTTCTTCTATATCCCACTCATTTCCCTTGCTGGAAGAGCTGTCCCACCACGCTGATACTGTCGAACAACACCTTGTTCGCGAAATATCGTTACGATCGACCTCCTTCTTTGCTGCGTTGACGAACCTTCAAGACTTACAAACGGAATCCCAAGGGTGTCTTGTTCGTCTGTCCGAACTTCGCAAACTCCTGAAAGAAGTGGACGAAAAGAGCGCAAAACGTGGATTGGCGATAGTCAGAAAGGAGAGTAGGCTGAAGAATCTCAAGTCGGTCTCGGATGGTACGAGAGAATTAGGCGCTGTGGTAGAGATGATAGGAGTTGCCAAGGGTCTCGTAGGCGCTGGACAATGGGGCGAAGCACTGGATGTTGTTGACGGTATTGAAATGCTTTGGGAGCCTACACCGGTCGATTCCGTAGCCTCGATTAAACCCTCCATACGCAGGCGGTCCGTGCACAAAGCGAACGGCCGAATACCTGCCCTTCCCCCGACTCCTGAATCACCGCCACCTGAAGAAGAGGATTCTGGAAGCAAAGAGTCTAATACACCCTCGATACGCCTGTCTACTCTGAATGCGTTTACTTCCCTCCCATCGCATCTACGAGCCCTGACAATAGAAATAACGTCTTCGCTAACCTCGGATCTGGTTAACGTACTCAAGGTTGACCTACTCGATCGCATCAAACACATCAATAGTGGTTCTGAGTCAGCTAGCAACGTGAACCTGACCTTCTCAGATAGGTTGCGTCCGTTGCTCAATGGTCTTCTTCGAACAAAGGGTGTCCGTGAGGCAATCACCTCTTGGAGAGAAGCTGTCGCGCAAGAAGTTAAAGAGACGGTAAAATATGTGAGTACATGTTTGAAACATTACTACGAGCCTAAACGCCTCAGCCAGCACTTCCCCTCATTCGATCCAGACGAGGAAGATAAGAACCTGAAGAGTACACCGAGGTGGGAGGCATGTAGACGATAGCGATGTAATCTCATCTGGACTGCTAGTGGACTTCCTAACCTCTTACGTGCCCAAAATCACTCTGAATTCCTCTCGATAATTATACAGGTGTATCAGAGATACACAAATGCAATCGAGGCATTACAAGTTCAGAACGACATTTTCTCGGGCATAATGAAAAAGCAACAGTAGGTCGCTTCTAAGTTCGGATTCACGTTTCAGATGTAATGACTCATCTTTATGCAATAGACTGTCAACGATACCCATCGATCTGCCGTCGTTACAAGAGGAATTATCCGACATCGTGTCCTCGGCGGCGGATCTCTCAAATAAGCTCACAGCCAAAGTTATCAGCTACCGCGCGGAACAACACGCACAACTTGATCTGCCCAGCTTTCTTCATTTATTCAATGAATCGTGGGGTTTCATGGTCAAGTGCGAGATAATATGTCGTCGTGTGATCATAGGGCTACGGGGAGTTATACTCAGTCAGGTTAGTGTCGGATCTTGAATGCCATTTGAGTTACCAACTGAGTCCGCCATCCAAAAGGCCAAACTATTCCTGCAGACCTTCCACCAGTTACGCATCAATCAATCGGCGAAACTTGTCGAGGATGAACAATGGAACCCGATGGAGGTCCCCCCCGCCGTGCAGCATCTGGCTGACGTACTAGTTGATTCTGCTGTGCGGGATTCCCCCGAGTTGGTCATAAAGGACAATAATTCGACTGGCTCTTCTCCATCCAGTAACGATCACCTACCACCGCCAGCGTCTCTAAATTCTGGAAATGCGGATTCTACGCGAACCGCCACCACGTCCAAGTGCATTCGCATCGAAGACCGACCCTACTTTTGTGTTTCGGCGACTGGTGCCGTGCTTGGTCTTGTGGTAGATTACATAAAGCTGGTCGTCAACCTGTCGATGCTGAACACGGAGGCGATGGGCCGAGTGATAGAATTTTTGAAGGCATACAATTCACGAACGTGTCAGGTTGTCCTTGGGGCCGGTGCAATGCGGTCGGCCGGTCTGAAGAACATTACAGCAAAGCATCTTGGTCAGTTTGGTTATACCCCCTTGGAGCACGACACTGCTCAAACTACGCCCAATGTAGCTCTGGCATCGCAGTCTCTCTCCATAATGGTGGCCCTTATCCCATATATACGGGAAACTTTCCGGCGCCACCTCAGCCCCAATCAGGCAGTAATGCTGGTTGAGTTTGATAAGCTGAAACGGGTGCGCCTGGTTCCCCGCAGTGAATGCTGGCAACAATTCACCTCACTTTCACAAGGATTTTCAAGAGCATCAAAATGAAATTCATGCCAAACTAATTGCTATCATGGGCGACCGAATTACTGCCCATATCAAGGCGCTGCAGGTAGGTTTCATGGGACTGATGCAAACACCACGTAATGCTTGCCTTAGGGTGTGAATTGGGAAGCACCTAAGCAGAATGATGGTGTCTATGAATACATGGAACTTCTAGTCAAGGAGACGGTCACGTTACACAAGGTACTTTCGCGGTACCTGGCTGCGCCCGCGGTCGAGGTAAGTTGAGCAGTCAACACCCGTCACCTCGCTTTCACAGCTCCTGTGGTACAGTATGTCATGTCCCAAGTGTTCGCCGCGATTAATCACCGCCTCTCGGACGAGTACCTTAAAGTTGAACTGCAAAGTCAGGAGGCTAAAGATCGGTACGTTCGTCGGCCGAAGTGTTGCGAACGTGTCTTTTTATAATTACCTTCTTCGGCACAGGATGTTGGCAGACGCTCGGTTCTTGCATCAGAAGCTTTCAGCACTCAAGAACGTGAACGCGCCAACGAACATGCTTGAGACGCTTGTGAAGGAGAAATCGGTACCTCGCAAATCAGGCATTGGCGCACTTCGGACGATCCCAACTCCAAACGAGCGCATTAAAGGGTTCCTGTCGCGGCGAGAAAGTCTGAAGCCGGAGAAGCCACTACCGACACCCGAGCAGGCACCACCTGGGGGATCCGGTCTCACAACGCCACAGGACAAAGTTGCTAGTCACGTAACTACGGAGGATGATCGTGAGGGTTCTGATAAGGGCGTATCACCACCCCGCAGCAGTTCTCATCCTGCGAGGTGGTCACGGGGTGAGAAAGACGACGTGTCATTTCCAGCGAGATCAGACGATACAGGCGGATTGGCTATTGGTGGGGAAAATAATGATCTGGCCGACTAGTTCATGACGACAAGAGTGGGGCAGGTGACGCTGCCAATTGCCCCAGTTGGTGATGAACGGTTGAAGTGACGGATATGTACATGATGATATCTTGGCACCCTCTCGGTCAGATAATGAAGGATACCTACAGTTTCCGGCGTGCGACTGACTGGTTGGAACGTCTGGATTGAGACTGGTGACAGATTCGTGCCTCTATTTTGTGCAGAGGTTTTGTATGTACCGTACAGTAATACTTCTGATTAGAGTGTCACCTTTGACATTTTTTGTTTCGCCTTGGATTCAAGTGGTGGCCTGGAAGTCGCTATTATTAGGGTATTTACTCTGAGCCTATCTGTTCCGGCGCGCAGTGAGCGCAGTGCGCGGACCCGATCGCATCTGGAAATGCGGGGTACATTATTAGGTAATCAGGTCGCCACCAAATCCGGAAGTTCTCACGGTAGTAGAGTAGTCAAGATCGGTGTCGTCGTGCGGGCTTGAGGTACTGTGCAGTATGTATTGGGGAAGAATTTCCAACAGAGAATGGGGGGGCTAGGCCAGTACTCAATTGGACTATCTGACGTGGGCTGTGCTGGGATGACGACGGCGGTCCGAGCGGATTGTCCTACGGCCTCCTAGTCGGGGCAGATGACATAAGCGGTGAAATGGGGTGAAACGCAAACAACAAGGTCACGCAATCAAACGTGCGACTGGCAGCAGCAGACGAGGAAGAAATGTGCGCACAATATCCTGTCATATTATGATACGTATGCGATGTTTTTCTTGTTCGCTGAGTGCACGTGTACCACCAAAGTTACCACCCTCACGGTGAGAGACGGACAGTTGGCGATATTATTTCGTGGATCTGGCAAGTTTGACTCATTTCCTTTTCCAATTCACACTATTCCGTGACATTTCCATTATATTCCTCCTGTGCGGCCATATTTAATGGGCTCGTTACCCTCTTCTTTCTCCTTCCTCAACCAGTCATAACCGTATCGCCTACTTTCTCCTCCTCCTTCTCGTCGTCCCAGATAGCGTGCTCTTCCAAAGTAATCATCTGTCTACCCTCATGTTCGAGGAGATCTGTCTCACCTGCTCGAGGCGTCTTCCCGACGACGGGTATGTTTTTCTCCCTGTCTCCTCATCCCCTCCGCTCACCGCTCGCAGTCGCGCTTACTGCAGTGACGAATGCGAGGCGTTGGACGCTTCAAACTCCCCATCCATATCCACCGCCAGCAGCGCCCTTTCGTCACCGTACCTCGACTACGCCATTGGTGATGATGTCCCACCTCTCGTTCCCTCAGCCCTTGGCTCTGCCCTCTCATCCCTGGGAAAACGGGACAGATATTCGACTTCGTCCTCGTCGACCTCTTCTGCCTCATGGTCCTTGTACACGGACCTCGAAGACGACGATGCTCCGGTCAGTATAGGCGATAACTTCAGCTGCGACGGGGAACGCTCAGACGTCCCTCTCGAGGCTTCTTCCCGCTTCTTTGGCGTGCCTTTACCAAAAAAATCAAGCTTGAGCTATGCTCGCCGTCCGTCTACTACCAATCGTCGCTCGCTGATTCCGCTGTTGCACTCGCGCAACCCTTCCAATTCTAGTGTCGCTGGCACACAAAATTCCTCGTTTGTAGAGGAGAACGATGATGTCAACTGCGCCCATCATACCGCACAGACTGACAACGAAAAGACAATTTTGGAACATGACTACGAAGCAGACAAATGCACCATTGGATCCAAGTCCAGGAAGAGTCGTAACCGAGCTAGTCTCCCGGCATACTTCTCCTTGCTAATGATTAATACCCCTCGACGTTCACCACCTCTTTCTTCCTCATCTGGCAATACCATCAATCAGCAACCGTCCCCTCCCACCCCCAAACTGGCCTCTTTGCTTGCTGTTTCTGGCTTACGATCCGCAGTCGAGGCGACTCCTCGGGGTCGACGTCGTGAACCCGGTTTATCTCGCAGTAGACGACGTTCCCAATCCCGTTCCCGCTCTCGTTCTCAACCATTTCAGGCAGCCGCTTCACCACAACGTGGGCGGCAGGACAGCCGGAGTACTGTGGCCCCAGTTTTCGACTGGAGATGCGCACCCATATCTAGGGGTCGTGCGACGCGCCGTAACAGCTCTCCACTACCCAAAATGATGCTCTCCATGCAAGAGTTTGAGGACCCGGCGCTTATTGCGGGCCCAACTAGCTACCTTGACGAAAAGCGCGGACGTTACCGGATGCATGAACTGGACAACACGAGTGAGCGCGGAGATCCTGCTCGCTTTGACCCGACGGAACGTGGACGTGCTATTGCCACCAAGTGGTGACCCGATGACGGCCGACCCCCTCGATTCGTTTTATAAGCATGACAGGAATTGCTATTCGCATTTTCAACTCCATCACTTCACGACCTCTACCTCCACTCTACTCATTCGCACGCACGTTGCTTCTAGTGGCATTGCACTCAAAATTACCAGCATAATTGTCTATTTCACACGTTGTGTACCATACCATATATCAAGTGCACGACTGCGAGTTTACTTACAAAAAAATTGTAGGGAAACTTTTATCGCTTTACTCGGTTTCACACGTTATCACTTACTCCACATAAGAGCAATTTCCAACACGACCGCATCTGTGGTATTTCATAAGCCTACATCGTTATTCTTCCATTGAATGAAACTTCAAGATCTGTGTTCTTCGTAGTAGATCCGATCATCACCGTTGGTAGACCCCTTAGCACCCACGGCGCGCAGCCTTGTACAAGCCCTAATGTCGAGGACGACAAGTATGTATGTAGCTATGTATGTGTCTTGAAGTCCTTGAGGCGGAGGAGAATTTGCACGTACATAACTGCCGTAGCGCACTTCGCTCAGCGCGTCTGTTCTCCACTAGAAAATGCCAAGGAGCAGGGTGCATGACTAAATTGTTCTGCAAGAGTACTGGGATGTGGCCCCAAATGACATGATGAAATTAGATAGCGAAGTCACCACTTCATCATGGAACTACAATATCACCCCACCGTCTTAGGCACGAACGCAGACGACGAGCACAGAGGCGCATCCCCACCGCACACGTGACTGGATCCGAGAATTTGGCGGCGTGTGAGCGCACGCTGCTCTTTTTTTTCTGAGAGTCAAGTATTATCCGGCAGTATTCCAAATGTTCAGGGGAGATATGCAGCAAACGTTCCCCACGGAGTAAAGCCCTTATGCCCAAGAGGGAGGGCGGACGTTGCAAGGCTAAACCAGGGCAAAGCCAACGGAAAAATCGAGGTCGTTGGGTGACAGACACCAATGTATGTCTGGCGATGACTTGCAGTCCTCTCGGACAGCCAGAGAACAGTGTCGACGCATGTCATCTTATACCAACAGAAGGGAGGTAGGATGATATCCGCGAATTTCCTGCGTGCTTTTCCTGCTGGATACATTATGCATTACCGCCGTACCGGTGACCGGGTTGCGTGCGCTGTGATGCGTGTGAAACGATGGCTTTGGGGGTCGATTTCTATATATGGGTACTGGCCCTTAGCTGCATGGGCCTTCGCAAGTGCACTGAGATTGCCCAGACTTCGAGCTTTTACCACTATCCTTCATCGCTGGTAGATATTTCCTTTGTTGCTCTACCTTGCGGACACTTGTAGCGACCTTCGGAGGTGCTGCATGATATCCCGACGAGCAGAAGAACAGAGCAGCCACCATTGATCCAATTACTCAGCTAAACGTTGCGCAGGACAATCGTCCTACCACCCCAGTGCCGTCTACAAGTCTGGAAGCCAATACAGCAGGTAGCAGTATAACTTCCTCATCGTCTCAGTCAAAGACACCATCAAGGCAAGTCGAATCGGTTCGCCTGGTCATCCCCTCCACGCGCTCCAGGTCTCAGTTAGAGGATTGCGAGGGCGACGCACATCTCTCTGCTTTGTCGGGTAAGCCTCTTGTATGCGTCTCCGTAACAGGAGTGCTGGTAGCTTACTCTTTTCTTCATGCCTTTATTCTCAGATCAACCCCGAGCCCACAAGAAACAAAGAGTAGATAGCACTAGCACCGACGCCTCCACTGCTACCTCCATTACCGCAATCGACTACAGCCTCGGCGCACCAAGCCATCGCGCAGACAACATGCATGTCCCACAGTCAGATCAATCGTCTGGCTTCTCTGTCTCCATCGATTCCGCTTCAGAGGCGGGCCCGTCGTCCCTTCTCTTGGATAAACTCGGCCACTCTAACGGTCTTACCAATGGAAATGGCTTCGCCGCGCCTATGGCGAATGGCTCCACCAAGTGTTCATCAATGGGCAATGGTATATCGAAGCATAGCTCCATTGCACGTGTGTCATTGCCAGGCACCACACTCTACCAAGATCCGTATGTTAACCGTGAAGAGTTCGTGAGACTAGTCATTCAGAGTCTCAAAGACGTGGGATACATGTAAGTAGAGCAGCGAACTTCTTTGGCAGCCAGTGGTTCTATGGCTGACATCATCCTAGTGAATCTGCTGCGACTCTTGAGGCGGAATCTGGGTACTCCCTAGAAGCACCGGAGGTATCTGAATTCCGTCAGTACATTCTCAGCGCGGAGTGGCCAAGGGCAGAGGCCGTGCTTCCACGTCTAGTGGCAGACGATGACTCGCTTTGGGTGAGATGAATGATGACATGTCACGATGTTGTCAAATCCCTGACATTGACATATGTATAGGAAGCACTCTTTCTTATTGGAAAGCAGAAGTATTTGGAGCTTCTTGAGACTCGGAATATTACAGCGGCCCTGCAAGTTTTGCGGGAGCAACTTGCCCCTTTAAGTGCCAATTCATCCGAACAATTGCATGCCTTGTCGAGGTAGGTAATTGCTATACGATGCAGTGGTCAACCATATTCATGAACTACTCGTGGTGTGGCAGTTTGATCATGTGCTCTGACGCCCAAGAGCTTCGACGACGTGCACTTTGGGATGGGGCGTCGGTAGCATCACGGCAAGCGTTGCTCACAGATCTCCAAGGTAAATGCATGCGGGAGGATTACTGAGCATGTTTAATTTTCCCTGACTGACTGGTGACTTAGAGTTCATACCATCCGCCATCATGATCCCCCAACGGCGTTTCGCCACTCTACTCACCCAGGCACGACAGTACCAGCGAGAACGGTGCACTTATCACAATGCTCCAATGAATCCCACGTCGTTTTCCTTATTCTGTGATCACTACTGTGACAAGGAGGATTTCCCCCGCGTAACTACTACTATACTTCATGTACACACAGACGAAGTCTGGAACGTGACATGGAGTCACGATGGCTTGCGTCTTGCTAGCGCAAGCAAGGACAAGACGGCCATCATTTGGCGGATTGCAGTTAAGTCGGTTCTACATTAACTAGTGCTGATGCTAACTTGCCAACACAGCCCGATGGTCATCCTCGCGATCGCGAGTGTGTGGTAGAGTTCATTCTTCGGGACCATCCTTATCCGGTCGGAGCTCTAGCATGGTCGCCCGACGATTCAATACTCCTTACATCCGCAGAAAACCTGATAATGTTGTGGGATACGAAGGTAAACGGTGTGGTCTCTCATACGCTGTACCTTACTCACTTTCAATCACCAAGAGCGGGAAATGCGTCACAACGTTGGACTCCCACATGGACACTGTGTCGGCTTTGTTGTGGTTACCGGACGGCTCAGGATTTATGTCGGCGAGTTTGGACCGGAAAGTAGTAGCATGGGTATGGTCTCCTTCCGCTTCTCGTGTCAGAAAAATCACGCCATTCCAAGGAGGCATCCGGGAAGCAAGTGGATGAGTGGCCTGGTGTCCCTATTCGAGTAACAGATATGGCTGTTGCTCCGGACATGAAGAGGCTTGTTGTGATTGGAATGGGGTATCAGCCGACGGCACTCTCACCTGATGGCCTTCCTCCCTGGGGAGTTAACCGGGAGCCACCACCTGCCAGTGGCGTAGCGACAGGCTCGAACGCTCAGTCTCCATCAGAGAACCGTATCGTCATTTATGATTTCAAGACGAAGGCTACGGAACTGTCAGTTTTTGTCTTATCTGGCTATGGAGGTCTAACACTTCTCGCAGATCGATTGCAACTGCGGGGGAACTAACTAGTGTAAAGATCTCTAGTGACTCGCGATTCGCATTGGTCAATCACGCTCCCGACGTAAGGCCTTTTGCTTCCGGCTTCTACCCTAAGTCCTGACGTGTTACCCTAGGCGATCCACCTATTGGACTTAAATGACGGTCATATGGCCCGCAAGTTCACAGGTCAACGCCAGCGGCAACACGTCATTCGGAGTTGCTTCGGAGGGGTGGATGGCAATTTTGTAGTTAGCGGGAGCGAAGGCGAGTGCACGTCCATAGGGTTACTGCCTGCTTCATTCTGACCTTTGTGCGTATCAGACCGGAATGTCTATGTCTGGCACCGGGACACTGGTGTCTTACTCGAAGTCCTCTCGGGACATGGCATTGGCAGTGTGAATTGCGTTGCTTGGAACCCGCAAAATGAACGGATGTTTGCTTCGTGTTCCGATGACTGCACCGTACGAATATGGGAGCCCCTTCCCTTACCCTCGGAGACTTCCGCCTCAGTCCCACTCTCAATTGCCGATGTGACCATGAATGGCAAGGGCAAAGGCCGGGTTTTCTCTTCTTGGGACGATGGTTCTGGTGACGGGGAAGTGCAGTCATGAAGGATTCTCCTGCTTTCATTCCACGGACAACCGGCATAGGGTAATCTTCCAAATCTTGTTTTGTTATTTGGCTCGATTTCACATACTGAACGCTTCAACTGTTTTCAAACACCCAACACCCAAGTCATTTGCATGTCATGCATATAGTATAGAATGTTACAACAGCATCCTGACAAGGATTTACAGCTCGAGATGCGAAGTTGGCAATAGCACCTCAGGCCTATTGGGAGGATATTTTGTATATAGCTTCACAGCAGTAACTACTTACCACGTGGTGCCTGCCACCGACGCGTCAACCAAACGACGTGATGCCTCACGTGATCGCATCATTTCATTTTTATTCTGACCAATTTTGAAAAATGTCAGTTTATTCCGGAAAATGAGCAGGTGACGGTGATGTCACGCTGCGAATGTTTGAGTCGGCCACCAGCCACAGCGGCCGGTCGACGGCAGCGGGAACGGCCGCACGGCAGGGTCCAACGCCAGCCGGCATCGTCCAGACGCTCGATCGTGCCTCGGATGCAGTCCCCGTGCAGGGCGGGCGGGAGCGACTGTGTATTTACACCGGGTGACTTTTCTCGCACTAAGTCTTGTATAAAACCGAGGCGAGCCAGACACAAAGGCTTAGGCATAATTCCGGAAAAGCCGGGGCATAAATAAATCTAGAAAATTGTAGCTGGCATAAAGCAGTGGCAACAGGTCGAGCCTCCGCCGATCTATTGAAGCGTGAACCGGCAGCTCCACAACATTTTTCAACATGAGTTTACACTGGCGAACATTCCTTATCGTCGAAAGTTTCAATCAGGCATTGGCATAGAGACCACATCAGCTGATAGGTGCGCTTGATGGCACCACCTTGCATATATCGGAACTTGAGATTACAAAATGACATATCAGGAGTAGAATTAGCACCGCGGGGAATATCTGGTGTTACAGAGCCCGCTGTTTCAGTCGACTGCAGACGGTTCTCAGCCCGGAGTACACTTTTCCAGGTGGTGTACCGAGAATCAGAGACACGATAGCGTCTCTGGCGATTTTGATATTTTGGAAAGAACCCATGATATGAATTTTTCTATACCAGTCAGTATCTCGATTGACGAGGAACGAAATATAACTTACGTGTCAGCCAACACGATTCTCGTGCGGCTAGCATTTTCAATTGTAAATTTCGTTTTTCCGTCCTGTCCGGCTATACGCCCTAGAGAAGGGGCTGAATTCCTACGAAACCGCAATCGCTTACATACATACCAATTGCGCGAGATAGGTGGTCACCGTGGAGTGTCTTCACGTCGTGTATTTCGAAAGAGTCAATAAACAGATCATCCAGTCGAAGGAGGGCGATCGCGTCCTTGAAGCGTACTCGCAAATCAGAGACGCTCTATTCCATTACTTTTCTGGATCTCACGTTGACATCGAAACCCAATGCATATGCCTTGATAAAATCAGCACCCTTCTGAAGAGCACCTATCTCCTTGGTGTGTTTCGAGGTCTGATCAAAACTGTAAGAGTTTATCGTCCAATAAAGAAATAACAACACAGACTCGTATCTCTACACATCTCCGTTGTACATTCATGCGAACTTGCAGTCCGAGAATCTCCGTGAGTGGGGAGAATATGTTAACCCAGTCTCTTTTTATTGGCGTCATGCGGTGGGGTGGTATAGGGATCCTCCTTGTCTCTGATTTAAGTGATTGCGAAGATGCGGCGGAGGCAGGAAGGGGCGGAAATGATGGTGCAGTCGAAGCAGGAGGAATGGAGGCCTCTCCGATATCATCTTCAATGCTAGTAACTGACTGTTGAATGAGGGACTCCCCGGACATATCTTCGTCAACATCAATGGACTCTGTCGCTTGTTTAGCCACGAGAGTAGGCTTTGTCTTCGTAGGGCTCTTACGAGCCTTCTTGCGTATAACGGGAGGAGTAGAGTGTGAAGCTACCATGGTCTCCGGAGTAAATGACACAAAAAAACTGCAAGGAGGCAGACAGGCTGCTGCAAAGTAGTATGCTGATAAAGTTTCGTGCTGACTAAGCAGTCACCGACAAGACACAGGCGACCTGTTTATCTGGCGTCGAGTATCGAGGCTCGATAACCAGTTCACCATGTTGGTATTCTAGAGTACCGTGAATGACGAGAATATAATATTGCGTTGGGATAAGCAACAGGGAAATGAATGACGACGTTTCCACATAAGCGTTCCGAAACTGCTTCACTTTGTTGTCCTGTGATTACAAGAATATTAGCTCTTGATCAGCCCTGCCCGTCGGGTTGACTTCCAATAAAGCTCACCATACTATACGCGTTAGTCAAGTGGAAGCTTCATCATGGCCAATGAGAACACAGGCAATGTCAAAGATCTCAGCTCCAGCAAAACAACGGGTAGCTTTCTTCAAATTTGTATCACCTAGCACTCGCATGGACTTCTTTTACATATAGCTTTGCAGGCTCTGCTCAGTTCATTCCGTCAGGCAACTGGAGAAGACCGATCGGCCCCTGGTCTCTCTCAGGACGGACTACAAAAATTGTCCGCTAAGATAGAAGAAATACTAGGGGATGATCTGTCCCAAAGAAACGCGCAAGGCGAGGCACGTTACCAGTATTTCTCTCTCTATTCTTGGTCGCGTTGACTTTGTCAACAGCTTTTAAACGAGGAAGGGCTTCCGATTGTTGAAATAACAGAACCAGTTTCACCATCGTCGGAGGTCCAAAGTGGATTACCCTTTACTGAAGAACCAGACTTGATCCCGTTACACGTGCTCCCGCCCTCAGAAAGGGAGCGCCGCCGTCGCGAATGTGACCGCATCTTTGATATTCTAGAGGAAGAGGAACGGTCACAACGACTCCGGGAGGTGCTTGGAGAAACAGAAAGACGAAAGGAGGAAATGCGAAGACGGAAGGAAGCCGCAAGAATGGAGTATGAACATCTTAAAGAAGCGAAGGAACTACAGAAGAAAATGGGAAGAGCTTTAGTTGGATCAACCTCTGGATCCAGCGAAACGGATCCCAGTCCGCTACGCCAAATTGCCTCAGGTTCCAAGAAAAGTGTAACGTTTGCAGAGATCGTCACATCGGACGTGATTGCTACTGAAAGACAACCATCGCAGGCTGACTGGGGGGATATTACAGCAGGAAGGCTACGGTCGTCGCACCGTGTACCTCCTGTAAGTGCAGCTAGGACAAACAAACATGTCATGAAAGTACAGGTAGTCGAGCGGCGTGGTGAAAACACGTCTGGACCAGCAATGGAACGTGTCGCGGACTCTGACAACGAATCCCCTACTTTACCTGAGCACTCCTCTTCTCAACTATGTGCCACAGAGCTACGCAACAACGAGCAACATGAATCGTCAATGAATGATACAAGCAGCGACGAGGCTCAATCTGCGGAAGAGACGCCGGATCAAAGCTTCGACTGGGACTCAGCCCAGCATCAACGCGAAGTTGCTCTCGAGTATTTCGCCAAAAGACACGTCATTGGCACAGAGGCTGTCCGTGCACTGGCAATAAACAATGATGACGAGGACGAATCGGTATATATTTTGGTTGATGTTTTCCAACTCAGTCCAACGTTCGCTCTTCCACAGGAATGCGTTAGTAATGGTCGTAGCTTCTCCCAGCGTGCTCCAATGTCACGCTTCAGAGCTGATCGCATGGCAGAGGCCTACGATAAATCCCACCCGCAACTCTCCACCTCTCTGGGGTCAACTGTCATTCCTGAGGCCCGTCAGAAGGCTCTGCGGAACTCGATCCGTATGGGGAATTTGGTGAATGACCAACTGGCTGGTGGCCCCTCTGGCGACAGCGGGAGTGAAGATGAGGATGTAAAAGAAATGATTGATGCCTTGAAGAAAGGGGATGTTCAGAACATAGGGCCTACTTCACGGTCCCTCCCTTCCTCATCTGGCGATCTTCCGTCATTTCCTACCGATATTACCTCAGGCCCACACCCGCTATCCACAGTCAGAGAACGAGTGCAGTTGCCTCTCAGGCATAGTCCGCGTTCAGGCTCCTTGGAAGGACAGCCAATAGCCTTGTCTTCTGAGCCCGAAGGATCAACCACTCAACCCAATCCCAGTGTCGCAGACGGACATGGAATGCAAAAGAAGAGATCCAGGTTTATGGCTGAGAGACAGAAGTAGGGGGATTGCAAGAGGCTTATGTAATCTAAGTTTACCTTTTAGCACCTTCTCAGTACTTGATTAATGTCATGATTCAAGTTAGCTTGCTGAGCGTGTGCCTACGGCTTGTCATTGCACTCTTTACACAAGGATTCTTCCAGCCTGACGAGTATTTCCAAGCCTTAGAGCCCGCTCACAAGGTTGTCTTCGGCTACGGCCACCTGACGTGGGAGTGGTTGAGCCCGCAACCTGTTCGTGGCGTCTTATACCCTGCTATTAACATACCTGCCTATTGGGTTCTGAAAGTGTCGGGCCTGGATAGGATATATCCCGCTACTGTGGTGAGCATTTTCCTGTTTATTCTCCCTGCAACATTCACTTCATTCGCCAGGTCGCTGGTCCCAGGTTAATCCATGGCTTACTTGCTGCGCTAACGGATATCTGGGTTTGCAAGCTTACACGAGAGGTACTTGACGAAGCTTATGTACGGCCCGCTGTACGTGCATGGTTCTACATGTCACTCTCTTGATCTTGTTGAAGCTGACATAGTCGTGCCTTACGTGTAGTATTTCCTATCTTTGACATCCTTCTTTCATGCAATGTCTTTGTCGAGGTCTTTGTCGAATTCACTCGAGACATCGCTGACGACCATCGCGCTAACTCACTTCCCTTGGGACGTGAAAGCGCCCCTTTCACTGTAATGTTTACATGCTACTTTCGATATTTGTATGCTCATCCAGCCTCACAGTGCGCGTCTGAGGAGATGCATCTTTTTCGCTGCGCTCGCCTGTGTAATAAGGCCAACAAACGGCATTATATGGATTTACATGTTCTCCGTCCTGCTTCTTCGACTTAGATCACATCCTAAATCCTTGATAATTTTCGCGCGTGACGCTGTCATGATCGGGTTTGTGTTTTGCGTTTTCTTCAAATGTTTCTAATCAATTTTTTTTTTTTTTCAGTGCCACCGTTCTGATCCTTTCCTTTGTTCTTGACACGTTGTTTTATGGACGACCTACCATGACGGTGTTGAACTTCCTTCGTGTGAATGCGTCGCCCGTATCGTCTTTTTACGGCTCCAGTCCTTGGTACTACTACTTGTTACAGGCCATTCCCATCCTATGTGTCACGTCGCTTCCGTTCGTGCTGCATGGATCCTTCCTGGCAGTGAAGAAGAACGAGGCTAAGCTGAAGCTCTTAGCAGGATGTGTGGCATGGACAATTGGTGTATACTCCCTGCTGGGGCACAAGGAATGGCGGTTCTTACACCCATTGCTTCCGATGCTTCATGTCCTGGGAGCCAGATCTCTGCGGGAGCTTTACAACTACAGTGCTCAGGACCCTTATTCGAAGCAGTCATCTCACAGAATAAAGCAATTTCCGGGCCTTCCACTCCGCGCGCGCGACCTGCTGCTCCTACTGCTACCTGTTCCGGCTGGCATATACATTGTATTTTTCCACTGTACTGGACAAATTGAAGTAATGTCTTACCTGAGGAGCCTACCGGTCAATGGCTCGACTACGATAGGCTTCTTAATGCCGTGTCACTCAACACCTTGGCAAGCTTACTTGCATCGCCCCGACCTTGCTCAACCTGGTAAGATGTGGGCGCTGGGTTGCGAACCGCCTCTTATGTGCGTTGATATGTGCCGAGTACGCTCATAGTTTCTAACCCAACCATCCAGGGTACGGGATAAAGCCAGGTACAGGGACCAGTCCGACTTGTTCTTCGAGTCTCCAATAAGATACATACTGTCACATTTTCCCTCTCAAGTGGACCCATTGTTTCCACCATCACCCTTCCCCAGTTCAGTTCCAGATGCGTCGTTCGTCAGCATTTTGGGTGAGATAGAAAGTCACGATAGTTCGTGGGACATGGGATGGAGGCACGAATGGCCCAAATACATCGTCATGTTCGGCGCACTCTTGCAAGATCCTGGTATTCTTTCTGTGCTGCAGGAGAAGGGATACCGTGAAATCTGGAAGGGTGGAAGGGAATGGGACGGTGATGAAAGGAGGAAAGGCGGTGTACGGGTTTGGGAATATGGCACATTATAGACCGTCAGATATAAGTTCACTATTGCAACGTGTACAAAAGCGATCGTTGCTACTACGTAGACCGTCAAGGGAAGTGACGATGACCGACACACTCTATTGCGCAATGCAGCATACAAGAATCTTCAATCATTTTGCATTCTGACGGGCTGCGCGTGTCAGCTAGGACAGAAATTGAGTGCAAATGGTCAGTTAGGACTTGAAGAGCTTACTCTGCGACGCTTCTTCAATCTGATATCGCGATCATTACCGACGTGCAACGAGGGAAACAGATTAACATACTTGTGTTTCTTCATCTTCTTTCGTTTCTTTCTCCTCGTACTGTCGGCATAGATGCCAACCCACTTCTGTGCCGACTCCCTGGCCGATATCAAGCCACCAACAAAAGACTCCTGTGATAAACCGAGACGAGCCACGGAATGCTCCCAAGCCATGGTAGCTCCAACACGGTTGACGACCAGAGTGTGGGCCAGCTGGCGAGCGGCGTCAGCATCCGCTTCTGCAGATGACTCGGGTGGGTCATCGATAGTGAGGAGTGAGGAGTGTCGAATATTGCCTGGGTCCGAGGGGGTCGAGAACGATAGAGCAGAATGACTGGCGGAATCGAAGAGCGTGGATGACGGCTGAGAGAGCAAAAGCAAAGGGCGATGTAGGGAAAAGAATTGATGGAGCTTAAACTCCTTTGCCGTGACCGAAGGATGAATTAACACTTGCGTCTGACTATGATCTGTAGAATACGATGGAGAATGATTGCTCTCAGAAACCCCAAGCGTCGGCTGCGAAGTTGTGCTGGAAGGCTTTGGGGGTGAACTCTGCGACTGCGCCGAGGGTTCTCCGTTTCCAGAAACGTTCATACCGTCGTTGGCCGAGTTTTCATTTGGCTCTGCACCAGGGACGGTAGCATGGGGAGTGTCGACCTTAGTCTTAGCGGTGTGTACTACTGGTTTGGGAGGTTTAGTTGAATTAAAATATCTTCCGCCTCCAGGCTTTGAGGAGAAAAAGGACGAGTAAGCCCGTCCTACTGTTGGCGTGGTAGGCCGCGCCAGACGAAGCAAGACAGACATGCAACCCTCGGGTGAGTTCGCTGAGACGGGTGCAAGTCAAAGCAGACCAGATGTGGCTGTGTCGTAGGTCAGAGTTTGCGGTTCTCGTGCATGCCAACACACATTTGATGGGAACCACAGAAGGGCTCGATGCTTATCTTGACACGTTAAACTATTCGTTTTAGCACTCTTATGATAACCTGAGTACTGCGACCAGGCTTCGAGCTTCACAGGTAACGGTGTGGACGCCCTGCACTTCCTTGCTGACTAAGCCGTTACAATGTGCACCGTGCCTACTTGTCTGCTCGACCTCTTTCAGATCGCCATCTTCAGCCATGGTCGGAATTTGTAGAACGCGTTTAGCGGAAGAGCGCAAGCAATGGAGGAAGGACCACCCTTTTGTATGTCCTTTATCCGTGTCAAACTAGATCATGCCGGCCGGCGCGCTCCAGTGCCTTTGAGGACATGACGCTACCTTACTTGACTGATTTGGGAGGTTTTCGTCGGCTAACTCGACGTGCAGGGATTCTACGCGAAGCCGGTCAAGTCTGCGGATGGCTCGATGAACCTTCTAGAGTGGGAGGTCGGAATACCTGGCAAAGCAGGGGTCCGTGATCCTTGTCTCGTGTAATCTAACTAATAACAAGCATGCTCATTAGACACCTTGGGAGGGCGGACTCTACAAGCTTACCATGACTTTCCCCGAAGGTACGACAGGATTTGGGCTGTTTGGGCCAGCCTTTCCAATTGATTCCTCGCCCAGATTATCCCTCCAAACCGCCCAAATGTCTGTATAGGTTGACTCTAGTTGATGAAGTGATTGAATCTTTCCAGGTAAATTCACGCCACCCCTATTTCACCCCAATGTATTCCCTTCGGGCACGGTCTGTCTTTCGATTTTGGATGAAGAGAAATCATGGAAGCCGGCAATTACCATCAAGCAGGTGTGATTAACACATTTCATATGGGCATACAGCATTGTGATAATTCGTAGATTCTACTGGGCATCCAGGATCTCCTTGATGATCCTAATGTAAATGATCCCGCTCAGAGCGATGCTTATGCCATGTTCAAGTGAGTTTTTCTTTGAGAACGACGTAGTCAAGGCTGAACCGGAGATAGGAATGACAAGGTTGCGTATGAGTGAGTCGTGTGCTCCAAGAGCTTGGTTGTATTTAATTCAAATTGCACAGGCGAAGAATCAAGCAACAAGCCAGGGAAAACATACCGAAATGATATGTTGATTTCCTCCCCCATGGTTCCGGTCGCGCTACATCACTTCGTTAAGATAGGCCTGATCCTTCGATTATGATCGACTATGCAATGTATACCATGTCCAAGGATGGATGATAGCTACTCAGACCATCAACTTCTCAATAGCTAATTTGATGTTGCGAATCTGACTCTGCAGTTCGCGAGCCTCACTGGTAGTTACACTTGCAGCAATGACAGGCCTGGAAACGTTGCATGCACGGCCCAGAGCGGCTTTTGACGGTATGAAAACGTAGGGAACGTTCTACGCAAGGAATCATTCGGTGCCGCGTTAACGATGGGCGCGTGTCAAATACCTTTTCCTCGCAAAGAAGCGGAAGGTGCAATAAAATTTCCAGAGGTTCGGTGTCCGCAGTAAGGACGATGAATTCCGCAATACCGCGGTTGAGAGTCTTGGTGGCTATAGCAAGAGAGATATAGGACGGGTGGATGCACGCGACACAAACACAGACCTTCATTAGCACCTTTTTTCAGTTGTTTATACTGGCCGGCTTGCTGAACGAGATCAAGGATCTAATGCCGTCGGATAAGACGTCCAGGTTGAGCATTACACACAGGAAAGATGCAACCAACTCACAGAATTCGTCAAGTCTTCTTCTGCCAACGGCCATGCCTTGCTGCGTTCCTCTGGCATTTTTATATACTTGACTGAATGTTAAGTCTGGTTGACCTCACGGTGAGTTGATCCTTGGTCACTAATGAGTTGGAGGCAATTCACTTGAAGGTCAGTTCTATTGGACGGTAACCGCTGACATAAGCGGCCCTGCCGCTCTGGGCGGGATCCAATGGCGCGTTCTAAGTTGTTGACAGTATCAGCCTATCAAGCTTGGGTGATCTCGAGTCTTCATGTAGGATGCTTTGAGGTTGAAGGCTTGTCAGGTGAGTCGGCGATTCGTGCCACTACCAGTAGATAATCTATTCTTGCTCGCAGCAACAACAACTGTGCCTCCAAGGACTCTCAAGCAGTCGTCGGTTTACAGGGACGGTCTCACGTCTCTATGCACGGTTTTCAACCCAAAAAACGCATATGTGTAATCGGCGCAGGAGCATCAGGCTTGGCTGCGCTGAAAGTCATCTCAGATACATCTCACTTTAAATCAAGTACTTGGTCTGTGACTGCGTTCGAATCCCGCGAGAGTGTTGGTGGGATATGGTAACGTTTTCTATCAGTTCCCGTGACAGAGGGCTTCGATCCACTGATTGTCACCGACAGGTCAGCCGCTCCTCCGACGAGTGATCCCCCGTTAACCCCACTTTATGACTCCTTGACCACAAATCTTCCACACCCGATAATGGCCTTTACGAGCCACTCCTTCCCTCCGTCAACATCGCTGTTTCCTCCCGCAAAGGTTGTCTTAGACTATTTGAAGTCTTTCGCTCACCGCTTCGATTTGCTACCACTTATCCGATTCAACACGACCGTCACCAGTGCGAAGTGGGACAACGCAAGGTGGCTTGTTTCGACCTCCACAAGAGAAATCCTCGCGTTTGATCATGTTATTGTTGCAAACGGTCACTACCGACTTCCCAGAATACCAAATATACCTGGCGTGGATCACTGGTTGAGAACTCGCAAAGCCTCTCATTCGGCGTGGTACAGAAGTCCACAAGCTCTTGGCCACAAAGTCCTAGTCGTTGGCGGAGGCCCAAGTGGCCAGGATATTGCTGCGGAGATGCGCTCGTGTGCCACCACTGTCATACATTCCTACACCGGTGCAACGTCAGAAGGCGATGAACATTTCAAGCGCGTTGGAAGGGCTCTTCGATTTTATGACGATGGCCGTGTCTTGTTCGAAGGCGACGTCGTAGAAGATGAGATCGATTATTGCATTTTGGCTACCGGATACAAATTTGACTTTCCGTTCTTTGATTCGGACGTTATTCGCACCGAGCAAGTTCCTTCACACTCTACATTACCTTCGGACCTCTACAACTCCACCTACCATGTCTTTCCCCTGGCGAAGTTCATATTTCCTCTGCAAAGTCATTATCCAGCGTCCACTTTGGCGTTCATGGGGCTCCCTTTTAAAGTTGTGCCAATGCCCCTTGTGGAAGCCCAAGCTTACACCATTGTTCGAGTCTTTTCTGACCCTTCTTCGCTGAATGAACAGGAGGAAGCCCAGAAGGTGATTGCGCGGTCGCAGCTACTCGCACGACAAGGCGCTTCAACCTCGACCGAGCAAGCGAAGATATGGCTCCGTTTTGAAGGAATTGAACAATGGGATTACAGGGACAACTTGTTTGCCTTCGCGGCGCAGTCCGGAGACTGTCCTGCAGTTAAGGTCCGGCGGTGGGAGAGGACGATGTACCTCGGGAAGAAAGTTTTGCGAGACGCGTGGAGAGACCTGGAAAGTCGTGGTAAAGCTCATGAATGGGTGGAAGGGGTTGGGGAGAACGGTATCGAGGAATGGGTAGAGATGATGGAGAGGCTCTTAAAACATGCCAAAGAAGGAGAAAAGAGTTTTCTTCGTGAGGCCTCCGCCACATAGTTGAACGGAAAATCTCGACATATCTTCGTTATAAAGAGAAGTTCGTTACATAGACAACCTACCGATGTTGACATTGCATGATGAGCTGGCGAGAAGTTTGGTGCTTATCTTATCTGTGTCGAAGTATGATCCGATTCAAACCAAGTCATTCTGGCTTGAACCCTGGACATGTGAACTGCCGGCTAACGCAAGTGGCTTAAATACGGGTGTTTCAGTAAGTAGGTGATTCGTTTACAGGACCCCAAGATCGTTCCCAACTCATGCCTCCTAGAGACATACCAGGTCAGCTTAGCGGCACCCTCCTCATTCACGGAGACAGCCCATTGGGTGCGGAAGTCGCTCCGTCCATCTCCGTCACCACTAGTGAGCACGATCCCACTTTGCTCGTTATACATCTGAATCACGTTGTCGCTCCCAGCCTTCAGGAAATTTCCTGATGATGATACCGCGGGGCTCGCCAGCGCAAACCCCTACGGACATATCTACTCTCGATATTCCCAGAACGTATCGTCCAAGGTAGAGGAAGTTCTTAACAAAGTCAATGTACGTGCAATACCAATTTCCGCGTCGTATCTTCCTGAACGTCTTGTTCCGGGTTACATAGAAAGGCCATTCCATAACATATGCCTCTGGACTAGCTGCCGCTTTCTCTGTAAGTTACCCCACCCCACTCCGTAGGGGTGCCTGATGTGGATTGCTAGGCACTGGTACACTACAAACCCAAACGAATTGCGATCT
Organism: Pisolithus thermaeus; assembly: GCA_024663475.1. Lineage (NCBI taxonomy): Eukaryota > Fungi > Basidiomycota > Agaricomycetes > Boletales > Pisolithaceae > Pisolithus > Pisolithus thermaeus. Next base: position 294,637 of record JANFAF010000008.1, read on the forward strand.
CGGGCGGGTACATGGGTTGTCATGGCGCGATTGGAGTTTATTCCAGGGGGAGATCTGAAGGTATCCCGACCATTGACCTCGATGATGACTTCCAGGAGGGTGACCTGTGCTGGCTTGAGACTCCACTGAACCCCACAGGGGAAGCCCGGTAAGAAAGGATTGTTTGATCCTTCGAACCGTTCTCATGGAATTCGCAGAGATATCAAATATTATGCGAACAAGGTGCCTGGACTTGATATGCCTGTTGTTGGATCACTTATTTCCTGATCTGACCAGATCCATACCGTCGGGGGAATATTATTGGTTGATTCGACGTTCGGTCCACCTCCTCTACAATATCCTTTGGATTTCGGAGCCGACTGTGTGTTCCACAGTGGTAGCGTGCTTCAGCCTTGGAAGCAGTTGCCAAACTTATGCAGCACCTCGCACTCACAGGGACAAAATATTTTGGTGGTCACTCGGACCTTCTTTGTGGCATCCTCATCGTCAAAACTGCGGAAGAGCGAAAACAGGTGGAGTTATCGCCACATTCGTCTGAAGATCCTCCTCACACTACGAATGCTTTAGATGTGGCATAACCGCGCTTTCATGGGGAACATGATGGGATCACTTGAAGCTTGGCTGCTATTGCGCTCGCTTCGTACAATGCATCTTCGTATCCCGAGACAATCCGCGAGTGCAACGGAGCTGGCGCAGTGGCTCGGCAAGGCTGTCATCCCAGAGGGACAGGAGTTCGATGGTATACCTGGTGGGGTACTCGCGAAAGTGTGCCACTCAAGTCTCCAGGGAACCGACGAAAGAGGCTTTAACCCTGCGTCGCAGATGAAAGGGGGTTACAATGCTACCTTCTCGATACTCGTGCGTCTGTCTCTGAAACAGGGAAAGAGGAACCAGACAGAACTTTCCTTTAGCTTTCAGAGCAAGAGTACGCAGAAGCTCTTCCTTTCAAACTCGAGTATTTCGTCGTGAGTATGGGATTTTTCTAAGCGTGGTTCTCGATTTATCACCCATGGTAGCCCGCTACGAGTCTGGGGGGTGTAGAATCCTTGGTCGAACAGCGTATCAGAGCTGACCCGAAAGAAAATCCGCTCCTCGTACGACTAAGCATAGGGGTAGAAGAAGTAGAGGTACGATGTTTTTTTTTTCTGCGGAGAATGTCCATACTAAAACGCAAGTCGACAGGATCTGAAAGACGATTTGCGGAAGGCGTTGCAGACGGTCGCTAATAAGTCTGTCAGTGAGAGGGAGGTCGGCAAATAAAACCAAATATGTACTTCACATACGCGTCGTGCAAAGCCGCGTCAGCTTATCCTGTACTAGCATCTGTATCTCTTTACACATGAACAGTCTGATTCAAAGGTTCGCTGGCCCGAGTAGCGGGATCGAGTTGCGGAAGAGGAACGCTACTGCTGTGGACGATGATGGAGAGCTTTCAGACGTGATGTGGGGTTCTGGCGCTGGCTTCGGCAGCCTGGCGAAGGGAGTGCCTACTTTCGCTGTTCCATCAGTGCCAGACGTAAGTTATTCACGATTGGCAATTGAGCATGAATTCATGTTTGTAGCCAGCAGCATTCTTGAGGCTTCATACGGACGATCACGCGGACCCATCGTGCAGGATTAAGATCCAACACGGGACAACCACTCTAGCCTTCAGATACCAAGGAGGCGTCATTGTCGCTGTGGATTCACGAGCCACTGCAGGCAACTATATTGGCAAGTCGTGATGTTCATGGCACCCCGATTCCACTGATTTTCGCCCGCGCTTTAGCTTCGGGCACTGTGAAGAAAGTCATAGAGATTAACCCATACTTGTTGGGCACGATGGCGGGTGGTGCAGGTGAGAAAAGTCCTGCATTGTACATCGCACTATATAAAAACATTGTGCAGCTGACTGTCAGTTCTGGGAGACATACTTGGGAATGCACTGTCGCCTTCACGAACTTCGGAATCACGAGCGAATTTCTGTTTCTGCGGCGAGCAAATACCTCAGCAATCTCGTCTACGGTTACAAGGGTATGGGTCTGAGTATGGTACGCTCGTTTTCATACTTGATCAGATAAGGCTCTCATGGAAGGCAAAGGGTACCATGATCTGTGGTTGGGACAAGACCGTGAGTGGCACTTCAGCTGTCCTTATTTTCCGCTGTTGAGTGTTGACTGTATCGCAGGGTCCTGCTATTTTCTACGTAGACTCCGATGGTACACGTTTAAGGGGAGATCTGTTCTCCGTAGGATCTGGGAGTACGTTTGCCTACGGAGTGCTTGACCAAGGGTACCGGTGGGACTTGACGGACGAGGAGGCTCAGGAGCTCGGGAGAAGGAGCATTTATGCCGCTGGTCACCGCGACGCCTTCTCCGGGAATTCTTGCAACCTCTATCATGTCAAGGAGCATGGGTGGGAGTTCATTGGTGCGTATCACTCGTGTTTGAAAGGCGGAGACTTGTACTTAATACCGGTTGCAGGCAATTACGATATCAACCGGTTGCACTATGATGGACCTGGCAATGGTCAGGGATACGGTTATGAGATCCGAGTTGAAGGAAAGACCTCTGCTGTCGCAGCTTAGTGGTGTAGGCATACTGCATTGTATCTGTCTGTGGTCGTAGACGAATGTACTACTGTATGTCCGTACTTGAAGCCATGCAAATAACTACCCAAATCGCGAAGAAATGAGTATGTGGGAGTTCATCCGAGAAACCGTTCAAATTCATGTTGGTGGTGCCGATCTGACGTCACAAGTCGGCAGAGATGAGCAGTCATCCAGCCTCATCACGACCATCGCACTGAATCTGATGTCTCATTTACATCCCTACGAGCGTATCGCTGTAACCATAAGCGATGATGGTCTGCTCATGCGTCCACACGATCCTGACCCTCACGATTCTCCATCATGCGTGCGCGTGTCCTGGAACAGAACTCCTAAAGTCGAACAACTTCCGAGTGATACAGAGATTCCGACTGCGGATTGGTCGGCGAGCGTCGTCGTCTATGGAATAATCGGCATACTAGATCTGTTCAATGGTAAAACTACTGCTGTCTTGCATGCTGCGTACTCAATGTGAGGGCGCTAGCTTCATACCTTCTGGTTATAACTGCCCGGCGGCCTGTCGGCAGTCGTAAGTCGTCCGCTTGTGTCTATGGAGAACGCTGTATTCATTCTCGTCTGTCTAGTTCTTGAAGAAGCTCATACCATACACGCTGTGAAGGATGTATCCGCAGTTCCCTTGGTGAGAGATCGCGCTCGGCAAGCTTTGACTAGCATAGCGGCTCGCACTGCCGCTCTTCGTAGACCATCCCTGGAGGAGGTTAATCTCTCTAGAGTGGAGAAATCTGCGCACGAGCGACACTCTCACGGCCTTCGAACTGAGAGTGTGCAAGTTGTGGTCCCTACATCCGACCTGGAACAAGTACAAGCCACACCGTTTCCCTCCTCTGGAACTTCTACTCCAGCTTCTTCTGAGTCCGTCGCATTTCCTGACAGATTGTCTCCGTGGACTCGCCTAGCCGGACGCGACTCTGTGACTGCGATTGAGGGACCCTCTAGTGTACTCAATCCCGCCGCAGTGAACGTGGAAAATGACGAGATGATCGACACAGTCCTGCCTGTGAAACTTTTAGGGTCGAAAGAAGAGCAGCATGCCGAACTCGAGGACCGAGTGGTTCGTGAATGTATTCGCGAGTATACCAAGGGTTGTATGTTCTTTTCGTACCGTTGTGGTACGTTCATAAGCATGTGGATCGTGAATCGTTATGATGATATTCTAGATCTGACAAGGTCGCTCCAGCGCAAGCACGAACAATCCCTGAAGTGTGCCAAGCAGGACGACCTATTGACGATGCTCAACGCCCTCCCGCAAGGTCGTCGCACAGACCGATCGGAGTGCAAGACAAACCCTTCAACGGAACCTTATGCGACACTCCCTCTATGGCGACGAGTCGATCGGCAGTTCTGGTGGAACGAATACCTCTCCAGACCATTCATTAACAACAATGTGAGGATCTATCTTTCATCTTCCTTCCACACTTCCACACTTCTTTTCTTAGTTGCACTCCTACGTATTGCCAATCGTACAAGGATACTTCCAGATAGCGAATTTCCATTTGCCTGTGAACCCACAGGACCCAAATGACGGTTCGATTTCACCCGTGGATTATATCATAGCATCGCGGCGTTCCAGGCATCGAGCCGGGCTACGTTACCAGCGGAGAGGCGTAGACGACGAAGCATTCGTCGCCAACTTCGTTGAAACGGAAACCATAATTAGAGTTCAGGTTTGTCTTTGGCTCTGCAGATGGCCCGTAGTTTACGTCGTACAGAGGGACAGCATTTCCAACGTTTTCAGCTTCGTTCAAATTCGTGGCTCAAGTGCGGGACCTACACAATTCACTGAGGCTATGCACCCTGACAATCTGCCGCAGTTCCACTATTCTGGAAACAATTTGGTTACAGCCTGAAACCTCCGCCTGTCTTAGCACCCGAGAGAACCCCAGAACAGAATGTGGATGCCATGAAACGTCATTTCCATAACACAACTTCTGTGTACGGACCTCACGTAAGTGATATTTCTTCCTACGAAGATTTTCCAGGGAGAAAAATATGTAAAACAGATGATCGTCAATCTCACCGAACAAAAAGGGAAGGAGGGAACACTGTGCGGGGCTTACAAGGCCTACGTAAATCAGCTGAGTAGCAGTAACGTTAGGTGAGCTTCCTTGCGCATCTACACACGTCCAAGTCACTTTATGAGGGACCGTACATAGCTACTGTGAATTTGACTTTCACCATGAAACCAGAGGGTTGAAGTATGTAAGCTATGAATCTATCAGCATCGGTGAGCTGAAGAGGCCTTTAGGTACGACCGACTATCGAGCCTGGTCGATCGCTTAGAGCGAACTTTTGAAAGCCAAGGGTGACTACCCTTCCCCAGCTCGTTTACATTCTCTGAAAAAATATCTGTCAACTCAGGTACTTCTGGGTCTCCGACGGCACGCTGCTTTCGGAGCAGAAAGGAGTGTTTCGAGTGAATTGTATTGATTGTTTGGATCGAACCAACGTCATTCAGGTTAGCCTTCTTGTTTTCTTATTCTCGACGAGCTTATAGGCACGCAGTCTACATTCGCTCGACGCGTGCTGGGGATGCAACTAGGTGCTCTGGGCCTCCTTATCCCAGCACGGGCAGGAAGATCAGAAGTCGACATTGTTTTCAACAACGGTCCGTTCTTTTTCGTACATTCATTCCTGTGTCTCACGCTTGATTAGTATGGGCGAACAACGGGGACGCAATAAGTCGTGCCTAGTGAGTGGCGGTTCCCACCTATCACTCACTCTCGCTCACCTGGACTCCGCGTCGTTGCAGTGCTGGCACATCAGCTCTCAAGGTAAGCCAGTGGGAGTATGTCATTATTTTGCTTACGATTGGCCGGTAGGGCGATTTTACGAGGTGTGGCGTTTGTAAGATCCTGCGTACTTAATGCTGAGGAAGACCTAAAGGACGGGGAAGAGAGACATTGGGGGTCTCCTGAATGACGGCGTTAACTCCCTTACGAGGTTGTATAGCGCCACGTTCAGCGACTGGTTCTGCCAGGCCGTGATAGATTTCATGCTCGGACACAGAACCCTATCTGTCTTCACCGAATTTCTACTGAAGCTGCGATCTACAGACCCGGGGGAGCTTATGCGTTTGTCGAGGATTCGTGCAGAGGCTATTGCAACATCGGTTTCCCTCCTCTTAGAAGAAGGCGAAACGCTATTTTCTGGATGGACGGTTTTCTCGCCGGAAGCACTGAATGTCAAACTCAGTGAGAGATTCGAGGAGAAAGTATTGTTACTGGTATACGGACAGTTTCGAATCCTTAGTGATAACCTTCCTGACCCGGTCGCGCAGAGTGCTCGTGCTCTCTATATCGTTGTGGGATTTCAAAAATGTTTGGGTATAGTGGACAAAGCAGCTGAAAACGAATCATAGAGTTATGATTATGTGCTGGACAAAGTCAAGCTGCATACTCGGGTACCCCTTGAAATGATTGTCCGGGTTGTGAAAGGTGCTGTCAGGCGATCATTCTGTTACTCCCATCTGACCTGTTGGTTAAGGAGCATACATCGTCTCCTCACTTGAAGAAGCAAGTCGCGACCCTATACAGAATGCTGGTTTCCTGGTGTCTTGGCTTAGTGTGGACCAAAGCAGTTCGCAGAAAGTGACCTCTCCATATATGCACAATTCATCCCAGCCGCCAGCATCGGAGGCTAGGCGAACACCAAGTGTCTCGCGACGTCTGTCTTCCGCCCTCATCAACAAATTCTCGAATACGTCCAAATCAAGAGCAGCTTCGACACATCCGCCACGTTCTTGCATAGATGGGGATACCTTTGCTGCATTCAAGGTTCTTCCCATCGACCCCACCCGTGTCGAGGGAGAGTTCACCACGACGTATGGTGAACTTACGGATGACCTTACCGGTGCCACTACATGCAAGGAGGTGGTCGACTTGATGGTCGACGCCATCAAAAGAGCATGTTGCAAGTTTGGTACCGGTTTACGAGAGGACTTCATTGTCGAAGAGGACGTAGTCAGGTGCGTAACAAAATCCAGCTTTGGCCATCTTGCCGGGCACTGATATGCACCATGCGCGTACCCACAGTTTAGAGGATGCGAAAAGAGCAACTAGTATGTATGCTAGAATGGAGTACAGCATGAAGAGGTTGCTATGGCTCGGAGGTTAACTTTGGAGTATGCGACTATTCTGTCTGCATCTTACACGAAAAAAAAAGTTCAATATTGTGAAGGAAGTGTTTGTGCATCGATTGAATGAAATGACGGTATATATCCTAGAGGTTGTGAGTACAAACCCAAATAGTCCCGGGAAAAATGCACGAATGCTAGAGTATAATAAAATAGAAGGTGAAAATCGATCTCGTCCGAAAAGATTACCTGATATCCAATTCGCCATCGTCTCCACCTTTCAGGTCGATAAACCGCGTCATACGCTTCCTCGCCCGGCCTCCATCCCTCGTTGCCTCCACAGAGTCGAAATGGTCGTCATTCTGTGTTGCGCTACTATCTCGGTTGCATGAGACCCCTGCGTGGCGTTCGCAAAGCATTTGTCCATCAAATTCCCAATATTCCACCAGCTTCTCCCCACAGCCGTCTTCATATTCGCACAATAGGTGCTCGGGGTGGTACCGCCTTCCGGTGTGATTAACAGCGCAGGGACCTTCTATAGGTTGACCACATGAGGTAGCCGCGCATAGGGAATCATTTGCTTCGTGATAATGATACGCGCAAAATGGTTTCCCATCGAAGACGTAGAATTCTTTGTCAGGAAAAGGTTGCTAGTATTCGGGGCTGAGAAGGTCGAATCTCGAAGAAGTAAAGTTGGACATACTTGACAAACATGACAGTTGAAACAACCTTTGTGATACTTGCCCTTCAGCTGCCCATCTCTTGACGATACGGCCTGTTTTTCTATTGGCAGATTACAGCGACGGCACTTGGGTAATTGGTGAGCTCACTTCCATAAATAAGGCTCGGGAGTGGAAAAAGTACCTTGGGCAAATACATGTTCTTCCAACAGCGCTCGCACAACACGCTCCCCCCGTCCATTTGTATCCATCTGCCATCCTCGATTTTTGTTCCACACCTTGCACAGTTGTGGTGCTCCGCACTTCCGTTTCGGATACGAGCGACCTTGCTCGTGGCCTTTACGCGTTCCGAGTGTACGTGGGGGAGGGACGGATTAGTGTGTGAACGGGCAGGTAACTTGGGTGCTTTGTTTTCCGGCGAAGCTGGTCCTGGTACGGTATTCGATCGATTGGGTTTCCCAGACCCACCCCGGCAAGTCGAAGGGCCTGCTATCGAAGCGAGGACTGATCCGGAAGCAAGCACGGATATAGATGCACCCTCCTCGATCAGTGTCTCCATCGCACGTTCGAGTGCTCCACCAGACCTCATTGTACTATGCGTGGAGGAAGAATTACAGCGGGTTCGGACACCAACGGTCGTGGAGTGCGCAGACGCTGCAGAGCTTGTTGACGCAATAGATTCTTTGCGTACTGGCATCGAGGACCGACTGGAACCGGGCGAAGACATCGTCGGGAACCTCACCTTGTTGGTGTCAATATTCACATTGGACTTGCGAAGATTCAGAGGCATCACAACCGGCGTATCCTCATCAGATTCGTCTGCATAAGCTAAACCAGTTCCTGAATCCGCGGACGGCGAAAAGGTGGCGCCGTTGGCATCAGATGTGTGCGTCGTGTACACGCTTTCGTCATCAGATTCATTTTCTCCACCGTCAGTTCGTTTGAGCATGTCAAGCAGTGGTAGGTGCATGTTAAATCCATTCATCGGTGACTGGGTTACCGTTTCACTGCTCAGACGGCGTTCGAAAGGATTTGGGATTCGAGGAGATGGTGTGCGGGAGGGAGACGCAATACGAACACCACTAGGAGATGATAGGGCGTGCACTTTCTGCTTTGGGGTGACATTATCCACTTCGAAAGTCGGACCAGGATGGTTTGGATACCGAGCACTGGTCGGTGTTGATATCGCTGGAGATATTGGCGAGGATGGGAGCGGGGATGCTGGACACGGGGCATACCCAGAATTGGGTGAAAAAGGAGGAGGCGTGGAAGCTGGTTGTCCGGTTAGCAATGACGTATAAACAAGGCACTTGCATCGCGCCCAGAAAAACAGCGAAAACCAACGAAGAGTAATGAGAAGTAACCGTATCACAGAAATGAACGCCCTGAAGCGCCTCAAAAAGGCCTCCATTGCTGCATGAAGTGAGATATGAAAAAAAAGTAACATAAAAAGAGAAGGAAGGGAGAGAAATAAAACTTACCGTGCGCAACATGAGGCGCAGTTGGATTGATATTTAAGAATTTCGGGGCATTGGCGCGCGGTTCATGTGGTGAAATTAAGGGTTGAGGTTGATGAGAACTTGGTAACGAAGCAGCAAGCATCGCCGCGCGCGCAACAGCCGCGAAGCCTCTGCGGCCAACACCAGCCATGCCAGCCTCGCCCCCGCACTTGGTATCGATATAGCGCTCGCTCTCTGGTACCGGTGATCGGGGCGGGGGCATCAACGGTGATGCAGGTGATTGCATCACAGGAGAACGTGCCGGATGTACGGGTATCGATGTAGGGAAGGGCACAGTAGAAGCTGGCGGAGGCTTCTGGGATGAAGAGGCGGGACCTGGGCGAGACGTGATGGCAGGCACTGCGCTGCGGTCAAGTGGTGGTCGCTGGTGATCCGAAGGACGTGAGGCATCCACATTCAGGCGTCGTGACTGGTCAAAGGAAGGTTCGGGTCTGTCCATCGCTTCCGGACGTGCTACAGAGGAACTTGCGGAGGGAGTTCGCCTGCGTTCACGCGGCTGTAAACTTGATGGAAGAGAAGGGTTGGACAGAGGGTTGTCCCTTCGTACGGACGATGAAACCGGTGGTTGTTGAGGTGGAGCCGGGCTTTCTTTCCTAGCCAAAGATGGCCTCCTTGGGGATGCACCTACGGACTGAGAACCGTTCTGGTCTCCAGCGTTTGGCGTGTTTGTCCGTCTAGGCGGCGAGTTGGGTTCAAAATGTACGTTGGCAGCCGCCGCAGCTCTCCTGAAGGACGGAGTGGCATTTCGTACGGGACCCACGGGAGGAGACTGAGTTGACGGACGGTCTTGAGGAACCAGAGGGTTTCCACGGTAAGGTGCTGAACTCGATTGAGGCAGCGTTGCGATGGACGGTAAGCTGTCTTTTCTGGACACATTGGCGGCTGGAGGCAGTCGTTGGGAGGAGTCAGGCCGAGGACCGCGTGATTCTTTGTCAAGGGAGTTTCTCCGAGGAGGCGTGTTTGCTCTCGGAGAAACAATATTCTGCAGCCGTTGCGGCAGAAATGAACTGGGAGGGTTTGAAAATGTGGGAAGTCTCTGGAGAGGAGGCAGGGGAGGTTGGGGAGGGCATACGTGGTCGGAGAGGTCTGTCAGTGGGACAGGCTGAGAGCAATTCGAACATTTCACGGTAGGCAGCAGTTGTGATAGACGAGGTGCTTGTGCTGGTGGACCGAGGCCAGCAGCTTGAGCCATAGAAAGGAGCGTGAGCGCAGACTAGCGACTGCGAGGCTAAAAGTAGTATCCGAGGATATGCCTGGGCCTCGAGAAAGATGTTAGTAGTGTAAAAATATGTACGAAAAAGCTGGAAGTAGCTATTAGAGATTAGGTATCGTATGGAGCCTTAGCGTTTGTTTGTGGAGGGGAGGGGGGAGGGGGCATGCAAGCGGCGGAGGGGGGAGTTGGGGTCGAAGGACAAGTCGAGTCGTCGACGTGTTTCTCGCCAATCACTGCTGCTGCCGCTGCATCAACGTCGTTCAAAAATGTAAAATGTATCAGTCCCCAGCCATCAATGAGATCGCCAACTTCATTTACTCATCATCATGTCACCGCTATCCGAGTCCGAGTCCAATATAATAATACATTCTTTCCCTCCTGCTTAATACCGGTGGTTAGACGACACGGTATAGTCTATCAGTGTTCTCATGCAGCTAATCACAGGGATGGCAGTCGTTAATCGGCGTGTTCAACGTCACTGCTCCCGCAACGACACTTTCGGTATCATTGCTGGCATTGCGCGCTATCAAGCCGCCAAATCTTTTACCTGTCATGGACTGTGTATGTATGTACGATGATCCGATGGGTGCAAGCGGTTCCCAGCGCTTCTTGAACACGTCCACTCGACCAGCGCGAATCTAAGTCTGTAGTTCGTGATAAAGTTACTCGGGTCAGTGGGGGGACAGAGTTCACAATCACAGGTACGATTTCAGGGTAGCACGCCAGGGCCTCGTTCTCCACAGGCGCCCCCTCTCAAATTGGGTTGACAACAGTTGACACCATCGCCAGGCGCCACGCTTTTCTTGCTTCTTCACTTCCACGCTAGTGAAGAATCGATGATCCTGGCAGCACACGTGCACCTTGTTCGTTCAGCGTACGTCGCTTTATAAATCCCTCCCCGCGAATGACCTGCAACGCTCTTAACAGTGGTTAACATGAACGTGTTGGTAATTTACCTACTGACGAGCCAAGCGCTGGGCCAGACGAAGTCACTGAACAGTGTACTTAATTAGCACCAGGGCATACTCAGTACTATGGCAAAACGACTAAAAATAATCACTGAATGCCGTGCGACGTAAGTATAGTAAAGAATTGTTACGTGATTGTACACATAGCAACGATTTTGGACTACATATAGCAAGGATAGCAATGACAAGGCTCCACACATGGATCTGAAATCTGCAAAGAAAAAAAAAAAAAGAAATCGATAGTGTCCATGGAAATTGTACATGGAAAGTACATGGCTATGATTGTTCTTGATGCCCTTTCCCGGGCTGCGCCACCTGTTCAGCTTCTGGCACCCCGGTGGTTAAAATGCCAGCCACTCTCGGTTGTTGCCCTTCCCGATGTCCACCACTCGTTCCGTCAGACATGGCAGAGTTGAACCGAGTAAAAAACGAGCCCCATTGGCCTAGACTAAGTTAACTTTCGGTCCCTTATAAGGAGTAGACAAACTACTTACCCCAGTCGAACATTCCTCCAGGGATGCCTTCCAACAGTCCTACATCAGCCATCGCGAGCTGTTGCAACTTACCCGACGCCTGCGGACCGTCAAGTACGTTCAAAACCTGCACATTTCCAGGCGATTGGCTTGCCATGTAGTTCAATGCTGGATTGACATTAGCTTCCCCTCGCGTCCCCGACGTGAGTGGCCTGATGTTTACTAGTGTTGAGGATCCTGCTGCAGGCGGTTCTAAATATTCCGTACGCGCGATTGGGAATGGTTCAGAAATCAAGATTCCCTTGTTACTTGTCAACTTACCTTCGGACTCTTCATCAGACGAAGTAATGATCGTACCCTTGGGCAGCCCGTAGTCTGCCTTACGCGCCTCGCCGTGGGCGACGAAAACGCCGCCACCAGGACGGGATGAATCCTTCTTGTACTCAAGCCCACCCAATGGTTGTCTACCTTTGACACCTCCTGTGGGGTTGAGCAACGGTGGCTTGTCAAGAGGGAGTGGTGGACCTTGAGTAGCCTCATAAAGCAGTGAGATAATCTCGGCTGTCTGGAGGTATGTGAGGCGAGCATAACCAACTTCGTCACAAGTCATACCAACCTTCCGCCCGGCAGACATATGCTCGGGAGATATCGCACTCTCCCACCTACGGACGCAATCACGCAACTTCCGAAGTTTGATGGCAGCGTCGGCGTCTTGCCGTCGGGCCCATGTGTGATACTATGACGTTGTCTGTACAATTTTCTTTCAGTGGTAACAGTAACCTCACCTGTACAAGTGCACATGAGGTCGCAGCATATGCGACCAGCAGCCATACATCATATACACGTTCATGGGTATCGAGCCAATCAATCGATTCCCCTGTTAGTTTGACGAGAGCGGTCCATGTCTCCACAGTCAAGCCAAACTTGAGGTGTGCCGGGCAAGTGTATGATATTCGCATGAATACACGCCAAAAAATCATACAAACACAAGAATACAACAGGTGGAGGAGGCCTTGAAATGATAGGTCATTCATAGTGCCACAGAACAAACCACCAAGAGTTCACGAACCTGCATTCCAGGGAGTCTCAGGCCCCCGGTACTGGAGGCTTTCTGGAAGATTAGCCTTCCAAGACTCTAAATCCTCAAGCAATTTATAAAGCATCTCGTCCCTCGTACACATCAGACCGGAGGGACTACATGACATTTCAATGTGAACCTTACAAACTTGCCGAGACCGCCTACCTGTAAATCGTCTTCAATACTCGACCAAGAATAATGCTCAGTCGGGCTAGTTCATCCATATACGAGTCATTCGGATCGCCCGAAGAAGGAAGGCGCGCGTCACAATCCTGTACGTCGATCATATAGGGATGACCATATGTCAGGCTCGTCCTAAGCGAGGCGTTAGACCAACGCGAAATACCAAAGACTAGCTCCTAACCATCTGTCGCATATGACACAGGCAGCCCATAACCGTCTTCGGAGTTCGATATTTTGCTTCACAGATTCTGCGCGATGGAGCCCGAGATCTTGCGCCTACGTTACCTGTCAGAGACCTTCCATACACGTAAAGAATGGACTAACCATCCGTATTGCGGTGCCAAGTCGGATCCACAACGCTGACAGAGCATTGGGGACATACTGCGAGTGGCTGTCACCCACCATACTCAGAATTAATAGTGCTTGTACATTTGCGATCGACGCTGTTGACAACACATCTTCTGTTTTGATGACATTATTCACGATATATCGTATTGAGTCAAAGACAGATTGCGAAACTTCTCTGCGGGCGGCCGCAACGAGACACATGGAATAGATTAGAACAGGGGGTGGGGAAGGATTTGCGAGGAATTCTGCTTGGGTGATTATGGGCAAAATGGGTGCTATTTCTCCGAAATACGCATTAACAAGGTCCTGAATGACCTCGGGTCCGACATGCAGGTCAATAGGTTTCAGATGTGGTGATTGCTTGTCATCTGCAGGAGCATTGTGCACCGAGATGAGGCCATCACCGTTCTTCGATACTTCCCAAGTGTGATGGTAGCGTTGATCGTAACTTTCGTAAACGCGGGATGATATAGTGGCTTGCGAATGTAGCAAGTGGATTGCGTTGGTGGGTCCTATACAGCTTCAAGTTAGCGGGAGTGCGGTGTGCCCATCTTGTGACTGGCATTACCGAAGACCTGGCGGTCACTAGGGTCTGCCTGTGGCGACATAGTAGTGCGACGAGCATCGGACGGTTTATCCTTGTCTTTTTCGGTAGCACCTTCTTCCTCATACTGTTTTTTCTTCTTGAAACGGGTTTCGGTGATGGGAAGGAAGAAGGTGCACTCGAAGCCATACTGCTTGCAATGTTGGCAGACTGGAGGATCTGCGTCAGGCAAAACGTCGCATCTGCGCGCGATAATAGCCAACAGAGTTAACCACGTCTGTGAGAGAACATGTCATTTACCTGATCTTTCTGGTACGGCAACTGTCACAAGCCCGCTGAGTCTTGGTGCGCTTCTTGGTGTCGACTACGGTGCTATGAGAGGTCGTTGTGGCTTGCTTAGGCGCAACGTCAGCCGGGGAACGACCTTCCTGGTCAGAGTCCTTCTCTCCGGTGGGGCCCTTGTCGTGAGCTCCGTCTGCCCTCCGTTTCCGTTTACCAGTGGAAATAGGTGCTGTGGATGTCGGAACTGGCGATGAGTTAACAGGTTGTTGCTGCTGTTCGGTGGGTGGTTGGGTGGATCGTGGTGGTGCATATACCACCATCTGTTGGGGGTACTGAGTGTAGGGTGCGTACCCGTGAGGGAGTGGACCGTAAGGTGTGGGATGCATTGGGTAGTACTGGTGAGGATGCCCGGGTATGCCCGAGCCGTTGGCGGCATTCACGTTTGCGGCGGCAGGGTAAGCAGAAGGATTTTGGTGTTGAGTAAACGGGGAAGGGTTTATTGGATAATTGGGATTCATCATGTATGAGATGCCGTGGTAGGGTTGCAGAGCCGGGCCACGAGCGGTTGTTAATCGGGGAAAGTCTGGCGAAGGTTGCGGCAAGTTGTCTACCTGCGGACGCGTGGCAGCACCAACGGCTTGAGGTCAAAAGATAAAGTATCGTCAGACGGACCCATGCCGGATCGCGGCAGCCTACAGAAAAGGGTAATGGGACACACACCGGTGGTTAGAGGCTGGGAACGATCCCTTGTGCTGCTCCGACGGCCTGTATTAGGGCGGCGAGAACTTGAAGACTGCGGTGCGGGATAGGAAGCTGACTTTGGTGAGTCCGTTAGTTTCTTCTGCCGTGTCCTTCTCGACGACGACGACTTCGCGGCAGATGCCTGCAAGATCGGCTGAGGCTGCACTGACTGGGGATCACTCGACTTTGCGTCACGGACGGAAGATTCCATTCGTCGAGGCAGCTGAGTCGGCCTAAACACAATACCAGCGTGTTGCTCCGAATATTCGCTTTGCCGAAGGTCCCTTGGAATGCTATCCTGCACTCTCAAGTCCACAGAGCGTCGACCTTGGAAACCAAAACGCCCATGTAAGCGGGTGCTACCCTCGGCAAGCAACTTGGCACCTCACCAACTGTTGCTGGCAGCCGGGGGGATGGCGGAGTCGGTTAGTTGAGGACGACCAGTTAGCCAAATGCCGTGCCGTCGGGGTACCTATTTCTAAGCGGAGATACAACTGCCGTCGCCAGTAATAACTCTCAAGGGAGCGCGGTGTGGAGATAGAGCATCTCATGAGGTCAGAAATCGAGGTATACGTATTGTATATGAATTATGGCCGGGTAAAATTTGTACCATAGACATAAGACTACGCGTGCTGGCTCAAGCGCTCATTCCTCGGTGGACCTCCGGCCGTTGCCCACTGCATCGTCCCATCCCAAACCCACATCATCCAGACCAGGATTGACTCGTCGTTTGTCTTCAGTAACGTAGGCGCGTGCGTCAAACCATGACAGCCCTGCCGGCCGACACAGGACTTCGGCCACATTAGATCGCCAGGATCCATATGAGAATGGATTGGTGGGCCTCACACCAGGTTCGAGTGACTTGTGCGCCTGATTCCTAATCTGTCTATCATGAGAGATGAATCAGGCATCCTAGTTGATCCCACTCACTTGCTCTATGGTGGTGATATTTAAAAATAGTAACTGCCATCAACCATGCTCAAAGATATGTCCCAGCTTGTAAGAAGATGGACTCACCCTCATGTGATACGCCAGCAGCGCGGTCACTGGCCATATGACAATAATCGATAACGAAAAGGCGATGGCGCTTCCTAACCCATTAACTATAGCACGTCGAAGATTTTCGTGATTTCTTCGGGTAAGAAGGTATAGGTGTATAGCAGACGTGCAGATTACGAGGCAGAGCGTCAAAACCTGGCAGATAGTGTTGGTCTCACGTCCACAAAGGTTTTGGATCTTCTTACAGCAGAAAGCAAGAAGACGAAAAAGACCGTGTAATTGCGTCGCCCGACACAGTTGTTCACCCATTGGCAATGATGGTCACAGCCGTCAACGCAATTGTCACACTAGGGAATCCAGCGACATTAGCAATGGCCAATGCAGGACGACGAGAACTTACCATTTTACAATGACTTGACCGCGGTGGACGGTACGTCCTGCAACTCGTACAGTACTTCACCCGCACACTGTCCCACCACCGGGATGAGAACACATTGTCAAAATCAGAGCAGAAAGCTTACAAGTCATTCCGAACTTTGAGATCTCTCGGAAGTGGGATGCGTACACCATCGTCAGAAGGAGAAATTGCAGGAAGTGGTGGGTCAGGATCGAGGTTTCGGGGCAGAATCCCAGGATCACGAAATGCCTAGTTGGATCAGAAATAACCACACGTTAAACAAGCGAATTCCACAACTTACAGTCGCGAGCATGGTTGAGACTGTGAGTAGACACATGTACGCTCCTACAGCTGCAACCGCGGGACTTTCATTGTGCCACCACCAGACACACGTATCTCCGAACCAGACCCCCGAGATTGCACAAACAACAGCGAACGATGCAACGAATGCCCACGGCGAGTCCCCCCCGGTTATCAAACGGCCACCACAGAAGAATCTATTGCGAGATGGATGTTGCTGATAATTCCGTTTTAGTGGCCGTATCGGTACAGCAGAGAGTGGGGGTATTGACTTGGGAGGCTCAGCGATGAATATCTGGTTGGGTGTTGGAGAGTAGGACGATGGTCCATTCGACGGAATCTCCACGAGAGGATGTGTCATTGGTTTCTGAGGTAAGTAAGGGGTAGAGTAGTCTCCACCAGGAGCATGTGAATGTTCTGTGGAAGAAAATCGCGAGGTATGAGGACTTGAATTCGACTTATTACGGAAGGAGTCAAAGCTGAAACTTCGAAAGACGCGTTCGACGCTAGTCCGCACTCGAATACCAGTACCATTCCACTGCAACGGATCATTTGTTGGTGAACGCGAGTGCGAGCGTGCATCGACACTCCTTTGAAGTGGCCGGTTGCTAACAGGGAGCAGAGGTTCTCGACTGTGCTTGAGTCGCTTTGCGAAGTGATCCAACCCTTTTAGTGATCCCGAAATGTCAGCGCTTGCCGAGTCGGAATCACGAGATGAGGGACGCCCTAAGGAAACTAGAGGGTGCTGCTCAAGGACAACAGGGTTGGAAGCAGGTAGCGCCTCATGTGAAGTTACGGAAAGAGATGAGGGACGGGAATGAACTGGCCTGGAGGGCCTGAAGAAGGGAGCGGATGGTAATATTCCACCAGCATGTGTTGTACTCGGTATAGGGGGGACCTGGAAGACGGTGATGGTAGGTGGAGAGGAGAGTGGAAGGTCCCGAATATGAAGAGAAGTGGAACCCTGGTTTTGATGACCAGTGATTGAAGGACTTGAATGACCGTGGATGCTCGAACCCCGACCACGGTTCGCACCCGCGCTTTTGGATCTCTTTAGAGCGGCTCCGCTGTCTTGCAGACGCTGTACGGGGACAGCACTGAAATTGGATGAAGGGAGTGGAAGCTGGGGAGGTCTGTGTTTTGAGGGGGCCTTTGTGGGCAAGGACAAAGAGGTAAACGAAAGTGAAGTCTGCGACGTTGCCATCGTCGCAACAGAAAGTTAGATAGGTCAAAGGCAACGACGAGGAGGACAAGGGACGACAACGAAAGCCTGTATCCAAGAAAGGAAGTATTTTCCCATTGGCGTCATTTCGTTCCCCCCCACTGTATTACAGAAGACGCGAGCATCGCCAAGGACGGTGTCATGCCCGCCACCTTAGAACGATGAACTCATCCACGGACCAGCTAAGGAGGTCCCTTCTGATTGCGACACTTGACTCTCTCGATGCCCCCCACTACCTTGGACCATCCATTATATCCGCTACCGCCAAGTCATCCGAGACCCTGGTCGTCGTCTTGCTGTCACCACTGTTCGAGTTGCGACATGTCCAAGGGTCTGAAGATGCGCTGGCACCGACGGCTAAATCTTTGGTGACCCCGATATCACGAACCGAACGATGGGATGACGTCCAGCGACTTCTGACCTATGTTTATATGCAAGCGACGAAAGTTGCTCAGGACAACGGGAGAATACTTATGGACCTCAGCGTACTTCTCAGGGGTTATGAACAACCTCTCCCGACGGATTTAGCCGACGGAATGGACATGTGTTTCTTGGTCCAAGGCGGTATGTCGATAACGTCCGTTGGAGAAACGCAGATGGACTTCCTTTCTCCCCAGACAATAATGTACCATCGCTTCCGCTCTCCATCAGAACACTTCCGCAAGCAGTCCTCCCATCTGGCAACCGAGTGAGCTTGTTCTCAGATCCGGGTCCTTCCCAGAGCAGCGCAGAGGGGGCCCTTCCTCCGCTTTATCCCGTGGCTATTCTAGGTGGTACCTTTGACCACCTACATGCCGGGCATAAGATACTGCTGAGCATGGGTGCCTGGATTTCCGAAAGAAAGCTTATCATCGGTGTAACAGGTACCAAACGTCCTTCCGCCAATACTACCGTGACTGAGCTTCACTAGATGACATTATGTTACAGAGAAAACTCCACAGGGACTTGCTAGAATCGTTCAGTGTTCGGGTGGAGAAAATTCGTTCATTTCTGCAGCTGTTTAGACCGGACCTGGAATACCAATTTGCTGCTATAACAGATGTTTATGGGCCCACTGGATGGGACCCGGATATCCAGGCGCTAGTTGTTAGCAAGGAAACGCTTTCCGGCGCGGCAGCAAGCAAGTGGATTTCTACCTTGAGGCGTTTTAGGCCACTAACCATTGACCCACATCTAGTTGCCAAGGAGCGCGCTCGCAAGTCGCTTCCGGCACTGCAAGCCTTCGTCATCGACGTGATCTCACCCGACTCCGAGAAGCTTGACCACGAAGACGCCGAATTGCTACGACAGACCAAGATAAGCAGCACACTCATCAGAGAATGGATAGCTAAAAATCGCGACGTCGAGAGGAATGCGAGTAGATAACGAACGGGTGTCTGGATGGACCGTGTGCTTCGTGTGTACTAGTAAATAATCTAAGCTGTCAGTATATAGATGAGACTGCGCAACAGGCTTACCGCTTTCACTGCCGGGTAATTGCTCCTTGGCACAACATGCAAGGAAGTGCATTGACCCTCATATCCCTGCTATGGCTGGGCGTCGCTATTGCAGACGAGTCACTGCCGCAGACACGTCTTAAATTCGGGGACGTCAAGGCCCAAACACTCACATTTCAACTGACTGGCGAATACGTCACCGCCATACGACCAGAGGCCGACAACGAGATCGAATTGCTCTACGATCCGTCGTCGGACTCTTCAACTTCGACCCTCAAGGCGATTCCAACTGCAGTTTACCGGCCGGAATCATACGAAGCTATTGATCGCGCGAGATACTCATCCCGAGCCGAGGCTAAGAGCATACCAATACAATGGCATGAAACTTGGGTGTTGGGTCCCGACGTAACAGACAGACATACCCTGGGTCAACTAGCTCGGATGAGCTCAAACGCCTACCACCTACCTGGCCAGAAGCAGTGGCGTGACCTCGACCCTTCCTGGAACATCAACAACGTCGGTTCTACTACATACGAGAATGGAACGCGTTTCTGATAATTTCTTTGACTAGAGCTTTCCCTTTGGCTGGGATAATGCAGAAGACGGTTTCCGCGGTTTCGTCTTCCAGTCCGAAGACAATTCCACCGTTGTACTCTCGATCAAAGGCACCACTTTGCAAGGTCCAACGTCGAGGAAGGATAAGTTAAACGATAATCTACTGTTCTCTTGTTGTTGTGCCCGTGTCGACTTTTCGTGGATATTCTCGACGGTCTGCGATTGCTACTCCTGGTCTCCGCTACACAACCGCTGCGATGATCCGTGCCTATCGGCTGCACTTATAAAAGATAGCTTATTCTATTCGATTGGAACTGTAAGTACGCGATTGGAAAGGACGTTAGGTTTCAAATGTCAAAGCTCCTCCCGCACAGAAACTGGTCAGGGATTTACGAGTGTTATACCCTTTCGCTAATATATGGCTGGTCGGGCACAGTCTCGGCGGGAGTCTCGCCTCTCTCCTGGGCTCCACTTTTGGATTGCCTGCGGTTGCCTTCGAAGCTCCCGGCGAGCGTATGGCAGCACATAGGCTTCATCTGCCACTTCCTCCTCCCAATTACCCACCCAAATTGCCTCGTGTACCCGCCACTCACGTATATAACAATGCGGATCCAATACCACAAGGTGCTTGCACTGGCATTGCTTCGCCATGCGCTCAGGTTGGCTACGCACTCGAGACCAGGTGCCATCTAGGCAAGACAATCGTGTATGATACGGTGGGGAGGTTCGGCTGGCACGTCGATGTGCGGAAGCATCGCATTGATGGGTTGATCTTAGACGTGCTGGATGCAGAAGGACTATGGCCCGATGGTGAGGCTGGAGAAGAACGAGAAGTTCCAACAGCCCGTGAAGAAGCCGAGTGTGTTGTACGTCCTATATCCATTATCCATGCTATTGCATTACATTCACGCTATCGCCAGGACTGTTTTAAGTGGGAGTTTGGACATTTCAAGAAATGCCCAATCGGCTGATCCATCAAGTATGACCAGTGACTAGTGATATCCTTCTACTTAGCTATACCGCACCAGTTTCCGGAATGTATTTCTAAATGTACAATTGCTGTTCTTCGTGGCAATCCGATACGTGTTGTACTTGTCTGTTGGAAATTACATAACTACTACCGGCCTTATCTGTGCTAAGGCTTATCCCCGGAATCCTCGTCCCCCAATAACTGACCCTTGAACAATAACTTGTCTAATGTTCCTGTCGTCACCGCAGAAGAAGAAGCGCTCCAACCACTCTTTCAACACCTCTTTCTCTAAGTAGTCTCCTTCGGCGAGATCGCCGCCCCATACCGCCGGGTTACCGCTGTCGTCACGAACATTAACAAGGAGCGCATCGAAAGCCTTGCCTTGCTCGAATGACCCTATGCGGTCTTGCAGACAGCAAACTTCCGCACCACCCAGGGTCGCGAGATACAGAAGCATTGCGGCGTCAAACTTCTTCCCTCCCTCGTTCGGAAGAATGGCAACCATCTTCGACGTGTTGCTCGCCATCTGTATGGCATAGAGAAGAGACGGATTGTTGCCGCCACTAACATCAGTACCAAGACCGACCTGAGTGACAGATAAGGAACCAGAGAGAAATGCCGGGATAAACCTCTTGCCTTTACACCATGTTCCAAAAGCTTCCTCACTCTTGCCATGCCACTGCCCAAGTAGAAGTTACTTGCCGGACAATGAGAGACTCCAGCACCTCTTTGAGCTATGAGTTCCATCTCTTCGTCCGTCAAGTAAACACCGTGTGCTAGGATGGTATTACGGCGAAGGAGGTTGTACTTGTCATACACGCCAGCATAGGACGTGCAATCAGGGAACAATTCCAAGGTCTTCTGGACTTCTTGCTGGTTCTCGGATATATGTGTCTGAATTGCAACATGGGGATTGTCCTCGGCATATTCTCCAAGACTGGTGAGGAGCTCTTCTGTGCACGAGATAGCGAAACGAGGAGTGATGACCGGGCGAACTAGAGGTTCACCTGCGGAGGACCGGGGAAGGTTCTGAATATGAGTCACGAGAAGTTCCGTTGTTTCCCGAGACACTTTAGCTGACGGCTCTATGTAATCTGGGGGACAGTTCCTGTCCATGTTACATTTCTGTTTGGGTCGTCAGTAATTTGGTAGTCTCCAATTCCATTTAGGGGGACATACGCCGACGAAAGCGCGTTGGCCTGGACAGAAGATCGAGTTCATGAAGAACGAGCAACAAACATTTAAATACCTTTCTTATAGACGACATCGGCAAGTAGCTTGGTGGCCTCGAGATGCAAGGTGCCATAGTAGCAGGATGTGGTAGTCTTGTGGCAGATCAGGAATTATTGGGTAGCAGTTGTTGCAATGTGCTTACGCCAGAGTTGATGATCCGTTTCACAATTTCAGGATAGACGCGGGCAGCAAAATCCAACTTGAAAAAATTCCTTTCCGTGGGGTATGTGTACTTCTCGAGCCAATCCAGCAGCTCATAATCGCCTCCGCTGAAGAGATGGGTGTTAGCTACATGTCCTCGGCCACTTTTCTAATTACCGCAACAAACGTACAGGCCTAAATTGGGTAGTTGACAAGCGTGCTATTCCGGATCGCTCATTAGCACGCTATATTTCAGGGGACGGCGGAAGGGAGAAGCGTACGATATGGGTATCGATGAGACCTGGCATGATGAATTCCCCGGGTGCCAGTGTGACCAGCGTGTAGGTACCATCGGGAAGGCCGATTTGCGTGAGTGCGTCCTGAAGCTCGGAACCACGGAGTAGGGTCTCTATGAGGCGCTCGATGTTCCCCCTGGGGTCGACGACGATGAGACCGTTGGGTAAGGCGTCGAAGTGGGTCGAGGTCTTTGGGTTGATCACAGGGCCTAAGTAGACGGTGTACTTGCCAGGGGCGACGGTGGGGGTGTTAGTAACCATTGAGGTATCAGTCGATCACCTTCCAGGGGAGATGATGAGTCTGACAGTAACTATGTAACTGACCACTGCCGCCCAGATGTGGGAATGATACATAGACAGACAGACAGACACGTATCATCCGGATCGTTCGAGCCTCCGTCCGCCGTCCGGCGGGAGAGGGCGGGCATAATCGGCCGGACATACGGGGCAAGGATTCAGAAGCACTGGGCCGGTATCGGTATCGAAGGGAACAACGACAACAAAAAGTGATCGAATTATCAGAGTGTAACTTGGTGGATCACTGAGCTTCCGTCCTGGTCTGCAGTCCTCATCGACATGGATTGGCATGGCAGCAAGAACAACGTAGCTAGTTGAGAGGGGGAGGCTATGTTGTATGTTAGCTTGTTAGCAGTACCTGGCACATATTCACATCGTCACATGCGTAAATTATAAAAGCCTCATCGCCCGTCGTTTCCCACCTTTCCTTGACTTTTGGTCCTCTCCTCGACGACAACGAGCTCGTTCGCGTCGTCGAGTCAGTTCCTGGGGGGTTCGCTGTCATTCCTTGGTCACCCTTTGGTCCTCGTCATGCCCTCTCTTCGTCGTTCAGCGTCTTCGCCTTCCGTCCGCTCCTCGCCATACCCGCTTTCTCTCTCTAGCGCCGCCAGTAGTCGTGCACGCACCGCCGGCCAACAGCCACGTCGCTCCTCTGGCTCAGATGTCTCCGAGCGTCGGGTCCTTGCCGACATTGAATGGTGGAAGGTCGCCGACGGCCAATGCCCACCCACCCCCGACGGTGACCAAGGCGAAGTGCAACCTACGACACGCGTCTCCACCGGCGAGGTTGCGACCTTGTCCGCTGGCGGAAGTCCGGAATCCCTCCACATAACCCTCCCGCTCTACTCCTCGGAGTTGTCACAGGTAAACCCGTTCGCCACACTGCCCCGCGCTGTCACGTCATGTTGATCGCGTCTTTTAGCCCGCAGCACTCGATGAATATGTTCCACTTGTCGAGCCCCCTACAAGGCGCGGTCACGGACGTGACTCTTCTTTCTCTTCCGTGGTATCTACTCCAGAAATCGCTACGCCTCCCCTCCAGGCTGTCGATCTAGACGTGGTCAGCCCTACGTCGGACGTGGACTCACCTGCTTCGGAACTTCCCTGGATGGGCATCGGCATTCGTCCTTCAGCCTTGCCATTGCCGTTCCGTTCTTTCTCCTTTGGGGGCATCTCAGACCATAAAAGCTGCCACACCCACTTCGCTGACATGGGAGGCGACTCATTCTCCCTCGACCAGAATCTTTTCTCATAACCGACGCGACGTCCACTCTGTCTCCCCCGTCCACTCAAATGATTCAAGAGCTCCTTCGAGTCCTCTACGACTTTCTTCACTTCTAACGATGTGGTCACTTATCTTACGCTCTATGCAGCGGTATTTTCATTTATTTTGAAGATCTCAAGCATCCGTTTTGAAAATCCTGCCCGGTTTCGGGGGATACTCGCCTGGTAGGAAGGCGGCGCACCTGTGTGTCTGGCTTTATTCTTGCCATCTTACTCACTCACTGCTTCTCGTGTCCATCATTCCAAATGTGTCTTCACCTGCTTGTCATTGCTCCCCCCCTCCCCCCCAAGACGCGAGAAACCTGGGCTACTTCCATCATCACTGTAATGACTAGTCATGCACACATTTCCTTTACTTTCTTACCTTATCTTGCTTTCAAGATGCTTTCTCCGCCTCTCTCATGTACGACCTGTCACGACTATTCCTGTTTGTTTCGTAAAAGCTGCTTCCGCACACTTGTACTACTGCCCGGTGCCTGTGCACTATGTAGTACTGTACTGTCACAGTACCCGAATCTTACCACTGATCCTTGTTCAACCACACCAATAGTCCTACAAGCCCAAAGCGAATCGCGAGCCGAAGCAACCCAGCGGAACGGATAACGACCCTAAGCGTCTTGCGCATACATGGACGCGTTGAAGGCCTCACGTCCTCGGAGACTATGAACGTTTGCACAATAGTAAATCGTTGTCAGTGTGCAAAGCAATACGGTGCCCGATTTGACAGGCAAAAGCAAAGCAATTGTAGCAGGACGCTTAATCGATAATTCAATCATCGTTGCATACCCGCAAATTGCGCCGGACCAGACACTTTGCTCCACTTTGAGGTCGCGATGGGGCCGTACCGTTGAATGGCAGCAGTCGAGTGGGCTGGTGGTTGTCTAGTACTGGGAGCTGCGCGGGGCGGTGGTGGTGGTGGCGGCTGTAACTGGGCATGTCGCAATTTCCATGCACTGCGAATGGCCGGACATCGAGCGATTAACTGCACAAATGATCTGTTGAAATGGAACGGCGGGAGAACTTTGCATCATCAACTCACAGCCGGCTTCTCTACGCCATCCGTTATGCTCTCGATTATTTTATCCACGACAGTGCGGAAATTGCCATGAGGCTTATCATCTCTGAAACGCATCATTCGCCAATGGCAGAGATCGGAATCCCAACGAACTTCGACTATTCTGTCGTCTACTTGCTCGCCAGAAAGTTTCATGCTGTACCACCAAAATCATATGAGGTGGATTGAAAACAGAGGATACTCTCTTGCACGCACGTCTCCCACTCGTCGTTTTCCACGTGAAGTTCGTCGTAAGGCTCATACTTGACCTGTCCCCTCTCTTCTCCGCAATAAACATGCAAACCGAAGAAGGGTTTGGCACGGAAGTCTGGTTGAGTTGGATCGGATTTGAGTGGAGGAAAGCGCAAAACAAGCTTGAAGTCGATGGAGTTCTCAGAGGGCGGTTTCCACTTGAGGCTTAAAAGCGATTGTTAATATAGAATCCTTGGCGAGCGTCTGACTTACATATTCGGGTCTGTGCCAGGAACGTACGGGGTTTCCGTGCAGGTGTAGATGAGACCATCGTTTCCGTGCTGTAGAGCAGGAATCTGGATGCGGAATACGTCCTCGATGCCATATGAGAAGGATATATTTTTCACTTTGATGCTAACGGGGCTTAGACATTTAAGTCACCCAAAAGATTCGGAACTTACTCAAAAGGGATTGCGGCTCGGAGGGCAGGTAGCCCCTTTATGGCCTTTGACCATGGACCGTAAAACTGCTCTTTCAAACGCTATAAAATGACCGAGAAAAATATAAATTCTAATGAAAGATACAACGGCCTTACCCAATAACGTTTGTCGAGGGTTTTTGACATGACATTCTCGCCGTTGAACACTAGACAATCAAAGGCTAGATACCGAAGGGTCTCCTATGAATACCATGAAGCTTCGGAATTCCGGGGTAAAACGCGTTCATTGCACACCATTTTGGTTTGTGGATCGACGTCGATGACGAGCTCGCCATCCAGGATAGTATCCATAAGGGACTCCCTTGGCTTGTCGGGTTGCGGAAACCAAAATCCAGAGACCTCATAATACGTGTTGTGCCTGTCGATCTGCAAGAAGTCATGTGTCGCGCCACGTACTCATGGGAGTCACATACTAGATAAACGACCTGGCTACCGGTTGTGGGATCCGTCTGGAGAAAGAACAAAACGCGAACGCCGTCCGACTTTTCGCAGACCCAGTAACTGTCAGCTTTGTCAATAACACGCGGGATCTGTAAGGACAGAAGGACGCACTCCTTCTTTTCAAGCTCGTCCAAGTGATTCAGGGAGAAACTAATGGGCTGACTACCGGGAAACCTGGAGACGACGGTACGTCGGACACCGTTACTGCCAGCAAGGAGAAGGGACCCGCCGATCATGATCCAAATGGCAGAGCCTCGCCACATAACTCTTCACCCACATGTCTTGTTCAGAGCGAGGGGGGATACGAACGCCTGGTATATCGGGTATTCGAGACATCGCCCGAGAGAGATGCAACAGCGAACTCTGGATAGCAGTAATACTTGACACGATGGCCAAGTCCAAGCATTCGGAATGTGTAGGCAGGCTTATATAATCATATTGGCACCAACTACTCTTGAATAAATGGTGAACGGAAGCATTACAACATCAGAGAACAGTATCAACGGTCTGGCAGTCCAATCTACAGGATCACATTCATCGGTCCTCGGCCCATTCCTGAAAAAGAAAAAGGGGTTGCAAAGATGAACGGCATTTTCATGAGGGGGTTTTGCACTTACATTCTCCTTCTTGATTTGAGCCTATATCGAACACGGAAAATTTAGGCACATACTCAAGAAACGCAGGAAGAGAACGCACCTCCTCATCTGGCGTGAAATCGTTGACGATGTTGAACAACTTTCGGATCTCCTCAGGGGTCTTACCCTTGATCATGTTTGCCACGGTTTTACACCCGACATCGCTAAACAAGATGGATGAGGATATGGCCGAAAGTACGGTAGAGAACGCACAGAAGAGGCTTAATATCGAGGTAATTGGCAGCCAGGATGATCTCAAACAGCATCTCCTGGTCCACGGTAATGAATCGCTGATCCCACTCCGAGATGTCAGTTGTCCGCTTGCGGGTCTCGTCCTGATTTTGGTCTGCGTCTGCACTTGGCAAAGGTTCACCACGATGGTGCTCGCAGTACTCGAGGACCTGGAGGGCAGGCATGCGTGAATGACGAGTGGCACAGGAATCAGAATACAGGATGACAACACAAAGGCAGTTAAAACCGTACCTTCTTGAGTACGCTGGACGATACGTTGGGCAGCGGGATGGGTTGATCGGTTTCGCCGACGTCTGCGAAAGGGTTACGGGTCTGTGCTGCGCTGCGGTGTAAGGAATAGGATTACCTTCGAGCATGTTTTTGATGAGAACGCTGCGCTCGACGACTTCCTTGTCAGCGTGGAATTGTTCATTGTCGGATGTGACGAGTAGAACCATGTCGTTGCAGCGGGTTGGAAGTAGAAAATGCAGATTGTGCGTGCTCCCGGCGTTCTAATAAGCGCAAAGAGCGGCCCCCCTGTTTCTTTCCATATCTGGAGGCCTCCGCCACGAGTCAAAATTATCGTCTGGTCATGTTTCTTCCGCTCGTCTGGCAGGTCAACAAGAGCCCATTCTCTCTTCTTGGTCTGTACAGATTTTCAAACAACAACATCTCCTGACGCGCATATAACTACAGGGTCTATTCGGACTGCCACCAAGCGCGCTGGAGGTACCGTACGGAACCATGGAGGTTCCCCGGGAAAACGTCTGGGGTTGAAGAAATTCTCAGGTATTACATCGCTGGTATATGCCAAGTACCACCCCCCGCTGATTGTACCCCTTTACAGACCAGCATGTCATACCTGGCAACATAATCGTTAGGCAAAGAGGCACACAATTTCATCCCGGTCAAAACGTAGGCAACCGCACTCTTTCTGATAATTTTGGACAAGTCGTTTCTCAAGTCATGATAACTATAGGTGAAGATGGGACGAGATCATACTATTTATGCTACCGCCCCCGGCTTCGTCCGTTTCTACAAGGAAAAGTGGATGAGCGGAGAACGCAAATTCGTTGGTATCGTCCTCGACCGAGGCGAGAAGCTACCAAGAGACGAAGCCGCATTAGGCCGCAGTCGATACTGCGGGCTCGTCAATCTTGGACCAGCGAAGAGTAGCCAAATACCACCAGCTCGTTTGTGACTGAAGTAATTGTAGACTCGTGCTAGTGTTTGTTGGAGTAATCGTGGTCGTGCTTATACGTCTGTCTCCCCAGCGCTCTCGAGACCAACTTGTTTGTTGAGGCTACAAGATACGACTGCTCTCGATGCGTCTGCATATTCCTCGGCCAGCGCTCCCAGAGAGACTTAACTTCTTGGTATACTGCATAGCTGCCGATGCTCTTCAGCAAAGTGGTGAATTCAGTATCTACTGCTCAAAAACCATCCTGAACGGATGCTGGGTGCATACATGCCTCAACCTGCCTCACTGAACTCGTGCGGGCAAGCTCACCCCTTGGACACAAATTATCGCTTTTACGACCCGATGATACTCCAATAGACGAGGCTGTTGCCGTAGCCCGCAATGGCACGTTGCTCTACGCCAACCTTCTTCCGCCAGACGTTCCCGGCCATATCCTTCACGGTGGTTGTTTTCCTTGCCAAGAGGAGGCGTCCTCCTTCGGGCCTGTTGAGGATAGTTGGAGCAGGAAGGCTCTTTCGTTTTCCAGTGCCCAATTGAAAATCGTAGTTGAGCCCCCACACTAAAAGATCGCGCCCGGTAAATCCAGGGCCAGCACGAGAAAGCGTATCCAACGTCAGCAGTGCGTGCCCCGTAGGTGAGACCGAGATAGTCTCAGGCACGATTGGCGCAAGGCTTCGAGTTCTCTCGTCATCTAGAAGAAACTTCAACGCACATCGACGGCCAATCAGTCATGACTTACATTCAAGTAATCCGCTGACATTCTTTACGCGAACGGGGTTGGCTTGACTGGTCGTATATAAATTAGCACCAAGACCTCCCCATTGGCCGTTTCCACATGAAAGCACATCTATGTGGCGTGATGGATCTGAACTAGTCCTTTCCGCCATGAAGAAAGTCAGATCACCACCTAAATTCCTTGAATTAGCTTTCAGGGAATTTTTTAAAGCCTAAAGACAAACCTGCCCAAATTCCTAAGCATTTGCTCTTGACGTCGAGAGGTAGGTTCCGGGTTAGTATGACCTCCGTTGGAATGGTCACGGCATCGAGCACGATACCACTCCCAAGGCCGAGTTGTCTACGTGGTTTGTGAGTATGAACACGGGCGAGCTACACAGTGGAAGAATATTACCCAAACTCGTTTGCACCCCAGCCAAGGACCCTGCCCGCATCCGTGTTCACGTAGGTACTCCGGCTACCAGCTGCAATTTGTGATACCTTTATACCTTTGAGTGCAGGTATTTCGAACAAGGAGCCACAGAAACGGATGGTCTCGTCATCAATCGTGTCCAAGTTTTCTGCGGGGCCATTAGATACACGAATGCGAGAAAACTGTGACGCTTTCGCATAGGGGTCGGTGATAGCCTTGGGGTTAAGCTCGACGGTCATGCGTCCCGAAGATCCGTCACCCGCAGAACTAGAGGGTGCGGGGAGATCGACTTTACGAAGTCCAAGCTGGCCATGAGAATTTGCGTTCTTATTCACGGGATGGGAGAATACACGCCCAGCAGAAGTCAAAGCCAGGACGTGATCACGTCCTGCCGTAATGTAAGTGAAGCTGGCGGTGGGTTAAGTACTTCCTGTTTAGACGACGTAGATGGATACCACCAACCGTTCTCTCCACTTTAACTTCTCACGGGGAAAAAGTTCCACAAAGTCGATATTTGTGCGACCTCCCCACAACCAGTCGAGACCCCACCACAAGGACCCACGATGCTGTGAAGGAGCCTTGGGCTTCTGCAGCTCCTCATTTGCGGCGAAAACGTATATTTTTCCCGAAGTCGAGAGGGCATATACTTTGGACTCTGTCACCCGTACCTTCACAATGTCCTGTCCAAGGGTAAGAAAAAAACAACAGACAAGTCCTCACAGCAAGATTTACCTTGCCTATTAAAGTCGGCTTTGGTCTCCTTGCCTCTGGTTTGAAAGTAGAAACGGACGAAAAGAAGCCGTCACCCCACTGGTAGACATCGCCTCGGGCGTCGACGCACGCAGCATGTCGTTCATGAAGAGCCAGGTCACGAAGTGCTACGTTTTCAAGCCAGCTTACGTTTGTAGGGTACTGCACAACGTCAACCTTGGGTTCTGTTGGGTTGATTATGTGGGACCTGTATGTCGGGTTGAGGTTTCAGGCGTACAAACATGATGGGTGCAAATCACTTGTTGGAGCCCCAAGCTACCCCCTGCAGAGACCCATTCTCGTCGATACCAGTGCTATTGATGTTCGAACCTAGGACTTCTGTCTCTTCCGGGCCTAGCTGCGGAAAGGACGGGGGTGCCGCAACATCATTGTGTATGATATTGTTTGAGACGCACCACACCAGGATGGCAGTAGCAGATGCAGTAGCAGATGCAAAAACTGCGGAACGCGCCCAGTCCGAACGGACTTGCTGGACAGCACGACGTGCGTGAAAGGCCCGCAAGTAAGCTTTATTAGGCCTGAGATACCTGGAAGCTGCAGTCTTCAACATCAGAACGCACCACTAAGACTGTCAGTTGGGAGATAGAATTTGGTGTTGTCGGCGCGACCCCCCTTGAGGGGGCCAACTAGTAGTAGTATCGGCAGGCTTTAAGGTTCCTCACAGTTCTCTGCCCAAATGGACCCTTCAGCACCGCAGACCGTAGGAAAAGGCGTCGCCGCAACATGCGAGTTCGTCTATCGCAACCTGCATGACCAGTGAAACCTGACCTAGCCTTGATTCTCATTAATTAGCCGCCTTTTGTGGTGTAACGGCTGGTCTGTATGGCGCACTCGGGGGCCACCCTCCAGCAAGGTTGGCCCTCTTTTCGGCTGTAAACGGTGGTCTGGCTGCCGCCACTTTCTTCAGTATGTGTGATAACGCTGCCATGTGCACTTGAGAGAATTGACAATCTACAAGGCATACGGGAGTACATTGTTGCCCCTGTGCTAACACTAACACAAAATCACTACACTCGCAGAAAGGAATCGAAGAGTGCAGTTGACAGAGCAGAGCCGACGTTGTCTTGGATCCATATCCGTACATCACGCTTGTTGGACTCTGCAGTCAGTGGTGGGATCGCAGGGGGAGTCCTCAGCGCGTGGAAACGTAAGTATTCATTGGGAATTTTCACGAGCTTACTGAAGTAATTGGCAGGTGGAAAAGTTGGGTTAGTGCCGGGTCTTGGAACCGGTGCGCTATTGTGTACGCTACTGCAATGGGGCGTGAACGAACTCCATGTCTTTCGTATACGTCATGTTTACCGCACCACGACAACGTCGCTGCCTGCGGTTGGGGACGAAAGCGATACCATGAAAGGCCACGATGCAAATGATCGCTTAGTCCCTCCAAGTGTGCAAATGGTTTCGTATCAGCATCAGGATGCAGAGTCATGGGGGAACCGCATACTGTCCGCGTTTGGCCGACGGATATCAGATGATGATTACCTGAAGCGATTGAAAACTGAGCGGGAGACCTACCTGCGCCGTATAGAAGAGCTAGAAAGGGACCTTCGCGAGAAACCAAGATAGAAGTGGCTATTCTTGATTGGTTGTAGTGCTCGTGTCGGTAGCATTTATACCCTCTTCCTCCCATATTTCGATAACCCCTGTCCCATCCTTCTGAAACCCTCCAAGAACAAGTAGATTCCCACACACGGCCATAGCATTTACTTTGAAAATGTCTTCAGTGTTGCGGTTCCATACAGACCTGGCGGTCAGACCACTATTGCCTGCTGGCTCGCAAATTTCGTGACTTGTGACAGAACCTAGCAGCGAGCAAGTCAGGAGGTCTCGGGGCGAAGTAAAAGCCCTGCGATAGAAAAATTAGGAGTGTTGCATTGGCTAGACATTAGACTCACAGTGCAGTCACAGGTCCCCGAGCGACTTCCACAAGAATTCTTCCGTCCGGCCTCAGCCCCTCCCATTTTCGTCTTCGATTCTGCCGCGCACCACCTGATCTTTCCCCTGATGTACCCACGTAAATGCGACCATCCGCGGTGCCTGCAGCGAGTACTCCTGTCGACGAAACGTCGAGTGACAATACGAAAGGCGGCGACAATGCTAGGCCCGATGACGGAGCCATGGCACCTATGAATACATAAGTGGAGGCTAAGTATGGTATTTCACGCGACTTGAACTCACGGAGATCATCTCGAGATAACAAGTTGCCTCGAAGCACGTCGAAGTGAAGGAGAGCAGAATCATAACCACCAGTGACCAACTCCCCCGGACGATTTGGAACGAACCTGACGGACCCACATATCTGGGTTCGCGAGGGTCACAGTACGCAAACAAGAGCAGATAAAACTACTCACACTGTCGTGGCCGTTTCTCATTCGACTTACCTCGTTGTTACACAGATTTATGACTCCGACGACCCCCGAGTCCAGACAGAATGCTGCCTGGTCCCCGTTTTTACTCATGGTGAGCTGGCGGTCTCGTCAGTAATGGTACGAGACCCTCTCTAACCTCAAATACCCTTACCTCGTTCACGGCATCATTATCGTCAGAGCCCACGTCCAACTTAAGAAGTGCGTCCGACACGGTCAAGACCAGCTTGTCTGTATTCATCGTAAATGCTATTACCTTGTAACTCTTGTGGCTCTCAGGTGTTCGATCAAGACGATGGCACTTACCGATCGACCAGAAGCCAACCAGAGGCAGCCACGTTGAGAAGCACTCTGTGACTGCCAGAAAACAGAGGAAACAGACGCTAAACCTCGAATTGCCTTCACGACCTTGAACGAGGAAAGGTTGTAGATTCGAACTGAGCCATCATCTGTAGAGTGTATTTGTCTGAGTAGTATTCCACGTCAAGCGAGACACCACCGACGTACCTGAGCCTACTAGCAACTGGCCAGTTCCACCAGCCGCCAAACAGGTTACCTGTGCTGGAATTTTCAACGTCTTGAAGGAGGCATATGTTTTTTCGCTCGCCGTCATGGTATGTGAGGACATATCATGCTCTCCGTTATCCTCCGATAGACCGATCACGGGCGCCTCACAGATCGCCGCAAAAGAACCGAATGCACATGAGCAAGAGGTGTGCGTCCCTCAAATCCCGAACACTCACCCCCGTTTGGTGGTACTGCTAGCGAGTACTCGGGGTCCTACTGTTTTTCCTTTTTTAGAGATACTTGCAGTCCCTGCAGCATTTTCACTCCAAACAAGTTTCTACGACGTAGCTCTACGCTTTAGCCTTTGCAATGGCAGATGAGCCCACCCAAATGTATGTCATCTCCATAGTTCCAGATAGTCAGACCATGTATAAATCATGCGACTTCATGACTTATGAGCCATATAATTGACAAATACCCAAACCCAATTATGGCAACAGGCCATCCTAATACACGAGTATGTTTACTGTAAAACATTTTGGACTGAAAATACTGGCCAGACCAGGGATTGAACCTGGGTCTTCCCACTAGTGCTGGGGTGCCTTACCACTAGGCCACCCAGCCATCCCTTACTAGCCCAGAGTGTGGAGTCACATTCCAACAAAACACACTCGACACATCCTTGGACATGTCTTGCCTGACATGCTCTTCCATGTACCATACCACCCCATAGAGCATTTCATCTCTGGACTTTCCTCAAGTTGTTACAATTAACTATACTGTATCTGATAATTCCCCAGCATTCCTCAAATCCCAGACCATGCACTCTCAACCCATGGACTCAATATTTAATCATAGAACTCTGCCCCTCTCACTTACTTCCCCATTACAGGCATGTGGAGCTTCCCAGAGCAATGATGAACCTTCCACCTCACAACTAATGGAGGCTTCCCCATTTGGACCATCATTCCTACCTGACCTGCAGGTGCCACATACCCTCCATACTTCCCAACCATCGCTCAACCTTGCCCAGTATCAACCAACTGGCTCCCTCTCAGAGGATCAAATTCACAGTCTCTTGGAGATGGGAACCAGTAATGCATTTTTCATACTCTTTCAGCATGGCCACTTGTTCACTCTTGTTGTTGGTGGATACCACATCCTTGAATGCCCCCACTGCAGCCAACCTATTAAGACAAGCATTCCAAGCACAGTCATTCTCAAGGAGAGTGGCTATTTCAATGCTCTGACTAGCCATTACTGCCACAGGCCATGTCTTGCTACCGTGGCTTGCAAGGAACAGCAAGCAACGTCTAGCATCATAGATGAGATCAGCTCACCTGCAATCACCCACCATTCAGTGACCCCTTCTTTTACTATAAGGACAGGTTCATCAGACTCACTGCTTTCTAATAGGTATGGCCACAACCCCTTTGAGTTTTTTTTTCTCACATCACTCACCAGTTTCATATTAGACAACTCAAATGCCAACCATCATGGTCAGATGCTCCTCCACCCAGCCCAGTTCTTCCAGTTCTGCCATTTAGAAATTTATCCAACTCATCACAATGCTTGGGATCATGTCTTGGTCTCCCCTTCTGTTGGTTGAGTCCCGCCAGGACTAACATTCAAATGAATATTCCATGGTCCTGCACAGTTGTGGGGGGCCCTGATGAGCTTCCCTTCACCATTAACATGATTGATGGTCAAGTCTTTGCAAGGTCTCCTGAGTGCACTCATGTTGCACACTCCAACAGTTTAGCCTGCTCTCCTTGCACAGGACTTGATGCCAAAGTCCGTGACTTAGGCGAGACGATTACTTCATACAAGACCCACACTCGGTGGTCTCTCCTTACTATTGTTCAGCTACAGTCTCTCATTGATGAGCGCAACCATGAGCTTAACTGGTGGAAGTTCAAGGTAGCTATTTGTTTTCATTACCACACTGAGTTCACCACTCACAATCAAGACAGTCTCTCAATGATACCAGGGGAATCAGCCATACACTCAATAACCTTGATATGCATTCTGCACTTGTCATGGCTCTCTCACAGTCTGATGCCCCTTGGTTGCATCACATCCTTCACACTCTCCACAAGAATGGTGCCAGTGTTCAGACAATTCTTTGCTGGATTGAAGATGCTGTTGCAAATGGATACAGACCCCATAGCTACAATCAAGATGAACTTGACCTTGCACTTCTCATCTACCATGTTGGGGGGGGGGGACTCTCCTGTCTGCCCTCAACCAATGTCTGTGCCTACCTTCCCTCTGCACTCTTTGTCACCATACATCTGCAGTCAAGGTGACACTGACTATTGGTTGTCATGCAGTGTTGATCACTGTTGCTTGTTCAAGGCAACGACCGATGCATGCTGTTTACCTTCTGGTAAAGTAAACCTATAGGCTGGCAATAGGCGAGCTAAGACTTGTAGCAGGGCCTCTTGTGAATATGTCGACAGTGATATGTAGATATATTGACAGGGACAGCCTTGACTACCTCTTGATTATGTCGAAGGATAAGTCGTGCCGTCTAGTTACGATAGGGAACTAGCCCAGTTGAATGGCAGAGCAGCACTTCGATATAAGAGAAAAGCAAGATGACTTTATAGGGAAATCCCTACTTGCTAAGTAGGTAGCTAGGTAGCAAAAGTACAAGGAATCTCAGCTGCACTCTGAGGGGCTTATATACCCCACAGGCAGTGAGATGACTAACTGTACTTACTGCCAAAAATGCATAGAGACAAACAGGACAGGCTTTGCAAACAAGATCTCTCCACAGGGTATTGAGTCAGAGTGCCCTCGGCAGCACTGCCGAGTCATGGTGACGCACACCTACTCATAGTGACTCCTCACTGTGCTGGACTATTTGCAACAGGCAAATAGGAGATCTCTCAGGTGTGATGTGACAAAGGTCACATGCCTGGGAAAGCAAACCCAAACTGAAGAGAAGCCTCCAGATCCCATCGGGATCTGAGAAGTGAGAAGTGTAAAGGTAAAAGTAGAAAAAGGAAAGCATACGTAAGCACGGCTGTGTCATAAATGTAGAGTCCATGCACTTGCCCCTAAGGTGGGCAGTGGTGCAATATGAGACATCTCTAGGATGCAGGAAGGGGGATGACAGCAGGCAGCAGGCTTGGGACAAGAACATGTACAGTAAGCAGTCTGAAAAGGAAAAGATGGAAATGGTGCATGACATCACCCCCCTCTTTTAACCATGGCAACCCTGCCATGACCTACTAGTCAAAGTCGTCAAAAGGAAGGTCCAGATTCGCATCGATTATTGGCAGAAGATTTGGGCTGCTTAATAGGACGTCCATGAGGGTCAGTCCATTTAGAGCCTTTTCCGTTATGACAGGACCAGTGTCTGAGTCTTTGGCAGTCAAGGCAGGTGTGTTTATAAAAGGGGTGGAAAGGATTAAGGATGATGCATCCTGTGAGTTCAAGGCAAAGTTCAGGGGTAGAGTGGATGGGATAGAAGTCGCAATTTGGGAGTGCTTCCGTTGTCTTCGTTGTGTTGAATATATCGAACATCCAATATTTTCGTTCGTCATAGACTTTGAGGAGGAAGCTTCTCCACCTTTCAACTTGTTCCTTTTCTGTGATCCAGGAGTCATCGCATCTTTCGCCAAGGATCTGGGCCATAATGTTGATAAACTTTCTTCTGGCAACCTCTTCTTCTTCTCAGTAGTGACATTTGTGAACCCAATGGGCTCCTGGAACAGATTTGCTTTCACTCGTTGACTCCCCTTCTTCAGCCATAGTATTGCCTGTCTTTTTCCTGTTGCCACCAGGTACTGGAGATATGTCCATTCGTTCTGGCTGTAGGCCTCATGACATCCCTTGACCCGGTCCACCTTCAATGAGGTTCCCAGAACCACCTCCATCTCTCCTATCCTCAGCAGTTGATGTGATGTTGCCTTCATAAAGGTCCTCTCATCGTGTAACTGTTTTACCAGCTGAAGGGGTTTCGTAGTTGGAGGGAGTGGCGATTTCGAAAGTGACATGTTTAGGAGCAGGTGGAATAGGGCGAAATTCATGAAAGGACTGCACCAACTGCATACCGAACTTGAGATGGACGATGTTGACCAGTGACCCTAGCATTTTCTGCATTTGTTCCATGTTCTTCATTCCTTCTTCCTCTATATATGCAGTTCCTGGGGATTGTTCATCAAGCACAGTGTCTCCTGCCTTTAGGATGTTCGTTGTATGACAGATGGTATTTTCGATGCTTCTGTAGATTTGATGCAGCATCTGTAAATGTTCGTGGTCATTTCCTGAGTTCC
This sequence comes from Pisolithus thermaeus, assembly GCA_024663475.1. Classification (NCBI taxonomy): domain Eukaryota; kingdom Fungi; phylum Basidiomycota; class Agaricomycetes; order Boletales; family Pisolithaceae; genus Pisolithus; species Pisolithus thermaeus. The sequence continues at coordinate 331,810 of JANFAF010000008.1, forward strand.
ATCCTTCCCTGTCCCACTGTTCAAACCCTTCGAACACCTGAATGTAACCTTCGTACTCTTTTGGGTTGCACATGAGTCCAACTGGTGATTCATTCTTTCGGGCTTCACTGGGGAGCAAGGATGTGGTTGCATCGTTACTGCTCGGGACATTGGATGTCATTGGTAACTCGGGGCTGGGAGTGTTACACTGGGCTCTGTACACCGGTTCTGTAATGGGATATGGGTGTGCTCTGGGTGTTGTAGGTGTAGCCCTTCTTTTTCCCTTTGACAGGTACTGTATGTTGAACTGTGAATGGGGGTTCTGTGGCCCATTGGCATTGGCGTCAAGAATGGATTCAAGGGTGGACTTGTAGACCAATGCGAAGTGGTCTGACATGGATAGACTGGACTGGGATAAGGGAGGTGATGCGGGGGATGTAAAGTCATAATTGGAGTCAAAGGAGGGCATGGTGTCAAGTAAGTACTCACGTGACTCAGAGTTATATCCATCGTCATGATCAAAAGAGGACATTTAGTTTCGATGGTGTTTTGAATGTTGAGGGGATGTCTGAGTTGCTGGAGGCTTGAGATGTCTCCTTTTGTACTCCTCTAGTACTTCTCCCACATTGACGAGGTTTCCTTCTGGTTCCCAGGTATTGTTGGTGTGTCCGTACCCACTCCACTTGACCAAATATCGCATACGTGTACTGTGTCCAGTTTTCACCTCCTTGTGGTTTAAAATAGACTTGATCTCCCATTATGGGACATCATCAACTATTTCAGGTAATGGAGGCAGTGGTGCGGTACCGTATTCCTGGGTTTCTGTGTATGGGAAGATCCATGAAGCATGAAATACCGGGTGTACTTGCCATGTGATTGGTAGGTCAAGCTCCACCATGACATTGTTTATGATCTTTTTTATGTGAAAGGGCCCGATGTGTCATGGAGCCAGCTTTGTTGACTGAACATTGCGTTTTAGGTCTTTTGTGTCAAGCCAAACAAGGTCTCCTAGATGTGGAGGCACATATGAGAGAGGGTCCGGGCCTGCTTTTGCCATTCGTTTGGCAGCTTTCTTATGCACGATGAGGGCAGCGTCACGTGCGTGTGTGAGGTCCTCGAGTTGATCCTCTACTCTGGGCACCTTTGACATGTGGACTGCTGGATAGGGGTCAGGGTCATAGCCATAGAGCAATGAGAAAGGTGTTTGTCCATGGGTCATATGAATCCAAGAATTGTGTGCAAATTCAGCCATTGACAAATGGCTGCTCCAGTCATTGGGTTTTTTGGCACAGTACATTCGGATATAGGTTTCGACCTCTTGATTGACACATTCTGCTTCTCCATTGGTCTGAGGGTGGTATCCTGACGAACACCAAGGTTTAATGCATAGGGCTTTGTACAGGTTTTGTGTAAAAGTGCTTATGAACTGGGGACCTCGGTCAGAAATAATAGATTCAGGGATTCCGAACCTCTGATAGACATGTTGGAGCCAAAGGTCAGCGAGACCTTCGGAATCAACAGTTTTTGTAGTCGGGACAAAGACCACTGCCTTGCTCAGGCCATGGTCAATGATAGTGAGGATAGAGTCATAGTCCTTGGAGTGTGGGAGATCTGTGATAAAGTCCATGGACACCTGTTTGAATGGCAGGGGTGAAGAGCTTTCTATTGGTTGTAAAGGTGGCAGATGATCTCGTCAGACAACCTTTGAAGCTTGACAGGTGGGGCATCCACAGACATACTCTCTGATATCTTTCCACATCTCTGGCCAAAAGCAGTTCTTGTTTAGCTTGGCTGTCATTGCTTTGACACCAGGGTGTCCAGCAGAGGGATGGTCGTGATATTCATTTAGAGTTTGTTTCTGAGCACTCAGGGGGATGTAAAACCTTCCATTTTTGGTCTTGATCTTCGTTACAGGTTCTTCATCTATGTCATTGTCTCTGGTGACCACATAACTTTGATCTGAAGGTGACGAACACCTGATCTCTTCATAGGTCTCTGTTGATACCCTCAACATTCCTCATTCTTGGAGTGGTTTCTTCTGCTGTTGGAACCTTGTTGTTGGGACTTTCACCTTCAAAGGCTTTTCTTGTTGTTTACTGAGGGGTGCTTTCGAGGTCATTTCGACCAGTATTGGGATGTTTTTTGTGGTTTCTGTGGTTTCACCCCCCTCTTTTAGCCAGACTGATGGTGGAAGTACTGTTGTTTCAACAGGTGTGGTTGCAGTAAAAGACGGGTTTTGTGACAGTGTGTCAGGGATAATCATTCGACGACCAGGATTGTGTTTAAACTTCAATGGGAAACCTTGGATGTACGCAAGCCAGTGGGCTTGTCGACCGGTTAGGTTTTGCAGTTCCTGATAGTACATTAGGTTCTCATGGTTGGTGTGAATGATTGTGTCTTCTACTGGGCAAAGCAGATAGTGCTTCCATGCCTTCAAAGCATGTACTATGGCCATCATTTCCAAGTCATATACCTGATAGTTTTGTTCTGCTCCTTGGAGCAATTGTGAAAGGTATGTGATTGAGTGTAACTCGTTGTCTTCGAATTTTTGACAGAGTACTGTGCCAGTACCAAGCTTTGAGGCATCTGTGTAGACTTCGAATGGTTTGTTGAAGTCAGGGAGATGAAGTACAGGGGCCTGGCTCATTAGCATTTTTAACTTTTGAAACGAGTACTCCTCGTCTTCTTTCCAACTAGCCCAACCTGTGACATGGCTGCTTTGCAGCCAGTCACCCCCCCCGCTGCTTCGCAGCTGCCCCCCTGGCTGCTTCGCAGCTAGGTTGCCTCCCCTGCAGCTGCTTCGCAGCTGCCCCCCCTCCCTGGCTGCTTTGCAGCCAGTGACCCCCCAGTTGCTTTGCAGCTGGCCCCCCCCCTTGGCTGCTTCACAGCTGGGTTGTCCCCCCAGCTGGACTGCCTCCCCCCCTACCCCCATGGCATGGGGGTTTCATGCTACTTAGTAGTACTTACTGCAGTGCTTATTCTCATGTACCCACTGAGTTCTTAGTCTTGAGCTAAATCTTACTGAATGCCAGCTTGTAAATAGTTCAATTGGATGTTGATACATTATATATACACATATCTTTTCAGAAAGTGACATCTATAGTATGGTACATTCATACATTCAATCCTCTAAAAACTTCATTGAACACCACATTTGTGGCTTTGTTTGTTTGCTGCCCTTGGCCACCATATAATACTTTGATGTTCCTTGGATGAGTACATCTGGAGAGAGCCACATATAATTGTCCATGAGAGAATACAGGGGTCCTCAGGTCAAGGCCCACATGCTGGACTGTCTGGCCTTGTGATTTGTTGATGGTCATTGCATAGGCCAGATGAACAGGGAATTGCAGATGGTGCAGAGGAACTGGAAAGTCATCTTGATTGGCATCCAGAGCCATGTGAGGGATCAGCACCACATCATCGTTAGCATCTCCATCCCTTCCCTGCAGCACATGACACTCCAATATACGACAGGTGGATCTGACCAAGACCAGTCTGGTACCATTGTAAAGGCCATGGATGGGGTCCAGGTTGTGAAGAAGCATGAGGGGTGCACCAGGCTTCAACTCCAGTTCATGAAGAGGAAATCCTGATGGTTCAAGTGTGTTCAGCACCTCCCTTGGAATGTAATCATATTGGTTGTCAGTGACAGAGTCTGCACTCCTGCACACAACCTTTTCCCCAGCAACTTTCCCCAGAATGGTGGAGTTGATTTCATGGACTTCAGCATTCCTGGCAGATAGAATGGTGCAATCCAAGAAGTACTGGTGCTGTGGAGGGTGGTTCTGAGGAGGGTTGAGGAGGTCTGCATACATGGCATTGATGAGGGAGTCCAAGTCACCACCACAGGACATGTGGGGTGGAAGTTCTATCTCTCCTTCTGTCACACCAATGTGCAACAGCTGCTCTGCCCACTGGTCACACTCAGGATCCCTTCCAAGTCGCATGTTCTGATGGAGGTGATGAAGTTGCAGTGCAGGCCAGAGATTGGAATGGCACAGAGTGGCCCCCACTATCTGCTCTCTGGAGCCATGAGGGACAACAGGGAGGGTTTGCCTAAAGTCTCCCCCAAAGAGAGTGGTGATTCCCCCAAATGGATGGCCCTCCTGCAGTAGATCACGAAGTGTGCGATCCACACACTCCACCACATGGTGATGCTGAGTTGGCACTTCATCCCAAATGATCAGGGCAGTTTGCTGAAGCAGCTGATGGTTAAGGTCATCCTTTTTGATGGCACAGGAGCTGGCCTCATGACAGGGAATGGGGATCTTGAAGCGGGAGTGTGCAGTCTGACCACCAGGGAGCAGGAGAGAGGCAAGGCCTGTGGATGCAACACAGAGGACAATTTTGTTGCTGGCACGAACTGAAGCAGCAATGAGTTTGGCAAGGTAAGTCTTCCCACACCCTCCTCCACTGTGCACAAAGAATGAGGACCCAACTGGCTGCTGCACTGAAGCCATGACTGCATCATAGAGTGCCCTCTGCTCTTGATTGAGGGTGGGCAGGCCAGCCTGCACAAAGTGATGGAGCTCCTCCTGGTCATATGCTCTCTGCTCAGCAATGAGTCTGTTCCCCTCATCAATCTGCCATTGCCTCTGGGGTCTGGGCATGGTAGGGAAGTCATCTAAGGATTGTCCATTCCTCCTAAGATCCTCAGTGATGAGATGAAGGCCATAATCAAAGATCTGCTCCTCAGTGGGGTTTTCAATGTGGAGATGATGGATGAGGCGGTGGTGCAGATCATCACAGAGGTTGGCCCTGGACTCCTCCCACAGCACATGAGGGTCCACTGGATGACAGTGGACCAGGATGGTGATGAAGAGACGATGCAATTGGAATCCAGTATGAAAATGAGCAGCTTCCTGCAAGCACAGCAACCACTCCCTGTCATCCTGCAGCAGACCCAGAGCATGGCAAGCCTCCTTGAAGTTTTCATGGAGGTGACCATTCACAGTATGAAGATCTTCATAGGAGGTGGCACCTAAGACATGAATGGTAAGCAAAAAAATCATAGCAGAGTGGTATGGATGAGAACACACACCTTTGACAGCAGTGAGCAGCAGGTGCAAGTAAAAGCATTCACCAGCAGTGGGAGGAATGGCATACATCCTTCCAATGACCTTGTACCTCTGATGGACCTTCCACTTCCTTTCAGTCTTCATCCACACAAAGCCCTTTGGGAAATCCTGGTAGAGATGCTCCCTTGCACCAGCGGCAATGAGGACTGGATCTGCATTGGCCTTGAACCATCCAAGAAGAGGTGAATCCCTTGCATTCTCAATGACATCAGCAAGCTGATCTTCAGCACTGAATGCCACAACCTGATGGCCTGGGAGATGAACAGGCAGATGGTATACAGCTGGCCATTCCTGATGCATGGGGAACTCAAAGATGTTGTGGCAGGCTTCATTTGCAGAGATATATCTGGCATCCAGGTAGGAGCGAATCTCATTGTGACCCTGATTCTGCAAGGTGGCATGGTCTGGACCCTTGTAGATGTACTTGTGGATGTACTTGACAGCCTTGATGGATCCACAGACCTCCAGGTTGATGTGACAGTTGAACTCCACCAGCAATTCTCGAGGATGAGGGACCACATGAGTGTTGTCAAAGGTGTCACCATTCTTCTCTACAGTCCTGCCATTCTGAGGGCGAGCATACTCTGGATAGCCATCCTCCTTTATGAGAGTATCATCACGGAATGACTTTGGGAAGCACTTCTTGCAGACATTGTTCTCCAGACATCTTTGTGGACTGCAGGGGCCATGGAGCATGGACTTGGAGACAACCTCATGGAGCTGGGGATGGAGGGCAGGGTCTGGGATCTGAGCTGAGATGATGGCATCAATCTGCTCCACAGTCTGAATCTTGTCCTGGTCCTCAAGGAAGATAAGGAGGTGCATGTGAGGGAGGCCACACTTCTGATACTCGATGGTGTACACAAAGCCTGCCACAGCTCCAAAGTAGCCATCACGAATCTTCTTCAGCAGAGCCTGCTGCTTGGCATGGAAAACCCTTGCCACCAGGTCAGGATGATCCACAGTTTTCTGCCCTAACAAAGTGGACAATGTCAGAATGAGGGGGATGTATGCAAAGCAAGTCATGTACATACCTGGAAACAAGTTGTCCACAATCTCAGGCCAGCTCCCATTTGCAGTCATGGTCAGGAAGAGATCAGGCTTTCTGTACTCCCTGCAGATGGCAAGAGAATCCTGGAGGAGTTGCTGCATGTAACGTACACTTCCCTTGTGAGAGGAGGGAAGGATGACCATGCGACCAACATCTGCCATGTCAGGTGGGTGATCATCTGCCATCCTGTCCTGCAGCCCACCATACAGCTCAACTCTGAGTTTCTTCTGGTTGTTGGCAACCCAAGTGAGATTGGACTGGTCAACAGAGGCCCAGGCATCACAAACCAGCTGCTGGAACAATCTACCACCATGGAAGAGATTGGCTGGCTCCACTGCAGGAGGACGGACATGAAGACAATATGCATACCAGAGAAGCTGAGTCACTTTCTTGGCATGCAAATTTCTACCCCCAGGATTGTGCAGAGGAATGTTGAGATGCCAGCCCTCCTCCCCATGAGGAAACAGAAGTACATAGTGCAGGCAGAGATAGGCAGGATGAAGTTGGCTGATGCGATGCAGTCCTCCACCTTGAAGCTGAAGGATGATGTCCCTTTGAGCTCTAACCTCCTCAGATCCATCTCCAGGAACAACGGCAGCAATCTCCTCTACTGTTGGTAGGTTGTATCTTCGACCATCAGTGCCCTGCTGGAGTGACAGACACACCCTCATATCAGTGTGCTCCTCTGGTGGTTTTGCCCTCATGATGTCATGTGCCTGCTTGTACAAAGGGGCATGTGGATGATTGTCCATGAGGATGGTGTGGAGACTTAGCATGACTGCAGGGTCCAGCTGTGGATTGCGGTGAGTACATCTCTCTGTTGCCTCCTGAGGATCATAGATGTAGAGCTGGGCATATGAGGGCTCCCCCTCAGCCTCTGGTAGAAGGGCCCCAATCAAGTGGTGAAGGGCACCATGGACACGGAAGGACATTGGTCCAGACCCTTGAACAGTCTGAGGTTCAGCATTGACACCCAAGGAGGTAAATGCCAGAGCAGCATTGTATTGATGAATTTTCTCCCTAAACCTTGGGTCCTCAAAGTGTGCCTGTAGACCTGGGGGCCATCTCCTTATGGGAGGGAGATTGACCTGGCCCTGAAGGCAACACATGCCAAAGCGTGGCCTTGCATTGCTGGAGTTGCTCAGCCTTTCAGCCATGAAATGTAGAGCATGGCAGTTTGGACACTGGATACTCATAGGTCCAAGATAGTGGGGCTGGACAGGTTCAGCATATGGCCTGCCACCAGGTGGAAGGTGATGTGGATTGGGGGGTCCAGGAGGAGGGGGAGGGGGGGGGACGTCCAGGAGGTCCAGGGGGTCTAGGGGGTCCAGGGGGGGGAGGGGGGGAGGTCCAGGAGGTCCAGGGGGTCCAGGGGGTCCAGAGGGTGGAGGTAGTGGAGGGTCAGGGAAGGCCAGATCATCATTGGCACCAGGATTCTGTTCAGCAGTCCTTTGACGATGTCTCTCCTCATCCTGAGCATAGTGTTCACCTGAAAGTCTTCCAAACTCATTCAGTGCTTGGGACAGATGCTGCTGTTGCTCCAATTCTCTCTGATGCTGAGTCTGATGTTCCTCCTGCTGCAAGCGCAACTGGTGTTCCCTCTGCCTCTGCTGGTTCTGCTGCTGCCACTGCTGCTGCTGCACCTGCAATAGCTGGAACTGATGGAGTTGTCTCCTTTCCTCCTCCTGCTGCTGCAACAATTGTTGGTGTTGGTGATCCTGAGCCTGACGATCTGCCTCAGGGATTCTCGGTTGATGTCTCCTATGTCTCTCTCGACGTTCTGCATGATCCTGCTCAAAATTTTGTTGGAGGGTGGCTGCATAATCCACTCGTGGAGGAGCAGGAATGTGGTGGGGGTGGGCTGGTGGTGGGTATCCAAAATATTGCCTGTGCATTTCCTCCATGCCTGGCTGCATGACTGCAGGGTGCTGAGCAGGTGGCAGTGGCTGAAATGCAAGGGAAGTGGCTGAGGGAGCAGCAGGATTCATGGGATAAGGCACCATGGGAGGCAGGTGAGGAGGTTGGGGTGGAATCATGGGGTGCATGTGGCGAAAGCATTGAACCTCATGGTGTTCAATCAGATGATGTGGCAAACCAGGATATTGAGCAACAGGGACAGGAGGGTGATCCTGAAATATCATCATTGGTTAGCCATGATTATGCTATGTGTCTCTATTGAAAGTATACACACCAGAAGTGCCTGAGGGAGATTTGGTAAATTTGGGACAGGGCCTTGTGGGTGGCGACGTTGGGGGGGAGAGCCCAGAGTACGCTGGTCATGCTCAGATTGGTGAGCAGCATTACATGCTCATTGAGGGGATGTGGGAGGGGTAGTCCTGAGTGTGATACCGAGTTTAGAAGTGATCAGAATGCTGACAATAATGACTTACATGATGGATGGGAGAGTACAAAGGGTATAATAAAGTCAGTCCTAAGGGAGGTCCAAGGGAATCCACAGGAAAGGTCCAAGGGAAGGCCACAGGAAAGGTCCAGGGGAAAGAGCAGTGTGCAAAGTGGACTGTGCTTCACTATCCAAGACTGACCCTACTTTGCTGGAACTCAACGTATGACAGAGACAAAGGCACGAAGTGCCCGAGACAAAAGCGATTGGTAACTGTAAGTGAGATTGAACCCACTCAGCCTTGACAGGCCCCACCAATCACGTCTCTGCTCTGTAGTCTCCTCAGCGGTCCCAGCCCTAAAAGAGCCTCAGCAACTGGCAGACACACAGAGTTGAATCTGCGAAGCCAGGTAGTAGGGACTTGAGAAGACACTTGTCTTGGTCTACAGCTTTCACTCAGCCCCCTCAAGTTCAGCAAGCAGCCACCTGCAAGGCACTGCTCAGGAAAGGGTACCAGGGGAAGGTCTGAAGTCCATATTAGCATCACAGTACACTTGGAAGATTCAAAACATGCCTTGAACACCTGAAAGGAGACCCAACACACATCAGAACAGGCCTTGCACTTGAACAGGGGAAGGTATCCTACCAGGTGAGTGGAATGACCACTGGCAGAAGACCAGAAAAGCACTGAAATTGAACTGAAATCTAGGTTTTCTGGACAGATGAGCATGCTGTCATGGAGCTATTCAGCCATTGATGCTCACAAAGTGTTATATACTGCCTATATACCGTCTGTATCTAGGGGGAGACTGCGTACTACTACTTCATACCTGTACAGAGGGAAGGCAGAGAGTGGGGGGGAAAGGAAGAAAGAGCCATTGTGCATGCACAGCAAAGAACTGAATGGAGCATGGCTGAGTTTGAAAACCACGTGCTTTTTCGACTTAACCAGAATAACCAAAGTACGCAAAATAGGTGTCGGCTTGGGGGTTGCCAGGTGCATGTGACAAAAGCATTCTCCCGTTATATTATGATGCCAGGGTTCGTCTTTCTTCGTCAACACATGTAGAGGTTTTGCAACCATAGCAAAGGACGGGATGAATTGTTGGTAGAAATTGCAGAATCCTAGGAATTGTTGCATGTCGTGGATGTTACTTGGGGTTTTCCAGGTATGAACAGCATCAACCTTGATGGGAGTGGTTTCATACTGGCTGTGTTTGATGGTGAATCCTAGGAACTCTATTTCTTCAGCTTCGAAGATGCATTTTGACAATTTCAACTGTAGATTTTCTTCTTTCACTATTTCCAAAAACTCTTTCACATTTTTCTTCAGGCCTTCGTGCATTTTGGCATGAACAGTCATGTTGTCCAAGTATATGACTGCTTTCTTGTTGATCCTGAGTCAACCAAACTTTCCGTCCATATAGCATTGGAATGTTGGGGGTGCATTGTTTTGGCCAAAGAATATTATGGTGGGTTTATACACCCCTCAGGGTGTTAGGAACGATCCTAATAATGTGTCTTCCTCTTTCTCTACTCGAATGTTGGTGAAGCCCCATCAGACATCGAATTTTCCGAAATATTTTGATTTGACTAACTCGTCAAGGATTGGTTTTACAAGGGGAAGGGGGTAGCGGTCGGGGATAGTGAAGGAATTGAGCTGTTGATAATCTTGTATTAGCCACTTCTTTCTGTCCTTCTTCCCTACAAAGAAAACCGGTGCTGGGGGAACTTTAAGGATGTCAGCATTTCGAACTTTCTCTACTTTTCCAGTTCCAAGGTTTTCCTCGAGGAACTCGTCGAGTAAGTTCATTTTGTTGTGCAACAACGGATAAATTTTTGCCAGCTTGAAGGTTTTCAGATCCTTGGTAGTGTCAAGTTTTATAGTGTGGTCATAGCTGGGGCAATGGGGAGGGAGAGGGCAGTTTTCAGAGAACACCTCAGAGTACTTGTCATACTCTGAGGGGAGGATTACCTCTTTGGGTTCTACCTTGGCCTTGAGTTCCATCGATATTGAGGTTCAGTTTATGGAGATGGATACTTCTGGAGTTCCCCATCCAACTATTCGGCATTTGACCCAGTCAATTACGGGTTGGGCTTGTTGCAACCAGGGCATTCCGAGTAAGATGCTTTCATTTTTGAGATCCATGACATACACATGAAGTTTGAAGGTTCGGCCATGAACTCTTCTGGTGAAGAGGGCTATCGAATTGATTACTTGTTTTGTTGATCCTTCGAAACTTCGAGGTGACCATGGATGTTCAATTTTGCATGTTTTTAGACTGTGCTTTTCTACTGCTTCTCTGCTGATTGCATTGCATTCAGCTCCACTATCAATGGCAGTTCGTACCGCTTGATCGTTTCGCTCAACCAAGTATAATGTTCCAGCTATCGCATTAACAGATGGATATTCACTGTATGCAGCTAAAGACATTAACTCGGGAGCTGAAAATGATCTGAAACTACTCCTCTCCTCAGTTGTGGTCTTGCTCAGAGAGGTCTTCAAAAATCCTCCTTCTTTTCAGAGGTTAGCACCTTCTTGAGTTCCTCAAACTCATTTGCACTATACTTCGACTTCACTTCTTGTAACATGGATATCTGTCGTGCAGCATTGATCACTGTTGCTTGTTCAAGGCAACAACCGATGCGTGCTGTTTACCTTCCAGTAAAGTACACCTATAGATGGGCAATAGACGAGTGCATATAGCGACGGGGTCTCTTGCAGATATATCGACAGTGATATGTAGATGTGTCGACAGGGACAGTCTTGACTACCACCTTGTAGATCGAGGGATAGGTCTTGCTATTATATTACGATAGGGATCTTAGGCCCAGTTGAATAGCAGAGCAATGCTTCGATGTGAACAAGAGATTTATAGGAGGAGTTCCTACTTGTTAGGTAGGTAGCTAGGTAGCGAAAATACAAGGATTCTACATCGCTTTGCTGTGGGTTTATATACCCCACAGGCGATGAGAAGACTATCATATCTTAGCTATAAACACATACAGAACAAACATGACAGGGTTTGCCTAACACGATCTCTCCACAGGGTATCGAGTCAGAGTGCCCTCGATGATGCATGCATCGAGTCATGGATGACGCTTCATCCTACTCATCATGACTCCTCACCATGCTGGAGTGCTTGCAACATGCAAACTAGATCTCTCTCTAGATGCAATGCGACGCGAAGGTCATGTGTCTAGGAAAGCAAACCGCAACCATCAAGAAGCCTCCAGATTGTCGCGCGGCGCTGATCACTGTTGCTTGTTCAAGGCAACGACCGATGCGTGCTGTTTACCTTTTGGTAAAGTAAACCTATATCCAGGCGATAGGCGAGCACACAGCTTGCAGCGGGCCTCTCACTGATATACTGGCAGTGATATGTGGATATGCCGATAGGGACAGGATTGACTACCCCCTACTCGAGCAGCGCTTCGAGGTATGAGAGAAAGCAAGAGATTTATAGGGAAGTACCCTACTTGCTAGGTAGGTAGCTAGGTAGTGAAAATACAAGGAGTCTCTATTGCTATGCTGTGGGTTTTTATACCCCACAGGCGATGAGATGACTACCATATCTTCACCATAAATGCGTATGTAATAAACAAGACGGCGTTGTCGCAAACAAGACCTTCTCCATTGCACATCGAGTCATCATGACTCCGTGACCATATGTCATGACTCGACTCACCACTGGAGCATTTGCACAGGGCAAATGAAAGGTCTTCATGACGCGACGCGACAAAGTCACGTGCATCAGAGGACAATCCGTAACCATCAAGGAAGCTCCCAGATCCCATCGGGATCTGAGAAGTGAGAAAGGTAAAACAGAAAAAGGAAAGCGTACGTAAGTGTGGCTGTGTCATAAACGGAAGGTCCATGGACTTGCCCCTAAGGCTAGGCAGCGGTCCAAACGAGACGTCATAGAGATGTGGGAACGGGGATGACAACAGCGGGAGACATGAGAAAAGCAGGACTCGTAAGTGGAGATGTATAGTAAGCGGGCGAAAGTGGAAAAGACAGCAGCGGCGCATGACACAGATCCCATCAGGATCTGAGAAGCGAGAAAGGTAAAGTAAAAAGGAAAATGTACATAAGCAGAGGCTGTGTCATAAACATAAAGTCCATGGACTTGCCCCTAAGCACTGCAAGCATTTCACAATTATTCTTCAGAAAACATGCTGAAAAAATTGAAGAAAGTGATACTCTTTTTTGACAGCTGTTTTCAAAGAGAAAAGGCAAAAATAATATTTTCTTTTCTTTGCATGACTTTCCACAAAACATTGATTGATGGTAATACCCATTAGCATAGAAGCTAATCAGCACTACCATCAATTCATTTTTTTGCACAGAAAAGACAAAGAAAACAAAATATTATATTTGCATTTTTTATGTGAACACAGCCCAAATAAAAGAGTATCTCTTCTTTCCATTTTTTCAACATATTTTGGCAAGAAAAATTGTGAAATGCTTGCAGTGAAGGCTAGGCAGAGGTCCAAACGAGATGCCTCTAGGGCACGGGAACGGGGACGACAGCAGCAGGCGGGTTTGGAATTGTTGGGACATGTACAATAAGTGAGATGGAAAAGGAAAGGAACCAAACAGTGCACGACATCACCCCCCTCTTTTAACCATGGTGACTCTGCTATGGTCGATCAATCGAAGTCATCAAAAGGAAGGTCCAGGTTCATGTCTAGTATTGTTTGAGGGCTTGGGCTGCTTAATAGGACGTCCATTAGGGTCAGTCCATCTTGAGCCCTTGCTGTTGCAACACGACCAATGACCAAGTCTTCGACAGTTGAGACAGGTATGCTTGTAAAACGGGTGGAAGGGATTAAGGATGACACGTCCTGCAAGTTCGAGGCGAAGTTTGGGGGTGGAACGGATGGGATAGAAGTTGGCATTTGGGAGTGCTTCCATTGTCTTTGTAGCATTGAATAGATCGAACATCCAGTACTTGCATTCATCATAGACCTTGAGGAGGAAGCTTCTCCACTTCTCAACTCTTTCCCTTTCTGAAACCCATGCATCATCACATCTCTCGCTGAGGATCTGGGCCGCAATGTTGAGAAACTTTCTTCTGGCAACCTCTTCCTCTTCTCGATGTCAACATTTGTGAATCTAATGGGCTCCTGGAACAGATCCGCTTTCACTCTCTGACTCCCTTTCTTCAGCCATAATATTGCCTGTCTCTTTCCTGTCGCTGCCAGGTACTGGAGATACGTCCATTTGGTCATGCTGTAGGCCTCATGACATCCCTTGGCACAATCCACTTTGAGCGAAGTTCCTGGTACCACCTCCATCTCTCCTACTCTTAGGGGTCGGCGAGCTGTGGCCTTCATGAAGGTCCTCTCGTCTCGTAGTTGGGCTACCAACTGTAGGGGTTTCATAGTCGGAGGGAGTGGTAACTCGGAAAGTAACTTGCTTAGTAGTGGGTGGAACGTGGCGAAATTCACGAAAGGACTTCATGAGCTTGGTCCCAAACCTGACGTGGATGATGTTAACCAGCGATCCCAGCATTTTATGCATTTGTTCAACGTTCTTCATTCCCTCAGCTTCCATAAATGCTGTTCCCAGGGATTGTTCATCAAGCACGGTATCTCCGACCTTCAGGGAGTTCGCAACCCGACCAATGGTATCTTTGATGCTTCGGTAGATCTGATGCAGCATCCGTAAGTGTTCATGGTCATTTCCTGAGTTCCATCCTTCCTGGTCCCACTGCTCAAACCCTTCGAACACCTGAATATAACCTTCATACTCTTGTGGGTCACACATGAGTCTGTAGGGTGGTTGGTCATTCGTTCTGTTTTCATCAGGGAGTGTGGGCATGGTTGTTTTGTTACCGGTACCTTGGACAGGGGAAGTTGGTAACTCCGGACAGGGCATGTTGCACTGGGCACGGTATACCGGTTCTGGCACAGGGTAAGGGCAAGTTCTGGGTGTTGTAGGTGTAGCCCTTCTCTTTCCTTTTGAGAGGTAGCATATGTTGAACTGGGAATGGGGGTTCTGTGGCCCGTTGGCGTTGGTGTCAAGAATGGATTCAAGGGTGGACTCATAGACCGATGCGAAACAGTCTGACACAGATAAACCAGACTGGGACAGTGGAGGTGACAAGGGGGATGTAAAGTCATAGTTGGCGTCAAAGGTGGACGTGGCATCGAGTAGGTACTCGCGCGACTCAGAGTTATATCCATTGTCATGATCATAGGAGGACATTTAGCCTTTGCGACATCTTGAGGGTCTAGGGGACTTTTTGTTTTGCAGCTTGAAACGTCCTTTTTTATACCCCTTGAGGATGTCTCCAGTGTTGATGAGGTTTCCTTTGGGCTCCCAGGTATTACTGGCATGCCCAAAGCCGCTCCACTTGACCAAATAACACGTCCTTTTGCCACGTCCCATGTTTACCTCTTTATGGTTTAATATGGACTTGATTTCCCACTCTGGGACGTCATTGATCATTTCCGGTAGAGGTGGGGGCGGTGCAGGACCATATTCCAGTGTTTTGGTGTATGGGAAGATCCGTGACGTATGAAATACTGGGTGTACTTGCCATGTGATTGGTAGGTCGAGCTCCACCGCGACATTGTTGACAATCTTCTTTACCCAAAAGGGGCTGACGTGTCTTGGAGCAAGCTTGGTCGACTGTACATCACATTTAAGGTCTCTTGCGTTGAGCCAGACGAGGCTGTTCAGTGGTGGGGGAGCATATGGGAGTGGATCTGGGCCTTGTTTTGCCATTTGCTCAGCAGTGTTTTTATTGTTGAAAAAGGCTGTAGGCAGCCTCAGTAGTGACTCAACTACTAATATATTAGATGTACCTGTAGGCAGCTACAGGGGATCAGTAAGTAGGAACTACTAGATAATAAGTAGACTCACCCTCAGTAGTGACTCAACTACTGAGGGAACAGTACCAAAATGTACTCTAAATGTGCGCTCTAAGTGCTTATGTAATCAACCAAAAAGCGCACCAAAAATAAGTATCACACAGGGGTGATTCAATCTCCAACATTTATGAGCAATTAGTGTGGCATCACGGGCATGGGCAAGCTCCTCTAGTCGTTCTTCTATGCCTGGGGCCTTTGACATGTGGACTGATGGATAAGGGTCTGGGTCATATCCATACAGCAGGGAAAACAGTGTTTGTTTGTGAGTTGAATGGATCCAGGAGTTATGTGCAAATTTGGCCATTGATAGGTGGCAGCTCCAGTCATTAGGTTTTTTGGCACAGTACATTCAGATGTACATTTTGACTTCCTGGTTGACACATTCGGCTTCTCCATTTGTCTGCAGGTGGTATCCCGAGGAATACCACAGTTTGATGTGGAGTGCTTTGTACAGGTTTTGTGTAAAAGCACTAACGAACTGAGGTCCTTGATCGGAGATGATTGATTCGGGGATTCCAAACCATGGGTAGACATATGTATTGGAGCCAAAGGTTGGCCAGACCTTCAGAGTCGATGTTTTTTTTTTGTTGGAATGAACAATGCTGCCTTGCTGAGTCTGTGGTCGACGATTGTTAAAATGGTGTCATGGTCCTGAGAGCATGGTAGATCAGTGATAAAGTCCATTGATACTTGTTTAAACAGTAGTGGAGTTGAGCTTTCTATGGGTTGTAACGGGGGTGGGTGATTTTGTTGAACAACCTTTGAAGCTTGACAGGTTGGACATCCACAGACGTACTCTCAGATACCCTTCCACATTCCTGGCCAGAAGCAGTTTTTATTTAGCTTGGCAGTCATGGCTTTGACACCTGGGTGTCCGGTGGATGGGTGGTCATGGAACTCCATGAGAGTTTGTTTGTGTGCTTTCGGAGGGACATAGAACCTTCCATTTTTGGTCTTGATTTTCGTTATGGGATCTTCTTCAATGTCATTGTCTTCTGTTATCACGTAACTCTTGTCCTCCTTTGAGGACTCCTTTATTTCTTCATACGTTTCTTTCGATACTCATAACACTCCTCTTTGCTGAAGCGGCTTTGCTTGTTGTTGAACTTTTACTTTTGGGGCTTTCACCATCGGGGGCTTGTCTTGTAGCTTGTCGAGGGGTTCCTTTGAGGTCGTTTCGACCAGTTTGGGGATGTTTTTTGTGGTTTCACCCCCCTCTTTTAGCCAAGTCGATGGTGGGAGCACTGTGGTTTCAACAGGTGTTGCCACTGTGAAATGTGGGTTTCGTGACAAGGTGTCTGGGACAATCATTTGTCAACCTGGGTTGTGTTTGAACTTTAACAGGAACCCTTGGATAAAAGTGAGCCAGCGTGCTTGTTGACCTGTGAGGTTTTGCGGTTCGTGGTAATAGGTTAGGTTCTTGTGGTCGGTGTGAATGATTGTTTCGTCCACAGGGCAGAGCAAATAGTGCTTCCAAGCCTTCAGGGCGTGGACCACTGCCATCATTTCCAAGTCATATACCTGATAGTTTTGTTTGGCTCCTTGGAGTGATTGTGAGAGGTATGCGATTGGGTGTAGTTCATCATCTTCGAACTTCTGGCAAAGGACCGCTCCTGTTCCGAGTTTTGAGGCATTGGTGTAGACTTTGAACGGTTTGTTGAAGTCGGGGAGACGAAGTACGGGTGCCTGGCTCATTAGCATTTTTAGTTTCTGAAAGGCGTACTCTTCATCGTCTTTCCAGTGCCAGGGCTCATCCTTTTTCGTCAGCACGTGTAGCGGTTTTGCAACCATGGCAAAGGATGGTATGAATTGCCGGTAAAAATTGCAGAAACCTAGGAATTGGCAAACGTTGTGCACGTTACCAGGGTTTTCCAATTTCTAACCACTTTGACCTTTATCGGTGCAGTTTCGTATTGTCCGTGTTTTATGGAGAATCCTAGGAAGTCGATTTCTTTGGCTTCGAAAACACATTTCGATATCTTTAGCCATAGATTCTCCTTTTTTGCGATTTCCAAAAACTCTGTTACATTTTTCTTCAGCTCCTTGCATGTTTTGGCATGGACGGTCACATCATCTAGGTATATGATGGCCTTTTTGTCGACTCGTAGTTGACTGAATTTTCTGTCCATGTATCTTTGAAATGTTGGTGGAGCGTTGTTTTGTCCGAAGAACATTACAGTTGGTTTATACACCCCTCGGGGTGTTACGAACAATCCTAACAAGGCATCTTCTTCTTTCTCCACTCGGATATTGGTAAAGCCCCAGTGGACATCGAACTTTGCAAAGTATTTCAATTCCACTAGTTTGTCAAGGATAGGTTTTACGAGGGGAAGGGGGTAGCGATCAGGGACAGTGAAGGAATTTAATTGTTGGTAGTCTTGTATGAGTCGCTTTTTCCTGTCCTTCTTTCCTATGAAAAACACCAGCGCTGGTGGTACCTTGAGAATGTCGGCATTTTGGATTTTCTCGATTTTCCCAGTTTTAAGGTTTTCTTCGAGAAAGTCATCGAGTAGAGACATTTCATCGCATGACAGCGGGTACACCTTGGCTGGTTTTTAGGTTTTTAGGTCTTTATCCTTATTGATTTTGATTGTGTGGTCATAGCTGGGTCGATGGGGGGGTAGGGGACAATCTTCGGAGAATACTTCCGAGTACTTGGAGTATTCTGTTGGCAGTGTCACCTCTTTGTGTTTTACTTTAGCCTCGAGTTCTGTTGAGATGGATGTTCAGTTTACTGAAACAGATACTTCGGGCATTCCCCATCCTATGATTCGGCGTTTGACCCAATCTATTACAGGCTGGGCTTGTTGAAGCCATGGCATTCCAAGTAACAGGCCTTTGTTTTTGAGTTCCATGATGTACGTGTGAAGTTTGAATGTTCAACCATGGACTCTTCCTGTAAAGAAGGCGATAGAGTCTATAACTTGTTTTGTTGATCCTTCAAAGCTTTGCGGTGACCATGGATGTTCGATTTTTCGGGTTTTAAGGCTATGTTTTTCTATGACATCTTTGCTGATGGCATTGCACTCGGCACCACTATTAATTGCTGTTCATACTGCTTGATCATTTCGTTCCACGAGATATAATGTTCCTGCTATCGCATTGACAGACGGATATTCATTGTAGGCAGCTAGAGACATTAATTCTGGAGCAGAAAACAATCAGAATGTATACCTCTCCTCAGTTGCGGTCTTTCCAAGAGAGGTCTTTAAAAATCCTCCTTTTTCTCATTTCCCAATGCCTTTTTGAGTTCTTCAAATTCGCATGCACTGTACTTTGATTTTACTTCTTGGAGGACAGATGTTTTTGGTGCGGAGTCCCTTTTAATGGGACAGTTACGACTGAGGTGGCCTTGTTTTCCGCATCCATAGCATGATCCATAAAACTTGCTTGTCGAGCATACTTCTTGAAACCTAGGGGGTTTCCTTTTCTGGGGGGGCCTATATGGGGTCGACTTCTTTTGTCGATCTACATCCATTGCCCACTGATCATGCTTCTTCGTCATTTTTCCTTCGTCTTGATACATATGCAGGACAGTTCGATCTTCTTTTGTGAGACAACTGTTATACACTCCAAGTGATGCCTTGGCTGTTTGCGCGTCGATGGCAGCATCTATCCACTGTTGGACAGTAGTCAGAATTTTTCCGGACTGGAGGATCCATTCAGTAGTGCAGAGGTTTAACCCTTTTCCGAAATAGACTCCTGCCTGTCGATCATCACGTGAGATGTTGGCTCTTGTTATGAGATCCAGGAACTTCCCGATATACTCGCTAAGCAGCTTGTCGTTTTGTTCTATCTCAGCCATCTTTAAGAAAGCTAAAGCTTCTGTGTCGCCGACCTTGAATATTCGTTCCATTCATTCGAGGAAGGTCATCCATGAGTCTACAATGTAGACACCGCCTCCTTGTGTGGTGCAGTCTTTTAAGTAATTTTCTGCAAAGTGGACTGACAAGCCTTGACTCATGAACAAAAGGGCAAATCCTATTTTTCTTTCGTCAGTGCTGTAGATATGGCGGTTAAGGTTGAGATAGTTGTTGACAGAGGTGATCCAGGCTTCGTATTTGCCACTGGTTCCATCAAAGGCAGGGGGTTTTCTGAGACCAAGCTCTTTTCCTCCATCGATTATTCTTCCTTCTTGTTTGTAGTCAGTGGAACCTCCTGGGATAGTGTATGAAGGGAACACAAGTCCTTGATGACCAGTGAGGGCTTCATACCAGGCAACGAGTTCCTTTACATTTCCGACAGATTTACTTTCAAAGGGATCTGTTGTTTGGGCAAATTGCTGGAATTGTTCTGCAAGTTTTGCTATTGTTTCTTGTTCACTGGCTCCTGCCATTCCAAGATCTAGACTTGTTGATGCTGACTCTGGTGCTGTGTGAGTTTCTTCTTTGTCAATCTTTCTCCCTGCTAGGGGTTCAGGTTCTCAGACTTGATGGAAGGAGGAGGGTAACATTACAGGCTCTTGGGGCTCTTTCCCTTTGCCTTTAGTTGGTGATACTGGAGTGTTTGCTTTGGGATTTGCTTTTGTTGGACTCATAGCATATGGCTGAAATCTTTGAGACACGCTTCTTTCAATCTTTTCAGGTGCAGCAGAAGATGTCGATGTATGCAGGGGAACTACAGGAGGCTTTCTGGGCTGGAACTTTGATGATCCTGTGTCAGAAGACACTTTTGCATTTTGTTTTCACAAGACTCGAGGCTTTCCTCTATCTTGGGTATGAGTCGGGATGTGACTTCGAGTGACCTTACAGGTATTCCTAGTGGTCCTTCGGCTTACACGATAGGTGTAGCATTCACCACCTAGTACTCTTCTGTTCTAGGCTTTACTCCTCGAATCACTGACACTTGCAAAAGGATGGTGTGGGGGTATACAACGATGAATGGTTGTCGTTGTAGGAAGGGTTGTGATTGTGGGGTTTTGTCGCAAGAACGATACCTGGTGGATGATGTGATGCTTTCAGCTACGACCATATGGGAGCTGGGATCACGTTCGCAGATATGCGATGTGAGGGTATTTTCGCTTTTGTCGCACGGCATTGATCACTGTTGCTTGTTCAAGGCAACGACCAATGCGCACTGTTTACCTTCTGGTAAAGTACACCTATAGACGGGCAATAGACGAGTGCATATAGCGACGGGGTCTCTTGCAGATATATCGACAGTGATATGTAGATGTGTCGACAGGGACAGTCTTGACTACCACCTTGTAGATCGAGGGATAGGTCTTGCTATTATATTACGATAGGGATCTTAGGCCCAGTTGAATAGCAGAGCAATGCTTCGATGTGAACAAGAGATTTATAGGAGGAGTTCCTACTTGTTAGGTAGGTAGCTAGGTAGCGAAAATACAAGGATTCTACATCGCTTTGCTGTGGGTTTATATACCCCACAGACGATGAGAAGACTATCGTATCTTAGCTATAAATGCATATGGAACAAACATGATGGGGTTTGCCTAACATGATCTCTCCACAGGGTATCAAGTCAGAGTGCCCTCGATGATGCATGCATCGAGTCATGGATGACGCTTCATCCTACTCATTGTGACTCCTCACCGTGCTGGAGTGTTTGTGACATGCAAACTAGATCTCTCTCTAGACATGACGCGATGCGAAGGTCACATGTCTAGGAAAGCAAACCGCAACCGTCAAGAAGCCTCCAGATCCCATCAGGATCTGAGAAGTGAGAAAGGTAAAGTAAAAAGGAAAACATATGTAAGCAGAGGCTGTGTCATAAACATAAAGTCCATGGACTTGCCCCTAAGGCTAGGCAGAGGTCCAAACGAGACGCCTCTAGGGTGTGGGAATGGGGATGACAGCAGCAGGCAGGTTCGGAATCGTCAGGACATGTACAATAAGCGAGATGGAAAAGGAAAGGAACCGAACGGCACATGACAATATCTTGCTAGAGTCTTTCTTTGGCGAAGGACAGTCACAGGCTCTGTGACCTTGCTTTCCACAGTTATAACACAATCCTGTAAAGTTCGATGAACAGACTTCTTGAAACCTAGGGGGTTTCCTTTTTTGAGGTGGCTTATATGGAGGCAGCTTCTTCTGCCAATCTACGTCCATGGCCCAGGGATTGTTTTTCTTGGAAGCATTATTTCTTCCTTCGTCTTGATACATATGCAGGACAGTCCAATCTTCTTTCATGAGACAACTGTTGTAGACTCCCAAAGAAGCCTTTGCTGTTTGCACATCAACGGCAGCATCTATCCATTGTTGGACAGTGGTAGGAATTTTGCTGGACCAGAGAATCCATTCAGTGGTATGGGGATTTAGTCCTTTTCCAAAATAGACTCCAGCTTGTTGATCGTTGCAGGAGATGTTGGCTTGAGTAATAAGATCTAGGAACTTCCTGATATACTCGCTCAGGGGCTTGTCATTTTGTTCAATCTCAGCCATCTTTAGGAAGGCTAAAGCTTCCATGTCACCGACTTTGAAAATTCGCTCCATTCATTCAATGAACATGGTCCATGTGTCGAGGATGTAAATGTCACCGGCTTGTGTAGTGCATTCTTTTAAGTAGTTTTTGGCGAAGTGAACTGAAGATCCTTGACTCATGAATGACAGGGTGAAACTGATTTTTCTTTTGTCGGTACAGTAAATGTGGCAGTTGAGATTGAGGTAATTGTTGACAGAGGTGATCCATGCTTCGTATTTGCCACTAGTGCCATCGAAGGGGGGAGGTTTGCCGAGACCTAACTCCTTTCCTCCTTCTAGCATTTTTCCTTCGTTTAGTCATTTGGTGGAACCTCCTGGGATGGTGTATGATGGGAACACAAGACCTTGATGTCCTGTGAGGGCTTCATACCAGGTGACGAGTTCCTTTACATTTCTGACAGTTTTACTTTTGAAGGGGTCTGTTGTTTGGGCAAATTGCTGGAACTGTTCAGCAAGTTTTGCAATTGACTCTTGTTCACCAACTCCTGCCATTCTGAGATCTATAGATGTTGACACTGACTCAGGGGCTGTGTGAGTCTCTTCTTTGTCAATCTTCTTTCCAGCTAACGGTTCTGGTTCTCGGATCTGATGGAAGGACAAGGGTAACTGCAAAGTGTTGGTTATCTGTTGAGGCTCCTGGGATTCTCTGTTGAGATATAAACTGCCCCTAGTAGTATAAGACTTAGGTGCGATGATGTGTCGCTTACATAAGCAAAAAAAGCGTACATACAGTAGGGTAAATTTTCTCCCTTCCCTCCTCAGTAGCTTGGAGTTACTGGGGAGTAAGTCACCCTTTTATTTAGCCTTACTTTTACTGACCACCTGTAGACTAATTATCTGACAGGTAGATATGAATATAGTAGCTTGGAGTTACTGGGGAACTAATTATCTGACAAAGTCACCCTTTTATTTAGCCTTACTTTTACTGACCATCTGTAGACTAATTATCTGACAGGTTATGAGCCCCGAGCTCTAACTGCGCATGAGAGAAGAACTACAGAAGACTACCAAAAGCAGAACTACAAGATGTCCTTCGAAACAAAACTTGGAGATGAATTTTTGAAGGTGCCAAAGCTTGTGGCAGACGGCACGAACTGGGTCACCTACAAGGATAGACTTTTATGGTCAATAGAGGCACGAGGCCTCGGAGGGCACTTAGACAGCTCGGAGACAGAGCCT
Organism: Pisolithus thermaeus; assembly: GCA_024663475.1. Classification (NCBI taxonomy): domain Eukaryota; kingdom Fungi; phylum Basidiomycota; class Agaricomycetes; order Boletales; family Pisolithaceae; genus Pisolithus; species Pisolithus thermaeus. The sequence continues at coordinate 354,766 of JANFAF010000008.1, forward strand.
GAGGATCCGAAATCACTCGATGGTCGAGGGGAAAGCTGGGTCCCCACAACGTCAGCTGAGAAGAAAGAGGTTGAGGTCTGGAAGGCCGAAATGAAGGCGTGGCGCATGGGCGAAGCTGTCGTCAAGCAGCAAATTGCTGGTACCTTACCCGACACCTTACTCACGCAGATCAAAAGACTTGGAACAGCACGCGAAATCTTCAGACATCTTGCAAAGCTCTTCAAGCAGCGGTCTCGAGTCGTAGCAGTTGAGATACTTCGAAAGATGCAAAACTTACGTTGTTGAGAGCGCGAGGACGTGCACAAGCACTTCAATACCCTACGAGACATGCGCGAACAGTTAGCTTCGATGGATCAGGCACCGACGGACGAAAGCTTTACTGCAATTATAATCAGCTCTCTTCCGAGCTCGTACCAGGCGCAGATTGGCGCGGTCATGGCTCTCTCGAAAGTTACAGGAACAGCGATTACTTCGGACGTACTAATGGAGACTGTTCTGGACGTGTATGACAGCTGAAATTTGGGCGCGCGAAAGTCTACGAACGAAAGCAGTGAAGATGCTGCATATACCGCATCTGGAGACTCAAAACAAAGAAGGATACATGGAGATTGTTATACCTGTGGCAAGTATGGCCACATGGCACGAGACTGCCGAGCGAACAAGGAAAAGGCTAATAAAGAGAAGGATGAGGTTAGCAACTCGAAAGGGAAAGGGCGCGAGAAGCCAAACGAGAAGGCTGCAGTCGCGAACGAGTCAGATGGCGAGACGAGCGATGCCGAACCCGACGGCGTGTGGTTCGCGCATGCAGAATATTCTAGCAAAGAGGACAACGAGCTATTAGATTGGCTCACTGAGGTAGAAGAAGAAGAAATACCTGAAAGCGAGAGCGCGGCAACAACTTCCAGCGCTGTACAAGAAAAACTTACCCTATGCCGGAGTTGTGGGAGCAGAAGTCCAACGGTGACATGGCGCGATAGCCCGCTCGAGGGCAAGACAGCAAATGGGTCAAGCGACCATGAAAACGAGTCGAGCGTTCGCGGAAACCTCGAAAACGACTCCAAATGGAGCACGCACGACAAGCGCCTTACCCCGGAAGCCAAATATCAAGTTGGAGAAACAAACGTCTATATATCTGGGAATATCCTACCCACAGGAAGACGAAAATATACATTTGGGACTATAGAAACGAGCGACGACGAAGAATTGTCACTATCTGGAGGAGAAACAAGTCAGGATGAAGCCAGAAGTCAAAATACGAAGCGGAACTTACCTACGCCCCCCATACGACCTGCTGAACACCCCCACGAGGTCATTCCCACCAGCCGTCATCGTAAACGAGAAGAAACGGAGCCTAGAAACGTTATCAGACGAGGTGAAGATAGTCAGCAAACTTACCAGGGCCATCTCGAGGCCAAACGAAGTCTTCGAAGCAACGAAACCTGTCGAAATCGCATCAGAACTTACCTTGGAGATCCTACAAGTAATCTGGGGGAGCCGCCAGCGCGCGAAACCGACTGGGGAGGCAGCGGCAGCGTCAGCGTAGCTGCACGCACAAGCACGAGGCGACGGAACAGCCACAGAGCCGCGCGTGGCCAAATCGGGTAATCACGCCACAACACAACGCACGCACGCTATGAGAACTCGAATCTACACAACGTTTGCTTGCTTCACACATGGGTACATGGTATTTTCACGTTTTTATCATTTAATCCTTGCAGTTTATGGGGGAGTGTTGAGATATAAACTGCCCCTAGTAGTATAAGACTTAGGTGCGATGATGTGTCGCTTACATAAGCAAAAAAGCGTACATACAATAGGGTAAATTTTCTCCCTTCCCTCCTCAGTAGCTTGGAGTTAGTCACCCTTTTATTTAGCCTTACTTTTACTGACCATCTGTAGACTAATTATCTGACAGGTAGATATGAATATAGTAGCTTGGAGTTACTGGGGAACTAATTATCTGACATTCTCTCCCTTTGCCTTTGGCTGACAATTCCGGAGTGTTTGCTTTGGGATCGGTTTTGATTGGACTTGTAGAATATGGCTGAAATCTTTGAGAGTGGCTCCTCTCAATCTTTTCAGGCACAGCAGAAGATGTTGAGGTACACAGGGGGACTACTGGAGGTTTTCTGGGCCAGAACTTTGATGATCCTGTGTCAGAAGACACTTTTGCTTTTAGTTTATTGCCACAAGACTCAAGGGGCTCCCTCTATCTTGGGTATGAGTTGAGATGTTACTTCAAGAGACCTTTCAGGAATTCCTAGAGGTACCTGAGCTTACACAGCGGGTGTAGCTTTCTCCTCCTAGTACTCTTCTGAATCTAGGCTTTACTCCTCGAATAACTGACACTTGCTTTAACAGGGATGATTGGGGGATACAACAATGAGAGGGTGTCATTGTAGGAAGGGTTGTGATTGTGGGGGTTGTTGCAAGAACAATACCTGACGGACGGTGTGACACTTTCTGCTACAACCTTTATAGGGAGCAGGGATCACATTCACAGATATGCGACATGAGGGTACTTTTTGCTTTTGTCGTGCGGCATTGATCACTGTTGCTTGTTCAAGGCAACAACCAACATGTGCTGTTTACCTTCTGGTAAAGTAAACCTATAGGCTGGCAATAGGCAAGCTAAGACTTGTAGCAGGGCCTCTTGCGAATATGTTGACAGTGATATGTAGATATATCGACAGGGACAGCCTTGACTACCTCTTGATTATGTCGAAGGATAAGTCATGCTGTCTAGTTACGATAGGGAACTAGCCCAGTCGAATGGCAGAGCAGCACTTCAATATAAGAGAAAAGCAAGATGACTTTATAGGGAAATCCCTACTTGCTAAGTAGGTAGCTAGGTAGCAAAAGTACAAGGAATCTCAGCTGCACTCTGAGGGGCTTATATACCCCACAGGCAGTGAGATGACTAACTGTACTTACTGCCAAAAATGCATAGAGACAAACAGGATGGGCTTTGCAAACAAGATCTCTCCACAGGGTATCGAGTCAGAGTGCCCTTGGCAGTGCTGCCAAGTCATGGTGATGCACACCTACTCATAGTGACTCCTCACCGTGCTGGACTATTTGCGACAGGCAAATAGGAGATCTCTCAGGTGCGATGCGACAAAGGTCATGTGCCTGGGAAAGCAAACCCAAACTGAAGAGAAGCCTCCAGATCCCATCAGGATCTGAGAAGTGAGAAGTGTAAAGGTAAAAGTAGAAAAAGGAAAGCATATGTAAGTGTGGCTGTGTCATAAACATAGAGTCCATGCACTTGCCCCTAAGGTGGGCAGCAGTGCAATATGAGACATCTCTAGGATGCAGGAAGGGGGACAACAGCAGGTGGTGGGCTTGGGACGAGAACATGTACAGTAAGCAGTCTGAAAAGGAAAAGACAGAAACGGCACATGACATTGGTCCCATCACCTGTGGGAGTATTGCCAAGAATATCTGGATGGTTGCAATTGAGCCATGTCTCACTGCTGGCCTTACCACCCTCCATGGAGTGAGCCTCCTCACAGATGAAACTGCCCTCAAGGAGGCAGCCACATATCACCCTACTGAAAATGGAGTTGGAGGTTACTGCTGGAAACATGCAGGAAATATATACCCATTCCTCAACACCTATGAGTCCGCTGAACAGCTTGCTGGAAAGCTTGCTGCAGGTGATGTCCATCTTGGGAAGGAAGTGACAGTTGTCGTGGCCCATTGTTTTGGTGAAGGGATCTCATACCCGCTTCTTACTGCACTGTCATGTAAAGAGGAGGACCATGCTGATTGGCAGGATCTCATCCTTAAACTTGTCAATATGTGGTATGAGACTGACACTCACAAGAAGATTGGCCCCCTGTGGTCATTTGCAACTGACAGTGATGCAACATGTCACAAGGCTGGTCATCACATCTTCGTGACTACAAAGTTAATGACCTCATCTCCACTGTATTGCATCCTCTCTGGACTACCAGGACTCAACCTATATACTGGCCCACATGAGATGATGATGGATTTCGATTACAAACATCTCTTCAAACGTAAGTTTTCCTGTGTCTCTCATGACATGCAAGACTAATGCATTTTCAAAGGTGTCTGGACAGCACTTTGCTCATCGCATGGGATCCTGCTTGACAATGGGTGACTTCTCACTTCCAAGATGCTCCTTCGTTACTTTACTTGGCTTGACAACATGGACAAGGATCATGCAAACAAGTTATTATTCCCTGATGATCCCCAGGACATTCCTCATGCAGTCGAACTCATTCGTGCAATCATTTGTCTCACAAAGATCAATCCAACTAAGCCCCCATATACTGATCACAACGGAATCCCAGATGTTGACACCATCATTGACTTTGAGGCCATCAAGATGCTTGCACAGATCCTACATCACTTGCTCAAACCTTTTGTCAATCCCACACTTTCACTCTCTCAGCAGGTCAGCTACATCAGCACATGCTCCCACCTCCTCTTCTGTCAGTACTGCCTCAACCATGCTGCATTCTTACCGAACCAACTTTACTATGACATAACAACGGCCATGAAGAATATCATCTTCTGTATTGCAAAGCAACTCTGGCTCGACTTGTCTTCCAAATTCTTGCTCCTTGATGTTGGAACAGATCAAGTAGAAGTGCTCTTTGCATTGATCCAGATGTGCAGTGGACACAACAGCACTGTGAACTACAAGCAAGGCATTGACTGCCTTTGCTTGGCATGCAACATTAGTGACATCTACTCACGAAATCCTGATCTCCACCATGGGCATCATCAGCTCAACTTCACATGCTCAGAACATGTTGACCATATCAACTGTGGCATGTGGCAGGGTGACACTGTTGTTTGCAATTGCAACTTGCAGGCTGCATGGTCTGACAGACGTGCAGTGGTGGTCTCCATTCTTTCTACCTTGCCATTGTTTCCAGAAGAGTATGACTTCGACAGGATTTTTTCAGTTGAAGATGTCGACCTCATGTGTGTGTTTGGTGGAGGGAAGTATCCTAGTATTAACCAAGAGGACGAGGGTGAAGACAGGAGTGTCCTGCCACAAGTGGACTCTCAAGGAACAGACACCCCCCTTCAGTTGCAGGCTGTCGATGCCCTTGATGAAGAACTTTGAATCATTGGTGCCACCGAAGAAGATGAAGAGCCCTTGCTTTCCTTCGAGGATCAGCTTGAGAATGAGATGGAGAGTGGGCTCATTGAAGACTTCATGGGTCTGTCATCATCCACCAACAGCGAGACAAATGTTGCCCACCATCCTTCACATCCATCACCACCTTCCAGCAAGGGTATACACCCCTTGGACTACCTCTTTTATAAGGGGAAGTGGGTCCATAAAGCATCCATTTGTCAACTTCTCCTCAACAAGGACTTCTCTGCCAAATCCCATGACTGACTCCTGTTGTGTGCCATTCCAGTCTTTTCCTTATCAAGTGGCTTACTATACATGTTCCCAAGCCCGCTGTCTGTTGTCGTCCCCTTTCCTGCATCCTAGTGATGTCTTGTATTGCACCGCTGCCTGCCTTAGGGGCAAGTGCATGGACTCTTGTATACGACACAGCCATGCTTACATATGTTTCCCTTTTTACTTTTACCTTTACCTTCTTCACTTCCTAGATCCCGATGGGATCTAGAGGCTTCCTTTCAGTTCAGGTTTGCTTTCCCAGGCATGTGACTTCCATTGCATCGTGCCTGAGAGATCCCCTATTTGCCTGTCACAAACAGTCCAGCACAGTGAGGAGTCATGTTGAGTAGGGTGTGCATCACCCATGACTTGGGTGCACTCCCAAGGGCACTCTGACTCAATACCCTGTGGAGGGATCTTGTTTGCAACCCCATCCTGTTTGTTACTATATGCGTTTATGGCAATCATATGGTAGTCTTCTCATTGCCTGTGGGGTATATAAACCCACAGCATAGCAATAGAGAATCCTTGTACTTTTGCTACCTAGCTACCTCTTAAGCAAGTAGGATTCCTCCTATAAACCCTTGCTTCGTCCTTTATTCTTGAAGACCGCTCTGCTAGTCGACTGGGCTTGATCCCTATTGTTATCAACTAGTACAACTCATCTTCAAGAATATCAAGCAGTAGTCAAGACTGTCCCTGTTGGTACATCCACATATCACTACCAATATATCTGCAAGAGGCCCTGACACTCTCATGTCTCGCCTATTGCCTGTCTATAGGTCGACTTTACCGAAAGGTAAACAGCACGTGTTGGTCGTTGCCTTGAACAAGCAACTGTGATCAATGCCACGCAACAAAAGCAAAAGTACCCTCACATCACATATCTGCGAATGTGATCCCTGCTCCCATAAGGTTGTAGGAGAAAGGATCACACCATCTGCCAGGTATTGTTCTTGTGACAAACCCCCACAATCACAACCCTTCCAACCAATGACACCCTCTTGTCATTGTATTCCCCATCACATTCCTGTTAGCAAGCGTCAGTTATTCAAGGAGTAAAGCCTAGATTCAGAAGAGTACTAGGTGGTGAAAGCTACACCTACTGTGTAGGCTGAGGTACCACTAGGAATTCCTGAAAAGGTCTCTCGAAGTAACTCCGGACTCATACCCAAGATAGAGGGAAGCCCTCAAGTCTTGTGGCAACAAAACCAAAGCAAAAGTGTCTTCCGATGCAGGGTCATCAAAGTTTCAGCCAAGAAAGCCTCCAGTAGTTCCCCTGCATACATCAACATCTTCTGCTGTGCCTGAAAAGATTGAAAGAATGACCTCTCAAAGATTTCAGCTGTATTCCATGAGTCCTACCAAAGCCAATCCTGAAGCAAACACTCTGGTATCACCAACCAAAGGTAGAAGGGAACCAGCCCTAGAACCTTTAGCAAGCACTTTGCAGTTACCCTCGTCCTTCCATCAGATCTGAGAACCAGAACCCTTAGCAGGGAAGAAGATTGACAAAGAAGAGACTCATACAGCACCAGAGTCTGCATCAACATCATTAGATCTCGGAATGGCAGGAGTTGGTGAACAAGAGTCTATAGCAAAACTCGCAGAACAGTTCCAGCAATTTGCCCAAACAACAGACCCCTTCAAAAGCAAAACAGTCGGAAACATAAAGGAACTTGTCACCTGGTATGAAGCCCTCACAGGACATCAAGGTCTTGTGTTCCTGTCGTACACCATCCCAGGAGGTTCCACTGACTGACAAGAGGGAAGAATAACTGAAGGAGGAAAGGAGTTAGGTCTTGGCAAACCTCCCCCCTTCGATGGAACAAGCAGCAAATATGAAGCCTGGATAGCCTCTGTCAACAACTACCTTGATCTCAATCGCCATATCTACTCAACTGATGAAAGAAAAATTGGATTCGCCCTTTCATTCATGAGCCAAGGCTCATCTGTCCACTTCACCGAAAACTACTTAACAGAATGCACTACCCAAGCTGGTGATGTCTACATCTTAGACACATGGACTATGTTCATCGAACAAATGGAATGAATATTCAAGGTCGGAGATACAGAAGCCCTAGCCTTCCTGAAGATGGCTGAGATCGAACAAAATGACAAGCCCCTAAGCAAGTATATTGGGAAGTTCTTGGATCTTATTACCTGAGCCAACATCTCCTGCAACGATCAACAAGCCGGAGTCTATTTTGGTAAAGGATTAAACCCCCACACTACCAAATGGATCCTTCGGTCCGGAAAAATCCCTACTACTGTCCAGCAATGGATAGACGCCACCATCGATGCACAAACCGTGAAAGCCTCGCTGGGAGTCTACAACAGTTGTCTCACAAAGGAAGATCGAACTGTCCTACATATGTATCAAGACAAAGGAAAGAACAACGCTTCCAAGAAAAATGATCCCTGGGCCATGGACATAGATCGGCAAAAGAAGCCATCTCCATATAGGCCACCCCAAAAATGGAAACCCCCTAGGTTTCAAGAAGTCCGTTTGTTGAACTTCATCGGATTGTGCTACAGTTGTGGAAAGCAAGGTCACATAGCTCGTGACTGCCCTTTGCCAAAGAAAGACTCCCCCAAGACATCCGTTTTACAAGAAGTGAAGTCGAAGTATAGCACATGTGAGTTCGAGGAACTCAAGAGGGTGCTCTCCTCCGAAAAGAAGGAGGATTTTTAAAGGCCTCTCTCGGAAAGACCACAACTGAGGAGAGGTGTAGTTTCAGATCATTCTCAGCTCCCAAGTTAATGTCCCTAACAGCATACAATGAATATCCATCTGTCAACACAATCACTGGGACATTATACTTGGTAGAGCAGAACAACCAAGCAGTAAGAACTGCAATTGACAGCAGAGCCGAGTGCAATGCTATCAGCAGAGAAGCAGTTGAAAGACATGGTCTAAAAATGCGAATAATCAAACATCCATGGTCGCCCCGAAGCTTCGAAGGTTCAACAAAACAAGTCATTGATTCAGTAGTGCTCTTCACCGGAAGAGTCCATGGTCAAACTTTCAAACTTCACGCATATGTCATGGATCTCAAAAACGAAAGCCTGTTACTTGGAATGCCTTGGCTTCAACAAGCCCAGCCAGTAATAGATTGGGTCAAATGCCGTATCATCAGATGGGGAACCCCAGAGGTATCTGTCTCTATAAACCGAACTTCAATATCAACGGAACTCGAGGCCAACGTAAAACATGACAAGGTGATCCTCCCACCTGAGTATTCAAACTACTCTGATGTGTTTTCTGAGAATTGCCCTCTCCCTCCCCATCGACCTGGCTACAACCATACAATCAAGCTCGATACAAGCAAGGATCTGAAGACCTTCAAGCCAGCAAAAATATATCCATTGTCATGTGATGAAATGAATCTGCTCAATGAGTTTCTCGAGGAAAATCTTGAAACTGGAAAAATAGAGAAGATTCAAAATGCTGACATTCTAAAAGTTCCCCCAGCACCAGTCTTTTTCATAGGAAAGAAGGATGGAAAGAAGCGGCTAATACAAGATTACTGACAGCTCAACTCGTTCACTGTCCCCAACCGCCATCCCCTTCCCCCCCTCATAAAACTGATCCTTGATGAGCTAGTCAAATCAAAATATTTTGCAAAATTCAACGTTCGCTGGGGCTTCACCAATATCCGAGTGGAAAAAGAAGAAGATGCGTTATTAGGATCATTCGTCACACCCGCAGGGTGTACAAACCAACCATAATGTTCTTTGGTCAAAACAATGTGCCCCCTACATTCCAACGATACATGGACAGAAAATTCAGTCAATCAAGAATCGACAAAAAGGCCATCATATATCTGGATGATGTGACAGTTCACACCAAAACATGCAAAGACCTGAAGAAAAATGTGAAGGAGTTTCTGGAAATAGCAAAGAAAGAAAACCTACAGTTAAAACTATCGAAGTGCATTTTTGAAGCAGAAGAAATTGATTTCTTAGGTTTTACCATCAAATGCAGACAATACAAAATGGCCCCCATTAAGGTCGACACTATTTGCACTTGGAAAACCCCAAACAATGTCCATGACATTCGCCAATTTCTTGGCTTCTGCAACTTCTACTGACAGTTTATCCTGTCGTTCACTATGGTCGCAAAACCCTTACATGTGTTGACTAAAAAGGACGAACCTTGGCACTGGAAGGAGGACGAAGAACATTCATTCCAAAAGTTAAAAATGCTAATGAGCCAAGTGCCAGTACTTCGCCTCCCCAACTTCAACAAACTGTTCGAAGTCTACACAGATGCTTCAAAGTTAGGCACAGGAGTGGTACTCTGCCAGAAATTCGAAGACAACAAATTACATCTGATCACATACCTCTCACAATTGCTCCAAGGAGCTGAACAAAATTATCAAGTATACGATCTGGAAATGATGGCAGTCATATGCGCCCTGAAGGCCTGGAAGCACTATCTGCTATGCCCAGTGGAAGATACAATCATCCATACCGACCATGAGAATTTAACATATTACCAGGAGCCACAAAATCTAACCAGTCGCCAAGCCCACTGGCTGGCATACATGCAAGGCTTCCCGCTAAAATTCAAACATAACCCTGGTTGACGAATGATTGTCCCCAACACACTGTCACAAAACCCACTTTTTACCGTGGCAACACCAGTTGAAACAATGATCCTTCCACCATTGATTTGGCTAAAAGAGGGGGGTGAAACCACAAAAAACATCCCAATACCAATCGAAACGACTTCAAAACTACCCCTCAACAAAACACAAAAGCAGCCTTTGAAGGTGAAAGTCCCAAAAGTAAAGGTTCAACAGCAGAAAAAGCCGCTTCAAGAAAAAGGAGTGTTACAAGTGTCAGCAGAGATGTATGAAGAAATTAGGCATTCATCACCTTCTGATCGGAGTTATGTGGTCACAGAAGACAATGACATCAATGAAGAACCCATAACGAAAATCAAGACCAAAAATGGAAGGTTCTATGTACCTCTGAGCGCACGAAAACAAACTCTAGCTGAGTTCCATGACCATCCCTCTGCTGGACACCCTAGTGTCAAAGCAATGACAGCCAAGTTAAACAAAAACTGTTTCTGGCCAGGAATGTGGAAGGAAATCAGAGAGTACATCCGAGGTTGCCCTACTTGCCAAGCTTCAAAGGTCATTCAACAAAACCACCTGCCTCCATTACAACCAATAGAAAGCTCAACGCCTTTACTGTTCAAGCAAGTATCCATGGACTTTATCACCAACCTCCCATGCTCCAAGAACCATGACTCCATTTTAACAATTGTCAATCATGGCCTAAGCAAGGCGGTAATGTTTGTCCCTACTGAAAAGACCGTCGACTCCAAAGGTCTAGCCAACCTTTGGCTCCAACATGTCTATCCAAGGTTTGGAATCCCCAAATCAATAATCTCTGACTGAGGTCCTCAGTTCATAAGTGCCTTCACACAAAACCTATACAAGGCCCTATGTATCAAACCTCGCTATTCATCAGGATATCACCCTCAGACCAATGGAGAAGCAGAACGAGTCAATCAAGAAGTTGAAACATATATCCGGATGTACTGTGCTGAACAGCTCAATGACTGGAGCAGTCATCTGCCTATGGCCAAGTTTGTGCACAACTCTCAGATCCACATGACCCACAGACAAACACCATTTTCATTGCTCTACAGATATGACCTGGATCCATATCCAGCTGTCCATGCATCAAAAGCCCCTGGCATCGAAGAGAGACTTGAAAACCTCGCACATGCCTGTGATGCCGCACTCATTGCCCATAAGAAAACCGCTGAACAAATGGCAAAAGCAGGTCCCGACCCTCTTTCGTACAAGCCTCCTCATCTAGGAGATCTTGTTTGGCTCAATGCAAAAGACCTAAAACACGATGTCCAGTCAACAAAGCTTGCCCCATGATGCATCAGCCCCTTTCGTGTAAAGAAGATCATGAACAATGTCACAGTGGAGCTCAAACTACCAATCACATGGCGAGTACACCCGGTATTTCATACATCACGGATCTTCCTGTACATGGAGACCCAACAGTACAGTCCTGCACCGCCCCCACCTTTACCTGATATAGTCGATGACATCCCCAAATGGGAGATTGAGTCTATTTTAAACCACAAAGAGGTAAAAATGGGACATGGTACAAGGACGTGTTATTTGGTCAAGTGGAGTGGATACAGTGAAAAGAAGAAGAAATGAAAGCCCAGGGATGGGCTAAGGATGGTGATGATAGCACAAGTCTTGATACGTCCCTAAAGGAGGTCCTCGAAATGTCAACAGCACAAGGTACTCTTCTGATATCAAATGCAGAGAACTGGCCTTAGTCTTAGGCAAAGAAAATAGCCACAGAGATATGTATATGTAGCCCTGGAAGACGAACTGAGAAGCCCTAGCCCCAGACTTGGGCTCCGGCTCTCTAAACTCATATCATAGTAGTTGGATTATGTTTTGTGACTACCCCTGACACCAAACCCCCTCCATGCACTTAGTCAGCTCCTCGCCTGCCACATCTGTAAGTCCAAACCACCTCCCCCTATCTGCTCCTCCAGTCCTCGAAGCTCCCTCCAACCTCCTACCTCACCCTAACCTCTCCACTCTTCTCATTTCTCCTAGTAGGGGCATCCCTGCACCTACATCCAATGGGGGTTTTAGATTGTGACTGTCCTCAGTCGCCATCCCACACCTCATCTCGAAACCCAGAACCTTCGAACCGCACCTCCAACTTACTTGATCCCAACTGCAAAGCGGCTCATAAAAGAGCACGAAGCTTTGGGGTGCTCCCTCCGAAGCTGACCGACCCTCGAACAACCCCCCACCTCAGCACCCTCATCTCGAAGCCAGCTAGAGCCTTGGACCTCCCTCGACATCTTCGAAGCACTCCCAAAACTCTCGGTCTTTCAGAACTCGATGTCGAAGGTTCAAAGGACAAATTGATGAGTTCTAGACCCTTTGTATGCCTGCATGACATAGTTAGCCCTTCGTACAGGATGGTAAGACTTAAGGAAAAGTGTAGTTCGGCTGTCAGACACCGGTTCTGTCTGCTAAACCTCAAACTCCTTCTTGCGAACCCTACCCTTGAGGGCAACTGTCTTGAATTCGAGTCCAGACCATGCATGAGTGAGGCGACGTGCACTCGTAGACTTCGTAAGGAGTCTCAAAGGCTGCTCGAGCCTGGACCATTGTTCGTAGTGCGCTTCTCGATATCTCTCGCCCCTGTAACTTGTAGTCAGCCCTTTATGTCGAGTAGTACAACTTAAGAGAGAAGTTAGGGCAGCCCTCGGAGACTAGCCAGCTTGACTCGAAGACGAGATGGCCCTCAGGGGGGGTTGACCTATAGCTGTAACCGACATGAGAGCCTTCGAGACATGCCCCAAAGCCTGGTATGGCCATAAGCACAGTAGTTGTTACAAAATTCCCTTCTTTCCTCTGTCAACTCCCGCGTCCCACCTCTACTTCGCGCTTATGCTGCTTTGTTTGTCGTAATCATCGCCGCTACCGTCATATTGGCTCTCGCTGCGTATCGCGTCATTCCCGGCATGTCACCTGATGGCCTTATGTTTTGGTAACCAATTCAACATCGGTTATGACTCCTCGGTATCGCCTTGGCTCGCCAGTTCAACACCAGCTCACCAGTCTCCCCTTTGCTCGTCAGTCTCTCTTTCATTCGCTGACTCATCATTGTACTATAGCTGCGCATACTGCGCATTGTTACCTTTCCCGTACTTAGGTACTTCCCTGACTCGTATGCTTGTGTGGCTCATCAGCCCCTTGATGGCTCGTAGCTGTGTACCTGTAGGGTATAAAGGACCTTAGCTACTCGCCATGTACTTTATCTTTTCGCTACTTTGCAACCTGCTATAAGGCTATCACCGTTATTCGGAGATATTGTCTACACTGGCCAAGGGGACTGAAAGCCTCATTGTCCCGAAGTCTTAATCTTGCCGTCGCTATCTGCACTTATCCTTTGTTAGGATATCCATGCGCTCCGGCATAACAGTAGTAGCTCAAGGCCACTTCGAGGTCTAACGTTCCTGTAACGTGTAGTTAGTTCTTTGAGTAGGACAGAAAAACTAAAAGAAATCTTGAGTGTTCTGCATGTCCGGTTGCGTCCCGCTAAGTCTTAATTTCCCTTCTACAAGTTCTGCCTACTGTGCCAGGCTCGCTTGCATGTCCTGGTGCCTCCACACACCCGCCATCTCACCATATGTATCTTGACACGTGTTGAATACTGATATTTGTGTGGTCTTGTTTCCCTGGTGTGAGTGATCACTTGCCCAATTTGGTGATCCACTATTGACCTTCGTCACCCCCTTCTTTCATTCTCTCTCATGCTGATGATCTCCAACGATACCACTGCGCCCATGAACCCCACGTCAGTCACCTCTGTGAACGCCAAACACGCACTGGGCCGTCCTTCGCCAACCAGCTACGACGGAGGTAGGTCCCACAAGGGGAAACGAAGAGTTGTTGGCCGGGCTAGCCAGTGTCGAGGTACGTCATCGCTGAACCTGCTTTTCTTTCCCCTCGTCACCAACCTTCGGCCTAGAACTCCCTTCGTGCTGTTGTCGACACCCCGCCAGCCACCCTCTCCTCGCCGCCTCTCACCCCTTCTGCGACTACCAGCACCCCCAACGCTCCACCTGCCCCTTCGCCTGCCACACCTGCGATCACCATAGGTGCGAGCACTGACACCCTGGCTGACCTACCAGCCATTGATGTGCTCCTGCCCGTCGCCTCGACTCCCTCCAGTTCACCTTCCTCGACACTCACCCCTCTCTCCTCACCCGCTCGCGCTCAGTACGACCCCGAGGTCGATGAATCAGAAGGCAGTCTACAGGCATCTACCCCAGCAGTCAACAACGCTGTCCTTTCAATACCTCTGGAGTCCCCTCTAGCTGGCCGAGCATGCCTCGAAGAAGCACGTACTGGTGTTCATTCTGACTGCAACATGGAATGGCGTATGTTCTTGCTGGACTGGCATCTTAGCTATGTTTCATGAGACTCAACCACTGGAGGCTTGACGGTGTTTCCCATAGAGGCTTGCATGAGTTGCCTCGATGCGAAGGCCATTTGTAGCGGGATCGACAGCGTGAAGTGTGCTCGTTGTAAGGCAAGGCACACCCTTTGCTCATTCTATGTGATTGTCTCCCTAAGTCTTCATTTCTCTCACCTCATCCTCCCTCAGGAAGATACTCCCGAAGGGTGTGCGTGTGCCAAGATTCTTATCTCTAGGAGGCTACCTGTTGAGAGCCAAGCCCCCACGTCTGCGACCTCCAGTGCCGTCAAACCCGAACCTGACTCGAAGTGCACCCTTTGTCCAAGGAAGAAGGTTCATGTCGAAGCCGCTCCCACTCCTCGTTCCTCGCTCCTAAAGGGAACCGTCTTGACCGCCGCTTCCGCTGCTCGCACCACCACACCCAGTCCTTCTGTCGACCTCGCCCTCACCTTCTGTTCCATTCTGGTCACCGCCATCGAAGCTCTCGACAAGTCCCTCGAAGAGCAGGGTGTGTCTGAGCAGGCCCTTGGTAAGCACCGGACTCGTGACTGAGCTTGTGTCGTAGGTACATCATCGAACGCTCGCTGCTCGTCTCTCGAAGCTTCGACAGCTTCAATATATACATCCCTGTAACGAACTATCAGTGCCAAATATACTCTGTTCTTTGCAGCATGATTTAAACAAATGAAAACCCGGGTCTGATTTATTTTACTTCATGCCCATGCACATCAGATCTTAGCACCAAGCTCCTGGTGCCTCCACCACGCAACGGCGCAGATAGCTATTTACAAAGGTATGGTTCAAGCACTCTCACCTGGGGGTCCTTCTTTTCTCTTTGCCGGAATGTTTTCCCTCTCAGCGTGTTCCCCCAACAAGAGCAGTCTTGTGTGCTCTTTCAAGCCACTGGACTAGCCCTCGTCCCTCTGGCTACAAGAAAAATCTGCCTGGGTCCCAATCGAAGGTATCCCCACATTCCCTCGTCAACCAGTCACCCATTTCCCATACTGGGAGATGCTCTGGGGACTGTCTAAGGTTAGTTATCGATTTTCCTACCATGCTTCTTTCTGCTCTAAACCCTATCAGCATGTCTTTCATAGCTAGGTGAATTCTCCTGGCTGCCAGCTCCTGCTCGATGACGTGGATGATTGGACTACTCTCTTGCACGATATTGGTCAGTGACTCAGCCATGAACGAGCACAAAAGTAAACTCGAGGACTCGGCGTCCTCACGAATATCCAGGGGGCTCTCCACGCCTTCCCTCTCTCTCTCACTTATGCCTCGCTGGTTGATCCCAACCCGATCTTCCTCATGCCGGTCCTCCCATTCTTGTAACTTGCCCTTCACCTTCGGATCCCCTGTTCCTGCGCCTCGATCTCCTGTCGTGGCTCGCTCCTCGCTTGAAATCTGTTCTTCAAACCTCAAAACCTCCAGTAATGTCCTCAACACCAACGCCTTGCTCTCCTCTCGCATCTCTATCTTGCTCGGAACCCCCAAGCTTGTCCTTGGCATTATCATATGTATGCATTCCTGTAAAAGTGAGTCTCGTGTAGATTCATATGTACCTGATTGCTCCGTATACACCACTATAGGCTGGGCGAAATACCCCAGCATTACAGGGGTGGCCGACCCTGATGTGACATCTCCTCATTGGCGATTCAAATCCTTGACAGTATCTAAAAATCCTCTTCGTCCGCATTCTCCTTAACAAGCTTCAACCTTCTTTCCACCTTACAATGATATTCCAAAGTCGACGAAGGATCTCGGGACTGTGGGGGTTGTACGAATCCCCCTCGCTGCCTCGGTGTCACGACTATGCACTTTCCCAATCCTGGCTCAGTGATTTCGACTGACTGAGTGCCACTCGGAAGGTCCTGGGTCGTTGCATGCAGTGCACATGTGAATGGCCAACCAAGGATAATGTTGAAGGAGGCATTTCGAACGACCTGGACAGGTAAGCACACTGTCACTCTGGCGAAGGTTATGGGGCAGTTATTGATGACCCCTTCCATCATTTCCTTGACTCTGTTTGCCATCTCCATCATAATACAGCCATCCTTCTCGATGGGAAGCTGTAGAACCTCTGCTATATCCTTCCTCAAGGCAACCACCTGTGACCTGCTGTCTAAAATACCTTCGATCATCCCTCGGCCTGCCAACTCCACATCGACAAAGGAAAGTGACATCGAAGAGCCTTGATAAACCTCGACTTCCATTGCCTCAGACTCCATATTTGGTACCTCTGTGTCCGTTACTTCCTCATCGACAGCTGCGAAGTCATGTTTGGGCTCGCTCTCATCATCCAATGGGGTCCCTTTGATTCGAGCTGTTGACGCCACTTGTACAGACATTGAGCATGGTCCTTGAATGTTGACTGCAGGCTGGTAAGTACCTGGGGTGTCCTCATCGTGATACTCAATGAGGGCCGCATCACTGTGAGTGCTGCTCTCCGAGTTGCTGTATCCTTCTATCCACAAGCTGACCTCTGCCCTCGCAGCATTCCCAGTAGGGCAAATCGGTTCACTGTCCCTGAAGCAGTGTGCTCTCTGCACTGCAACCTCCATTCGCACCTGTGGCTGCTCCTGAGCCGGTTGCCGCATTACTCTGGTCACTGTGACAACCGACAAACAAAGTTGTATCTCGGTCACTCCAAGAACTGATAGAGAGGTTTGGAGGAAAGGAGTGTTAGGTGCAAGCACGAAATGAACTCGATTGGAGTATCCTACAACAAGAGAGCCTGGTATTTATACTACTAGAGTTATTTGTACCAAGGAACATCATAGAACAAACCAAACAAAGAGAGATAAACGCTATTGGCTACAGCTGAACATGCTGAGTCAATGCGGCAAAAGCTGACTAAATAAAGCATCTAGTGAGCGTCTGTGTAACCCTAACCAGAGAGTAGCTAAAAAAGGAAAACTATGCTAAGAAAAGTTAAAGACCGTTACAGTCACCTCCATGCCTCTTGGGGGCTGCACTTCTTTCCTCCTAGCTGCCCTACACCTTGCTGTCTTGAACTGGTCATTAATAAGGAACCTTAGCTCGTCCACCATGTATCGTCTAGGCCAGGGATCATCACACGAATGTATGCCATAGCAAAGCTTCAAATTTGTCAAGATCTCTCGTTTCAGCTCGGGGTCAAGACCTTCGAGGATGTAGGTGTCATAGTCATCCAAGGTAATCTTGCCCTTTGAGTAGAGATATCGTGCAATCTCCTTGTACCCACGCAGGTACCTGCCAAGATCTTCCTCTGTCTCGATGTCCTTCCTCGCCTGCAACCTGATGAAGTCATACAAATCCTCCTTGATGAGCCTCTTTTCTAGCCTCAAAGCGCCCGGGTACAGGCCTACCAGCCTCATGATGAAGTCGTTCCACTGTGCTATCCTCTGTCCAAGGAGGTTACACCACAGGGATGCGGTGTCTCCATCCAGGTACCAGTACGACCATTTCACCCACTCCCTTTCGCTTTCACACCCCACAGCCCAACATAGGTGCTGGATCTCGTTAAGGTAAGCTATGAGGTCTCGTGCCTTGCCTGAGAATTTTGGCGCCTTAGGTGACCTCCGACTTGGCATCCTATCGAGTGGTTCTGGCATGCGCAGATTCATTGCTCCTCGACTTAGCATTCCAAGAGCTGCCTCTGGTTCTGACCTGTCACGTCCATGAGGCCTTTCAAGAAGCCGTTCTTCGGAGGGATGCGATCGATGCCTCGAAGTACCGAGTCCCTCATGTGTTCTAGTCGCAGCCTCATATGACTCTTGCTCCGTGTACTCTGTCTCCCTTCTTTCATCCCTCCTCTCCCTTGAATACAACCTTTGGTCTCGTTCATCCTGGGTACATAGCATCCTTCCCTCCCTGCTCCTCAATCTGGCTGATTGAGGGTAGTCCTCACATGTCTCACCCTGGCCATACACAGATCTACCATAAGCATGAGACCTCGCATGAGGGTGATAGTGTGAGTTGATGTGTTGGTGGGTGTAGATTCGAGATGGGGAATTCTCAGATGAATGAGGAGGGGAGTGTTCACAAGGCTGTTGTCTCATGTATGAATGCGAGCTTCCCTGCGCACGTCTTCTAGAACAAGACCGAGAGTGCACGACAGGGTGGTTCCTAGGGTAGACATCTTCGTAATAGTGCGAGTGTCCGTGTTCTCATCCTCTCTCATAGTACTCCTCATGGTAAGTCGACCTTCTCTCCATGCTCATCAACAACCTTTCTTGTGCTGTGTGACTTCTCTTGTGTGCCGGGTTTATGAAGGACCCCCTCATGGTGGGCTCCAGATGAAAAGAAGAAGAAATGAAAGCCCAGGGATGGGCTAAGGATGGTGATGATAGCGCAAGTCTTGATACATCCCTAAAGGAGGTCCTCGAAATGTCGACAGCACAAGGTACTCTTCTGATATCAAATGCAGAGAACTGGCCTTAGTCTTAGGCAAAGAAAATAGCCATAGAGATATGTATATGTAGCCCTGGAAGATGAACTGAGAAGCCCTAGCCCCAGACTTGGGCTCCAGCTCTCTAAACTCGTATCATAGTAGTTGGATTATGTTTTGTGACTACCCCCGACACCAAACCCCCTCCATGCGCTTAGTCAGCTCCTCGCCCACCACATCTGTAAGTCCAAACCACCTCCCCCTATCTGTTCCTCCAGTCCTCGAAGCTCCCTCCAACCTCCTACCTTGCCCTAACCTCTCCACTCTTCTCATTTCTCCTAGTAGGGGCATCCCTGCGCCTACAATGGACATGCAAACAACACTTGGGAACCAGAAGGAAACCTTGTTAACACAGGAGAAGTCCTCGAGGAGTATAAAAGGAGACATCTCAAACCGCCAAACTCTCAGAAACCCCCTCATCGCTCTAAATGAAAAAACTAAATGTCCTCTTTCAACCATGACGATGGATATAACTCTGAGTCACATGAGTACCTACTCAACACCATGCCCTCCTTCGACTCCGACTATGACTTTACATCCCCCACATCACCTCCACTATCCCAGTCTGGTTTATCCACATCAGTCTACGAGTCCACCCTTGAGTCCATTCTTGACACCAATGCCAACAGGCCACAAAACCCCCATTTGCAGTTCAACATATGGTACCTCTCAAAGGGAGAGAGAAGGGCTACACCTACGACACCCAGAGCTTGCCCTTACCCCATGCTGGAACTGGCCTACCATGCTCAGTGTAACACACCTCCTCCCAAGTCGCCCTCCTTTGTCCCGAACGATAACAATGCAACCACGTCCTCGCTCCCTGATGAAACCCGAAAAGACAAACTACCTGTTGAACTCCTGTGCAACCCA
Organism: Pisolithus thermaeus; assembly: GCA_024663475.1. Taxonomy (NCBI): domain Eukaryota; kingdom Fungi; phylum Basidiomycota; class Agaricomycetes; order Boletales; family Pisolithaceae; genus Pisolithus; species Pisolithus thermaeus. Next base: position 374,457 of record JANFAF010000008.1, read on the forward strand.
CAAGAGTACAAAGGTTATATTCAGATGTTCAAAGGGTTTGAGCAGTGGGACCAGGAAGGATGGAACTCAGGAAACAACCATGAACACTTATGGATGCTGCATCAGATCTACAGAGCTCATCTGGTCCTTTCGTAACTTTTGCCACATTCCACCCACTCCTAAACAAGTCACTTTCGAGATCACCACTCCCTCCGACTATGAAACCCCTCCAGCTGGTATGACAGTTACATGATGAGAGAACCTTCATGAAGGCTATGGCTTGTTGGCCACTGAGAGTAGGAGAGATGGAGGTAGTGCCGGAGACCTCACTGAAGGTGGACCATGTCAAGGGATGTCATGAAGCTTACAGCCAGACCAAATGGACATATCTCCAGTACCTGGCAGCAACAGGAAAGAGACAAGCGATACTACAACTGAAGAAAGGGAGTCAGCGAGTGAAAGTGGATCTATTCCAGGTGCCCACTGGATTCACAAATGTCAACATCAAGAGGAAGAAGAGGTTTCTGGAAGAAATTTTCTCAACATTGTGGCCCAGATCCTCGGAGAAAGATGCAACGATGCATGGGTCTCAGAAAGGGAAATGGAGAAGCTTCCTCCTCAAAGTCTTCGACAAATGCAAATACTGGATGTTCGATATATTCAATGCTACAAAGACAACAGAAGCACTCCCAAACTGCAACTTCTATCCCATCTGTTCCACCCCTGAACTTCACCTTGAACTCACAGGACGCGTTGTCCTTAACCCTTTCCACCCCTTTTATAAACACACCTGCCTCGACTGCCGAAGACTTGGTCATTGGTCCTGTTGCAACAGAAAAGGCTCCAAATGGACTGACCCTCATGGACGTCCTATTAAGCAGCCCAAGCCTTCCACCAATAATCGACGTGAACCTGGACCTTCTCTTTGATGACTTCGACTGATCAACCGTAGCAGGGTTGCCACGGTTAAAAGAGGGGGGTGATGTCGTGTGCCATTCCAGTCTTTTCCTTATCAAATGGCTTACTATACACGTTCCTGAGCCCGCTGTCTGTTGTCATCCCCTTTCCTGCATCCTAGTGATGTCTTGTATTGCACTGCTGCCTGCCTTAGGGGCAAGTGCATGGACTCTTGTATATGACACAGCCATGCTTACATATGTTTCCCTTTTTACTTTTACCTTTACCTTCTTCACTTCCTAGATCCCGATGGGATCTAGAGGCTTCCTTTCAGTTCAGGTTTGCTTTCCCAGGCACGTGACTTCCATCACGTTGCGCCTGAGAGATCCCCTATTTGCCTGTCGCAAACAGTCCAGCACGGTGAGGAGTCATGTTGAGTAGGGTGTGCATCACCCATGACTCAGGCACACTCCTGAGGGCACTCTGACTCAATACCCTGTGGAGGGATCTTGTTTGCAACCCTGTCCTGTTTGTTACTATATGCGTTTATGGCAATCGTACAGTAGTCTTCTCATCGCCTGTGGGGTATATAAACCCACAGCATAGTGATAGAGAACCCTTGTACTTTTGCTACCTAGCTACCTCTTAAGCAAGTAGGATTCCTCCTATAAACTCTTGCTTCATCCTTTATTCTCAAAGACTGCTCTGCTAGTCGACTGGGCTTGATCCCTATCATTATCAACTAGTACAACTCATCTTCAAGAATATCAAGCGGTAGTCCAGACTGTCCCTGTTGGTACATCCACATATCACTACCAATATATCTGCAAGAGGCCCTGACACTCTTGTGTCTCGCCTATTGCCTGTCTATAGGTCGACTTTACCGAAAGGTAAACAGTGCACATCGGTCATTGCCTTGAACAAGCAACTGTGATCAACACTGCGCAACAACTCCTGCATGTCTGTGGTTTCACACCAGTCAATAAACTTGCCAAGAATCTGCAGGCTTCAATCCTTTCTGATATGTATCCTTCCTTCATTGTTGGCAACCCTTTTGTTACTCTCGTTCGTCTGAATGATCACACAACATCATTAGCACTGGTTCACTCCACATCAATCCATGAAAATGGTGCTGCACGTAATGACATCCATATCAAGACCCTACAGGCAAATGGCTCAAAGATCAAGATCTCCAGTAACATCCTTACACTCGTCCCCTCTGAGTTGACTGTCAAGACCGGTTCTCAACGGTCTCTGAGGGGGTCCGAGGGCAGAGGAAAGCTAGGGCAAAAGTCCGGGTAGTCGGAGTTTAGCGTACAACTTAGTACACTAGTTTCCTGCCGAGTCCCAGAGGTCGGAACTATCCAGAGACTGTCTGGAGTTGAGTGAGATCGATGAGTATCTTATTCGCTATTCGAACTGATGTGCTACGACGTATGTACAAAGCTTTTATAGTACAGAGAAAAGTCTAATGCAATGTCTGGGATGTAGTGACTACCGGAACGCAGTATGGATGAATAACAATATTAGTGAGCCGTTAGTAAGGTAAGTCGGTAGTTGCCGGATAGCCGGATGGTACAGGGATTAGTAAGACATACGGGTACGGTAGTGTAGCGAGTCACTTAGAAGCGCAAGAGAAACATACTAAATATGGAAACAGAAACAGAAACAGATCGTAAGTCAAATCAAAGACAGAACGGAGTTTCACGACGGAAACCCGTAGGGCTAGAATGACAACTCAGATGGTCGGACTGCGGTCTGGACCTTACGCACGCGTCACAGATGTGACAGTATCCCCCTCTTAGGGCCGAGCCCTTGAGGCACTTGTTGTGTTCAAGTGTCACTTTGGAGTTTCGAAGTCTGCATTGTCGGAGTCCGAAAAACCTCATGGTAAAAAGAGCTCGACGGGGTTTTGTCAAAGTCCAGATGCCCATTCCTAAACCTCTAAACGCTATGGCTCCCCCTTCCCGACTCAAACCTTCCCTCAACCCCGCAGGCATCACCTGGGAAGTACTCGATGATGAACTGCTCTGAGAATATCCGGATGACCCGCCGACCATGAAAATGGCAAAGTTCGATGAACAACAGCGTCGTCAGCGTGCTGCCATGCAGGCAGCAATCAAAGAAGAAGAATGCCGGCAAGCTGAGGAGGTCCGGAAAGCGAAGGAGGCTGAGGAACGTTGGAAAGCCGAGGAGCATAGAAAGGCCAAGGAGGCTGCTCAGAGGAAAGCAGCCGAGGAGAGGAAACTCCATGAACTGGAAGCAGAGAAGAGGCGTCTTGAGTAGGAGACATGTCAGGCGCAGCAGGTGGAGAGCTCAACGGTGCGTAACAACACTTATCGTTCTAAAAACCATACTGACAAGTCCATACCAGTCTCAGCGTGTCGCATCGGTCAGTGGAAAGTCTGCAGAGCAGGCGAAAGCTTGCTCTGCCTGTATCAAGGCCGGTGAACCATGCGTGCCAGGTACTGGGCGCAGCAAGTCGTGCATCCGGTGCCAGAAAACGAAGGGCAAGTGCGACTTGAACCCGAAGGCGCCGGAGTCTGAGAAGCCGGCATCGACGGTGACGTCTCCCCGGGGTGGAGAAAAGAGAAAACAGAGAAAGTCTGCCCATTTCGGAGAGCTGGCCGACGACGAAGACCTGGACGATACACCGGATGTTGAGGTTGTCACGAAGCCTCGCCCACCCCGTGGACAAGCTCCACATCAAGATCTGCTGGCGGAGGTCCTGGACCATCGACTCGGAGAAATTGTCGATGCGATCCAGAGGAATACCGCGGCAGTGGAGTCCATGTCGAAGGAGGTCCAGGACTTGTCCGGGGCTCTGGAGGAGTCCTTCGAGGTTCTCAAGACCGCGACGACCAGCCTTGTCAACCAGGCGATGAATGACGACAACATTTAGTCGTTACTTTAGTTTATCCGTGTCTGTATCGTACTTCGGATTTTCCTGTCCCCCCCCCTCCTCTTTCCCTTTTTTTTTTGAAATATATTTTCCGTTGTCCATCTTAGAATCGAGTGAGCGTGAGTTTTCATAGCATAGACGGAGTAAACTCCGAAAAGACCACTTATTTCCGGAGTGGGACGGCGCTCAACGGACTGACCTTGTGGGGGTACACTTTGTGGAAATCCGCGACCAAGTCAGGGGCGTTGCTTAACTCAGTAGCTATGAGCCAGGACGTTTCCTCATCCATGCCTTCGTAGCCAGCCCACTTGACTAGATACTGCAGCGGACATCGCCTATGGTAGTCCAGTTTAGAGTCTAGGATTTGTTCTATTTCATACTCTGGTTCTCCGTCAATTTCAACAGGTGGAGGTGGAGGTTGGACACGGTTGGGGATGGTATTCGGAGTTGCTGGTTCTAGTTGCGAGACGTGGAACACGGGGTGTACGGACTTCATAGTGTCAGGTAGTCGGATAGTGAAGGATAACGATCCAACACAAGCAATAATGGGGTAGGGTCCCAGATTCTTTTCGGAGAGTTTCTTCGAGGGTCGAGTGGACCTGAAGTACTTAGCTTTGACGTATACCAAATCTCCAATCTGGAAGTCCGGAGGCGGAGATCTTTTAGCATCTGCCGGACCTTGGTATCTCTGCTGAGCTTCCTTCATCTCTTCTCGTAGGAACATATGCAAGGAGTCCAAGTCCACTGCATAGTCTCTAGCTCGAGAAGATGTCAACTCTCTTTCTGGGTGTATGGTAACATTAGGATGATAACCCTTATTGGCAAAGAACGGTGAAACTCCGGTTGTAGCACTGGGAGCGTTGTTGTATGCAAACTCCGCAAGTGGTAGCAACTCGGACCAGTTGTCCTGTTGGTAATTACAGTAAACCCATAGGTACTGCTCCAACGTCTGGTTAGTTCGTTCGGTTTGACCATCGCCTTCAGGGTGATATCTGGAGGTGAAATGGAGCTTCATATCCAGTGCTTTGCCCAGCGACTGGAAGAAGTGAGACATGAATTCCGTGCCTCTGTCGGAGGTTACATGTGAGGGAACTCTGTGCTTGGAGAAGACATGGAGTAGGAACAATCTAGCGAGTTGTGGAGAGGTGATTGTATCTTCGGTGGGGATGAATATAGCTTGTTTCGAGAGACGGTCTACGACGACCAGTATAGCGGTATGGTTTCCAGAGTTTGGTAGTTGTTCGATGAAATCCATCGAGATGGAATTCCAAGGTCTCTCCAGTATCGGTAGTTGCTTCAACATACTGTACAGTTTGTGTCTCGGGGTTTTAGCACGCGCACAGGCAGTGCAAGACTTGATGTAGTCTTTGATAAAAGTCTGAGCATTTGGCCAGACATACTCACGACAGACGAGTTCGAGTGTTCTGTTTTGTCCGAAATGACCGGCCAAGGGGTGGTCATGCTTGTAACGGAGTACGCGAAGCCTGAGGTCATTTGCTTCGGGGACATATATATGATCATCCAGACGTAAAAGTCCAGATTCATCCACCCGCCAATGGGGGTTAGATGGGTCAGAGAGGTGGAGTTGGCCAAGTGGGTCGGAAGCTAAGGTGGACTTGATGTCTTCATGGAGTTTCTCAATGTCCATGATTATACTAGCACACAGTACCGGGCTTTCTAGGTAGGTCGCCCATAACGAATTGGATAGTTGTTTGGTGGTGAACACCGGTCGGAGGTTCTGTGGGTTAGCTTGGGCGTAGCCCCTATCCCCCTCTTTGGGGTAGATGTCCCATCGTCTAGTCAAGGCATCAGGCTTTGCTCCGAGCTTACCGGGGCGGAAACGAATGACCATATGGAACTGAGAAAGGTACTCAGACCAACATGCTTGGCGCCTGGTGAGCACTTTCGAGGTAGAGAAATACTCGAGATTCTTGTGGTCAGTAACGACGTCAATGGTGTGTGCGGGGCCTTCAAGGTAATGGCGCCAGGTCTGGAAGGCTTCATGAATAGCCAACAGCTCCTTGTCATGTGTGTCGTAGTTTAACTCCGGGGCGGTCAAAGTCCGGGAGTAAAACGCTACCGGTCGTACCTCACCATCCGGGCAGGTGACGGACAGAATGCCAGCGACAGCATAGTCCGAAGCATCCGTTTCGACCATGATGGGAAGTCCAGGCTTGAAGTGAGTCAATATTGGAGCCGTGGAGAAAGCTTCTTTGAGAAGATTAAAGGACCGGCGACAATCCTCGGAGAAATTCCAAGGTGCCCCCTTCCGTGTGAGATGTGTTAGTGGGACCACGATGTCCGAGTAATTGAAGATGAAACGACGGTAGAAGATTGCAAAGCCAAGGAAGGACTGAATGTCCTTCACCTTGCGAGGTTCTGGCCAGTCACAGACGGCCTTTACCTTATCCTCGGACATTGACAATCCGTCGGGGGATAAGAAGAAACTGAGGTATTCCACAGACTTGGAGTGGAACTCGCATTTCTCTGGTTTGGCATACAAGCCATGCTCCCGGAGCCTGTGGAGTACCTCACGGACATGTTTTTTGTGGTTTTCCATATTATCAGAATAAATAAGGATGTCGTCTAGGTAGACAACGATGCATACATCCAGTAGGTCCGTGAAGACGGAGTTGACGAAGCGTTGGAACGCTGCAGGGGCATTGGTAAGTCCGAATGGCATCACGAGCCACTCGTAAGATCTGTAACGGGTTCTGAAAGCCGTCTTCCATTCATCTCCTTCGGCGATCTGCACCAAGTGGTAGGCGTGGCGCAGGTTGATCTTAGTATATACCTTAGCCTGACTAGGCGAGTCGAGTAAGTCCGAAATGAGAGGTAACGGGTAACGGTCCTTCTTGGTGATCTTGTTGAGGCCCCTAAAGTCAACACAGAGACGAAGTGATCTGTCCTTCTTTTTGACAAAAAGGACAGGTGCAGCATACGGGGATGATGTTGGGCAAATAAAGCTGGTAGTGAGATTTTCATCGATGAAGGTCCAGAGAGCAGCAAGCTCAACGGACGAAAGCGAGTAGAGGGTTCCCAACGGCAGAGTAGTTCCTTCCTCCAATTCTATCTTGAGGTCGAACTCCCGGTGAGGTGCAAGTGTAGCTGCCTTGGCCTTGCTGAACACATCAGCGAAGTCGTGATAGTCTGGGGGTACCGACGACAAGTCTGGGGTATCCTGTACGGTGGCAGCCCAGAGTTTGGTAACACCCTGAGGTCGAACCTGGAGGGAGAACTGGGTTGATCCATCTAGCTTGCAGGCGTGGACGAAGGCCGCTGCATTGACAAGGGAGATGTTAGGTGCTCGGGTGCTGGGTGGAGAGGAGTTATCGACCGACTTGGGAAGAGTGATTTCCGGAGAGCCCAGGGGGGCGTCTACGGGGTTTCTCGGAATTGACTCTGAGTCAGAGGGCGACATCGGCGCTGGCAAACGAGATGTAAGGTTTCAGAACTTAATACTGCTCAGTACCCAATCAATCGATGGATTGTAGCGGGTGAGCCAGTTATGTCCGAGAACAATCTTACACTCAGAATCCAACGGAGTTACATAAAAGATCATGTCGGTGATATCTCCGGAGGGGAAACGGACTGAGAGGTTTGAGGCTTTAGTGATTGATGTCGTTGTCACACCATCGAACAGACGGAGGACGAGAGGTGGGATGGAGTAGGTTGAAAGACCGTGATTATTGACGAAAGTAGAATCTACAAAACAGTGGGTCGAGCCCAAATCTATTAATGCTGGAAAGTCCGGAATATTATACGAGTCGAGGGTGACAGAAGGTTTTAATGAATTCAGATTTAAAAGAGTGGATGCGTTGAGGCATGCCTCCGAGGGTGCACAGTCAGTAACAACGCAACTCCCAGGCTGTGCGGAGTTCTGAGAGTTGCACTCTATTTTTTTGCCTCGGCGGAGGCAGTCGGTTTGGCTTCTGACTCAGTAACCGTGGTTGCGCGAGCCTTAGCTGCGCGAGATGTAGATTTAGGGCACTCTTTGGCCTTGTGCCCGGGGTTCCCACAGAACATACACAGGTTCTGCTCAAAACGTTTCTTCCGCTCGGCAGGTGTCAACTTGCCATCTTTACCGAGCTTGTTGGATAACGTGGATGGTGCTCCGGAGTTCTGATTGTTCGGAGGCTTGGGGTTCGAAGTAGACGGAGTTTGCTGGTTACCACCAGACTGGGGGTTGGCGTTACCAGACTTCTGCTTGTCCCCCTTGTTCAAGTTGGCCTTACCTCCGGAGTTGTTTCTGGAGTTGTTGCCGGAGGACTTTGCTTGACGAGAGACTTCGTCCTTGTGCTCCCAGTAGCGCGCGTCAATTTCTTGGGCTAGCGCACGCAACCCATACAGAGTAGTGGGTTTCCCAACCCTACTGATTTCGTCTTTGATGCGATAATGCGATCTGGGAGTCCGGTATAGAACAGGTGGCGGAGAGCACCATCTCCGTAACCTCGGACTTGTGACGCCAATCTGTTGAAGTCGACCACATAACGGTTTACACGATGTGTCTCTTTCATGTGGAGGTGGTCGAGCTGGTGTTCGGCGTCTGCGACTGGGTCGTGTGGTCCAAAGGTTGTCTGGAGATCCGCTACAAAGTCCAGCCAGCTGTCCATCCAGAGTGGACGGTCTGCTGGATCTCCAGAGTTTAAAAGGTCTGGCTCGAACCACTCGAGAGCCATTCCTTTGAGATAAGATTGGGCAAACGTGACTTTGTTCCTGTCCAGGCAGAAGGCCTTGGGACGATCTTGAAAGCACAGTTCACATTGGACTAAGAATGTCCGGAGTTTCTTTGGGTCGGTTCTGTCGAAGGTGTCTGGCTCCTGGACCTTAGCGCGTGAGGACGAGGTGTCGTCGGAGCGACGGGTAGAACACGACAGACGGTCGACGGCTGTTGCCAAATTTTGCAAGACCACCAGTTGGGGGTCTAGCTGTTCTGGGGCGTCGACGAAAGGATTTCCTTCGTCGTCGTCGTCATCATTGTCATCATCTCCGGGACCATTGTCTCCTGGACCGTCATCTCCGGGGTCATCGCCTCCGAAGAGGTCTGGGGTTGGTCGCGCCGTGGATGAGGAATGTCTGTTAGAGGAGCCGGTTCTAGGAGTCGGGGTGGTGAGGGGTTCACCCCTGGTGGAGAAACTTCGAAATTGGCTGACCGACGGTGGAGGACGTCGGCGGCTTGCTAACGTGATACGTGCACTTGATTCATGCATATCGTCAACCGCAGCTTGTTCCGAAGCTTCAACAGCCATGGAGCGGGAACGGAGTCAGGTAGTCATAGTCATTGGTATAGGGGGTTTCATGGACTCATGCGAGGATATGAGTTCGAATATACTGTCAAGACCAGTTCTCAACGGTCTCCGAGGGGGTCCGAGGGCAGAGGAAAGCTAGGGCAAAAGTCCAGGTAGTCGGAGTTTAGCGTACAACTTAGTACACTAGTTTCCTGCCAAGTCCCAGAGGTCGGAACTATCCAGAGACTGTCTGGAGTTGAGTGAGATCGATGAGTATCTTATTCGCTATTCGAACTGATGTGCTACGACGTATGTACAAAGCTTTTATAGTACAGAGAAAAGTCTAATGCAATGTCTGGGATGTAGCGACTACCGGAACGCAGTACGGATGAATAACAATATTAGTGAGCCATTAGTAAGGTAAGTCAGTAGTCGCCGGATAGCTGGATGGTACGGGGATTAGTAAGACATACGGGTACGGTAGTGTAGTGAGTCACTTAGAAGCGCGAGAGAAACATACTAAATATGGAAACAGAAACAGAAACAGATCGTAAGTCAAATCAAAGACAGAACGGAGTTTCACGACGGAAACCCGTAGGGCTAGAATGACAACTCAGATGGTCGGACTGTGGTCCAGACCTTATGCACGTGTCACGGATGTGACATTGACTCTGAATTCAGGGTCCCCTGTTTCCAAGTTTGACTTAACATGGATCTGGATGGGATCCTATCTCAAAGCATCCGCACCTGTTGCCAGGCTTGCCATCACAACCCAGAAGGTCATAGAAATCTCAACGACTGGTTCACTCATCAAGCTTGTCAATCCCAATGTTGTAATTGCATCTGCTCACCTCACCACTGAGAAGACCAAGGAGATCAACTCTCAGGGCCTCACATGGTCACTTGAGAATGAGGCTCTCAATGCAGCAGTGGATCTTATTTGGAAACAGATGTTGGAGTTGAAGATCCCAGTCTCCAGCATTGCCCTACTTTGAGTGGCTCCCACAAATGGGTCATTCCCTTACTGCTCAGTGGACGGTAAGTGATTTGTTGTTTTGGTTCATTGAGAATCTTATGCATTTCCAGGTTCCACTCCACTTGTTTGTGAGGCAGCAACTCTGCAGTTGTCGTCTTCCAAGGCATTGGCCATCACAGTAATTTGTCCACAATGCAATAAGCCAACTGATGATTTATGTTCACACATGGGTGGGCACATCCTGTGGTCCATTTGTGGGTTCAAAGAAGCAATTGTGTCACCCATTGACCACCTCTTCCCCTGTGGGTTTTGTGGTCACTCTCAGCTCCAGCACCCAGATTGTGTCGTCAAAGTAAAGATCACAGGCCATGGGGTAGAGATGGATACACAGTGTCCTTACCAGGTCCAGATCAAGTTTGCATATGTGGAGAAAGGTTCGAAGAAGTGTCTGTGTTGCAATGTACCTGTGGTCTGTCCTTTGTGTCCACTCCCTCTTGAAACATATCTGCAGGCTACCTCAGTAGACTGTGAGCTACTGAGTAGAGTACTGTACCTGTAGGCTACTACAGGATGTCAGTAAGTAATATACTGTGAAATATATGTGTACTTACCCTCAGTAGACTGTGAGCTACTGAGGGAACTCTATGAAATGTACTGCTAAGTCCGCTCTAAGGTGATTATGTAAGCACCCAAACATTGCACCTAGGACCTGCAATACAGGGGAGATTTATATGCTCCAACACTCCCTCCCCGTGCTCGACAGACTGATTGGCGAGACGGAGTTTGGAGATACAACATGGAACAACATCTCAATTTCTACCACTCAGAATACGCACACCCCGGAAAGCTTTCCGGTCTTCCTCTGCCAGGCGATGCCGCTGCCGCTACCCTTCTAGATTCCTGTGAGGAGGAGACATTTGGTGTCCCCGTCCGCCCCGCATTTAACAACATTGCCGAAAAGAGTACTGACGGCATGTCCACTCGCGAGAAGCGCAGGCACGCAAATGCAAACGCTTTTGCTGCTGGTGCTGCAGGAGGTAAACGCGCTCGTCACTCGAAGTAGAGTCATTTTTCAGCTTTCTTTTGCTCTACCTGTTGATTCTTTCTTCCTTTCCTGCACGAAACTGCATGGTTACGTCCGTGCTCCCATACTGACTGCAACGCCTGTTACGTTCTCTGTATTTTGTGCACCGTCAGTGGTTTTTCGTACTGTCACGAATGCCGTCTGTACTGCTACGTAGTGCGGTGTTCGGTGTCCCACTGGTAATCAAATTTGTTCGTGACGCAAACGTGACAATGATGCTATTTATGGTAAAGAGTAACGCGTTACGGGTGGTGGTGGTGGTGCTCCCATCAATCGGCGTCAGTGTCTTCAAGCTTTGCTTTGCCCACCTCTTGCACATAAGAGGGGACTCCATCGATACAATCCAATTTTCTACTCTAACCCTGAACTATATACATCCATACACTACCCTTGAGCCAAATCATGGACCAAATCAACGCAGCGACTGAAGGGGCGCCCAAATCAGTGGAGGATCTCCATGTTATCTTGCGGGGCGATACCAAGATCAAAGTAGCAGGTTCGTCGTATCCAGGAAGTCCGGGCTTTATTGCACGAACTCACTTTATTCGTAGGCGTAGATGGTGATTAGTTTTCATCCATGTTGGGTGACCTATAGCATTGAGCACCCCCTGGGACAGCCGATGGAGTCCTTCGAGGAAAGTACATGGTAAGCATGGAACTGCGATAGTTGCATTTCTAGTTTTTCTGGACCAGAAGATCAGTCCAAGGACAAGTTCTTGAGCGCCGCATCCGCAGGTTTCGGCTTCTGCAGTATTATATTGTGAGTTGTAGTAGCCACGCTGTAACATCTGCGTCCTTACATCCGGGGCAGCGGTTGGGACATGCACGATGCGGTTTACTCTCAAGAACTCGCCGTATCCAACAGGAAAAACGGTTATCGCGATGTACTGGCCAAAGTAGACTTGTCCACATATCGCAGGATTCCCTGGGACAATAATACCCCTTTCTTTCTGGTCTCTTTCTTCGATCCCGTCACATTGAAACCTCTCCGCGCTGACCCGCGCAATCTACTCCGTACAACATGCGAACTTGCTGCTGTCCAGGGTTTTAGCTGTATGGCTGGCGTGGAGTATGAGGTGCGTGTGTACCTTCGTCTGCAATGGCTTTGGGCTCCTATCGTGTCGTAGTACTTTAACTTTAAAGGTCGGTTCCCGTGGATGGAAGTCTCCAACTTGTTATGACATTCGGCAGAGACACCGGCGTCTGTTGCTGAGAAGCGGTTCACACACCTATCACCTTTGACCCCAGGAAGTGAGCATACCTTCGTTGTCGCCGAGGACGGAGTGTACCTAATGGTGTTCACGAAGTGCACGGATATTCTCTTCTCCGTACTCAGCTTAACCAGGACTACTTCAACGAGTTGTTTGACGAAAGCCTCAAGTTCCAGATCGATATCGAAGGCCATCGTACGTGATGCATTAGGTACAGGAGGGTTTCGCAGTTAAGTAGTTCTCAGACACGGAGACGGGCCCCGGGGTGTTGGAGACGGCTTTGGCCTACACTTACGCTCTACGCATGGCCGATAATGCCATCCTCTTTAAGTTCCTCGCCAAGAGTATTGGAATGAAACATCAAGTATTGCCAAGTTTCATGGCGAAACCTTGGGGTGACGTACGTACCTTCTACTGACTTCAATCCCAACGACTCACATCCACCAGTTACCTGGCTGCAGTGGGTGAGATGAACGTCTCTTTCGGATTCGGTACAAAGTGCTCACGCAAGCAGGCACACACATGTCTCCCTAAGAGACCCCTCTGGAAAAAATCTCTTTGCCTATATTGAGAGTCCAGGTGGACGGGATGGCGCAGCATTCGAGGACACCAAATTCCTCAGTTCCATTGGGGAACAATTTTTAGCGGGTGTACTGGATGGCCTCCCTGAAGGTGAGTATGGAGGAAGACATGAAACATCCGAACTAATTGCCTAACCTACAGTGATGCCAATGGTGAGTGTTATGCGCAACCTGCAATTTAGGCCCTTGCTTATGTCTTCACGAGTTTGTTCCAACCATCAACGGGTACAAACGCCTCGTCGGAGGCGAATCGTTCTGGGCTCCGAATGCTGTAACTTATGGCTACGATTCTCGAGCTGCGTCCATTCGTATAATATCACCTCCCTCGGTTCCACCGTCTGCAACAAGATTTGAAATTCGCGTACCCGGAGCAGACATGAACCCATATTTGGTATTGAGCGCCATTTTTAGGCTGGGTATGAGGGGAATTACGCAGGGGCTGAAACTGACAACCCTACCGATTAGCACCTATATGAACGATCCCTCTCGTGAGGGAGAGGCATGTGCTGGTTTGCTGGATGCAGCCGTTAATATATTAACCCGTTTTTTTAAACAGGTTGTCATGTTACCGACTTCTCTGGAGGACGCGACAAGGAAGATGATGAGGTCTGGCAGTGTCGCACGTGAGGTATTTGGCGATGAATTCGTCGATCACTTCGGTGGGACCAGGGTGCATGAGGTCAGTTTATGGAATGCGGCCGTTACAAACTGGGAAGGTATGAAGGCATATCATTTGTTCTTCGTGGTTGGTCTCACGAACCCGGTGGCAGTGGAGAGATACCTCGAGCTTGCGTAAAGGAATTGGACAGATGAAGCGCAATCCACATATGTACTGTTCATGGAAGATTCAATACTATACATTCTTCTCCACCGACACCACTTCATACTTCCGCGGCTGTCCTGTTGCGAATGGTGTGGAACCACTTCAAGAAGTGTGTGACGTCCTGCAAAGGTGTCAGAATGGGAGCTGCGTTGCATGGTACTTGTATTCATACCGCCGCGATTTGTCCAGGCATACTACTCTCTGCGATGAAAGACGGAATCATGCCACCAGGAGTGGCAGAGGTTGCCATACGCCATTCGACTTCGCCGTCATCTAATTCTAGAAGACGTTCAACGGCGACGTATCGCCCCCGTACACCTTTTCTCTCAATCTTAGCTAGCACTTCATCATCCGACAGGTCGATTGGGATTGAGACAATTAAGCTGAAAGCAAGCGCGATGGAAGTCAAGTGACAGAGAAGTCGAGGGCTACGTACCCGCTTCGTGGAGTTGCGCTACTAAGATAGGTTGTCTGCAGGACAGTGAAGACACGGGGTGATACAGGAGGAGGATAAGTATAGTAGAGAGTCCAGACGGATTGGGTTGCGGATATGCGTTTCACCTCGGTAACTTGCTTGACTGCACTCACAAATCTAGGGATAAGAACGTCAGAGGGAGTCTAAAAGAAAACGGCGCACAATGCTCTGACTGTTTTTCATTCTCTGCTTTGTTCACACCAAGCTTGCTCCAGAACTCATCAAACGTGGCATCTTCTTTATTGTGTCGGCTAACACGGCAGTACCACGAAGACTCGCTGCCGTGTCCTGGAGGGCGATGCAGTGTCAGAACCTTCCCCTTGGCAAAGGTCTTTCCCGTCCTCCAAGACTCTGTAGACGCGAGTAGTTCATTGCCCAGTGTGATGATGGCACTTTCAGGGGGAACGTCTGGATCTGTAGGTCAGAGTTCGATCATGCGTCTGACAGGTAAAACGCCCGCCTCCTAGCTTGACAGCGTTGTTTGTGAGTCGAAAGTTCGACATAACTGGGCTTGGTAGTTACATAGATAAGAGTGAGAAATTCCTCCGGCTCGTGTGCTGTACTTGGTGGCGGTCAGGTGGGATCTTTGTTGCTGAGGAACACCCAAACAAGCCATCATCAAGTCCCGGCGCTAACCTTCCTCAAGCCATGTAAACAAACTCGAACACGAACACAATGGCAAAGGAACCACAGTCGAGAGATCTTCGGGAATGTATGTGCGTATCGATTTTTGAAGCCCATATCACGTCCAACAGTTGATGGATACGTCAAATGCCACAGAAAACTCATCAAGGAGATGACTACTATCATCGATCCTGCTGACGATTACCTGACCATAACTGCAGCTGAAGAGCAGATGAAAGTTAACTACGCGAAAGCCAAGCGAGAAAATGATGAGGCGTATTCCAACCTCAAAGGTACGCGACTGCAAGGTTGTAGCGCCGGTCCTCAATCATACTTTGCAGCGTTGAGCCGCGTGCTCGAGGCTGCGCGCAAATCATCGGCGCGCCCGTCCGACGTTGCCACTCCAGAACAGCACGCCGCGCGGCTTAACGAGCTGGACACTACTCGAATATCTCTTGCAAAAGCTTTGCGTGACGCTGAGAACTCATTAGCAAGTAAGGAAGCAGAATTGGCGGCTTTAAAGGAGGGAGCACGGGCGTTGGAAGAGTCAGACCCAGCACAAATCCATCAGCATAAAATAGATGGCACAACGTGAGGAAGTCGCGTGCTTTAGCCATTCGAGTAGTTTACCGCCTCTAGGATCCGTTTACAAATTTTCAGGGGGATGGGCTTCGATATAGTCTTGGATAGTGGTGGCACCGCGTCGACCATGTTCATCCGTGAGTACACGTCATTGCGGTTAGGCATTACTGAGCGTGCGGTATGGCAGGTGCAGAATCTGGTGATGTTCACACACTCTCTTCGTGTAGCAGCGACTACCATAGCGTGGACCAAGCATGGAAACTTGCTTCTTCGTGACGTTTGGAGAATCCGCCTTTGCAGGAACTTAGTTGCTATCAAGGCCGTTAACATTTTCCTTCCGAGGTTAGCTTTGGTAGACTGCGACGGAAGTTTTTCACGATACACATGTTGTGTCCTGGGGTGGGTGGAGTGGGTTCAATGTACGTTATAATAACTGTAGGGTATGCTATAGAACCAATATTTATATCAGGGTCTTTGAATTATTCCATGTCGTACCTAGAAGATGAGGTAAGTTCACCAGATCGCAAATGATTAATTCTACGAACCCCTATCGCCTCTCTCACCACCCACACCTTGTTCTTTGACTTTTCGCTGACTTCTCGCACTTTAGCTTCTATGGCGCTTTTCTTTACCTTATGAATGCGAAGATCTCGGTATATGCTCTCGACAAGGAAATTCAAGCTCGGTGTGGCCAGTGTGGTAATCTTTGCGAGCAACGCGCCAAGATGCGTATCAGGAAACGGCGCTTTACGAGCTTGAGCTACACCAGCACGTTTCCCGTGTGAGGAAATTCCCAGACCAGGATCGCTTGTTGCTTCGTCAGGCAAGTTCAGGTCAACTCTGATATTCTGCCGTTCTTCGGCGGAAACGGAAACGAATGTAAAAGGATCGATAGGGTAAGGTGTATCTGAAGCCAGGTTAGTTGACTAATCACCATTGATGGGAGGCCCTAACCATTGAATAACTGTATCCGGTATGCCTCGAACGGCTCGTACTCGCATTTCCCGATGGCGGATTCCCAACAAGGACCTTTAGCATAAGGGACCAATTGCACTACCACCTTCCGCTTCTTCTCCTGTTGCTTACTCAAACCTTCCGCCTTTCGCTTGGGTGGGGGCATGATCGGATTAGCGGTCAAAGAGGGCGACGGGTCTCGTGAATCCAGGAGGGAAGGGGCCTCCACTTCTTCATCATCTACAAGCCAACTGTCAAGGTCGGAGTCTGCTTCATCGCCGTCCGCATCGTCTTCTTCCGCATCATCCACTACATCGTCCGCTTGAGCAGGATCCTCATCCTCCCATTCTTCCCCGCTGTCATACCCATAATCGCGTGCCAGGAAGTCTCTTGCGAAGGGGGTGCGGGGACCAATGATACGAGAGTTCCTAGTCCAGGTACCGTAATATCCAGGGCGGGCGTCCTCGTTGAAAATAAGGACTTTGGCGGGCAGAAGCCTGCGATCGCTCAATATTTTCAGCAGATGACGAACTTG
Source organism: Pisolithus thermaeus (assembly GCA_024663475.1). Lineage (NCBI taxonomy): Eukaryota > Fungi > Basidiomycota > Agaricomycetes > Boletales > Pisolithaceae > Pisolithus > Pisolithus thermaeus. Next base: position 391,308 of record JANFAF010000008.1, read on the forward strand.
GGACGGGTCACCGGCTATCTCTGCTTCGTTAAGTTGGATCATAATGTCTCGCACGGTTCGTGGGTTGTAAGTCTTGAACGAGGACACGCCTCTCCTTACAGGACGCACCAAACTCCGTAGCCTTAAAATTTTCAAAATGTCCTGCAACCCATCTAGATAGACCATTGTAGCTCGTCAGACTCACAGCGAACTGCCACCACACTCACCTGCCTCGCTGTCTGCAATCAACTCGTCCGAAAAAGGCGCGTGCGTGCGAGTATTGCTAGTGACATCCGTGTCATCGACGACAATTGCATCACTATGAGTGATGCCACTCCCCCTACCCCCAGGTTTTGGCCTTTTTGATTCCAAGAACCAGTTATGAGGTGCGCATTCGGCATCCTTCTTTAGCACAAAAGACTTGAAAGTTCTTTGAAAATCATTCTCGATCGCTGATGGATCAGCTGCGCCGATCGGATCCTTTGCAGGTGAAACTTGAATGGACGGCTTAGTCTTCCCGAAGAAGTTTGCCAGTATAGAACGTGATCTATCTTGAGCTTCCTTCTGTTTTCTCCCTTTTTCTACTCTTGCCGCTTTTCTCCCTTCTTTCTCCTTGTCCTACGATGAAGAATGGATACCTTCCAACAAAGTATTGCTATGTACATACCTTGGTAGCCTCTTCCACGTCAAGAGGTTTTTTGGTTCGAATCTTAGGACCGGTACGCCCAGACTGTTAGCTGCAGAGTGAGCAGTAGAAAGGCGAATTATCGTAACTACTAACGGTATCGTCGAGGACAGATATTGAAGTGATTCCATGTGGTGTACATTGTTCCTCTCCGGGATTCAAGTTGACAGAGGCGTGCTCAGATGGTAAACCTGCCTGGACTGCATCATTTACTGGGGACTTGTTAGTGCCCTTCGGATCAAGGATAGCGTCCTGCTGAGCCTTGGGAAGATTTTCGAAAATAGCATACAGTTTTTTCTGCGCCTGCATCGATATGAAATCAAAGCACAGGCGTACGAAACAAATTTCACTCGCCTGGACGCGCTCCGTCGTCCTGGTTTCCACGGTCTCTCGGGCAGACTTTGGCAGCCAGTCCTTAAACGAGTCCTGGACTTCCCAACGCCAAACACAAATCGCAGCAGGAGGCCTTTGGACTGAGTGGCAATCAAGACCGTAATTAACCCGCTTCATAATTGTCTTGATGGCATGTTCTATTGCAGAGACCGGAAGACAAGCCTCCAGAGTTGTACGGTAAGCTTCGTCAACTTCACCTTGCCCTGGCAACAACGTCGAACGTATTTGTTTAGCAAGGGCTGTGGCGCTCTTATCACTAGACGGATTCACTGAGATGAATACCTTGGGCATTAGACGATTAGCTCACCTCTCTTGAGCCAACTTGACAATTACAGGCTTGTCCTCGTCTGGAATGTTCGTTAGTGGTTGGGCAGTATCGTTGGCACGCCTATCCAGCATTTCGCGGAATTTGACGATCTCTGGTAGGAATCGCATATATAGGTGTGTTCTTGACAGAACCGTCTAGAGCGACTCGCCTTGCATAGTCTCTGACGTCTTCTCGAGGGAAATAGGTTTTTGCCTGAAGATAACCTTCCCATTCTTGATTTCAACAAGCGAGTTAGCTGGAGCATCTGTTAGTCGGACCGCCGCGTACGGGTGACACGAGATGAAGTCGAGACTTACAAGCAAAAGAAGACATTGTAGGTGGATCTAAAGGTAGTTTTTAAGCACCAGCCCCACAAAGACGCGTCCTAAACCCACCTGATTTCAACTCTGGCTGCGCCATGGTGGCCGACAGTCGCTGGTCAGTTTAACGCGTGCATCGCGCCTACCGTGTCATGAGCGTGGGAGAGCATTTGTAAGCGTACGGACGCGTGACGCGCCGTGTCGACGCGTCTCATTTGCAGTCAATCATGGCTTTCTTCCAGCCTCAAACAAAATCAGTAGCAAAGCACACAGTACTCCCCGCACAGCAACCATGGATCGAAAAATAGTGAGTGACGAGGGTTCCTTGAGCAGTCAGGAGGAGTAATCCGACGTGCAGTCGCCCAAAGACCATTGACGATGTCTCTGCGCAAGAGCATACCGTAACAGTGCTGCGCAAGGCACTCTCGTCAACAAACGTTTGTACTCTTACACCCGTTCACACCGAGTGCAACTACACTGATTAGTTACTAGCTACCTCACATGTTATTTTATGGACCACCAGGCACTGGGAAGACATCGACAATTCTGGCTCTTGCTCGACAATTATTCGGGTACGGATTTAATCTCTCGCATGCCCGAACACTATCAACGAGGCGATAGGCCAGACAACTTTCGCAACCGGGTGCTAGAACTCAACGCTTCAGATGAAAGAGGTATCAGTGTTGTCAGAGAGAAAATCAAGGCATTCGCTCGACAAACACCAAGAGCGCAAACTACCGACTCGGATGGCAAGAGCTATCCGTGCCCTCCGTATAAAATCATAATATTAGATGAGGCAGATTCTATGACTCAAGATGCACAGGGAGCTCTTCGACGTATTATGGAAAACTACGCACGAATAACCCGGTTCTGTCTTGTGTGCAACTATGTTACGCGGTTAGATATACCTTTCTGCAATCCTCACAGTACGCACTGAGTCCGAACTAGGATAATCGAACCACTGGCATCGAGATGTTCGAAGTTTCGGTTTACCCCCCTCGACCCGTTGTCGACGTCCTCGCGGTTTACCTACATTGCGGCAGCAGAACGTGTGGAAATCTCCCCGGAGGTGGTGACCTCTTTGATAGACGCTTCCAATGGCGACCTACGACGCTCCATCACATACCTGCAGTCTGCCTCTCGATTATCCTCGTCTGCCGATCCACCAACGCCAATCACGCCAAGAGATGTCCAAGAGATTGCCGGTGTAGTCCCCACCACGGTAGTAAACGATGTTGCCAGAACACTAGGGCTGGATGTGACCAGCAATATGGCAGTCGATACTGCCACACCCACACGGAAAGGTTTTGACGCTGTTCAAAAAAAGGTTAAAGAAGTCATTCGGGAAGGTTACTCTGCTGCGCAGTTCTTGTCTCAGGTTGGTAGTATCCTCCAATTGTTTACTTTCCGTTGACAGTTTCTAGCTTCACGACCTCATAATCCTCCACCAAACGTTGCCCGCACGGCAAAAGGCTACCTGTGCGCTGGTGATAGCTGAGGCAGATAAGGCTCTATGTGATGGTGCAGATGAGGAACTTTGGTTACTAGAGGTTGCAATGCAGGTCTACAAAGCAATGTTGCGCTAATCCAATTGCCAACTTCTCCACGGCCGCATACAAGAGACCATTCAATTGCAAGAGAATAACATGACAGTTTACGCAAGATACAGATATATTTCTGCGGTGTACTTTTCGCGGGTAATATGTAACGGCCTCACCGGATACCAGCGGTCGCCTTCTGCAATGCACGCTTGATGCTAAGTTGAGCTTTCCTGAGCTCATCCGCGGATGAGTCTTCAATCTCGAGTTTCTCAAGAGCACGCGCTAGCTCAGCCTCAACCTGTTGTTTGGCGCCACGCTTAAGCTTCATGCCGATCTCGGGAGAAGTGATGGTGCCCTCGACTTGGTGAACATATGCCTCGAGGTCAGACTTGGCCTCATGCCGGGACTGGAATTCTTTATCCGCCTGCTTGAACTGCTCAGCGTCCTTGATCATCTGATCGATCTCGGCCGTCGAAAGACGCCCAACAGAGTTGGTGATGCCTGGATGGCGTTCAGAGAACGAGATTTCACAATCATGAGACAACTCACTGATGGAAGCTTTACGACCAGATGCACGGTCTTGAGCGGATACCTTTAGCAGACCATTGGCGTCGACCTCAAAGGTAGTGACAAGCTCTGCTTGACCACGAGGCATGGGTGGGATGCCAGTGAGTTCGAATTCACCAAGCAACCGATTGTCACGGCATTGCGTTCGTTCACCTTCGTACCTGAATGCAATAACTAAGACAATGCCTTTCATGGGGTTCGTCATAATGACTCACACAGGGAAAGTGACTGTAGTTTGGTTGTCCTCGACCGTAGTGAACACCCGTGACTTGCTGGTTGGGATGGGGGTATTACGAGGAACGACTACCCCAAAGACGTCGCCTTGCATAGCAACGCCGAGAGAAAGGGGAGCGACGTCAAGGAGAAGAAGGTCCTGAGTCTTGTCCGAAGTCTGACCGGTTAAGACAGCGGCCTGAACAGCAGCTCCATAGGCAACAGCTTCGTCGGGATTAATTGACTTGTTCAGTTGGCGGCCACCGAAGTATTCAGAAACAAGGGCTTGTATTTTAGGGATACGTGTAGAACCACCAACAAGCACGATATCATCGACCCTTTCGCGGGGTATTTTGGAATCTTTGAGTACCTTCTCGACAGGCTCAAGAGTTGACTTGAACATCGCAGCATTTATTTCCTCGAAACGAGCCCGAGTAATGCTGGCCGAGAAGTCAACACCCTAATGGAACAAAGAGTTAAGTATGGCTTCCCCCGGACATAAGCTTCCCGAGGCACACCTGGAAAAGCGAATCGACTTCGACGGTTGTTTGGGTAACACTAGAAAGAGTGCGCTTGGCACGTTCGCAGGCACTCCTCAAACGCCTCAGGGCACGAGGATCCTCAGAAATATCGAGCTTTTGCTTCCGCTTAAATTCGTTCTTGAAGTGTTCTAGAAGTGCGTTGTCAAAGTCTTCACCACCTAAGTGGGTGTCACCGGCGGTTGCCTTCACAGCAAATACACCACCGGTGATATTGAGGAGGGAAACATCAAATGTTCCTCCACCGAGGTCAAAAATAAGAACATTCTTTTCGGATTTTGACTGGCGGTCGAGACCGTAAGCAATAGCAGCAGCGGTAGGTTCGTTGATGATACGGAGAACATCAAGGCCCGCGATAGCGCCGGCATCCTTGGTGGCCAAACGCTGCGAGTCGTTGAAGTACGCAGGGACGCTAAGGTAATGTCTGTCTCGAAAACTGTACGGCAACACATGAGTAAACTTACGTGATGACAGCCTTTTTGACGACTTTTCCAAGTTTAGCTTCGGAAATTTCCTTCATTTTGGTGAGGACCATGGAAGAGATCTCTTGGGGTGTGAAAGTCTTCTCCTCTCCGAGGTAGTTGACCTTGATCAGAGGAGAGCCCTCCTTCTCAACAACCTCGAACGGCCAGTGGGCCATGTCCTAATAATCCATTGATCAGATGATCTATGGGAGGGCATGCGTATATTCACCTTTTTTACATCCGGATCGCTGAAACAGCCACCAAAGTCAGCCGGACACACTACGCTGAGATAGTGGAAGATACAAACTCATAGCGGCGACCAATGAGACGCTTGGCATCAAACACTGTGTTACGAGGGTTCATCGCAGCCTGGTTCTTTGCCGCATCACCGATGAGACGTTCTTCAGCAGAGAAAGCGACATATGATGGTGTTGTGCGGTTACCCTCTGTAGACATCAAAGTTAGGGCTACCAAACAGATACCTCGAGGGCCTGTCAATGCTCACGATCGTTGGCAATGATTTCTACCCGATCGTTTTGCCAGACACCCACACATCTGGACGTATAAATACACTAAAGACGTGTGGCGATGAGCTAATGAGTCGTACTTACGAGTAGGTCGTGCCGAGATCGATGCCAATAGCGCCGTCGAAAACGTCTTCCATTTTTTTGGGGGGAGGGTCCTTTTTGTGCGTCGAGCGTAGAGGACGGAAGAGAGGACAGAAAAAAAAAATCGATGGCTTGCTTATGTAAGCACATGTGTCCCTTGAAACTTTGCATTGCCACTGCCAACATTTCACTCTTCCTCATGTCTTTGCGGCCATGGCTCACTGCAACGAGATGTTTGCAAAGGCAACCTGTCTTCCCCCGCAATGCTTTCAGGACGACGTACACGGCACCCAATAGTAGTCTGGAGTCTACTATAGAGTCACCGGATGACTGGCATCTCATGCAAGAAAACAGGGCCCGATTCAAGTTGCTATGTGAGTATGTCCACCTTACGTCTATTTGCACACCTCCCGACGTTCTCCTCTCGCACAGTCGACCTTTTTAATCAACACGGGTCTACTCAGACACGTAAGAATACCTTCCAACCCCATCATACACTGTCGCGTCCGCTAGCTCCTTCACAAGCCACTCTCTCAGCCCTCGTCGCCGCTGGCGCGCACTTCGGACATACAGCCTCGTTAATGAATCCCAACTTTCTACCATACGCGTACGGCACTCGTGCTGGGCTCACGATCATCGACCTTGAACAGACCTTACCACTTCTACGACGCGCCGCTAACCTTGTACGCGCAGTCGCGCAACGCAAAGGCACGATAATATTCGTGGGCACCCGGCCTGACCTGCAGGATACGATACAAAGGGCGTCGGAGAGACTCGGGGCACAGGGATATCACATTGGAGAACGGTGGCTCCCCGGTACCTTGACGAATAGGAACCAACTCTTCCAGGAGGAAAGTCAAGAATACCGCTTGACACCCGACCTCGTCGTCCTCCTCAACCCCTTGGCCAACATGAACGCAATACGCGAATGTGCTATTCAGCACGTTCCGACAGTTGGCATCATTGATTCCAACGCAGATCCTCGCATCGTCATGTATCCCATACCTGCGAACGATGATAGCCCCCGCACGGCCCAGATAATCGCTGGCGTGTTAAGCGTGGCAGGAAAAGAAGGCGTCATGGCGCGGGAAGAAGGCCAAAAATCTCATCAAAATCAAGCGCATAGGATATTGATTAGGCAGGCTTTGAATGGCGAGGGAAATGTGTGATGTCACCATACATGATCGTGTCTACGTCGCCTTTACTTGCTCTCTTTGGTAATCATACCAATATTCTACAGCTTTGCTTGAGCTTACTGTTGCAAGAAATGGAAGAACGAAAACTTACTCTCGGCTTCAGACAACGCACGCACGTTTCCACCGAGCTTATTGACGGTTTCGATGTACTCTTCCTCCTCAACACTATCAAACACAATTCCGCCACCAGCTTGTAGGTATGCAACGCCATTCTTGAAGGTCATCGTACGAATAGCAATACAGGTATCCATGGCATCGTCCGCAAAGTCAAAGCGACCAACAGCTCCTGCGTAAACTCCACGCTTTTCTTTTTCTAATTCGGAGACAATTTCAATTGCCTTGATCTTTGGTGCACCAGAAACCGTGCCAGCAGGGAAAATCGACCGGAAAGCGTCGAATCTAGATGACCTCGTCAAGCCGGCGAGCTACAGGGGCACTGGACAAGTGGATTCACCTCGACTTTCCCTCGCGGAGCATCCCAGAAACCTGAGATGTCAAATGCATGACGTGGCTGAACTTATGCACTTCCATGAGATAATCCACTTTTGATGTCTCTGGCTTGCACACGCGATTAATGTCATTTCGAGCAAGATCGACGAGCATAATGTGCTCTGCCCTATCCTTTTCGGATGAGCGCAGCTGTTCAGCCAAACTTTCATCCTCTAAATTAATTACCATGTGAACCACGATTGCTGATCACGAAGTGAAACGTACCCTCGATAGTTCTACCACGTTTTATTGTCCCTGCAATCGCATGGTTATACACCTTGTTAGCCTCCACCTTACAGAGGGTTTCTGGGCTAGCACCAACGATCTGCAATTCGCCACAATCCAAGTAAAACATATAAGGACTTGGATTGAGCTGGCGAAGATGTCTGTAAACATTGAATGGATGGAGATCCGTTGGCCGGGAGAGTCTTTGTGATGGAACGGCCTGAATGATATCGCCGGCAATAATGTGTTCCTTCAGCTTGGTTACGAATCCTTCATAGCCTTCCTTGCCCACATTAGAAGTCGCTTCGTTGCCCAATGAGATAGCAGGTTGGAGTACATCTGGGATATTCGGTGACATTAGGACTTTAGCCAGCCGGCGGACTTTGGCAACTGCAGTTTGGTATACAAAGGAAAGGTTCGTTGCGCCAGCATTCTTTGGGTAGAAAACATGAGAGACAACTTTGATGTTTTGGAACAAGTGGTCGTAGATGAGGATGGAGTCTGTGATCATGAACAGAGACTCAGGGATGCCAAGAGGGTCGTCAAGATCCCTCGTCGTCTTTGGTTCGAAGTACCGTACACAGTCGTAGGAGACATAACCGATTGCGCCGCCAGTGAAGGTTGGGATTTCTGGGATTTGGACAAACTGGTGAACTGACAGCTCCCGTTGGAGTGCGACCATGGGATCACCCGTAATCTCTTCATTGGGACCGGTTTTAATGACCTTTAGAGGGTCTGCCTGGAGCTTAAGATGATGCCGGTGACACGTCTCCACTGGTATCTCACCTGCACCCACGAAGCTATACCTGGCTATGTTTTCACCTGCGATGACCGATTCAAGGAGAAAGCTGTATTTTGAACCCTGGGCTATCCGGAGGTACGCCATGCATGGTGTAATGAGGTCTGCGGGGAGTTGAACGAAAACTGGGATGCAGTTGCCCCGCTTTTCCCGGATAATGAGTTGCTCGACTGTGGCAAGCGAAGGGTATGCCTGCAACTTCTGCAGAGCCATCACGATAAACTACGAAAGGCTCGAGTGACACTCACCTGTGGGTCCATGGTAGGGGGTTTAGTCGCTATACGCTGAAACGACTCTAGTCAATACTGGTATTTAAATATGTACTAGACGGAAGATGACCGATGGCCGATGACAAGACGGAGTCGTTGTCTCCGACAGTCACGGGTCCTCCCCTGATAGTTGCCGAAATCCCATCAAAGGGCAACAGTGTGTAGCATGTCAGACCGATCCCTAAATGATACCAGTAGCAACTTCGAAACAAGTTTCAATAGACGTAGTGCCTCGTGCGCACGCAGCAACAGAGGTTTACCGGTTGACGTTTCAGCGCGCGCAGTTTCAATCAGCCGCCCAGACAGCGATCTATGACGACTGGGGTAAGGTCATGTACAACCTACTCTCTATCCGGATATTCATCACGACTGATCCAGCAGTCGTGTCATGATTACTCCCAAGTTTTCGTGTTCTCAGACAGATGAGTCTCTCGTTACATCGATATACTGCCCTTCAGTCCGTGTGCGTGCACTGGCCATCCTCACACTCTGCAACGCCCTCTCAGACAATCTTTCTAGGCCGCTGATGTAGAACTCGACGTCGACGATGCCGTGTTGACTGTCCACATCAATCCCTATTTCCTACGCCTCAGCTTCCCTTACCCTGTGGTAGAAGATGATAACTCATCCGCACAGTACGACCCGAGCTCCGGCTACCTTACAGTTACCCTTTCCAAAAGCGTGAAAGGACAGTATTTCCCTGACTTGGATTTGTTAGCGAAGCTCCTCTCACCACGTCCCTCGCGCCCCCATGCAAGACCATCTATCGAGGTCCTCGATTCGCGTCAACCATTGGCGGATGCCATCACGGACATCTCCAAGCGCACAGACGCACTTTCTCTGGACGACGAGTTCGCGCAAGGTTCGTCTGGGAGCCAACTCTCCTTACGTCTTCTGATGTCATCCCAGCCGCGAAGAATGAATGGCAGCTATCCCAAGCCATATCTGACCCTGCGTCAGAGTTTCGCACGTCTTCACAGCGCTACTACGGCTTTTTGGATGCGTTTACGGGTTATTTCACCCACGCCGCCCATACGGAGAACGAAATCAATGAACTGGGCGATGATGCGGAGGTTTGCAATGCCGAAGAACGACGGACTAGGCGAATAGCCCATGAAAACGAAAAGTGGGACGAAGAACATTACATGTTTGTCCGCGTGATGCTCCTCTGGCTCCATGATAACGGCTCTTGTAGGGCGGATTATGCTGAAGATGAATACATCCAAGAATTGATCAATTGGCATGATCCAGATCTTACAAGTACGGCCGAGGTCGTCATTACAGAAGACGAGAAGATGGCTATGCTCCGTTTGCCGAGGAAAGAGTGTGAGCAGCACTTTTTTGGAAATTAATCGAGGAAGCTAATTTACTTCAGACATAATGGACAGTTTTCAAGAACACAGTCTATATCTAACGCTGATTACTCTTATGTATGCACATGCTTACGACAAGCGGACGACGTTGAACGACCCCACTGCAGAGAGCGCATGGACAGTCTGCAACCTTGTCGCAGCTTTTTCGGCACTCGATCCTCCTCCGTATTCGCCTACGGATTTTTCGGGAATCACGCTTGACTTCACTGACGCCGAGCTTATATCGACTCTGGTAACGTCTTACAGACGTTCTCTCGCCTTTCCCCTCTATAGGTCCTTCCAGCTCGCAGAGCGGTGCCGAAAGGATGTCGCTGCTGCTTTTCGCAGGGGAAAGCGACTGGTAACAAAATATCTGCTTGGACTCAAGGATATTCTGGACCATCATGATGTCTACTACGTCTATAGTAAAATATGGGTGGAGGATTTTTGTATATGGATCCAGGCAGGTGCAAGGTCAGGATTCCCGATGAAGGTTTTCGAGCCTGATTGACGAATTTCTCGCTTTAGCGACGCTATCCTAGCATGGATCGGGGAAAAACTGGATGCGCTGAGAGTACCCAAATCTGCAATTGGGTGGGATTTGGAGGAGCTTGAGGAGGCCACACGATTTGCGGTCGATAGAGACAGTGACAGCGATGACGAGTCCGTCGAATGAACGTATTACGGCTATGGCGTGCAAGGTGACCATTCGTGGTATGGTCGTCCACATAAAACCTTATCATAGCATTGTGCCCGTATTGGTTCTTTTATGGAGAAGCAAAATGGGCTGCCACAGACTTCTGTTCTTCGCAGACGAAATAGCATGTCAGTGAGAAATACAAAAATGCGGCTTCTCCCATTGATTGATCGGTCTGCCTTGCCATCTCAGAGGCTTATACATGTTATGTGTGGTCGAAGGAGCTCGTTTCGGACGGAACAGAGAGTATATCGTTAGCCGATGCAGTACGACAATAGCAAGCTGTAGATCCGCGGCTAATGTGATCAAGAACGCCGTGTGGTATTATAAAGACTTTGGACGGTCCACGTACATCTTTCGTACAATAAAATTAGTGCGTACAGCAACCTCGGCGGATTAACCATGCCACCCCGTATAGACGCCGCATTCAGAATCGCGACATAAAACGGCTTTACTGAAGAAGTGCGCTCGATGGTAATTAACGAGAAGCATTGCGGTTGGGATGTTTGTAGCCAGCACCATGGCGCAGCCATCAATGGCGTTGATTCAAACAGGAAGGGCACTGGCAGGTGTTTCGAAGTGCTGCACTAGTCGTAGTGCGAGTCGGAGGAAGGCCGGCAATTAGCGATCGCCGTAGCATTTTTTTCCAGTGCACAACGAACTGCAGGAATAGGAACTTCTGCCAACACCTTCCAGAAGCTCGGCGTGTTTGGAAGCCACCCAGTACCCCGGTACCACAGTGCTGGCATCTAGACCGAAGCGAAACGACCTTCACATAAAAGGATGTCCTGGAAAGCGTCTCCAGCACACGATGCTGGGTCACTAACCACTCCAGGCTAGGGGTAGCGATATCACTCCAAAATGGACAGTCAAATACCAAGTCCTTGCGTACCAATAATTCGGCGTATCCATGCTGCTTCCTTTTCTAGAGTACCATGTCTAGGTCCGGGAGAGCAATTAAATAAGTATGCACGACATAAGGATTCTGCGATCGATATCTATCAACTCGCGGAGCCTTCCGACGGTGGTCTGGCCGCCAAACCGCGAACAGAGTAAGGTAAGCTGGTTAACAGGTTTACTGTGTATGTCGGGAATTAGAAGGGGGTTACTTGAGTACCCATATGTCTACTAGTGTGTTGATTGGTCACTCTTCCGTTGCCAGGACACCCTTTGCCTTGACGTGTTCGTCCGGGGGGAGAACATCATAACCGCTCTGGCCAAGGTCAACGGGCAATGCGGCCGATTCATCGAGTCGCGATGAAGCGAGAAGGTCTTCGGCTTCTTCCGTGTCAGCATCTTCCGCCGCAGCGATCGGAGCTGGATTTGGAAGGAGGAAGGCAGGTGGTTGGACAAGGTTGTTAAACAAGAACTGCAGACGAATCTCGTGAACAGCAACGTGGCTTTAATGTAAGCTTGACTCACTGTTCCATAACTGGGGAAATGATAGTCAGCCGAATGACGTCCAAGGGAAGTAACCACTCACACTAGCAATCCAAATCCAAGAACTTGGAGGACGGATACCGGAAATAGAAGCTTCTCCCAACCCAGTCCAAGACTGACTAGCCAGATGGAGAGTGTCCTGCACGTGTCTGTTAGGCTCCTAGCCGTGGCGCTGACATGTCTCGTCACACTGAGACCAAAGTAGTTGAACAGCGAGATACTACACGCGATCGCAACACCGGACCATAGAACGCTCGGATTATCGACCGTTTGATGCCACCCTCTGGGGAGGTCAAAGAAAGGCGACTGCGAGGCGAAGCGCTGGGCCATGATGGGCATGAGTATTAAAACGGAAATAGCTCCGAACAAGCCCTCATAGCCGACAGCGACCAATGGGGCGACGGACCAACGAGCCATAATTTTCTCCTCCATTACGAATTGGGCGGCGGTGCTAAAATGGAGGATATACGATCAGCCTCAGTCGACCATGAAATTCATTCTCACAATATTTGAGCAAACAGTATGAGGAACACGCCTGCATATCAAGGGTTACGCTAACCTCTTCAGGGTCGAGAAACAACATACCAACCAAGACTTTTGTCAAGTCTGTTTGGCTTGCAGGTTCCGAAGTCATGCCAGCTGTGGCGAACAAGCCCACAGACTCCTTGACGGTGTCTTTAATTAGGGAACCGCTGTATCCAACGAGAGATACTCCGGCCACGACAGTGAGCAACGATATCCATCTACAGAATCTAGATGAGTTACCCGGAGGGAGGTGGTAAACGCGTACTGATACAGCCAAAGGTGACGGCGGAGGAAGAATACGCTGAAAACACCCACGAACAGGACTAGGCCACCACGTGTCATCTGGTAAATGGAAACAGGCGTGTACAATAGACCAACATTCATGAGCTGTAAAAGAGCGCGTGAAGACGCGCGAAAATACAAATGTGAGTGCCGAACAAGAGGTAAAATTGTACATGATGAATGAGATCGATGAAATTCCAAAAGAATAGACGGACCGTAGTACCGGTGAGATCACAAGCCGCTGGAAACCAGAGAAGAAGTAGCTTCCATCCTCTGAGTTCATCCTCCGGTGCAACAGATTTACTCGATGTGGGTTCGTTGTCATCTAGATCGGAAGGAAGGAAGACAGGCGAAGACTGATACCGCGAACGCAACCATGTGTAAAGAACGGGAAGGAAGCCTGCGTGGCGTGAGGACACAGATAAGGACAGTTCTGGAACTGTTCGAATTTAACACTGACAAAACATTTCGCCGACTAATAGCGCGATGGGTGAATGGTCTGAGCGGGGTGGATGAAACTGGGGACGGACCAAACATTTGCAGAGTTTGCCACACGGGCTGCTCGTACAAGACATGATTCCGGGGGTTGGGGTCGCTGCAGTTCTCGACGCATTGCATGTCCTAGAACGCCGATGGAAGGACGACCAGGAAGTGGTGAGAGTATCACTCACTTGCCATTTGCTCCACAGTGAATTGCTGGAGCCCTGATGAAAGCTAGGGTGAACAGTAGGAAGGAAAAATGGGGTGCGTGGCTTACTGTGATGATCATTCCCGCGAGGAGGATGGGCACGTATAGCGAGGACGGCATGGATGGAGACAGTTGAACGATCGGTCAAAAACAAATAATTATGAATCAATCATAAATATAAACCGATTATTTACTAACTTATTATGTAAATTATAAATTATCGACGAGATCTGAGATCGCACGTGACGGAATGTCACGCTGCTGCTTCTCGTCGGTTTCCGTTTTGAGCGATATTTATCGCAACGGGTCCAGTGCAAGTGCAGTACTTCTAGGCTTCCCCGCGTGCTCCAACTGACTGCCCCGTCGTCGTCGCCGCCGTGCTCGTCGTGCTCAACGCTGTTGACGGTTGCACCGGACGGCGTGCCCAGTCCTCTGCCACCACACTGACCGCTAGCCATGGTCAAGCTGTCGCTCATCTCCCCAAAAGGCAATCAAGGCATCCGTTACTTCCCCCACCACGGCTACCTTGGGTTAACACCAGTCAAAGTCGAAGGGCGTGCGTGCTCTTCCTTCCTGCCCGCACCCCTACCCTCTGAAAGCGAAAATAGTTGTCCGAACTAACGTAGAGCAGGACGGAAAGCCTCTCCTAGCAAAGGATGTCACCGTGGCCATTCGCTGCTACGAGGCTCGGTATGGCCGTTTTGGAACCGTCCACTTGAACCTCCTTTTCGAGCATGTCCTCACATTATGGCACAAGGACGATAACCAAGACTGGTCCGAAATAGGGGACAGCGAACACCCGTTTCGATTATCCATCCCGTCGGGTGTCGCCGCGCCCAGCATGGCTCTCTACTTTCAGGAATATCGCATATTCTGGCGCGTGGAGGCAGGTGCGTCAGCAGCTGCTCCTTCGTGACAGCCTACTCAAAAATAGACAGTCTTGAACCATGTTCCTATAGCCAGCGTTGGCTCCCGCCAGGTCAAGTATTTCGAACTGCCCCTCATTCGCTACGATTTATCCATCCACCCTTCCCCCTCAATACTCGCCCCGTCTCCATGGCATACAACCCATTTATCCTCGTCCAGATCACGTGGTGTACCCTTGCGTTATCGTATTCTCGTCCCCCAAAATCCAGTCGGTCCTCTTGACATAGTTACTATCCAGCTCGCCGTACAGCCTCTTGATCAATCTGTTTCCATTCGCAGTGCTTCTGCCCTTGTTGAAAGACGCATCTATTTCAGCGAGATACCCTCCATTTCCCATCCATCGACCGATTCTAGTCCTCCTTTGTCGCTTTCGAGTTGTATCCCTGAACTGTACCCAGGTGTCGGCACATTATCACAGGATTTACATGCAGCATCATCGACTTCTCTGTACTCTGACTGTTCTTCTCGCCCTCTCCTGACAAATCATCCTCGCATACCCGACGACGTCCCGTCATTCCCTTCTAGTGATCGGGCAATCGCTCATATCTTTGCACATTCTGAGTCATCCACGCGTTTTATTCGAGACGCCGACGGCATATGGAAACAGAACCTTACATTTTCTTGGCCCGAAACCAAGGGTAATAGCAGATGGTCCGTAGGAGAAACCATGCAAACAGAGATGGCTACTGTTAAATTTTTTCTGCGTGTCAAGGTTGGTTTGCTGTCACTCAGAGCGCATGGAAGCTGACCGTCGCATAGTTGATTGTTTCGTCGCCCTCTTGTAGTGCGGAGACTGTTGAGCTTGAAAACAGGGAGCTCACGATTGCCTCGACAAACGACTCCCAGAGGCAGACCGCCATTTCGAGATATAATGAGTCAGCTCGACAGAAGTCGAAATCACCACGCTCTTCAAAACGCGAGCGTCGCACGGAGCATGCTGATCAACTTCCATCACCTCAGTGCAGTTCCAATTCATCACAAGAGGGACATTTGTCTGCCCCTGTAAACCAACCGTCTCGTCACCCCAGCGATTCCCGTCTCGGACATACCTACAAATTCTCATCGGCATCTGTCCCACACCCTCAGAACGACAACCATAAGGCTAAGCGAACCCGCCGGCCGCATACCTCTGCCGGACCGCGCGATAAACCTGACGGGCTTGTGATGCGAAGTTACGAACCGATGCCAGGTACAAGTCAACCATCTTCCGCTTCCACTGGAGCTCGGAGTCCAACCTCGGGATCCTCACGTTCTTGTTGGCGGCAAAAGTGGCCGGAGGTACCGCGTCTGGGGTCTAGATCTTCCTCCAACCCGGATGGTCATGACAACTCGAAGGGAATCTCCCAGCGTGACCGAGGTGGCCGTGCGCACGAGCACATGAACCAAGTCGAGATTCGTGCGTGGGAGGAAGAGCTTGCCCGAATCGAATCGGCAAGCCAAAAGAGTACAGCCAACATGCTCGGTTTCATCTCCCAACGGAAGCGATCATCAGGGATACTGTCAGCAATACGGACAGTTTTACCTACTGGGGGATAACTGCGCCCCAATTCTTTTTTCTCATAATTATTTCTTTCACTATACAACGCTTGAGCAAAAATGCCACATTGTAACACTACGTGTAGATCCTTTACCCTAGTAATTGCCACGAGTGTGAGCCTAGTTTGGCTACTGTCAGACTCCCATCATGTTAGTGACGTATTTAGGCGTGTTTTACACGCACCAACGAATACTTGTATTGTTGTAGTGGCGGTACGCGCTCCTCTCCATCTCCGTCAACGTCGGCATGGGCTTCCCGTGGATTAGGGTGGCGATCTTGAGTGGTGGGCGTGCGTCTCGTCCACAGTTTCATTTTGGAAGCATTCTGTTAACCCGGCCATTTTATTTCTGTTCTCCGGGCGTTCCCCTGGAACGTGAACTGACTCTGTAATGCCTCAAGTGATGGGCATGGGATACGTCCTCATGAAAGGTTTGGAATCGGCCTTTCTATTCTGTGATGGACCCAGCTGAGTTTGCACAGCTACAGTGCCAACCCCAGAACAAACGTACGCCGTAAGTCGATTGCGAGTGGCATCCCCCTTCCCATCCGTTGTCACGGCTCCAACCACCTAACTTTGTCTGATGGCAACGTGCTTTGGCTAACGGGATATGTCCCCTCATGTCACCCCAGGCAATGGCTCCGGATTTGAGAAAAAAGGTAGATGTGAACCGCACAACACGTCTCGCACAGGAACAGGAGTTGAAACGTCTGATAGAAGCACAGGCATGCTGTTTGTTCTTTATGTTCCTTCTATCACCGCTCACCGGTCATTCATAGACAAAAACACCTGAACCAACCGGGCCCATCTGGGCGGACACGCGAAGTCCCCGAGGGTGAATACGTCGGATATGACTGGATCCACGTTCGAGCCTTAGTATCGCAACAATAGTTTATTTGAATCAGCCACGATCGTGAGCTGCATACTCCTATCGGCTGGCTTTGTGTTCCATCAGGAACGGAAAGGCTCACAGTCTCGCTGGAGCCTGCAATGCACCACATGATCTCTGTCATGCCTTTCCTTTGCGGGTCGTTACTATCCAGGCGGCAATAGGTAGGAGCGAAAATATATCAGTCTTGGAGATCTATCAGTGGACGACGCATGATTGAGCTGGGGGTCCCAAAAGTCAACGCGGGATATCGTCGCTGGAAGTCTAACTTCCGAAATTCGTGAGAATAGCAGTAGATCTGCATTGGCTATCGAAGAAGAAAAGAGCTAGGTGATAGATGCTACAGTTAGTGTTCCTGCAGTGGGAAAGTAAAGAACAAGGAAGACATGGAGACCGGCAATAGGCTCGGAGCCGGGCATCTCTATCAATCATCTGGCAGACTACATGCACCACCCTCGAGTCTAGAACACCGGAGGGCCTTCCCAGGCTCATCCGGATAAAATCAGTGTACGGGAGCCTCACCCTTCGGACGGATCGACGATGGTCCGTCAGGTATTTCATGGTCAGGCGAAGGTGAAGAAGTCGTTCCTGACCTCACTAAATATCCCCAGTAGCATCGTCCGTTGTCCGACATAGCTCATCTGCATCCTGCGAACAATGGCTAGTTTGCCGATGATTGTCACATGGATCAGTGTATGCCCGGCCGTTGCCCACTACTAACGTTTCTCCCACCGAGTCTGCGGTGGTGGGTAGGGTTCCTAGTGTGGGGGGTTGTTCGATGCTGTGGGAGACGTCGTGTAGGTTGTCAACCGTAGTCCTAATGGAAGAGGAATGGTTTGTTTGACCTGATACCGGCGTCAAAGAACCGCTGTGGGGCACGGAGCTATCGCCAGGATCTCCACCTTGCAGCGTAGGAATTTCTGAGTTCGATGCGGTTGAGGCAATCGTTGCCGCATTTGAAGGACCCGCGGAGGCACTGTCTTCTGGCGATGGCTCCGCGGGAGATCGAGCGGTAGCAGATTCTTTCCGCTTCTTCTCTTCTTCCCTTCTCTGATGCTCCTCGTGTTCCAGTAAAGACAACCGCATAGCCTCCATCACCATCAGCTGTATGTGGAGATGAGAATGCAGGTCGGAACCTAAAGGACACTAGAGGCACCTCTTCCAGATCTTGTCCACCAAGACCGATTTGGCCGAGTAGTTGAGTGATATCAGAGGGTCCGTTCGCTCGTCCGCCGCGACGACGCCTGCTTCCGGCACCAGGGACATTTTCACTCTCTCCGTTGTCTGCACCATCGGTGCTAGGAAGTGTGTGCACCCGACCACTTGTTACCCCAACAGGTATTAGCCGATCTCCTACCTGGCGCATAACGATCCGCCTGTTTGCACGGCGAGCCACTGCTGCTCGCACTGCGGCCAACTTTGCCTCCCAGTCCGGTCGTATCTGGTCTATTTTCGGGATATAACTGGGCGGGCCACGAAAAGGCTCACATGGTTACTTACCTGTTGTCACAACGTCTGGACTGTCGTGACCGAAACTCTTGCGACGACGTTTCTGTGCGGATGATGATTCTGTAGCGTAAGGTTGGCATCCGCGAGGTGATTCTGCCCACGAAGGCTGTGTCTGTTGGGGAGGATGAGAATCACCAGTAGGTGCGATGGTTGGTGCAGGTACGAGAAAGAGTAGCATACTAACCATTCCCTCACTGCCTATACCGGCACGCCACGGAGGAGGCGTGTATACGATACCAAAATTGTCCTGCACGCAATACGGACAAGCGGCAGGTTCGGATACGAGATGAGTAGTCGTGGGTTCTATCCTCTTTATCTGTACGAAGCATTCCGTGCAAATGGCCTGATCGCAGCAACGCGAGTGGTTAATATTAGAAGGGTAATACTAATCGGAAGAGAAGTCAGTGGTGAAGGTGAGGCGTGAAACAAAAGCAAACAGACGCACAAGGAAGCATATTGGGCACTCGACAGCACCTCTATAGAGAGCAGCTTCAGGAATGCGGCAAGGTTCTTTGAGAGTAGAAGAGCGCCTTGCTTGGCTGGGAGGTTTCGAGCCATCACGAGAATCGGGATGAGTGGCAGGGTCAGTTGGATTATGGTCGGAGTCGGGGGCCTCTCTTCTTGCGGCTAATATCCGTTCGTCGTCCCAGTCGTCACTGTACTCTTCGAGCGGACGATAGAATGGAGCCAGCTTCCGATCTATGATGAACTGGGTTACGATAGCGTGATTCCAGTCTCTCGGACCTGTGTAGACGCCCTGCGGTGTGAGATAGCCATAGTCTACAGTATCGTCATTGTGAGGGCGTCCAGACGATGATCCCGTGTTGCCCATCCTGAGAGGCACTTGTGCTGAGGTCGTTTCAGTACTTCATGATTAGGTCATGCGTACAGGACGAGTTTGTTCGTGTTTGTGCACGTGACTGTAAATAGGCGCAAACAACAAGACCACCCTTTTGAGAAAGGGGACGCGAAGCACGTGGCCGCCTTTCCATTGACACGTACTCGTATGGCCGTCCTCGACGTTCCCTGGACGCTTACTGCGGACCAAATCCTGGAACACTTTGGCGTCGATCCTAGTACCGGACTGTCCAAGGATCAGGCTAGAAGGCATGCAGATATCTACGGAAGAAACGGTCAGTCGCACGCTTTCCCAGCGGTAACACATGGTCATCTCATGCCAGACCGTACTTTTCCCCAGAGCTCCCTGAAGCCCCACCCACACCGTTATGGGAATTGATTATCGAACAATTCAAGGATCAGCTTGTCCTCATCCTGCTCGGTTCGGCCGTCATATCCTTTGTTCTTGCCCTCTTCGAAGACCCCGATGATTCCACGTTGTTCGGTGCATTCGTGGAACCGGCAGTTATCCTTCTCATCCTCGTTGCCAATGCAGCAGTTGGCGTCATTCAGGAAACCAGCGCAGAAAAGGCCATCGAAGTGAGTAGTCAGCTGTTCTTTCGATCCATACCAGCCATTCAGCTCACCTGTGTATATTCTAGGCTCTGAAGGAGTATTCCCCAGACGAAGCCAAGGTTCTCAGGTCAGGGCAGTTGGTTCGTGTTCACGCAGTAGAACTGGTTCCGGGCGACATTATCTCCGTCTCTGTGGGAGATCGAGTCCCTGCGGACTGTAGAATCCTTTCGATCTCTTCAAAGAACTTTAGAGTCGACCAGGCTATCCTTACCGGTGAAAGTGTCAGCGTCAACAAGTCCTTCGACGTTGTCGAAGACGACAAGGCAGTTAAGCAAGACATGACAAACATGCTGTTTGCTGTAGGCTCCCTTACGCATCCCCTGCACTCTACTCTAATTGAGTTCACAAGGGTACGACCGTCGTCAATGGAAGGGCTCGTGCAATTGTCACGTCCATAGGCGAGAAGACTGCCATTGGTCATATTTACCACTCCATCTCCCAACAGATCAGTGAAAAGACTCCGCTAAAGCGGAAACTTGATGACTTCGGTGAAATGTTGGCAAAAGTGATATCCGTAATATGCATCCTCGTCTGGCTCGTAAATTTCCGCCATTTCTGGGATCCTTCCCATCATGGCGTACTCAAGGGTGCAGTGTACTACCTCAAGATCGCTGTCGCACTAGCGGTAGCTGCTATTCCCGAAGGTCTGGCTGCCGTCATCACTGCCTGTCTGGCACTGGGCACGAAGAAGATGGCACAGAAAAACGCAATCGTTCGCAACCTCCCTAGCGTGGAAACTCTTGGCTGTACAAACGTAATCTGCTCCGACAAGACTGGCACACTGACAACCAATCAGATGAGCGTGTCCAAGGTAATGATACCTCGTGTGTCTTCGGTTGCTGTCTGAGTCGAGCCTTTTCCTCTCAGTTTCTTGTGTTTGATAGTGATTCTTCTGCTCCGAGGGATTACGACGTTGAAGGCACTACTTATTCTCCTCATGGCGTGGTTAGATCCGCCGGTGGCAAGGGTGCTGGTCTCGCGTTGGACCCCATCCGCAAGCTTGCCGAGATTAGTGCCGTCTGCAACGACGCTAAGATAGTTTACCATGCGGTACGATTTTCAAGAACTGGCTGGGTGCTCGCTGACAGTCAATGCAGGAAAAGGAAACTTACCTCAACATCGGTGAACCCACTGAGGCGGCACTCAAGGTACTCGTCGAGAAGTTGGGTTGTGATGATCTTGAAACAACGAAGTCCCTCCCAACCCTGCCCCCTTCTCTCCGTGCTAGTGCCGTCAGCGGATATTTCGAACGTAATATCCCAAGGCTACATACCTTAGAATTCTCCAGGGATCGCAAAATGATGTCGGTTCTCGTCAAGTTGAATGGCGCCGGCGCACTCTACGTCAAAGGAGCTCCCGAGTTCGTGCTAGAGCGTTGTACTTCTGTCTTGGTGCATGGCAAGGTGATACCCTTGACAGCTGAGCTGCGCAACGTCATCCTAGCCCGGACACTTACGTATGGCACAAGTGGACTTCGTACACTCGCTATGGCCTACGTCAATGTCTCTGACCTAGATCCGTCTCACTACGAAAGCAATGGTCTAGAGTTTTATACCCGGTTTGAAAGAGATCTCACGTTTGTGTCTCTCGTTGGCATGCTAGATCCCCCCCGTCCTGAGGTTCGTCAGGCCGTGGTGAACTGCAAAGCTGCTGGTATTCGAGTGGTTTGTGTCACAGGAGACAACAAAGGAACTGCGGAGGCCATTTGTCGGAAAATCGGTATCTTTGGTGAGGATGAGGACTTAAGTGGAAAGAGTTATACCGGTCGTGAGCTAGACGAGTTAAGCCATGAAGAAAAGGTCAAGGCCGTGCAGCGCGCGAGTCTATTCAGTCGAACGGAGCCTGGCCATAAGAGTCAGCTGGTGGATCTCCTTCAAGGCTTGGGACTGGTAGTGGCCATGGTATGTTTATATTTCTTTCGCTACCGTTGTTAGGTGACAGTATTCATGCACCTTCGTCCTTAGACAGGGGATGGTGTCAATGACGCTCCTGCGTTGAAGAAGGCAGACATTGGTGTCGCAATGGGCAGCGGTACAGATGTCGCCAAGTTGGCCGCTGATATGGTACTAGCCGATTCGAACTTCGCCACAATAGAGCTGGCCGTTGAAGAAGGCAGACTTATCTACAACAATACTAAACAGTTTATTCGGTATCTTAGTACGTGGTTTCCTTGAACTCTCTCCGTAGTTGCTGAAGTCCTTCATAGTCTCTTCGAACATTGGCGAGGTGGTCAGGTACGAGAAACGGCTACTAAATGCCACCCCTTTATTGATGCTAACCTCCCCCAGTATTTTCCTGACAGTCCTCTTAGGGATGCCTGAAGCTCTGGTGCCCGTGCAACTTCTGTGGGTCAATTTAGTCACGGACAGTCTTCCAGCGACAGCACTAGGGTTTAATCCCGCGGATCATTCCATTATGAGGATGCCTCCACGAAATAGTCGAGAGCCTTTGGTTGGTAAATGGCTTTTCTTCCGATACCTGGTGGTCGGTTTCTACGTTGGTTGTGCTACGGTGTTCGGGTATGCGTGGTGGTTCGTGTACTATTCGGGGGGACCCCAGATTTCGTTCTACCAGCTTGTGGGTACCTCTTCAGTCCAACGCTGCACGATGACTTGACCAGACCTTCGTCATTAGACACATTTCCATCAATGCTCAGCATCGTTCCCTGAAATTGGATGCGAAATGTTCACCAACGAGATGTCGCGGCGTGCCACTACTATGAGTCTTTCTATCCTCGTGACAGTAGAAATGTTCAACGCTATGAATTCGCTTTCTGAAAATGAAAGTTTACTGCGTCTTCCGGTGTGGAAGAACCCTTACCTGGTAGCAGCTATTACGCTAAGTATGGTGCTACATGTCGGCATCTTGTACATTCCATTCTTCACGGTGCGTCGTACTTCTGGCGCCAGGGTTACTTGCTGTCATTCACACGTTGTCGACAGACGCTGTTCGCTATTTCCCCGCTGAACTGGGAAGAGTGGAAAGCGGTCCTGAAGATTAGCGCCCCCGTGCTTGCGATTGATGAGTTATTGAAGTTCATTACGGTTAGTTCACCTCCGCGGGATCTGCATGCAGTTCATGGGAGCCTAACCGATGGACACAGGCGACTTTCGTCGATCCGCCTACGAGAGTGGTGCTGAATTGAGTGTGTAGCATGGTCTTCCTACTCCCTGATCAAGTAACGATGTACTAGAAGCACCACGATTAGTACTTTGCTATAGGACATTTTGAATTACTTGAGTTCAGGGCCGAGCCTCGGCAATTTGGGGGTACAATACACGGTCTAGGCGCTCATCGTAGCCGAGACACATGCCACGAAATGTGTTGCCTTGAACGAAATAACCTGCTGGTATCCACACGCCTCCCACTTGCCTCGTTTTTCTGTCCGGTCCTTTCACAAAAGCTAGATAGACAAGTCACTCTTTCAGCAAGTTTTTGCATTGCAAGATCTTCACGCTCTCTACCTGGTCAACTGGTACAATGCAAATCTTTACTAAACTTTCGGTCATTCTCTCCATCTTGTTTTCCATCTGCTCCGTGACTCTTGGCCACGAACACCTTGGTAAGAGGACTCACCTCCGGCGTCATCACGATGACCTCGCCGTACGCGCTCCGGGAGACATGAAAGTCTGGAAACGCTTTGACAACGCGCGATTCACATACTACGCCGTCGGTCTCGGTGCTTGCGGACAGACCAATCAACCCAGTGACTTCGTACGCTATCAACTATCCAATAGCCTTTGTTCTACTGACCCCCTTTCTTTCTACTGATAGATCGTGGCGCTCAATTCAGATGTAAGTCGCTATACCCACTATGAATCGGAAGAAAGTGAATTGAAATGTGTGATTGTAGCAATACGGCGGGGGGCAGTACTGCTTCCAGATGATCACTATCACTGTCAATGGCAAGACGACGCAAGCCCAAATCATGGATGAGGTTAGTTTTAGTGATATTTTGTGGAAGCTTGGACTAATCGATGATCAAGTGCCCCGGGTGTCCGAACGAGGGTCTCGATTTCTCGGAAGGCCTGTTCACCTATTTCTCCGATCTGTCTGCGGGAGTTTTGTATGGCACATGGAACTTTGGCTCAGGTTCTTCCCCTACCACCTCTACTCCCGCCCCTCAACCGACGACTACTTGGCAAGCTCCGACATCCACCACGACAGTGCAAGCTCCCACAACAACGTGGACGCCCCCTACCACATCCACGACACCGACGTCCACTGGTACTTCCACTACTGCGACGACTACCAATACATCTGCATCGACAGTGGCGACTTCCACGACGTCAAACGTTCTTGCCGTTGAAACTTCCGCACCAAGTGGCGCCCAAGTCTCTACCAGCTCGGTCCTCAACGATCTCGACTTGACTTTGTTGGGCTTCGGTGGGCTTCTGGTCGCATGTAAGAACTAGCGACTGGGCTTTGTTGGTTGGAATGTGCTGGTTCCCATGGACAGCAGAAAAAAGACGATCCTTAGATTCCAAGTCTGGCTACTACGTATACCCGTATATCTTGTTTAAACCTCCTTATTCTTGCTAGGTGGATGCAGCGCTAAACTATCATCTATCACGTAGTCCTAGCGGTTACCCCGGTTGGTCTCTAGATTTTTTTTTCTTGCATTGATTGTTCCGGAGTGTGTTTCCGGGGTCACGGTGCCAGTTGGGCTACCAGTCGCAGCCTGTCAGAAAATATCCCGCAAGCGACGTTTTTCTTGTCTCTCTTCGAAGACGATTCCACTGCGTGTATACCCTTCCAACACGAACGCTGTATTCTCTACTACAGCAGTCGCTCTCTTGTGTACCACGTTCTTTTGACTCCGGCTCTCTACGAACCCACCCGCACCTAGTCCTATTTCCCATCAGTAGCGATGTGGCTCTCACCGTTTTGCAGTTTATTGTTCCTCGTGGCCTCTCTCGCAGTCACAGTCAGTGGACATGCGCCATCTTGGAGCAGGCGTCATCAGGAAGTTGCTAAGCGCGCTCGTGCTGATGTCGATCTCCACAAGCGGCAGACATTCACTAACGCTCGTTTCACTTTCTATGATGTTGGCTTGTGAGTACTCGACGCGTTTCGCACCATCAAAGGTGTAACCTTCCCTCTGCACTAGGGGCGCTTGTGGCCAAACAAACGTACCGAGTGATTTCGTACGTTTCCTTCTCATCAACTTGCCAGTGTCTTGACCGTCAGATGATCGCAGATCGTCGCACTCAACGTCGAACAGTACGGCAGCGGTTATCCTGGTCCTTATTGTTTCCAGACTATCACCATCTCTTATGGCGGGCAAACTGCTCAGGCAACTATTATGGACGAGGTAACCCTCAGACTTGCACGTCTGTGGATAGCTGCCAACTGACATGTTTCTAGTGTATGGGTTGCCCATGGGGCGGTCTAGACTTCTCCACTGGTTTGTTCGACTACTTTGCTTCTGCGTCTGAGGGCGTTCTGTACGGCACCTGGTGGTTCAATGACGGTAGCGGCGGCGGCAGTGGGAACACCCCCACCACATCGTCTACCCCGCAGTGGACTCCTACCAGTACTACCCCAGCGTGGACTCCTACGACTTCCTCTACCCCTCAGTATACTCCGCCGACTACTACAGACGTGCCCACTACTACGTGGTCTCCTCCTGCATCCTCGACTACCTCAAGCACTCCCCCGCCGACCACTACGTCAACTGTTCCTACAACTAGTGTCACTACGGATGCGACGTCGACCACACCCACATCGGTGAATAGTGTGGCTAGCGGGCTGGCCATTCCGACCGCCGCAGCAACTTCCGCGACTGGCTCCTCAGGTGCTATAGCCGAACTGAACAATGCGCTCATTGAGATCGGTGTGCTACTTTCCGCCTCCAAAGATTCCACGTAAACGAACGCTGTAATGCGCTGCTGTTTCCCTTCATTGCACGTGTGTGGTCTCGATTACGCGTCCTAACTTTTAATTATCACTTGGTTCAAATGGAGTTGTAGGACGTTCTCCTAACCTTTAAGCTTATTTACTTTTCGGACTGCTACTGTAGACAATTGTCGGTGCTGTTTCGTAAACGACTCTTGTCATATACCCCTATGTAGCTGCTTAAACAGGCGCACGGTACTGGTATTCCTTCGCGCTGGCTTGGCAGCTTCGTTACACATACGATCATCAGTTTACTACCAACCCAATGAGACTGAAAGCCTTCGTAAGTTACTCTCCTTGTAAGTACGGATGCTGTCTCGACGAATCAACGTTTATAAATTGTGCTTGACTACACTGGTTCATTCAAACGCCTTGACGAGTAAGGCCCGCAAGCCCCGTTGCTTGACCCATTTCAGGGAAGCCCTTTTCCCTGTCTTCTGTATTTCTCTCCGCAGCGAATTCTTGGACGGGTGCATAATTTGGCGCAGGGCCTTTTGGCCTTTGTGGCGCGTATCAACATAATCTCTGATGTTGATATGTACCTCCGATTTGAACACCTTACGCGCAGAAGTCAAGGTCGACGGCAG
The DNA here is from genome assembly GCA_024663475.1 of Pisolithus thermaeus. NCBI lineage: Eukaryota > Fungi > Basidiomycota > Agaricomycetes > Boletales > Pisolithaceae > Pisolithus > Pisolithus thermaeus. Next base: position 417,704 of record JANFAF010000008.1, read on the forward strand.
GTCACCGGGTGAGCGGATGCCCAACTCGACCATGAGAGCTTGCAACAGTAGTAGTTCGTCGTTACCCTCGGCCTGAGGATGGGTGATGTACCTTGGTGAAGAGTAAGGCTACTCACTCGGAACGGGTAACACTTATGTGGCACTTACCTTGAGATGAGTGCAGATGCCTCCTCATAGGAAGAGACACTTGTCGTCTCGGTGTGGGACGTGGATATTGTCTGTTCCCTTTGCGCTCTACGTCTACCCTTTCGTGCGGCATTCTGACGCTTGCGCTTGAGTGCCCGCTTGAACTTCTTTACACCGTCCTCAGCGGTCACATTCAAGCCATAGCCAGCAGCAGAGCAACTGTCCATGGAGAGCTCTCCAAAAGCGGAAGAAAGTTGCTCTACCTCTGAGTGGTTTATAACCCTCGGTGAGGATCTTGCAGCGGGGGCGGGCTTGCCCAGCAAGATAAAGTCAGCGTCCGAGTCGCCCTCGGAGTGTTCAATATAAACATCCTCGAGAGCGTCTTCGTCGAGAACAAGGGAAGGTGGAGAGGAAATTTTCTCTACTATGGAGAAGTGGCTACCATTGCAAATCTCGCTCGAAACATCGCTAGTGCTGAACATGGCGACGCAGACAAAGAGCTGTGGGGGGAGGCCAACGACGAGCGCTAGGGTACAGGAGGCTACCGGGTACCACCGCGTTAGAATTATTCAGGCAAAAGGATCAGTACAGTATGACTCGTTTGCAAAGCAAAGGGGTCGTGACAGCCTTTTGCCAGTTGCCCCTAATTTCACAAGCTTTTTGCCATTGGCGCCTTCGCGGAGTTTTACCACGACGAAGCGCACGACACGTAGTAGCATACACACGAAGCCCTCTCTCTAGGGTGCCCGTCGACGGAATTCACGGCTGGCCCCTCGACCGTACTCGGGTCTGGAGGGGATTACTCCGTGATATCAAAGACTAGTTTTATAATTTATACTAGTACGTACCAACGGGAAGCGTAACCCATCGGCATTTAATATTGCGGTATTAGGTACTACAAGCTCCTCAAGACTCGGGCGGTCCTCGAGACCCGAGGCACCAGCCAATGAACCAATTTCTAGCGTAAAAGTCATCTTGCATGAGACGTGCTTGATGTAATGTTGATCGTAAGTACTGGCTGACTACTACCGCGTCGAGGGAAAGGGTGTTTGATTACATCAGCAGATTAGATGGCTTACAATTGAGACCCTGTGCCCAACGTCTTCGTCCTTCTCCTCGCCTCTTTCATTCTGTGCGCCGTCGTCAGCATCTTCTTCTTTTCATATACTCACGCCATTATCTGCCGGTAGTGCTATCATTGCAGTCATGGAGGTATGTTACCGCGTTGCCCGACAATCACAGGTTGTAACCAACCCATTCCACCAGGGCCTACTTGACTTCTCCAGGGAATTTGACGTCTCCCTATTGGACAGGGTCGCTGTCGCATTCTACACGGGAGCTGGCCAGGAGGTTTGTCTTCATCGAATTCCTAGATCCGTCACATATAATGCTAATCTGCCGGCCATTCGCTTCTAGCAACAAATGGCTCAGCAAGTACTCACACAATTCGAGGAGCACCCAGACGCCTGGACGAGGGTTCCAGACATTATGGAGAGATCTACCTTTCCCCAATCCAAGGTAAACGCCTATTCCTAGGACTATGAACGATGACCGACTCTCGTCAAGTACATCGGCCTTCAGATCCTAGAGAGGCTCATTACGACGCGGTGGAGGACGCTCCCCGATGGTCAGCGTCAAGGTATACAGAAATATCACACGAATCACGCGCGTTTGTTCTAATCCCTTCGCCTCAAGGCATCCGAAATTTCGTCGTTGGTGTAACCGTAAAGGTGGCATCAGATGAGGCAACTATGCGGAAGGAGAAGACTTATCTCAATAAGCTCAACCTAGCCCTGGTTCAGGTGATTGAAATGTGTAGATCTAGCAATTCTGCAGCTGTCTCACTGTGTATTACAGATCCTCAAGCAGGAATGGCCCCACAACTGGCCAACGTTCATCACCGAACTTGTCGAGTCCTCTAAAACTAATCTTTCTCTTTGCGAGAACAACATGGCCATCTTGCGGCTGCTTTCTGAGGAGGTATTTGACTACTCGGCCGAACAGATGACACAAACAAAAATCAAGAACCTCAAGAATCAAATGTGTGGCGAGTTTAGCGAAATCTTCAAGCTGTGCTCTGAGGTCCTAGAGAGGCACAGAAGACTAGCTTGATAAGGGCCACTCTGGAAACTCTGTTGAGGTTTCTGAACTGGATACCACTGGGTTACATCTTCGAGACCACCATAATTGACCTACTGCTCAACCGAGTACGTGTTTGTATATGTTCTGTGTTCTCGCCAGACTGAATCGACCTAGTTCCTCGAAGCTCCCGATTTCCGCAACGTCACATTGAAGTGCCTAGCAGAGATTGCAGGTCTCAATGTTGGTCCAGAATATGACCCGAAGTTCGTAATTTTGTTCGCCATGGTCATGACGTCCGTGAACCGCATGATTCCACCGTCGACCAACATTGCCGCCGCATATGCGTACAACGTCAGATGCCGGTCAAGAGCTCGTCCTCAATCTTGCGCTCTTCCTTTGTAACTTCCTTTCAAATCATCTGCGCGCTGTCGAAACAGAAGCAAATCGTGATGTCCTACTCAACGCCCATTTGTATATGGTTAAGATATCTCAAGTCGAGGAACGAGAAATATTCAAGATCCCACTCGAATACTGGTCCAAACTTGTCGCGGAGTTGTACGACGAGATGCAGTCACTTCCTATTGGTGACAGCGGCCTTCTTATGGGCCTGAGTCTTGGGAACTGGCAGTGGAAACATGCTCAATGGCATGAACCTACGGAAAAATATCTATAGTGACGTCTTGAGCAACCTGCGTCTCGTCGTCATTGAAAGGATGGTCAAGCCGGAGGAGGTGTGTATCTCAGTGTTTTCTTTGGAAATTCTTACTTAACAGAATGGTAGGTTCTCATCGTCGAGAACGACGAAGGAGAGATCGTGCGGGAGTTCATGAAGGAGTCAGACACGATCGTCTTGTATAAACAAATGCGAGAGCTTCTCGTCTATCTCACTCATCTAGACGTCGTCGACACGGAGAACATCTTGACCGAAAAGCTCGCTAAGCAAGTCGACGGCTCGGAGTGGAGCTGGCAGAATTTGAACACACTTTGTTGGGCCATTGGTAGCATATCTGGCGCGATGAGTAAGTTGTAAACTCGACGTCCTGGTGGATATTCTGCTAAGCGTCTTCAGACGAAGAGACTGAGAAGCGCTTCCTTGTAACCGTCATCAAAGATTTACTTGGCCTTTGCGAGATCAAGCGAGGAAAAGATAACAAAGCAGTAGTTGCTTCAGGACATCATGTACATCGTCGGACAATACCCTCGATTCCTCAAGGCCCATTGGAAGTTCCTAAAGACAGTCGTCAATAAGCTTTTCGAATTTATGCACGAGACCCACGAAGGTGAAGTTGGTTTGGTTTACGAACTGCAAACAGCTAAAAACCTTCTGCAGGAGTGCAAGACATGGCATGTGATACGTTCATCAAGATCGCACAAAAGTGTCGTAGACACTTCGTAATGCAGCAGTCCGGCGAGCAAGAGCCATTTATCGACGAAATACTGCGGTTACTACACAGAATCACTGTCGACCTCTCACCACAACAAGTACGTTCACATGAAATCAGTCTCGTCTGAAGTCTGATCAAGTGCGACCTAGGTGCACACATTCTATGAAGCTGTCGGCTATATGATTTCTGCTCAGCCCAACAAGCCACAGCAGGAAAAGCTAATCGCGAAGTTGATGGAGCTTCCAAATAGTGCTGTAAGTAACCATTGACTTTTGGCCACTGCATCTTTTCTGACTTGGATCTTGAAGTGGGATTCCCTCATGGCTCAAGCCGCGCAGAACATGGATGTCTTGAGCAACTTGGACAACATGAAAATCTTGTCAAACGTTCTTAAGACAAACGTTTCGGCATGCACATCTATTGGGAGCTTCTACCTACCTCAAATTGGTCGCATATTCCTCGACATGCTGGGCTTGTATAAAGCTGTGAGCGGTATCATCAGCGAAACGGTTGCGCGCGAAGGTTGGTTATCACTTTCTTTGGTTCGGGAACTGGTTTTAACTGGTCGAGCAGGCACAATCGCAACGAAGACGCCCAAAATTCGGCAGTTGCGCACGGTCAAGAAGGAGATCTTGAAGTTGATGGAGACCTACATCAAGAAGGCAGAAGATTTGGAGGCGGTCAATACGAACTTCATGCCACCCCTGCTCGATGCCATCCTCGGTGATTACAACCGCAATGTGCCTACTGCTCGCGATGCAGAAGTCCTCAATGTGATGGCAACTATTACTGCTCGTCTCGGTGTACGTTACACTTTCAAGTCGTGCTATTGACATTCCTCACACTTTCTGTTGCAGCCTTTGCTCACCCCTCAAGTACCTGCCGTTCTCGACGCCGTATTTGAACCTACCCTCAATATGATCAACCAAGACTTCGCTGAATTCCCGGAGCATCGTGTTGGCTTCTTCAAGTTGCTGAGGGCTATCAACCTCAACTGCTTCCCAGGTTGTACATTCGCCAAGCTTGCCTCTACGTCTGCTGACTCTGCATTAGCGCTTCTCACAATACCACCCGCGCAGTTTAAACTATTCATGGATAGCATTATCTGGGCTATCAAACATACCTTACGGGATATTGCAGATACTGGGTTGAATTGTACGTTTTCCTTATGTTTATTCATTTATATCCAATTTTGATACCCCGGTAGTGTGCTTGGAGGTCATCAATAACTTTGCCAGTGCAGAACCGGCCGTGTGCAACGCTTTCTTCCAGCAATACTTCCTTAGCATCCTCCAAGACATATTCTTCGTCTTGACTGATGCAGACCACAAGAGCGGCTTCAAACTCCAAAGCTTAGTACTGGCACGGCTATTCCAACTCGTAGAGACGAATCAAATCCAGTCGCCATTGTTTGACCCCGCGCAGTTCTCTGAGCCTGGAGTTACGAATTCTATCTTCCTCAAACAGTATTGTGCCAACCTGCTGAAGACCGCTTTCCCTCATATGCATAAGTGGGCACACTAGCTTCTCTAACGGTGGATGCGACTCACTGATTACTTTGCCCAGCTCTCAAATACAAGTCTTTGTCACGGGGCTTGGAGAGTTCCACAGCGACATCAACAGATTCAAACTTGCGCTGCGTGACTTCCTTATCCAGCTCAAAGAATTTTCGTCCGGTGATAATGCAGAACTTTTCCTCGAAGAGAAGGAAGCCGAGGCTCAAAAGAAAGCACAGGAAGAAAGGGAGCTGGCGATGCGCATCCCCGGTATGCTCAAGCCGTCGCAGCTGGAGGACAAGGACGAGGATATCTCATAGAGTTATCGCAATAACTATATTTTTTTCTCTTTGCTCTTCGGGCCCACATGTGTTGGGCTTGCATCGTGCACATATCTTTCTCTTTTTTTTTTCCGCGTCGGTCCGGAGAGTGAACCGATCATCATGCTACCGTCACTTTTTCCAGTAACTCACTCTGCTATCGACCTTGTGTTTGCCCATAGTCTGATATATAATGTATTAGTATAGGTTGAGAAGCACGTACACGGTAATATAGATCGATGGTGGGACGTTTATAGACGCGCCCACTGCCAACATCAGATCGGAATATCAGTTCTTGACACAACGACCATCATGTTCCATAAGTGATCGATCCCTTTCTCTTGCCTGAGCTGGCATTCATGACTCCCTAGGTTTTCGTCGTCGACCGACGTGACGGGTCAAACGCCTCCCAAGTCTTCCGTACAGCGATCCATCAGGGCAGCAATACTTTCGCAATGGAAGATAGGAGCCGAAACGCTCGAGCAGATATGGCCGAAGAAAGAATCGTTGATCCACGTTAAATGGTGCGGTTCCACTTACCTCGTCGAATCTTTGTTTACGACAGCCTTGCGACAAGACAGCAAAAACCACGTCTCGATATACACGATTCATGGGGAACCGTTGTTCTTCCAACAATCGGATGGACCGATCTACCCTACCCTACGACTACTCCACAAGTGTAAGTAAGAGTCACAGGAGCATCTCGGGTACAGTGGGTCGCTAACTCTACCCGTAGATCCGTTCGTATTACCTAGAGTCGGCATCGATCGCGGGGCGATACGGTTTCTTCTATCCGGTGCCAATATGATGTGCCCTGGTTTAACATCCACTGGAGGTTATCTTCCACCGCCAGGAGAATGCTCTTCCCGCAGGGACGCCGGTGGCCATCTTTGCCGAGGGAAAGGAACATGCAGTCGCTGTTGGAGTCACGAAGCTTGGAACCGAAGAGATGCGAAAGGTCAACAAGGACGTCGGTGTGGAGGTCGTAAGCGCATTTAGGGGATGAGTTATGGAGTCAGCAGACGTTGTAGAGATCTGTACTACTTCGCGGTTCATCAAGGCAATATGTATGCCGGTGGGCTTGTGCACATGCGTATGCTGGGGGTGTGGTGGTCGAAATATATGTTTTCATCTCCGCTGGCGTAGATCTTCCAACGATACCCGTTAAACACCTTACTCTGCCACATATCACTGCAGGTTACCTCCTTACAATCAATGCAAAGCGATAAATTTGCATACGAGCCATTTGTTCGTGTCAATCCACGGAAGAAACGGAGGGGAAAAACTAACAAGGAGACCTTATCCCCCCTGGATCTCCTGAGACGCACGAAGGAGGACCTTTACACCGATGGCACCTGGATATCGGACTGCGAGGGTGAGCCATCCCCATCAAAGCCAAGGAAATGGAATTTCATTCCATTCTTGTGGCAGAGCGGTTAAGGTTTGCATTGTATGATATGTGCATCAAGCCCCGCAAAGTCCTCTGTCTTGGCCTTGGTAGCCCATCTGGGTCGCGGGACGCCCGGGCCCAGCTCGCGCTGTTGAGCCGGTTATGCTCCTTTGCAGACATAGTGCGTAGACGAGGTGTCTCCCGATAACTCGGCAGGGGCCGCAAGTTTATACCGCCTTCTGCGGGCTGAACATCCTTCAGGGCCTGATGAACGTTTGCCTATACGATCCGGTATTCACGGATGCAGATAAGGATCTTTTCCGGGCACTCGGGATGAAGTGTATCGATGACAAAAAGGTACGTGCGTCCTTTCTCGCCCCAAGTGCCACCGCTGCTGACATTTGACGTGTGTTACAGAACGTGCAGCATTCACTAGACTGTCCAACAATACTGTATATGCCACATTGTGACCTGGTGCTATATGAGACGGTCCTCCGTGCTAACTGGTCACGCGAGCGCTTGTGTAGCATGGTGTTGGTGGCCAACAATTTCTATGATTACCTTGAGTAGTGCGCCTCCTACCCTCTGACATTGTATGGCATCTCATCTAACTGGTCTTCCTTTGTCCAGTAACGCCATCTCCAAGCTCGAAGCAGAATACCCGTGTTTGACGCGCTTAGGTACGTTATAGCACAATGATCTCAAGCCATGTCCTCACGAGGCTGCGGCCAAACCACAGCACCCATCATCGAATCTTGTCCTCTTCCTGCGTCAGAATCATTCTCGACGGCATTCAACAGCCTTTCAGTCCAGTACGCGAAGCGAACGGCCCTTTCGGATGACGACACTTTCTGGGAATTGCCATTGGCGCGAACGCTAAACGCCGTCGTTGGAGCAAATGAGATACCAAGCCAGGATACGGGTGCGCTGTAAGACCAGTCCTGGTTTATACTTCAACCCACTGGTAACACAACATAATCAAAAGAACATGTACTGGTAATTTCCCTGGAAGGCTTTACGAAGAAAACAGAGATATAGTATACACAGGAACGAACCGCATGGAACCAGTCAGCGCAAGATGGATTAGAGTATTGACATAGAGAACTAGCACTCTTGATAGACATGATTATACGATGAGAGGTTGTCTTCGTCGGGGAACGGGAGTGGGTCAAGCTCAGTAGCGGTCGAAGTAAAAGTCCGTAGTGCGAATATACACATGAGGCTGGGAGCTCGCCTGCCGACGTTCCCCTTGAAGTCGGACGGTATTTGGATCTGCAAAGCATAGCTCTGAAGAGCGGTACAGCGACGGCGTAGACGGCGCGTCAGACTCGTCGTCAGAAACGTCCTCTATGGCCTCCGGAAGATCATCTAACTCGTCGATATCATAGTAAGGAAGAGCATCATAGGCAGACGGGGGTGAAATAGCAGGAGACTCAATGATAGGACCAAGTTGATAGGGACGAACGAGTGGGGGATGAAATGGTGGATATGGCACAGGGTAAGGGTGACCGACGGAGGCAGCACAGTAAGCATTTTGGTTCAGCAAGTCATCAGAGGATGACATGGGGGAGGCAAGGGGACTGAGTGGCAAGTCGTCATCGTCTTCGGCGGGGATGCCCGGAATGTCGCTGTCTGGCCCGAACTCGTCCTCTCCACTGTCGCACAAGGACTCTAGGAGGGAGTCGAGCCATTCAGCTTCAGGGGAATGCATGTCAGTCGCACCACGAATAACCAGATCACTAGCATCTGGGAACATGAACGAATCGTTTTCCTCCACTTCACTCTCACTCGCATCCTTACCCTCGTCACGTTCAGCGGACAGAGCGCTTGAACCGGTTGAGAAAGGCGTTGCAGGTGGTGGTGGACATGGTTGGAAACGGAATATTGAATTCTTCAAGAGTACCCAGCGATGGAGGTTGCAGGTGTCCCTTCCACCTACGGCCGCATGAAGTTTATTGCGGGCCATTGTAAACAAACTGAACGTTTCTGCGGACATGTACAAGGGGTGAGTTTTGGGTAAAGTCGAGGACGTGTGACAGCTGGCGCGTGACGACGGGTATCAGTGTGGGTGGTCTGGAAGGGACGTGAGCGGGGAAGGAGACACATACGGAAGGTGTTCGGAGTGTTTTTCTTTTTGGTTACCGGTGTATGCGGTATACGATGAAGGGTTCAAAGAGGATGGTGCCGTTGTTGGATTTACGGGCGAGTTTGTCGACCATGCTTCAGGGTGGAGGTACGCTGCGGTGTGGCGAGCGGACGCAGCGGGGGGGACGGGAGGAGGAGAAGGCTGTCGGTGTCACTGTCGACGGTGTTGGAGTGTGGACATGGTGGGAGAGTGGGCGAGGGGACGAGAGGAGAAGGCGTTGCCCGAGTTTTATATAGTTCCTTTTTGAAATTAGAATTATTACCGGGCCAACGTCGCGAACGTTGTGACTCGCCACTTCGCCGTGGAGCAAACAACGCCACACATTCACCACCGACTGATCACAACGTCAACATGCGCTCGTGGGTCTGACATTCTGATATGTATGTGTGTGCGTATGTGCGTATGTACGTATGATACCAGATGTCCATTCATCCCTCGTCCATCCGGTCGTCCCCCCCCTCGTCCGCCTTGACGGTCTCGATAAGCTTTTTCAGCTTGTTGACGCTTTTCGGCGACATGTCACGTGCAATGGCGAGCCATTGTGCCGACTTCACCTCATCGCCCATAAGTCGGTACACTTTTGCGAGCTGGAACACGACATTCGACTCTTCGGGTGAAGAATCCCGCAGCTTGTGCAAATCTTCAGCCGCGTCCTGCGAATCCGCGATAAGGCTGTAAGAACACGTCATATTCTGTGGTGGTGGGGCCCACCTTGTACCGCTTCATCGAGATAAGGATTTTCGCTCTTCTATACCGAACGAGCGCGTTGTCCGGCGCCACCCGTACAGCTTGATCAAATAGGGAATGTGCCGCAGCCTTATCGTCACGTCGTTCCACCGTCTGCAACGAGTCACTTCTTGCCCACCAAAACGGGGAGATGTCTGCCACCCACCATGCCAACACATCCGAGGAGCACCGCGTTTCGAGGGTGTATCTCCAGTGCCTTGCGATAGTGATACTCAGCGAGTCGGATTTTGCTCATGCGCAGATAGCAAGTCCCCAGTCCATACCTGTCTATCATATCAGCAGAGCTCTGCCATAATAGCGCCCGGGCGTCAAATACAACACCGGACCGACGTACCAAGCATTGTAATGTCGAGGGTCTGCACGCAGCGCTCTTTGAAAAAATGAAATAGCCTTGTCGACGTCTTCGTCGAGAAACTCGTGCCCACTCAAGGTGTATGCATACGCACAACAGGGATCCAGTTCAGGCCGCCCGCCGAAAACATGTCAAGGCTTGGGAACGTTCCTTTTGCAAAGAAAATAGATTACCGCTCGCAATCCAGGCCTGCGGTGAACACGCGTCGATATTCATTAATTCCTGTGCCAGATATGAAAGGTGCACGTTGCGTTGCAGGTGCCACAATAAAGTTGAATACACCTCCATATCGTCCAGCCGATAAGGCTCGAGATCCCTAGCAGCCCTGAACGCTCGCTCAGCCTAATAAAAAGCCGCATGCCACATCCAGTCAGTCCGTCGGCCGGATGGAACATCACACGCCATGAGGGAAGGGGATTTACGTACAGAAGCATACTCCAATCTCTCATAGTAGGCCCGGCCAGCCATAGCCAGCACCCACGATGACTGCTGGTGTACAGGAGGCATCTGACCGATCTCCGCAAGACAGGTATAGCAATCATATACTGACAAAGCTCGTGTAGCTTTGGCAAAATGCCGCATCAATCATAGATATAGTAGGCAGCCAATTCCACTTCAAAGGCTTCTTGAGCTGCCTGTTCATCTGCAGAGGTCCAGTTGTTCGGCCCCGGGGAAACCTCGGAAGGTGGTGAGTTGGAGGATGCAACCTCGGCAGCGGGGGCAATAGCATCGTCCGTCGAGGTCGGTCTCCACAGAACGAGATCTCGAGGTCGTTAGCTGGCGACGTCGTTCTCGGACAGGTGGATGCTACAAAACACGTAAATATATGTACAGGGTCAACAGTCCCATGCAGAAACGCAATAGAAACACCAACTTTTCCGGATGCTTTATTAGATGTGCCACTCAACAACCGTGTGCTTCTCCGCGGTCCAAGGACAGCGTTCCCGAGGTTTCGCTCATTCTTTCCAGTCCCGATGGTTGTCTTAGAGTTTTGGACGGGCTGAGAACGGCAGCTGGGTGATGAGAAGATGTTAGCAAATGTCAAGGCCGGGCGGGCGCGTGCCTTTTTCAGAGCTTCGTCTACTATCGCTTTCGATGTCTTGGTCTTTGTTGCTTCGATACTCCGCTGCCGAGTTGTGGGACGCAAACGCTTCTGTACCGGACCAGACTCATCTGTCGAGGAAAGCGGCCGGGCAGGCAAGTGTGATGGTCCCTGCTGGAACATTTCCTGCACGACTATGACGCACAGCAGGGTTGAAGGAAGGAGTTTTCAGTAGGGAAGAAAGAGTCATTGGCAGCTCTGACGACAACAACCATCATAAGTGTCTAGTACAAAGCACCACAGCCGGATGATAATCTTACAAAGGATCTCGTGGTCCATCCGAGAGTTCCATTCGAAATGGCTGAGGGACGTTTTTACGAGCTCGAAGGAGGTTATTCTGTCCGGCGTCAGGGACGAAGGGCCCAGTTGCAGTGGCAGTCGGCCCTGGTTGTGCTTTTATCGGTGGCGGCTCTTCAGGAGCTGTTCGCCTCGTCGGTATGGGCTTGGGGGGGAAGATCTCGTCGACTTCAGGAGCAGTCCCTGGTGGCAATATCCAGTTATGAGGCTACCAGACTACAGCACAGAGATAGTTACCAAGGGAACAAAGTCCTTCAAAGGCCTCCCATAACATCGGAGCAAGCGATAGCGCTTGTGAAAAGCTAGAAGTAGCTTTCTCGGGCATATTTCCCTTCATGGCGAGTATGCCAGCCCGACATCGAAGGGCCGCCTCCTCTGAGAAAGCACGCATCGTGCGAGAGCTCATCGTGGCTACGCATCGTTCATTAGAACAAAACGACATATCCTCCTAGGTTCATAATCACCCACATGACAGCAGGTCGCCCGAATCCTGCAAACGAGCCTCCAGAGCTTCACGTGCCTGGCGATGTCGTCCAAGAGCTGAGTAGCACTCTGCCCTGATCTCCAAACAACCATTGCACCGTGTTTGTTCCGGGTCGCTTACAACCTTGAGTGCAGAATGCGGCCGTCTCGAACGGAGAAGTGCGGTGGCATATAGATGACGTGCGTCATGGTTGTCCATATCCAAGGCATAATATCTTTCGGCATAGAACAGGGCGGACCGGGCGAGCTCGAGGTCGAGACACGTCCATATGAGCGATTGGAAACGCTGCCCGATGAGCGGGGAGGACGCGACGAAGTCCGTGGCTTTCGAGTCTTCAGTTGCTGCATGACTAGCGTTCAACATCAGAGAACTACCCGTCACCGCCAGATCGTGCAATATTCCAGATCCGTCGTCGAAGTAGGGCTTGATAAGATTTAAGAAATAGGGAAACTCGTTCAACTCGAAATAACGGCGCGAGCTTGCCAAGCGGCCTCTCGGGGTGGAAACCAACCGCGCGCCATACATCACGTGATCCAGTGTATTTTTCAAGTCACAGCCCGAAGGTCGTCCATGACAGTACTAACAAGGTTACACGTAGATCGTAGGTAAAACAAAGAGAATTGACTAATGACCGTGTGCATCTGTCTCTGGCTTTGGTTCTGAAGTAACAGGCACCAATCAATTACACCGCATACACCAACAAGTGCATACGTACCTGGTGCACATTGAATTGCGTCGTCAATCCGTAATAACGAGATTGCCGCCTCATATGCCGACTTCAAGCTCTTTACTTTGCTCAGCGTAGGTTCGAGCACGCCAGCAGAGACATTGTCTCGGACGTCCCCTTCAAGAGGTCAAGTCCATAACGCAAAAGTACCTTCTTTGGATCGCCGGCCGGGGCATTCTGTGCCGCATTGTGATAAGAGCGGAGCTTTGCAACGAGTTCTGTCGAGTCTTTGGCAGCATTCACTGCAAGCTGCTTTGGTATTGTTAACAAGGCAGTGGCAAACTCGGCAATGGCCAGTTGCTCCCTTGAACCCTATCATACCGCATTTAGGTTTGTACTCGGAGCGTGCATTCTAAAGCGAACATACCAGAGTAGTCGCAAAGTTTTCTAAATATACGCTGAGTGCAGATTCAACAGCACCACCGCCAGGGACGACGGAACCACTCTCCAGTGTTCGCTTGATGACTGACAAAGAGTCGTGTAGCGCTCTCTCCATCTCATCAAGCATGTAGTCATTTGCACCACGTAAAATGATAGATGCCGAATTGACGACCTTGGTGCCCTTGATGAGGATCAGTTCATCGTCTGAAATTCGTTCTTGGACGACCTCGTCGGCCGTGCCAAGGTAGCTAGATTCATACGTCTCCTCTCCCTCTAGGTTGGCTAGACTTGAGACCAAGGTACCTCCCGTAGCCTTGGCGATGCGACGCAAGTCCTCCTTGCGGCAACGACGTACTGCCATTGCGCCTGCTTCAACAAATTCCTTAAGACATAAGTCATCAATGCCCTTGGTGGTTAGCACGACGTTCGCTCCTGCTGCCAGTATTTTGCGGATGCGCTCCAAAGTAATCTCTGCTTCCCTGCATGGATTTAGGAAAAGCCAGGATTTACGAAAAGATCGTACCTCTTCCTGATCTCCTCGAGTTGCTCCGGATCCTCCACGAGTATTTGAATACCGAGTTGCATGCGAGCTTTTTGAAGATTTATATCAAGACAGGCAATTTTGGCGTTGGAGATGCGTTTTTTCATCGCTTGGATGGTGTGTCAGTTGGGAGATGCTTAACATTGGTGTATAAGGAAGCACCTTGACTTGCAACTGTACAGTTAAGTGCGTATCCCTGAATAAACAGTGACTCCCTTGCACTCTTGCCGTGGGCTTTCAGAACGTTCACGGCTTTGACTGGGTACTTAATATCACCGCGAGGGTTTATGGATCTGACAGAAAGCATAGCGTCGACAGCCATGGGTGCAAATAAATCGTCGTCGCTGAAAGAGACTCAATCAACGAGAGGCCCTAGGGGAAACAAGTGCTGGCGATGCGTACTTGGCGAGAATTTTGCTTGACATGCTCGTTTTGGCAGCGTTGACCAACGCGTCTCTTCCAAGCGCGTCGACCTTGACGCTCAAATTGTCTTGCATGAATCGGACAGCTTCCTTGCAAGCGAGGCGATAGCCAGTAATGATGGTTGTGGGGTGAATCCTTGCCTTGACAAGTTCATTGGCGCGTCGAAGGAGCTCGGCAGCAATGATAACTACGGATGTTGTACCGTCTCCGACTTCTTTATCTTGCTTTTGTGCGAGGTCGATGAAGACCTTTCCTGCAGGGTGTTCGACCGACAGCAGAGAGAGGATTGTGGCGCCGTCGTTCGAGATGGTGACTTCCTAGTGGATAGTAAGCATCGATCTGTGCAAAGAGCGGAGTTGCATACGCCGATGTTATCGACAAGCATCTTGTCTAAACCCAGGGGGCCCAGAGAACTCTTGACGATGTTGGCAATGGATAGTGCAGCAGTCACTATTGATGAAAAGAAGAAAACAAATCAGGTCAACTTGGATTGAACTGGAATTATGTTTTCTCGCCATTTTGATCACGAATGTCCTGGCCAGAGACTCTGTCCCCACCCAGGAATGCGCCAGCCCTTGGATCGCGTTGGAACATGTCGGTTCAGTGTCGTTGAGTGTCTAGCGGCACTTGCTGATCAGTATGGATTACATAATATTTTCCTTATCGGGAAATGTCGGGCATAACGTCGGAGAGTCGGGCAGGCCAACACATATCTGATGCAGATGGGTGGACACTATGTCACCCCCAAAGCGTCGGATATCCTACGTCGTACCACCCCCAGCAGACCATGTGCCACGCCTTAAGCTACCGCCCATTGGCATTCCTCGACATGGCTCGCCACAGCCTCTCATCATCCCTTCACAATTCCCACCGGAATGTTTCGACGACCAGTTGGTCCACGATCCTCATCCGAGACACAGGCTTGGCGTCATGGCCCTCGCACTGGACTCAACCACTCAGCTAGAACAACGAGCTGCACCGGAAGGCATACTATACACAGGAGGTCGAGACGGCCAGGTCATCTCCTGGGACTTGGGTTTCTCATTCAGAAAGAGGCGCGCTCAGCCCCATAGACATCCGAACAGGTGGGAACGGTTGACTAGCATGGATGATGAAACGTGGGACGACAATGCGGAAGAAGAAGAAGAGCGCCGTGATGGTGACATATTGGGAGATGTGAAGGAGAGTGGTGCAAGGAGGTGGAAAGACAAGAGCAACAAGGGCGGGGAAGTGCCATACGAGCACCAATGGGAGCTTGACGTGGATGCACACGAATTCCCTTTGGTACGCCAATTTCTGTCAGTCCTCGACGCCTAATCAAACCCGATGATCACACACAGCGACCCCAGTTTCGACAATGCGTCCAACTGCACACGGATTGGATCAACGACATACTTCTGTGCAATTACAATCAAACAGGTCTCGTCGCCTTGCATTTATGATTATCCATTACCCCAACTCTGACGTGCCCCGCCTGTAGTCATCTCCGCATCGTCCGACGGGACCGTGAAATCGTGGAGCCCCCACGCGGGCACTTCACGGAGCCTTCAACAATCGGCTTTCACGCGGATTATGTCCGATGCCTCGCGTTAAGGTGACTCGAACAAGAGTCTTTTTATCGAATCCTGAATTATCCTCCCCTATCATAGTCGTGAACGGAATTGGGTTGCCTCGGGATCGTTTGACCGGACTATCAAACTTTGGGATCTCACCCGCAGCTCATCCATACCGGAACCCCTCTTGACGTTGAATCCGCCTGACCTAGCTGCATCTAAAGCATCTGTGTACTCTCTGGCGGTAGACCCTTGTGGGCACGTTGTTGCCAGCGGCTCTCCGGAGCGAGTTGTCCGCATGTGGGATCCCCGTGCGGGAAGCGCATAGGGAAACTTGTTGGACATACGGACAATATTCGTGCGATATTAATATCCGAAGACTCGAGATATGTATAACTCTCAAACCTCTCTCTATGACGTACATCTAACGTTAATTCAGCTCCTGACCGGCTCCGCAGATGGTAAGTTCCCTGTGGTCTCTACATACTATCCACTTAAATTCCGGCAGGTTCAATCAAGCTTTGGTCGCTTGCTTCTCAACACTGTTTGTACACCTTTACATATCACACAGACTCTGTTTGGGCTCTACACTCATCACATCCATCATTGGAAGTATTTTACTCAGGAGATAAGTCAGGCATCGTTTGCAAGGTAGACTGTGGAAGACTGCGGAGACGTCTCCGACGGTGTATGCATCGTCCTGTCGCGAGAATCAAGTAGTGAGACCGGCGATGGTGTTAACAAAATTGTCACTGCCGACGACGGATTACTCTGGACCGCATGTGGAAGTTCTACCGTAAGCCGGTGGAGGCTTCCTAGACGCGTTCACAGGCGCTCTATGGAAGACAGTGGAAAGCCAGCGGTTGATCCCTTAACTACTGTCGGACGAAGGAAGCGCGTTTCCCTAGGAACCGATTCAATTTGGTTACCGTCTTCGCCGTCACACCACCTCGGTATGTTCCTCCTTTCAGTAGACCAGTTGCCACTCACCAAGTGACAAAGGCCGGAAGGACGAAATTTCCTTGTACCCAGGGGTCCCGTGGACAGCTTTGGTCCAACTCACCTCCCCGAACGGTCCTTATTCCTCTTCGTCGTTTGTGACGAAAGCTCATGATGCAGAAGTGGCTACTCTTTACTCCGCCGCGTCCATCGTTTCTGTTCCAGGGGGATCATCAGTTTTCGGAACATCATTCCAGCAATCCTCAACTATCCCGCCATCGGGCATGCTACGAAGCATGAGGAGTTTGGCTTCAGTGTCAAATACAGAGCATGATCTGTCGCATGACATCCGCGCACTTCATGAGATACCCGAGATAGCTCCCGACGCTGAACCATACAACGTAGCACCTGAATCTGTCATGCCAGGTTCACGCGGCCTCGTGAGAGCAATCCTGCTCAACGACCGCATGCACGCTCTAACAGTGGATACGAAAGGTGAAGTTGCGGTGTGGGATATCGTCCGCGGCATCTGTCGTGGGAACTACACCAGGGAAGACGTTCGAGCTGCCAGTCGGTGTGGAAGTACGAACGGCAGTGCACTTTCGAAAGGTAGCGGAAGCGCTCTCGGAGAGAGGGACAGGAGTCCCAGGGAGGCGCTCGAAGTCGTCCGAGAACGAATCGAGGGAGAAGCCGTCATCTCATCTTGGTCATCCGTGGACACTAAAGCTGGCGTGCTTACTGTTCATATCAACGAGAGGTGTTTCGAGGCCGAAATTTATGCCGATGAAGCAGGTTTTGAACTCAACCTTTCTAATGACGACCAACGGAGTGAGTTAAATTTTCTCCTTACTGTTCGCTGCCGACGTTAACATAGCACACGTGTTTTACACGATTTAGTCAATATAGGGAAGTGGGTATTGCGGAATCTGTTCCTTGGTTTCATTCGAGAGGAGCAGCGAATTCGCAGGAGGCGGGAGGGCAACGTTCCGGATTCGAACTTCGTTGCTTATACAAATCCCCATCGCGATCCAGTACCCACACATGTTGACATTCACCGTGATACGTCGAGTTCTACCGGAAGGAACTCCTCTTCAGAAGTTTCTTGTCGGTCATCCCCTCGCACAGCTATCAGCACTGTAGTCTTTACATCGCCGTACGCCGCACCAGCTATCATTCCTTCCGTTCCAACAATCACGAAGGCTTTACCACTATTGCCATCCATGATTCCCTTGGCTACTTCCAATGCTTGTCAATCCCAAGTCCCTGTGGCTCAAACACACACTTTATCTAGCGATCGAACTCCCGTGCCCATTCAGACTCATGGTCTCGACGCACCACCGCTGCAAAGTGCTACTCGTGATGGTGATTATTTCACTTTCCGCTCCCAACACCCATCTGCTGCGAATGTTGTAGCGGCTGCAAGTGAATTACCTGGTAGCAGTGGCCCAAGCAGTCCCACAAAAATGGGTCCCGACAGTCCAACATCGGCCACTCCGAACACCCCAAATATGGGAGGTTTCATGGGCCTGTTCAAAAGCTTCGGTAAAGTACCCGGCCGGAAGTCAATTACCGAAGCCACCCCGGGTTCCCCGGTGGTGGGGAGCACCGGGAAGGATACCCCCACCCTTTCCGAGGTATTTTAGTAGTTTCTGTCAGGGAATACCCATTGATGACGCTTCCCCGTAGGAGCATGGGGTTAAATTGGCAAAGACACCTGCACAGATCCTCCTCTCAAACCCCCTCTCCCCTCCGTCATCCAGCGAAGTACCGACACTCGCTTTACCGCCAAATATGACTGTCATGATATCCGATGAGTATTATCCTGGGTGGAGAACCGTGTATAGGAC
Source organism: Pisolithus thermaeus (assembly GCA_024663475.1). NCBI lineage: Eukaryota > Fungi > Basidiomycota > Agaricomycetes > Boletales > Pisolithaceae > Pisolithus > Pisolithus thermaeus. The sequence goes on from JANFAF010000008.1 coordinate 436,042, forward strand.
AAGTGTCTCGAACATGTCTGATACGTATACGTTGGAGGAAACGTTGCCTCTTTGGCTGCTAGAATATCTCCTGATGAACCGGGCACCGCCACCTCCTAACGTCAAGCTCAGTTTCGTCCTCCTACCCTGGCCCAATCTGGAGCCTGGGGGTGAACAATTACCAGAACTTCTGAACTCGTACGTATTTGGTCTCGTATCTGACGGCTTTTCTAAGTACATGCCGACGACTGACTGGAATAGTGCACAATCAAAGCTGACTGCGAGTAGATTTCTCAGAGTGAGAAAGTTGGCTCATCATGTATGTGAAAGCCCTTTGTTGTCTTTTCTTGGCTTTGCTCACTATCAGCGTAGGTACAAGAAAAATTGGAGAAGCTTTCGGGCCAGCCCGGATCGCCAGCATTGTCCCTCTCGCATTTGGAACTAACGATCACCCAATAGACAGTATCGAGCGAGAGCTGAGGAAGTCTACGAAATCCTATGCAATGACTCGGTACTTCCACTGGACATGACATTGGGCGCTGTGCGGCACTACTTTTGGAGACAATCTTCCGAGCTGGTCATGCATTACCGCTTGCGCAAGCACCAGTCAACATACGGTGATACCAATGTTCCGTTCATCAGTAGAGAAGGAACGACTGCGCATCCTTGAATTCATCCAGCAGCCTACTGGAGACCACAGCTACTTGCGCATACTGGGTAAACAGGTAAACGTATTCATTACAATTAACTTAGTGACAGCTATACAATACAATAAGTTTGTCGATCTTCCAACGCCCTTGAGTTGCACCAGGTACCGAACCAGCTAGATAGATTGGGTTACGAGGTAGTTGTTGGCAGCGAGCTCGAGAATTCCATCTGCCTGGGTTCGTAGTCCAGCCCATTGATCGGAGTAGTCGCCTAAACGCTCTAAGGACTGCTGAGGCACACGGTCGCTTGCCAGGGCACTCGTTGAGCATACTTCTTGCAATCTGTAATAGCTCTGGAATGCCATAACCAGTGGCCTAGCATACAAACGACATCACCACGCGGGCCAGCAGCCGAAGGGTAACACCCACTTGGCACGCTCTGAGAATTAGCATGGCTAAAGCCCATATGTCTACCATGTAGGGATCGCTGGCTTCTCCACGCTCAAGTTCGGGGGGTATTTCTGTTCCTCGAAGAGAGAAGACTTGAGGGCCATCGATGTCAAGTCTTCGGCTTAACTCGTAGTCTATGCAGGCGTAATGACCGCGGTAGTCGGTAACGAAGTTGTATATGGAGATGTCGAGGTGTACGATGTGATACCTGTGCAGAAAGACGATGTGCTAGCACTTGTCAGCTGAACGACGTTCGCAGAAGTACGCCCATTGCATTCACCTCGATGCATTGGTGAATAGCTGATAGGAATTCATGCATAGTGGCTGGCAGACGGGATAGCAGGCACGAGGACCACTCTTCCATGACAACAAAACAAATTCCATCCGTGGGGACGTCGAGAAAATCGAAGATCGCTGCATAGACCCCACATATGTAGCCACTACCATTTGGAGAAAAAGGAACCAAGTCGCCTACGTATGCAATGATTCATGGGATCCCTTCGCAAGGCTGGCGAGGATATATATCGTGCAACATCCAGCTCTCTGCTGAGTAGATTGACGGCCTTTATCACCAGCTTCTTCCCGTCTTTGTGGCGGGTAGCTCTGAAAAGATTGTCGGGCTGAAAGACCTCAGGCACCAAAAATATACTGGTGGTAATGACTCACATACCAAGCCAGGATCTCCGCACAACGCGTCTTCATCCTGCAACGCGCAATGCGCGACGAAACGCGGGACTCGTGCTATGTCTGTCATTGTCGAGATAATAATCCTTGACATCTCGTGCGGTCTCGAGGTGATACCCATTACGCTCGAAGACGTTGCGGTACTTTGACCAGTCAGGTTTGAGGCGACTGTTGATTTGTTCTTCATCAAACGACAAAGTGGTCGAGGACGAAGACGGGGAGGAGCGCGGGGACTCGGAACGCTCTCTAGTGAGGAAGACATGGGGGGAGTCGACACGGTGCTACCGGAGGGTACGGAACTCCATGAAATAGGTCCCCCCCTCTCCTCCCCCCTGGACGTAGGAACAAGGGAATTCGTTGCTGAAATGGGGACACGGAAAAACAACACCTTGGATATTACATTGAGATGAGATGGACGAGTCCAAAGTAGCCAAGTTTCCTCCACGGACCGCATTGCAACTTTACCATAGGGGGCAAACAGCAGACACGACACTCGGAGGTTTTGCTACGCTGCTCGAATAAGGGAAGCGTTTCCTGTGAGCGGAGTCACGTGCACCTGCAAGATTTGCTATTGCCGGTGGCAGTGCCGAAAGATACGTGCGATGCATTAAAACTCTGTGCTCTGTATATACGCGATGGAGGAGGAGACAAGGGGAAAGAAAGCAATATTCATAGGAGGGCTCGCAGAGGACGTGAACGAAGCCGTCATATACGAACATTTTTCACCCTTCGGTGCGTACGCTCCTCCCTGGCAGTCTGTCCGGACATACATACTATATATCTCTTCGGACAGGAGACATCGTGGAAGTGCAGCTTCCCTCGGCCGCAACAAATCCAGCTCAGGAGACTGGTATGTCTATGCTACGACGTTCGTCTGCACACTGCAGGACGCGTGCCCATGCCTTGCTTTGCAGATGCAAAACACCGCGGTTTCGCCTTCGTCACTTACTCTTCCGCCGCTGATGCTCTGGATGCAATCGACAATATGGACCTCAACGAACTTCACGGAAAAGTCTTGAAGGTCAACATTGCCAAGTCAGTGAAATCTACTATTCAGCCCGCACAAGGGAACAGGGCCGGTGCGCTTATTCCTTCCGCGCGTGCTTTCGCATGTGTACTGATTCCATGCGACCAACAGTATGGGAATCAGAAGAGTGGCTACAACAGTATGCCAAGCCCCTGGCGCAAAGTGGAGGTCAGATACGATACCTTGTCACTACTATTCTTGCGAGTGCTTATCCTCGTGTGCTTAGGTGTCCAAGGGCGCAACGCTCAGAGAGAGGCAAGAGCGAGCGGCGACGCTAGCCAGGCGGAGGAACCTGCCGATACCGAAGACCAAGAAGCCATGGAAGAGTAGCCCTACCAGTCGGACCACGCCCTACAGCTTGGGGTTGTAGAGCCAACACCGAGAACACCATCGCACTCTCACTCATGCGGATATGCGTAAAATGGTACGATTGCATGTACAATACAAATGATGGTGGTAGAAATTAGGAGGTAGAAGAAACTAAGTTTACTATGGCGAAGGGCCTACTGGAAGTCTTTAGATTGATTAAGCTCTGATTCTTCAAACTGTGCGCGAGCCCGCTTGATATCTTCTTGCATGAAAAGTAATTCCTCCATCCGCGCAAGCTTTTTTGCATCTGCCGGTCTTGACAACGCACGCCTTAAGTCCTCAATCGATAGACGCGTTTTACGTTGTGGACCTCCAGCAGTTTGACACTGCGTATTTTGGGTCAACGCCAGCTACTACGGCGAGCAAGTCAGTAAACGTACGACGTCCACAATGAATTCGACCAGTATCTCCTCCATTACATTGACCGTATCGTTTGCCGGGTTACGGTCGTCTCCGAAACCGTACATCAGACTCTTCACTAGTAGACAGCGTTATTACGATTACAGACAGCCCACGCAGATCGCACTCACGTTCTTTGGTGAAAAGCCCTCTAAAATTGGCTTGTTTGCGACCTCGCCCAACCGTACTGCTACCGCCGACTGGTTGTGCCGCGTCTCGCACTTGCGAAGGGGTGTACGATGTGAACGTAGTAGTCCTGGGGGTAAATGTGCTAGTCGTACGGTAGTGGCCGCGGTCGGTGCGGCGGTCGTCTGCACGAGTGGTCGGGTTACTTGGGCCTGCTGTCTGGGATTGCTGCTGGGGAAGGTAGTTGTATGGATAGGGCCATGTGCCATATCCCGTCACTCCTGATGAATATGTGCCTTGGTAGGTGGCATATCCTTGCGTTTGGGGGTGCGTGTAGGCACCCGGTGTTCCGGGATGGTATGCAGCGTAAGTATACGAAGTCTGCTGGTTGTGTTGGTAGTGGGAGTAAGACATCAAACAGCTAAGTGCGTGTATATTCGTGAGAATGGTAATACAGTACAGTAACCTCATGCTAGATCGTCAATCTCTCCCCTCCTGGATGAAGCCTCCAAATTTATTGCGCTCTCCATCATCTTACGAACTTTTTGCCATTCCATGTCAATGATACCCCGCTGGTCCAGCCACTCCATAAACTTGTCTGCGTCTTCGGGGTCATCGGGCGGCAAAGCACCTCCTACGTATGCTACCTCGACAAAATCGCTGTCATTATCGACTACAGCACTTATTCGACGTTGGAGGCTCTTGTACAGCCAGTACTGAAGAGATGTGAGTAAGAGCTGCGTCTAGAAACATTATACAAACCTCCCAGTGGTTGAACTCGTGGTATACGCGCGTCCGCGTCGCACAGAAGCGTCCAAGGTGGAACTCTTTCCCATCCGTGTCCTCTTCGTCATCGGTGAGATCCTGGTGGAGGGTTAACGTTGTCCTCGAGCAAGTAACTGTCCGACTTTACCTCGAAATCACATGGGTCGTAGGGGGTACCACCGGCTCTTCCAAGTAGTGTGGAGACCCTGCCACCTAACCTACACGCATCACATACCGGCAAACCAAAGTCCATTCGCAGTAGAGTAAATTCGGGATACTTCTCGAGGGTTCTCTTAAACTCAGGACCCCAGACAGAGGATACCACCAGAGAATCTCGCATGCCAAGTAACTTTCGACGGGTGACTTGTAATGGAAGAGAAAAATACTGTTCATCTAAACCAAGCGCTGTGTGATACTTTTAAGCATCTGGTAGAGAATTACTCACTCTTCAGTACGTGTCGCATAAAAGCGCGGCGTTCAGGGAAGGGGGCGTACGGCCATGTGCACAAACAACTGGCAGATAATCTTGAAATGGTGTGCAAGATCCTGATGTACATTCATGCTATATGCGGCAGGAAGGTCGAACTGACCCGAACACTATCCTGGGTATCCTCGACAATGAAATCGTCGTCCTCCTCATCGCTAGATTGATCATGGTTACCCTCCGAACTACTAAGACTTTCCGGGTCATCAGGCCCTTGTAGTGTCTCCGAATCGTCCCCAGACGACGACTGGAGAACGGCACCGCCTCGCTTTCTATCTTTAAAGTCAGAAGTATAGATGAACCGATCTCATACAGAGGATGGTCGCCAACTCACTTCTCAGCTTGTCAAGGGTCTTCTGGTACTCTGTCTTCTGGCCGCGAGCACGTAGACGGTTTTCAAGTATGTCTGACGAGCGATTACAATATCAATGGAGACTCAGCTCCTGAGAGGACAGCTTACGAGACTGATCAACCTCATCCTCTTCATCATCAGGAGTGGGTGGTCTGGCACCCTTGATCAACCTGGATCTATGGGGTTGCGGTTCACTGTCAGAGTCCACCACTACCTTCCTCTTGCTTTTGCCTTTCCACCGCACGGGAATTCCGACGTTCACTTCGTCGTCGTCGGAACGTTCGCCCAAGTTATCAATAGTGAGGTGCACACGCTTTCGCTTAGGCCTACGAGGTGATGCATCTTCGTCACTTATTTCCGCTGCTTCCGGTTCGAATCGGATAGCCTCCACGTCACTGTCATCTTCATTTTCATCGCTCGATGATTGACTGGACTCCTCTGACTCGCTTGTAGTTGGAGCTCTTCGCTTTCGGTTTGGCAGAAGTCGTTGGTTCGTACTGGGGTGATGATGGAGGTGATGAGTGCACAAAACCTGCTAGTGTTTTCTGTTTGAGCCTTCCTTGGACGACATCCCTTCGAGGCATGACGCTTCTCGATGGTTGGATTGGAAGTGCTATTAGAAGGTGGTCAGGAATGTGCTTATGTAATGAAGCCACGCGCGCGCAACTCTGCTGCTGATAATTTACTTTCAGTGACATGTCCGAGGCCAGCAACATCGAAACCCACTACACCAGTAGCACTACGCGTCGACACCAATACCACTTTGTATGCCCGTGGAGCGTCAGCCCGAACACCAATATCTGCCACTCCTGCTACAATACAAATACCCCTAACTCCCAGAGAGGTCCAATCGCCGCCCTCACCGCGTCTTGCCAAGTTAGCCTCGTTCCAGAATACATCCCATGCCAGAGATGAGTCGCGGAAATTGCTCGCTCTACTTGTGGACCAGCTACTTGGCAGGCCTAAGCCTCCTTCTGTGTTTGAGCCATCTGGCACCCAATACTCAGCCGGCAATACCGTGAAGTCGAACCGCCGTCGGCAGGACAGTCTGCTCTACGCTTCTCTGCCAACTAACGACGACAGTGACGAGGAAGATGGCTCCTCGGATGGATTCTCGACAGATTCCACGTTCGATCTGATGGTTCGACTAAAGGAGGTCTTGTTATTTTCAATGTCGCAAGGTTGGCAGATTTTTGAGGACGAGGTAATGCCATGGCCACTTGATTAAAACCTTTCGTTCATGCTTGAGTATTGTAGTGTCATACCATTGGAGATTAACCCTTCCCAATCACCGAAAGCACCGCTTCAACTGCGCGCTTCGTTACGGCGAAGTGGTATCGGCGGAAAACGCTCGAAATCAGTCGTCTCCGGTTAGAGGGATGCATTTCTCAGCGCCGGAACTGCTCGCTCAGTGTATATCTGTCCTTTCATCAGTCATATCCGATGACTTGTCGTTTCCAGTCCTCACGCCCAACACCATTCTAGGCCTGTGAACGCACTTCAGTGGGTTTCATTGGACGTCGCACAGCTGTTGGTTCATTGTAATCTTCGGGAACCGGCTGTAATCTCTCAGGTTGCATATCGCCGTGATCGCGGCCTTCAGCACCTTTCCTCATCAAATGTACCCTCGTCTTCTGGCATTCTTTAATAACTGTAATTCTAAGAGGAGTCCTCGAGGATCTGCATAGCAAGCGAGGCTTCGCCTGATGATATCGCCGCAAGGAAAAGTGCGTCTTCTTAGTACTTCTTTTCAATTGTTCGTCTGAGGCCTGCATAGGAGATGACTTCTTTGACCACGACGAAACTCCGAACGTCGCCATTTGTGTTGTCGAGGCACAGGACGAGGAACCTGGTACCCCTCAGCAACCGGGGAGCACTCAGGACACGTTTACCACTGTCGAAGATTCAATCGAGCAATGCTCCCCTTCAGCCCTTATCCGTTTATTATCTTTCTGCGCTTTCATCACCGCTGTTAGCCGCTGTGCTTGAGACCGTTGATGCCAAGGCGTTGTCACCACTTGCCATGTACAACTTTTATCGACTGGTTGATACTCTTGTGACATCGAAGAAAGATTCATACCTTGATTTTCTTCAGATTGTTGCATATCACACTTCAGAGAGCCGCCGGAGCGCACTCAGCCTCTTGACGACCTTTTGGCCTGCAGCCATGGGTCATACCGTTGTTAGCAATGCACTACCTGTCTTCAGCTATGCGGAGCAAGGCCGGTTTGTGTCCCACCCATATGCTCATAACTTTGTCCCGTGGCGGTTTGTATCATCGCATCAACCTGCCAGTTTTCAACAGACTGCTTTACAGTGTTGCAGACCGTGTTCTGCTGCTATACATGGATTTGGGCTGCTGTGCACAGCATGTCTATGCGCTGTACACTTCGACTGCTACGATTATCCTGATGGCAACCTGCTCCTCGAGCATGCCGCTACTATTGGGGGTAACAGCGGAAAAATGGTTGTCCATCGGTATTGCATAGTTTCCCCGTCAAGACTGGATACCGATGCATACCATGTCCGAAAGGCAGATCACAACTTCATCCTAGTTCACGTTTTCACCCTACCCCTTTGCATATTCTGTCGGGACCCAATATGGGGATGTCAAGCGTTTCTTTGTGTGTCTTGCAAGCTATTTGCACATTTCTCATGTGCGTTCAGTACTGCCTCAGAGCACCCATTCTGTGGATCCATTAGACTCGATTCCACGCACATGACGGTGTCCTTGTCTAGACTCAGACAGTCCTTCACTGACTTCTACGGCGACATATTTCTCTCTTCCGACGACCTCGGTAAGCGGACGTATGAAGAGATATCTGTGTCGTTCTCCGCTCTATGGACACAGTTGCAAATATACAACAATGGCCTTGCTCTGGGATCCTTCTCCATTTCCAAGGAGGATACCAGTGCCGGCGACGGAGATTTCGAGCTGCCGTACCTGGTGGAATTGTACGAAGCGTATCTCTCATCCGGAAAGCTACCAGTTTCCACTAGTCTTGCCGAGTACATCCAGGCGAATCCTCAACAGCAAGTACCGCATCTTATTATGTTCGATTGGTCAACTCTGGCCTATATCGCATCCACTGTAAAGGCACCATTTGATTCTCAAGATAATTCTTCTGGAGTTTCCTCTGGTTTCCTAAGAGTCGACAGCGTTGGAGAGCGTGCAGATGATGATGTTCCTCGACATCCTTACGAAGTGGTTCCGCTCGGCCACATTTACGATGCCCTTGGGTACGAGTTCAATGTGGTTTCTGAAGGTCCAGCCCGCCATTTTCTATCACACTTGCATAAACTCGGACTTTTCTGTTGTGTCAATCTAGAACCATTCTTACCGACAACTTCCCCCTCAACTAATACGGAATGCTGCTTTCCTCTTCCCTTGGGTTTTGACTTATCCGTCGACGTGGAAACGCTAGTATCGGCGATCGAGTCGTGTCTTTCCGATCTCGACCTGTCTGTGAACGAGTCTGGACTGCTGTTGTTAGTGAGACGGTTTTGGCCAAACGGTTTGATGTCAGAGTATGCGTTGCGCCGATTAACACGTACCCTTGTCGGCTGGATTCTTTCCGAGGTGTGTCGTTTCACGCGTTTGATAAAATGATTTTTACTCTTTCATTAAGGATGATAGTCTTGCCACTATCCTTCGTGACTACGTCTCCGAGGGGCGCCGTCTCCCTGGAGTCCGTTCCCCGACAGACCCTGTTCCATGGCCGTACACGCAAAATTCCCGCCGAATCCCGACAAGTTCGGTAAATAACGGTGGTGACTATATTGCATGCCGGAGAAACCTGTTGCACACGTACACAGCGAAGTGGCTTCTTGCCCTGCACAATCAAGACATCTCTGCCTACCCTGCTATTGTCTTTGATGCGACTCATGAAATTGCTTCCGATTGCACTTATAACGCCGATGATATACTTCTGGACTCGCAAGACCAAGTGAGAGAGCAAAAAGTATTGTTGATCACTACCTAACTTTTAGTAGAGCAGAGGTTGCTACATCGCGGACAGACACCTCAAACTTATTGTCAAGCTTTCCCAGGCATCTGTTACTTTCATGGCATTGGAGGATATCTTCTTACTTTGGCTCAAAAGCCTGGAGTTTGAAGTACTGGAAAGCGCCGTGAGTCAATCATCATGCGAGTGAATTGCTCTTATCGGCCGTCAGTCCATGCCAACGTTGCAGAGGTTATTTAACAGGGAGAGTGACAGCGCTGCTCGCTTTAGCACTTATGTGGACGCAACCCTGACAAACTTCGATGAAAAAGGGCTGAAAATGGCAGACCTTTGGGGAGCCATCTGGCGATTTACGGAACGAACGGATGCTTTCACCTAGCGGACTTATGTGGCTTCGCCTTTTCGCGCGATCGGGAGTCGAGGTTGACACCTCAACGATCACTAAATTCAGTAATATTATCTTCAGTAGAAGCCCGAGTCTGGCGCAGGGGTCTATATTCATGGACGCTGTTCTGACTACAACTTGGTTGAGGTCAGTGGGGCGCCAAGACTTGCAACCAGTAGTTGGCAAAACGCTGCGATTTTTCCGGCATGCAGTGGAATCGGGCTTGCAATCTTCGAACGGCACATCGACCACGTACGTAACGTTGTTTTGTGGTACGCTCGTACAGCGCTGAGATTTAGCAATCCAGTGCCATCGCTTTTGTGAGGCGTGCGTTGACTACATGTCTTCTCCTTTATGGCTGTGACCGGCGCCTCCTACTCACCTTAGAACTGGCTGATAAGGCAGAGGTCCATCAACTTCCTGCTAGGTACGCCTACCATGGAGTTCTGCTATCGTTCTCCCTGATTCATAAACAGGAGGAAGTTGGGCGTTCGATCAGAAAAGCCCACCGACCCGATTATTATTGACCGGGATCTGATGTTCACTGCTAGATGAGTACTTCCGATATGGTAACAAAGAGATCGTCGGTTTAGCAGCGAAATTTCTACACTCGTTCATGATGAATTCACCATATTTGGAGAGTTTCGAGGTGGATAACTTCATTTTGCGAAATGTCAAAGCACTCTGCACTTGGTAGGTGTTGCTCGGCGTTTGACTTTAGTACATTCACCAAACGCACGTCAGGGTTTGGAAACTTTATGACAGCCAGCAGTCTAACGTCTCAAGCATAAGAACAGCATTGCTGCTGAGGATTTTGGTGGTGGACGTTGTCCCTTTCCGAGAGCTTCTAGCCGAGACGTTTTCTTCCTCTTCACCATGGGAGCCTAGGTTGGTTCTGATTTACGATCAACTTGGTCACAGATAGCCAACTTTTTTACCATCAGGCTAGTTGGAGCATCCAGGCTATTCCGTATCATCATGGACGTCAAAAGCCCAGCTTTCCAGGTCGAAGATTGTCCATGGAAGATCTGCGTTTTGGACATTTTTTACTTCTTCTTCCAGTTAATTTGGTTGGACGAGAAGGTGGGTGTTTTGTTGGGGTGTGGGTTGTGCTGACCCAAGGGTTGCGTAGGAAGAAATAAGGACAGCCGTAGAAACTTGGGCCCAAAGCCTCCTTACGCCACAATTGGAGGTTATCGCATCGTGTTGGAACTCTGCACTACCTGTGCTAAAACCTCCTGAACGTCTGCAACTGGTCGCGTTCCTTACCCAGCTTCAGCCGCACTTCCCGGCTTGGAAAGGTAGTAAACAATCACTCCCAATTTCCTACTGACCTCAGATATAGTTCTTTCGTGGGATGTAATTATCGAGACTCTTCAAGGCGACAGCCTGACTGGTAAGAAGGTACGTGACCCTAATGAATACGTCTGCCAACTACAACTCCTGAGTGCTCCGTAGGGAATACCCGGCGCTCCGATTGGCAACAAGGAGTTCGTAGATCAAAACAATACAGAACGACTGCCGCTTGAGGTACTTATGCCCCCTATTGTTACACTATTATTATCTGAGGTAGCACAGGTAGCCCTCATCTTGCTTAGCCTGCAAATGATAGAGAGTGGCATGGACGTGGACGTCTTTTCCTGTCTCAATTTGAAGTATCACCTCGCAAAGCTCGTAGGATTCAATGACGTCGAAGCTATCCCAACTGCCAGTGGGAGAAGTTTTTATGTTCGATTCGAAAAGCTGGAGTCTATTCCTGCTATAGCTTTTCCTTGCGTGCAAGCCTTTCCACGGATTTTGGACGCTCATCATAATTTCGAACTTCCTCCCGCCGTCATGGGAAGTACGCTCTTTGACGATGATAAGCCCTGCCGTGCCCTTGTTGGGACGGTCTTTGTTGATCTTGTCCTTGCCATCTTCTGTTCGTCATATGATCTTCTTACGCTCCCCATTTTGACATTGAAGAGCCTCCTTGAGGCGCTCATGATCATCACATACAAGCATGACTTCGGCAGTATGGCTCTCAGACATCTCGATGTTTCACTCCGAAAGGCGTTACGCAAAATACTGGATTTCCTACTTCTCGACGTTAGCTACGAACTTCGCCAACTTGCGTTATCTGTGGTACAAACGTATATCAAGAGAGGGGTTGCCGTAACAGGGGTGCTTGCAGTGTATGTAGTGAATCTACATTGACCCGTTGTTTATTGAAATCGGAAGTTTAGGGAATCTATGGATAAGGCCGCCGCACTCGTCGTTGCCCTCAAGCACAACAACGAAGACGCGTTGGTTTCCCAAGCAAAAGCTTTCATCGAAAGCACTCTTGTAACGTGAGATATTTTGTGCTTCATCCCGCTTGCCTACTGAATATCAGACCGGAGAGCAGGCTCGTGCCAAGTGGCGTTTATTGTAGTCTGTGCAAGGTAGTGCCACCATTTCCGTCAGTCAGCGATGAGACTTTGACTTATTACTCAGCGTCCGCCGAACCATGACTTCTACGAAGTCCTCAAGACCATCATTCAAACTCGCGATGGGCGTGCCACGGAAGCATCGATAAACTTTCAAGAGGATTTATTGCATAGTATCATCTCGCAACCACCAGAAGTAGACTGGAAGATCAGTCACAACACTGTAGAAAATATTAACATGTTCGTGGAGGTCATCTGTGAGGGGGTGAGTGATAAAACTCTGAAAGGTACTGATACCCTCTACTCCGCTCCTTGATGCATACCAAACCATACTTTAGACTTAGCAGGGTGGATAGCGGCGACAGCTAGGCGCGCCGCAGGTTTCAGTGCTCACAGCGATTTTGATCTCAATACTCTTCTTTCTCTTACGGCTAATCTTATGCGATTCAAGAGACCGTCTATCCAGCATGTAAGCGTGCCTATGCACTTGCCACTTGGACCCGTTTTGTTCTTTCCAGTTCTCATCTAACTTTCAGGATTTGTTTGTCTGCGTCGAAACTGTCTTCAGGATTGCAGTGCTCAGATCCACTGTTCGCAAAGAAACCATCCTGTTACTTCGTACTGCTGCGTCAATCCAAGGGCACACGTCGTCTTCGGATATTTCGGTATCAACGGCACGGACATTTTCTCGTATCATGATCGAAATTGTCGATGACATACTACGGCTTAAGATCAGAGCAATCCCCACCACATTAGCGTCTCTGATGGAGGTGCGTATTGTGAGTGATGTCTAGGTATTGTGGCTGATTCATACAGGTTTCCATGAGCTGGCAGGCAGCGCGAATATGGCGAAGACGATGCAGTACAGAAACTGGCACGAAGCGCCATTCACTTTCTCCAGAACTACAACTGGACTACAGGCGAAACTGACACAGAGCTGACCCTGTCTCTTACAGTCGGCCGGTACATCTTCTATGCCGCTGAGCGGGGCTATGATGTGCTCGATGAACTGAATGATGATAGCAACCTCCAAGTAGGTTTTAGAACTCATGTTACTTTTGCTGCTGATGATTTTCGCCAGCATTCTTTTCCTTCCGATGTCACTATACGTCCCTGGATCATTATGCTCTTGACGGCAGTTTCTACTCCGTCATCCGAGAAGTATGGAGCTTTAATGATGTCCCGATTCGATAACTTCGTGGTCCCTTATACCAAGACCTTGGGTACATATGTCCAAGGTCGCTTGCCGCCTCCCGAGACGGCGGCAGCGACATCGAGTACGCGTACCTCGCCATGAAGAGTTGGCTGTTGCTTTTATATAAACTATCCACCGGGAAAATAGTGGATCCTAGCGGGAATTGACGTGCAAATTCTGGAATGAACTTTGGCCACCCTTTGAAAGCCTGGTGAAACTTTTGGGACAGGAAAGCAGCGATGAGCTACTGGTTTGACTCCACCATCCTTCTCGCGAGCACACACTCATCCCCTAACCCAATAGCCATTGTCAACCGCAGTCTGGTCATCCGCTGCCAACCTTTTCATCTTCATTCTTCAGTCTCGATCTTCAATTGCGATGGACTGTGTACCATGTCTGACACTCATGAAGCACCTCAGACAATTAGGAGGAGGAATTCCGTTCTCAACAAGGTAAGGGGGAACAACGAATGTTAAGGAGTTTGTCTAACCTCTGCTGGCATAGTTAGCAAGAGCATTGGATGGAGATGTTCTGCCGGAATTAGAGCTGGATGCTATAATCGCCCAAATGATAAAGGACACGGTGAATGCAGATAAACTACGTAGGTTGGATAGGCACACGAAGGCAACGGTGGATCGGCGTCGAGTACCGACGTAGGGATCGTGATAACACAAGAGCTGAGGTGTCTTGACGTTGCCCCGAGCGTCAGGCTGCTCGAAGCTTTGCTTTTAAAGCCTTTTTCTTGTTTTCCTTGGCGATAGGTAAAGCCCACGAAAAAACCAATGCCCGAGAGCCCCACAATGAGAATGAATGCCGGTAGCCGGACAGCCCATTCACGGGCAGGAAAGTAGTCGTGTATAGGACTCGATACGTCAAAGAAAGGCTGTAAGCAAAGCGTCAGGAAGAACGGAAAGGTTCGATGGTTGGGAAGACTGGCCAGTAGAATGGTCCATGTAGTGTAGTAGACGAATACGAACGCCGCAACTAGAAGCATTGACCCGCCAAGGGCCATGTCGCTCAGTAGCCTGCACCATTTATTCACAAATGTTTATCGCAATAAACGCGAGGCTCCCACCATGGTTGCAACTTGCAGGGCACTGGGAGGCCGTGTCGTGGTTGTTGAGCGTGAAAGTGGTGTATATTGAATTGACACGATGCACGTTCAGTTGTCACCGACACCTGGGACGTCACTCTCACCTTCTCACCAAGTTGTCAGGAGCCTCGATACTCCGTTCTACATCTTGTCTCAATAGCAGGACCCGCATTCATGAACTCAAATGCCTTCACATCGCTGGCTCACGTCCGCATACTTCTCGTCCCCGTTGGCCCTATATCAAACGACTATATTTGAGCTCATGCGGCAGAGATCAAAGCCTTCGATTCTATACGTCTCGGAGACATCCCAGGAGATGCTAAGGGCGAGAAAGGTCCGTTTCTTTGTACCTTTGTTCAGCAATACGACTCTCAATTTCTTCAGCGCGGTTCATGCCAAGTCCCCTCTCGAGTGGTTATCTTCACTTAAGTTTCACGTCTCATCCAACCTCGCCCGCCCAAGCACCGTTGTACCTGTTTCGACCATCGTTCTTAAGTCACGCAGTAATCGGAGTTGCTTCGTGCACCCCTTCCTACACGCCAGAAGCCGCTACAGGAACAGCTGGAGAATATCTTAATAGATATTTTTCCAGAGAGCTCCACATCTTCACCGTCCAAGGTATGTTTCGTCTTTCAGAGCGAGGTCAGTACGAGTGGAAACATCAACGAAGTCCCCTCTGGATTGGTTATAATACCAAGCGTTATGAGGAATAAGAAACTATACATCGGTACCCTCTTAGCAGATCTGTGCTCTCAAATACTGGGCGAATTTGGCCGGGTGGTATGTTATCGAGTAAGTGTGAATGACAGGCGCTCATGTTTACAGGTGCATGTCCTCGAGACACTTGATGGCAACGAATGTTTAAATGCAGCGTTATTCCCGACGTTGCCTGTTGGTGGAGATATGCCAGCTGGCAATCGACTCGCATCTCTATCTTTCTGCGCCAGTCTCTTCTGCTGTACATTCGAGCCAATCCGAGCTGAACCCAAATGCACCGATGTCAGCGAACCATGTTTTGAAGCACAATTCATCCTTAGGTCCAAGCCCCGGGCCATATCCATCGTCATCATCATCTATCGGCTGTCTGGCCTCCCCCCTATTAAGACCCGCTCGAACGCTGTGGGAATCACCTCACATGCCAGGCTTTACAAAGTATACGGTGATTTCTTTCTCTTAGCAGGTCGTACACAAGACGCTAAGATCTGGTCTGTCGATTGTCGGACTTTCCCGGGCACTGGGATACTGATTACGTCGGTGAAGGTACCAGGAAGCATTGAACCTCTTTAAAACTGGGTCAGACCCAGTGTGGCAAGGCTCTGCGATTGAAGGCCTAGCCGTCATTTCAGTACTTGACTTGTGGGCGGCTGGGCAAGGTTTGGTAAGTCTCGATCACAGCGGTGCGACATGTTTACTATCTCACTATTTTCTTGTAGCAAACATCGCTAAGCGATGCGAAAGAACCCTGGATGGAGTTATATGATCAACTCTCGTTGGCCATCAATCTCTACTTAAAATCAGCTTTCCCAGAGACAACCCAAGATTATTCACTCCTTGCTCTCGTTTACGTGACGGCTGTGTTGAGGCAAGCGTCGCTTCTTTTCTGTGTATGGTCATCGAAGGATGGGGGGCGCTAGCGTTTGCCTCGATGCTGCAGCCGGATCCCACTGCGTACCTGCAGAAAATAATTTCCGACAATTCTGTAGTTGGCCTTGAACGCCTGAGTGCCATAACAGGCATCACTCGCTGTCAAATCGCGAACACTCTATCTCTGGCTCACGGCCCTTGGTTGCTGCACCTGGGACCTCACGAACGCCTTGTCATTTTGCAATCCGTGGCAAGTATCTACAACTGCCTCGGGTTCAAGCGAAAGGAAGTATACGTACTTCGGGAAGTGGTTAGTTGCATCATGGATCTGGTGGTCTGTGGCCGCGGAGAGGACGAACAGCTCCGCAGGTCCAACTTGGGGAGTGTTGGTTCGATTGCAGCCCCCGAACCAGCGGAGTTTAAGGACTCTGAGACGCCAAAGTTGGGGAATGTGGGCGTACGACGTAAAGAGAATTTGGAGGGGAATCAGAGTATTTTAAAGCTCCTCAACTATGCCTGCAAGGTACTAGGAGTTAACTTAGAGTCCGTGAATCCCGCACCCACAGAGACCAGAGGAAAACCGAGCGCGAGCAATTCCGAGGCAGAAAGTGGACTACAATGGGAAGGCGCATATGCGTCTGAGACCTTACGTGTGCAGTTTGGATGGCCGGAACTTCAGGTTGGAGTAATTCGAGAGGCAGTTGCAGTAGCGGAAGCTTTACCTGGTAGGTTGATGCACACCTAGTTGTCATTGCTGAGGCTAATACCCGACAGACTATCTTGCTGTCGCTCGTATATCTCTGTCTGCGTTGAAAACAATGCACTCCATGCTAACCACTGCTGATCAATGTCATTTATACCAAACGGCGTCGAGAGCTCTTAACATACTGAAGCGGCGTGGCGAAACGACTCCGATTGAATGGTGGGCCGGACAGCTTGTGGTTAGCATTGCTCTGCTACCGTAAGTGAATCTATCCATAAGCTCCGTTGTCGTTGCTGACAGATACGAAGTCTCCCCTCCATCGGTTGCCGATTGAAAGGCCTATGTCGTTATTGAACTCGACTCTTCCTTCAGAGAATCCCTTAACGGCCAGGGTGACAAACACCTTCCTATATAATCCTCGGGAGTCTGTAAATGTGCGGGTGAGCGAGTTTCCTTCTTGTACCGTGTGGTCCTTTTAAGTAGCAATAGGACAAAGGTATTCTCGTGGAAGGCGAGGTTGCGGAGTTGGTTGTCACCTTGCACAACCCTTTCGTATTCGACCTCGAACTGCAAAGTCTATCTCTGATGTACGTCGTTTTGTCTATAACCGTCAGCTGTGTGCCTATCGGCAATGCATCAGTACTAGTGGTGTGGTCTTTGACTGCGGTCCCATTTCATCAATCGTCATTCGCCCGAATTCTTTCTATAACATCCCCGTCATCGGAATTCCCAAGGAGCCAGGGGCTCTAGTCATCAAGGGGTGTACCGTTCAAGCACCTAATGGTGCTCCACAGGAACTCTTACTCCCTGTGTCTGCGGAATCTGATGAATGCGGGCAGCTCCGACGACAGAGCATGGTCAGAAACGAAGGTGAGCGCACGAAGTATGCGGGCCTTCAGACCCTACTTTGGGAAAGAGGCGAGAAACGTACTTAGTGCAGTGGTTCCACCCTCCAAATCCGAACCTCGGTATCTGGAGTGTGTGGTTGTTCCTCAGCAACCAGTGCTACGGGTGAGGCGGACTTCCCTAACCCACGGGGCACTCATGCTTTATGACGGAGAGAAGTACGGTCTATTTTGTGATTGCAGATCTTGGGAAACTGAAAGTTCGCTTTTAGATCCAGTATCCGGCTCACCCTAGAAAATGTATCTGACTTACCGATTAACTTCTGAAGCTCTCCTTCGATGATTCTACCATTTCGTCCGCAAAGGAGGCATTATCCGAAGGAGAATTGGACATATTTGAAACACATGAGATCGAGTATGACCTCGTCCATCGAAAAGCCTTTTCCTGGCAATCACGATAAATGACGTCAAGATCATTAATCCGGGCGGGAAATTCATGTTGTCTGTGACATGTCTCGGGAAAGCTGGATGGTATCATGGTTGGGACTCTTGCTTGACAATCTTTCTTACCCTCTTGTAGCACCGGTGGCGCTGTCCATGTCTTGTATGCCCACGTCCATCGCCAGGGCAAGGACCAAACAGATGCGATCCAGCAGACGTTCTATGCGAGGCAGTTGACGTACCCGCTGACCTGTGACAGTGTATCAGATGTTTGAGTGCTACGACATGACTATCATGCCAGTGGACGCAGTCGACAGTCTCTTTTCTAGATCTTCAATGCCAACCATTGGTGTCGACGACTTTCATAAGTGGTGTTTGTTTTCCATCGAAGTACGGAACGCGTACGGCTTGCCATTCGAAGTCACTTTTACACGATCGCAAGATGGTATGCTGTGGTTGACACTTAACTTTGCTGTGACTTTAACGCCTCGAACAGGTATAGAAGATGAAACAGACTCCTCTGTGGTGCCGCCTGGATGTACATCAAGGTAAGCACGCGTATTTATTCCCAACGATCTCAAAATAATGATTCTCTTTTTCTTCCTCCTCGTGCAGAATTATTATACCCGTCAGAAGGCTTAGACTCAGCGACGATGTAATTTCACAACCAATCCCCATACTCACCGACCGCCAACTTGTAATCACGAAGTCACATCTTAGCAAAGAAGAAGAGCAAACACGACGTGAAGCTTTCTGGTATCGCGAAGAGTTATTGAAGATTATCAACGCGCGGTGGAAAGAGGTGGGCACTCGTAATTACGGGAAAGTGGTAACGTCTGGTTGTTCACATTTGACTTTGCAGACCACTAGCAACAGATTTGGTGATCTGTCACTCCGTCAGCAGCCCATGACCCTGCATATGTTGAATGCTTTCAAGGCGGATCGGGTTTACGTTGACATGTCATTCATTCACCATGATTCTGAGTCGGCTTCGTCTGTGCCGCTACAGCGTTCGCTAGGCAGATATGTTGTCCCACCAAATACGATCGTCAACTTACGGGTGCAGCTGACGAACAGCGGTCGTCCGTCTACGTCTCCTGTTTTTTTTGATCACGCTGGCTGACTGTTTCGTAAGCATCCCGCCTCGCTATGACAGTGACCCTGTTACCAAGTTCTGAAGAGAATATATTATTCGAGGGTGTACTAAAGGATATCCCGGCGGGAACGGTTGAGGGAGGCCAGTCGAAGGCCATCGAAATTCCGCTGTGCTTCCTGTGCTCAGGAAAGTTCGAGATTGGCGCAGAGGCTCATATATTGGGTGCTCGTAGAGAAAGTCAGTGGGCAGGTGTCAGTCGGTCGCGTGTCGTCGTAGGTAGAATGGAGTAGGTAGACCTGGTTGTAATACATGGTGCCAAAAAAAAGCCGGTCCAAAAAAAGTTAGTCCCACCGAGGGTTGAACTCGGGACCCTTGCATGACGGTAACCTCATAAGTACAATGCTCTACCACTGAGCTATGGGACTGTTGTGGAGGTCGTCTATCTCCGCGTTGATAAACCAGAAACAATAATATTGCTACTCTACGACTTTCATAACATTCATTCAAGGCTCAGACAAGCTGGGTTCTTCCTCACATCCTGTAGGTGTAACTTGCAAAAATCTCGTTCCAACCCTTCTTGCTTGCTCCTCTGAGTGTGTAATCCATATGATAGCTTTGAGCTCGCTCTCAGTCGATCTCAACTCGTCAGAGATAAAGCCCTCGACAAGAGTGGTAGAGTAAGGGTCCAAAGCTGAGGTGGGCTCTTGAGGAAATAGCGTTAGATCCTTGATGCAAGTTAGGGGCGTATACAATGAAACTGACCGTCCAGCAAGAGTACTTCGGCGGTGTTGAGACCGACGGCAATAGCCAGAGCGATTCTTTGTGACTCTCCACCACTCAGGTTAGACCAATTCCGATCCCATAGTTCTTCGTCTATACCCCATGCGTTGGCGACTTCAACTGGATATATTACGTCGCTATTACTCCTGCGGACAACTTTCGGCGCGCGAGAGCGAAATGAAGTCACAGTCTTGAGGAAATCGCGAGGTGTTCCAGCAAGCAATGATGGTCTCTGAGGAACGTAGGAGACCTTTGTCCTGTACGTAGGCACGCCTGGCGATTTTTGTCAGTCTTCATCTAACGCATGAAGACTAGTGACATACCACAGGACTTGGGCGTCCTTATCGAACCCGTCGGGCCCAGTTAATCGCACTTAGGACAACTTCAAGTCGAATGCGGAAGCGTGCGGACTCACCGGCCCCTGTACAACACCTCGCCACCATACATGTTCAAGTGAGCGACGCATTTGAGAAGGGATGTCTTCTTTCATAGAGAATAGAAGATTTGAATAACTTAGCGCTCGTTTGAATCATCTCGCAGTGTGAAGCTAAGTCGTACCCGACGCCACTTTTCCCTTGCAGAATGACAACATCTTCTTCATTGACAACGAAGTTCAAGTTAGAAAATAAGCTATGTTCTTTGTCCTTGGCGCAGCTGAGGTTGCAGACTTGGAGCAGTCCCGCCATGACACTGCCGCAGTGGTGAGAGCAAGTTACAGTGCTGAGCCTCAATTACGCGTCAGTCAATTTCGCTTCTCACGGAGACGCCTTGCAGGAAAGTTGGCAAATTCTAGTGGAATTCCCTATGACAGGGACACTTGCGATAGAACACTCATAACGACTTTATCAGAGTACCGCCTACCGTACACGCATATGGATGATGGGCTCCACGAAGGACGAGAGTCAGCGAAGGTGACTACCATATACAAACCGGTGCACATAGGTGTGTTGCAAGGGACACGTTGTGGGAGAAACTCACCGAGAAGGGGAAAAAACTCGAACCTTGCACGTTATTGTTGATGGTTCCAAGCATATCGAGGGTGGCCTGCTCTCACATACCTCACACATGCTCAATCCTTAGAGTGAAGGGCCGAACTTGAGATGGAATATGGCGTGCAATTAGTGTCATGTATGAATCTAGAAGTAGCGTTATATGATCTGCGGCTGAGGAGGCGCTCCCATCTCTTCCGGAGTCAAGTTAGAACTCTCTATCATCACGCCAACACCGACTTTGGCAGCGTTCTGTGTTGCCACCGTCAGAAACAGATATTAAGGACAGGACGGGCCATGCTTACCTTGAAGTGGTCGACTTCGCCAGAGACCAAGAACGCAAAGGTGGGAACAAACCTCTGTTCTAGCAAAGCAGATACCTTCCCTGTCGAGTCCAACTGTGCCCTGAACGTCGACATGCGAAGGTCGTACTTCGCACCAAGAGTGGCTATGGCATCTCGTCGTGAAGGAGCTGCAATCACCTGGAGGTCTGCTGCGACCTCTACCTTGTCGCTCAACTTCTGCCAGTAAGTAGTCTGGAGTATCCAGAAGGTTGAACTTGGGCGGTAGCAATCCAGTCCTTTTTGGTACCCGTGTACTTTGCAAGGTATGAAGTAGCGAACTCGGTCAGTTCCGGTGACTGTCGTTGGTAAAGTGACTCGAAACCCAGAGCGAGATTCTTGGTAACGGACTGAAAATAGCTCCCAATGTAGATTCCAGAGAGGTCCGACGGGGAAGGATTAACGGCTTTGAAGTTCAAAGCGTAATCTTGGCCCTGATAGTCCTGTTCTAACTGGAGCATACTATGACCAGGCTGATGGGAGAGCTGTATTTGGTGGTGAGATGGTTTGTTTGACGGTGGCGGTAAAACCGACCTGGGCCTGCATCTTCGAGATGAAGTGCTCTGACCAACCTCGGTTGCATCTGGCATTGACGTTGCCCTCATGATCCACGCTTCCTTGTAGGAATACCTGACGACAAGAGTGAGACCGAGGTCGTGAAAAAAAGAATTATAGTCACGCTGTTGGTCGCATACACGGCGCCGAAGTTATACGCAGGAGGTGCGGTCTGCGAACCCAATGAGAAAGAGTGGGTCACTTGGAAGGCAGGGACCATGGAGAGTGACTTGGTGAGGTCGGCCTTGGCACCATCAAACATGAAGTTGGTCAGGTGAGTCACTGTGCGGAGGTATACTGATCTGTACGACGTCGCAGATGGGACACGGATACGCACGCTTAACTTCTTTTTGCAGGTTCTCGACGGTGCCAGGATTGGGAAGGTCGAGTGACCGTCGCCATTGTGAAAAGCGAGTGTACAAGGTTGTCACTGGAGAAAAAAATGAATGCTTTTCAGACAAATGCGATGGCACTGAGCCTCTTTTGTGGGATGAACGGCTGTCGAGGCCATGGACGCGTCGAAATGAGGACGAGAGCAAAAAAGAAAAAGAAAAAAAAACCTAGCAAGCAAAGAAAACTAATTAATTAATTAATCGATGTTCCTTTTTGGACTTGTCTGTTGCAGTTGAGCCACGTGCACGGGCGGTCTCAAGTGACTTGCCGCAGTCGAGGGCAGTTGGCAGGTCATAGTTGCACCAAGATGATGACGCCTACGCGTTACATCGTACTGGTCTTGACAATACTGGTACGTCTTATCAGCAAACACAGGCTACTCGTCTGACTTCGCCCCCGGCTGCCAGATCAGTCTACATTACATCCTCACCATCACTCATGAGGAATACGGGAAGGCTACCTCCGTTTCCCGCCTCACCAATTATATTCAGGGCTCTCAACCACCTTACAAAGAAGGCGTACCAGAGCAGTATTACAAGCCCTCTGTTTCTTTGCCACCCCCAGAACGGAAAGCCAATGCGACCTTCGTCATGCTCGTCCGCAACACCGATGGACCTGGCATCATGAACAGCATGAAACAAATTGAAGACCGGTTCAACAGGAAGTTTCAGTATCCTTATGTCTTCCTCAACGATAAACCCTTCACCGAGAACTTCAAAAAGTGAGTCCCCTTCAGTGCGGACTTACACGTTGCATTGATCCATCACATCTCAGATACGTCTCCCAGCTCACCGACGCCCCGGTGGAGTTTGGCCTCATACCACCTGAACATTGGAAGCAGCCTGAATGGATCGATGAGAAAAAAGCCACCGCTGCACGCGAAGACATGATGAGGACAGAATGTAATCTACGGAGGTACGTAGATCGTATCTCACGTCGTACTCGTTGAGTCACCACGCAACAGGAAGTGTATCGTATGTTCCTAGTGACCTTGGATTTCTCTGCCACTTACCCAAAGCCCAGGTACCGCAACATGTGTCGATTCAACTCAGGCGTATGTACGGTCTTCTTGACTCCTGCCGCGGTTGACCACTTTTTCAGTTCTTCTACAAACAAGAACTACTTCAAAAATATAGGTATTACTGGAGAGTGGAGTGAGCTTCAGTGTACCATTCAAACAAAGTTGCTTATGGGCATTGTGCAGGCCGGACGTCAAGTATTTCTGCGACATTGACTACGACCCGTTTTTGTTAATGGAAGATCAAAACAAGGTTTATGGTGTGTCTCTTCAACTTCTCGAAACACCTGCTGTTGTGACTACTGGTTAGGGTTTACGCTGTCTTTATACGAATACGAAGCAACCATCCTCACCTTGTGGCCGAGTGTGAAGGGTACGTTACAAAAATTTGGGAGTTATGCATGTGTCTTAAATAATTCCTCAGAATTCCTCAAGGAGAACTCGGATTTACTCCAGCCGACAATGCTTGGCATTCATCTCCGACGACGACGGTGTAACATATAATCGCTGCCACTGTATGTTCAGTTTTGATATGTTCTGAGTGATGGCTCTCATTAATCTGGATAGTCTGGAGTAACTTCGAGATTGGCGATATGGACTTCTGGCGAAGTGAAGCATACACAAAATTCTTTGATTACCTTGACTCCAAGGGTGGCTTCTACTATGAGGTACGTTGTTATTTGCATCCAGTACTCTACCATCTCATTGGTCACCCAGCGCTGGGGAGATGCACCTGTGCATAGTATAGGAGCCGCCCTGTTCGCTAATAAGAGTCAGATTCATTTCTTCAATGATATCGGATATCGACACGAGCCATTCCAGCACTGCCCACAAGGAGACTTGCATAAAAACGGCAAGTGTTGGTGCGACCCTGGTTCAAACTTTGGTAGGTGTCCTTGCTTCCCCTCCCGACTCGACATCTAGATTGATTTCGCGTAGACTACGAGTGGTACTCGTGCTTGCACCGCTATGACAAACTCTTCTAATTTGTTCATATTCCCGCATTCACTAATGATGACCAAACTTTGGAGGACAACCTAGACGGTCGTTCGCCACATTCTATACCTTCCCTGTCGTAGAAACAGTGCCAAGAATGATAGCATATAATGATACATGTGATATGCAAGTGTGTGCGTAGATCCTCCGTGAGCAGCGAGATATTCGAAAAGTAGCGTAGTAATTCAGCAATAAGTTTCGTATCACAGGATGGACTGCGAATAATATTGAAACTGTGGTGATAGTCATATACAGTACGAAGAAAAACAACAGAACGACGTACAGAATCATACAGTCTAGTCCAGTTGGATCCGAGTGAACTGTCGATCAACCGGTCCACGTATTCCCGAACAAGTGAGTGAGTAAGCGCCGGCTGGAAACGATCGCGGAGTTGATTTGCTGTTTGCTCGCCGAAAGCGGCAAAACATGGTAGAGTGGAATCTGGTACAAGTGAGTCAACCAACTCCGTGAATCTGATACCTATGGAGTAGTACCTTTCTGCATCAGCTCCACCAACGCTGCTTACACCATCAAAAGCCGATCAGAACAGAGTGATGGTCACTTACTGATAATTCTATCACAATGTTTCCGTGCAGCCTCGAATCCTTCATGGAACAACCGCTTGAATTCTAGGAATGGCTCGCCGTCGATGCCGCCAAGAACTTCCACGTATTCTGGCGGCAACTTGAAAGGTGCGGCCTCGAAACCGATATTACCAGGGGAATTAGACAACATAAAACCGAAGTCAATGTGAATCATGTGCCCTTCTCGGTCAAGTAGAATATTGCCGTTATGACGATCCTTTATCTGGAGAAGATAGGTGACAATGGAATATCCTGGTCGTGCACGGGTCAATCCTTGCTCAGAATAGGAAGCCAACATGTTTACCCGCAAGGGACTTGGCGAAGTTCCGTTGTGCTCGGAGGAACTTGGCAGTCGAAGGATTACCATACGTTGATTTGAAGTGATCCAGCAGAGTCACATGTCCTAGCCGGCCTTCCGCCAAACGTCGGGCATACTCAGCCTTCTTGATCGAATGGATGGAAACAGCATCATTGATTGTCTCTACGAGTCCAGAGGATGCACCCGTGATGAGTATCCGGAAGCTGCAGAAATTGAGTTTCGCATCTACCTCGCAAATAAAAAAGAGAAGACTCACTAACGAACCCAACACTGACATTTCTCTTCTTGCCATATTTGCCCAAATTCACGAATGAGTTGGACTGCCATTTGCTCCTGTCGCAAATCTCCTCCAGTTTTGACAATGACAGAGATGCAGTCCCAATTCGCTGGTGGTCATTCAGTTACATACACAAATTTAACGAAATCCTTACCCAAGTGACCATAAGGTGAAGCGTGGCGTATACGACTCTACGCGCCAAGAAACGTACTTAGTGGGCGATAGGAACGACGGCGGATACTACTCACCTTTTTGGCAGCCCATGACTCGCTGAATACCACAGCAGATGGGTCAGCCTTACTAAGTTCCCGCTTGATTATTCCTTCGTCTTCCGCTGTCTTCCACCCACCAGACTCAGCAAGTCCTAACTCTCCTTCACGCATCCGCGCCATTCGCTCCTCTTCAAGTGAGATCATTTCCTTCATGATCCTATCACGTATGGAAGCAGCGTCAGCACGGTTTACTCGCATGCGAGTAGTTGGCGCCGCAGAGACTGCATCAGGAGGCCTTGGCTTGCCACCCAGAGACGGATGAAGGGGTCCATGAGATCCTGGGTCAGGCGTAAAGCTGAGCCAACTCGAGCCAGGTAACCAGCTAAGAGGCCCCGATAAGGCAGATGAAGACGAAGGAACATCTTGTGTAGGGGGTGTTGCTGCCCTGGACCCAGGTGGACCATTTAGTGGCGTAATAGTCTCGCGCACAAGACTAGCATTTAGCTGAGCAAGCATGACGGCTGCAGTTCGCATCCGCTCAGAATAGTCGTCCAAAGATAAAGTCCTCCTACTAGCTGCCGCCGTGCTGTTCAATGACGAGGCTGTACCCTGTTCCACAGCGGACGGAGATGGGGTCGATTGTGCACGTGACCATGCTGCTAATTCCAGTTCCCTGTTTTTCGGTGGCGGAGGCAGAACAATGGATTCCTCCAAGTCGATAGGCCCACGCAGCGACTGGCCGGCACCATATAATTGTTCAACCAAATCTACCTCCTGCTCGTCTTGGACAAGTGAGGTGGGACTGTCAGACTGGAGGGTGAGCATAGGGGCTTCAGAGTCCGTCTCATCATCCCCCTCCTGTATATCCGCCGAATCTTTCCCCAGGACACCATCCGACCCAATGACATTCACCCCCTCCGTGGTTGATCGATGCAATGACTTCATACGAAGTACTGTGAATGCGATGAGATCTCGTGAGGTGCCCTTCTCCTCACTTTCTTTAGTCACGATCCTCTTTACCACCTCCTTGTTCCCTCGTTTAGTAGGGTCAAAGTCAAGATCATCGCGCAGGATCTCAATGTGAAGGACGTATGGAGCTCGCTCTGCGGAGTTGAGAACAACAGATTCCCCTGGTGAGATACGAACAATCCTGTGATGTGGTTGGGTAGCAGCACCAGAGGGTACGGAGCTGGGGATGTCGGAAGAGGAACACCACATTGGCATGCAGACCTGTTGAGACAAATTAAGATGATGGGAAGCTACCACTTAGCTTACAAACCTCTGCGGGTAATTTATGGTTTAGGGCAGTCAGCTCTGCTCGTAGGGCACTTATCCGAGCAGGCTTTGGCACGACAAGTAGGTGGTTGGATATTTCCTCCAATGCGAGCAAGAATAAGATCTGAGAAAGCATGCTCACACCTCAGTAAGAATCGAACAGTGGAATTACCCACCTCCGATTGACAGTAATGACTCCTGAGGAGATAGGACTGAGATTGAAGGTCGTACCTTTGAAGTAGAGTATCTGCAGGTAATATACTTTGCCTCAGGGGCAAGTGAGAAGAGGGTATCGAGGGCAGAGACTGGTATGGATTCGGCGCAGGTGCAGCGTTCGATGTATCAAGTTGACCTAGAGGATCTTCCGACAGGTGGGATCGGTGTAGGTTATCCACTAGCGTAAGGGCAGGGCTTGTCCTTGCGCCGACGATCGTTCTCCTTCGTCCTAGGGGAGATCGGCAAGGTCGTGGTACATTATTAGGACGTGACGCTTCCGCAAGGCAGATAGTGCCGTCATCTTCCACCTTCTCATCCGAGGTGTTGTCGTCGTCTTCTGTGGCATCAGCGCTAGCCGAAGGAGCATTTGACGATGGTTCTTCGTTGGTACTCACGCCTTTCACTTCTATAGTATCACCCTCAGCCCTCCCCTGTTGCAAAGCGACCTCGCCCATTGTCTCAGTTAACTTAGGCATTGCAGGAGCTCCTGCGAAGACTAGTCCGATCCCGACAAGAGCGGGTTCGACACGCGGTTTAACTCGTTTCCGGGAAAATCGCGAGTGGAACGACACGGTTAACCCAGAGTAAGGAACCGATGCAGGAGAGGGTAAGTCTGCGAAAATGATTTCATGGCATCGATGTAAAGTTCTTTGACAGACTTGGAAGGCTGGTGAGTTGGGACATGCGGATAAGTCCTGAAGGGATGCCTGCATGTAAAACAGTGTCTACGCGCTTCTTAAGTGGCCTGTATGGGTATGCCAAAGAAAAAAGAAGACCGACAACGCGTACCATCATTGCAATGTGTGTAGAGCGTTGCGCGATTTCGACCACAAAGCACTCGAGCGCTCGTGAGTTTGATGGCCGAGTAACAAGCAAGTGGCTAGGAGGAGGATGAGATGTGACGAGGAAGTAGGACCGGTACACGACGTCATTCACCATATGAAGCCCCATACGTCGCGTAGCTCTTGCGTGTCAAGCTCTCTCAACCTCCGAGTAAGGTAGTATGTGATGCCGATGTTATCAGCATAGAGCATGAGGTACTTCAAGGCTACGTGGACGGAGAAGAAAGACGGCGAAAGGAAAAGACGAAGCAAGAGTGCATGGGACATCTGAACGATGGGCGACGCGTCCCGTCGCTGTTCGAGGCAGCGAGCTCAGAGCACGGTCCTAAGTAGGACTAACCGCAGTGATGATGCACCGGCTATGTACTGCAGTTGCTCGTAGAAAAGCTTCCCACGGACCATAGCTCACTAGTCACTCTCGACCGCGACTGCCGACGATGCTGAGGCTAATAATCGCTCTTTTGTGTCTTCCTTTCTGTCTTGCAGCTCAAAAGTCTCCAAGAGACGAATTGGTCCAGCTTGCAGCTACTGGAAATGGGGTCATTCGCTTGGACGAGCGCACCTTCGATCTTCTTACTTCACCGAACCGCGACTGGTCTGCTGCCATTCAACTCACGGCGCTTAACCCACAACGCAGGTGTGGTCCCTGCAAGTGAGTGCGGTCTATCCAGACCTTGGCGGGAGCCTAATTGTTTGCCAGGGAGTTCGGCCCGTCCTTCCAAGCAGTAGCCAAGGCATGGTCCACGGTCAACCCAGAACAAAGGAACAACCACTTCTTCGCCTCCATTGACTTCGACGATGCGTTTCAAGTGTTCAAGAAGGTGCCTGCTATCAACTTGGGGCTGATGCTCCCGCTGATTCGTTGCATATAGCTCGGCATCATGTCTGCACCTGTAGTCCACGTGTATCCGGCTACCGAGGGCCCTAATGCCAAAACCACAAGAAATGATCCCTTCAAATACGACTTCTCGAAGTACGCTCGTTTCCGAGATATCTTTGCTACTATTCTTACCACTTTACAGCGGTTTTGAGGCTCGCCCTTTGGCTGAGCAACTTTCTAGTCATACACCCATACCAATCCCCTACAAAGACCCCATCAACTGGACACGCGTTACCTCGCTCATTTCTCTCATCCCAATTGTAGCCCTTGTATTCCGTTTCATTCGCCCAGTCCTCCAAAATCGCTGGGTGTGGGCAGCCAACACTATCCTCCTTTCCACTATCATGACCTCCGGGTACATGTTCACGCGCATCCGAGGTACGCCATACGTAGCTCCTGACGGGAGTTGGCTTGCGGCAGGGTTTCAAACTCAATATGGGCAGGAAGTCCAAGTTGTCTCGCTCCTCTGTGCGTGGTTACGGCTTCTTACTCTCAGCTCCGGTCGTGCTCATGCCAGCTCAGATGGCGTCCTGGCGGGCTCTTTCGTGCTACTAATTCTGTTAGTGCCCCAACAATCGTCTCCTTCACGCCAGCGGACTGCAGATATACATCTGGACAGCGATCAATTTTATCATGTTCTCTATCCTTGTTTCATGTTTTCCGATGTCAAGAATAGAGGTGAGTATGACTTGGGAGATTTATGCATAGACGATCTGACACAGCATAGGTTACCCCTTCAAACTTTTGTTCTAGATCAACTCAATTCGACAGCTATAATAGATAATAGTGCTCTAAACTTACTAGGGACTGAAGTGCGCCTAAGTCCAGAGTGAGTTAAACGACGAAGTGTGTGTACAAAGCGCAAACAACAGAACAGAGTACCACATACGACTATGTTCCCAAAGATGCAGCTGGCGGCTGTCGAGCAGCACATAAACGAGGTCAATAAGACATTGGAGGGAAAATGATGTTTCTATCTAGGATGACGTGACAATTGAGGAAGTAATCATGCAGCACTGGCGCCTGCCTCCTGCTGGAATACGTCTACATATCTGCTCCTTACATTCTTCTTCGCGGCTTGCGACCGTGGGCGCCCCATAGGAGGTGGGGCAATACCAGCTCCCAGGTCTAGGTTGGAGTAGTGGGAGTGGCAGGCCACCTCTGGGGGAACAAGATTTGAACGTGGGCGCATTGACGGCTTGGGGCTAGTTAGATCAATAGCAGATGCCGTGCGCGCCAGAGGCAGAGCAATTGGGGGGCCTCCAGTAGTCGGTCGCCTGGCCTGTGATGGTGAAGCAGTCTGTGCCCGCACAGGGGGCGGCGGTGTGGGTGCAACTGGTTGAGCGCCTTCCGCTCCAGCCTGGACATGGGGTGTCAAGGATGGGAGTACGAGATTTATTAGCTGGCTAACTAACCTTTTTATTGACCCAACGCTTGAGCTCTTTGTCGTAATAGAAACTTGTCTCTTCGCCGAGATTAGCCTTGACCGGCCCAGGAGCTTCTGAACGCTTCCAAAATCGACTGAACCACGAACCTACCGGACACTGCTGCTTGTGTAGTGGGTGACGAGCCTTTTGGGGCAGATCAGCAACACAACACACAAAGGAGCAGTAATAAGAGAGCCCACCTGATTTATCCTCTGTTGGAACGGCGGGTTCTTGTGGAGGCGTTGGCGACGGCGAGTCACCTTTGACAGGCTTCGCACATTCCTCTGGCTTCTTAAAAGCACTATTACTCAAACCGAGGTCATCCTCTTCATCCTCGAAGGTCGTATCAAGTCGGCGAGGTACTGCACCCGAACTGGGAGTTGCTGACAAAGCTGGGTCGTCCATCAGAGAGACCAGCCCACCCCTGACGAAGGGATACCATCCACTTTAACGAAAGTCGTAGCCACTGGTGTCGTAGACGAGTCAGCATTACTGAGTGAATTCCACCATCCTCCGCTCTCCTGGCGTGCTTGCTCTTGTGGCGGTAGGCTAGACCCGGAGGTGCTTTCCTCAGGTGTAACTTCGAGAGAACTCTTGCGTGAAGATTGGACCACTCCCGTAGGCAGAGACGTACGTAGTTGCGTGTCCGTTCATTGGAGGGGTATACGGAGAGAAGGGATAAAATGGTTGTAGCGGAGCGGTCTTGGGCGGCGCTGGCGACGCACTGTGTGCGGGTCGGTGGTGTTCCATAGCTGACGATGCGCGGTCGATGGGCGCATAAGATTGTGTAGATGGTAGCGACATCGCAGATCCAGTTCGACGAGGAGGCTGTGCAGGGGCGAATTGGCCGTTCGGCATCATCGGTGGTGGTGATGAACTTGTAGAGGTAGCGGCGGATGACATAGAACTGTACGGAGCAGGTCCAGAGAATGTAGACGGTGCGCTAGTAGCCGACGGAAAGGATTCGTCGCCTTCACCAGCGATAAACTTGGTCAGACGACCCTCCAACCAACTACCGATACTGTCGAGGCTTGGTTTATTCACCTTCCCACTTATCCACGACCCCGATTTATCGACGTCAGGAGCGCCTATAAGGCGCTCAGCAAGGCTCCTTAACTGCCCGATCATCACGGGATTGAAGTAGGTGAGGGACGACTCATGGAAGCAGTGATTGCTTCGCAGTACCTAACACAGCAGTTAGCACAATGTCATAAGTCAGCTGCTTGGAATATACCTAGAAGCAGCTTGCACGTGACCAATCTCAGCGAGATACACAGCCCGGATTAACTTGTAAGCTTGCAAGTGAGGAAAGCCAAGGAAGGACTCCTGTCCCTTGGGCGTAGCCTTCAATGAGAATGCAAATTCCAGGATTTCAGAAAAGATAGTGGCATCAAAGTCTTTACAGAACGTGGGCTTCGAGTGGGGGCTTTGCGATCCCAATAGAATTATGCGCGCAGATGGGCTGCCAACTCCACCTATTATTGACGTCTGGGGAGACAGCATATAACTGTGAACGGTAATTTAGTAGGACTGAAAGGTGGAACGAGACGCTCATACCAGACGTGAGCTGCTTCTGCTTGTTGATGTGACAACAGATAGTCACCGAGCGCGGTAATAGCGGCAGACCACTCTGGGTTGGATACATTCGTTAGAACTGACGCAACGATCTCCGGCCACTTAAGAGTGACTCAGACGGTACCTGGGCAGCAGCAGCTGCTGATGGAAAATTGGGAGACATGGGAGTGACGTGTGGTAAATGAGGGGCTGGCACTTTCAAGCTGGCGGGAGCCCTGGATAGTAAGTTAATAGGCACAAGCTCTTGGACTGTTACAAATACGTCAAACCCAATCCGCGAAACAAACGGAAACCTCTTACTTGCAGCTGGCCCTTGACCGGAGAAAAGGCTGTATACAACACGCAAGCACTCCCTCCCGTTTGTCCGAGGTGGCACACTATCATTTCCGCGAGTAACAAGGGCATGCTGGGGGTCATGGACGCCGAGTTCTGCCTTCAAAAATTCGCCGACCACTTCTTTCCATGCTTCCTTATCGATACTGCTCGAGATGACCATCGCGTGCGCCCAAAGCTTCTCATCCAGAGCATAGTGATATGCCTGACGACGTTCTCCACGCACCAAGAACTCCTGGATCTTGTCCAACGCAGAGGGGCGGGTGGCAGTGACTGAAATAAGTGTTTCGTTCGTAGTCGGGAGAGAGGTGCTATACCCATCTGCGAAGGGTGGCGTGAAGGTCGACGTAGATAAAGACGCGGAAGACTCCTTTCCAGCTTCATTTATGTTATCGCCAATATATGGAACCAAAGCCGCCCGTATGGCCGAATCAATCTGAGGACTGCAACCAGCAATGAACACAATGTATCACCTTCATGAGCAATACAGCCTGACCTTCCATGAAGCACCCCATCATACTCGACCATAGCCTTGAGCACCTGCACCAAAGCTAGTTTATCTTCGACCTTCCGTCTTTCAAAGCCCTCAGAGGCGTACGTGGCCCCACGCGACATCTCCACGGCACGCTCCTCCAAGTATTTGATAACACGTGCTTTCTTGGTCTTCAAATTTGAAGACATCCCCGTACGGACAAGACTCGTCACTGGTGACCCCGGATCGGAGAAGAGCGGACCAGGGTAAAGCGCAGCTTGCGGCTCAAGTGCATACTCCGGTAACACCTGGTGCACTTCCCGAATGGCGATATTGGTTGTTCTCCGCGAAGAAAGCGCAACATCAAACCCAGTGCTCAAATCTGCAGAGCCATGGAAGCAAGTGACTAGCTTGCCTCCAAATCCAAAGCTCACGATCGGAGCGCGGGCAGAGACACGACCCAGTGGATCATTGGATCCCAACAGCGACGGGGAAGGGGCATAAGCGGGCCGAGAAACTGTCATGTGTGCCTCAGGATTGATGGCATACGCAGGGACACTCCCGAACGAGTTAGGTTCCCCCGAGTAGGGTTGGCATGCAGGACCAAGTTCATTGCGCTGATGTTGGGTGTTCAAAGTTACAGGACCCGAAACAGGGCAAAGCCACCCAGCGGCTGCCTTCCACGAAGCTGGGATATGGCATTGGTTGTGTTTGTTCTAGAGGGAGAGTAGGGATCCATGACTGAAGACTGAGAACGAAGAGTACTCGGTGACGTTGTTCGTCCAGGGACAGATGTGGTCCGGTCGGACGCATCTGTGATGACGTTGTGTGAAATGGGACCATGGATGTTGGAAGCAGTAGTTGCTTGATTATTCAACGAACGAACAGAGGCCTGAGACGACGCACGTTGCACTGAAGCATAAGGGGAGGGATCATATGGGTGCACAGCCCTGGCAACATGGGCAGGAGTATTGGGGTCAGGGACCATTAGAATCTACAGCATTTCGGAGAGGGGACGAGACTCTATTCACTGGGCTGCGCAGAGACGAGATACTGGAGCCGCTTGAAGCAGTTCTAGCATGCGCAGAATACGTGCCGGGAGATGCTCGTCCATTGTTGAGGCTAGAACCTTGACGATGAGGTAGTCTTCCAAGATGAGACGCGACATGTATCCCGCCAGCATTCTGGGTGAAATCATCTGCACTCGACCCAGCAGGCACCAGACCTGGTTCTCGGGAGCTAACATCAAGAAGACTCTTGGCAGGCTGATGGGGAGAGTAATCACTGGCAGAGGAGCTGCCATACTTGGCTGATGCAGCCGGCCAAGTGCTCGACGAAACTGCACCGGATTGAGGGAAACCGCTCTCGAACCCACCATCTTCCGGATCACGCCATGGCATGTCGTCTGATGTATAGACAGTCTGACTTTCGAGCTGCTCGCCAAAGACGTCGTGGTCCTGGGATACCCCATTCGTTTCAAGAGTATTGCAGCTAAGCGAATCATTGGATACGTGCCGAAGGGAATCTTCTATAACATTGTCACTATAAGTGTCCTGGGAGGGATCAGGCGTATATTTATTTGAAACAGCGGTAGGTCTCACAGGTGGTACTTGGCGAGAAACTGGAGGTTCCCTTGGCAGAGGACCTGATTCCTTCACGCTGGGCGGCACATATGTAATTCCATTTTGATATGGCATAGGACTGTAGTTCTCTGCGCGCCTGTGCAAGTCCACCACCTGCTGCTGAGATGCCGGTCTAGGGGGAAGGTCCCACAGGAGTAGATGATGAACCATTTCTCGCATAGTGACTGTTGGGGGAAGAGGCGGGACTGGGGGAGCCGCCGTTTGTCCGTGCGTTTGATGTCCAGTGGCTGGTGACGCCGAACGAGGGGTGCGCGCACTTACAGCACGCTTCGCCACTCTGGGAGGGGGAAGGGGAGGATCATATGCGTTCGACTGTTTTCGGTCTGTACGATGCTGCCGTGGTTGCAGCAGGTGGAGTATTCCCATCCGCAACTGGCTGAGGAGGGCAGAGCCAGCGGGGATGCGACAGATGTAGGAGCGTAAGGCGAAGATACGAACGTGAGATTGGTTTGTAGCTCTCGCGTGTGATTTGGGCTCCCGAGACCAGCTGGCGTCTGATGCGTATATGCAGTAGTGGTACTTGGCTTGTAAGGGTCATAGGAGGCTGCGCCTGAGCGTACGATGGCGCAGAAGAAGGCTGACGATGGCCTTCGGGACTCGGTCTGTATGGATCAGTGGTCGCTCGTGAAGGCGCTCCGTACAGCTACATACATTGTAAGTATCACAAGGTACGTGACACTAAGTCTTACCGACCTGGTTGAGAAGTATGAGAGGACCGCGGTTCGTAACCTGTCGAATGGACATCTGAATACCAACTTTGCTGCTGGACGTAGGGTCCATGGGTCCCATTGCACCTGTGCGCTGGAGTCTTGGCTCGGGGGAAAGCGACCAGGCATCGTGTCCAGAGGCTTGGGCGTCTGGATACATTTGCTCAGCGAACAAGCTTGAAGCGTCTTGACCCATGTTCGCTAAGCACGAGGAAGTATCGTACTGAGCATGCTCGGCCAACTGTTGTTCAATATTCGATCCGGTTGCTTGCGTCGTGTCAGCGTCCTCGTTGCCAATGACCGCAAATGGGTCTGGTCCGGCATCGCCCTCCAAGCCAAATAACGAGGCAGCAGCTTCCACGGAGCTCATGGTTTCAACGTGTCTTCTGCCCCGCAAGCCAGCTCGGTCTTCTCGGTTTGCAAGAATTTGTGGAGACCGGTGACGAACAGCTGATGAAGCTGGAAGAGGCCCTTTTTTCTTTCGCCAGTTAAGTTAACACTGTCCGGCTACGTTCAGTTTGGCCGTGCTTGCTCGGTTGCCCGTTCTCGGTTTAGGGGAAGATTTCACTATTATAACGGGCGTAGGCCACGTATGCACGTATACTATGTACTAGGGGAGGGACAGGAATCGCACGAAGTAACAGACAGTTTACAAGAAACTGAGATGTTCACAGTGGCGAGAAAAACTAATGGCTCCAATATTGACAAAGAACTGAATGCAGTATCCAACTAAAAGAGAGGTGGCATGCATTGCGAATGTTCATGTGCGAGGAGTGATGTGATTGCGGAGGGATGAAAGAGAACGATGCGAGTATATCATAGCAATGCGAGCAGAAGTGGAAGAGGGTGAATGAATTGAGTGAAGAAAGAAACATTGTCAGTGATGGTGCAGGCGAAACGGTAATTAGTATTAGTTAGATGGCTTCTGAGATAATGATGGAAAATCTGTCGGCCTGTCGGATGGCCTTGATACACTAATTGTGCGTTCTAGCAGCCGTTCAACTGCAGAGGTTAGTTACCAGACACGATCTCGCCAGAAGATCACTTACTAGAAATCAGATGTTTACTATAGGCACTCGAATACCTACGCATACTGACGAGCTGGGGGCGAATCTTGGCAACCAGTAGTTCCTTTTGATCGTTGTCGGCAACAGTCAAAGCCCGCTGCAAAACGTAGTCTGCGACATCATTCTAGCCACTGCAGGACAAGGATAGAGGATACACTTACTTGCAAACTGATCCTTCATCATGGACACGATCGGACTAACACCGTCAGCCTTGGGTGTCCATGATCTCCTCGATCAAGGCGCGCTTCTCCTCTGCTGACGCAGTTACAAGCGCCTTCTCACAGACATTTGATGCGAACTTGTGGCGCGCCATGTTCAGCATTTGTCCACGTAACTTGGCGATAACCTGACCACGATCCTGCGGTTTACCTTGCTCGAGTACGAACTGAACAACATAGTTCTGTCGTGTATTTCAGCATTCAGGATCGCGTAGCATGCCCATTTCATAAAACGCACGCCAAACTGGTCTTGCATCAGGTTAATCATGTACTTGTGTAACTCGTCCATCAATGGCCTCGTCTGGTCTTCAGGTAAGTGCTCGAAGCACCGCTGGAGTACGCGGCATCCATACGGATGAGTTGATAGGTCGTAAACGTTTCCACGGAGTGCATTAACGAAGCCAAGCCGCTCTGGAGCAACGCGCTCGATCAGTTTCTGGATGACCTACAACATCAAGAGCACATTCAGTTGACATAGTTTCCAAGGTTTTGAAAGCCTCACATGATTGCCGTTTGCATCTTTGACACATTTGAGCACGTGAGGGTCAAGTTCCTTCACGAAAGCCCCTTGTTGCTCTGGCAAAATGAACTCGACAGCCTGGGTTCGCTCTTGTCAAGCGGACACTGCTAGTGAGACAGACAACACTTGCCTTTTGAACGACACGGCAACCATACATTTGAAGAGATAACGCTAGAATATGACCTTCCATCGTATTAGCCAGTATGGTCTTCTGTACTTGCGTTCCATGCTCAAACAGTTTTTGGATAACCTAAAATATATATTAGATCAGACCTTCCTTCTATGACCAGGCTGACACATACATAATTTCCGAAAACATCCTGAATTAGCTGCAAGGCGTTGTGAGGGACAATTTCATCGAAGACGATTTGCTTCTCCTCCGATGTTGCGGTCTCCAACTTTTGTTGTATGAACCGTGAACCATGTTGGTCACCACTGAACTCCACTACGTAACCAAAAATATCCTAAGCAGGAGTTTCGTAAGTTGTCAGTCGCAGGAAGCGAACAGACCTACCCTGAGCTCCCACTTACGTGTCTTATTTGCTCTGAATTCATCCAGCAGAGGACTACGCAAAGCAAGTGTAGCCTCGCTATTATCGTGGCGACGTCCTGGCCGCGCATTCTGGTGATAAAAAGGAATGCCATGGGCATTCAAGGCGGCGTGGCCATACATGGCACCATTGTGGAGCATGAAGGGAAGCTGGGCACTGTAGTCTATAGCAGCCGTGTATGCCTAAGAAATGAAAGGTGAATTACCGATGGTTTCATCATCGTTTTCTCGCTCACCTGTTGGTGCAATCCATACTAATCTTACGGTGAGAAGATAAATGAAAAGGTTGACGTAAACACACACCTGTTTCTTGTCCGGCACGCCAGCTGGCACTGCAGCACTGAGCTGAGGCGTAGGCAAGGGAGAAAGTGAAGACATAGTCGCATACATCATGGGTTGATGTGGGGGGTAGTAGAATTGCGAGGGTGACCTAGCTGAGCCAGAATAGTCGAAGTATACGCCTGACTGTTGAGCGCCTGAGGCTGGGGGATGAAGAGTCTGAGAAGAGACAGATGGATATACGCTGGGAGGTGAGGTATTAGCGGCAGCAGAGGAGGGATAAAGAGTAGGGTCTGACGGTGAACAGTGTATCCATATCCATAATCCATATAGGGGTCGCGCACAGCACCACTAGTATAGTATGACGAGTAATCTGCTTGTGGGTAGCCAGGGTATGGTGCGCGACCTTGAACGATCTGTGCGGGCTGCCGTACTTGAGGGACGGCAGAAGAATGATGTGGCATATTTGCAGAAGGTTGCTGACGGTACTGGTTGTTCACTTGCTCGTCCTCGACTGCCATCCCCCGAAGTCCAAGAGCAAGGTCGTTCTCGACGATGGATGATACTTGCGCAGAGTCAAAACCACCATTTTGACCAGGAAAACGCGAGGACCCGTAGGCACCTGGCACTGAATGGGACGGCGAGGAGTACCTGCCGTCTTTGCCGAGGCTGTGATCGAATCTCTGAGGCGAGTACTGGCCGGTTTTTGCCGGACCACGATCGTCCTTGGAAAGAAGACCTTCTCAACACCAGAGTTAGCAGCCAAAATACCAAATTTTACATACCATCCTCGGTCCTGATAGTCCGACCGGTTGAGCAACTCCAGCTTGCCTCTGTCGGGGGTGACGAAGTGGGAGAGCCGGATTGGGGTCCTGCAGCCATGCTTTAATGGTCAAGGACAGAGGAACACGGTGAGAAAACGTTACCAGCGGCGAAAAATCCTTCTTCTGTGGGCTGCCACTCGGCTCGTCCCAAGTCCCACTAGATGCTCGAGGCGCAGTCCACGACTCTCCAATGTTGGTTCGGTAGCCGTTTTCTGCCTGCGACGGGGACAAGTCACCCACGCTTGCTGCTGAAGAAATCGACGCATTCCTCTTCGGACCCGGAGTGCCGGAACCCCAGACCTGACAACATGGTTGACGACATTGACGTCAACTAGTACCAGCCATTGAGACAAGGACTGACCTGCCACCCCGCATTGAGACTCTTGAGTGCAGGACCACCTCCCATCCCAACTCCAAACATGTTACCTGCAGACGTCGGTGTCAAATTCCTCTGCGGCTGTACCACCCAGTAGAATTAGGCGCCGCTCTCAGAATGTAAGGACGAGAATGACCACGTACGTTGCTTGGCGAAGCGGAAGGGGAATGGCCCGACGAGCGAGTCGACGAGCCAGATGGCTTGCGAGACGTGTCTTCAGGATGACGTGCCATTGGAAGAGACTATTAACCAACCGTCTGACACTGAGAAAGCGGATGATGGAACAGGACAAGGGAAGCAGGAAGTAACTTACAGAAGAGAAGAAAAACAGGTAAAATTATAGAGTTTCAAGGGATGCTTGCAAACGTATTAGCTGTCAAAGGCGAACGAATCAGCCAAGACGTTCAACCGAGAGCACGGGTGGAGCTTCGGCACGGAGAAGGGGTAAAGACGCGTCGGGCGCATGGGGTTATCGTAAACAGAACATGGCGCCAGACCCGGGACGCGTAAATGACGACTTGCAGGGCCACTAAACATGACTCACCAAGGATGTAGATACCGGAAACTAAGGAGACCTGGACAAAACACCCCCCCACCGACGCTTGGGTGAAAAGAGAGAAGGAAAGGGCGACGCGCACACGGGAAACGTCGTCGCGCGCAACGGGTGCGAAGGGAAAAACCTGAAAGTAAAGCTATTCGGCGTATTATTTGTTATGGAACGGAGTATATTCAATCGCTAAATTGATAAATTTGGTTCCGCGCAGTTATATTATTGAACCCGCTCGGCGATGACAGCGCTGCCCTGCAGGAGAATCGTCTTGGCAGGCCAATAGGAACAGGAGAGGACAGCCAGATATTATTAGTGAAGGAGGTTAAGGCAGTGATCTTTGCTTGCAATGGTGATCCGGTGCAGTGTCCGGAGCTGGCGTATGAGCACGGCAAGCATCTTAGCCTGTTTCCGTCTTTTTTTTTTTGCTCGATGGCACTCAATTAGCTACAGCATACACAGCCTTCCACAGGTCCCCGTTTTTGCTCGCCTATTCCCGGTGAAAATTTTCGGGTCTTGCTGCATTTTTCGGATGACGTTGGCCAGATTTGAGGGTCCTCTAATCAAGTTTAATGTTGGTTACTTGTGGCTTGGCTTAGTTTTCCTTTCTTTAAATACTAGCACCAACTGATGGGGCTGATCGAGATGCCACAGTTGCTTATCTAAAGTAAACACGTCCTCGGTTCCGCCAGGTTCCCCTTCCACTTCCAATAAGCTTGATTGTAGCGCAAGTGACGCCCCGGGATGTCCGTACTTATCAACGTTCGACAAAGTCTATTATGGCATGCACACAAGGTTCCGTCTGTCCAATACACTGGCCCAGGGCCCCACATTAGTCAGTCGTGTAGGGTCCTGCGCTTATCTTCGTCGCTCTCCGTCCTCCTCGAAGTGTCATTCGCATTAAGGATGATAATAGTGGTGAAATAGTGGAAGCGATGAGTATGACAGCACAAAGATTCCTATCTAGTTATTTCGAGAGTTGAAGAACCACGATGCACGTTTCGCTGTGTTCAACGTCTGAGTGCGATAGAAAGTAGAGCGCGACAAGAGAACTTACCACTCCTAAGTGACAAAAGCGGGGATCCCGGTCGATTACTAAACACTGTCAAGAATGGAATGGGGGGGTCACTCACCCTCCTTCCTCATTCTGTAGTCTGACCAACGGATTGGCTGATGACATATTGCTTCCGCTTGCTGCGGTTGGGGTAGTACCGCCTGGGACACCAGCTGCAAGCAGCGGAACCTCCGCCTCCTCGGAGTGGCTTGGCAATCCGGCCAAAGCTCAGTGCAGGGGCACTTGACGCTTTTTGCGCTACGAATACGGAATGATGAGCCACCTAACTTTATGTGAAGAAACCCTTACCGCGTGCTTGCTCAAGGCGTTCTTTCACCGACTGAAGCTGTGCTTCAAAC
Organism: Pisolithus thermaeus; assembly: GCA_024663475.1. Taxonomy (NCBI): domain Eukaryota; kingdom Fungi; phylum Basidiomycota; class Agaricomycetes; order Boletales; family Pisolithaceae; genus Pisolithus; species Pisolithus thermaeus. The sequence goes on from JANFAF010000008.1 coordinate 476,667, forward strand.
TTCTGATTTTGAATAGCCAATCGACGATCAGCATCCTGCAGGAGTGCTTCCAAGTTCTGTATGCGTTCATTCCGTGCCATGAGTTTACGTTCAGCTATCCCGGCTTCCTTTTTCAGCGCCGAGTTCTGGTCCACTAGCTATGGCACCGATTAAAACCCCTGCGCGCCCAAGATAAGTATGCCGATCAGCTCACCTGTTTCTGTACCAGGGTCAGTTGTTCTAAATTGCGCTCCAAAAACGCCATCTTCTTCTGTTGTGCTTTACTGTTGCTGTTCCGAATGACGTTGTTGTACTGCTCCTTTAGCTCGTCCAGTTGAATTTCCAGTTCCACGACCTGTCATAAGCTTGAACACAATATACGACCAACGCTGGCAGGCAAGCACGCGAACCTTCTCACAACGGTTAGAGAGGTCCCGCATGAGGGACTTCTTGACGGCCTCAAATTCGGCCAGCTGTACATTGATGGCTTTACGTGTGCGCTCGAGGTCCTGAGCGCTCTCAGCCAAGCTCTTGCCACCCTCAATTCCAGCGGACGTAACGGCAAAGGCACGCTGAGGGTAAACAAGTAAGACGTAGGTGAGAGTAAGCAGAATGGCAATGCCGTACTTTTAATTCCTCGTTCACATTCTTCATGCTCTCAATCGTAGCATTCAAGGAATCGGATCTCATTGCCCTTTAATTCAAGTTGTTGTTTAAGATCTGATGCTTCGGCGATACTTGCTTCGCGTCTCGCTGCGTATTGAGCTTCCAGCTTATTCTTCAAGCAACGTCCTGTTCAGTGGCGCGGCAGTGGGCTTCACATACTAACATACCTTCAGCTCCGCCATCGACTGCGCAATGCCCGCATTGCTGGTCTCCTCGTCTTGAATGGTTTTCTCTGTCCAGTTAATAACGTAAGGAGATACTCCCGCGAAAAATTCCGAAACAAACCAAGAAGCTCCTCATATTCAGCCTCAAGAGTGGTCAGGCGGCTCTCGAGCTCGTCACGACGGCGTGTGACCATCTCGTTTTCCTCCTGGCTCTGCCTCAAACGATCCAAAGTCTCCCGTATTGTTGACTGCGACTCGCTCAGTTGCCGTCTAGCGGCCACGACGTCGTCTACCGTGAGTGAAGAAAGTGTTATTTCAGAGTCCACGGAATCCAGCTTGGAGAGAAGCTGGCGAAGTTGCTCATCCTTCTCCGAGAAAGCGCCTTGCTGCACAGGGATTGAGAGGTGGCATCATCTTCGAGGTATGGAGGTAACCTACAGCATCAAATTTGGCCATCATGAGAGCCATTTTCTCCTGCTTGCGTTTCTCCTTGTCTTCCGCTGAGGCATCCTTTGAGCACTGCGAAGTTCGGTAATGACCTTCTTGAGCTCATCGAGTTCACTTTTGGCATCTTGGTTCTGTTCCCGGAGTATGTCAATCGTGATAATGCTCTCTTTGTTGTCGTAGTCAAGGCGCTCCACTTGCAAACGAAGCTCGTTTAGTTGGGTTGACATAGATTTATTTTCCTAACAGCGATCAATGTTAATACGCGACGGCTTCCTCACATGAACACAGAACGGACCTTGGACAAGGAAACCTCTTGGTCTTTGAGGAACGCAAGCTCTTCCTTTAACTCTTTCACAAGCTTCTCAGCAGCAGCAAGTGCACTCTCTTTCTCGGCCAACTGGTCGCTGAGTTCATTCTCCCGTCGGAGGAACTCCTCTCGTTCGTCCTTCTCGAGGCCAATGACGGTAGGTGTTTGCGGCCTGCTTTCAATCTCAGATCGGAGGCCCTCCAACACGGGGTTGACAGGTGTCTGGCTTCTCGCAGTCGATGGTGCAGATGCGGGCCTCCTGGAGGACAGGGAAACGCTGATCGGCTTGTCTGGCGTCGCCCACTCGCTTTGCTCAACGTGCCCACCAGAGCGCCAAATACCAAGCTCCGCTTCCAGCGTTTGTATGTATGCCAGATGCCGGGTGTTTGCGAGCTGTGCCTTGGACAACAATCCCTTGAGCTCCAATGGAGAGAGCTCTTGGTTGACACGGGCTGTGTTCTTTATCGACTTCGCGCGGATACCAAAGCGTAAAGTAGATAGAGTCTCCGCTTCATTGTATAACGAGGGAGAGCAGTTGATAATGAGGGTTGTCCGCGAATTACCGCCTAGGGACTCTTGCAATATGCGAGTAAGCTTCGAATCTCGGTAAGGAATATGTTTTGTCTAAGAATGACGAAGAGTGAACGCAGAACACGTTGAGCGCAGGTAGTCGGCAGGTATGGACTAATATGGGCGCGTACCTTTGGATCCGTGAGCGCGTTAATAACCATGCCAAGCGCGGAGAGTGATTTGTTGATCTTCTTGGCTTCTTCCAATGTTTGACCCGAAGCACCTGTCTTACCAACCTTTTCGGACCCGGCGAGATCAACCAGATAAAGGTTTCCCGATTTTTGTGCGCCCGTTTCCGTATTCCGCTGTTGAATCGTGATCAGGAAAATGGAATGTGAGCGCGAACTCTCAGCATTCATGTCTGGAGGTGTATTTCGTAAGTAACCTCACGACGTAGCAATCATGTGCGACGCTCACTTGTCGAGGTGACCACACGGGCTGCCGCCCCTTGGCGCATGATCTCGTACACTTCACGCGCACTGCTGACATAGTAATCGGATAAGTTCTTGACATACACGCCCCGCGACTTCTCCTCATGGACTTGTAAGTTGTCGTTTTGAGCTAGGAAACTGATGAGTGGCTGGTAAATCGGAGCAACCGCACTCCGACTTACGAGCCAGCAGATCACGAATACGTTCGAGATAAATTTCCATGTAGGAGACCTTGACCATGTATTCCAGGTGAGCATCCGACTCCACGATAGACTGGAATATTTGTTCCGTGATGCGGGGTATGATTCCTTTGAGCTCCTCTGAGTCTATATCGGCGCCCTAAACGTCGATGTCCATGAGAATTAGACGGATACAACGCGACTGGTAACTTTCCATCATTGTAAAGGTCTTCCCACTGCCAGTTTGGCCATATGCGAAGACGGTGCCGTTGTAACCATCGAGAACGTCTAGATGGCTAGTTAGTCGTCCATAGCGAAAATGGAACAAGAGCATAGCGTTGGAGATTCTCTTGGGGATGAAGGCTCCGCCCCGCGGAAATAGAATAAGTCTCACCTTTGACGATACTGAAGAGAACGAACGCGTCAGCGGTCCTCAGAAGACGCGTGGCAACGGTGCAAACTCACTCTTTGACTCCGTAGTCGAAAACCTCGTGTTGTTTTGTACCCATTGGAAACACTCTATCAAATGTAAACCCATCTTTCTCTGGACCCGAGACAGATTGCGAATTCCGCATCATGACGGTTTGAAGATTGTCATCGAAAGCCTACGATGATCTCGCCGCCTTCTCTGAGCTCAAGAGCATTGGGCGGCCGAAATCTGTTCGAAATAGCGAAGGGTGAGCTAAGGATGGGTCGTGGCGCGCTTGATGGCTGGATCGTACCGGCAAACGACCTTGATGTTGGTTGAAGAGGCCATGCTGGACGATCTGCGTCAGGAAAGAAAGCTAAAGAGCGTGTTGCGACTAGCACGCGGGTATAGGACAGTCGCAGCGATGAAGTCAAGGTGCGGCCGAGCGGTAGTGATTCAAGGAGGGGGTTGGAGTAAACGAGTGCCGCGGTCAAAGGGTTCTAAACAGGGCTACCGATCTACCTATTCGAGCGATGGCCGAGTCACGCAACCACACTCCGTACACTTAGGATTTCAATAGGATATTAGACGACTGTGGACTCTGTTATACAGTGGGAAGGATGAACTAGTCAGACAGTATAATTGTTTCTCTATCATCAGATCAGTCCTCATCGCTGTCCAAGGAAGGCGGGGCAGCAGGCGCCGGCCTACTCGAGGACGTAGCAAGTCTTCGGTGGCCTTGACTCTCTTTTTGTGCTGCATCTGCGGCATCTATCCACTCCGAATAAATGTCGACTGGTTCGGTAAGGTCTACGCAAATGTTTCTCGGTGCCAAAACCGTCGCGTGGGGAGAAACACCACGTACGATTAACTTTACTTTGATACCTCTGGTCGCATACTCTGCAGACCAGCTGGGCTATTCCCTCCTTCCTATCGATTCTAACTGTCACAGACTTGTCGTGATTACAAAATAAACATGTGAACGCCGTGTCTGACATGGCGAGTTGTGAATGCAGAGAATGCCAGACAGATATGACCGAACATACCCAACGGCTGTCGTCTCCGCGCAGCACTAGGTGCAGCTGGTTTTCGGGAGGACTTCTTGCGTTTGCCCATGTCCAGAGCCGATATTAGTGCCAAGGGCACCACCAAACCTGTGGACCTTATGTGTTTCCCACGATTTCACGTGACCGAGACGCGTCTGAATCTGGTTTAGTGCTCGGAGTGGACCAGTCGCGTTGGCCGAGACAAGACCAGTGACAACGATGGCCTCTCGTCGTCCCCCAAGTTCAAGGTCGAAGCCGGCCCTTCAACCGCCAACTACATCCAGACAACAGCGGGCCACTACAAATCCACTCTCACCAACTTTATCAGAACATCCCGAAACCCAGCCCACATCCTTGCCACCGTCCAGACCCAACAGATCGCAACACGACGACGGAGAAACTAACATCCAAGTAGTCATCCGATGTCGCAGACGATCCGAACGCGAAATTCAAGAAAATTCTCCCATTATTGTCAGCTCAAATGGCCCCAAGAGTAACGAGATCACCATTGAAACCTCTACTCCAGTATCCAGCTTGGGCGTCGTAACATTGCCACCCACTCGCACGTATCCCTTTGACCTAGTATTTGGGCCAGAGGCAGACCAGGCCATGATCTACCATGAGGTCGTTAGCCCTCTACTTGACGAAGTGATCATGGGATACAACTGTACCCTGTTTGCTTATGGCCAGACCGGCACCGGGAAGACGTGAGTCCGTGATGTTTTGTGCACCTGCACGCCTGACTCCCCACTAGGTATACCATGCAGGGCGATCTTACCCCTACTCCTATGGGTAACCCCTCCGCTCAAGCTGGGATGATACCCAGGGTTCTATTTCGCCTCTTTCACCGTCTGGAGACCTCCGTCGTGGACTACAGCGTCAAAATATCATTCGTCGAACTTTACAATGAAGAGCTCAGGGATCTCCTCGCAAATGAGATGCTTCCCCCGCTGGATCGACACAACCCATGGGGAAAGGCGGTCCGGCTGACAACCAAGGTGGCCTCAAAATATTTGACGATGCCAGCAAGAAAGGCGTTTTCATCCAGGGGTTGGAGGACATACCAGTCAAGGACGCTCGCGATGCTTTAGCCCTTCTTACGAAAGGAAGTCATCGTCGACAGATTGCCGCTACAAAGTTCAACGACCACTCCAGTCGATCGCACTCAGTGTTCTCCATCACGGTCCACACGAAAGAAACATCAAACATAGGCGACGACCTTTTGAAGGTCGGAAAACTTAACCTCGTAGATCTTGCCGGGTCGGAAAACATTGCACGATCCGGTGCGGAAAATAAGAGAGCAAGAGAGGCCGGTATGATCAACCAAAGTTTACTGACCCTCGGCCGCGTTATCAACGCACTCGTTGACCGTTCTCCTCATGTTCCGTATCGGTGAGTCGTTGCCCAGCTAACCACCGTCGTGATGCGATTCAGGAAAATACAACAGGGAGTCTAAACTCACCCGCCTCTTGCAAGACTCTCTCGGCGGTCGCACGAAGACGTGCATTATCGCTACCATTTCCCCTGCGCGCTCTAATATGGAGGAGACGCTCTCCACCTTGGACTATGCTATCCGTGCCAAGTCCATCCGCAATAAACCCGAGCTTAACCAACGCATGACACGCAATTCTCTCCTCAAAGAGTATGTTGCTGAGATCGAACGGCTCAAGGCGGACGTTCTGGCTGCACGGGAAAAAAATGGCATCTTCTTCTCGGAAGAAAGGTGGAATCAGATGACGGTAGAGCAAGAGCAGCGCCAAACAGAGATGGAAGAGGCGAAGAAGCAAGTGGACATATTAGAAAGCCAACTGAGGAGCGTGAGGGAGGAATTCGAGCAGAGCTTGGCATTACTAATGAGACGCAACGGTGAACTCAAGGAGACGAAAGAAAAACTAAAGGAGACGGAGGGTGAGCTTGAGCAGAAGGAGGGTCAGTTGAAGCAGGTGAAAGGGGCGTTGGAAGAGGAGATGGTTGTCCGTCAAGCTTACCAGGTCAACGAAAGCAAACTGGACGGTGTGGCCTGCGGATTGAAACAAGTTGCGACGGAATCTATCGAGGATGTCGGCGCACTCTTCGATAAACTCCGTCAGTCATCTTCGCGTTCCCCTCTTCCCTGCTGACCGCTTTGCAGAGCGGAAATCAAAGACATTCACCTCCAATATTAAGGTTGTATCTCACCAAGGAAAATCGATATCCGCAGAGGTGCAGGCTCTTTCCGATAAATTGGAAGAATTTATCAAGGTGGCGGCCCACAGTACCCAAAGCCTTCGAGCGGAAGCCAAAACATATCATACGAGGGAACTCGAAACCCTGGCAAGTTACTCCGAGCGTATCGATCAGCAGTCACAGCGCATCCAAGATTCCCTACGCTTGATAAATGCGAAAGATGACGCCTCGGCGGAGGCATTGGGAATTCTGCGCAATGCAGTTAAGGACTCACAAGAGACCCTGAAGAGTTCCTTTGCAGCTTGGTCGGATGCCCTGCGTACTAGCTCACAGGCTCTATCAGCGGAGCTATATGCCGCAAACCAGAGTAACTTTGCTGCAGTAAGTATGAGTCCAAATACCGGTTACCGTACTTACTCTCGGTTGAAGGTTGAAAACGCATTGAAAGCTATGGGTTCCGTGATGGACACCGTTCTGACTGAGGCACTTGCCTTCGTGAAAGTAGAAGCAGAGTCTGCATTGCAAGCCAAATCCCTCGTCGATGAAATGTCGCGCGCAGAAATCGCCCACCTACAGACACAAAACGCGAGGCTCCTGGAGACCCTGGAAGCTGAGAAAGTTAAATCTGAGAAGGCAAAAGACGAGCTCTTGCAGCGTGTCTCTACCCTGCTAGGGGAATTTGTCGCTACCCGCGATTTGGAATTGCGGCAAGCATTTGACACCGTCACTAAAGGCAACGCAAAAGTGCAGGAGACCATCACCAAATTGGGCCAGAAACACGAAAGATTAATGAGTGATACCGCTGCTCGCGGCGTAGAGCTATCCACTTCCTTCCAACGGAGAACTGTGGAGTGCAAGAGAACTCGCGATGGAGCACTGAAGGTAAGTATGCACTTCTCCTGTGCCATTCCAGAAGAGTTCAACGTCTTCGGCAGTCCGTGGGCTCCGCTCAAGCATCGTTCAAAGACGGACTTTCTGCCATGCAAGCATCGCTTGCCACCTACGACAACATCCTATTCAGGTGAACTACAACGACACGGGCAATCACTGCAGGCTTCGTTGAACAGTGGCCTCGACCGCCACAACCGAGCGAAACGAGCACGCGTAGAGAGCATGAACACGATGGTGACTGATGTCCAGAGCGAACTGCGACACTTCCAGCGAGGAATCGCATCTACCTCGAGAAATGTTGATGGTTTTGTTACGCGGGTAGTTTCAGAGGTGAGCGATGCCTATACGTGACGTACCCCATTGCTGAAATTCTTCCAGGGTGTAAATTTATCGAACTCTGCAGAACTCTACCATAAGGCGGTTTCTGGCGAGTTGAACAGTCTGCAGGACATGACCCGGTCGCTGGTCGATCAAGGAACACGAGAAGATGTTCCTACAGGGATGACCCCGCGCAAGCGCGTGTGGGAATATGTCGACAAGTGGGAGTTGACGAAGAACCGCGATGCTCTTCTGCAGTCCTGGAGGCAGGGCCACTCAACAGCGACTCGAATACAGCCTCAGTGTCCTGAAACATTCTCTCTTACCAATGTAGTCGAGGAGCCTGCAGAAGCAGACGGCGCCAGTGGAAAACGAACCTCTGCCTGGTGAACCTGCGCCTAAAGCAGCCACTACTCCAACTGCGGTAACGTTGTCCCTACCGGCAGCAACGTCACCTGTCGTAGCTCCCCCAATGCCACCGCCGATGAAAACGGCGGTGGCGAAGTCGGGCTTACCGGCATTGGCAGCATTGGCGGATCGACCAACTAACATCCTCGGTCCGCGGGGGTCAAGAAGGATGAGGTAGGACCACAACCTATACGCAGGCTAATACCACGCATGTATGTCCAGTATTTATTACAAACACAGTAATTTCGAGGAAGGACTGGATTTGATTGGGGTAGCTGACCATCGTACGCTAGTAATAGCCCAGCGCCTCTCTGAGGAGTTCGTTATGTAATCCACATGCCCTGTAGTGACTGCGACGTAGCCCGCAACGGAGAATGTAAAGCCCCCATCGCAAGTTTGTAGCCTCGAGCACGATGGCTGCAGGATTGAAAAGTTCGCCCATTTTCTTTGCAACCTGATAATTCCAGCAAAACTAAGTTTGTGACAGCCGTTATTTTGTTATCCTTCGTCCTTGCCGTCGGTTTCCTACTCATCATACTGTCATGCGCCCTATGGGCTAACTGGCTCCCTCTCCTAGTAGGCAAGTTTTGTCCATGCTTTCCTCCCGACCGGCATCTCATAGTTTGATAGCCCTTATATTCGTGCTGGCACCTCTCCCAAACGCCTTGTTTGCTCACTGCGGAGCAGACGACTTCTCAGCACATGAGTCCACCGCCAGCGCAGTCGACTTGGGACGTTTCATGACGGCTACTGTCGTGGTCACTGGCTTCGCCCTTCCTATTGTCCTTACACATTCAGAAGTAATCAAGCCAGCAGCTTGTGTAATGTCAATAATCGGTGGAGGGTAAGCCATTACAACTGTCCCAATCCTCGTGGATGCTTAAATGTGGGGGGTCACAGATTAGTATATGGTACTATTCTGGCCTATGCTGCGGCGTTCAGGCAAGATTACTCGGAATTTGATTGATTATTGTGTCGTACATGGAATTATACTATGAACCAAGGATGAAACTACGATAAATGCCTACGTATCCACAAGTCTCAGGTATCCCAGGGACCCAGCGCTCAACTTTGGCCTGACAAACCATTTGCATCAGTAGTGCAACTTTTGGGAAAAGATGTCCGTTGATGGTTGTCCTTGGCTTTGTCGACGAGCTCTTGGCGGATGCTGACGAGTAAAGGCATAAACTGTTCCCTCACAAGATTGACTATTTCACTGTCCAGCAGTTCCATGATGTAATCCACTGGCAGCCTCTTTTCGATCGGAGGTACTTGTGAGATATAGGCTTGCAGGGCAGCATTCAGCGCCTCCACTTCTTTGCTTATAATAGCCGGGTTTGCCGAATCGCACTTCGCTGTAAGCTGGAATAACAACGTCACAAAACGGTCATCTCGTACATATGGTACGCTTTTCCGCACCTCCGCGATGGCACTCTTCAGACTCTCGTTCTCCGTTTCAATACGCGCGCATTTTTGCTCGAGCTCGTGGCGTTGGCCAATTAAAGTTGCCACTTCCTCGGCCAACTGCCCGACTTCACTTCCAGTGGTCTGGATATTTTGCACAAGCACCGAGTTATGCGCATCCACGACGGCCTCGATGTCGGCTTGAGGGACTCGTATCTCTTCCACAGCGGAGAGATACCCTTCATCTGCTAGCCTCTCGTCTATGCGCAGCTCCATCTCATCGTACATGATCTGGTGACGTTGGTGGATATGATTCTCTAGATCCGATACTTGACGGCTTAGGCCGGCCAGTTTGTCACGAAAGCCTTCCAGTTCGATCGGCGGGCAACTGACACCGCCAGAGCCGCCATCTTCTCGCAACTTCCCCTTCTGATAAGCGTCTCCGTTTCTTGGGTGGTTCCGCGACGTCAGACTTGCTCGGGAATTTGACCTGTTGGAATTGCCTGAGAGCTGAACAATGCACTGCAACTCGACTGCAGATCCTCCAGGGAGCTCTTCACATCCGAGACGTGTTTTTTCACCTCAACCAACGTCTTTTCAAGGCCCTGCAGCTCTGGCGCTTTGAGAGTAGGCCAGAACTCGGTCTCGATGAGATGTTGTATGACCTCGTTGACCTCCTTTCGTTTCTTTTCCAACTGGTGTTCGAGGGCTATCTTCTGTTCATTGATGCGTGATTGTTCCTCCTCGGGCAGGCCAGCTATGTACGATGACTGACTCAGTCGTCGGAAGCTCTCGAGATCGCTCTCTATCTTTGCATAGTCACGTCGAGTTGTTATAGAGGTAAACATCAAACTAGAGGAATGCGTTAGCTTTAGGAAGAGAGGCGATTGCGATTGCAGGACGCACTCCACTCTCTCATGCCACACCTTGCGTTGTTCGTCCAGGGACAACCCCCTCATCCCTTGTAACGCTGAAAACCCATCTCTGGAGTACGGTTGCTGAGAGAGGAAAGCAGGTGCCGTTGGTAATGGCGGGACAGTCGGCGGTGGCGGTTGTACAGGGAAAGGGTGAGCAGGCTCGGGGGGTACAGAAGTACGAGAGGATGTAGGGACACTCGGCTTCCTGGTCATCGACTGAGTTCTCCCTGGTGAGCTCCTGCGAGCAGCGTCGGGTATTGAACGACGAGTATCCTCGGTTGCTCTCGTTCTTCGAGGGCTACCTTGGGGCGTATAGCCTTTGCGATCTGCTGATTCCGGCTTGTAGGAATGGGGTGCTACCTTGCGAACGGGCGAACGAGAAGCGACGTCTGCTGCTCGACATGTCCACGTCGACGGGTCTCCTGGCAGGACCTTGAAGTTGGTGATTGGTCACGGTGGTGAGTCGATTCGTCGTAAGAACCACGTCTTCGGTGACCAAGAAGGACATAATAAAACTGGCTGTCATCGTCTAATACAAGGTCTCGCCGAGGCGGGATGGACGACTTTGCCACTCTCCACTCTGGTTCGCCCGGATGCGCAAAGTTGCAGCCAGACGCTCGCCGCGGGCAGCCTTTAGTGCCGTCCCTGTGTAGTCTGGCACGGCCTCGTCATCGTAGAGCTGCCATTCAAGGGACCATCAATACTCCTACTCCCTTCCTTTGTCGCCGACGCGAAATTATTGAGACATACGTTGCAACGCTTTTCCTTGGGCAGCTTTGACATGTTCAACTGTCAATCGTCTAATTGTGTGACGGTTCACGAAAAAACAATGTCGTGCACGGGGCTTGCGTGATGAATAACGTATGCAATAAACATATGCGATTAGGGGACTATGTACAAAATTATTGGACAGTATGATTAATTCTGCGGAGGATTACGCGAATTCTCCTGAGGCCTGCACGGCTCCGTCTGCTTGCAACTGGGAATCCCAGCTACAGGCCTCGCCCATCGTCCTGACAGCCGGCACAATCTCTTGCTCGTAGATTTTCTGGACGAGGGCACCGAGAGCAGGTTTCAGCTCTTCAATCAGCTGCCGGCAGGTGTTTTCCGCAGGAACACGGGGACCGAAATGAGGTCGGTGCATGAGCTCATCCAAGTCTTCCTGCAACTTCTCTTTCTGTCGCCGAAGATCCTCAATTGCTGCATACTTATCTTGCAACTATACGAGGAGTGAGATCGATAACAGGGCCCGCCCAAGTTGCTTACCTTTGCAAGAACCTCCCGATGCCCGGTATTCTCTTTCTCCAAGTGCTCGAGTCTGCTTGCAAACTGAGCATTCCCCACAATAAGACCACTTATGTCTTCGATTGTCTTCGGTAGTCTCCCTTCCACCTCTCGCCATTGGTCTGCAGTTTCTTCCAATTTCTCCAGAGAATCGGGAGGTATGACGACTTCTGGACGAACTTGGGTTGCCATCTTTTGCACCTCTTGCTTGCGGGCTTCTCGCAGCTCGGACACCCTCGTGCATCGAAAACCTTGTCCACCATATCTCTGATATCCATCGGCCGACTTAACGTTAACTCAGCATCAATCTGCTCCAGCGACTCCTCCATTTCCTCCACCCGCCTCTGCAAAGCTTCCCACTCGTCAGTTGGGGGCAGGCTCACTCTTGCTGAGGGACTAGGAGAAGGATCGCGCATTGGAACATCACGATTCTTGAAATCCTCGATTAACGTGCGGATTTGCCTAGCATACGCCGTGGACTCCGCTACGAACCTGTTAGTCTCTTCGCTGATATCAAACCGCTGCACGAAATCGCAACCAGACATCACGGTCTCTTGGTAATCCACGAGCGCATTGACAGCAAGAGATAACTTTTCCCTTTGAGCAAAGTATTCCCTGTCGAACTCGGCACGTTTCGACTCCAGAATGTCGATCCCGGCCTCATCCGATGCGGGCATAGCATGGAGATTTCCGTGTACGGTACCAACGGTCGCGGTTCAGTTCTGCCTCCGCTAGATGAAACTTAGCCCTGACCGCACGTTCCCAGGTCCTATCATGGTGTCAGTGAGAATATTCCGGGTCAAGTGAGGTCGACGTACTTGATGTATTCCTTAAGCATTTCACGCTTTTCATCCAGCCCCTCACGCTTTCTCTTCGGGCGGGGTGGGGCTAGAGCTGGGGCAGCAGGAGTTAAAGGGGTATCTCCTGGATCAGTAATTGGAGAAGGTTGAATTTTGAGTGGTGGTGGCAGCGGAACATTTGGGATTTTGGGATGGTGAGTAGTGGTGGTAGTAGTAGGGTCCTCCATGTCTGTGTCTTTGTGAGGAATAACGTCAGAACCCCACTTTCTCTTCATACCAAGGAGTACTTGATTGGTACTCGTGAGTTTTGGTGGAGGATCCATACCAGCGTCCATGTCTGCCGAGTGCGGAGGTAATTTGGTCTTCCTGATGTCAGTACCGGTAGGCCCGCTATTCCGGGATAGAATCTGACCACCAGGTTGGTCGTCCGCCCAGATGGTGCCATGAAATATCGGAGCCTCCCTAGCTTTAGTAGAAGTGTCGTCTTGCTTCGGAGGCCAGCCATCTTTACCTTTACCTTTGTCTCGCTTGGTGTTGGTATTGGTGGAACCCCGGCCCCAACTACCTGTGTCGACGGAATTCCACCAAGCCGTCGACGTTTCCTCACTCTCGCCAGGTTTACTGCTTTCGGCCGAGTCCCACCCAGCCGTACTCCCCCACCCGTGCCTAAGTGGGCTGCCAGACGACGATTGAACCGCACCCCCACCAGACGAGTCACTCATCTTCCAGTCGCCCCCGGTATCCAACCTGCCTCCGCCTCCGGTACCCCACCCGCCTTCGTTTCCAGTATCCCGCGCACCTCCCCCTCCAGTGTCCCATCCACCGCTGCTACTTCCAAGATTCGCATCCGTCAGATTGCCCCACCCCGACGATGAAGCCGTATTCCCCGAAGGATCATGCATGCTACCACTCTTACCCCCTCCTTTTCGAGTCCCTTGGGCGTGTCCCGGGCCACCGGCACCACGGCCACCGCCTTTGGATGAACCTGGTTTACTGGAAGCCGTAGCAGCGGTAGCCCAGGCTGAGGAGTCGGGGTGGACGAAAGGGCAGTTACCGGCGCCGTGTCTTCGGCAACCGCCTTGCTTCGGCTCGCCGTTCTCGGCGTAGTACTAATATATATGTTCGCCAGGGGAGTCCAACGAGAGACGAGATAGATGAAAGATTGCCGACGTAGCGAGAAAGTGAGCACAGAAACGGTGCAGCGGGGAAAAGCAAAGCATTCGACGCTGCGACTTACCCGACACTTTACGTTTGGCATTCTGCTGCAGTCAGGACCTCGATCAACGTTTGGGGTGCGACGATGACGACGACTGATTCGACTATGTGCGGCTCGATCGCTTCGACGACGATGACAACAAGGCTCGACGGGGAGGTCTACACCAATTCAAAAGATGCAGACAAAGGGAACTCGTGGAGACAGAAACGCCATGGGGATATTATAAAGTAGTCCAGTCCATTCAAGCGGGTTCCGATAGATAACATAAGGAAATTTACAGCACGCCGTCGTCACATGTACAAAATTTCAAGAGTAAAAAAGGTAGACAGTAACGCTAGCGATAAGCTATTTCTAATCTACAAGGTCGGTTCTGTCGTCAGGAAAACGTCTCAATCCGTACGGTATCAAAGCAGTCCGTGCAGCCGTTAGTTATCGTGTCGCATCGCAGAGGGGGGAGTGTCGCAGCGGAAGCACGCGGATCCAAGAGTAACTTTCAAGAGAAAAAAAAAGAGAGAAAAAAGGAATACGCCCAGCGGTGCATATCAGCTGTAAATATAGAAAAAATAACCCTCATACACGTCCTTACCACAACCAACCGCGGGACGAGGGTCTCCTGTTTTGACGAGGCTTGCGCTTCACAGCAACGCGAGGACCATCGTCATCTTCGTATTCCTCGACTTCGTACTCATCAATCTCCTCCGCCCTCAACGGTTCTTTTATAATTTCCTCCTCTATGGTGATGGCGGTAGTGCGGGGAATGGCGGTAGAAAAGGGAGATGACACAACGTCAGGGGTCGGGAAAGCGGCACGGCGGGTATTGGCGGGTGGTGGAACGGTTACGGTCTGAGGCGGAAGAGTTTCATATTGAATAATTGTTTTGGTTTCTGTTTCGGCGATAACTAATGGGGGAAGCTCCTGCAAAAACAGTCAGCGAGGGAGTTCCAAAACATATGAAGAGTAAGACCAGTTGGCGATTAGATAGGGGAAATAAATTTATTAAAATAAAAGCAGGGAAGTCATTAGTTTGCCTTTGGCATGTGTCACGTGGCGAGGTCGTCGATCACATGCAAGTTTCGATCGCGTCGCGACTGCCGAAACGAACCATTCGCCAACTGATCCCTACTTCACTAGAAGACGAGGGGGACGAAGAAAAACCGTTGTCCCCCAAGCCCGGACGAAGGAGGGGGATACGAACTGTATACAGTGTGATATAAAAAGAGGATGAGAAACCTCCTTCGTCTCAGAGCTCGGGACGGCGCGGAGCTGGAGCAGGCGGTTGTACCTTGAGTTTCCGTTTCGGTCCAGGTTGTTCATAATAAATTTCCTCCTCGACTGCAGCATTGTCACTGTTGATAAGGCTGCCAGGCTTATGAGAATAGTTATGGGGATCATAGGCTGATGAAACGTACACAAGTTGCTCCATGATCCAGGCTTCGCGCCGCGAGGCATCGTGCTCTCGCCGGTTGACACTCTCCTCACGACGAGTGATTTCACGCTCACGTTCAGAAACTTTGAGTTCACGATCGAGAACTTCCTCAGCGCGAGAACCAGCCTCCTTCCACCAACCAGGGGGAGCGAGTTCTTGTTCTTTACGATTTCCTTGATGATTGTTTGGGCAGGGGGAATATCCACGATGGTTTGCGCGGCGCACGGAGGACACTGCTGATTGGGGACGACGCCACCCGGTGCACCGACGAGAAGCTCAGCTTCACGGCGGGCGACCTCGGCCTCGCGCATGGCAACGTCGCGCTCGCGCGTTACGAGAACCTGGGAACGTTTGGGATTGAGGTAGCCCCAGATGCCAGTGGCGGCCTCGTCCTTGCCTGCAGCCGCTGCACCGGCCGAAGATGCGGGGAGGGAAAGCATGACGGCGAGCACAGCAAGGACCAAGGAGAGAACAAGGAGGAGAGTGGTTGAAGAAATGGTGCGATGGTGGTGGTGTCTTTCTGAACGGTGACGGTGTTCGCGCTCACGCTCGCGGTCGCGTTCGTGGTGAGAAGACGAGGGAACGGCCATCCTTGCTGTCGCTAAGTTTCTGACGCTGACGGAGTTGGATGGCGATATAGAAGAAGATGCTCGTGTTCGGGACGCCGTCGTGGTGAAGGAAGAAGATAAACACTGAAAAGAAAATGGCACTGAGAAAAAAAGGAAGCACACTTTTCAATTGTTCAACATTACCTTTTCTGGTCGTCCTTTGTTTGTACACCAACTAACGGCCAAATAATCACGTGATCGCACTTGACCACGTGCCCACATGAGTGAAATCCGTCGACCCAATGGCAACGATGCCGAATGCAGGACTGCCGCCATGGCTCAAGTTCCTTGACAAGGTTGGTTTCGCTGTATCTTACTGGCGTCATGGACTCAACCGTTTAGACCTCTGTGATCGCGACTGCTTTGACGGCGATGGTGTGCCTGCACACACGCTCGGCGGGAGTTATCTACTTTGGAGCGGGTTCGCTCGCATGTGCCCTGTCGGCGAAACTCGTCAAACTGGCGATCAGGCAGGAAAGGCCCGTTAGCGGGAGAAAAGTGACCTATGGGTTCGTAGCGCGTCCGCCCTCTGCAATCCCCAACGAACTGACTCCTCCGGCCTCTGTAGTATGCCAAGCACCCACGCCTCCGCCTGCATATTTTTCGCCGCGTATGCTACGCTCGCAAGCATATATCTTCCTCTTCATCCGCGGATACACCCACTGCTGGCGACATATGCGCCCCTCGTGATGATCTCGTGGGCAACGCTTATTGTGCTCTCTCGTGTCTGGCTTGGTTATCACACCTGGCCCCAAGTCGCTGCAGGAACAGCACTTGGCGTCTGCTTTGCGAGTGTATGGTTGAGATTTTGGGTGGAGGACGCGGGCGGGATGAGGACGTTGGGTGGGGAACTGGAAAGATGGATAGATGACTCTGTAATGCCTGCCATTATCACTGTCGCGTGACCGACGCGTAACATGTGACGCGCGTGCCCTAGTATGTCACAAAGCCGCCTGCATGCCTGCAGTCTTTCTGTTCACAACGCATTGTATGATGAACAACGGCCTGCGAAGGTTCGCACGGGCCAATGCAGCGAGCACTCCGGGCTCTCCCCACTCGCCATCGCCTCGTCCTGCGAGTAGTGGCACACAGACCCCGGTGACGCCGAGGACCCGTGTGTCGTATATCAACTCGCCCTCCATGACTCCATCCATATCCTCCACCATTCCGTTTGATTGGGAAGCGGCACGCTCAAGACGGCCTCCGCCCTATGGCACTCCCCTCAATGGGAAACGGAAAGCGCGGATGAGCAATGTTGGCACCACGACGGCCACTCCGAAGAGAATTGTCCGCAAGAAAGGATTCATAGAGCGGTGCGCGCGACTCACACATTCTAAGAACCGTGTCTGATTGTCTATGATGCGTGCGCAGTATGAGAGACATCCCCTCCCGAATCATGTTTGAAGTTTCGCTCTTTCCACACAACATACCTTTGCCTGCGCCGCAGACTAGCGCTTGGCTCATTGGAATGTCCATGCACTTCCTGCATTTCTGTGTACGTGTAGCTCGCATACGTGCCACGTCTGAGTCGGACATAGGCTGGGAAGACCTTTATTGGGAACGTAGCCAGCAGAGCTGGTTTGACTGGGTACGCCATTTTACGTCAAATGGTTTCAATTTTTCACTAGCCTGATACGTCTATACAGACCGTGCCGACCACGGGGCTCTTGTGGATTGCATCTACGCTGAACGCCATGCACTTGTTTACGCAAACGCGGACATACCGACTACACATGCGCACCAGAGCTGATCCCGTGTCATCTCCCCATACAACGTTTGTTTCCTCGCCGCAACAAGAACCACCCGTGACGCAGGACGAAGGGGTGCCGCGATCGACGTTCATGCAGCGGATTCTGGGGTTGATTGGATCAATGATGTTGATTTTGTGGCGGGCGTCTGTGTGTATGGTGCGATTCTTGATGGGACTGTCTTCTGTGAGCCCGTCGACGTCTGCACCTCCCCGTGGTGCACCAGCGGAGCAGATCCAACAACTCGAGGTATGGACGCCAGGGGAGCTGGAGCGCACGCTGTTTTCTGTCTATTCCCCCGCACATGCTCTGTTGTGGATCTGCACTGATGGCACGAACTGGGTACTGATGTGTGCTTTGATGGCAATATTTGGTGTGCAGATAGGTGCACTCGTGCAGTCGTATGAAGCGTTGGTGAAAGACAGAGCCATTTTGGCGGCCGAGGTCATGCACGAGTACAATGAAGGAGTGAGTAGCTTCTTGTTCCTGTGTGGGGCTGAGTTTGACTCACGGGGACCCTGCCAAGTTCGTCTATCCCAGAATCAACCCTGTGCGGCGCGACGCGGCTGTCATGACCCACCAGGCTGAGATGGTGATTACATAATGAGTAGACTAATTACCTCTTCGGAGATGGTCGGACCTGTCTGTCGTTGCTTAGTCAACTGCAATATCTGTCTGAGAAAAAAAAATCTTATCATCATCACCCAAGTGTTCTCCAGTTGTAATCTACTTCGCGTCTTTCGCCTCTGTCTGAGAGAGTCGATGGCAAACTTGCAAGGCCTCAACATAGTCCACGCAGCACAAGAACCCGCCCCCGCTGACCTTCAGGACACCCTCGTTTCCCCATTCCCCGATTTCTCTGCCCATCTGGACCTCTGGACCAACCTCACCTTCGACACCACAGACGAGCCACATAAGGGTAAACCCTCCTCATCAGAGGAGGACCGCGACGACGAAAATCGGTCCCCTCCTCTCCTCGACATCCCCCACCGAGATAACCAGGACCATCCATCACCTGTCTACCCATCCGGTCCTCACTCTGCCACTGCCGTGCCTCCCTTCGACCTCAATTCATTGCTGGCAAGCTTTGGCGCCAATCCATTCTTACCCCCTGCACCAACTCCTGCGCTACCACAGAACAACGCAACCCCTTCCCAGTTCTCTGCCATCCCTTCATTGGCACAGCTTATTGCTCTTCAAACCGCGAACGGAGTGACCTACACTGTCCCACCACCCCCTCCTACCATTCTAACCCAACCGACTGCCGTCCATGAGTCAGTACAACCATCCCCGGCTCCCGGCCCGATCTCCGCTCCCATTCCTCAGCCATCAGTCAAACGCGCCCGCACTGTCAAAAACCAGTCGTTGAGTGACCAGTCAGATGTCTCCGCTGCCCAGTCACCTCAGGACGCTGCATCTCCCGCTGCCTCCATCCAGAACGAAAGCCCTTCGCAGACATTCGCCGCGGCGGAGGACAAACGCCGTCGCAATACCGCGGCGAGTGCTCGTTTCCGTTTGAAGAAAAAGGAGCGGGAAGCCGCACTGGAGCGTCGCGCAAAGGAACTCGAGGAACGTGTTCTCGAGCTCGAACGCGAATGTGAGGGGCTCCGCCGTGAGAATGGCTGGTTAAAGGGTTTAGTCGTCGGTGTTACTGGCGCTGGCGCTGCTCAACAGCAACCGCAGCAGCAGCAGCAACAGAAATAAACGGTTGACTTGAAAAGACGCTCCAAGTCAGCGAGAAGTTGGGGGTAAGCATAATACGACTGCGTATGCATTGACGAAAGCAACATTGACGCTGCAACCCGCCAGTCGCACTCTACTCTTGGTTTTACTACTTTCACCGAGATCGCAGGATCACTGAAGTACTGATCTAAGTGTGTCTTTTTGCGTTATGCTACCGGGGTGGTTAGAAAGTTCGACGGAAATACGTTCAGAACTCCAGCGGACGTCGGCGGGAGGCGAGTTGACACAAGAGTGTATTATTATGTTATGTATCATGCTCTGCTTGCTCGATACAACCCCAGCCTCGCCACCAATCGCACACTGGATACTCGACGAGTCTACCAGCGCTTCCGTGTAACGGCCATTAGTACTACGCTCCATAAAAGATTAACTAGGCAGTCGTGACCAGTGGATAGGGTTTAGACGGGTGCCTAATTGGTACCCTCCTGTATATCGCATGCTGGTGCTACTGACCAAGATCATGTCAAGATCGGACATTCCGGCAACCGTTATCTATGGGGAAACTAATGATACGGTCACCTTGGAAGTGCGACCCTGTCCCTATCATTAAATAAGTACCTTGGACGGATTTCGATTGGCTGGTGATGACACTTTGATTTCGGACATGAGCCGTTACCCACTGGTCGGGCTCATGTTCCTGAAACAAGTAAAGAGACATGTAAAGGTGATTAATGAGCCTTCAAGTGACCGTCAGCTCCACCGTGCCAAATTACAGCGTACGCTTCCTACAATTTTTCAGTTCTTGGTGTTGTTGACGTTAGGCGTTCAAAAAGAGCAGTCTTTTGAGCGCTTCGCTTCACTGATGGAGGACTGACAGTTTCTCCCTGATGAGGCTCCCACGTCAACTGTCGCCCCCACTCTCTCCTACTTGGGGAAAGATGCGGAGTCGATGTCATTTTTATTCTTGAGGACCCTTATATGTATCTCGTATAAGGTCACTCAGTCCGTGCGCTGTCCTAAGCGTCAGCCCATCGTCTAACAAGTTGATATATAGTGCGGCACAAGTTGCGGGGATCAAGAAGAGAACCGGAAAAGTCAGCCTTATCTACATACATATGTATGTCCTAGCGAAATACCCTCAAGGGATCTTCTCGTAGTGAAGTGCGTGACATAATCAGGCATTGGTAACAACAAACCGCTTGGGTTGGTAGCACTGAACTATGTATTTTAAGTCAAGACTCTCGGTCAGCCCCGTGGGGGGCCGCATGCAGTTCACTCTGACGGGCGCGATAACACAAAACTCGACTTGATCCTGCCGATCATGCATCATGCCTGTCATACGTACCCACTAGAAACTCGGGGAAAACCGCGCCATCCATCGTATACCCGTAGGCACCGTGCGACAGCGACATGGCTGTATACGTAAGTACTTACATACCGAGAAGTCGAGCGATTGTTTGTTCTACATTAATACATCTTTAATTACAGAAAATATTCTTCGTATGCTTCACTCAAGCCTCGGCCGAGTTCTGTGCAGCGTAGAATTTTATCAAGTCCTGGACATCATCCCTGCTCCCAAGGAACACGGGGCACCGCTCATGAATGCTTTTCGGAACGAGGTCGAGTATGCGCTTGGTACCGGTCGTAGCAAGACCTCCGGCCTATCATTGTAGGGGATTCTTCGCATTAGCCCTCCGAGTTTCCGCGCACAAACTATCATAACACCTCACCTGCTCGGTCAAGAACGCCATCGGGAACGCCTCGTACAACATCCGGAGTTTGCCTGATTTACTCTTCTTGTCATCAGGGTACCCGAAAATGCCGCCATATAGCAGCGTCCGGTGCACGTCCGCCACCATGGAGCCGATGTATCGCGCCGAGTAGGGTGAACCCGTCTTTGGATATTTTATGGATTTCAAATAGGCGGTCACGGGCGGGTGGAAGTACATCGAGTTGCCCTCGTTGAACGAGTAAATTTTACCCCGTGGTGGGATTTTGATCTGGAAAATACGTCATGACGTCAGACACGAGTTCAAACCGGACTGTTGGGAGAAATGTTGACACACGTCAGGGGTGAGTGAGAATGAACTCTCCTAGCGCAGCGTCGAGCGTGTACCCGTTGACTCCCGACCCTGTCGAGAGCACCAGGTTCGCAGATGAACCGTACCTATATAGGTCAATCAGGGGGGAGGTCCAACAGGATAGGGGCTGAAGCCAACTTACATAGGTGTACCCAGCAGCGACCATCTCTTTCCCGGGCCTCAAGACGTCCTCTAACGATCCTTAGAATCCGGTTTCTGCACTCTCGCATATCAGTTCAAGATCCCAGGACGGGGGGGGAACGAAAGAGTCGCGTACGATTTTGTAAATCCCAAAGATGGTGCCAATGTTCACACCAGCGTCGATGTTGCTGCTGCCGTCGAGAGGATCAAACACGACGCAATACTTGCCTTGTAGCGCTCCTCGATGATGATGGCGTTATCGAGCTCCTCCGAAACGAGCACGGCAGTCTTGCCAGACGCACGCAGGGCGTTAACCATGATGTCATTCGAGAGCACGTCCAGTTTCTTCTGTTCCTCGCCCTGCACGTTCGTCTCTCCGGCCAGACCGACACTGCGAAGTCGCGGAGAAATAAATGAACGGTAGAGCTGGCGAAGCGAACGCGACACTTACAGGTTAATGAGACGCGCCCTCCGGACGTTGGTTGCGATGAACTTCGACGTTACTTGGATGGCGGTGAGCAACAAGGTCAGATCGCCGGTCGCATCGGCACCAAGCCGCAACTGGTCGTGCAGCACATGTCTGTTGTAGGCTGGCAATCAGGTAGGTCATATACCTCTCATACGTCACTGGCCCACCTCGTCAACGTAATGAGATCAGTGCTGGGGAGTTCCTCAGTTGCGGTCGACATTAGCCTAGTAGTAACACGACTGAAAATCCGAGAAAAGTGTAACCACGAGTAGAAATTGAGGTCGAGTACTCACTTATATAACCTATGGTGTGCGTGGTAGCACGGATAGAAACGGATGGCAACGGAACGGACCAAGGGCTGGCGAGGTCTTCCCACGAACATTGGAGAAGGATGTCCTACATCGTGCATGACATTAGTAGTGTGTACTATTAGTATACGAATACAAAGCTAAGTAGGAAGGGATCAACTCGACCAACAGAAAAAGATCCAACGCGTTATTGTCTCTTCCGCTTGGTCCCGACAACCGAGGCCGACTCCTTGCCCTTCCGTGTCCGTAATGGAATAGGAAACGTGTCACTATCGTCGTCGTCATCTTCCCAATTCCCACCACTGCCACCAACCCGCCTGCCCTCAGTACAGCCCCTGATCCCACTCGTTTTGGGCACAATACCCCCTATTCCATATCTATCTCTTCCATCGTCTTCGTCAAGAGCTCGCGAAGATGCATGTGCAATAGCGGCAGCAATCTCCGCACTAATACTAGCCACCCTCGCCTCCAGTGTTTCGTCGGATCCTGCACCTTCTGCCGATCTGTTGGTGCTGTTAGCCTGCGAGATCAACTCCGACAACGCGCGGTCAAACTCCTCTAGATCAGGGTCGTCCATGCCAGAAACCCTCTGTTTCTTTGCTTTCAGACGATATGTACTGCGTTTGAATAAAGCAAACATTGAGTAGCCGTAATAAAAGGCAAGAAAGCCCAGTTCACTCACATGTTAGGATCCGGTTCCCATGAGGGATCGTGCGTTCGCATGTGTTGCGTGAGGGTAGTCCGGCGAGTAAACGTCTTTTCGCATTCCGGATCCTCGCATTTGTAAGGTCGTTTTCCGGTATGCGTACGTCGATGTCGTGCGAGACTGCTCGAGTCACCAAACGTTTTGTCGCACCCCGGGTATTCGCACGAGTGCGGCTTCTCGCCTGTGTGCACTCGCTGGTGCACATGCAATGCCGACCTCTGTCGATACGCGTGAGTGTATCGCATAACGCGACCTTCGAAGGATGGGGGAACGAACTTGAATGAATGTCTTCCCACAGCCACTGTGTTGACAGACGAATGGCCGTTCGCCAGTATGTATTCTCATATGCCGCATGAGATCACTGCGTCGAGTAAAAGACTTACGGCACTGGGGCTCTCGACATGTGTGTGAACTGGATCCTTTGTCCGTCCCCGTCTCCCTTTCCCCTTCCCTTTCGATCTCTTTCTCTCTTTCTCCCTTTTCTGTTTCTTGTTTTCTGAACCGTTCTTGCGGGATGGCGGTGGCGTAGGTGGAACACTTGGTCGATCCGGTCTGGACGATCGTTGTGTAACACGTGTTGAGGGGGAAGGCAAGCTAGAGTTATCACGCAAGCGAGAAATGGGGATGCACTTTTCTCCAAGGACGGACGTGGGCGACCAGGTGTTGGATCCGACTCTGAGTCTGCTTCAAAGTGCGACGAAAGATGATATAGTATGTCGTTGATGTCATCAAACTCTCCCGGGGTTGGGGAACGGCGATCCGGGGAGGAACGCTCTGTATGTCCGTGGAGCGAGGGCGAGTGTTCTCCCTCAGAGTTATGTCCATCACGATCCCCGGGTGTTGCTGCGGCATACAACAAGTCAAGATCTTCGTCATCGCTCTCTCGGACGCTGTCTGCTGCATGGCCATCGTTGTCGCCCGCAGTGAGCGAGTGGAAAGCAGGGGCGTTACGTGTCGTGCGCTGCTCCTTCGTTACATCTCCATATTCTTCTGAAGTTTCCGTATGGCGCCCCTTAGACGCTGCATGTGCCTGCGCAGCCTGCAACATAGCAGCTATACCGGTCAAATTAAGCTCAATGTCTTGAGTACTTGGGCACCGTTATCGTTGCCTTCCTCATGACTGCCGTCTCGTGTGATGCCTTGAGCTTGCTCTGTGAGTTCCCCATCTTGCCGCCCAGGGCTTTGTGCTCGTCGCTGTTGCTCTGCTGCGCTTAACAATGCAGCAGAGGCTGCGGTTGCGTTCTGATGGAGGAGGGTTGCAATCTCACGTTCCAACATCTCAACAGAGAATTGGTCAGCGTCAGGAGAGGAACTAAGGAGGGTGCGCTGCGGGGGTTTCGGAGCGTGCGAGTCGGAAACATCGAGCGTGTCATCGTCGTGTATCAAGTCATCGTCTGAACCTAAAGTGTCATCGTGAACGACATCTGAGATGTCGAGTACGGGTTCATGTTCATCGGGTTCCATTCCCATGATCAAGTGCCCACCGAGAGGCAAAGAACACGGTTGCAATATGTCTGGCAATCAAAGAACTGAGAAGTGACTAGTGAGTAATGAGCATTGCATAGCGTACTTACCGGAGGGTAGCACGCTGTATAAACAGCGGTGAGGTCGGATACAGCAGTCCGTTAGAGAATGAGACACAGACTTGGACAAGATCAGGTCACGTGAGTTGCCTATGGACCACTGCCTCGTCACTCTCCACTATAACTACGTACCTACTGGAGCCAGTGCTGTCCTATGCATCTTGGACGCAGTCCAAACATGCCTCCACCGTGAACAAGCCAATAAAACCAAAGGTCAAGCGCTACCATGGGTATGCCGTACTTCTCTTTATTATGGGGACACTCTTCCCACCCCTTGGTGTGTTTCCTCGTTGATTGATTACTACCCGCTCCGTTGACGCCCGGATTTCCAGCTGTCGCAGCGAGGTTTGGGATTGGCAAGGATTTCTGGATCAACCTATTACTGACTATTGCTGGCTACATCCCTGGTGGGACTTCATCCGACCATGTGAAGCCGCACACAACTCATCCCTTCCTACAGGCCACGTACATAATTTCTACATACAGGTACGCCGTGTCACAGCTCTTCGTGGCGTCCTTTGCATGGTTATCATATTTGTTCTAGAACATCCGGAACAACAAGAATAAGCGGCGTACGCCGAAATGGGCTCAGCGCTTTGGCCTCGTAGATACGTCTACCTTCGACCGTCGCAATAAGCGATCGGAGTGGGCGCACAGGTACAACGACCGAAATCCTGAATCAACTTTTGAGGGCCAACCATTGGAGGAAGGTCAGGTCGGGCCATCGCGTGCATCAACGGAGAATTCGCTAGAACCCACCACTAATGGGAAAGGATTGTGGAGACCCGAAGACGAGTCTTTCTACAGCGGAGGACGCGATGGCTCGTCTGAATCAGGTGGTGGTAGATGGCGCTATCCTGCTAATTTTGACGATGCATTCTCTGCGCCTGGGGAAGCTGTTCTGAAAAAGAAGAAGAAGAAGAAGGATAGATGGGCGCGAACGGAGGATGCTTATGCAGCTCCTATACCGCGAAAGAAGAAAAAGAAGAAGGCACCTAGGAATCGCTCGACCGTTGCTGATGGTGATACTTATTCACGGAGAAACGGATCGGCAGAGATGGAGATGCCAGAGGATCCGAATGGTGAAACCTACGGTCGAAGGGATGGCAATGGCCAAGTAGTGGCAGATGGCGGACAAACTGCCAGTACAGCGGATGATATATTTGGCCACGAACTCTGACCCGGGGCAATCTGACACAAAGGGGGGGGGGGGGGGTTTTGCTGGTGAAGTGTGTCGGAAGTTTAACGACAGTTTCTTTCTGAACCGTACCTGCATCATTGGTCTCGTTATGATTCACAATCGCACTGGGCAGAATATAATTTCATGACCAGTCGTTCTGTCCGAATCCACTCACATAGTGTAAGGTGAGGCCTCGAGGTCCGAGCGGCATGGCTTCGACTCACACCTAGGTTCGCCAGTTCTGCCGATGTACATCAGCGTTGCACATGGAGTCAAGGAACGACAGTGAGAAAGTGACGGACCCTATTTCCCCGGGTTCATATACAAATCTGCATGTGAAGTGAGAGCCGATTAATACTCCTTTACCTCCCTCTTTTTCCCCCCTGCTCGACGCGATGTTCTCGGCATGGAAGTTTGTCGAGACGGTGTTCGCAGTACTTCCCCTCATTAGCGCTCAGGTTCTGGTCGACTTGCAGGTCGCTCAGCCGCCTCCGGTCCCCAGCGATGCGAAGACGTGCACCATGAAGATCCTCGAGTATGTCGGCACTGTCATGCATTGCCGTGTCGTGACCGTGGTCTGAGCAAGTCGGTTTGCAGGCGCACGTTCGGCAACTCCTACTACGAGTAAGTGCAGGTCATGTAATTTTCCTCTGTTGTTCATATTGGCGGCAGTCCAGAAATCGTGTCGTATAGGTGAGACCCAACGCATGCACCTTAGGTCCTTTCGCGCGAAGAGTACGCCCCTGACGGTCTGACAGTCCGCCGACTGACTGCGGAACTGTAGGGTCGTGGGCAGCGGTGACCTTGAGCTTTACGGTCACGTCCAACGGAACGCAGTACGATCGTCTCGGCGTCTTCACTTTCCATAACACAGAGAGTACGTGCTCTTTCCCATTTGTTTCCATGGTGTCATCAACGCAATACAGTCTGGCGTACCTCAACCCCCGAACCTACGCCTGATGGCATCATCTGGACATATACCAAGGATGTTACGCGCTATATTCCGCTCTTTGCAAAACCAGGAACGTTCCTTCTTGAGCTTGATAACATTGTCACTAGCACCCTAACAGGGGAATATTCGAGTACGTTCCTGCCTCTTTTACGCGTCGAGTCCTTAATCTTCTACGCTTTCAAAGCAACATTGTATGCGACCTTTTATGCTACCTCGAAGAACTACCCCACCGCAGGACAGTCAAACTTGATTGTTCCCATCTCTACCATGTCTGATACACTGGCCAACGACGCGTCTGTTCCACCTGCATTTTCCGTAAGTCGGCTTGTATTTCTTGCCGACGAATTGTCTACCACAGGAGATCTCCCTTACAGCTGAACGTTACACTCCCTCAAAATACAGTTGAGATTTACGCGGAACTTTATGCCTCCGGAAACGGAGAGGAAGAGTTTTGGGTACGACAATATGGATTTTTTTCTCTCGCTTTTTTCGATGTTAGCACGCATACAGTACTACAATACGGCTAACGAGTACATCAGCGATTTACCTCCGGGGACTACCTACGGGGAAGGGCCCTTCCGTGAAGTGCGTCTGCTTGTGGATGGACAACTTGCAGGAGTCGCCTTCCCGTATGCCGTCATTTTCACCGGTGGCATCAATCCAGCTGTGTGGCAGCCTATCACGGCGTACGGCGCGATCGACCTCCCGACCTATTTTCTCGACTTGACTCCATTTGCTCCTGTCTTCGCGGATGGTCTTCCTCACAACGTTACGATCGATGTAGCCTCCGCCGAGGCCGATCACGCTATTAATCCGAACTGGTACGTCTCAGGACTGCTTCAAGTTGTCACGGACCCCTCCGGAGAGCGTACCACGGGTCAAATGATCACTTACAATGCCCAGCCGTATGCGACCACGCAGACCTATGGGAACACAGACGCAAACGATGTCAATGTTACTGTGAATGCTCAGCGTCAAATCTGCATCGAATCAATGGTGGTCAGTGGGAGTGGACAGTCGAATCACGTCATTTTTGAGCAGAACCTGGATTACACTAATACCCAATACTACTTGAACGACACCTACACCCAAGTAAGTGTTTCCCAGTCGTGGGTAGGCCCTTCCTTTTTTATCTGTCGGCCGTACAGAACGTTGCACAAATCTCCTCTGGCTCCGTGAAATCAACTCACAATGGTGTTCCTGTCGTGATTGATAACTTTGAATACCCGTTGTTCATCAACGTGACTTACTTGGATGTCACAGATACCCTCATTACATGTACGTCTGTCTGTGCTACGTGGGAGATGTCAAAGGTTGCTAAAATGCTTTACTAGTCTTTACATCCTTCGATCATTCATACAACAGACAACTCAGTCCCGCTCCCTTTATCCTTGCTTCTGATACCACTGAACGTCAATTAGCCAGTAGGTCCTTGCTTACAATGGGCAGTCCGATGTTGACTCCTCGTGCTCTAGCCGGATACTTCACGATCTCAACCGTGGGTAACTTTGGTAGCGGGAACAACAACAACACTTTCAATTACGCCGACAGCGAGCACAACACCTACAGTCGCGTGGTCGATGCTGCGATGAATGAGATTGTTTACAACCAGGAGAGTGGGTCCCTCGCGAGCAGTTCATCCAGTGTGTCTTGGCCAGTTGCCCCAAGCTCGTTCTCTGTTCCCCCGGCGAGGCTACCAGGTGGAAAGCGCATCGGTAATGGGTTGTAAATTATCCTATTTGCTACGTGTGTTGTATGGAACGTACAGACCATTGCAATGGCAGTAGTTGAATATTACCTTTTCAGACGCTCCTTCGGTTATTGTTAACTCCGAAAAGCCCTCCAACATCCACAATGGAAAGTCAAGACACGCATGTCCGTCGAATTGGGAATCGGCTAGAGTCGCTGAGCATTGCAAAAGTGTTTCTGCCCCCCACTCCATTGTTTGGGTACTGGTTGTAAGAGGTTTGCTGGGACAGCGGGAATGACATTTCCACACTACGGAAGTATTTTGTACTGGTGAGGGCTGATATCATTTACATGTTAGGGCAATAGATAAAGCTGGGCTGCTAGCTTCGGAAGCAGTCCAACGCACCGCTTGCATAATGCATTCCGGTACTTGGTGACTACATACTCTTATCCCCTTCTACGACCCAAGATGCACGAAGTAGAAAAGAAAAGAAAATCAGGTTTCAAACCGTGCCAGCAAAAGCCAGCTTCAAATGGATAAAACGTTTCGGTGTGTTTGACAGGGTGGATTGTGGTTATGTAAGCACTGCCAGAGCGCCGTTTGCAAGTTGCTTGGTCAAACGTAGCGAGCTTATGTCTCTCAGCATAACACGTCGTATCCTCGGCCCTAGTCATGCACCAAATGTTGCACTGGCAGCCCGAGCACGTAGTCATTCGACATCACCCTACGGTCGGTCCCATATACGCAAGAAGCACCCCCGATCACTACCTGCACCCGTCGTCCCTCACTTCCCTCAGCAAGTAATACGCGCCTGACGGATCAACATTTACACACTGGATTACCTCTCCGCGTTCGCGTATCGTCCTCACCCGAGACACTACAAACCACCCTCTTTGGAACGCCACGGAACGCTTGTGTGGAGGCTCTGCCGTGCTCACACAGAATGAGGAGGATGAGGGTACTGGTCGTATGGGTAGATGGAGGAAGAGGTTCGGTGACGACGTTGCCACTGAGCAGTGGTCCGTATTGCAGGAGGTGTCCAGTCCGCAGTAGAGCCACCAGCGCCGAAGGAGGCTGCGAAAATGCCAAGGAAAAAATAGGTGGCATTAAGCCTTCCAGTGAGTGACGATCCTCCTTTGTTTGACATGCACGGTATCTTTCGTGTTTCTCCACGTGTCGTTCTGACTTACGGATTACTGGATTTTTTTGGACTGCTCAGCGGCATCCTTCAAACACAAAGGTTAGTATATTTAATGTTGGAAGCGGGGTCATCCTTCTCGTAACAAGATCATGCTGATAATCTACATATGATCATAGCCTCACTTGCAACTAGATAAAGGAGACTGCTAGCGGACCTTGCTTACAAATTGCCCAGGAGTGTGCTACTTGTTAGTACCTTCCACGAGGCCTTGATTCAACTACAATTCAACCTGTGAACAAAGGGTGCGATCGGTAGGACCATCAGAAAAGTCCGACAACGCGTCCTGTCTCTGGATCCTAGACCCACTTCCCAGAACCCTGTGAAAACAGATCATGAGACTGCAGGCACGGGAACCAGTAACAAGTGATAGCTCACCTGGTCTGGTTCCGAGACCAGGCATCGTCTGCATATCACCGAGGATGGGATACAAGAACCCGGCACCCGCTGACAATCTAACAGCTCGAATAGGGACTGTGAAGCCAGATGGCGCATTCTTGAGTGAAGGATCATGAGAGAACGAGTATTGCGTTTTCGCCATGCAAACTAGCGAAGGTTTGAAGAAAGAGCATGAGGTTAGCACGCTGTATGAAGAACATAACGCACTGGGTAGATTCCCGTAGCCTTGACGAGTGTATGTGTCAACCTGCTTGCGAGCTAGCTCACTCAACTCTATGTCTGCGGCGTGGTATATCTCTTTGCATATGGTACTGATTTTTTCTTCGATAGAAAGGTCGAGGTCATAAAGGAACTTGAAGTTGGACTCCTCTTCGCATGCCGCAACGACGGCCTCTGCAAGCGCGCGGGCGCCGGCACCACCTTCCGCCCAGTGGTTGCTGACGACTGCAGCATCAGCACCAGCTGCGAGTGCCTCCTGGCGTACAAGCTCCAACTCGGCGGGAGTATCAGAACTTTCGAATGAAATGAGGACCAGCATAAGTTATCACAAAGGTTTTCTTACGAGAATTTGTTGATTCCAACGATGACCTTGAGCCCAAACTTGCGTGAATTCTGTATGTGTCTTTGCAGATTCTTGCATCCTTCCTTGAGGATGACGAGATCCTCCTTTGTATACGTATCCGCAAGTGGTTTGCCAGGTGTGACCTCAGGACCACCACCGTGCATTTTAAGGGCACGGGTGGTAGCAACGATAACGACAGCGTCCGGCTTGAGGCCGCTTACTCGGCATTTGATATCGCAGAACTTTTCCATCCCCATATCAGCACCGAATCCACCTTCTGTGAGGACATAGCCAATGCGGTCCGAGGACTCGCCTGGTTCCGTGCCTGCCAATTTGAGGGCCACTTTGTCGGCCAGGATAGAAGAGTTTCCGTGAGCGATGTTGGCGAAAGGGCCGGCATGAACGAACACCGGCGTGCCTTCGAGTGTCTGCATCAAATTGGGCTTCACCGTGTCTTTCATCAAGACAGCCAGAGCCCCTCCAACACCAAGATCGTCCGCTGTGATCGGCTCTCCCCGTTTGCTTGTTGCCACAACCATCTTGCCTAACCTCTCCCTCATGTCTATGAGGTCAGTGGTCAAAGCTAACACTGCCATACATTCACTTGCAACGGCAATATCGAACCCAGCTTCCCGCTCGTGACCTTGCTCAGTCGGGTTGCGGCCGATCGTGACTCTGCGGAGGAAACGGTCGTTGGTGTCAAGGACACGGTTCCAAGTGATGGTTTCTCGGTCAACATCTAGACGGGCGAACCGGTTGATTTCTTCAGGCGTTAGATGATTGGGCTTTATTTCGTTGATGCCGAGCTTCTGCAATCGCTTTAGCATGAGTGGTGCGAAGGCGCGTTTTCCCTTGCTAGAAGAAACGAGACGACTGTACAAGGCTTTGTCAGATTGCGTGGCTTCATGGAACATGCGGGCATCAAGGGCAGCAGCTGAACATCGTTAGCCGACTACTTGACGGTTGAGAATGATCATACTTACCAAGCAAGTTATTGGCTGCGGTGACAGCATGGATATCACCAGTCAAGTGTAAGTTAAACTGGAAGATCGGTCAGTGGAAGAAATTAGATGACCAGGTAACTCTACCTCGTCCATAGGGATAACCTGGCTATAACCACCTCCAGCAGCACCGCCCTTAATACCGAAGGTAGGCCCTTGACTTGGTTGGCGGACACAAGCGAACGCCGGCCGGCCAAGGTGCGCACCCAAGGCCTGCGCGAGGCCAATGGTAGTGGTAGACTTCCCTCACCGAGAGGTGTAGGAGTGATGCTGTGGGGAAGGTAAATTTTGGACAACTGCCTCCGTCGCAACCACTTACCCGGAAATGACAACATACTTGCCGTCCCTACGGTGAGCCAGACGGTTCAAGACGCTGAGTTCTATCTTCGCCTTGTACTTGCCATAACTCTCAACTTCGTCAGGGAGCAAACCGACCTCTTGTGCGAGCTGAGTGATCGGTTTGGGTGTCTGGGCCATGGCGATTTCAATATCGCTCGGAACCTTGTCGAGAATGTTGAGCTTAAGAGGCTTGACGGTACGGTGCAGAGCCTCTTCGAACAAGCGAATTGAGGACGTCATGACGTTCTCCATGAGGAGAGCGACGGTCATGGGGCCCACACCACCTGGTACGGGAGTGATGTACGACGCATTAGCAACGGCCTCGGAGTAGTTTACGTCCCCGACGAGGCGTTGTCCAGATTTCTTAGACGCGTCTGACGGTTCGAAGGTCATTTACGGATGCTACGCATATCAATGGACATCTGTATACCTGGGACGGAGTTGATGCCGACGTCGATCACGACGGCACCAGGTTTTATCCACGAACCCCGGACGAATTCCGCACGACCGATGGCGGTGACGAGGATATCGGCACGTTTTACCTGGAAATTGACAAGAAAGAAAAAAGAACATCAAATGGTATCACAAGCAATATGAGAACTGTGTACCCACGATTTCCTCCAATTTCTTGGTGTGACTATGGCACTGCGTGACGGTGGCATCCCTGTTTCTCAGGAGGGCAGTCACCGGGTTTCCTACGATGTCGCTGCGACCCAGAACGACGGCCTCGGCTCCTGCGATGGGGACGCCAGTGTGTTCGATGAGACGAATGACACCCGCTGGAGTGCAGGGGACAAAAAGAGGGGAAGATGCGCGAGAAGTCAAGTGGCCGATGTTATAGGCGTGGAATCTGGGACAAAAGTTATGTTACACGGGATTCCCAGTGATGGAGAAAGGGACACACCCGTCGACGTCTTTCTCAGGGGATATAGCCTCTGTGACCGTGCGGACGCCATCGAGATCGACATGAGGACCAAGGGGGAGTTGGACAAGGATACCGCTTATCTCTCTGTCATCATTGAGCCTCTTGACGACCGAGACAACCTCGTCGACTGTGGCAGACTCGGGGAGGTTGACATGTCTGAATTTGATACCGACCTCCTCGGCGGCCTTTGCTTTCATGCGGACATAGACGGAAGAGTCAGGACGATCACCGGCCTGGACGATGACAAGCTGGGGTTGAAATTGGGGGTACTTGGCCTGGTATGACTTTATCTTTGAGCGACCGCAGCGCGGATGGATCTGTTGAGAAGATGGTGATGAGATGTGATGACTGACTGGAGAGGGAAACGTACTTGGCGATAGACGTGCCGTCGATGACCTTCGAAGACGCCATGGTGGTGGTGTGAAAGAACGAGGGAAATACAGCCGAGCGTCTGGTTTTAATGGCGCTGACGCGAATGCGAGATAGAACAGCGAATGTCCATCCCGGTAACATGCAAGGTGTACTATTGAATAACCATAGCCGAGAATGGAAGTCCCGTCGCTTATGTAACACTCGCTACTCCGCGTGACCTTTTCTTTTTTTTTCCTCTTTCCCTTCTTTCCTGTGAAATGGTGTTCGCAACACGTTCGCTGCTGTCGTTCAGAGCACTGACACGCCCGTCGCGGCACGTTCCCTGTCATGCTCGTCGTTATTTGCCACAGGGCATCAGACACTTGTCGGATGACAAGCCCAGTATCGAACAGTCGCAGCCCGCGCAGGATGCCCAACCACAAGCAGAAACGGATATCCCACTTCAGACAGTGCCGTTGGAACAGTTGAAGGCAAAGGAAGCTGAGGTAGCCGACCTCACCGTCAGTCTTCGCTTTTGTTTTTGCGCGCGTGGTTGACTCCATTACCTGTCTCAGAGTCGACTTCGGTATCTCCAGGCGGACTTTGTCAACCTTCAGCGCAACTGCTGCCCGCGAAAAAGAACAACAACGCGACTACGCCATCTCGCGTTTTGCAGGGCGATCTCCTTCAAGTCGTCGACGTCCTTTCCCTTGCTCTCAAGTCCGTTCCTGCGTCCTATCTAAATGCCCCGTCACCATCAGAATCCTCTTCGTCTCCCCCTCCGAACCCTTCCGACGCCTCCAGCGCTCCTACATCCCCACAAAAATCCGCCCAAGATTACCTCGTCGAACTCCACCATGGTGTCCAAATGACCCACCGCCTTTTACTCTCTGTCCTCTCCACATACGGAGTCAAACCGTTCGACCCTACCGGTGAAAAGTTTGACCCAAACCGACATGAAGCACTTTACCAAGTACCCATACCTGGGAAGGAGCCAGGAAGTGTGGTAGATTGCCAAAAGATCGGTTTCACGATCAAGGACCGGCTACTGCGTGCTGCCCAAGTCGGGGTTGCCCAAGACACGTCATGATTACGGCAAATATTGCTGCTGCTAGGATAATTTTTCGAGGCTCTCATATGGGGAGTTAGTACAACCACGCACGCATCACTATCACGATAGCATTATATTCTAGTATATCTAATTCATCGAATCTCAACTCTGAACTGTTCCTGGAGGCGCGACTGTGACCTGGGCATGAAGTTCATTTGTCTCGTCATTGGACAACGACCTGACCCTACATGAGCCGCTGAGAGTAATGATCAAATGAGGATAAAGATACCTATCCATGGAACGGTAATTTATCCGGTAACAGACACTCATCCTTTTCGACTTGGGATGCACGTAAGTATCGGTCTAGCCGCGTATCAGCACGCATGTTTTAGCCCACAATACGGAATCGGCTCACTATCTTGACGTTCTCCACGACAGTCGCCTGCGACATCTCTTACGAGATCACAGAAATCGTTGTCGTGAAGGGTGGTATCGGCCGGCAACCAGAAGCTGACGTCTTTGAAGCAAGCCGGGTATTTCGAGTATGGCTTGAAAGTGGTGATTTCGCCTTGTTTGAACTGAGATAAGAATCGAAGATCCTGAGACCAGAACAAGCGTATATCCGGTATGGAGTAGAGCACCATCCCAATCCGCTCCAAACCCAGGCCGAACGCCCAGCCCAGCTTGTTTGGAACGTCTGACAGCAAGTGAGAATGGCAAAGCGGGGATCGTCAGTCGGCCACTCACTGGAGTTGTCTAGCGTGGCCTGGTGAATAACACCGCAGCCCAGGATCTCCTAGCCATTTTCCACGAAAAAAGACCTCGACTTCGAAACTCGGTGTCGTCCAAGGGAACGTAGCCTCGATCCAGCGTACACGGAGTGGTTCATCTCCGGCCTGTTTCCCACCAAAGAGACGGAGAATGAGACTGTTGAGGGAAAGCTTCAGGTTCATTGCAATGAGCTCGGTGTGCTTGGGATCGTGAGCAGGTTGACAAGGGTTAGTCGGGGACAGATGGGGGACATCTTGGATAAGAATGTGGGAGCGGCGCAGGTGATCCTCGAGTCGGGCATTGTCATCCCGTATTTCTTGCATGCCAGACTCGTCCGCAGAGACTATTCTGGCAGCCTTCGGTCTGGTGGAACACGGGGTAGTGTGAGGCGTCGATTTCGTCGCGACGGTACACGTCCGCAGTGAGCAGCCATTTTGTCTCTCCGCGAGAGAACACGTCTACCTCATGTGCGGAGGTGTGAGTGCGCAGCATGAGATTGCTGTTGATGTAGTAGCTGTCGGTGACGGAGCGACCTGGGTGGTCGGGTGGGAAGGAAAGCTGATCGAAGTTCTGGTACGGGGTCACGAGGGGCGACACAGAGGACAGATGGGAGTACGAAGGGAAGTGCGACTCGATGAGCGAGCGCAGCGTCGACAGCGGGTGGGCCGGCTGCGTGTGCAGCTGCACGGACAGCTTGGACAGAATTGTCGGCGAGACGTTGGTCATCGCATCGGTCGGATAGTCTGTCCCCAACACGTTCACGGTGCCATACGACCTCCTCGACGCCGGTCTGCACCGACCGAGCCAACGCAGAAACACCATCCCCGGTCGAGGAAATGAAGCGATAATGAAAACGAGACCGAAGAAAGTGACCGCGTACCATCACTCACGTGCCATCTGACCTTGACAGTCCAATGTCCCCCACCACCACTCAGGTATTTGCCCACCCATCGTTACTTGCAATGCCCCATTCACAGCTGGTCACCGTAGCCGTCGGCGACCAAGCGCAGGCCCTCTACAAAGCGACCGATCTTCTCGTCGTCGGAAGAGGATCCAGGAGACACGCGCTTCCAGCCACCTCCAGGCAAGCGTGCTCGCACAGCAGAAACCGACGACTCACAGGTGGACGTCGTCGGCGCCCCAGCGGACGACAGGCGGTTCCTGCCTGGTGGCACACCGTCTCCGTCACATCCCACTCAGTCCAAGAATAAGAACACGAGGAAATCGGTCCTCCTCCGGACCCAGACCGAAACTGCACGTCGTACACTCGGACGACCATGACGACGACGGTGACTACGCTGCAGATGCAAGTATCGAGGATGACCCCGTCGACGTCGACGTTCTCTCCTCAGACCTAGATGACGACAGCTTTGAGGTCGATTCTACAGCTAAACGCGGTGCAACGAAGACAACATCGTCCAAGAGCACAAGCACAAAGGGAAAGCTGGGGCATCGAAGAGCACAAAGGGCAAGGGTCACAAAGAGAAGGAGAAAGCAAAAGAGGTCCTCATCAAGGATGAACGTAAACTGCCTGCCCCGTCCTCTACAGCCAAGGAATCTAGTAACACAGCTCACACTCTCCCTCCTGAACTGGCTGCCCAAGAAGAACTCGCCTCCGTCGCACCCTCAACTTCCTCTAAATCTGTGTCAGATACTGTCGTAACCCAAGGCCCTACCGACAAGGACTCTGCAAACCCGCCCGTCCCGAAGAAACGCAAACTCCCGACTATAAGCAAGACAAAACAGCCAAGCACTGTCGGAACCACCCCCACGTCCAACAACCCCCCTGGAACAGCCAAGTCATCTTGTCCTCCTTCGTCAACCGATAATTTGGTGAAGGCTCCATTACCGACCATTCAACAGCGGAAGACAGCTCTATCAGGGACACAGGACTTCGACCTACGACAACCCAACATTTACGCGGAATTGTTCAAGCCAGGCGTAGGTGTAACCCATTCAATACC
The DNA here is from genome assembly GCA_024663475.1 of Pisolithus thermaeus. NCBI lineage: Eukaryota > Fungi > Basidiomycota > Agaricomycetes > Boletales > Pisolithaceae > Pisolithus > Pisolithus thermaeus. The sequence continues at coordinate 513,405 of JANFAF010000008.1, forward strand.
ACACCGTTCTGTATCTCACTCAGCAGCAGGGTGGCAGCACACCTGGATCAAGTTTGACTCGACGAGAGAAGGAGGAGGAGCGACGGAAAGAATTGAACCGGATGAGAGACGAAGCACGAGCAAAGCGCGCAGAAGAAGCGGTATGTCAACCATGATCTATCCAGTCGATCCAGACGACTGAATCTCTCGCATAGAAAGTCATGTTTGACCTCCAAGCACAGGCAGAGAAGATTGCACGCTTTGAGCGCCGGTTGCGTGCAGGAAAATAGCAGTGTCCTCCATCCAAACTTTCTTGCTGCCAAATTCAGGGACGAATGGGAAATGGAAAGACGTCGACAGCGGGACGATCGAGGAACCTCTAGAGATGAGGGGGACACTCACTCCATTACTCATTGATTTTTTGGGTACGATCGTGGATAGCTGACGTAGGCATGGCTTAGTGTAGTTAATAGACATCCACACCCCCGTTATAACTCTCCGTGAGGCGGCGAAACGAAGCTGCTCGACAACCTTGACATTTGATCGAAACAGGTATCAAACCACTTCTTGTTGACCTTGCAGGACTTTGACAGAGGAGCATCTTGAATGCTGAGCTGGTTCAACTCTACATCTAGTCCATCATCGACAGAGAAAAACACTTGGAGCCGAGTGCGCAGGGCAGCGATAATCGTCATCAAAGCAGCCACTTCCTTGCAGACAGAGTCAGGGTCTTGCGACGGATAGAGGGTAGCGACGAGTTCATCGGAAGCTGCTAATAGCGAGTGTGACTGTTCGAGGAGAAGATCATACGCGACGTTGGGAACAGGGACGAGGAATGTCGACGATAGCACATCCAAAAAGATACGTTTGTGCAATAGCGTGGTCAACCGCAAGATGGGATAAACCTGGCAAACATAACGAGGTAGGGCTTAACCGCCGCTATCAGATAAAACGCGAGCATATAGTAGCGTACACTTTTGGCGCGTGCGAGTTCGTCCTTATTCAGACGTGTATTTGCTCCGAGACCCAATTCGTCCCATCCGTCGTCAAAGTCGTCAAAGTCGTCGTCCTCCGCACCCGGGCGATTTATATCATCCCGCTCTGCTTCCTCGATCATGCGAGTGACTTCTGAGAGGCCATCTTCGAGTGTTGCCTTGTCGACTGACCAATTCCGTCGTACCGCCGATCGATTGTCCTTCGGTATGCCATTCGACCTCTGCGCTGTCGTGATCAGGTCGTGTAGCGCGGCTGTCCTGACGAGATAGTCTTCCCCAGCCGTTTTACTGTTTGAAGGTAGATCACAGGCAGCCAATTCGATAAAAGTCTGGACGAGGTCGCGCAGGGATTCCAGAATGCCTTTGACAATATTTTTCGTGTCTTTGATGAAGGTTGCACCATGTTGGACCTCGTTCAGGAGACTGACGCAGTAGACTACCCCTGAGGCATGTTTCGCAAGATCTTGCAGCAGAGGCAGCGAAGCCGAGTATCTTGGAGATTTGGGGCTCAACGCTAGCGATAGCTTCGTCGATAGGTTGTAGATAAGCGTAAAGAGCGAGTGCAAGTCTTTGGAAATGACCGACAGATCGGATGTCTCTGGATGTGATCGCTCGCGGTCTCCGTCGTCGAGCGCGCCCAGAGCAGTGGTACATGTCTGCGAAACAAACGTCAATGCGACTATGGCTAGTGAACACAACACAAGATCATTGAGTTCTGGACTATACTGACGAGCTATCACTCGCCTTTTTGCTTGTCGCTCATCGTGGCTGGGTAATAGTGGGTCAGTTTACATAATCGAGCCTCGTTATTTTCTTGAAGCGCCTTTCCACCTCAGCCCATAGTCAACCGTTGTACATTGTACAGGTGCATGTCATTGCACTTGCTGGTAGGCTTTCTCTTTCTTGTCGTACTCAACGTTTGATAATAAACCCGGCCCAAAGTTCTCCGGTCCCCTCCGCGCTCCATGGCGCGCAGCGGTTCCACCACCAATTTTGCAGCTCCGTTGCTTGTCTACATTCCACGGAAGGGCAGTCTTACTGTCAAGCCTACAATACTCGAAGTCGCATTCGCCTTCTGCATTACCATCATCTAGACTCAATATTCCACTAACACAGCCATGCATTCGCCGATCCCTGTCGTGGTTCACTTGGTCGAAACCGAACGCTACACCCTCCCCGGACACCGTTGCAGAGATTGCACGCCTCGAGGCAGAGGTTAATACAGACCCAAATAATTCGAAAGCGCATGAGGAGCTCTTTCGTGCGCTGGCAGCGACCAAGACGAAAGCCGGGTATGACCTCATCATGAGTCGATGGGAACGAATGTGTGAAGCCGTGAGTCTTTTGACTTGATGCAATAAATAACCTATGATATATCTCATACTTACATGATACGTAGAATCCAAGTTCGCCTTGATCAGCTCCGACAACGCCTTTCGATTATATCTTCTGGCATTGGTGGAATCTGGCCTCCAATCGTCTGTAAACCTTGCCATTCGAAGGAGAGACTCTATCCTGAGTGCTGCAGAGGCAGAAGCCGCTTCCTCTAGCAGTGACTCGAGTGTTACCTCGGATACCACCTCAGCTACCCCAGTCCAACATGATGTCGCAGCTACACAAGCCGATCAGTCACCTCTACATGCACCGTCGGCCGGATCCCCAATACCGCAGACTCGAAGCCAGACAATAGCTTCTGAATTACTTGCAAACCGAGCGAAATCGTTCGCGTCGACTCATTCCGAATCCTCTTCACAGACCGCTAGTCCAGCGATGACGAGTCTAATCGAGGCATTGAGCAAAGGTGGTGGTGTGAAGAACAGTCCGATCCATGTTACCCTCAGCGAACGTAAGTGCAGAGCCCTATCTTTTGATTATGTCCTAATTCAGGTCTTCCGATCAGCCAAAGGGTCCGTCGTCATGCGACTTGTTAGGTTCTTGGTATTGACGGCAATGGCGGGCTTTTGTAAGTAATCACATTTTACCGTCTTTCGCTACTAATCTTCTTCTGTAGTTATCTGGTGGTGCTTTCCGTTCTTCTGGAGAACTCCGGTTTGATGAAAACAGTACCACGTCAAGCGGAGTTTGAGCCTCTCCAGCAAAAGACCGTCAAATTCAGTGACGTGCATGGTGTCGATGAAGTCAAACAGGTGCGGCCTAGCCCCCCGCTCAGAGGCCCTATCTTGATCTCTTATGTCACTAGGAACTTGCCGATGTGGTCGCATTCTTGAAGGATCCGACCGCGTTTGCCAGCCTTGGCGGTAAGCTTCCCAAAGGTATCTTGCTCACAGGTCCCCCTGGTACTGGAAAGACGATGTTGGCAAGAGCGATAGCTGGAGAAGCTGGCGTCCCGTTCTTCTTCTCTCAGGGTCAGAGTTTGAGGAGATGTTTGTCGGCGTGGGTGCAAAACGTGTTAGAGAGCTATTCGCTACCGCACGCAAGAGACAACCTGCCATAATTTTCATTGACGAACTGGATGCTGTAGGGGGCAAAAGATCACAGCGCGATCAGCATTATATGAAACAAACCTTGAACCAACTGTTAGTGGAGATGGACGGATTTCAACAATCTGAGGGTGTTATCGTCATTGCTGCTACGAACTTTCCGGAAAGCTTAGATCTGTTTGTAACATTTCTAAGCAATTCTATGCCGAAGAACTGACGAAGAACTACCGTTGCAGTGCTCTTACCCGCCCTGGGCGCTTTGATCGCCACATCGCAGTTCCTCTCCCAGATATCCGTGGTCGACTGCAGCTCCTTACGCACTTTATGAAGGATGTCGTCAGCAGCAAATGTGCGCTCGCTCCTCTAAATCCTATTGCTCATGGATAACACGTCCCTTTTCAGCTGTCGATCCTATGGTCCTTGCGAGGGGAACACCAGGGTTCTCTGGAGCGGAGCTTGCAGAACATGGTCAAGTCAGCTCAATTAATTAATCTCCCGCAAAACCCCTCGCTCACCGACACATAGTCAGGCAGCAATTCAGGCGTCTAAGGAAGGGTGTAAGGAGATTACCCTCAAGCATTTTGAGTGGGCCAAGGTAAGCTTGTGCTTGGCAGCGCTCACAGTTGCCGATATCTAGCCGATTTACAGGACCGCATTATTTTGGGAGCTGAGCGGAAGAGTGCATACATTGATGAGAAGAGCAAGCTATTGACAGCTTATCACGAGGTGTGTCTTGCTTCCTTTCATCATGGTAATACGGAGATCTCACTCGGCAATAGGGCGGGCATGCCCTGGCTGCATTGTACACGGCAGGTGCCATGCCTTTGCACAAAGTCACCTGCGTTCCACGCGGTCATGCTTTGGGCGTCGTACGTATCATAAGCCGTCATCTTGCAACTGTTACTCATGGAACTCCCCCCCTCTCCAGACGTCCCAGTTACCAGAAAACGATATGTTCTCTGTCACTCAAACCTGAGTACAAGGCAATCATCGATGTGTGTATGGGTGGAAGGGTAGCGGAGAATTTGAGTAAGTCCGCATTTTCTGCTCGACGACAGCTAGTTGACGCGTTGCCAAGTTTACGGAGAAGGTGGCTTGACGAGCGGCGCTTCAAGTGATCTCCAGAAAGCTACGCGTACTGCGACGATGATGGTTAAGGTAAGCTTATGACATTCGTATCATACTGAATTTTTGGCGTATCGTTGCCGTGCAGAGATGGGGATTTTCGGAGAAGGTTGGACCCGTGTACTACGAATCAGAAAACGGAATGAGTCCGGCAACGAGAGACAAAATTGACACGGAAATTCGCAAGTGAGCCCTGCGTGTTGCCGCGGCTACCGTGGCTATATCACTGAATTGTTCTAGCATACTGCAGTTGGCCGAGGTACGTGTGACACGACTCTTGGAAGAAAGACAGGAGGAATTACATCGGGTAAGGAATTCTCGTTGCTCCAAAATTACCACTATGCCTACCCAATTACTTGGATAGCTTGCTCGTGCCTTGGTCGAGCACGAAACTCTCACAGCAGACGAAGTGAGGAAGGTAGTTAAGGGTGAGCCGATACGGAAAGTTGAAGAAAAAGTGTCATCGGTCGTTTCTCAGGAAACGACGGAACCCTTGCCTATACCTTCGTGAAGTGGTCATGGAATGGTTTAGACAGTAGATGTGGCTGCATCGAAGAAGGCATACATGTAATGCATCAATAATAATATCACTCCTTACCTGGCAGCAGGTGAACTGCAATACCTTCAGCAAAATTGCAGATTTCCCCAGTCTCTACTTATTTCCACTGCGGGGTCGCAAAATTACTAATACGTACCATGCCGTCATTTGCTGCTGCCGCACAACGGCACCGCTTCCAGCATAGTGTGCGAGATGTCAGCTGGTGCTCATCACGATGAAACAATCCAAATTTTCATTTCGCCTTAAGAATTGATTGACGCCACGGATGTCATAGTCAAAAAAAGCTCCGTTCGAGTCATCAACCCGATCATGGACGTTGATATACCCCTAGCGCGGTTTATTTTGCGTGGATGGAGATCACCTAAACACTATCGGTGGTAAGACTAGGTATAACAAACAAGGAGGGGCACGGGTGGCCTCAGGTATTCCCAAATATCGAGAGGAAAACCCACGGGAAGTGGCGAAAAAATGATGCCAGATGGTTCAGGGCGGATAACCTTCGAGACACGGGGTTTGTTTAGCCGGTTGAGATGTCAGCTCTTGGGCGAAGGTACCCTAATTCGTCCTGCACGATGATGGGGGTCCTCAATTTGACCTTTGACGTTTATTGCCCTTACGACAAGTTAGATGCTCGAGTAGGCGATAACGGGTCACAGCTCGCTCGGAGCAACTTCCAAGGTGGATCAGAGTCTGAGCCGATATGAAACTTCCCCTGATGGCGGGCTGCGGTCAGAGAAGCCTTCACGCGAGAGAGAAGTGGGCGTTCGAGACCGAGCAAAACCGTAACTCTTCATGAATAAGTAACATCCTAACATCATTACCAGCAGAATAGCTCGATCTTCCCGTGGCTTGGCTTGGTGATGGCTTTACGACGTATGTAATGGAGGTGATGATCGGGGTTCAGATGGGCGCAAGTCCTAGGCGTTTCACAGAGCGGAAGAGCGAATTGATACCGGTACGTCCCCAGTGAAAGTGTCCCCTTTGCAGATGTGACCTATCAGCAGGAATACGGTAAAACAGCGACGCGCTGATATTTGAAGCTTCTTCACACGACAGATGCGACGCGTACCTTCTGAGAAGTTTACATGGACGTGTCACGAAACGCACCGTACTTCCGATTGATCAGTGTAAGCCAGATATAGAGAGGCAATGCTCGGAGGCACTTAATGACCATGATGCGGTCGTCAACGGATGCACACGGCAAGCTCCAATGATATGAAGGGGAGCTATTAGTCCACTGGGTGAGAAGGGACTGCGCCAATACAATAGCCACAAACACAAGACGAGGGAGACTTGATATATGACTTTGCAGGGGGAAGCAGATAACGCCTTTTTGCCTGATAACAGCTATTACGAAGGAAGATGGAAGGGCGTACCTAGCATGCCGCAGTGTGGGACACTGTGTTGCCTATCCGGAAGATCGGGCTCGGGTTGCTGAAAGATGAGACCCTGAGATGAGCCATCTACATATGTAAAGTCTGCGGTGACCACACGTCAAGGAGAACGTACATGACAGCGTCTGGGAGGGTCACGCGGACGGACATCCGCAGAGCGCCGTCACGACATATTCGTGCAGGCTCTTGTACTTTTGGCGATAATGGATTTCCGTGGGCAGCCGAGCGCACTGTGGTGACAAAATGGGAGAGGGCAAATCGAAAGTATGTAATATGACATTACTGTAAAGGCAAGAAATTGTTCGGGTTAAAAAGGCGTGAGGGAATGGGCGAGTGGGAGGGGAACACAGGCCTTGACATTCTCCGTGCATCGAGGACGTCGTTGCGGAAAAGCTTCGTCTTTTAAACGTTGGATTATAACTGATCGAGGCGGTGTCAAGGGGAATATCATCATCATATATCACGGGCTGCCCGTCGTCAGCAGTATACAAGGTCAGTTCCTTTCCTCCTACCTCCGCCGAGATGGGCTTCCCCCGACACTTTACTGATATAGTACTCTCAAGATGTGCCACCGTCTACTCAGATTCGTAAAACACACCGCATGCGGTCATAATTCCTTCCAAGGCGACTCCGTGATCGACTGTCGGTCCAGAGACTGCACCATTAGCAGCCATCACCCATCACCTTGCAACCCTTGCACTTGCCGTAGGTACTACGGGTACGTCCCTCTCCACCGTTTGCCATACTCATCCACCCACCGTCGCGTACTCTAACAGGCAACCACACCGACTAATCACCAATGAGGTCAGTCCCCATGACGGTTCCGACGCCGAACGTTCCATTGTTGATCCGCGCCGTACACACAGGTGCCCGACAAGTGTCCCCTATGTAAACGATCGTAACAGGCTTGCTTCAGTAGTTATTGTATCCTGGAACTACTTATATCTATCCACACCAGAGAGATATCCATTTCATACGTCGAGATCGACTAGCATGTCGTCGTCGATCCCGCCATCCCCGTACTCTTCCATATCTTCATCGCTCCTCTGTACTTCTTGTTGCGTCGATATCATCGCTTGCTCTTTCTGCTTTGCCTGCGCCTTCTCCACGTCTTCCAGCGTCCACAGCGACACACCGGTTTGGTTTTCGTTCGGATTCTGCGAAATCGTCCGCATAAACAGCTTCGACAGAGTCACTGCCATATCCGTTGACAGGTTCGATGCCACTTCCGTGATATACTGGTTTATCCACCGAGGCAACTTCGCCCGCTTGTCCGCCCTGGCAAACCGCTAGAGGCATTTTAACCACCGCAAAGCACCTCGGACACCAAGGGGATGGCATACCTTGTCAGCGAAAATCATTAGTCCCCAGTCGGTCTTCCCCCGCAGTACACGCCCAACACACTGGGCGGCGTTCCGCATGGCGTCGAAGCCCAGGAACTCTGACTCTCGTATCCGGTAAGCGTCTCGCAAGTACTCAAGTCGTGCCTTTAGAATGCGGCTCTCCGTATATTGGTAAGGAACACTGTCATGAAATTCAGTCCATTCGCTAAATTTCCTCTCCATTTTTCACCCACCCGAACATAATGACCGCTCGACCATAATTGTGGTCGAAGTCGATTCCTTCCGACACCTTACCACGCGCAACAGATAACAGAACGGCACCCCGGCCATTGTCACATGCCTTCGCGAACTTTGTAAATAAAGTTCGATGCGCCCCATATCACACTCACCCGGCGGTAGTTCTCGAGTGCTATACTTGTTTCGTTCGCATCTGGTGTCTCTACGAAAATAAGTTTGTTTTTCCACACTTCGTTCAGGATCCCCTACACAAAGGCGTTGTTAGCTGTCATGAAACTGACTTTAAAGTTAGCTACCATATCGTTCCACGCCGCAACAATCGATTCCATATACAGGTAGCTCGGAAAGAAGGCAACGATCCCGTCGGGAACGATTTTGCTGTATTCAACAAGGATGCTACCAAAATTCCTGACTACAGCCGGGTCATTTCGTACTTCAAATCGCGAGCTGATGGCAACTTGATCGCTGCCACGGGTAATAACCTAGATAAGGCCCATTCGAGTTAGTTGCGATAGGACACAATGAATCACACACCAACGGCAAAAAGCAATTACGTGTCAGGGTCATGGGATACGTTTCTTGGACAACAGGAGTAAACTGGAGCATTTTAGGATACATATCAAGCGGAGAAATCGTTCCAGACGTGATAACCACGCTACTGAAGCGTTCAAACACCGGCTTTATTGCTATTGATGGATCAAGGCATCTAAAAATGCAAGTTAACACAGCCAAGACTTGGATACAAGCAGGCACACTGACGTAAGATGGAAGACTGGGTTTGGGACAGTTGCATTATCGGTTTCAAAAGGCTCGAGTATAAGTAGGAAACCTACATGGACATTAATGGTTAGCATAACACAAGACGCTACAACACTTACCCTTGTCGTAAGTAGCCACGAGAGTGGCAAAGCTAGCGACTTTTTGTAGTGCGGAGTGCTCGTCGAGCCGATTGAGCTCCAGTGTCCTGATGAGGGATTGGAGGCGCTCCGCACAGAAACTGAACGACATCGTAAGCCATAATGAAGGTAACAGTTCACATGGCTCGTACCGTAAAGGTCGCCTTTCGATGTATGTAATGTCCTTCAGGTGTTGCAGAAATGAAACGGGTGTTTCCGCCACAACATGCAGCACACGCATGCGAGTCTGTCCCCATCCGTCAGCCACACTGTGAGACGTTTGCTGACGATACGTGCTTTGAGATATTCTACAAATCGCTTAAGAAATGCGACGAAATGCTCCGCCTTCCGAATATTGCCAGGAATCGCCTCTTTCACCAAATCGTCAGGTAGCACTAGATATCGCAGCGGTAAGTAAAAACAATGATGCCTCATCCACACCACTTACCAGCGTTCGTCATGAATACGTCCTCTTCAGAGGTCTCAGTTATAGACTCTTGCAAACCTTCGACCAGTTTCGCATACTCGTCCTGTAGCTTAGCGGCATCGGTCCTCTTGATCCTAAAGATTATGAGACGGTACTCGGTGCAGGCCATAGTAGTGACGTACTCCTCAATCTTTTCCCCTAGCCTAGCTACACTCCGTGTGGCAGAGTCCAAATTTGGCCGAGTAAGGTCTATGCTAAGAGATTCGATGCACACATTATCTAAGTAAGGGCAATTAGCGATACCCAAATGTTTGAAACGAGGTACGGCATACCAATGTTATGTGCTTCGTCAAACACGACAATGGCATCCTTCGTAAGTTCTTTCGAGACTTGTTCAGCCACCTTAGGATCCAACAGGTAATGAAAAGAATATATGATCACGTCGACAAATGGCATCTGCACACTCAGTGAACACTTCGTTCTCACTTTATGAAAGTCCTCCTACAACTCACCATTCTTCGAATCGTGAAGTAGGGGCAGGTGATATGATCTCGACCATGTTGCAAGACATCTGCGAGTGTCCATATCCCTGCGGGAATGAGATTTCCTGGTTCATAACCTTCCAGACCCTGCGCGCGGTCAATACTCCTATACTGCAACACGTCTCTCATGTGAAACCCACCTCGTGCCACTGGCATAGTTCAACAGAACCAGGATTTGCACGCCCCTTGGAACAAGCGGCAGAATTGGTCAAATCTCGACATCGAGCATCAACGACTTTGCCCTTCTTCTCTTTCGAGACCTAGCAACCACACACCAACTCAGCTCGATGGACAAAAGGTGGCATATAGAAATGTCAAACTTGTGTAACTACACATACCTCTGGGTTGATGCACAAATTCTTTCGACTAGTCAGGCCAATGCCGGTGAACCTCTCCTCTTTCAATTTGTCCTCAGGGGTTTCCGCACATTGCACGCGGTACTTCATCAGACGCTTCAGCTCGGTCAAAGCCTTTTCGATTTCGGGGACCGTGCGCGAGCAGTATACGAGTTTCCGCTTGGTTGCATGAAACTGTGGTTTCCGTCGTGAATGTAGTGAAAAAATAATCAAACAACCGCGACCTGCTGGTACGACACGATCAGGGACAACAACGAAACAGTCTTCCCAGTGCCCGAAGGCATCTCGAGGACGCAGTGCCCCTGCAGCAGACGCGTAAGTTTAGAGTCAACCTCGCCAGGTAGCGTAGACAGACAGTTGCATCGAGTGTCCTCTTAAGGTCGCACATGTAGGCGAACTGTTCTTTTGAATGGTTCAGACCGTGGAAATAGGCTACCGTTGTCCTCTTTGAATACTTACCGGGATATATCCTGTCGTAAGGAAAGACGATCTGCGAGGGTCGGAAAATTCACTTGAGAATACCGGTAAGAAGGGCACGCACAGGAAGATTGTCTATGAAAAACTTCATGGTCGTCGACTGTTTGAGAGACGAGCCTATCGGACAGCGGACAGAGGAGCAGTATGAGACTAAGAGTCGAGCGTCGAGCTAGGTCCGGCCATGACGCGAATGTTGACTAAGCACATGACCTTGCAGTCCACCAACATGAAGTCGAAATCGATGAACTCCATAGAGAGTATAGTATCACTGCAGTGTTTCCAGAAAATTACACAATCTAAAGGTTACACTCAAGAAATAGTCTGAAAAGAAAAAAAAAAAAGTGTAGGAAAAACTCGAAAAGTGTACAGATGAGGAATAGTAGTGGCGTATAACAGGTCGTTCTCCAAGTCCAAGAAAAAGTCTCGTCGCGTGCCGTACGTAGAGTGGTATGATGACATGAAAGCGTCCGCTGGTCATTTCTTCACGCTCAGTTTGGTGCAATGTTCTGAGCGGTTGACGACATCACGCTCTGGACACCGTTCTGATTGGTATTACTACATTACGCAGGCTAATAAGTCTCACGACTTGCGCGTGTACATAGAACACGCACCTAGAGTAACCGTCGTTAGGTGACACGCCCGTCGTGTCGCTGTTCGACGACGTTCCCGTCGTTCCCGAACTGGGAGTGATCCCAGTAAGACCAGGACTGATGGTTGTCCCAGTCTCAGCGGTCAAATTCTGCTGTCCCCACTGTAGTCGACTAAAGTCAGTGAAGTACACGCAGTTGAGCCACAGCGACCGTACCTGGTACTGGACCATGCCAGCCAGATTCAAGGATACGCTGGCTGAAAGAACGACGCGACATCAGGGATTGGGTACGCAACATTCTGAGACACGTACTATTCAACCACGTAGAATAGGCATCTGTTTGTTGTTGGTTGGTCACACCGTACGCTACGAAGATGATTGTAGTCAATGTCTCCACATCCCTGAGGGGCGCTATCACGTACGGTCTTCAGTTGCATATGGCGCGGTGGTCATGTTGAAGGGCACGAAATCAGCGGAGTTGTTTTGCGTGACCAAACCAAATGCGGTCATGACCAAAGGCTTCCCAACACTGCAGTGGAGAGGGCATTTGAGTCATTTGGCTGAAGCTGGGAAGAATCAACTTACGCATTCGCAGATTGTGCTTGGTTCGTGATCCAGTCTACACCGGAGTTGACTACATTTTGGTATGAAGACAAGCTCGGGTCGTTCGGTGCGTAACTGTCTTGATCAGGGAACAACTGGAAGGTGCCAAAGTTGATATCCGGGATATTCATGATGTCTTGGCTGTCTACTCCATACGAGCCGTCACTGGCAGAACCGACCTCTGGAGCCTGCTGACGCCTTGTTGCTGTGACAAGATCAGAAAAGATCACACCAAAAGGTGGTCCACGTACCCGTGGCAGTCCAACGACCCCTCACACGAATTCCATCTTCCTTGAGTTTCCCTGCCAGCTTAGCGGCTCGCCTGTTGAGACGCCTAGACTCGGCACGCTTACGGAGAAGTTGCTCAGTGGTAACGGGGCCGCTGCGCTTCTTAGAGCCTGGTGCCGGAGACGGCTGCGGGGTTGGCGTTGGACTCAACGGATAAAGTTTTGGGCAATCGGTGCACATGAACCCCTGGGTTCTGTGAAATGATGTGAGAATTTGATCCCTTGTTCAGACGTTGTTAACGCCTACCCCGACGAGATGAGATGATTAGGATCGATGGAGCGAATATACTGAGCCATCGTTGCATGCCACTCCGTTATTGTCTCTGTCGTGCAGCTACCGCTCGTGGGAAACGTGGAGCCGCACCTGCAATGTACATTAATCAGACGCCTACGACGAAACAGCCAGTTAGAATGACCTGGGATCATTTGCGAGTTCCCAACTAAAGATAGCGGGGCTGTTCACATATCGGGACACCACCTGGGACGTGAAATTCTGGAATGCATTCAGGATCGTTTGATCGGTGTAGAACTGGTCGTGATATTGAAGGCCAAACTGGTGGACGTATAGGTCCATTCCGCCTACGACGAACCTCAGCAACGTCGCAGAGATCCTTTAGACTGACAATTACCATAGTCATTGGAGAGATAGTTACGCGGCAAAGTGACTTCCGTCGTTCCACCCCGAGACTGGAGTGAGCTTCCAGTACTATTGGACAGGGAGGGGTACCAGTTATTAGTAAGAGTCAACGTAACGTATAAGCCATGCTGTTGAGCCATTTGGACAACCGTATCCAGTTTCTGTAACCCGTTTGGTCCATCGTTGATGCTGACTGTGCCGTTCTGAACCAACTGAAACCAAGTGCCGTTGCTGGGGGTCGTGGCCACATCTAATGACTAGTTAGCGCCGGCAGGTACAGCACGTGAGAAGCCAACCATTGAAGGCCCAGACTCGAACAACCTTTGCCCCTACAGCAGAGATATTGCCCAGTGTGTTCCAAATGTCTTGTTCAGTGTTTAGAACCGGTAACCAGTATGAGTTGGCGCCAACATATCTGAATTTGCTACACAGTATGATGTCAAGACAAGTCCCAGGAAGAACACCTCAGGAACGGACCTGCCGTTGACAGTGAAGGAAGTTCCATCTGTCTGTACAAATGGACTGGAACTTCTTTTGGCCGTTGGCGGAGCTGCAACCGCTAGCCCAGAGAGTAGCAGGGCGGCAAGACCCCCGACGGTGAACCAGCAACGGTCCTTCATGGTCAGCGTCTAAGCACTCCAGGGACGCTCGAGCGGCACAGGGGAACTGGGAATCAGGAAGGACGGGAACAACATGGACCCTTTATGGCTCTTACTTATAGGAGGGAAAGAGGGGGCCGCGTTGAACGCCTGCGATCGCACGTGGTCTGCAGACACACACTGCCGCAACAGAAGAACATGCACTACTTTCACTTGAGTGGCCGGCATTTGAATAGTGTGGCGGTAGTGGCGTCCGCCAGGATCGTCATTGATATCATGCCAGATATTGAACAGGACAAGCAACCGCACATCTTGGGGCGGTACTACATAGCCTATAGGCAACCTCAAGCGAGGAATTGTTTCGTTGTCTACCTGTCATTCCAAGGCGGCTGAGTCGCTGGTTATGTGACTGGATCAGACCCTTTTATTTTGGTTCACGAGGCTACTCACGCGATCTGCCTATCGTGGCAAGTGAGTGATACAAGGTTCACAAGCTGGCTGAAGGTGGAAAGAGAAAGCCTGTTCTCGGCCGCACTATTCACTCTACGAACTCCGGCTTGCTCCGACACGGCGATGGGCGCGACTTGGCACTCAATAGTGCTGAGCTTTATTAGCCTGTTCTTGGTGTTGTATGCCGTCGATGGCGGTCTTGTCCTATGTGCTGATAATGACAGCCAAGGAAGGAATGCACACTGCGTGATTAACTCCTGTCGTTCAAGTTCGCGCCGGTCCCCGCCCGGTGTGCAAACCCACAAACGCACATTACCATTCGTCCTCCCGCAATGATCGATCTGTAGAGCTCAAGGTTTGATGTACATTATGTAATCATCAACCTAAGCTTCCCTTGCCCTCGCTTGCTTCCCACCAGGTTCGTCGTCACTGATGGCCGACTCTAACGTATGTGTTCAACTTCTTCATGGGCAGTGCAGCATGGCAGCCTGCTTGTTGAGAGCGCGTACAGTCCGTCGTTGTGTGCGACCTCTTTCTTTTCCTGCTCCCACCCGACTGTGAAGAGGCCTGCTGTCGCAAAACATTGGAGAAGAATCTCCATGTCCTCCGCCGCAAGACGAGCCTCCCTCTTCCACGTTTATGCAAGATCAGCTATCTCGCTCTGCCTTTTTTGCTGTCGGCTTCTTCAAGCGGTTTGCTAAGCTCTCCATTCTTGGAATTGTCTCGCTCGGATTGACTGGTATAGTCGTATTCAAGGGCGCCCACATGTGGGTCGAGAACGCCGAGCTCGCACCGGATATTGACCCAGAGACGAAGTGTTGGGAATGGGACCGCGATACCAAAAAGTGGAGCGGCAGCAACGCTGGGGGCACGGACCCCGCTTTTGGACTTAAGGGTAGGCATGCTGTCAGGGTTGTTTGGGTGACGCAAAACTGGGGCAGCGCCCCTCACACTAGCGTTGTCAAACATACTGTCTCGTTATGTCCTAGCGGACTCGACGTTACCGACGCCCGCTTGAGGTAAGTATGCGAAAGAGTTTTTGACACTTGCCGTCGAGAATGCGGAGGACGTGATTCCCACGGGGAAACTGCATCCACCGACTCCTACCGAGCTGACTACGCGCCATGCTGATGTGCTAGAACGTATGGGGATGAAGGATGCCATTTTCGATGCCCGCTCTGACTACGAAAACGTTTGGTTCGGTCTCTCCATGGAAGGGATAAAAGTTTTCCTTCTGCATTGAAGCTCAAAGACCTCATTTCCGGCTGGGAGAGAAAAAGGATGCGCTGGAGTGGTGGGCTTGGACAATTACAACATGACGCAGGGAACCCAGCAACCCGAAGGCTCTGCACTCCCTATTGTTTCACAAACTCTCCCTTCATCTCCGTCAGCGCAACGCACCCTTGTGCCTACACTGGTGTCACTGTCCGTCTACTATTCCACTTCTCATCATTTGAAAGTGGGAGGGAGCACTGTCCTGTATTTCCTGTGCCTGCTACGGTCAACTCCTATCCCTTTCAACGCATTGTCTATGACACCTCCCCACCTCTTGCACTCATTATATATACTACATCGGTCATCACTCATATCTGTTCATCTTGCCGAAGTCCTCTACGACCCTGCTCATCTCGGGAGTCCCTAAGTCATTGCCTGAAGCCGCAAAATCTGCCGAAAATGTTTGTGTTAGGGCTTCGAGGCGAAGTTCTGCTCACTGCGTAGTCAACTCAGAAATACCGCTGCACTAGGTATCCTTGTTATTCGCTCATGAAATTCAATGGCATGCGTACGTCGGCTAAGGCAGTATAACGTGACGCTCGACGTACTGTGATAGAGGCATGGAATTTGTTGGGGACTCTCAGTGAAGACATGCTGGCCTGGACTGGCGTTTCTGCAACTTTGCCAGAGGGACCTCGGGGATCGGAAGAAAGTATGCCGGAGGTAGAGTGGAGGAAACTGTCGAGCCGTTAAGCGCGGGTCCGTGATGCTGTAGACAAGCAAGGGTGAAGTATCTTGAATAAGTAATTGACGATCCTTCGTGGTATTGCCACTCAGACCGAAACTTTGATACCTGAACGCGAACCTTACACATTGTGGGAGATCATCGATATAGGGTAGGGAAGGAATATAGAGAGAAGTTGAGAGGGAGTGGGAGGGTGACTCCAAGGAGTCTGTCCCGAGGGGCTTCTCTAGTCCGAAAACTGAGGGGGGTGGTCTCAAGGGCATTGTGGAGGCCACTCTCAACCCGACGTCGTCTCGCATCTATAAAGGCGAAGTCGAAAATCGGCCTTGATACCCATAGGCGAATGACAAACTTCCATAGACAAGATGGTACCACTGCAAGTCTAAAAGTTACACTCAAGACGTAGTAGTTACCGTAAAACAAAACCAAAAAAAAAAAGTACAAAAAAATTGAAAAGTGTACAATTGAGGAATAGTAGTGAAGGTAACAGGCTATCCTCCAAGTCCAAGAAAAAGTCTCGTCACGTGCCTACGTAGAGAGGCATGATGACGTGAGAGCGTCCGGTGGTAATTTCTTCATGCCTCAGCCTGAAGTGTTCGATGCCTCGTTGTTCGATATCACCAGAACAATTTGCGACATCACGCCCGTAATTTCGTTCTGATTGGATATGCTACATTATACGCGGCCTGATAAGTCTCATAACTTGCAAGTGTAATACATAGAACACGCACGGAGAGTAACCGTCGTTGGGTGACTCTACCTGTCGTATCGCTGCTCGGAGAGGACGACGTCATCCTGTCTCGAGCTGAGAGTGATCCCAGTAACTCCAGGACTGATGACCGTCCCAGCCTCAGCAGTCAAGTTCTGCTGTCCCCACTGTGAGTCGAGTAGAGTCAGCACAACACATGCATTTGAGCTACAGGTCAATCGTACCTGGTACTGGATCATGCCAGCCAGATTCAAGGATACGCTGGCTGAATGAACGATGTGACATCACGAATTGGGTTTGCAGCATTCCGAGACACGTACTATTCAACCACGTAGAATAGGCATCTGTTTGTTGTTGGTTGGTCACTCCGTACGCTATGAAGATGATTGCAGTCAATATCTCAACATCCCTGAGAGCCACTGTCACTTACAGGTGTCAGATGCATATGGCGCGATGGTCATGTTGAAGGGCACGAAATCAGCGGAGTTGTTTTGCGTGACCAAACCAAATGCGGTCATGACCAAAGGCTTCCCAACACTGCAGTGGAGAGGGCATTTGAGTCATTTGGCTGAAGCTGGGAAGAATCAACTTACGCATTCGCAGACTGTGCTTGGTTCGTGATCCAGTCTACACCGGAGTTGACTACATTTTGGTATGAAGACAAGCTCGGGTCGTTCGGTGCGTAACTGTCTTGATCAGGGAACAACTGGAAGGTGCCAAAGTTGATATCAGGGATATTCATGATGTCTTGGCTGTCTACTCCATATGAGCCGTCACTGGCAGAACCGACCTCTGGAGCCTGCTGACGCCTTGTTGCTGTGACAAGATCAGAAAAGATTAGCATCAAAGGATAGGCTCCCGTACCCGTGGCAGTCCAACGACCCCTCACACGAATTCCATCTTCCTTGAGTTTCCCTGCCAGCTTAGCGGCTCGCCTGTTGAGACGTCTAGACTCGGCACGCTTACGGAGAAGTTGCTCAGTCGTAACGGGGCCGCTGCGCTTCTTAGTGCCTGGGGCCGGAGACGGCTGCGGGGTTGGCGTTGGACTCAACGGATAAAGTTTTGGGCAGTCAGTGCACATGAACCCCTGGGTTCTGTGAAATGATGTGAGAATTTAATCCCTCGTTCAGACGTTGTTAACGCCTACCCCGACGAGACTGAGATGATTGGGATCGATGGAGCGAATATACTAAGCCATCGTTGCATGCCACTCCGTTATTGTCTCTGTCGTGCAGCTACCGCTCGTGGGCAACGTGGAGCCGCACCTGCAATGTACGTTAATCAGACGCTTACGACGAAACAGCCAGTTAGAATGACCTAGGATCATTTGCAAGTTCCCAACTAAAGATAGCGGGGCTGTTCACGTATCGGGACACCACCTGGGACGTGAAGTTCTGGAATGCATTCAGGATCGCTTGATCGGTGTAAAACTGGTCGTGATATTGAAGGCCAAACTCGTGGACGTATAAGTCCATTCCGCCTACGATGAACCTCAGCAACGTCGCAGAGATCCTTTAGACTGACAATTACCGTAGTCATTGGAGAGATAGTTGCGCGGCAGAGTGACTTCCGTCGTTCCACCCCGAGACTGGAGTGAGCTTCCAGTACTATTGGACAGCGAGGGATACCAGTTATTAGTAAGAGTCAACGTAACATATAAGCCATGCTGTTGAGCCATTTGGACAACCGTATCTAGCTTCTGTAACCCGTTTGGTCCATCGTTGATGCTGACTGTGCCATTCTGAACCAACTGAAACCAAGTGCCGTTGCTAGGGGTCGTGGACACATCTAATGCACTAGTTAGCGCCAGCGGGTACAGCACGTGAGCGGCCAACCATTGAAGGCCCAGACTCGAACAACCTTTGCCCCTATGGCAGAGATATTTCCCAGAGTGTTCCAAATGTCTTGTTCAGTGTTTAGAACCGGTAACCAGTATGAGTTGGTGCCGACATATCTGAAATTGCTAAAGAGTATGATGTCAGACAAGGTCCCAGGAAGAACACCTCAGCGGCGGACCTGCCGTTGACGGTGAAGGAATTTCCATCTGTCTGCACGAATGGACTGGAGCCTCTTTTAGCCGTTCGCGGAGTTGCAACCACTAGCCCAGAGAGTAGCAGGGCGGCGACACCCCCGATGGTAAACCAGCGACGATCTTTCATGGTTAGCGTCTAAGCACTCCGGAGGCGCTCGAGTGGCACAGGCGAACTGGAGGGACGAAGAACACTGCGGACCCTTCATGGCTCTTACTTATAGGAGAGAAACGTTGGACGCCTGCGATTGCACGTGGCCCGCAGACACACACTGCCGCAAGAGAGGATGCATTACTTTTACCTAAGTAGCCAACATTTGAATGATAGTGGCAGTAGTGGCGTCCGCTAGAATCGTTATGATGCCATGCCAGACATTGAGCAGGGCCCTCGAAGCAGCCGCACATCTTGGGGCGGTACTGCATAGCCCATAGGAAACCTCAAGCTAGAGATCGTTTCGTTGTCTACCTGTCATTCAAGGAGGGCTCGCTGGTTATCCGATTAGATGAGAGCTTTTACTGTGTTTCACGAGGCTACTCACACGATGTCCCTATCGTGGTAAGTGCGTGATACACGGTCTACAAGGTGGAAATAGAAAGCTCGCTTGGAATGATTGTAGATGCCGATCTCAAGGTTTGATGCACATTATGTAATCACGTTTAGCTGTTGGCCATTGCGTTACATGGGCTTCTCTTGCCTGTGCTTGCCCCTTCCCACCAGGTTCGTTGTCACTGACGGCAGGATGAATCCGTGTGCGCTCAGCTTTCTCATATGCACTGCAGTATGGTAGATTGCATTATAGTCTGTCGCTCTCTTCATCCGCGCTGCTGCGAAGAGGCCTGCTGTCGCAAAGCAACGGAAAAGAAACTCCTCCATGGCCTCCGCCACAAGACAGCGGTTTGCTAAGCTCTCCATTCTCGGTATTGTCTCTCATGGGTTGACTGGTATAGCCGCATTCGAGGGTGCCCACGTGTGGGTCAAGAGCCTCGAACTCGCACCGCATAATGACCCAGACATCAAGCATTTGGGAATGGGACCGCGATGCGGAAAGTGGAGCGGAGACGACACCGGAGGCACGGACCCTGCTCTTAGACTTAAGGCCAGACGTACTGTCAAGGATACATGGATGACGCAAAACTGGGGCAGCGACTCTCACACTGGTCGTCGAACATACTGACTCACTTTGAGTCTTGGCAGAGTCAACGTTATCGACGCCCGCTTGGGGTATGCGAAGGTGTTTGTCACTTGCTCTCGAGATTGCGGAGGACATAAGTCACATAGGAAATTGCATCCATGAACCCCTACCGACCTGACTACGCGCCATGCTGATGTGCTAGAACGTATGGGGACGAGGCATCCATTTTCGATACCCGCTCTGACTACGAAAATGTTTGGTTCGGTCTCTCCATGGAAGGGATAACAAATTTCTGTATTGCATTGAAGCTCGGAGACCTCAATTCCCGGTTAGGAGAGAACAAGGAGGCGCTAGAATGGTGGGCGCGGGCAATTCACATGACGCAGGGAACCCAGCGACCCAAAGGCTCCACACTCCCTATCGCTTCACAAACTCTCCCTTCATCTCCGTTGGCTCAATACATTCTTGCGTCTACACTGTTTTCACTGCCCATCTGTTACTTTACTTCTCAGCATTTGAAAGAAGCACAGAAAGTACAGGAGACTGCTCTCTCCGTGCTACGGCCCAGTGTCCGCTCCTATCCCTTCCAGTGCATTGTCTATGACACCTCCGCACCTCTTGCACTCACTATGTATGCCACATTGGTCATCTCGTATCCATTCGTCTTGCTGAAGTCCTCCATGCATCGCGCCCATCTTGGGAGTCTTCCTTAAGTTACTTGTCCGAGGCAGCAAGATCTGCTGAAAGAGTCGTGTTGGGACTTCCTGTTCAAGCTGTGCGCAGTTCCGGTCAAGGCGTAGTCAACTCAGAAACACTCCCGCGCGGGGTATCCTTGTTGCTTGCTTTCACGAAATACAATGCCATGCGTAAGCCGGCCAAGGCGCTATTGCGTGACGCTCGACGTACTGCGACGGAGGCACGGAATTTAATAGGGGTTCTCAGTTACGGGGACAATGCCAGTACACGCGGGACTGTTGCGAACGCGCGCTGGCTTGGGCCGATGTTTCTGCGGTTACGCCGAGAGAGCCTTAGAGATCGGAAGAAGGTGCGGAGTGGCTACCTGCGGGGCCTGCGACTCTGTAAACGAGCGAGGATGACGAATTCAAAGTAATTGACCATCCTTCGTGGTGTTGCTGTCCTCGCGACTCAGGTACAATTCTACGACCTCTGACTGTAATTGCGATCTAATCTTGCCATCACTACCTGGCTCGCAAGGTTTCTTTCCCCCATAATCTGTGGAGATCTCGTTGGACAAGCGTGCGAGGAATTGGTCATCCTATGACACAGTTATTGGATTTAGCACCAGGTGCAATATGGGAAGCCATCTGGAACTCCCTGCCACTCATCTTAGAACTACACTATTTAGAGCCAGTCTGGTATGGGTAGAAAGCTGCTGGTTGAAGTAGTGGGCAGCTGCTATTCCTGCTAACCATTCTCAAGACTTCGTGGCACCCTTGGTACAGCTAACTGAATCTTTGGAGCCTGGACTTTATACTGCTGATCATTGATATGAGGCACTGAAAGAATATAAAAGGAAGCTGAGAGGAGTGGGAGAGTGATTCTGAGGAGTTCATTCAGAGGGCCTTCTTTAACCTGAAAACTGAATGAGATGGTGATCTAAAGTATCTGGAGCTCTCTAGGTCTGGTGGAGGTCACTCTCAACCTTACTGACTTCATCTCACATCTGTAAAGGAGGAGTCGAGATTGGGCTTAATGGAGATAGGCGAATGGACAATTTCCATGGAGGATGGTACCACCGCAAGTCTGAAGGTTATAGTCAACAGGTAGTTCGAAACAAACAAACAAACAAAAGTACTAGAACAAAAAAAAAAACTCGAAAAATGTACAGGTGAGGAACGGTCATGGCGCATAACAGGCTATCCCCTCCAAGTCCAAGAAAAAGTCTCGTCGCGAGCTCCACGTAGAGAGCAGTAGATGACGTGAAAGCGTCCGGTGGTCATTTCTTCATGTCTGGTGCTATTCCATCAGAACCTTGCTTTATGATTCGCGTGATACCATTCTGATTGGTATAACTAGTTTTCGCCGCCTAGTAAGTCCCACGACTTACGCGTGTACATAGAACACGTACCTAGCGTAACCCTCGTTGGGTGACTTGCCTGTCGTATCGTTGTTGGAGGACACCTGTCTCGGACTAAGAGTGATCCCAGTAACTCCAGGACTGATAACCTGGTACTGGATTATGCCAGCTAGATTCAAGGATATGCTGACTGAATGAACGACACGGCATGAGAAACTGAGTTTGCAACGTTCCGAAACACGTACTATTCAACCACGTAGAATAGACATCTGTGTGTTGTTGGTGGGTCACTCCGTACGCTATGAAAATGACTGTAGTCAATGTCTCCACATCCTTGAGAGCCACTATCACGTACAAGAGTCAGATGTATATGGCGCGGTGGTCGTGTTGGGGAGCGCGGAATCGGCGGCGTTGTCTTGCGTAGCCGAGCCGAGTGCGGTCATGACCAAAAGTTTCCCAACACGGGGGGAGCGCATTCGAGCATTCGACTGAAACTGGGAAGAATCAACATACGCAGCTGCAGATTGTGCTTGATTCTTAATCCAGTCTATACCGGAGTTGACTGAATTTTCGTATGGAGACAAGCTCGGGTCGTTCGGTGCGTAGCTATTCTGATCAGGGAACAGCTAGAAGGTGCCAAAGTTGATATTCGGGATATTCATGATATCTTAGCTGTCTACTCCATACGAGCCGTCATAGGCAGAACCGACCTCTGGAGACTGCTGACGCCTTGTTCCTATAACAAGATCAGAAAAGATCACATCAAATGGTGGTCCATGTACCCGTCGCAGCCCAACGACCTCTCACACGGATGCCATCTTCCTTGAGCTTCCCCGCCAGCTTAGCCGCTAGCCTGTTGAGTACGCCTAGTTTCAGCACGCTTACGGAGAAGTTGCTCAGTGGTAACAGGAACGTTACGCTTCTGGGAGCCTTGGGACGGAGATGGCTGTGGGGCTGGGGTTGTATTCAACGGGTAAAGTTTAGGGCAGTCGGTGCACATGAACCCCTAATTTCTGTGAAATGAAGTGAGAATTTAATCCCTCGTTCAGACGTTGTTAGCGCCTACCCCGACGAGATGAGATGATTAGGATCGATGGAGCGAATATACTGAGCCATCGTTGCATGCCACTCCGTTATTGTCTCTGTCGTGCAGCTACTGCTCGTGGGCAACGTGGAGTTGCACCTGCAATATGCGTTAAACAGACAGTCTACGACGAAGCAGCCAGTTAGAATGACCTAGAATCATTTGCGAGTTCCCAACTAAAGATAGCGGGGCTGTTCACGTATCGGGGCACCACCTGGGACGTGAAATTCTGGAATGCATTCAGGACCGCTTGATCGGTGTAGAACTAGTCATGATATTGAAGGCCAAACTGGCAAACGTATAGGTCCATTCCGCCTACGATGAACCTCAGCAACGTCGCAGAGATCCTTTAGACTGACAATTACCGTAGTCATTGGAGAGATAGTTACGGGGAAAAGTGATTTCCGTCGCTCCACCTCGAGACTGGAGTGAGCTTCCGGTACTATTGGACGCCGAGGGGCACCAGTCATTAGTGAGAGTCAACGTAACGTATAAGCCATGCTGTTGAGCCACTTGGACAACCGTATCCAGCTTCTGTAACCCGTTTGGTCCATCGTTGATGCCGACTGTACCATTCTGAACCAACTGAAACCAAGTGCCTGTGCTGGGGGTCGTGGCCACATCTGATGACTAATTAGCGCCAGCGGATACAGCACGTGTGGAGCCAACCATTAAAGGCCCAAACCCGAACAACCTTTGCCCCTACAGCGGAGATATTGCCCAGTGTGTTCCAGATGTCTTGTTCAGTATTCAAAGCCGGTAACCAGTAAGAGTTGGTGCCAACATATTTGAATTTGCTATAGGGTACGATGTCAGAGAAAGTTCCTGGAGGAACACCTCAGGGGCTGACCTGCCATTGACGGTAAAGGAGGTTCCCTCTGTCTGCACGAACGGACTTGAACCTCTTTTGGCCGTCGGCGCAGTTGCGACCGCCAACCCAGAGAGTAGCAGGGGCGGCAACACTCCCGGCTGTGAACCAGCTACAATCTCGCATGGTCAGCGTCTAAACACTGCGAGGCCGCTCGAGCCCCACAGGTAAGTTGCTGAGAATCAGGAAGAACGAAGAATCCCATGGACCCTTCATGTCTCTTATAGGAGGGAAAGGCTGAACGCCTCGATTGCAAGTGGCCTGCAGACACACACTGAGGCAACCGAAGAACTTTTACAAAAGTAGCCAGCGTTTGAATGATGGTGACGAGTAGTGGCGTCTGCCAGGATCGTCATTGGATCCATGACGAGCATTGGGCAAGGCCCTTGAAACAGTTGTACAGTATATCTTGGGGCGGTACTACAAGGACACCTCAGGTAAGAGATAGTTTCGTTGTCTACCTGTCATTCAAAGAGGGATCGCTGGTTATCCGACTAGATCAGAAAATTGATTTTTGCTTCACAAGGTTACTCACGCGATCTGCCTATCGTGGTAAGGGCGTGATGCAAGGTTTGCGAGGTGGAAAGAGACCCCTGTCCTGAGAGTTTGATGTACATACATTACATAATCACGTTTAGCCGTTGGCCATTGACCATCGGGTCACATGACTCATGGGCTTCTCTTGCCTGTGGTTGTTCCCCACTGCCAGGTTCGTTGTCACTCATGGTTTAAGCGTGTGTGCTCAACCTCCTCCTGGGCAATGCAGCAGGGTATCTTACATGTTGAGAACGCGTACAGTCTGTCGTTCTATACGACCTCTTCCTCTTCCTACTTCCATTCGGCTGCAGAGGGCCTGCTGTCGCAAAACAATGGAAAAGAATCCCCTTCACGGCCTCCGTTGCAAGACAGGCCTCCCTCTTCTATGTTCATACAAGATCAGCTGTCTCGCTCTGCCGTTTTTGCTTTCGGTTTCTTCAAGCGATTTGCTAAGCTCTCCATTCTTGGTATTGTCTCTCTTGGGTTGACTGGTATAGCCGCATTCGAGGGTGCCCACATGTGGGTCGAGAACGTCGAACTCTCTCCAGATAATGACCTAGAGACCAAGCGTTGGGAATGGGACCGCGATGCCGAAAAGTGGAACGGAGATGACGCTGGAGGCACCGACCCAGCTCTTGGATTTAAGGGCAGGTATGCGGTCAGGGCTGCATGGATGACACAAAACTGGGGCAGCGGCTCTCACACTGGCGTCCTCAAACAAACTGACCCTCTGAGTCCTGGCAGACTTAATGTTATCGACGCCCGCTTGGGGTATGCGAAAGAATTTTTGACACTTGCTCTCGAGATCGCGGAGGACGTGATTCCCACGGGAAAACTGCATCCACGGACTGCTGCCGAGCTGACCATGCGCCATGCTGACGTACTTGAACGTATGGGGGCTAGGGATGCCATTTTTGATGCCCGCTCTGACTACGAAAACGTTTGGTTCGGTCTCTCCATGGACGGGATAAAAAATTTCCGTGTTGCGTTGAAGCTTGGAGACCTCAATTTCCGTCTAGGAGAGAACGAGGAGGCGCTAGAGTGGTGGGCGCGGACAATTAACATGACGCAGGGAACCCAGCAATCCAAAGGCTCTGCACTCCCTATTATTTCACAAACTCTCCCTTCATCTCCATCAGCGCAACGCACCCTTGCGTCTACACTGGTTTCACTGTCCGCCTATTATTCCACTTCTCATCGTTTGAAAGAGGCACGGAAAATACAAGAGGCTGCTCTCTCCCTGCTACGGTCCACTCCTATTCCTTCCAGCGCATTGTCTATGACACCTCCCCACCTCTTACACTCATTATATATGCTACATCGATCCTCGCTCTTATCCATTCATCTTGCTGAAGTCCTTCATGCGTCCCGCTCATCTCGGGAGTCGTCTTTAAGTTATTTGTCTGAAGCAGCAAAATCTGCCGAAAGCGTTGTGTTGGGACTTTCTGGGAAAGTTGGGCGAAGTTCTGGTCAAGGCGCAGTCAACTCAGAAATACCGCCTCACGGGGTATCCTTGTTACCTGCTTTCACGAAATCCAATGCCATGCGTAAGCCGGCCAAGGCACTATTGCGTGACGCTCGACGTACTGCGACGGAGGCATGGAATTTGATGGGGATTCTCAGCGAGGGGGATAGCGACAGTGACATGCGGAAAGCGCTCGACTGCTATGAACGCGCGCTGGCTTGGGCCGGTGTTTCTGCAGCTACGTCGGAGGGGCCTCAAGGATCGGAAGAAAGTATGCCAGAGGCAGAGTGGAGGAAACTGTGGGGCAGTTACGTGCGGGTCCGTGACTCTGTAAACAAGTAAGGATGAAGTATTCAAAGTAGTTGATCATCCTTTGTGGTGTGGACACTATTCCTCGCTCTCTCGTTGTAGTTGCGATTCAATCTTGGGGGGCATACGAGCCCATCATAAATATTCGGTGTAGTATATGCGTCCATGGTTTGATGCGCTACATCACGTGACTGATGCGGAAGCAAAAGGCTAGACGGCCTCGCCACTTGCGTTGAATATGACACGTACCCCGGTATAGTCTGGCTTGCCATGGTTTTGCCATTGCCCAGCCATTTCGGTCACCTTCGTTTGGCTAGTGGTTCGTGTCGCGTTCGTCTCCCACCGCGCATTCAAGAATTTCCTGCAAAGTTTATTTCTGCACTTTCACGACCGTTTACGTTTCATGTGGGCGTTAGTTGGGCATCGAAGCCAGCAGACCCGAAGATTACGCGCTGTCATACGCCATTTCCTGCTGATTCATGCATTGGAAGATGGAGAGACACAATGTTAGCTCTTCGCGAAAAGAATATAAGCAGGGACGCCGGGGAGGACTTCTTTTATATCACACAGGTGAGGCGTGGCTATTCTTAAAGATATCGCGTTGAGCGCTGAACACCGGACCGATCCTATAAAGATGCACAATGCCTCGGTAGGTAAGTGCGCTTGAGGTTCACCTTCATTATCTCATAGAGTCGCGATTGTGTATAGGGGGTTGCTTTCGGTGTAGCTGACGGCGTCGGCGGTTGGATAGACTCCGGAGTCGATCCATCACTCTTTGCACAGTCGCTGATGTACCATGCACATCGTCACTCTCGTGATGCGTGGGCCGGGGAACCGGAAATCGACCCAACGCAAGACCAACCGGAGCGCGCTGGGGAAGATGGGCGGGAGATAACACCACACCAATGTCTAGACCTTGCGTACCATAGCGTACTACAAGATAGATTGGTAGAAGCCGGTACGCTCATCACGTTTCTTGTGCTCGTCCACGCACCTTCCATGTACTTGCAGGATCTAGTACCGCCTGTCTTGTTAGTCTGAACGCTGCTTCGGGCGTTTTGCGCGCCGCTAAGTGAATACTCGATGGCTGATTCAAATGCATGCCTCATGTACATTCCTCTACCAGTTTAGGTGACAGTGGCTTCCTGATCATTCGTTCTTCATCCGTAATACACAAACAACCCACCCAGACACACTTCTTTAATTGTCCCTTGTAAGTCGGCCTTGGTTATGTCAGCGTTGTTCATCTGACAACTTCTCACAGACAACTCACGAAGTTACCTTTATCAACCAACACTAATATGCATTACATCGACTTACCTGACGCAGCCGCAGAATACGAAACGAAACTCCGAGACGGGGACATTGTAGTCGCATATGTAAATACCTCCGTTTCCCGTGGCATCTTTGTCTGATTGTCTCCAAGACCGATGGGTTATCGGATAATGTTTTTCCTGCAGATATCGTAGCAATTTGTTCGTTGGTTGCTCGCTCCGTGCACGCGGAAGGCGAACAAGTGCAGGCCATGGCGGATGCTATAGTTCGTTACGCCCAGACTTGCATGCGAGACAGGAAAAGGGTAAGCCCTTTTGAACGTGCGTGCTCCTCTTGGTTTCTCCCCAATTGGCTTAAATTAAGATGTCCGTATCGATCAGGGGAGGCTAGTCGAGAAGGCATGCTCTTTCGTGGGGGGGTACGTTAACATGTCTTTCATCGCGGCTAGTGTTTGATTTGTTATTTTTTCCTTTATAGAAAATTGATGAGTGAGTGGATATTGCCATGCAGAAAAGATCGTCTTCGGCTGAATCCTACTGGTTGTAGTGTGACAGTGGTCACCGCATTGGTTCGCGAGACACCGTAACATTTGCACCGGATCATCGATCGTCGATATCCTTCGAAGTATGGCAATCGACCAGTGTGCCACGTCTCACAAGCTATGACCTGGATTTCCGGATATCGCTTGTCCTTCACCAGAGACATTTACATAAGCTATACCTATATACAGATACGTCGCACGTACATGTTTCAAGCTAATCTAGTATTATGTCCGTAGTTCCATCCGATGTCCGGAGTCCGGTTTCTGAGGTCAGCATGTACCTGTTCGCAACTCACTTCGGCCCTTCCAACTTCCACTAGGGTCAGTTCAATTATGTCCTTCTATGATACACCAAAGAACACCAAGTTGGTAATCGGGATATACGACGATGACTGCGGCACCGGTGCGAAATAATAAGATTCGGTTTACGAAGGGCTGCTTTATGAAAAAAAGCCGACGGTGCACAAGTGACAGGCAAGATCAAGAGCGGGGTATGCAATGAACCTGCCATTAGATGCTCTGACATATCTTGCAGTTGAATACGATATGTTCACGGTACACTGATGCTGTGACACAACACACGGTTAACACACAAGCTCCGTGATGGGACGCGGAAGGGACGTACGTAGAACTAGGAGGGCAGCCAATCCCGACACTACGATTAAGTAGAGTAGACTGTATTTAACGATCTACGGAAAAGTTTTAACTCCCGTTATAGAGTGTGAACACGTAGCACTCACAATCCATCGGCGTTGCCTCTTTTGCTTAGTAGAGTACAATGGGGCCCTGATTTGCTTCGAGGGTCGCAGCCAGACTGAAAGAATCGGTGAGAGGTACTAGGAGGAAGAACGAGACGACTTACAGAGCATTGTCGAATGAAGCTTGTCGACGAACGGAATGAACACGGGAACAGTCAGAATCATAAGGAGAATATGCCCAAGCAAGAAGTCCGAAGTCCACAAAGACATCTCCACGATTTTCACGATGAACTCGCGAGCAGGTTGGGACATCGCAGAATTGCCGAGCCCGCGTCCATACCATTTTCCTGACCACCACGCACGATTGGTCTCGTCATGCTTGAATTCTCGGGAGAGAAAAACGGAGATTAGAATCTTCATGATGGCACGTTGAATAGCTACGATAGCGATTACGCCGAGCACAGCGTGTGAAGCATCCCAGAGCTCCAGGAACCACTAGGGATACGGGTCAGTTTCGAGCTTGTAACGAAAGTAGGCACTCACGAAGAATTCAAAGAAGGAAATAATTCCAATTAGGGCAAGGAAGTGGGCTAAAGCAGCTATGACGGAGGCAAATTTGATCCATTTCTCGAACATGGGTCCCAAGAACAACGAAATGAAGAACAAGGATAATAAAACAGGTAGCATTCCAGACCATGGGGCCGATGGCAATGACACTGATCCGGATAAGAGCACTGGGATTCGGGTCTCCAGTTCGCGTTTGGGAATGACTTGACGAACATGTACGCTACGACGAAGATCGTAGCTATACATATCGGCCAGACGATTTCGGAGAAGATGACAGCACGCCAGGGAGCTCGTGGAACATCACCTGACAGCTTTTCAGATGGATGACCAAGCTTTTTCTTCTTGTAACCCGTGATCATCGTTCTGGACAGTCGGCAATACCCATACCAACTACTGGCTTTCGTTCTTGAATTTCCCCGAGACATCCATCGTAAGAACTCGCGGTAGTCGATGATGAAGTCCGCGAAGGAGAACTGATGAGGGTTGAAGACGAACGGTGCGATACATAAAGACATCACGGAGAACCAGAAGTAAATCAGGTGAGGCATCCAAATCGCCAAAGAGGCGTAGAGGAGGAGCAAGAGGTTCCTCATTCCCACGTAAATACTGGGCCCTGCGAACCGCGAGTACAGAATACTGAATGAAAGTCTGGTTGTTGCAAAGCCACGACCAGTAGCAATATACCGAGCGCCACCGAAGGTCAGATTGCTAAGAATGGCTTGTGAATAAATCTGAGTCGAAAAAACTTCAAAAATCGGGGATAACGAGAGGAAGTGTTTGCCGAGACGTAGCAGCGCCTTTCCTGTACCGCGTTCCACAAGCTCTGCAACGCATTTTCAGTATACTGTAAAGGAAGGGCTTATACACTATTCAAACCTTGGAGGAAGAGCGGCAAGAACGCAATGAAGAACACCATGAAAATCGAAACGATACAACGCTTGATCCAATCGAAGACAGGGACTAAGTTGTAACATCCTGTTGCTTGCTGGCCACCCAGCACATTTCCTTGAGAATCTACTTGACATATTGCCAACTGCTTGTTGAGGGTTCCAATGTACAACACTGACAATTTCGATGAGGAGAAATACATTGACAATGAGAGATGACCTACACGTTACCATGAAGACTTGTATCGAGTAGATGACAAGAATGTTGTTGATAGTGGAATCCAGGGTGGCCGTAATAGAAAGTCAGGAACCGGTCAACTGGGAGCTGCGTGCCCAAATAATAGTATTCCCTGCTCAGCATCTGCTCACCCATTCCAGTGCCAATCTTCGTCTGAAAGTTGAGAATCGTTCCGAAGCCAAGATCACGGCCTTGCCACACTGGTAATACTCGGAATGCTTGATACGACCGCCACGACCAAACGCATTCATGCCAGCAAAGATATCCTCGTTCAGATGAAGACCTTTCTGTGCCTTGGAAACACCGCCGCGTGTGGTCATGAAAATGGCATTGAGGAAATCAGGATGTCCGTAGTGCAGTTTACCGCCAATCCAGGCCAAAGCGCGGGCAGTCATGGTGCCAAAAGTTTGTTCCTTTCCAGCAGCGACATCTCCGAGGACACCAATGTTCTCCGAGAAGATGTACTCGCGCGTGCCGACAATAGCTACAGGTGCCTTCTTGAATTCTTTGTGGCCCCACTGCGCGTAAGGGCTTTGAGCGGAAACCGAATACTCCTCGAACTCGCCCAAAATGTTACGAATCTTCAAGCACTCTTCCAGATAGTTGTCTTGGTTGGCGTCAATGAGCTGGAGGTATTCTCCCCGATAGAAGATGATGGCGTGGTTCTGGTTATCCGATTTGCCGTCGCCGAGGATCGGGTTTCCGGGGAGTTCGATGCGGAACTTGGGTTTCCTTTTTCCGGTCTTTTCGTCGAAGTCCGAGTGACCGTCGATCAGTACGGAATATAAGCGCGGATCGCTGCCCTTGGATCCTGCCTCTTCGTCGAGATACTGCAATCTGGAGGTCGGGGTAGGCGCGCAACAAGAATTCTGCGTTCTCATGCTCTTCCTTGTTGAATTTTGCGTAGCGCTGCATTGAGATTGTGAACTTGAACTTTCGTTTAGACATTCTCTCCAGTTCTCTCTCGAGCTTCTCCGTATTGCCCCCAAACATCGACACAATGTCCGGATTTTCGACGCGATACAGGAGTTTAATAGCTTTGGCATAGTTCATCATCCCAGAGACAGTACGGTAGAGAGTCTGGGCGCGAAGCGAGGCCCAAATGCGTGTACGGAGTGTGTACTCGGGGGAAGATGTCTTGAATCCTATGCAGTAAAATGGCAAGTCGTCCGTCTTGCTACTCTGCTTCTCATTCACCAACGAAGGCCCATCTACAACATCCGACTCTTCGGCTAAGATCTTGGTATCCTTAACGAAAGTTGTCCCATTCGACAGGATGTAGCTGCTTTAGGTACTCGAGCAACGTCACACGCGTGCTCTGGTCCTCCTCACGAATGATCTCTCGCAGACTGAGTAAGATCTTCTCTGAATAGTGAGGGACGAGAACGGTAAAGGTGGGCATGGCATCGACTGGGAGCGTTTCTGGCAGCGCAGTAGTCAAGGATGAAGCGAAGAAAGAGATTCTCCTCTCGGCTTCACCATCTGAAGGGAAGAAGACACCCTTATACTTGGTGATGCTCTGGTTAGTAAAAAATGGTGGGGCACGTAGAACGCGCTTGCCATCTGGTCCATCGACTTGATGGTACAGGAGGCGCTGCACGTGGTCGATGGAGAGCAAGTGCTCGCGATACATGGAGATGATAATCGCGTTCCAGATCTGGGAAACGAGGACCTTTGGTTTGTACTTCACTTCCATGTCGGCAGTGGCAAGCAGTTTGGCGTAGATACGCTTCGGCACTCGAGTGTAAACATCCTTCCACGGGGTCCAGATGGATAATCCGAGACCGAAGGACCGCCCAACAGAGAAAACGACGACCCAGATAATATACCATAGATACGTGTCCAAGAAGAAGAGAATGAGGTCCATGATATACATAATTGTAAGTGTAAAAAGAACTTGGTTAGAGCAGAGTGCTTTGCCGAAGATCTTGTCACTGCAATTTTGCACGGTCGTTTGCGCCATGACAGCAATAGGGGAACTGAATGAGCTGGTAAGGAAGAAGTACGACTCGGAAAACTTGCATCCGAAGACAAGAATCCATAAGCATAATACTCGCCGTGCGAGCAGAGCTCGGGAGCTCAGGATAGGATGCGGTAAATGTCTGTGACGCCATATACTTGCGAGACTTCCCAGCAACCCGGTCGCCGAACATTCGACCAGAAGGGAATAAGCCGAAAGCAATGGTTGCAACGACAGGATATGAAAAACTGAACAATGCCAACGATAAGCGGTATCTGAGAGTCGGTGGTTGGCTGACTTCCGACCCAGGCGATGTAAACCGTGGGTCCCCCTGTGAGAGCGAGAATTACGAGGAGAAAGACCAGTCGTGTTGTCAAATGAGAAGCATTGTTCCAAGTAGTAGGAATATACATAAATTCCGCGATAGTGGCGAAGATCATGATGAGGGTAGAGACTGCACCGCCAAGTGCCGTGGCGGTCCATGTCACTGGCAGCCGTAGGGTATTGCATGTTGGGCGGCGTGTAAGCCTTGGGAGAATTGTATGCGGTGTAAAACCAGTACGTGGCGACGTGCAAGATCCAAACGCGGTTGAAATTAACGAGGAGATGAGCAATGGAACGTTTCTCGTAATAAGTCTTGAAGAAAACTCTGTTCCAGTCGACGCGACGGAGACTTGAGTAGCGCTTCGCTGGTGCAAGGTCAACGAGTCGAGTCTAATGACCAGGGGCACAGCAGAGATGTAAACTCCACGCAATTGACAAGCTGTGGAACTTACGTTGTTATCTAGCACAATACGGGCCAGGCCTTCGGGATACCAAAACAGTTGGTTGATATCAGTCATATCCAATAATCTGATCGTGGTCTTTCTCGCGGCGGACGAACTTGCCATCCACGACCTCGTACCCTTGGTCGCGCATGAATTTGTAGAGTGGCTTGATGATAGTTCGGAGATACAGGCCTTCTTCTACCGGTTCGACCGTATTCTGGCACTCAGGGCTACGATAATAATCGTCGGCACATTTGAAGATGAAACATAAACATTCTGGCACGAAACGAACGTTGCCAGCTTCACCCCAGCAAAGGAGGTAAAGGGCGATTTGACGGAGGCGATCATATTGGCTCATGTTGTTCATAGCATTCCGCCAGCGGTTTAAGGCGCTGTCAAGATGTTTGGAACCAGCCGTCTTAACCGAGCCACCCCTGACGCTCTTCAGCCGCTGCAAACCAGGATTCTGTGACTGGCCCACGGCATCGTCGAGGTTGAGCTGAGCTGCAAAGTACCACTTGCGGTAGTTGGCGTGCTGACCGCCAATGTAGTCGGCATGAAGAGTAAGAAGAGCCTGCTGTGGACTCATGCGAGATGCGCGAGAGTCGAGGCAAGCCATCAGAAAATCGAACTATGTATAATGGGTCAGGTTATGAGTGACGCACGACGGAGAGAGAACTGACCATATTGCGCATTGAGTCGCGTTGGAAGCCGAACTTCTGAGTAAGGTCTAGAAAAATGTCCTCGATCTCTTCCATGGAAATTGGGATTTGGCGGTCTGGAGACCAAGCGGGATATGGGTGAGCACCATGACCGGGATCATGGAAAGGTGAGCCGAATGGTTGGCTGGCTTGAGAGTTGATAGAAGGAGCGTAGGAAGGAGTGCCATGACCAGCATCTGAGGGCGAAGCAGAATCACGGCCTGAAAGAGTTGTCAAGAAGGAGATTCGACAGTGCAAATGAGACGTACCGCCGTAGTGGTTCTGCTCGTAATAAGGCTGGTTACCTGCCAGCCTGGTTGTACTGGTATAGGGAGAGACGGTGGGGGAATCAGTGTCGTAGTCCTGCCTGATTGGCTGTGGGTATGGCAACTGGTGGCCGTAAGGATTGGGGAAGGGACTTTGGCCCGCTGAATGGCTAGCTGGGTGAGCCATGTTGCGGGAGGAGGGATAAAACGAATGGACGAGGTCGATACACCAGCGAGGGAGGGAAACAAGAAGTCAGTCACCGGAAAATAAAAATCAATAGATACGTATATACCGTAAAATAATATATAATAATATAATAAATAATGATTTAAATCAAAGTATGTCAAACCCCATCGTACTATGGAACGCGCACAGACGCGCCAGCACCGTCGTCGACGACGCCGGCATAACGATTAAAAGATATGTCCTGGCTCCGCCGAGTCTGCGGGCGCCGTCCACCCAGCGTGTACTCGACACGGTCCATTGCGGCACCGTGCCACCCCTCGCCCTGTTCTGCATCGTCGCCTTGGCACCCTACACAGACCAGCTACACGCTCTGGGCGCGCCTCGCATCCCCTACAGGGATTTGTTACTCCCAGAAGTACTGAGTGATCCTCGAGTATGGGTTACGATCGCTCAGGTTATGTATCCCGCGCCAGTCCATTCACACGACATAGATCTGTCTCTCAGTGACACTCACCTCCCACTCCTCCAACAAATACCGAGCGCACCCAACTTTACATTAATATCCCTCCTTTCCCTTCCCGGGTGTACTCACGTCTCAGATGACACCGTCTCCGAGTTACGTAGACTCAACACGCTTATTGCGCTGGATCTTCGCGCCACGCACCTAACCACGTACGGTGTCACCGTCCTCTCTCGTGGTCTGTCTTTAACACGGGACGATTCTGGCCTCTACAAGAAGGCAGGGCCGTGGGGCCTTCGAATACTCAGCTTACACGGCTGCGCGAAGGTGACTGACACTGTATTGCCCGTATTGAAGACGTTTCCCCTCTTATCTGCCATAGGTAAATAGCCACCGGTGACCTTGACGGGATGCGTAGATACTCATACCTCGACATCCTCCCTCCATAGACTTACGATTCACTAATTGCACGCGCGCCGCTGTTGAGAAACATCTCGGCACAGTTGGTTTCCAACTATCCCGGTCGCGTACCCTCTTTTATCCTTCAAAAGTCTCCGTGTCCCTTTGCTCGCTGGAAGAAATGGCTGCTGCGTCAAGTCCACCCGTAGCTCTGTACCCCTCTCTGCCGGAATCGGTATTTCGAATACATATCAGTAAATTATCATCCTCCCCACCAGCTAACCCCCAGTCCAAGAATAACGAACGCTCGCTTACTTCCATCCCGTCACTCTTCACCTCTTCGCCCCAGTCGGCCGTTGACACTCTAAATGAATATTTATGTCTGACCCGTCAAACGCCATCACCCTACCTTTTACTGCATCAGACCCTACCCGACAGCGTCTCAGTAGTCCCCCGTCGTTTTATCGGGACACTGGCAAGAAAGCGACGCGTCCTCCGCCAAGGCGTCACGCTCTGTTCGACTCTGCAGAACCGGATTCACTGGCAGTAGTTCGACCTCCTCTCCCTTGGAACGTCCTTGAAACGTACGAGAGACCTCTCGCGACAAATACCGCTTCATACAGGCGACAGCGAGACCTCCCATGTTTCAACGGTCCTGCTCGAATCGACAAACGTAATGCAGGCGCAGTCAAAGACGTGGCGAACATGATCGCAGATAAAAGGCTCAAGCGCAAACACCCGTCAGCATCACCTGATGCCATACTAGCTGCGCCGACGAAACCGCGAAACCCGTTCGCAAGGGAGGTCACGCCCGTGTTTCCGGAGAGCTCACCTCGAGTCTCAAAATACCCCGATCGTTCACCGGAAGGACCGTGTATATCTGTAGTAGGATGTGCAGATCCCACTGATAAACCAGAAGGGCTAGAATCCAGCCGCCCCGCCAAACTCCTCAAACCGATCACGTCTCTGCGAGTTCCAGTGCTCCCGAAGGAATGTTTGCCAGGATTGAAGCAAACCTGCCAAAATACCCCGATACCGAAGGCGGCGCCGAAGCAAACTAGACTTTCTTTCCTCCGTTGTAGGTCACGATTCCGTAGTTTACTAGTTGCGAATAAGGTCGTTAGCGCTGAGATTATCTCGCAAACCTCGACACGTACAGGGCGGAGGTCCCTTTTACCGCGTGGGCGTTCCGCGCTGAGATGCCCTCAGATTACATAGTAAACTTAATTACCCTCGTCTATTTCGCGGCCGTGTCCGGTGGTTCCGTCTCGGTCGTGATTTCTTCTGACATTGGTCGTAGTTCTACTTTTTTCTTGTCCCACTTAAATTTTCATGTATACCCAGCCGTCTCCCTCGGTCTTAGCGCCCTTTCTTACCTTACCTGTACTGACCAGTCGATGCTAGTGCCTACGAGTAGTGTAGATAGCCAAACAAAGTCAAAGTCAAACCCGTCTTGATAGCACTGTAACAGGTGATGATGACCTCAGTGGGCCCGCAGAGGACTCAGGAAGATGGACTACTTCTCCAAGTTTTTGCGCGGTACGGGCAATCAGTCCACCTCGACGCCCGCTCCAGACCACGCTATGATGTTCAGCCAATCATGGAATTTGATCAAGGTGAGTGGTCTATGTTGGATCCCATCCCGTTCCATTTACCCAGGGAAGCCCGCAGAGTACCCTTGAACATCCTGATGAACGACAGCTCATGAAGGGCATCAAGTCCACAGACGTCCCAGTGCATCTACAGTCAATGGTAGACACACTGGTTTGGGAATCGTCACGGACCGAGGATGGGTAGGTAGCATCCTTCCTGACCACTCCCATATTTCACACCCTACAAGTGTAACAGGTGCTTGTCTTGAGTATTTGTTGAAGAATGGTATGCATGAACCGTCTATTAAACTGGTTTGGTATTCTGGATTGAACGAATAGATGTTTTGGGTACGCTCGTTCGGCTCAGTGAGGCAGATCGACCGCTAGGGATACAAGCGGAGGTGCTTCGTGCCGTACAGAATATGGTCATCCTCATGGACGAACAATTTCTTGTACATTCTGCCGTGCATAAAGCAGTACTTAGACTACTACGGAATTGCGTCGGTGACGATATCCACGAACAGTTAGACGGTCGGCACAAAGTTATGGGTGCTGCAAAGAACGTCGCTCGCAGCCAGCCTTCCGAGTACGAACTGGATCGTGAGTAGAATTCTTGTGACGGTGCCCTTAAGCTGACGTAAGTTCTAGTTGTTAACTTGCTCTGCATTCTTTGCAGTCGTATCCGAACTCAGAGGGAGCTGCTTATGATTTTTTTCCATGACAAACATTGGTACCAGTCCGAGCCATTGTTCACCATTGACGAAGACGAGGACGATGGTACCAGTGAAGATGATTCCGCGCATTCACCTTCACCAACACCGTCGCAGTTGACAATCACCTCCGCTCCCATTTCTGCCAACGTTCGAAAACCGGAGTACGAGTTCCTTCTATTTAATTACCTGCTGCGCTTTGTCCATCGCGAAGGGCAAATAGGTGATTTTGCGCGCGGTGGGCTCTTGTTCTTGATGGACGTAGCTCTGTCACCTGGAGAACCTACAAGTCGTCAAGCAGAGGATGACAAAGCTGGATCGTCTTCTGAGTCTACCCGCAAAGAAACATCTTTCGATCCGATTGCAGACGCTGCTCTCTCGCTTGCAGAATATATCGTTGATGGTGACTTCTCTGAAGTCCTGGCCGCTGGCCTGGGTGCGGTATACTCTCTACTTCCTTCCAAGTTGCGAATACGTTCTCCAAGAGGCTCGGACGCTAGCCAGGATAGTGGCATGGTTCTCGGTTACGCGTCCTCAGCGCTGGGAGACGAGGGGGAGGCAACGTACGACCAAGCAACTGGCTTGGAAGACTCCGACAATCCGGATTTCAAGTATAGACTCGATCATTTCCTGAAATTGCTGGAGTTTCTCCAGGACGTTATCCGTAGAACTCTTTTCCGCGACCCTGCCGACAAATTCCTCGACGCATCTGTTCTTGTTGGCGCGTCGATTGCGCAATCCACACTTGACGCGGTTCGCCGCATATTCCTTGAAAACGTTCTGTATCCTTCCATTTTGGAATGTTCAGACGCCGACGGTAGCGACGTGGCTGTCATGTCGTACATCGATGTCATGATTCGGACTTTAGAAAATGGGCCGCTCTCCAATCTTCTTGTCGACTTCCTCATGAGCGAGGAGCAGTGACACTGATATCAGTATGCACGGCCGCGCATACGGTGCATTCGGATATGGTACGGAGGCACGTCCTACTCTCAAAGTCAACTGGTGTACTGGATAGGCAGACAAAGCTTCAGCGACACAAGAGTAGCGCCATGATGCTCTTAGAACTTGAGGCCCCAGACTCCAGGCGACCGTCAGAATACCTCACTTCCACTGGTCGTTTTACCCTCAGAGATCTTCTGTCACTGAATCTACGCTCACGCAATCCACTCACGGTGACTGCTGCGATGCAACTCCTTCGCACTCTACTGAGCGGATGTTGCCATGTTACGACAAGCGGGTTGCTCCTTGTTATCTCCGACGCTAACTGCGACCAGCTATCCTGAACCCGCCACCATAACGCCATGCTTCATTTTTCAGAGTTCAGGAAGACAGCGACGAAGAAACCTTTACGTACCCTGGGGCGGAAGGTTGATTCTAAGCCCACTCGTTTACTGCCACCAGTGTCATTATATGCAGCCGGATACCACCTTCACTACTCATCAACGCGAGGTGGATCTCTACTTCAGACTTGTTACCCGCCTGAATCCATCACAGAGCGAGGATGCTTTTAGCACTGGGCAGGACCACTATCTTCGCGATGCCTTTGCCAGTGTACAACATCATCCCTGCTATTTTGTTGATGTTGACGAAGACTTCGAGGAGCGGATGAAGCGGAGACATCACCTAAATGTCAACGACCCCATCCTATCGACTGTCCTGGAGTGCCTTCGCAGGTTCCTTGCGAACCCACCTGAGGTGAACATATCGCTAACGGGGGTATTGGCTGAGCTAGCTGTCTGTCCCGATAGGTCTGTCGCTGGATGGCTTACGTGCGCTACGAACGATTATCCATCCACGAACGCCTGGGACGACTCGCAGCTAGACACCATGCGCGATGATCAATCGATTGACTTCGACATCGACGAGATATTAACCTACAGAAACGAACGTCTTGCCTGTGAAGAGGTTAGACACGCACACTCTCCCTGTCGTGTATTCTATCCTGCAAGGCTTGGTCGACCAACTGGAACGCTATCGTCAGCTGATAGACGATTTCGATAAGTACTTGTTAGAGCGCCGACAGGGCTTCTCTTCTCGGAGAATCTGACGGACGCATTGACGGTTGTGCTGGAGACCGTGACGGTCGAACCTGCTCAGCCTAAGCTCGAGTCTTCTGTCAGTTCCCGGCCAGAAACCCCACCACACTCGAAGTCAAAGCCAAGGAGCTCTCTTGTATCCTTCTTCACACCGCGAAAGAATAAAGCAAAGCCACACGGTCATTCTGAGCATCAACCTGCACCTGCTAACGAAAGTAAGCCGACAGCGATGTCGAGCCCTTTCGCATTAGCACTACCAAAGGACAACGGATGTCGTTGTCGAACCGTTCGTAGCTCCTATTCCCCCTTCCCTCTGGACTCCTCCTGAGTCCTCGGGTGGAACATTGATGAAGAAGATGTATTCGGCGGCAGTCACTGGAGTGGGAAGAAGCAACCTGCAG
Organism: Pisolithus thermaeus; assembly: GCA_024663475.1. Taxonomy (NCBI): domain Eukaryota; kingdom Fungi; phylum Basidiomycota; class Agaricomycetes; order Boletales; family Pisolithaceae; genus Pisolithus; species Pisolithus thermaeus. The sequence continues at coordinate 553,161 of JANFAF010000008.1, forward strand.
AAGAGGTAGCAGAGCGATCAACTGCGCGGGTAACATTGTCACACTTGTTGGATAATGTAGTCATTCTAGAGGAGTGCATCAAGGAGTCGGTGGCCATCATCCAGGCGCGGCGTAGTCTTGGTATCGATGCGGTGAGATATGTGTAAGATACAAACATAGAATGGTACATTATAATCACGAGACTCATAAGTTAATTGTTAGCGAGGGGGAGAGTACAATTACTTTGCTTTCTTCCCTCGGGCCCCTCTTTTCACCTTGGTAGGAGAGGAGGCAGGCTCTGCTCGTCGCTTCTTCGGCGATGGCATTTCGTCCTCTTCCTCAGGCTTGCCGGAGGTGGTCGATCTCCGTTTCTTGCCTTTCCCTCCTTTATACTCGGAGGATGCCTCTTCTAGCTCCACGTACTTAGCTGCCAGGTTATCTAAAAATCCGCTCCGCTTCTTTTGTCTCTGCAAAATAAGAGCCTGAAGGCTTGAGTGGTCTTCCTCATCTGCATCCTTTCCGCTCACTCTGCCTTTACCCTTGGTCTTCCTGGCTCCGACCTTACCACTCCCGTAAAACTCATCCCAAACTCCCAACTCTCTCGCGAGTTCCTCTGCCTCTTTTGCCTCCTTCTCGCCTTGCTTTTTCCTAACGAGTTTAGCTTTCTCGTCGCTGGAGGAGGAGCGCCAAAGTGGTAAGTCGGGGAGATCACCTTGCAGTATAAGGTCTGAGATGGTACGGATAAGCGGGGTTCGTCGTCGATCGTGGAATGGGGTATATGCTTCATGATTTCACCGAGTAAACCGTCCGTCTCGAGATACGCCGTTTTCAAATCCGCGACTTCCTCGGATGAACCTGAACCGTACCACAAAATGTAACTGGGGAGGTGTAAGCAGACAAGAGAAAAGGCGACATGCCTTGGTATTCTTTCTTCATCTCATCTAATTTACCACGCGTCACCTGTTCGAAGAGGTCCTCGAAGTATGCTTCCCACCCGCCGTCTTCGCCTGCCTCTAGCCCCAGACTGTCATCCGTTGTTCCAGTCCTATCGTATTTCTTCCTCCGCTTCGCGTCGCTCAGGATGGCATACGCAAACCCAATCCTCTGAAATTGCTTTGAAGCGTTCGAGCGGTCACCCTCGCTGGAGTTGGCGTGTTTATCTGGGTGGTGCAACAGAGCCAATTTTCTGTAGGCCTTTCTTATCTCCTCATTGGTTGCATCAGGTTTGACACCAAGAACATCATAAAGGTCGACATCTTCCTCGCCCGGAAAGAATTGGGATACTGGGTCCTCGTGTTCCATTGTAGTGGAGGTGGAAACTCGTTGATTCGACGCGAGGCGCGTGACCCGCCCTATGTTACATGTCGCTTGTCACACGTACTGTGCTTATCACATGACAGCTCGTGGCTCGTTTGCTTTCTGCTCTTCGCCCACGTGGGGCTGTGGTGAGTAGGGAAAAGGCAACACGTGACGGAGATGCTACATAACGAAGTCGATGACATTACAATTGGGTAGTAAACTTCAGCGATTCCGCACACAGTGGCATCGCGACACTAGCCTCTTTACATGATAGGAAACGGACATGCGATATGCCGGAGTATGCACACGAGAGAGGTAGCATCATGGTCAGTAAGAAGGCTTCTTACAACATCTAGCATGCAGCGGCCCCTTAACATCAGACCGACTCCTTACGGTTATGGACACGCCATATGTCGTGAAGACCCACAATTAAGATTGCACGGGCCTTGGCACGCCGGTGGGGACTCCGAGGCATCATATATTGGTGCCGGTGAATTGCGGTGATACCAAAGAGGTGTCACAAGCAATTTTCCGTACGCGTCATGAAAAACGACCTACTGCTGCTTTCTCCTGACCAAGCATGTGCCATCGTGAGGCTGACTTTCGGAATATAACCAAATGCCACGTCTAGAAGCTTCTCTACTCACCTGTTTATGGAGAACTCAGGACTGGGCGCCAACACCACGATGCAATTATCCGAAGTCCTCATAGGCAAGGGCAAAACCCGATGTATAACAGCCGGCATACTATAAGTAGGGTCGAGGTCAAAAATTCCGTGGTCTGAAAATAATAAGCTTGCGTGGCAGTATATTATACAGGAAAGGTAGTCATCCGCTTGAAGGTATCAGTTTCCCATCGCATACTTGAGAATAATGCTAAACTCCAAACCACCATTGCAACAGAGAGCCCGATTATTCGATGGAGATCTGCGGCTGGAGTGCAGCGCCGCCGGTAGAGTAAGCTGAATCCAGCTCTTGCGCCTTGGGAAACGACCCGTATCGCTGATCAGCACTGACACTGACATCTGAGTGGAAACAACAATGTGAAGTTCTCTGCAAATCAGCAACCCAGGGTGACGAGACTGACCTTGGGTCTTGGAATCATGCAAGCCCTTACCGAAGTCATAGAAGCATTTAACGCCGACAATGAAACTGGCCAGAAGCAGCAGGAACGCGAAAATCGCTGAATACCATGTCAGTTTTCCACTACAGTAATTCAGTTCATGGACACACTGAACACAGTCAGGGTGGCCCGCGTGGAAAGGTATTGCTGTTCAGACGAAGGCTCGTAAAAGCGGACGAGTTTGTAGACTGAGTCCGGTCTTAGCGTAGGAGATGAGGGGAAGATGCGAAACACTTGCCGACTATAGTAAGCGAAGGGATCGATTGTAAGTGGCCTAACCACTATAGAAGCACGAGAGAAACAACTTACAGTAAGTCATCGCAGCCACCATCAAAACGAGCGAGGCCGTCATCAACCTCAGCATCTAGTCAGTTTAGCCTGTATTGACCACGTTGGAAACACACACCATTTGATTTCACGTTGAACGGCATATGCGCATCCAGCAAGGAGAATTACGACAACTGGGATGGCGGCTATCGTGACGCCAAACTCAGCAGAATTAGCGGCAAGAACCACGATCAGAAGCTATGAGGCTTCAATAACTGGCATCCGGATGGTAATGCAATACTTGCCTGCATCGTCACTCCAACAAAGCAGAAGAAGTCGAACTTCAGGAGGCAGATGAAAATTTGGTAGTATTGGAACATTGCTGTGGCGTTGCACTCAGTTGAAAAAGGGACAATATGAATACGAAAAAAAACCGACACTTCAGCTTCGGGTTTGCACCGACCACGTGGAATATGACCCATCTAAAATGAGGTCGTTAAAACAACTACATATGATTTGCAAGAAATGGAGACTTGCCCAAACTCCTCGTAAAGTGCTTTGATCCAATACATTATCAAGATCCACGAAGCGGCAATTATACAAGGTGCGACCACCAGAAACGGCATCACCTTGTCCCATAAGAAATTGGGGTTATCTTGGCACTGCAATAGGGGACAAGGCACTATGGCGGCCTTTGTTTCATGCACCTGTAATGCAGAGAAGACTATGAGAGCGCAGTGAAATCCTACGACCCCAAAATTAGCTACTGGTTTGAAGTTTTGGAACAGTAGAAAAGCCCACCGACGATGCCAAGTAGTTGAATAACGTTTCTTAATCTCAGAGCATCGTAAGCCAGGGCAAGCTCAAACAACCTGATGAAAGTTAATGAAAGTTAATACAAGCCAAGAGGTGCGACATACTCGGCGAGAATAAACAGAGCAAGATAACACGGTAGGGTCTATGAAAATTTGGCCATCTGCGCATATCCGTGACCTCGAGAACTACACACTTTATATCCGGCTGTGTCCAAGGCAGCTCCAAGGTATGCATGCACCTGCGAAGTCATCTAGGCGCCAGTCACTGGGCAGACTCCTGCACTCACGATACCGAAAGTTGACGCAACCATTGCAATGACCACAAAGGCTTCTGCAGAAATATGAGCGTTTCCTTTGAGAATACGGTTTGCATGGTACCACGTACGGAGTAGAACTGGTTGGAATTGTCCATCAGACTGCCGATCGCCAAAGAAAATTTCGCAGACATACTAGTGATCATGAAGGCCCGCTGAGCTCTTGTCCCGAGCAACGGTTCAACCGCCATTCTGGAGAAAGAGGATCAACCTAGAGGTTGATGATGCGAGGGAGTGGAAGTGTCGCGACACGAGATGCTACGGAACTTCAATTACTTGGTCGCGGTATACAGCTGCACTGCGGTGGCTGTGTCTCATTTCCTGTACTCTTTGCGGCAGTGTAAAAACTGTAACTAACGCGTTTTCGGTCAAAGTCTCACTGCGCTGACATCAGTAAATTGAGCTCCTTGATTACGAATAGCTTCCATACAGCAGCAGCCGTAAAATGGTGGGGCAATACGGCCAGTTTACGAAGTTCTACTCTGGACGTGTAACAACAGCATGTAACAAGAATATCACACGCAGATGTCGGAGACGGAAAACGTCAAAACACGTCACCCCTGTGGACACTTTCCTTGAGGGCTCGAGCCACGGACAACTCTTCTGCCCACAAAGACCGTACGTACTGCTGTTCGAGTGATTGTCCAGTATTCATCTGAAGTACCCGCTGGGCCCTGCCAATCACTACCTCGCACACGTGAAGGATGGACTCTCTGCATGATCGCTCGTTATCATCCGATATGCGCTCACGCCTGCCTGCGATGACGTCTCGCCACAGCTGTATGTCGTTGCCGATCTCGGTTGCTGTTCCCATCAGATGGTGCAAACGCAGCGCTGCGATTAACGGCCAAGATACCTGAGCAGAATCTGGTGTTGCAAAAAGAACGCAGTCACTGGTAACGGTGTTAGGGTCACTTAAGGCCAGGAACTTTGGTTAGGTCCTACCCCCAATACCCTTCAGCAGCAAGCCGGTCCTTGATGGCACAACTTCGTCCCTGATCCAAGTAAATGCTTTCTTCCAGGATATCCTGTACATCTACTTCGCCACAAACCGGTGTTCCAACTTCATGAGGGTCGCCCACAAAACCATATTCCACGAAGAGGGTCTTGTTAGCATGACGACCGTAGGTCAACATGATGTCATCATCCTGCCGGATTCTCGCGTCATCACATGCAAAAAAACGAAGCCCTTCACCTATAGAGGGGACCGGGGCAGAGTTCCAAATATCTGCGTTTGTTGGACCAGGGTGCATGTTCGACATATGAGAGTTGTGGTTAGCGAAATCGAGAACCGGACACAGCGTGAAGTTGTCAGGGTCTGACTTCGAAGATTTGAGGCGATAATAAATACATCGAGTGTTGACTGTTAGGGAGATCCACTGTTATTGTATTTCGGACAACATACGGTGGAGTTCTACCATTTAGCCAGGCCCACAGGAAATCCATCACAGCCTTGGCGTTATTGACGTCGGCTGTTCGGTCCCTTACTCTGGCAGACATAGGTGGTTGAATCTAGTAACTTACATCAGTACGAAGGACAGGACTGGGTTGGGTCGACTACTGTACCATAATGGAACGCACTTTGTGCCAGTCATCCGTAAATCGACGATGAAGGCAGTCCAGCGCGGACAGAACACTCGGCGGAAGCCATTGTAGTGGATGGTCGTCTTGGCAGGTAGTATTCTGGTGCTTGGACCGAACTACCCAAGTCAGAGGGTGACCATCAAACTCTCTGGGGAGGGTTGAGATGTACGGCCCAAACAACGGGTCCTCGCTATTTTCACTGTCTCTCCTAGGGTGCCATAAGAATAGATGCATACAAACGAGTTGGATGCCAGTGAGCGCCTCAGCCGTCTCGGGTGGGTAGTGCGGCTTGAGGGTCATCACATTCATCATAGCTTGGCTGGGATAGAGAAAAGGAGGTTGCCCGGCTGGATATGACATCTCCTGAGGCACTCTGCAAGACAGGTTTCCTAATCATCACGTACAAGACAGGTCCTCCGAGCGAACAAACCGTATCCAGATGCTGTACATGTTAACGAGTCGGTGGAAAGCGAGACATTGGTTGTGAAGGTACTCAACACGATGTCTTTCTGCACTCGACGGCGAGGTCTGTCGTCTTTGCGCCCCGACTCTTGAGCCAAATCATCATGTTATCCCATCGGATGTCCGCTGCGTTTTCGCACATCCTCAAGACTAGGCTTTACTACAGTAAATCAGGCTAAGGCCCTCGCAGCTGTGGGAGGGACAGTCACCTACCTCAGAATTTTCTGTGTGAAAAGTGCGGATTGTTCTCAGCGGTGAAGCCACATGATGATGTCGGCAGGTGTGTCCATACATATACTGAGGTCAGTCCGTTATCAGCTCCATCATCTCTCGTTCCCTCGTCCATCCGGTCAATCTTACGTTCTTCGCCGCAATTTCATGTCTGTGTTCAACTCGTCTCGTTTACTCGGGAAAACCGTCTTGGTCACGGGGGCGAGCTCCGGTATCGGTGCCGTAAGGTCTATTAACTAGGGAGTTTCAGACCATCGTAGCTGATAAGTCAACGTCGAAAGGCAACAGCAGTGCTTTTTGCAAGGGTGAGCCTACGAATGACCCCAAAATAATGGTTGCTTGGTACTAATGGATAGTCACTAGGGGGGTTCGAATGTAATCGTCACTGCTCGGCGGGCAGATGCCCTGCAGAAGGTAGTCGAGAGTTGTATTGCCGCACACAGCGAAGCTGGCGTTCAACGTGGCGGTCAATTTGTCGCTATACCCCTCGACGTTTCCGACAAGAATCAGATTGCCTCCTTTCCAGACAAGATTCCTGCGGGGCTCCGCAGCATCGACATCCTCGGTGAGCCTTAACAACATCGTAAATTCCATGATGTCTCCATATCAGAAACCCCCCTTGCAGTGAACAACGCAGGATACGTCGTGGGCGTCGATCGCGTAGGAGATATATCCCTTGGGAATATGGAGGGAATGTTCGCCACCAACGTATTTGGTCTGATTGCTATGACACAGCTTTTCATTAAAGGTACCTCGTTGTCAGTACTAGAATGCTCGCGATCGTTCACTTCCCTCCAGATTTCAAAGAAAGGGGCACTGGTCATATAATCAATATCGGTTCGATTGCAGGCAGGGAGCCCTATGCTGGTGGTAGCATTTATTGCGCAACAAAACACGCACTTCATGCATTCACGGCGGCATTGATGAGAGAAGTCGTAGATACCCCTATTAGAGTGACTGAGATCCAACCAGGTATGCGACAGCCAAGTGGCAAATAACCAGTCGGTTGCACTCCCAGATTGACTCTGTCGTTCGATAGGCATGGTCGAGACAGAATTTTCCATTATCAGATACAGGGGCGACAAAGCAGCGGCAGATAAGGTGTATGATGGTCTGCAACCCTGTAGGCGATCTTAACGTGAAGGTCACTCGCAACCTGCTAAACGCGCATACAGTGACTGCTGAGGACATTGCTGAAGAAATCGTTTGGGCGGCGTCGCGCCCACCCCACGTGAATATCGCAGAACTATTCGTCCTCCCTGTTAACCAGGCCTCCGCTACTATCAATTACCGGTCCAAAGCCTGAACGAGCAGGGACTCCGACGGAGGCAGCTCTCCAAGATAAACCATGTCCATATTAACAACAGTAGTACTGCCGGGGAGAGATTCGAGGGTAATAAAGATACAGCAATGCAACAATAACATAGAGAAACAAAATGCAGGGTAAATCAGCCTTTCGGCTTCTTGTTCTTTGATCTAGTCATCCTCGTGGGGGCAGGTTCTGCCTCAACGTCGTTGTCATACATATACTTCTTGATAACAATATGCTCTTGAACGAGCTGGAGAGGCGGACGGCTGTCAAGGTCCTTGATGTTCCCCAGTGTATCTAGGTGAATGCTCTGCTATCTGTTTGAGAAATTTGGGGTCCTTCAGGGCCGAAAAAGAAAGTTCACCTTTGAGGAGGGGGCCAAACAGCCCTTTGCATGGGAGTCAAGGCGCTGGAAGCGTGGCTTTGGATCAACGTCGTCGATGTAGGCAGTTGTGGCCAGCCCGTAACACCACTTGACTTGTTTTGTCGGCCTTACTTGCTCGCCATTATCTTGTTCCCCAAACCGTGGTCTCTTGATGGGCGACAACCTCTCTGGCGTCTCATAATCTTCCTCGTCTCCCGGGGCCCTAGCATGCCTAGTAGGCGTCAGGTCCACATCTGTGTCGTGCCCATAACCGTCAAGAGTATGTATGACTTGTTCACTCAGGCCCTCCGTATCGCTACCTGTAGAGCCTTCTTCACTCCTTCGTGCCCTCCTCTGAGCTCGTTCCATTCTCTGTCGGTCTTTTTCCTCTTTTTCCTTCTGGAGGATGGTCCGTATTTTGACAGCTGGACTTTCCGGACGAAGGCCTTCTTTCTTGATCACTTCCCTTGCCAAAATGGCTACAGTTTGCTGATTCCTCGTTGTGTTCGATGACGTGAGTGCTCTTAAAGCTGTTGCACTCATACCCATGAAGCCACTTGCTTCTGCTCGCGTCGGCGGTCGGCGGCTAGGTTGATCAGACCGGGAGGTAGTGTTGGATACGTCATGAGCGTCTGAGTTAACTTTGCGCGCGCGAGATGATCTCTTCAACGCCGACCTTCTCTGGCTCGACTGCGAGTCGAAGTCATTTTCCTTGAGAGTGACGGCGGAAGCATGGGGCAGTAGAGTGTCCAAATTATCGCCCTCTCGGTTCCCCAATGTTGTGACAGGAAGGGGCCTCGATTCCTGTGCATCCGAAGGCAACCGAAGGGCGCTTGAGTCACTGTCGTGTCGAGACACGGGAACCGAATCAGGCAAGGATATCTCCCTAGTTGTAACGCTTGCTTTCGTAGGTGGGTAGTGCGCTGAGAGCATACCATCGACGACTTTGCGAAACAGGATGGGGGTGTTAGGTTTCTGGGGACTCGGTGCTAGTGCGTTGAGCTCTGGTAATGAATTTGGAGGTTTCACAGCATGCTTGCCACTAAGGTGTCCCGGGCTTATCTGTCGAACACCGACTGAACGAAATTTAGGTTGGGGTGTCCCTGCCTCCAGGGCTCGCTTTCTCTTCAAAGTTTTGGCTTCTAAGCCAATGGACGAAGAGGGCACATTGGTATTATGATCAGTTAGGTCATGAGCGCTACGCGGTCCGCGTTCACTGCATGGACGCGTGGGAAGAATCGGCTTCTGGATGGACAAGCTTAGAAATTCAGAGTAAGGTCTCCGCTCGGGGACACTCACAGACTGTAGTTCTAGTTTAGAGATCGATGTAGCGTTTGGATTGTTAGCATTTGTCTGCGGACGTATGTAAGGCTTGGCGTTCATCCTGGGAATACGACTGCCCACAGAACGTTGTCTGAGGAAAGATTTGTCAGGACTGACGGGGGACACCCTCGTGGCGGCGTCCGGTGCGGGGGTATCAGCTGTTTCATTCTCCTCCGGAATGGGATATGTCGAACCGGGTTCCGCCTTCGCCTGCGGCACAAGTGGAAATGGTAAAGGAACGGTAGGCCTCAATGCTGTGCGGAGCGGAAATATCGGCTCTTTACTTGTGCCGTCTCCACGAGTTCCAGTTGACACTGGGGTAGGTTCGACAGAGCGACTTCGAGCCGACGAAAGAGTGGGCTGACGTGGCTCTACAGATGCGCTACGCGCCCGTAGAACTGTAGGCATCGTTAATCCAGTGGTCGGGCGGCTTGGGGAGGGTGTGCACCCAACTATAGGTACTCGTTTTGCGGGGCTGTGCGACAGGTTATCGGGACGTGAGAAGACTGGACCACCTGCATTAGGAATGCGTCGCGACTGACTCTCCAGCAGAGCGCGACGAGCTGCCTTCTGTAAGGAAGGAGTGGGGTTGACAAGTGCATCATATATGGGCACCCTCCTTGCAGGGGTTCGGTGGACACTATCATCAGAGCGACCAAATTTGAGAGAAGCTTCCTCAGCCGTTGTGGACCACGCAGGAGCCTGGAGATGTAGTGAGGGTTGACTGGTGTGTGGATGGATTGAAAGCTATTGGCTCTTGGTCTAGTTCGAGTACCGATGAGACATGTTGTTGCCGAGAGGGTGGTAGTAGTTGTGTCAGTAGGCCCTCAGACTGGGGAGATAAGGATCCTAGTCTGTCTTGGCACAACTTATTATGATTCCCAGCCACGGCGAGCTTCTGTTTGCTCCCACTACTGGGTTTTGTTGCGACCACGTTGCCCTCGTCAACAGCGCCTTCTCCCAACGAGTCCACGGCTTCTGTTGTGTTACTATTACCTGCAATTGGCAATGACGGAGTCTCGGGGCTCGAAGACTGCGAAGCACAAGTTCCATCGTCACAATCCTTCTGCAATCCAAATATCCCAGGAGGTTCTTCCGTAATATATGACACCTCTTGTGCCAAAGACCGCGTCAGTGAAGAACCCTGTGTGCTACATTCAGCTGGCACAGTCTGCGCATCTATGGTGTTTGGCGAGTGCGGTTCGATTACGCCGCGGGCACACTCTGGTCAAAAGTTCAAATGAGACAAAGAGAAAAGCATGAATGGCGGTCGGGCTATTACAAGTAGGACAGAGAAGACATACGCACCTGATATTGTATTCTGTAAAGTAGATCGGGAGTGAGATTTGAACGAGGTTAAATCTGGTCGCAGGGTATCGGTGTCAGGGGATTGGGTTGTGTTTTGAAGGACCAAGTGAGAAGGGGGAGAACGGGTTGCAAACGGCCCTTCAACAAGCGGCTCCGCTAGCTGATTCAATTTCTCGAATAGGTTAATCGCACGGAACGGGCTCGGAGGAGCGGACGCGTCGAGCAAAGGAAACCGACTACTTCTCCCAGGGGTGTACTGGGTATCCGTATGCACACGCCGTTGAGGAGGGGGAGAGGGATTGTCGAATGCACGCATTATCTTGCTAGCAAGCACAGAGGAAGGCTCTAAGACCAAAAAAGTTGTCAAGAGGAGAAGGTTGGGGATCGCACCGCCTACCGTCTTGGAGCAATGGATCCTCACAAGATATCCCTGACAGATCCTCGCGACGGCCACCTGAGCCATTCTTGACGTCATCTCCTGAATGGCCACGCAGTAATCGTAAGTGGGGGGACGCAGCAGGGGAAAGCCTTGGCGAACGGCGCAACTGGGTACCAAGCGCGTCAAACTGGTATGTTGTCTGTCGCACTGTACTTTTTGCAATGAACTTTTTCTCTGGAGAGAGTATTGGACCGAAGTAGACTCTTGCAGTTGAAGAGTTCACCTCGTCAGTGTCTGAGGACTCGCTGGCAGACAAAGCCAGCAAATGATCTGCGGATGAACTCGAAGGATCCATGAAGCTTTCAATGTACAGGTCGAAAACAGTAATGGATATCCTGTGCTCATGTGAGGTCTGCACGAAATGACAGACTCTGGTGCGGTTGTCACGATCGAGGAGGAAGACGAAGTTGGACGGCGCGTAGCTGGCACGTGACGGCTCCCATCGACAATATTACTAATACTCCCAAGTAGTCAGATGTGTGTACCTTGTTTGTGCTTGAGCTATTTTGTAGCGTGCTGTTGTCGGGGTGGTTGGCAAGAGCCAACGTATGGTTGGAGTTACTGTGAGTCCAGGATTCTCGTCTCAGAGAGATATCCGTGGATGTTGTGTGACGATGGTGGGTTTAGTTGTCCAAGAGATATCCGCCAGAACTGACAATCTCTTCTTCAGTGTCTCACGCAGAGCATTTTCACTGATCGCCTGCTCTCAACGCACTCGTACTCTTCGGCTCTTTGCTGAACAGAACCAAACGTTCGAGGTGCAAGTTGCAGTGTTGCAATGTTGATTGTTCACGCCGTCCGCCGATAATCTTCGGACGTACAGCCAAACATTCAACGTCTCCAATCAGCGGTTTACTCGGATGAGATGTGATCGATTGATCCAGGAGTGGTTTGGCAACGGCACACACGGACCACACTATGGAATATTTTAGATCGTTGCAACCTCCTGATGGCCCGGAAACCGACATGCAGTACAGAGAAATCAAGTCTTTCCTGATTGTTAGTAACCTAATGTCAGAGGATGTCTCCGGCATGTTCGGGCTCGACAGAGTGCATAGTAGTCTCTGATCAGCGCAAGCAGGATAGCTCGACACCGTTTATCCATTTGACGTCACTAGATCAGTCTGGTATCCGTTCTGTGATGGTTTAGCACTACCTACTGCCCGCTGGACGTACAGTGGGCCCTTCGTGAACCCGACGGTCCATCGGAGAGTTTCAGATCCATCATCAATGCATCAGTCGGGTATAACACCGCTCTTGTGAGCCGTGTCGGTCGCATCACAATGGGACTAGTTGCTTACGACCATCTTCATTCTTCCTGCAGCCCTTTAAGAAGTCGCCCCGAGGCCGTTAGTCGTTATACTCCAGTCCTTCGCATCCACTGTTCCGAGTCAGGTGGCTTTTCTTAGAGGAAGACCAACGCACTAGAGCTCGTCATTGGTCCACAACTTGCTACGTGCCATTCGACAAATCGCTATCACTGCGGCAACTAGGACACCTCACGCGAACCATGAATTTCCTTTTCCCTTGGACTTCAGGGCGGAAAACAGAGGTCCGTCACCCGCCGACGTCGGCCGTCGTGACCATCCAGGATTATGCAACAAGACGCATCTCCCTCCGGGAGCTTGTAGAAGAGAAGTGTCCTAGCTTACATGCCAAGTTCCACCCAGCTTGGTGGCTTCCCAAGTGAGCACAAAAGCCTTTTGCAACCCGAACGAGCTAAGCGTCGGGCACAGCGGTCACCTGCAGACGCTATACTGCGTGCTCGGAGATTTCTCTCAGAAAGACAAGGTCGTTTACAAAAGGTTGTTTTCATTGCCCTTCCCTCGACGGGTTTTTGAACCACTACCTTAGGACCATGTTACGTTTGAAGGACGGCGGAACCTTGTCAGTCACTCCGAGCACTTTTATTGGCACATATGATTGAGAATCCGTTCGCAGGGGATTAGACTTCACTCCTATAGACGATAGCAACTTACGACCTGACGCTCCCATCGTCGTGGTGTTACACGGCCTCACTGGTGGTGCGTTAGTGCAGTGAGGCCTCCTTTACATGCTGTTCCTTACACCTTAAGGTTCATATGAATCGTACGTGAGGGCCATCCTTTCCCCTGTCTGTCTACCACCTTCGGAGGGAGGTCTTGGATATCGTGCGGTAGTCGTTAATTTCCGTGGCTGTAAGTCCCATTCTAGCCCATGTATGTAAAACTTACTAACAATTGATGCATGTAGGTGCGGGCGTCCCTATTACCAGCCCTCAATTCTACTCGGCAGGTCACACGGATGACTTCAGACAGGCAATATTCTACATATCCACACTTTTTCCGAACGCGCCTTTACTTGGCGTCGGTTTTTCCCTGGGGGCGAATGTTCTGACGAGATATGTTGCTGAAGAAGGTCAACTTTGCCGACTAAGATCAGCCTGTATTTTGGGATGTGTGAGCGGGCAGATATGTTGATTCCCTTTGCATGCCTAACTTAATGTGGTCCAGCCGTGGAACTTAACCGCAAATAACCAGAGGTCATTACCCGCCGACCTGTCGTACCCTTACATACTCACATTTTCACTAGGCTAGACTCCAGCTACATTGGTCAGGTTTATTCCAAAGGAATGGGTCAAAATTTGATCAACCTACTCAAGAGCCACCTCGACTCCCTTTCGCAAACTCCCGATCATGATGTGACAAAGGCTGCGGTGGCCGCTGTGGCTTTGAACAAGCCGACCATCAAGGAATTTGATAACACATTCACTAGAGTGGGAGGTGGTTCCTCGCCACCGTGGCCATTCGCATCCGCTGCCGATTATTATGAATACGCGTCCAGTCACAAAGTTCTCGGCGACGTGCGGATCCCTTTCCTTGCTATCAACGCAGCAGATGATCCAGTCGTACAAGAGGTACCCATGGATGCCAAAGGAAATGAATGGGTGATTATGGCATTGACTTCCCATGGAGGTCACCTCGGATGGTTCGAGGCAGATGAGAGCTGGGGTCAAGTTAGGAGGTGGATTAAACGACCTGTTCTAGAATGGTTCCACGCCACAGCGGAGGTTCTACAGTGGGAGAAACCGCGATACCCAGATATCCAAGAAGTCGACGGTTACCTCACTGAGGTTGGTAGAGAGACTTTGGGCTGCATGGTAACCGATAAAGAGCAGATCATCCGAGGCACAGAAGGCCAAGCAGGCATCATGGCGGGTCTATGATACTTGGTTGTACTACATATATTAGAGTCCAGCTATATTGACTTCTCCAGTGGAGCCAGTTTACTCGTCGTCACTAAAGTGAACATGATCCTCCTCTTCTTCCTCGACTTCTGTCCGGTCATACTGACTGATGTCGACACTAACCGTGCCCTCTTCCATGAGGCTGTCGTCCTCATGCGCAAGATTCCGATTACGTTCAAATAGCTGCCGTCCTGTGATAAACGATGATGAGAGTGGTTTGCTAAGATGAACAAGGGCAGTGGCAGACCAGTGAGCCTGGTGCCTATCTTTTTGTATTCTTCTCTTTCCTTCGGCGTCATAGCCCTTAACTTCTCTTCTTCATCTTTGGCCTTTTTCATTGCCATATCTTTGTCGAATTTCATCTTCCACTCTTTGAAAGACTCGATGGTGATAAGAGTTCCTCGTGTTCGTGCTTCCTCAGCCTAGCTGGTTGCTAAAGTACAGTGACAATGTTATGTTACGTCTCTGACGCACCTCGAGTGCCAAGCGTTCCTTTTCCCGTTCTTCCGCTATTCGAAGGTTTATTCTTCCTTCAGCCAAGGCAGATAGTTGTTCTCTGAGGTAAGAAACAAGTGTAAAAGTCATTGCCATGCCTATGTTTTCTTCACCCTGCACTCGCTATCAATGCCTATACGGCGTGCCGTAGACTGCAGTCACTTACGATGGCCGCCATACCTTGTAAGAGAGCTTCCTTTTCTGATTCATCGATTTCCCCCTCCAACGCTTCCAGTGCGAGGATGGGCAACTCGTCGGGGTAGTTATCGAGATATTTGACCGATAGCTTAAGTCTGACTTGCTCCGGCAGTCGAGGAACGATTGATGGACGAAAAAAAATCGTTGCTCACAAAACTCCATGCCCTCGACAGGGTAATCTGGCTCGACATCTATTTCAATCTCCCTGTCCGATATGACTTCACATAAGCCCTTAGTTAAGAGTTGAGATATCCTGGTGCCAAAGACAAACCCGATAATTCTGTAGGGTATATCGATTCAAGCACCTAGACGTGTCGTGAGCCGCCTTGGCACTCAGTGTAAAACACATTTTCAACCTCAAACTCCTCAGCCAGCACCGATGCCGCAGACATTTCGTGTATCAGAGTGAGGCAAGACAAACCATCTGAAGTCCGACAGGGCAACGCTTCCGTTCGCGCCTGCCATATTTGTATCGTTCAAGCACTTATCCGACTGCTGCCAGAGAATGTCTTGGGGGCGATACTTTACTTCTACTTTCTCAGAAATGTTCTTCTCTCCTCCTCGCAGTGGAGTCGCTCAGGTGGAATCCTCGGTTCACCTCTGTATACTGCGCGATTTGAGGATAGGTTTATGTCTACCGATCCACTCAAGTTCGCAGTGCAGGCCTTGCGGAGAACAGGACACTTGAAGCCAAAACACCTGACTCCTGCTGAAACCTGGGCTCAGAGGAGTGCACTACTGGACCTTCCACCACCAGCCGATGCCTATGCTGGTCAGTCTTCTCGGTCGGAACACTGGGTCACAGCTGAAAATGCATTTGCAGGCAGGAGGATACCAGTCAACATGGATTTACGGTCCGCGTTTCTGAAGCTCTCTAGACGCCTTCAGAAGAACTCGGTCTTCAGGGAATGGAAGTTGGCCAGTCCGTCACGAGAAGAGAGGTATCAAAAGAAGCCGTCTCCGCAGTGAGAGGTGGAGGAAACGCTTCGCAGACGAGGTATATGTATCCTAGCTTCGAGCAGAACACGGGGCTCACTGATGGCACTCTTTCGAAGGTCAGAAAGAAGGTGCAGTTGGTCAGTACGATTCGCCGGCGGGCATGAACAAAACTATAACGCCTTGTCGTACTCTATTTACCTGTAATGAAGCAGAAAACGTGACAAAGAGACCTTTCCCGAGTTGTTACACAACACTAATGCGTTCATTTGGATGCATTGGTTTCCGGGATTCACGATCCGCAAGTGTGGTGTGGGTTGGACACATCGCGTCAGAAAAGTGGCATGTGTAGTGTGCTTAACGGCATTTCTGTGGTCTGATAGGCATCTGGGCCTTCATGCAAGATGCACACACATTACTAGTGAGTAACAATCTATCGAACATCCGAATACTATATTCTGGAAAATCCTGGTGATGGCTTGCACCGCCGAGACAACGTGCCCGCCATGATGCCACAGTTTGATAATGTTCACCCTTTATCATGGCACCCAGGAGATCTAACATCTTTAAATTTTGCAGTGTGGCGCATACCTCATGGTGAATCGCATGCCTCAGGTATTCGATTAAAGGGGTAGTTAACCGGATTCTTCGGCGGTCATTCAGACGGCATGTATGTGAAGATTGGTCGAGGCGAGGATTGGCCGTCGAAGCACGAGTCTGAATGAGAAAACGCGTCCGTGACTGAAAAAAAAAAAACTGTCTAGTGTGGTGTGGTGTGGTAAAACATTGAGATCCGGACGCAGGTGCGGGACCTTCGCTTCCCCCAGTCCGTGAATCGAGTGACATAGGAAGTGTGGTTTCCACGCTTGCACGTTTGTGATAACCACCGAACACACTTAAGAGCCGGCGGTCAAGTCATGGAGTATTATAGACCGAAAACAAAACCCATCATACTACCCTCGAGACGTTGCAGATAGTGGGCCTTTTTTAGGGGACTCTGAGGTCTGAAGGATGTGCCACAACGTCCGTCCACTGCTTCAGTGATGTGTTTCAAGTCAGCTCACTGCACGCGGTGTACGCGCTTCTAGGTCATTGACGGTCGATACCACACCGAGTGCGGCCATTTCGTCGGCATGCACTCGGAAGTACATGATTGTTGGCGACCCAACTGTCTGTTCAGTAGAAGACACTTGCATTCCGGTAGGAGTACTTCGCTCCGAGACCATCTTTTGCTCAATCTGCAGCTCCATTAGGATGCAAGTCGCAATCATGTATCAGGCTGATGGCACTGCCAGTAAAGAATCCCATTCGGATCAGCCCTACGACATGTGGCGATTGTATAGCCATCGAGAGGGCTGCGGCTGCGACGACGACGACAACAACGAGGATCGTGAGAGGGGGATCACTACTGAGGTAGTTCAAAAGCGTTGGCGCTGGACTGCTGACCTGACTGGGTTTCGAGTAACCTAACTGCACCTTATAATTTGGTTGTAGTACATGCTGGCGTATAATGGCAATCGGCTATATTCCCGTTATGGACTGCCTTGTTTCTTTTTGGGTCGTCCGGTGGTGGTCCGTCGTGTCATATAAAGCGTACAACGTCGCTTTGATGTCCCTCTACTATTTGACCGCGTTCGAGTCTTACTTGGACATCTGAACTGTCATCCTTTCCAACATGAAAGTTACGGATAATCTGCGATACTATTTGCACGAAGCACGACTTCCAGACATGCCTCAGAACCCCCCCAGCACTAGCAAGACAGAGCCTCTCCCCGATAGTCTGGGAGTTCGTCCGCGACGCTATCGCAGGCTCGAAGCTGTCCACGCCATCGATTTAGAGCTCCTCGGTGATATGGTGTTTGACTGTAAGTCCTGTACATCGGTATGGATAACACCTTCCTAACTGTAAACAGGGACCGAGTTTCACATTCCTTCAATGCCACTGGGTGTCGATGATGGGGACGAAAGGACAGGAGAACGGTTTACCGTTTCATGTAGACCTTGCTTCCCTATACCTTCCTTACCGCTAGGTCGAGCCAGCGACATAGAGCGGTATGTGCCAGTCTTTCGGACGGTTTAGCTAGGCTGACTCAAGTAATAAGGGTATCGTCGTGGATAGACAATTTCCCCTTAGAAAGCGTCCTGCGGGCAATGCACTTACTTTATCCCGAATCTAAATCTTCCGATTCTCGTTTTGTAACGAGTGTTGTGGCCAACCGTCTCTTAGGAAGCTGTCGTGGTCGGAAGTCTCCAAAACTGACAGTGGCAAAAGCAAACGCATCAACGACACGTTATCTTTGTTTTCCTTTGCCCCGTGGGCGCTACCGGAGGAAGAGTTACAAGGCTTTGTTCGTCCGCAGCGGGTGGGTTAACTTGGTCACACGACTGCAATCGCAGCTTCTGACCGAGTCCTCACTCAGTTTCCACAACAACGAAGGGCCCAAGCTCGTGCAAGCGAGTTCAAGCGTTATTCCTTTCAGGAGCAAGAATGGTTATGGAGCAAGGTTTGTCTTAAATCATACCACCAAGCAATCCACTGACTTCTACTGGAGGTCTGGGATTCGTGCTTTTCCAGCGATTGTCCGGTGGTTTGTGGTGACCACGTACAGATATTGGGTATTTGGTGTATTTTCACCTGGTGAGCACGCAGCGTCTGCTAAAAGTCAATTTCCTCATGCGGCGCAATAGACTGGAGCGATGTCTTTGTCTCCCCTCTTTACAAGTATGACAGCTGCGATCCAACAATACTGGAACTCTTACTCTTCTGGGTGGTGTCGGCCATGGGCTACGAGGGGGGTTGGACGCCTCCAGAAACCCGCACTCAATTGAAGCTTCCAGTTCAATGCTTAAGCGCAACAGTAACGGACTTGTTTTTCAATGTATCCAAAGCGATGGCCATGGTCGCATACGGGGCCGACTGCAGTATCGTGACTCCTGCGCTTTAGTGTTCGGGTTGCTACACGCAGAGGCAAGTCAAAATGGGTAGCTGTACTCAAAATCACCTTCGTTCAATTCGGACGACCAGATCTACAAAACCGAGCCAGGACCAATGTCTACCAAGTGAACCTTCGTACTATCCACTGGAGGCGATTTCAACGTAGAGTGCCTCAACTAAGGTCTCTTTGAGAGGGAATCTTTGGATGGGATCCTGGGGATCCCGGTGCTAGTTTCGCCGTCGAACTCGTGTACGAGGAGTCAGTGGCGCTGGAGTTGCGTTTTGTGAAGGTTCTGGTGTTTGACCGTTGTTCATGACAAGAGGGACTGGAGGCAAAAGCCGTGCAAAAGGTTCATAGAGTTTCAATTGCCGACCATGGGTCGGAGGTTGTATCTAGAGAGTATAGCTATTGAGCTGAATAATTCTCGTCAGAAGAACCGCTACTAACCGACGCTAGAAGTGATATGTAGGGATTGCTGGGTAAGTCTTGCGCAGCATAGAAGTCAAGCAGTATGGTAAGAGCATCTAGAGGGCATTGAGCTGACCTCATGGAGAAGAAAAACAGACTGGACCCTAACCGGTGACATGTCCGTAGGTCCGTCTCGTTAAAACCGAAGTACTCAACCGCAAATCTTGAAACATCTGGAGAGGCCGGTTTGTGGGAAGGTGGAGTGGGGAGAGAAGCGGAAGGCGGAGAGAGGGATATGCGAGCATCCAAGGAAGGTGAGTGCGGCCCGTCTGCAGCACGCTGTGCCAATATAATGCACGCCGCTGCGATAATACGAGGGTAAAATAATATACAAAGCGGGGTCCGATACCTGTCTCAGGGATAATTGTAGGGAGCCTGCTGACACTGGTCGGCGACTTACGAATCATGAGCGATACTCCACGCATAATCCTGAACCTTTGAGGTGGTTTGCCCAGCATCAAAAAGTTCCACTAGTATAAAATGCGGGCTGGTCGTTACGAAGTCAAAGCATAACGCCTCAAGTAAAATTTCCTCAGCCAGCAAGATGGCACTCTGCTGGTTCTCGACCTCCTATAGAGAGTATAAGAGTTGGAGTCTCACTTATATAGCGAAGATACTTGCCAAGCTCTCATTGGGGATATGTGCCACGTCAACGCCGGTGATTTTGGATTGAAATACCCGTGCAACATCACGAAGCTTCCTACCGCACTCCTCTGTCTTGGTCGCAAGAAATATGCAGGCGGCGGCAATATCCTAATCAATGTTGGGATACATGAGAGTGGAATAGAGACACCACGACAATACTTGTCTGTGATAATCCTCCATGGAGAACCTCATGAAGAAGCGGTGAAACCAAGTTGCGGCGGTGAACATTGCCGATGAAGGCCTGTATAAATTAACAGAAAATGTGTGAACAGATCGACTCGACATCACAATATTGCAAAGAGAAAGTGCTGACAGTCCGAGGGAAGAGCCAAGGCGAAACAAGAACTCGACGCCCCTAGCACGATCATACAGTTCTTTTCCAATTGCAGTAGTTTGACGTTTCCACGCTCGGCGTATGTTGTAAAGCTTCAACAGGGAACATCCATTGAGCAGAAACGCCAGCTATCTCGAATTGATGTTGTCATATGGTAGCGAGCGAGGACTAACTTGTCAGTACTGTTTCCCTGGACGAGCTTCATTCTGAGGTCACGTGCATCTAATACGCTGATCGGCGACTTGAGTTTCGCTTCATGGACATGTCGGCCCCTCAATGGTCCTAATACTGCTGTCGTAAAAACCTGCATACTTTGCATTAATGACTGCCCTGTTCACAGCGTGCAGTCATCCATGCTCACACCGCACTGAGACGACCACAGCACAGCAATGTTTATGAAATGGTATGACACCGTAGAACGCGAGCCGATATCGACCTATCTGATGGATCCCAGTGGCACACTTCTCTCCTTCTGCGAATTCCAGCAGCGGTCTCGCCCTCCCGCTTGAGTTATTTTTGCCAATACCCAGCGATATCGCAGAAACCCATGTTAGTTCAGCGCCACGACTTCGGCTCAGGGCGTCGTGATGTGCCCCTTGTCCTGGAGTGGCGTCTACATTGGCCTTAACAGACAACCTCCATCTCCGGTCCCAACAATGGCGGTCGGGGATGACATTCCTCCGATGATAGTTAAAAACAAGCATTACACTCCCTTCTTGAGTTTCTAATTTATGTCCTGCGGCGTCTTGCTCATTTCTCACTCGTTCACGACACGTCTCCGCGAGGTCTTCCCTTCCAATCCAATGACATTCATCTTTGCGAAGTACATTTTGTCTGATTTGTCTACGTGCCGCAGATACACCTGAAACTCGCGCCGCGCCGAAGTATTTATCCCCCGATGACCGCACGCAGCACTCATGCAGTAACTCAGTCTCTATCTTAGTGTCGTCGAATTCTTAATTATTTTCTGAATCTACTGGAGCAGGTGATCCCTTTCTTGACAGTGGGCTCGAGTTTATGGTATCCTTCCCCCCCGTAAACATCGAGGACAGAGGGCGTCGATCTTTGGGTCTAAATATCGAGTTCGGTCGAAAAATAGTCGCAAGATCATAGTCGTCGGCATGTACTCACTGTATTGCTCTGGAAATTGGCGGCTATGAAATGTCAAGAATTAGTCAACTTCGCCGGTGCAGAAATGTGACATACTAACTATTGCCAGCAGGAGCTGGTGCAGCCCGGCGGGACGCAAGTGCCAGGGTGTGTGGAGCTGAACTTGCAGTATCGGTTGTCGCACTGGATCTGTGGACGTGTTAGGCACGGACGGACCGCAAGTTCATTCACCGACCATCTCGTCAGGCTACATTGCTCATGGTCAGAGATCTCTTAGCACGCTCGGACAGACGTGAACTGACCATGTCGTAGACATGCCCACAGATTTTATAGGTGTTTTGAACTCTGTCAGCGGAAGACGCAAGGTGAGCAGTCCGGCAGGATGAGTCGTGTGCCTGTGAGCCTAACCTTCGCCAGCGACACATTGAGGGCTCGATGAAGGGGAAAGGATAGCTTGAAACTGGGTTTTGGTTCGCGTTTTAAACTGCAGGATAAGAGTCTGCGAAGATTCGAGACCCTGAGTCATTATCATCGCCCAACAGTTATCAGCTACGTCTACTTGGCGGGCCAGAGTATCCCCGAACAGTTATCTGCACGGTGACATCGAGGTGCACCACAAAACTACCGGGTGCCGCAAGGACATAGCTATTTTGGCGTTAAAGTTGAATCGTGGCACACGATATGATATCGTGCGCTGCTATTTGATAGTGCGAGGTGAAATAGCCCCGTACTTATCTCTCTCACTGAGAGCGTATCCGCCAAAAGCTTAAACCAAAACGAGCTAAAAGGAAAAAAGCCTCCGAGTCACGCCTGCCCGGGACGTCATGAACAGGATTAGGGGAGGCCGATAAAAGTGCAAGAGGGGAAGTCCAACAAAAGCTAGAATGGGCGACTTCGAAACGTAGACTTTATCTCTCTCCGGGACGATATACACCGAAGGCCAGGCAGCTACCGCATGCCCTTCCCCGGTATTAACATTGATGTTGGTAGTGTGCTCCCCGCGTTGTCGGACCGTTATTGAAACTCTTGCCTGCAAGGGTGTCGTGCATCCCAGCATTAGCCTGAATTGGACTAGACACTCGTTGGGTTTTTTTAGTAGTCGGCGTAACTTGAATGCCGCTGTCGCTTCGAGGTCAGTGACGGAAATCTCATTTACCCAGGGAAAAGTTGTCTTTATCGACACGGGACCAGTTGGATGAGCCAACACACTGGTGCGGGCATTCTCTTCGTGTCTTGCATGATACACATGTCAGCCCTGCACAAAAACGTCGTCGACGGAAAAAAATCCCCCCTGATTGTCCATTAAGGAGTTATCGCAAACTCTATCGCCTGTCTGGTACGTTATTGGTGCAGACAAGTTCGGTCGAATTCAGCCCGCAAACATCCCCACAAGATACTGGCTCACTCCCTCAGGAGTCAGACTACCAACATCCGAAAACACCAGGGTGATGAGATCTGGCCTGCGAATGCCATGAGGAAAGGTCACAGATTATAAGTTCCATCAAGACCTTGTATAGTCCACATCCGGGTTACGAGCGATCTGCTCTTGCGTCATGTATCTTGTTTGGCTATGCGTCAATATTGAGGTATTTCGCTCTGCCGTCGAAACCGGTTGGTTCTTGTGTGAAACGGAGCCTTTAGGACACGGGGTTGGGGCAGCCGTCAAGGGGAATGACAGGATGTTGGGTTTGTGTGTCGGAAGATCATACTGCGATAGCGGAAATAGTCGATGAAATTTGTAGCTGCAGATAGGAGATAATCCACGTCAACAGAGGCGTCCCGCGCAACAATGTCATTCCTACCTTTCAGCCAGGGCATAGAAGGGGACATTTGCAGCCTTGGCGATAATGGCTATCTGATTGCTACCCACTGCATTTATCAAACCGCCACTCTCCACTACGGCCTCCGAGCCCACAAGAACGAAATCGACCTTGTTCATCGCATACGAAACGGCGGAATCGAGAACGACGGTGCATGGAATACCCGCCGCTGTGAGTTCTTCGTATGTTCGCAAGCTGACACATACATATATGAATGAACGAGCGTGCTCCGTGAATGACAAGATATATCTCGAACCCAAGACCGCGAGGTCTCGCCTCGGTTACATAGACAGATATGCGTTTCTTCTCGTGAGCGCACAAAAGAGTTTTCATCACTACTCTCGAATAAGAGTGAGTGAGTATCTTGCGTCGACTGACGTGAGGTCTCGAATAACGGGTGATGGACATGGAGCTCTCACGATTGAGTCGTCCTTGATGAATTCAAGCGTAAGCCGAGCGATCTTTTGACGGTATGTCAGAGCTTCATTTGCATATTGCTGCCCTTGCTTGACAAGCTCCTTCTTGAGATCGGAGAAACTCTGAAGGTGGAATAAGAAGACGGTAGTTCCATAATGTTGAGAACAATGAGGCTCACGTCAGAATCGTGAGGGAAAAGCGTAACAAAAGCGATGAATAGTTCGCAGCCGGCATTGAGACTGATAGGATTGGGGGTCCGCTCGTTGAGAACTTTGGCACCGTCATTGAGGGCCTTGACGAGTTCGAACATCGTGCCAGCTACCAATGGATGTTATTCTTCAGGAAGAATGCTGCTACGTTGCGAAGGATACCGTCAGATCTCTGGACCAACTCCGTCAAGGCGAGAATGGCAGCCAGAGGCGTGGATATCTATTGACATCAAAAACGCTTCTGACGCAGAAGCGCGGCGGGGAGGTCACGACACACCTCTTCATCTTTCAGAATGGACTGGTACGTAGTCCAGATGTCAAAGCCGTCTTTTGTGGTGGCTTCCGACGTTGCAGTCATATCAGCGATCGGAGAACAACAGCGTTGAGTGAGACGTCCTCGGACAATAAATTCGGCCACATATTTCGCGTAGATCACGTCACGTGACAATGCTTGGGCGGCTTTACGGACGTCGATGCTAAACAAACGCTTGGCTGCGTACGATATATATTGACATCATATATAAAGCTAATGTCGGAATAGTGCGTAAAATGGAACGTTAAGAAACAGAGTGGCTGTAGCGAAACAATGACGATGGGCTGGGGAATAGAAGCCTGCCAGGATATTGGGAGCGGAAATGGGGCTCCTTGTCGGTTCTACATGTTCGTAGCAAGAGATGGGCTTTGTTACCGTTGCCAAGGGAGACATTTGCGGTCATTCTTCGGAAGCTATTACGGACAGGCGCGCCCCAGCAAAGTGCTTGACAGCGAGGATAAACGGATAAAGGAGGGACTTGCTAGGTCCGAGCGCTAGTTCCTCGGAATGCGACGAGCTGAATGGTCGTGATATAGCAACCAAGCAGAGGACTGGCATTGTCAGACGTTGGGACAATAATCGAAGAGTTGAAAAGAAAAAATGAATGGAAAAACGTGGGAAGACGAGTGAGAAAGAAGGCTTGTCATCGAAACACGTTTAACGTGCAGCGGGCAGGAAAACGCCATTTTTATGTCGCACCAATCGGTCGCGATTGCCAGGGCCAATTATAGTGGCGGGACCCACGCCCGCCAGCGCCCGTCCTTGAAAAGGTCGAGACAGACGTGCCCGTCCTGCCCATTCTCCCCCGTCCAGGCTCCTCCTCGAAGTCACCCCCCGCTGCCCTTGATCCTTCCTCACATCACCTACAGTGCCTGGTATGCTCTCCCTATAAATTGTCTGTCCTTTTCACCTGACTTTTCGTCCCAGAAAAATCATCCCCGTCATGCAGACACCACCCTCTTCCACTGCCCAAGTCCACTTCTCTAGTGATGTCCGTAACATGGACAGCTGGGCACGTCGTACCAGCATCCCTCTCACCACCGCGGATGCTTTGGGTACCACTTATGCCCGCGCTCACAAGTGGCTGCTTGCCTTGAAAAACCAGCTCGTCCAACAACATGGCTGGCAGGACACTGAGCCTGCTGACCCCCGCATGCTCTTCACCATAGAGGCCACCTCCCCCTGGCGCTCCCCGAGCGGCCTTCCTCTTAGCCCAAAACAAAGACTCCAGCTCCCTATGCATGCTTCATCCTTCTTCTCCCCTGAGAGGCGCGTTCAGTGGCAGATGGTCTTCCACTCCGATATCTTCGCTACCCAGCGTCTCATCGTACAGCCTATAGGCGACATCCTGAACCTCATCCAGTGCCTCCTCACGGGGCTTGTGACGCTCGTTTATGAGGAACAGCTTCCTCAGGGCGTCTACACGACCACCCGCGGACTACCATCCGCACAATGGGTTGACGCCAACCGGACCGCTCTGCTGGAAATTTTTGGCCGAGATCACTTCAAACAGCTTTGGAAAGCCTCGAGCGATCGTGCTACTTCGTTCAAACTCGACTTTGAACCTCGGCGCCGCTGAGGTACACACCTTTGCCCTTGCCCAAGTGTCAGGGTTGCGGACCTGTCTTGCCTATGACGCTTCGCTAATCCTAAAAGCGCAACCACCCCCACACGCCCCATCATTCACTTCCCACTGCCCTGCGCACCCTTGCCGTCTGCACGCGTTTTCCCTTAACCTTGTCACATACCGCTTCCATTACGCAGTTTTCGCATAATGTTATCCCTCCAAGTAGACGAACATGGTTATCACTAATGGTCGCTATTCCGTACTGCCACTCGGCTCCTCTTCTAATACCGTTTAACATACCTTGCACCGAGAGTACCTAGCCTGTCAGGAGCCGCAGACACCGTCAATGAGAGCATACCACTGGCTATGTTCCAAAAGCATTACCGCCGATCCTGGTCAGAAGCCCTGCACCCTGTTGTCTCAGATTCGTAAGCATAGCCAAGCTAGTAGAGTAGCTTGCGACTAAGCGCAACACGCCGACGCGCACCGTCCGGCTGAGAAAGTACATAAACATGAGTGGCCCTGAATGACCCTGCGTAATTTCCGGCTCTGTCAGAGAGCTCTAGGCGCAAAAAGGGAGACTTTCCATGATAACCTGAACCGGCCCCGAATATCGGAACGATATCATACATAAGGCAGCCCAAACTAACGTTGAAAGAGTGCCACCGAAAGGCACCACCATGCTTGAAAGGTGAGGCAAACATGTGGGTCCGCCCACACCTCTGAACATAATTAGACAGTATGATAGTGAGACATCCGGTGCGAAATGGCATCCCGATGGTTTTCCACCCCTACCAACTTCGGAAGCTGCATTTGAGTTACGACCGTGCGAGTTTGGCCCATCTACACTAACAAGTAGCTCAGGTATAATCACTTCAGTGGCTCTCGTACTAAGGTAGGGGGAGAGTTGCGGCCCGTACTACTTGCCTACGATACTGATCACGTGATCGGGAAGATAATGGACCAAGTCGTGCGTCAGCCAAACTCATATCTCGTCTAGCCTGGTTTTTGCTTTTACTTACGATCGAACCTTGTTATACCCTTCACCAAATGAGCTCAGCAGCTATTGTCTTGTGCCAGAGCACAAACTGCCCGCAAGGAAACCCACCGTCACGACTTGAGTGCCCAACATGTAACAAGTACGTCTAGTTCTCATTTGTCGGTCCTGACTGACGTCTCTGCATATCCAAGGCTTGGAATTCGTGGATCCTTTTTCTGTGGTCAGGAATGCTTCAAGGCGAATTGTGAGTGACTTACCTTCTTAAAAAGTTGCTAAGCTAACTGCCCATATCTCTCACAGGGGTAACGTTCGTTTCCACCGTAACATGCAAAATTCCTCACCTTGATTTGTTCAGAAAAACCACAAGATCGTTCACGATATTGTGCGGCCTTCAAACGGTGTGCAGCCTGCTGTGTGACCAATGTGAACGTCACTGATTCCCAAGGTCTTTTCTTTCTTTCAGATGGTACCTACAATCCCTTTCCACAGTACCCCTTTTCGGGAACTCTACGACCCGTATATCCACTTTCACCCAAACGGGAGGTACCTGAACACATACCACGGCCGGACTATGCACTACGTGAAGATGGTTAGGTCCGCATTTGTCATATGGCAGTCGCGCTGACATCTGTTTCAGGAATCCCCATATCCGAAGTGCGTACACTGGGTCATCCTCCCCGCATTCTTAATGCGGACGAGATTCAAAAAATGAGAACGGCATGCAGAGTAGGTGTATCTACTGCAACGTTCGCTCGGTTGACGCTGACCGTGATACACGACCCACTCCTTTTCTACTTTAGCTAGGAAGAGAAATTCTTGATCTCGCTGCGTCGCATGTTCGCCCGGGAATTACCACGGATGAGTTAGATGCCATCGTCCATCAAGCCACCATCGACAGAAATGCATACCCATCTCCACTGAATTACCGGAATTTCCAAAGTCTGTTTGCACGTAAGGTTCTCGCGTTTATGTATGCGATGATTAATCATGACACGCATACACAAGATCCGTAAACGAAGTCATCTGCCATGGCATACCAGACCGACGGAAATTGAGGGAGGGGGATATTATTAATCTTGGTCGGCTAATACACCCCTTGCCTGGCCCACTGCTACTTACACCATACCTGCAGACATTTCACTGTATTACGACGGTGGGACGCGTAACGAATGGTGGTTTACGTTACTGACACACACCACTATAGGTTTCCACAGTGACCTAAACGCAACCTATCCTGTCGGAGAGATAGATGAGGATTCCGCCAAGTTGATTCGCACTACCCGTGAATGCCTCGATGCGGCAATTAAGATGTGCAAACCTGGTGCACTATTTCGTGATATCGGCAAGGCCATGTTAGTTCATCTACGATATTTGACGTGCCTCGCTAACCTGAGGTAGTGAACCTATTGCACGAGCGAGCAGCTGTGCGGTAGTACGCACGTACACCGGTCACGGTATAAATAACCTGTTTCACACCGCTCCTAATATCCCCCATTACGCAAAAAATAAGGCTGTTGGATCGATGAAGCCTGGCATGGTAAGCGTGGTTGGCATCTTTCTCCGAAGCCAGCCCTCACTGACTCGCTACGGCATCAGTGCTTCACTATTGAACCTGTAAGCTGCTAGCGTTGAGTTCCATTCCGGTACTCTCACAGCCCATAGATGATCAATCTAGGCGGTAATTGGGACCTAGTGCATTGGGGTGATTCGTGGACGGCAACAACTATCGATGGAAAGAGAAGTGCCCAGTTTGAGGAAACCCTCCTGTACGTGAGCTCGATCATTCCATGCGCAGCTACTTACCCTCCCGTGTCATAGCATAACTGAGACCGGTGTGGAAGTTCTCACAGCAGGGGCCAATAGCGCCAATACCTTTTAAACACGATGAATGATTTTTTTTTTGGAGTTCAGACGACGGGCTACAAAAATCGTGCTTCTCTCGAGATCCACTGAGTGACACGGGTATCGATGTGATGCGTGTATGGTACATACTTTGTGTTGACCACGTATGTCCGTTGCACACTCCACCATATAACAGTCTAGTACACGCTTGTACCCAGTTTGTATTCCTCCTTCTACCGGTATCATGGCGATGTGTTTGTCGCTGTGTGAGTGCGTGTATACAGCAGACGAACTCTTGGTATGCTGCAGTTCCACCATACAGAGCAGCATGCGATACCGACACCTTTCCCTGGCTGTCATGATATTTGTACAGCTGTCGCTCATACTCCAGTCCCTCCCTTTGTATGGCAGGTCGTAGACATTTGGCTCGCACGGCCCCAAACACAGGCAACTGTCGTCTACTAGTGGGATTTGACAAGTACGTAGATCTGATCTTCCGAAAGCACCCGCTTTCGAGTGGCACAGTGGTTGCTAGCGGGTACACATACAGCTACGTCTTTTGTACTGTATCGTGCTGAAAGCATTACAAAGGACTTGGACCGATGTCGAGATGAAATACCTCCGCATGTATTTGCTTCCGTTGTTTCATTTGGAAGGTACTGATCAGGGCAGAATTTCGAGCTCTCCCGAAAGTGGTATGGTGGAAGTTGTTTTATTATCGTGCTACTGACATGTGTACACATGTGTATGCCTTATCTTTACTTACTAGTCGTCATCACGGTCCACAATGGTAACTGTGCACATTTGATTGCTGACAATGACAACAGAGTATATACATACATGCTTGCTGTGGTAGACACGTTATCGTCTTTGTTCTGTCTCCTTCATTCAACCTCAGCTGTGTATCCAACAAGAGTCGGCCACTAAGTTCAGCTATGTCAAGTAACGACGACGAGCCCCATCTCCTCATCGAGAAGTGTGGTTCGTCGCGAGGGAGACCGATCTACGTTATCACGAAGCACACACCGTCAGTGACAGCGTCTTTTACGATTGACATCTCGTTCACCGTTAGTGCCAGTGACAAATACCATACCCGGACAGGTAGGTGTCGACATCTCGCTCGGTGTTCAACTCTGAACTAGATTCTACAGAGAGAAATAAGGTGTATGGATCTGGGGCCCGAGGCGCTGGGTTCCTACTGGGTACGACAAGGGGGCTGTACTCAAATACAGGTGAGCTTTAAACGTCGGGCGTCCTCAGCGTAGCTGCAAGTCAATACGCTATTTAGTTCTTCAACGAATCTTCCGGTGTTCTCAAGTAAGTGGCCTTCGGATGTGGACCGTAGCCATTAGGCATTTAGAAATCCGAAGATGTACGAATGCCGATTGTGGCATGGAGTTCTCCAAAACAAGCCTCCGAGACAATCCCTACATTGAGGTTCGGGGATTACCCTCCTGAATACCTTCCTTGCGGCAATATGTCAGTCGCATGCTAAGTAATCGTCCTCGTTACTTCCTTGCTAGACATTGCATACCTCATACCCTGGGCAGTGTGCGCCTGCGATGTATAATACATACACCACATCATCCACCGCCCTATGCACTAGGCTTTTCACTAATCTCCTTGTTCAGGCCCTTTGTCACCTTTTCAAATTCTTCCCGTCGATCCACGCCGGCAATGCGCTCCACAGGTACGAGGTCAGAAAGGCTTTCTTGCGCTTGCGTGACCGTACATGCATCGATTGATTGTCCGAAGTCTGAACTCCGGAGGATGTCACGGGCGTGTTTGTCTGATTGGTAGACTGTCATCCGAAGCCTTTGGAGGTCCGCGTAGGAACCCTGCCGATTACGGAGTTTCCCCGGGACGCATCTTCATAAGCAGGAATGTAATTGATAACGTCGTCATAATCGCCATGGTCTTCTTCCTCCGATTCAATATCAGGTGTTTGAGGCCTGCTGACTGGCGTACTTCCCCCGACGCGCTGACGCCGCGTGCCGCCGTGCGGCTCCATCCGAACAGTCTCTCGTCTAACCAAGTCTAAAAAGTGTGAGTCGGACAGCATCGGTGGAGAGGGTGGGACCCTACCATCGGGTGAATAAGCAGGTTACCCTGAGCATCTACCTGGCCGACACTGCTCTTTCGGCGCCAAACACCGGGGCTACCAGTTGAAGGCGGAGCACTGGCTGGAACTAAGATACGGAACTTCTCCTGTGTAAGACGAGTGAATAGCTCTAGGAGTGAAGGCAACTCACTTGGTCGAAATCATCATAAAGCTTGGGTCCAAATTCGTTGATAACACCTACGACTTCGTTTGAAAGTCGCATCCTCATTTCCTTTACTTTATCCAGATCCCGTTGATGCCCAGGGCCGAGGGCAAGGATAAGCGGCCTAAGCGACCTGTGAAAATGGAGAGATGAACCCAGACTCCGCAGACTAGGGTGGCATACACTCACTTTAAAACGTCCATCCCCGCCTCGCCAAATTTAAGAGCTGCATAATTCATAAAAGGTAGCGCACAGATAACGAGGAAGGGTGTGCATAGTCGTACTCCTAGAGGGGCCTGCATCCTCACGGCAACCACTGTGGCGAGGATCGCGTAGAACGTGTACAAAAGCGGAGCAGCACCAAGACAGATCAGGATTTTCCAGGTCGCTAGCACGTCCCGACCTGCGACTTTGACAACGGAAGCTGCAAGTGCCTCTGATATCGCCAAGTCAGTCAATAGGTCTATTTGTATTCGTACCTCGTACCTCGAGCCTTTTGTCTGGAAATCACGGAGGCCAGAATAATCACAGGGCCATTCAATATCGTTCCAGGCAGTGCGAGAACTGCCCAAACCAATAAAAGGACGAGACGGTACAACAGAAGACTCAAAGTTTTCCAAATTGCTTTCTTCGCTCGTGGTACCTTATCATGGTCGTCGGTCTCGCCTAGCTACCCAGAAAGGAATATGTTGCCCTACCTGATGATCTCGCAGTCCAAGGTCCCGAAGCAGTCGATTGTATTTCAAAACATCAGCCTTCAGTTTTTGTACGCGTGGTTCATCTTGAAATGGGTGTAACCCTCCAAGAAACGACGATTAAGTTCGACCACCTGTCCCAACGTAGGGTGTTGCCCTGGGGTTTTGTAAAGGCGTCGGGCAGCTTGTATCAACTGCGTTGCACAAGTGAGCGGAGGGTTGACGCTAGCCAAGAAGTACTATACCATGAGAGTGTCATAATCAGGCGCCCTTATCGTCACGGTCTTCAGACCATCATAGATAAGATCTAAAAGC
This sequence comes from Pisolithus thermaeus, assembly GCA_024663475.1. NCBI lineage: Eukaryota > Fungi > Basidiomycota > Agaricomycetes > Boletales > Pisolithaceae > Pisolithus > Pisolithus thermaeus. The sequence continues at coordinate 584,767 of JANFAF010000008.1, forward strand.
TTTGCTACTGCTTCCCGCTTACTGGATCCACCCTGCTTGAACATCTCGACAAACTCCTCTGGTACATCGAGTGCACTTCCAAATTCGACGACTGCTCGCGACCGAAATCGGTGGGCATGGAAGTAGTACAGACCAACAGGCACGATCTTGACTTTTACACTTGGATCGTTTGCCATTGCCCCAAGTGCCATGATAGATACGCCCGCCTTCAGGGGAAGTAGATCGGTTCTGTCGTGACTTCCTCCTGCGAGTCATCATCAACTAGGGGCGGGGTACACAAACCACGTTCCAAACCTTCAGGGAAAATTCCAATGCAACCGCCTTCCTTCAGCCGTTGGTAAACCCCACGATACAACTCCTGCTGGTCAATGAATGGTAGAATCTTGAACGGAAAGCCCTTTTTCCCTTCCGCCTCTGCTTCCGCCAACTTCTCTCGTACACGAGCGGTTCCCTTGCCTGTTTCACTTCCAAACTCTTTCTTAAGGCGCAGCTCAGTGTCTGATATGACTGTGAGCACTTCCGCAGCGGCTGAGTTAACGGACTTGGGGAGCATAATTTGCATTTTGGGAGAGAATTCTGATCTGAATCGAGTTCCCTCCCCAAGTACTAAGCAAGGGTCATCGGGCGAAAGGTACACCAACCCAGTTCCGGGTTTGGCTTCGTCCACAGCTCGAGCCACAGGTACTATGCAACAGTCGGAATCTATGCTGGTCGTGAAGATCTGGAAACGCACTGCTGTCCATCTGCCGGGCAAAGAAACCAACTGCTTTACGTTTCATACTCTTGGCAGCAGTCAAAAAGTGAACGCGGCGGCGCGATTCTCGGTACACCTCCAGACTCAGGAGAAGAGGATCAAGGAACTGGCGCATGATGTCAGATACAGTAACCGTACAGATGTAAACAGCTATACTTGATTGCTATGGGGTGCACCGGCAAATATGACCGGCCCCTCTCGCGGGATGTTGAAGCCACCTCTGGGACGTATTTCTCTGAAGAATATTTGGGTGATTATTCTCCAGAACATCAATGCAGTCTCGTATGCTACGGTAGCCATGTCGGGGGTGGTGGTCGGACGCGGTGACGGGTTGCAAAAGAGGAGAGTGCGGAAATGACTCGTAAGCAGCTGCGGGTCGCCAGCAAGTCCGCCTGAAGACAACAGAGTGAGCTTCGGACTAAGCTGCTGGCGTCGAATGCGCCAGAATGCTAGCAATCTGCGACGTCAGCGGTGGTCACTCATTAAACAAGACCAAATTCACAACCCTGTCAAGGAGGAGAGTGTGAAAGACTATGCTACTGGTAGTTTATTTTTGGGGCGACGATCAGTCCGAAAGGCCCGACGCCCATGTGAACCAGTCAGGCTGGTCAGAGTGGATGCTATGATGTTCTGCGTGCAATTGTGTACGGTATACAGGCATTGAAGTAGTATGAGTAACATATAACATAACAGATAAACACGGCGAAAGGTCACGTCTCGGACATTCGTCTTGCTGAGCCGTTGCTCGTCGTGCTGGACCGTTTATAGTGGAATATGTCATGTAGCTGATGCAGCCGGTCCTCACCAGGGGCATCTGGGACAGATGGTGGCGTTGGCCGAGAACCACCCCCATCACGAGTGACAGGGGAAGTCGGTTGAGAGTCGTGTCCGTTGGCTTCCAGCTCTGAGGTCCGTGATGAGTTACAAAACCACGTTGCTGTGAGAACTCGTACTTGACAGAGTACTGGCAACAGCTGCCGACCTTTCCAGGTCCTCCGCAGCACGGCTAGCTAGCGCACGGTTGATGTACTTGCGAAATGCCGGTCCTGTGGTTTCTAGGAGCTTTTCCACCCGTGGACGCTTGTGTGGATAGTTCTTCAAGAAATGATGCAGCTCCGTGATTCCTTCCTTATGCATTGCTCCGGTAGTCTCGCTAGAAATGTGATTGATAATGGTTATTAACTGCGCTTCGGGGTCCGGCTCTTCCATTGGTGGTGAGAAGCCGTTGTGCGAAGAAACACTGGCACTAGTCCCGTGTCCCGGTGGAGAATGTCGGTTAGCGGCAGATGCCGATCCCGAGGGAGAGATAGGGCGACTAGATGCGACCGAGTATGGTCGGCTTAACGTTCCCGTAGGACTGTGCTGGGGTCGTACTACAGGCTCCGTGGGCTTAGGAACAGAATTCAAGATCCGGTAAACGTAAGGATAGACTATTGTGGCGGAAGGATCGTCGAAAGATGCAGAGAGAATGTCGTATACGTCGTCACCATAGTGAGCTAGAGCGACCATGTGAGTGGTAGGTGAAACAGACGTCAACTGGCACACTCACCAACAATGTGTTGGATCACAACCTTGATTGTTCTCAGCGGCATGTCTCCGCATGGAACTTTGTTGGTAGCTCTTGCCCGCCACTCGTTAGGTGGGACTGACTGCAGGAAGTGTTCTACCGCAGGAAGTAATTCAACGGGATCCAGCTTCTGCTCCTTGAGGTCCTGTGGTATATTTCGTGCCAATTTCCATACGCATTTGAGAACGAGCTCTGCCACTCGCGCCTCCTTCGATTCTGGTAGGGTCCCGCTGCTGGGAAATGGTTTGACGATCTGGAGAAGCAGCGAGAAGAGAGCCCTAGAGATCCTCAGTAACCGATGTATATGAGTGGGTCGCCTGCACCTACCGGAATATCGACATCTTGCGGCCAGTTGCAAACAGTCGAAGGATGATCATATTAATGAATCGCGACATGTCCTTCACCTTGCTGATATGACTATCATCCGTCTCAAGCAGACGCAAAGTAAGCTCCTCAAGTAGAGGTATAAGGATGTCTATTGTCAGTGATTCTGCCAGGATTACGTGGTCACAGAAGGTGTTGAGGGTTTGGATAAGATGTTTTGCCAGTCGGAAATTCTCGTCGATGACAAGATCCTCCTGTCGTTCAAATACGTGAGACATCTGAAGCGTAATGGTCTCTATGAGACCCTCGGTGTGTTCTGCAAGTTCTTTGTACTCGGAGGAAGTATGCCCATCTTCAGGCTTGACCATGAGTGTCTTCTGGATCTTCTTCAACGCGTCTACGCTGCGTGATGCATCACTGCTCAGTATGCTAGAGATCGTGATCGTGATGTCGTTAGCTACAGCTGGAATTTCGTCATCATAAGACGGTGCAGTGTCGGCCAGCGCATCTGTAGCCTGCTCGGGCGACATGTCAACGATTCCGCGAGAATTAGGTGGAGTCGCGTATGGAAGCTCGGAGACTTCTTCAGGCAATTTCGCAGCGCCAGATTGGAAGGTTGGTATGTTAGGTCGTGGGCGTAGTTGACCTAGGCGGGAAGGTAACATGCTTTTCGGGCGGGGGGCCAAGGGTGATGTCACGTTCGGTAAGGATGAACCACTCAACGCCGACGGTCCCGGCAATCCACTGAAAGTAGCAGGTCCAGGGAGCTTAGAGACCCTCGCAGGAGAAACGGGTCGATCGACATGTGAGGGTGCCGGTGAAGCTGACCTCAGCGTTCGCACTGGGGAGGAAGACTTAGCGATGCGAGATATCGTAGAAGTGGCCGGACTAGCGGGTCGTGGGATTCCGCCAGATTTCCCACTAGGAGACTCGGGTCGTGAATGGGCGTTTGTAAGGCGAGTAACTTGTGCGGGTGGCGCAGCGACTTGAGGTTCCGATTTTGTCGGGCTACTCGGTCCTGGGACACGACGGAGCCGTTCCTCAAGCTGCGTCTTATCTTTGGGTGGGAGAGGACCTATCAAATTCCAAACTTTTTCACCCACTATGGCGTAGGCCTCGCTGATGTAGCACGTCAGAACGTTGCCGACTGACTGACCACGACCGACTGACCTGAGAACGGTAAGTGCTGATTTGCGGACAGCAGAATCCTTGTCAGCTATCGTCGATCCTATAACAGGAAACGCTTTGCTAGGTTGATGGCAGGCTCCTATCCCATTACGTTTCAGTAGATTTGCAATTTCGTCCAAAGCTCCCTGGCGAGTTTTTGCAACTTTGGATCTCAGACCATTTTCGAGCAGGAGGTCAAATATCCGACTATATGGGTAGATTTTCGACAGACCCTGGATGATTTTCTGAACGCGCATTCGGACAGGTTCCCGTGCGTCGCCCAACTAATAAAAGAATTGTCAGAGCTGTTTTGATATCATAGCATTGACCTACCTTGTATATGAGCGTCGGAACGAAGCATAAAGCCTCGGAATCATCGATCTGTGCATCAAGACCACGCAAGAAGGATATGACGGCCTCGACAACGTCCAGACATCGAGACACTAGATTTGACTGTGGCTCATGAATTTTGATTGACACATATTTCAGAGCAAGATCAGAACAAGCCAAGCCCACAGCGCGCATATCCTCAGCCGGGGCGCCATACTTTTCTGATCCAGACTCTGCAGCGGAGAAAAAGTCATACATGATCGAAAGCCCTGCCACGTAGTCATTGACAGCATTATGATCATGGCTAAATAGCAGGGCAACGAGGTCCTTCGACGTATGGGGATCCATCTGATGTTGCAGCAAATCAGCCAGATCCTTTCGGGTAGGGCCCGATTCATTGATCCACTTCTGCCCATCTTTGGCCAGCCTCGACCGTTTCGTTTCGACGTTCATTTGTGCAAAGGGGAGAGACGCGAGGGTTGATGGGGGAGTGGAAACCTTGGGAGGGGCTCCGTGAATCCCAGGTCGCTTGAGGCCGGATTTGTTCGATACACGTGTCGATACCTGGTCTTCCACTGACTCGGCTCTAGAATCCGGACGGGAGGTACCTTGTGGCAACTTCCTACGCACACCAGTAGCCTTTCCTGGAACTCCGGAGGACGCAGGGGGAGGGGTTGAAGGGTTCACTGGGGACGGCGGATCAGGAGTGGCTACTGTTTTGCTAGCCACTGTAGGAGGAGCGGGCGGTGTTTGTGTAAGAGATAGGTCCTTAGCAGCCTGGATAAGTGGTACCGCCGTCTTGCGTGATGCTGGCTTAAGTCCGTTTGTATGAGACATAACCTTGTCGAAACCAACAGAAGTGATCAGCGCCGGAAGAAGTGCTTGTGCGCCCTTTCGTATATCTGCATTTCTGTCGTCCAGGCAGGTCACGACAGTACTGACCCAAGAACTTAGGTCCAGAGCATGAGAGGATGGATGCTCCTTCATATACTCCGTAATCCACCCAAGTAACGAAGCACGCTGAGTAGGGTTGGTCGCTTCTAGGGCCGTGCCTAGAAAATGAATCATCGGCTCCAAGCCCTCACAGGCGTTGGCAATAGCAGTTAAAGTCTGCAAAGCCGCTGCTCTGATTGGAGCTTTCTGATCTGAGAGTACGGTGGCCACAGGAACAACGAAGAACTTCGTCTGTTTCTCGAATGGTTTACCCATGCCCTTAGCAATACGGGCCACAATATCCAGTGCGAGGGTTTGAACGACTTTGTTTGTGTCAACGACCCTGGCTTTTAATACTTGCCCTATCTCACCTATCCGATAGTGAGTGCATCATCCAAGTCAACGTCAGCGTTACTTACCCATCCCCGGCTTCAGGCGTTTATTCGTGCCTTGATCCAGAATGGCTTGAAGACTTTCAAGAGCTTCTTTCTTGGATTTCCACGCATCGCTCTTCGCATCAGCCAGGATAGTGGTCCCCTTCAGTAAGCTATCGATTTCTACCCTGGGGAAGAGCTCTTCCAAAGGATCCAAACTGCCCTTAGTAGTTCCGTCACTTGATGCAGGAGCCATTGCAGCGATGTCGACGGATGTCCGCGTAGGGTTTGGCGCCGGGGTGCCCTCGACTTTGTCAAACTCACTCTCAATGGTGGCAAATAGCTGCGGATTGATGTCCTCCAAAAACAACTTGATCCCTATCATGACCGTCGTATATCTTCCTAAGACATCGACAGAAAAAAACTTACCTGCACCAGCAAATAGCTTAACTGTAATGAGTGTCTTGGTTGCACTGGTACGCACAGAAGCGTTGGAGTTTTTCAATGCCGTTTTCAGAAACTCGACGAGGGTGCGAAGGGATAACCCTGCAATACCGAATTCGCTAATTGCAGTGTCAATCCAACCCAACGAGTCAGCGAGGACCTTTGGAGCCTTTTGCTTTCCCAGAGGCTCATAAACTGGCCCAGGTTACAGATGGAATGCAAACATCGACAGAATGAGATCACATACTTTGATTGAGGACGAACTGCAAAGAAGTCTTCTCCGCAAACACAGTAAGCGCATCTCCCGCGGGCTTCTTTAGTTTCATATCTCCCAGTTTTTCACTCAAGTGACCTGATGACAGTGCCACGCAAGATCTGCCAAACGAAGGGCAACTTTCAGCCAGACTCGTCAAGATAGCGTACAATTTCGCGGAAACCTGTAGTAACAATTAGCGCGCCGGTGACATACAATTGGATGGTCAGACCTGGAAATTTTTCTCGTTCCAACCCTTCTTCGCAATGGCACGCACGACGACTTCTGCATCAACTTCCGTTACCACACCCTGAAGCCAGGTTGTCATTTCCTCGCACGCCGCGAGTCTCGTCTTCCAATTTGCGTCCCCAAGTCCTTCCATGATGCTTGCTGGTATCAACTCTGCGACCAGCCCCTCGGCGTCTTCTGGCGTATGCTTGTACTTAAAGGTGTCAAGTGCACTTGGGGCGGCGGGTTTTCCGCCTTTCGGAGTAGCAGCACTTGCTACGGGGGGTTTCTTGGAAACTGGTGGTGCGCTTTTCGGAGCTGAGCTTGGGCCGCTACCGCCAGAAGAGTCCTGGGTGTCCGCACTTGCCGCTGCCTTCTTTGCCTAATGAGTTGTCAGGCGGCGAACGAAGAGTCAAAGTGTACACAAACTAACCATTAGTTTGGCAGGAGGTTTCCCCTTAGGTTTGTCAAGAGGTGGATCGCCTATTGGAACATCCGTAGCAATAGCCGAGGAAGTTATCCCCTCAGATACCGCTGACTTGGACGTCACCTTCTTCTTCGCTGCCTCCTTTGCGGGTGGAGGCGCTTTAGGCGGCCCTCCTCCAGCTCCGGTCTTACACTTAACAGTAGCCTTCTCATATGCTTCCCTAACCTTTGACTTCCGGACGTCGGCCAACCCCTCCATAACAGCATTCAGCGGGCGTTCTCCAACCATTTTCATCAGGGTCCCCAGACATGTCGCAGCTTCGTTCCGGGCACCCTCGAAACTGTCTTCCAGTAGTATGGAAAGGGGCTCGGTAAGCATTTTAATTTGACCTGATTGGATAGGAGTAGACGATGTTGATAGACACCGAGCAAGAAACTTCAGGGTTCCTTCTTTCACCTGTGGATTTTTGTTGCTTAGAGACGGAAGTAAGTCTGGTATTATGTCGGGTAAGGATGTCTGATACAAAGATCAATACGCGCAGAACCAATAACATGTTGAATATTACTTACAGTTAGGAAAATGGCATCCAAAGCAGCCCCAATGGCGTCTGTTACACTAGCTTTCCGCTCCTTCAAACGCTCCAATATGGGTAGAACCAACGCCTCACGGAGCTTACCAAACGGCTCCATTACGCCCCTCGCCAACCCCTCTAGAACATTGGCTGCTGTCACCACGCAGTTAACGTTAGCATCCTTTTGTATGCAGACAGCAAGCGATTTCGACAGGTCCGATATCTCGGGGGTATCCTGAATGCGGGGCGTGGCATTGACAAGAGTCAGGAGCTCATCGAGAACTTCTTTCCTCTCCTTCCATTTTGAGGATGCAAGACTAGTTTGCATATTTGACGGGAACTTGGAGACAATGTTTACCGGATCCGTCAATAGTCGAGGGTCGGGGATATCAATCTCTAAGAGGTAATTAAGCGTTCCTCGAGATAAGTCAAGGAGAGTTTCGTTACCTTCAGTTGGCGCGCCTTCAGGGGATTCATTACTTGCCGCGTGGGTGTCAGATTCACGTTGATGTTCCCTCGTAAAACGCTCGGCCTTTAGGGATCCCTTTCCATTCCCTTCCTTCTCCATAGCCTCGAAGGCTTCTTGTAGTTCCTTAACTTGTACTGGCTTAAGCTCTGCCAAAAAGGGGTCGATGGATGGTCCAATATACCGATATATGGTATGGACAAGTTGCGTGCCCTCAGCACGAACATTCTTGTCTGCATGAGCGAATATCTTGGGTAATATTTTGAGGACAGGAGCTAGTGGGGTAACCTGCGTTCCAAAATTCCTAGTGCCGGGCATTGATAAGAGCGATACAAGACACGATGCCATCTGGAAACCTCAACGCTTACCGAACAACCTCCTTAAGGGCGAGGACACTGGCCGAGACGGCCTTCGGCTGTTTCGCTGATAGGCCAGGGATAATATCAATCTATAAAGAGTAATACAGTGTTAGAAGTCGGACATAAGCAGAATCGAACAGACTTGCCACCACACCAGCAGCAGTATTCTCCACCTCTACGTATTGAAGAATGAGCTCTATAGCCTGGTTCTTTGTACCCACCCTAGCAGAACCAAGGCATTTGTCGACCAGGGCAGGAACAACAGTGTCCCTCGTCTTTACCGCGGTTCCTCCAGCATACTTGACTAGCGCGACCAGACACTCCACACCCTTCTCCTGTGCTACTGCGTTGCTGTCCGTTACAATCTTCTTGAGGAGATCGGGGTTCGAGATGTAGGGTTTGAAGACGGGATCATTGTCGCTAGCACTCGTTTGGAAGGCTTTGATGAGCGTTTCGTATGCGCTGACGCGGGCTTTCCAATTCTTGTGTGCGAGCCTTTCGGATATAGGAAGAGAAGTAAAGTCTTCTTCCTGAGGTTGAGGTCCGTCCATGCCCGACGCGAGGCAGCTTCTGGAAAGTTAACCTGATGTCAACACCACGAACCACCGGCGCGATGACGTTTATGTAATGGTTCATGGTCATGTGACCATACAAGTGTGGCAAGCAACAACTCCAATTCAGCGCCAGCTTGGATTGCTGGATCCCACCCCCTGAGGGCCGCATGCTTGAACAGTGCCGAATTCCCCGTGGAACTGGAGGACCAAACCTTGTGGATGCAGCCCATATGAAGTCAATAGAGTCGATGATACCCCGTGACCCATCGAGACACCCCACCTTCGTCTGGAAGCTGAGACTGAAACTGCCTTCCTCTTCCCCGAGCCGCCACAGCTATTGACAATTATTTACTGTGGGTACAACGAAGTCAGGACTGCCGAACCGTGGAGTCTTTTCTGATTAGATTGATTTTTGTTTCATGGCATCACCTTGATTGGTGTATAGGACTTCCTTGATGGGACCTAACAGGACCAAATGCCGTCATGGATGTTAGTCGTACGATTTCACTCATCGAAAGCCCGCTGGGGTTCAAAATATCAATGGGTCCGGGCCATTAAGAAACGCATCCTGACAACACGTGCGCGGCGGACGCGAGTGAAGGGTCAGCGAACGAACGCTCGAGGTGAACGCCGTCTCCCCTGCAGGATACCCATGTGAAGAAGATAACCCGAAAGTTTGGTTGTGTCTCAGACAAGTCCTTCTGCCTCTAACTTTGGACAAACTAACAAATCGCACATCTCGCATATGTACTTCGCAAAATCTAGACGCACAGATACGCGAGCATCCATTAACCATTACGATATGATCAGGTCGCCTTTGTATACAAGACACTGATCTGGTCTAGATATAAATTTCAATAAGTACTGTTAATTTCGTGGTTCTGCCATGTCATTGTTTCACAGGCTCCCGCAGCCGACATCTCACGTAAATGCTACGCACGGTGGAAATTTTAGCTCTGAATTCGGGCCTGAACGTATATACTTGTATCGATCACCGACCTCAGGTTCATCCTCCCCGTCACCTTCCACCCGAGAATGCCGATCCTCCAGATGTCACGTCACATCACAAAGTTCCGAACAAAGAAGCCTTTTACCACTATCGCGGACGTGCTTTTCAGGGTCTTGACTATTGTTCTTTCCGCGGAAACCGCGAGAAGTCCCACAGCACCCTGGAGGGCCCAGTCGATAGCCCATCATCCAAGTAGCCGCGCCGTAGCGCAGTAAAGCCTATCTGCGGTTTAGGCGGTCCATGATTGTGGGTCCATGATGGACCGCTCAATTGGGTGGCAGACCCCGCACCAGGTACTGACTGCCAATCTATGTACGAAACCGTGAAATTACGTTCGTATTTGTGTATACGACGGGTGGTGCCGGTGAGATCCCATTGGTGGTGGGGCGCTAGATGGCCCGCACCTTAGGTAACCTCTCGATTTGGAACATAGCGCTATTCGAATCAGTGACGGGGTCCTTAACGCGCCGTGCTTATCACAGGTTCTGAATGTGAGAAGTGATCCAGAGACTTCCTAGCTACACTAGAACCAATCGAAAACCCACGAGGGTCCAAACAATTACCGTACAAAGTTATCTACAATATCGTGTTCCCAGAATGAAGAATACATGGTCAGAACGAAAAGAATGCAAATAGGACACGGTCCGAAAGCCTAAGAACTCAAAGCGGTCCGCAAACTATCCACGAGTGGAAATTGATACAGGCTTTTGGGGCGCAAATGGTCAGCCAATGAAGATGCAAGGTCATAGGGGTCATGAGGGCGCAATTACGAAAGCAACGAGGGTGTCAAGCAGTACGTTGACATTCCTCCAGAACGGACGCGGGCGGCAGGAGATAGAGAATTCAAAAGAGACGTTGGAGCAGGAAGACTTGCACGAGGTATGCATTGCCCGGAGGCACGGGTATAGGTCGGCAGCTGACTATCGACATGGTACGTGGCCGGCGGCGTTTTTTCCATTCGGCCAGAACATTTTTTGAACCCACTGAGTTCCGCAGAGGGCATGTTCTCGCACAGGCCTCTATCAAGATCGTAACAAATGACAGCAGCAACCTCATCGTTAACGAAGAATTTTTGCACAATGCAAGTCGGGAAGGCTGTGGTGAACACGTGTTGAACATGAGGGTACAGCACATGAACGGCTACGAGGAACAATTACTCACAGGAGTCGAGCCACCGACTGCGACTTAACGCTGAGTCTGGCAAAAGCAGTGTGGAAGTCTCCAGTAAACCGTGCCCGGTGGGTTCCACCGAGACCAAAGAGCAGAAGCCGATCTCCTGAGAAACGCACTGGTTCCGGACGAGAACAGAAGTGGAGCATCTAAAAGCGGTAGAAGGCTGCGCGGTGCATGTGATAGATCCTTGGAAACCGTGCAGTCCCGGAGAGCATGGCGAGTCGATTGGTGGGAGATGAAGTCTGATACATAACGCGACCGCCGACGTGGATGGTTGCGTGGACGGGTGCAGTGGTACCGTGTAGGACTGCATGCCCTCTGCCCATAGAGACAGCCGCACGAGTTTCGTCGAGGTAGCCGGGTGGTCGACCTGGAGCTGAGAGTCAGGATATACCAGTGAGGAGTCGACCAGGCTCGGCTGTTGCAGTGCGCCAGGTGCGATCTGTGTTGCACTGCCAAGTGTTTCCCCTGCAGTGCTGTAAATGTCCGTCCGACATGGCTGTAAAGCTGAAGGCGGTAAAATGTCCGAAGTCCAGGAGGTTGAAAGGGGCGACAAACGTCGTGAATCTGCTCGCGAGAACGACCTCGGACAGCCGTTGTCGTCAGCTGTGGGTACGCGCGCGCTCAGGTGTGGCATGGTGAGTTCCGTTGCGGAACACACTGAAGAGCCAGAGCTAGAGTAGATGGAGCGAGCGGCACAGCCCGATCGATCGGAAGATGGTGAATGCTCATCGTAGGAGGTGGAGGTCAGTAGCTGAGGGTCTAACTGCTCCTCGGCCTTGATATTGGTCTCCAGGAAAAGTTCGTCACCACCGGCGACTAACCTATACTCTGTGAAGTGCACGTTAGCAAATATAGAGAGACAAAGGGCAAGAACAAGGCACACCTAGCTCGCCTTTCCACATATTTCGCAAGACCTGTATGTGACTGGCGACCTGCTTTTTGGAGCGATCTATGCCGTGTTTCTGGAGATAATCGACCAGAAACTGGTTCCTCCAACGGCTACGGCCACGAGAGAAGGTTGCCCACGGCGAGTCCCAGTACTCACGCAGGCCTGAACAAGATGGGAGCGGATTATGAGTAAAACAGCTGTTTGATTCGTTGGGGACGTTACCTTGGACGAATATTCTCTCGATGTCTTCTGGCCATACCTCGCTGGACCCGTCTTTCAGGAGTTTCCTGTGCTTGCGCTGTGGAGTGAGGCTCTTTGCTGGGAGGTCGGATTCGTAGGTAGCAGACACCCTGCTGGACCTCATCGTGGAAGAAGGAAGGGAAGGGAGCGGCGGGGAGACATGGACACAAAAGCGAGGGGCTTATATAACTTTTGGGCTTACCAGTGAGGAGGAGTGAATGACTACACGACTGGACAAACAAAGCATAGTTGGAAGACGAAGCAGGCTATATTGATCCGGTTTGGCATGTGGGACCCGTTCTTTCGGAACACCAAATTGAAAAATAAAAGGCCCTGGACAGATAACGATCGAGGAGCCAAGTATCTCCAAATGGATCTAACTGAGCCGAAATGGAAGTTTTAGACCACGCCAACGGAGTCAGAGGCTGGGAATCAAAAACACCCTCAGATCTGCGATATGAAGGAAAGACAATAAGCACCCTCGCCATATTCGCAGTCTTTGGTTTTGGGGGATGGCTCGATGGCAACCCGCAACCTGCGGCGGCCCGCAGCCAATGGCTCGGACTGTCCAGAACACCACGTCGTGAATGCACGCTGTATTCTCTTCCCCTCGCCCCTTCCGGGGGGTGTAGTCCCATTTGTCCGGCTTGTTGTCCCTTTCAGCATTCCAATCTCGCCAGTTGCACATGGATGCAACCCGGATCCCGGTCATCAACAGAAAATTTGCGTCAGCACAGCGTCACAATCTGTGATTGGAGTAAAGAAGAAATCTGGCAGTGCCTCTCCGCTGTGCCGGCCTGCCCGACTTGCCGGGTGCGACGGAGTATCAAAACTAAGACTCCGCAGCCGCAGCCGGCACTCCACCGTGCTGACCGCCACAATCGACTACCGCGTACCGAGATGAGTGCAGAATCGCTAACCCAACGTTGGCTCCGGCAAAACGTCAGTTCTTACCCGCACAAGGATCGCGTCTTCGTGGACGTGGACGCTGCCACTGTCCGCTTCGCTGCTTTGCGTCCGAAAACCGATGTTTACAGTTGAGTGAGTCAGCCCATCGTTATCGCCCCACTTCACGTCCCACCTCTAGCGTATGATGACGGTCGCACACAACTACTACTCTGTGTGCACGGTTTGCTCCCGATACAGTATCGCGGCGCTGCTTACAATATCCCTATCGCTGTCTGGATCACGAAAGATTACCCCCGTGCTCCTCCGATTGTTTATGTTGTACCCACTCAGGACATGCTCGTGAGACCCAGTAAGTACGTCGACGTCAGCGGTCGCTGCACAATCGAGTACTCCCAGTCATGGGAGCGCAAGAGTGAGGTGTGTGTGCTCAATCTAAGCGCTGCGGTCCTCCGATCCACCTCACAAAGGCTTGTAATCTATTGGCTTTATTTGAAGCCCTGCAAGACCACTTCTCTCATGCCCCACCCCTCTGCGCGAAACCCAAGCCCAAGCTTCCCAGCCCTCGCCCAGCCTCGCCCGTTCCATCATCCCCTTCCTCCGCTCCTCGCTCTTCTTCACTTCTCTCGCCTTCTTCGCACACTTCATCACCATTACCTCCCCGAGATGTCGCTCGCCCTCCGTTACCACCGAAACCAGTTTCATCTCCTGCCCCAGCGACCACACCGAACCTGCCCACTTATGTGGTATGTTGCCCCTTCTCCCGTCGACAAACCTGACTCTAGGCTTACTTAATAGTCGGACTCGTCCCATGGACCACCCCCGCTCCCCCCTCGCGTCGACATCCAACCACCTCAGTATCAGCATCCTTTGATGCATACTTCCACAGGCGCCAATATACGCGAAGAACACACTACGCAACCACCCGCGGTACTGGTGACAGATCGGTCTGCGAGCGTTGGTGGTAATTACCGAGGACCTCCTGAGGCTATGCCAGTACAATCTCCATTGGCTCACGTTCGGCCTCCTGTTCTCACCCAATACCCGTCACATACTACTCCGCGTCCTCCACAGCTATGGACCCCGTCCGCGGTTTCCCCTACGTCCAAGGGTTCGCCTCCAAATCTGATAGATGACGAGCTTGTGCAATCATCTGTACTACAGCCACCCGCAGAGTCTGCACCGCCACGGCCACCTAACCCGGAATTGCTGCAACTTCACGCCCGGGTCCATGACAAAATTCAGTCGGAGTTTAATTCTTTGTCGCAAGCCATGCACCTGGATGCCGAGCGTCTGCGTGCTCAGCAAACGGATCTTCTCGCCGGAGAGCCCGCGATCCGCGACGAGATGGCTCGCCTTGAAGCGGTACGAACCGTGTGCCGTAACGTTTCATCCCGTTTCCGCAGCGCCCTGGAACAAGGAGAGCGGACCTTGTCTGAGTTACGTCGGAAGGGTGACCCGGAAGTAGACGAATTGGTGTGTTCGACGAGCATCGTCCACAACCAGTAAGCGTTGTTGTCATTCATCGAACGCATCGGTGGCTTTTGGTCAACGCCTCACCTGCTCTTCTTTTTGTTTTCTTTAGGCTTATTAATCTGGTGGCGGATGATAATGCAATCGAGGACACCATGTATCACCTCCATAGAGCTTTGAACGGTGGTCGCATGGATCTAGAACGATTTTTGAGGGTACGGTTGAAAATTTGGTAGGCGTGGGTCACATGGCAGTGAATTGATGTTGTCTATCACTCAGACCATCCGCGTGCTCGCCGAAGAGCAATTTATGAAAAGAGCGCTTATCGAGAAGATCCAGCAGGGAATCCCGATGGAGGCAACGCTGCCATACAGCTAGTGGGTAGGAAACCAGGCAGGTGACCAAGATATCGGCGCTGAATATTTGTGGTAACGCCCTCGATAGCATACTTTCCTTATTCACCTTGTTCTGGACCACGCTATTTGAGCATGGGCGCGTTTCACATAAACATGATTTACGACTCAAAAGTCTTTTCGATTATTGGGTGCAATTGGGGGAGGGACTTTTGTGATTGGGTGATCCACACATGTACGGTTCCTGGGCCCATGCCCCCGCTCCTGACAGTGGCAGACCGGCATGCAGTGCCTCATGGCATTTCTGTAACACCGGACCCATCCATCTGCCGAATAAAGAAGGACCCATAAGAACGACTCGCCTTGACTAGTCTTAACTTCATTAGTGACCGCTAAGCACAAGGAACTTATGATAGTACAAACTGGCGTGGTGCATAAATGAAAGTTGATACGACCCACAGACCCGGTTAAGTCATCCGCTTTCTGAAAAAAGGCCGATATCTACACGTCTCAGGAGATCATGAGATTGGTTCGTCACCCTTTCCTACTTCAGTTTGAACCCTCTTCCGATGTTCTGGTCCCCTTCCCGCGGTGCCCACCCACCTCCAAACCCTGAGTTCGTCACCCGCTTGCACTTCTTCTAAGTTGGCCCTGACATTCGCGTTGCCCTCGACAACGCGTTCCACCTGATCCCAAAGCCTCCTACGAGCGGAAATAGAGTGTTCCCCTTGTAGAATGAGGTCACGCAATTGCACAGATGACAGATATGCTTGCGGTGCCGTCACCGGGTCCGCATGGTGCGCGAGCTCCTGGTTACGCAATGTGTCCAATGTAATTTGAACCAGCTCTGCAACATGTTTGGCCTCGATTTGCCGTTGGGCGCGGGACCGTCCGAGGATATAGATCGCACAATAAGCCACAAAGCACGCTGAAAAGGGTGTTCATTGTTGATACTTAAGGTAGAGCATATCAGCCTTACCGAAAAAAGTTCCGCGCCATCGTAACCACAGTTCCCGGACCTTCACAGTGATTTGGCAGGTAAGGGTCATATTAGCCATTCTGTGTGCCAAATAGCGGCTGCCACTGTGAAAGTAACATTTTTTGAGCGCGCTAGATCTCGATCAAACTTGGTAAATCAATTGTGACTGACGACATGTCCTGTCCGAGGATGACGCTACCCCACTCTGCCAGCTGCTGAATAGCCTCGTTGAAAGTGTCATCGAAAGTTTCCAAGAGATGGGGCTAGCGAATGGAAGTAAGCCTTTGCGGAAGTACAATGGGACATGTCGACTTACCGCTGTCTTCTGTTTCATGACTTCTCGCAACACCTCTATCTCTAAACCCCACTCTCTGGCTTCACCTCCTTCGGTATCAACCAGATCCTTGACACCGCCGGCACATACACGTCTACCACGTTCCTGTCCAAGAAGGGCCTCAATCGCCCTACCCAAGGCCCCAATATTCCTTTTTCGCTTCGGATCTTCAATGCAAGACGGTGGGAACGCTACAGGTCCCAAACCAGGTAATCCATCAGCCAATTTAGAAATGAAGTTCCAGGCCCCTTGAACAACAGGTGGAGGAGCGGCCCCGAAGGGTGAAAGCAACGCAAGGACAGGGTGCGGACGCAGTATGTACCCAGGATTGCACGTTACTGTGCGTTGAGTGCACGTTGCGGATTCCGGACAAGGTGTACACGTCGACGGATGTGGTAAGGGAATGAGAGCAAGCGGAGGACTCGGCGTCCCGTCTTCACGGCTGATGCCATCAATGAGGGATGAAAGGAAATTAGAAATCGTCCTATTCCACTGTTCACTGGCTGGGCTTGTAGACAGACGAGCCTGGAACTCCTCTAGAGCGCGATTCGTATCCGAGCCGGTGTCGCAATATCCAATAGCCTCTGATTCATTCTTGAAGTTAATGACGATGGTGGAGCCAACAACCAGACAAATCGCGTAGAACAGCGTCAACAAGTAGGATCGCGATTTCGGCCTTCCAGTTGATAATTGCGAATGATCTGCTGGACCAGACTCCAGGGAGACGGTGGCAACTTTAATTCCATCTCTGGCCGAGGTGATATCTACCCCGCTGGCAGCTCGATCATGTATGAAAGGCTCATCAAGAGATATGTTTGGCACGAACCCACGATCTGCGGAAGGACGGCTTACCAGGGTTTCATGGGAAGGAGAAGGCGACTGCGGCTGGGGAACACTGGGTGGAAGCGGTGGCGCAAGTTTCGATGGAGACGGTGAGTGTGGTACATACTTATGCGGCGTGGGCTTCGGCGGTGAAGATGGTGGCGAGAATTGTGGGGGAGCAGACATTGAATGCCGCGACTTCCTACGAACAGTTTTGCGACGACCCTTGTTAGCGCGGTCGGGTCTTGCAGGGGAGGAAGACTCTGCGCCAGATTGAAATATGTTATTGTCTTCCCACCCACTGTCGTCTACACCGGGGCTAACTTCCTACTAACCATGTCGATACGGCGGTGGGCACGAGTAATACTGTGGAGCGTACCTCATTGTTTCCGTGTAATGTCCTCACAGGCATCTCTTCGTCTGGTTCACTTTCTTCCGCTACCGCAGGTTGCACGGCACGTGCCTTTCCCTTCGAAACGTTCCCAAGGATAGGCTGGGCAGAACGACGGCGCTTAACCTGTAACGTGAAGCGTGAAGTTTCACTTAGGGGCGATCACAAGATACGGAACATACTGGCTCAGATGGTTGAATCGGGTTAGTGTCTTCCAAGCGACGAGAAAGTCTCCTAGAAGACCGCCTTGCGGAAGTTCCCTAACAATGAGAAGTCGTGTGAACCGGTGCACTGGACATCCTGAATCTTGTTGGCCGCTACCTTGCCATTAATTGGTTCACCAGTGATACCATCGGTTATCCCATCATCGCTAGCAATACTATTCTCTCTTTTCAGCCTCTCCTTGCGGAATTTCGTGGCCTTCGGCCTTATTTCATCGAGGAAAAGCTGCAGAAGTTTGGGCTTCGTGTACGGCGTCGGAAAACGAACGTTGTGATAACCGAGGATCCCAAGCAATTGTGGAACAGTAAGAGTGGCTGGGTCGAAATCCGCATCGAGGTAATCTCCCTGGGCGATGATTTGAGCTGCCGTCAACGACCTCAAGGCCGACATCGTCTCCAAAGGATCGGTGTCCGTTGTGAGTCACTGAGCATGTACACGAGGTCGCCGCGAGCCACACACTCAGGATCACGTGTTCCCCATCCAATCGCCACCTCAGCGCTTCGACCTTCCGCCGAGGGACGAAGAACAAGTACATGCTGGTCGTGCACTGACGTCCCCACCACGTCACCCTGGCGTTCTACAGCTATTACCCCTTATCGTGCTATCCGAATATTCCGAGTACAGCGCAAACTCTTGGTGTCTGCTGATTGCTTTTGTCACCACTTCTGGTTAGCTTCCTCTTGGTGTCACCACGTTGTTCTTTAAATACTTTGTGTACCACTGGTCTCTCTGGACGGAGCACTGGTTCAGCCAACGCCGGTTATAGGATGACCACACAGTGTGACTGTGACCTGTAAAGGATCTTTGGATTGTTACAGTGAACTGCCGACATCGTGCTACAGCAAAGTGGGGCCTAGCGAAAAAGTATGTAGTGCGCTTCCAATAACGGAGTAGCTGAGCCAGATATGAAATTCATTTATCTGTGAGTAAAAACCACTGAATACCTCTTTCCGCGGTTCAAACAAGTTCGCCTTCGCCAGTAAATCTGGAGATGCCACATTCCAAGCCTCCAGTCCATTTTAGTCAAAGTGCGGTCTGAAAGGCCCCGACGGCCCAAACCAAGTTCCCTTAATCTGGCGCGATACATGAGTAATCTACATTACAAGTCGGAATAGTGACATTACCATGCGATTCCAGTAGGCCCACGGAAAGAGATCCTGTAAGGATCAACCCGATCATCACCCTTGTTCGCATAGCAGGAGCATCGTTTACTTACCTTCTTGAAATGGTAGAACAGCCTAAAGAATAACACTTTGTCAGCACGGCGTCATACAGTGGCCTAGCAACTATACTGACCGTCTACGCGCAGTCTGGTCGCCAAGATACTTGGCGAAGCTCTCTTTTGGTTCCAATCCATACTTGAATTCGGCGAGCATCAACTCCCCGTATCCTGTAAGAAGCTGGTTGATCATAAGACGCATTGCCCTACGCGATTCTAAGCGTATACACACCGGACAGCTCGTGTATCCGTCGTATCTAGCATTGCTGAGATTGCCCACAGTCATGAGCGAGAAGAGGTTCTCCGTGACAACAGGCGCCTGCGACGTTATAGCTGCGGCCGTCTTGCTAGTGGGTAGCGACGAACAATCTCCCAGCGAAAAGATATTGCCATATTTAACGTGACGGAGAGTCGAAGTATCCACATCCACCCACCCCGTGGCATCAGCGATCGGTGATGCCTTGATGAAATCAAGAGGCCCCATCGGCGGGGTGACATGGAGAATCGTGTACTCACGGTCGACCGTCGTCCCGTCTGGCTTCTTGAATGTGGCTCTCCGACCACCAGCATCGATAGAAACGAGGTTGTGCTGGAAATCGGCGCCGATCCCACGCTCGATGCGCAAAGCATTTAATGCATCCGAATATTTCTTTACACTGAACATGGACGGCATGCCAGTGACGAAGTCAACCTTGATGTCAGACCCCCTGCCCGTTTTCTGGTAATGGTCCCAGGCCATCCACATGATTTTTTGGGGGGCTGGTGGTGAAGTCTAAGTATAAATCATTGAGTATGTTATCCTGTCATTACCTCCAGCACATTTAATGACACCAGCGGGCTGAGTGAAAATTGCATTTCCCGACTGAAGGTTGCTGATGTCTCTCCAGACTTTATCGCAAGTATCATAGGAGTATATGGACGAGACGCCAGATTTAGGATCGGCCAGCGCCTGTGATAAACCGGCGATCGCGTTCCAATTGATCTTTAATCCGGCGGCTACGACCAAGGATTCATACCCGATCTTGCTGCCGGATGAAGTTGTGACCGAAGAGGTCGTGGGAGAGAACGTTGCTACGTTTTCTGGGATATGTGAGATGTAAGATGGGAAAAGAGACGCGAGTGGTTGTTGGAAATCAGATTTGGGTCGAAGCCCCGCTCCAACCAGCGTCCTTTCGTATCAATGGGTCAGTGAACACTGACCGCAGATGAGATTCGACCATACCATCCAGGCTACCGTGGTGCTCGGATCAGCACAGACGAAACGCAAGCTTAAGTTTCAGTTACATACCTGGTAGTAATGATACTCCGCAGCATCCAAAACCGCGATGTCACCGGGATTGAGCGACTTCCCCGCACGTTTGAATCTGTTGTAAATCTGATTTGCCACCGCAAGTCCTCCTGAGCCTAAAGAGAATATCTGAACATCTGTTTAACGAATCGACGGAATACCTTACCCCCGCCAACAACGACAACTTTGAACTTGTCCGCGGAAGTAGTACTCGCCAACCTGACGAAGGGTGTAGAGGCCCGCGCATGGAGCATAGCACGCGACCCTACTAATCCTATAATCATGGTGGTGAGAAACTAAGAAAAATACAAGTAGTCGTTTCCGTGCAGACTGGCGCTTACTTCCATCAAGCTTCTCTTAGCAAGAATGGCGAAAGCATGACACCAATAAAATTGACACGAGGTTGACAGGAGTGCTGATAGGAGCCATGCGCCTTTTTAGGAAAACCCAAGTTCCCATTCGGAGAGCCCGAAGCAAACACCTATATCGAACTGAGACCTGTCTATATGATATTTCATGATAATCACCGCCCGACTCCGTGTCAGCTTTCACTTTTCTTATCCTTCACGATTCATCTTAGTTATGTAAGTTGAATTCAGACATTCTTCCGCACAGATGATTCTTAGAACTTCTTTGGTTAGATTGCGGCTGGTTTGTGGCAGCCGGATATACATCGAGCAGCATGTGGCCAACGTTCTCTCCTTCACTTGAGGAGGCGGCGCTCCCACGACAGCAATGCTAGTAGTTTCGGCGGCACCGGTGGCTACTCCTTGCACTGCCGTCACCGCCGCCACATGATTCGAACGGTAGTTCGCCGTCGCAAGGAGAAAACTCAGGAAATTCCTCAGTTATTTCGGCGCCTCCAACAATGTATGTACCATGATGACAGGGAGCGCGGGCCAGCTCTTGTCCTTCAAGGTGCTGCTGCTTCACCGTCGTGTTTTCTTTTAGTTCTCTAGGCACCTGTTGATGGGATATGAGTTCTCCGATTAATTTTTTTAACGACCAAAATGGGCGACTTACGGTAGGTGGATGTTCCGAAGTGTATAATAAATCGATGCTTCAAAACCGGAACTCAGTAAGGTGCAAGCACAGACAGACTCGAGTAAGCGATGTCCCAAATGAATATTCGTGGGACTATTTGTCTACCATATTACACGGGTGTTTTGACCGGAAGCCACACGCATTCGATGAGTGCGACGTAGCATTTACGCTCATGATGGTAGCGCAATGGAGCACATCTTTTGGGGAATTCGCAGGCATGAGTTTTTCGTTGGGCAGATTCGGGTAGAGTTTGCTCCTTGCACAGAAGACAATCGTTGTAGGGAGCTCGCCTAGACACGTAGTGTCAAATGAGCCGTAAATTCCATGCTACCGAGTTCTCACGAACTCTCTACGCGTGGACGCGGTAGCACCATGACTGTCGTTCTCTCATACGGGGAAGTCACTATTCGAAGAAGTCAACGTCACCACCTTGTCCTTTGAGACACCATACACCGGCGACGACAGCAATTCGGCACCCGGAGTGACGTTTATTCTTCATTTTCGATTACTTTCCTAGAAGGAAAAAATCTCGTCTATCTCATCTCGCTTCTTCTTGACCTTTTTCGTCTTGTGTCGTCGACCAGCTGTGGAGATTAAATCAGAACCAGTAGGTGCATCTATTCTTGGCATGCATAAGACTGTCTCCTGGGTGTCTTCAAGAGACAATCGTGAGCGCAGACGCGAGAAGAAGGTTAATGTTTCATACCTCTCGGAACCACGTCCTGCGCTGGATGTTGAGAAGTCCGGATATCTAACATCGGAAGGACGTCGAGCTCCGCGGGTGAATCTTGACAATCCCGATCCGGACTATTCTCTGTAAGATGGGAATGAAGATCCGCTGTCTTGGCATCGGGGGGTAGCAGTGTGTTGCATCTAACGTGTTCATTCTGACGCTCTGCGGATACCTCTCGCCGGGACCGATGGTTAGCCTCATACCTAATGAGAACACAGAAAAACCAGAACAAAGGTGACTCCTACTTCAAGAACGACCAGGAGACGATCGCATATACGAGAACTATTCCTGAGTACTTGCAACACTTCGCTCAATAGAGTGGACATGCGAGAAGATAGTGCCGAAAACAACACGATGAGCTGGACAAAGGCCCCAGACTGCATGGCCAGAGTAAAGTGCCTGGTAGTAAGGTCAGCGGCAATAATTTTGAAAATCCGAAGTTTCTCACTGATATGCCCGCGTAAGCTGGTTGCACATCTGACTAGTTCAACGCGGGCATCCTCGCAAACGCGTAGAAGAATTCGCTCACTTTGTCAAGGAGTTTGCAAGTAACTGAAATTCTCTCTAGGACAAAAGACACGTCCGTTCCAGTGGGCACATGGGTCCAGGTTCCCTTGAACGGTTTCTGGTTGACGCTATCCATGGCTCAGATCCACCAAGAAACTGACAAGCTACTTACTTACCCCAGCGTGGTAGCTAACCCGAAGAATGATGCATAAAGACAGTCGACATGTTCCGAAATGTTCAATGCAATAAGCCTCTGTCCATATCGTCTAGTCTCTAGAATGCGCTTGAAAAACAGTGCGGTTCTGTGTTGGTTTGCATTCTTGTAGTACAGTCTTTCCAGCGTGCGCAGCTCATCTGTAAAGCTGCTTAGAGTAGCTCGAACGTGCCGCATACAGGGCTTGAGCTCCTTCAGAAGGACATCGACATCCTTCTGTAAGTGAATCGAGACAGAACTCCTTGGAAGACAGGTGATCGTAGGGGTGGGGCGGTCCCGCTCTGCCCGCATTGCGGCACGCATAAGCTCAAGAGACGTTTAGTAGTATGTATGGCACTGTCTATACGTATGTACCCAAACACGCCATAAAGTCTGCGTGCGCCCATGAAGCTACTCCATCCACTCAGTGAGATTGGTAGTTCACCGCATTCCTCTCGTCCGATCAACCGTCGCATATCTGCGCGCCTATCCCAAGGATGTCCTCTCAGCAGGGACAGGATGCTAAATTCTTTCAGCGCGGAAAGATCGAGGTTTGTAGTTCCACTTCTACTGCAGTCATGTTAAGTGTCCCTGTGTAATAGGAATTTCGTGCCGAGCTCCAAGCTGCGGAGTCAAAGGACAAGAAATATCAGAAGCGGAAGACAGTGCTCAAGAAGATCGTAGCCAATATCACTATGGGGAATGACAGTGCGTGGCCAACAACAATCTACCCATACAAAGATTAAAACGTGATCAAGTGTCACCTCTCTTTCACGACGTGATACAGTGTATAGGCACCCCTCTGCTGGAGATCAAGAAAAGTATGTGGAACGGTGACTATAGACGATCACCTTGTCAATCATTGGACAGTGGTCTACCTTTACTTGGTCAGCTATGGTCGTTCGAAGCCAGACCAGATACATATGGTCATCCCGAGCTTCCTTCAGGTCCGCAGATTGATGACTGCTTGGTTTCACTGATTTGGACGTTGGTGTTAGGACTGCAATGATCGGAATCCTCTGATTCGGGCACTCGCGATACGCACCATGGCTTACATCCCCATACCTGTCGTGACAGAAGCCCTCAGCGAACAACTGCGACACTGCATAAAGGATCGCGATCCATACGTACGCAAGACAGCCGCGATCTGCGTGGCTAAAGTATATGTAGCGGACGCGCGGAAAGCCGAGAGAGCTGGGTTTGTGGAGATGCTAAGGGACATGCTCCTTGACTCCAATGCGACAGTGGTGGCCAATGCCGTTGCTGCACTCTCAGAGATCGGGGACCGCCAGGACGGTGTTATATTTCGACTCAACCTTACGGTCGCAAATAAGCTCATCGCTTCCCTCGGGGAAAGTTCGGAGTGAGTGTCTATAACTTCTGTCCAGGCATTCCTAATCACAAGTATTCAAGGTGGGGTCAGATTTACATCCTGGACTCTTTGCTCCGTTTCGTGCCTGAGGAACATTCCGAGGCTGAGATGATGGGCGAGCGGATCATCGTGCAATTACAGCATGCGAACTCGGCTGTGGTGTTGACCGCTATCAAAGTACTTCTCTACCTTATGAACTACATGGAGAACCGGCGATTAATTGAGCATATTTGCAAGAAGATGGGACCTCCCTTGGGTGAGTAGCGTATCCTTAGTGTCCTTTCGAAGTTTGAACGCTTCCACAGTTGCTCTACTATCCTCCGGACCAGAGGTCCAATATGTCACACTTAGGAATATCTTGCTTATTATCCAGCGGCGACCGACGGTGCTCAAAAACGACGTTAAAGTTTTCTTTTGCAAATATAACGACCCCATCTATGTTAAACTGGCCAAGCTGGAAATCATGTATCGTCTTGCACGCGAAGAGAATGCGCAGGAAGTATTGACCGAGTTGGAAGAGTAAGTGTATGTCCATACTGTCCAAGGTCGCAAGAATACCGAGCCACTTGTTTCATCTTTTCAGGTACGCGTCGGAGGTGGACATTGACTTTGTACGCAAATCTGTACGGTCAATAGGTCGGTTGGCGATCAAAGTCGAAGCTGCCGCTGATAATTGCATCCAATCCCTACTGACTCTTATTGAGACCAAAGTCACGTACGTCGTCCAAGAAGCGGTCATCGTGATAAAAGACATCTTCAGACGGTATCCTGGCAAGTATGAAGGCATCATCCCGACATTGTGTGAAAACCTGGATGCCCTGGATGAACCTGAATCGAAAGCTGCAATGATTTGGATACTGGGACAGTTTGCAAATAGGATCGACAATGCTGACGAGTTGCTTGATGACCTTGTCTACAGTTTCTTAGACGAGTCTACTGAGGTACATAATGTTTTCCATGCGGTGGAGGGTTTGACCTGAAGGCACACAGGTTCAGCTTGCTCTCCTTACCGCAACAGTCAAGCTTTTCATCTACAAATCAACCTCCGACACTGCAAAAGCGTTGGTCCACAAAGTTTTGAAGTGGGCGACAGAGGAGATTGATAATCCAGATTTACGTGACCGCGGGTTCATATATTGGAGGATGTTAGCTGTGAACCCAACTTTGGCTCAAGAAATAGTCCTAGCACAGAAGCCCGCAATCACGACCGACTCTGACCGCATGGATCGTGGCGCACTCGATCAATTGCTGCTTCACACGGGAACCCTTGGAAGTATTTACCATAAGAACCCGGAGGTCAGTATTAACCCGCGCCTTCATTAAGGAAGTGTCTGAGAGGATGGATTCACAGACGTTCATTCGGAATGCAGCGGGAAGAGCTTTGGTTGATACGCCCGCTTTGAACCCCTCTTCCAGGGCAGTTCTTATACCCCTTTCACGACCGCACCCACCACCGACCACGGTTACGGTCCAGGGACCGGGACCAATAGAACCTACATCTATTCCACCTACGGAACCGTCGAATCCAACGACGACCGCTCCAGCGGAAGCGGGCGGTCAGGATTTGTTGGACGTAGGTGATGCGGTCGTGAGAGCAGAAAACTACGACGGAGAGGCTGATGTAGATGGCGAAGACGAGGACGAAGTTCCGAGGAAAGCGGGCGACCCTTACGCTAATCTGGATAACGCTTTTGGTGGTTATCTGGCCGACAAACCCCAGCCTATCGGTAGAGGCAGAGGTGAAAGCACTAACTTCGACGATTTGCTCCTTTGAAGGACATCTATTACTACGTAGCGGCGATAGCCAATAATACCAGTACACAATACCCCCCGTTTGTGTCAAGTATGTAGCGTACTGGGTGAACTCCGTCAGCTGAAGATTGACTGGATCTTATCGGTAACAGTGGCAAGAGTATGCTTGGGTCGCAAAGAATTGTAATGCTGTGCGGCGCTTAACGAGGTGAGGACGATAAACTCGAAGGCACTTACTTCTCCTAGACCGTACTTCCGACGATGAAAACTGATGCGAACTGCCTTAGCGTGGCGATTTTCGGTATTGATATCACCAGGATTGTGGGCCACTATGGGCGGATTTCCGCCTTGTACAACGAGAATTGGGACATTATAAGCTTTGCTGAGTGCAAGAATTTCGGGTTCACCACCCCAAGCGCCGGTATCCCTGATCGATAAACAATATCGTTCAAATTGTGCCGCACTCATTAGTCCGGTATCTGCGGTGGCCCCCACTCCGTCCTCGCCAGAGATTGAGGGTATAAATGGCAGGAAGTCGGCAGGATGCCGGAGCATATAATCCGCTGCTGCTGCACGCACTGTGGCATAATTAGCTTGACTGGGAGGCAATATATTGAGAATAGCGAGTTGGTCTGCGATTGCAGAAAACAGGCAATGGCCGTCTGGGTTTATCTACGAAAGAGTTAGTTCCTCGTGAGAAGCGTGACGTAGAAGACCAGTCCACTCACTTCGTGTATCTGGACGCCGAGCTCATCGCAAGTACGATTTATTGAGGCTGTTTCTTGTTTCGTCTCCCATTCCACCTGGGCGTCCGCTGCAGGATCAACGGTAGGCATGTACTGAGCCAAAGCAGCCGCTTTCCTCGCCTTAGGATACATGAGTACGGTAATGCTCCATGGAGCCTTTCTTACAGTTATCAACGACTTGCCTGTCTTGCTATATGCCGAGCTTTGGAATCTTGCTTCTTGGAGATTGTTTTTGGAGTTTGCGAGACTTGAGGGTTTGGTGCAGTTGCCTCTTGTGTGAGCTGCTGGTCTCTGGCAGCAAGCTCGGCGAAGAGGTCGGTCACGAGTTGCTCGTCCTCTACCACAGGAGGAGCTGGTGCATGGTGTATCTGCGTTTGACCAGTCTTTATAGCCTTGTTTCGCTTTTTCGCCATGACGCAGCTCAGTGGGGCTGACGAGCAGTGGAGCCCCGTCACTAGTTAATCATTAGTCACTGGTGTGCACCTTTTTAATCTTATCTACATAAGTTCTGTTTCCACGGCGTCGCGCCTGAACGCAGTCAGACGTGTGGCATCCGGCGCGTTTTCTGCCTCTCTCTTTTTCCTCCCCCGAGGTTGTTCTTGCGTGCCAGTTCGTGGCTGCACCTGCACACGCCACCGACTCGGCCAATCTGGGGTTATTTCGCCTTCCCTGTTGATCTTTCCTTTTCCTCCTTCTCACTCGGCGCTGATTATCCCCGCGAAATTACGATATGGACACAACGACACTAAGCTGCACGGAATGTGCCTCGAAATTATCGGCACTTCTGGCAGGATTCTCTACGAACGCCTGCGGTGATGACTCGTGGCGGGACTTGGAGGCGATCGCCCAACATCTCGCCAATTATTTGCGCAAGAGACACGGTCCTGGTGGGTCAATCGTCTATGGTACTCAATACTGTAGTAACGAGGCATCGAACAGAGGATTACCACACGCCACTGGGGTCTACTACGCTACCACAAGATCTTACTTCCCTCTTGGGTGTGGCTCTCAACGGTGCACCTATACCCGATGATGCTCGTGTACCGGCCGTCCTTGAAATCCTTCGCGTTGGTGCTAACTTGTGTGTTGACCACGGCGAGCGATGTCCTTCTATTCGGAAAGGGCGTGGACTGATTTCCAGTGCAAATAACTAGATCAAAACAGAGGGAATCTGCTGGAAGCTGGCTTTCCCCAAGCCGTGGTATCGTTGTTGGAGGGATATTCAGAGCTGGTACCTTCTGGCCCTCAGGCGGATCCATTGCCATTATCTATCCCGCACTTGGAGGTCATCAAGATCGCCATTGGTGTTTTGTTAAACACATCTCTTGGCTTCAGTACGAAACGTCCACGGTACTCCCGGCATATCTATTGATTCTTTCTACAGACCCTGTCAAATTCAGACTGATATCCCTGGAAGTTGCTATGACACTCGTACGACTATCATCCGCTTTATACCCTGTCGGCTCTTGGATGAGGTGCACGACCAGTCTGTTCCCTAGTAACCAAGCTCTGGAAGAAAAGGAAATGCCAATCCGGATAGCCGAATCATGGAATACTCGCATTGCACTCTCAAACTGGGCATGGAGACTCATTACGGAACTCAGAGATGATGGTCAGCTCAAGTTACTTTGCCCTTCTGCAGAATGATATTTAACACGAATAAAGAACACCCCCTTTTTGACCCCCAGGTTTTGCCCTACCTTGTTCAGCCACTTATCGCATTCACACCCCCACTTCTGACCGCCCCGCCTCCGCCCAACCTTGCACATCCGTCACCTTTGCGGACAAGCCTTCTTCAGGCAGACTTTGAACTGCTGTCCGATTCATGTTCCCAACTTGAATCTCTTGCCCTCGATGTCGAGGACGTGCGGCTCTCGCTGGCTCGCGGATTTCAGTTTCCCGCTGAGCACCAGAATGTCCCTTGTCTAATTGCCATGTTAGATTTCATTGAACATGGGGGTTATGCACCGCTATGGTACGTCCAACACGAGGCCAGTTTCTCAATGGCAGATGTTCGAAACCAAGAAAAGGCTTTTGACGACTGCAAAGCTGCAGCTATAAAGGCTGTCGTGGAGACGTCCGGAGAAGAAAAGAATATAGATGTCTTGGTGGATGAATCAGACCCGACAAAACAGGGTGGCTCATTTGTCTCACGTTTGGTGAATTGGATTCGTAATTTCGTACTCGGCGGGATGCATGGCAATGCTAGAGATGACCTGGTGATTTGCGCAACTCTGTCGTTGGGGAATCTCGTGAGGCGAGGTATAGCTCACTTATTCTAGGCTGTTTGTGGAACCTGCTAAGGGAATCTCCTACAGAACCCCAGTCCACTCTTCTACTTTCACCACCACACGATATCGCCCAGCTGTTGTCTTCGGAGGTGCTACTCTCACAATCAACGGACATCAAATTGAAGCACGGCGTCATCGGCTTGTTGAAGCATCTCTCGCAGGCTTCCTGCAATTCCCCTCCCAACCGTATGGCACTTAACAATGCAAAAGTGGTCGAGCGCGTGCTTTCCAGCGGTGTTTTGGACAAACGGAGTGATGCGATGGCAGACGTTGTGCAAGTGAATGCCATCGGTATTGTGAAACACCTCTGCAATAGTAGCCGTGAGTAACCAATGCACATGTACCACATACCATGGCATCGTTGACCGTCGGTTTTGATTTTTCAGTCGACAATTCCTTGAAAGTGATTTTACCGGCTGAAACCAACAACCCACCGCCCACCGGACTTTCTCAAGTGCTCTCTCTAGTTAAGCGTTCAGACAAGGTGGCAATCAAAAGTGAAGGAACCCGTATCATTGTCAACTTGGTGAAGTCGCTTTGGTCGAACGATCCCCCGAAGGAGTATCACAATGTCGAGGAAATCCATATCCGGCAGCAGAAAAGAGACAAAGCGATTACCTCGTTACTGTCACCCCCGTGTATCGAGGCACTTACGGCTTTGTTGGGGAGAAGTCTCAAATACCCAGTTTTGGTCAACGAGGCTGTGGTTGCCCTCAGTTTGTTGAGCACACATCGCGATGGCGGCGAGTTAGACTTCTCGGGCTGCTTTTGTTGTTACTGACATTAAAGGCAGGTGCACTCGTGCTGCGGGCTATCGTCGCTCCACTGCCTGCCGAGGTGACACCAGGTATTCCCAGCTCTATGGCCATTCCGGCCACCCCATCGACACCTAGTGAAGTCGAATCTCCCAACATCTGGTCGCCGGGTGCGCGGCATCGGCAGAATCGTGCTCTTGATCATCTCGTTTCTATTGTTCGGAATATCCCCAAGAGCGATGATACCCAGGGCCTTCGTTTAGCTGCTACCTCGTACCCGAACGAAGTTCGTACAAACGTCTGCTCGTTGTTTGGCCAAGTTACCAAGCAAGCATCTGGCGAAGATGCAGACGCTGTCAAAGACGAGGCGAGGCCCGTGTTGGAAGAACTATCGCGACATGGCCAAGGTCTGGGTAGAGAAAGCATGCTAGGTAGTGCAGCAAAAAGGGTACTTGATATGTGGGCACAAGCGTAGATTCACTCTTACTTGGTTATCATTACAATCATGACTGGGCTGTCATTGTATCGACCTGCACTTCCTAGTACGACTGAGCGCTTGCTTCCGGTTTTGGCATGTACAGATAAGTGATAGCCACACGATTGGTGTTGATCATGGTACATAAAGTAGCGATGAGCGGTAACCAGGTTAACCTTCATTCCGTCGTGTTATCGCTCTGGTCGTACTACTGATGTCTAACGAACTCCTTCAAGACTCATCGCTCCCTGTCGTTGACTTTGCAGGCTTTGGGGACGGAACATCCTCGGTGAGTAGAATGGAAAGCGTGCTATGCCCTCGTGGCATGGGTCCTCCTTCTCCACTCCACGGCTGCGCTCATGATTGCGTAGGATGCCCTTGAGACCGGAAAACGATTGTTGCAGGCATGCCAGGACGTCGGTTTTGCATATCTCATCAATACGGGCATTTCGCAAGCTCAGGTAGATGACATGTTGGCTTGGGTAAGTCAGTCTCTTCAGGTCATTTGAATCGACGTAGAATCTGTGCTTCCTGCACGACAGAGTCAGAAGTTCTTCTCTCTCCCTCCGGACATCAAACAGCTCGCACCTCACCCCAAAGAGGGATGGAAGCAACGAGGCTACAGTGGAGTAAGACAGCTCCCTGATCGTTTAAGATACTGGATGGATGTTGACTTGGCGGCACATTATAGATAGGCGTCGAACAGTTGTCCCAGATGGTAAGGGTTCCCCAGACCGCAGCGCCGAAGGCTATGGATCAAAGACTCAACGCACACGCCTTCGCACTGCTATATAGGTCTTTGACTCAAACGAGCTTGCTGCCATTCGCAAGAATACCCCGGACTTCAAGGAGTCTTTCGATTTAGGGAGAACGGACAGCCCACATCTCGAGAATATCTGGCTTCCCGAGGGGCACCTACCTGGTTTCCGTGAAGCAGCACTTTCATTCTACTACGCTTGTCGATCGTTCCAGACCGAGAAGCTTCTGAGGGCACTCTCGCTCGGACTCGGATTACCGGCGGACTACCTTACACAGTTTCACCGAGACGGGGACAATCAGCTCAGGCTTTTACACTATCCAGCTGCACCCGCGGAAGTATTTTCCCGTGGAGAGAAAGGAAGGGCGAAGGCACACACGGTAAAACCCTCATTATCTATATCGCTTCAGTTACCGACGAGTATATGCATGGGTACCACCAGGACTTCGGTACAGCTACAATACTTTTTCAAGACAACGTAAGTGGGCTTGAAGTCGAAAGTCCTTCCGGTTCGGGTCAATTCATACTCGTCCCTCCCATTCCCGGCGCCGTCGTATTTAACGTCGGAGATATACTAATGCGATGGTCCAACGGTACGTGCAGATAAGCTGCCATTCAAAAGCTCTTCTCAAGCTCAACTGCTCAGATACTCTCAAATCTACATTGCATCGGGTCTCCGCACTAGTGCCCAAGGACGGGACTGGCCTGGTCCAGGAGAGATACTCGATCCCATTTGTGCGTATTGCATCGTTTTTTTAACAGTTAGAAAACATCCGGACGTCTCATGGTCATGTTTCGTAGTTTATGGGCCCTGATGTGAATGCCCTCGTCGACTGCCTTCCAGGCTGCTCGAGCGAAGACCGGCCAAAGAAATATGAACCGATCACTGCGGCGGCATATATCGACATGAGGTTGAACGCCAGCTATGTATAATAATAATTGCCGATGTGTGGATATGTAGCTTTTATCCCAAGGATACTTTATGTCGCATGTCTTGTAGAAGCCTCCCCGATTTACTTTTGGTTACAATGGATGACTAATCAAGGCGGGAGGTGCGAATTTCTCGGGATACTGACAAACGGCCGATTCGACGCATCCCAGGTTCCCGTACTCATCAAGTATCATCTGCGTTTAAGAGGATGGGCCGAAGCAAGATCGCTGTCGAAGTGTCGCAGGGCATTGCGACAATCACGTTGAATGAGCCGCAGCGTTTGAACGCACTGTCACCTGAAGGTTAGCTTATTGCTCTAATAGTATCTTGTTTCCTATCTGCGGCGCCACGGCATACATGTAACACGCCTATTGCAGACTACGACGATTTTGCCAACTCGCTGAGGGAGATTGATCAGAGGGACGACGTTGTCGTCACTATTTGGCAAGGTGAGCATACGATGGCAAGCACGAGTCTCGTTTACAAGTTGATAGCGTCCTAGCCAACGGCAGCTGGTTCTGCGCGTAAGTGAGCACAAATTTTTTCATGAGTTGGCTCGCAGAAAGATAGCACACCCTCAGTGGAACCAACGTGAAAGGTGAGGTGTCGGAGTCGCAATCTGTGAAGTCCACATTGCGGGATCAGCTACGCACTCGGGTCGTCTCTGCCAACACGGATTGTACGCAGGCAGTAAGTGTTGCGGATCTTTCTGTGTTTGACATGCGAAGTGACGACAACGAGTAAGCTTTACACGCACAGTAAACTTCTGGTGGCTGCTCTCAATGGACCGGTCATGGGTGAGTTTGGTGACCCACGCACGCTTGTTGAAGCCTCTTAACATTGGTGTGGACGATGAAACTCCGCAGGGATCGCGGCAGGTATATTGGTCATGTCATTTCCATAGGCACGGTCATAACCGCCTTCGAAAGCTTTTCTAGGCAACTTTGACTTCATATATGCAGTTCCCGAGGCATGGTTATACTTGGGTTTACCGTTCGTAGGTAGGTTGACGTTCTTTTGGCTTTGTCTGCCTGACTCGCTCGGACCGCTAGGTCTCGCTGTGGAAGGCGGAGCAAGTGTGAACTTTGTCAACCGAAGTGAGTCCCTCGTGCGTTACATAAGTCCATTCGACAATGATCGAGCAATACTAGTGGGGCTCGCGAAGGCCAAAGAAGTCTTGATTTTCAATAAGAAGATGACTGCCCAGGAACTGCTTGAAAGCGGCTTCGTGAAGTACTCAGTCTGCGCTGTGCAGGAGTCTAAAGTGATTTCTGATAACCGTTTTCCAGTAAAATCTTTCCCTCAAAGTCCACTGAAGTCTTCCATGCCGCTGTTCGGCGACATTTACATTCCGAGCTTGAAGGACTGGATCTAACGTCTGTATTGGCCGTCAAATATCTTATCAAAGCCGGCCTTGCGGAGAAGAACAACCCCGATGCCCTGAACCTCCGTGAGAGCTACGTACAAGCAGAGAGGTTCATCAGTGGCGTACCCTCTGCTCGTTTCGGGATGCTCGCACGAAAGGAAATCAGACATAAACTGTAGCCCTTGTCTACTTGTTCCAATGCAGTGATACCCATCGTATAGCTGTGGCCGTCTCCATGGCGGTGTCATCCACTTAAGCCACGCATGACCTCAGCTTGGAGTAACCATGCGAATCGTGCGATTGCTGTTGGACCCCAACGTTCGCCAGGTTGCGATCGTTTGTCTTGACTTCTGAGAATATCTGTGAGTAGCTTAGCCTCGAAGTCATCTCCGTTCACTCTGAGTAAGTCGAGAGAAGAGTATGAGGCCGCCGCAGAACTTTAGGTAGGGTGCCACTGCCCCTGAGCACACTTCCTGGAACTTGCCGAACTCTTAGCTCAACGCCATTGATCATTGACTAGTTTCGAGTTGGGACATCCCCGCCGGTATATGAGCATTGATGGATACCACGGATGCACCTTATTGTGTTCATGACTCGGTTGATGCAAGTACTCTTCCAGACAAAAAGTATGGCCCGTTGCCGTGGCAAGTGGGGCCCTCGAAGCGCTTCGAGCTGGCGCCGGGTGCTTTACAGCTTTTGGCATCGACGGAATCCGTCACTAACGGTTCCTGGATCGAATGACAGGGCTGGCTCTCCAAATTGGTGTCTCCGATGATTACGTATATCTTGTCATCATGAACGAGATTAGATTACCACATCGTATGTACAAGTTTGCCACATTCGCTCTTCCGAAGTATTTAAGATGTCTTTTTTGCTACTAGGCATGTACACATGTCATCATGTCTGGTTGCTCCGTGGTATTATTTAGTTCGGCTGCCGCACTGATTGACAGAAGGCATAGACATGGGTGGAGGAAGTGTGGGGATGTTGATCAATGCGTAGACGTGAGAAAGCACGTCGAGCCGATATGACTCTATAATTAGTCGTGGTAGAGGTACAGATGGCGGTGGAACTACGAATGCGGTCGTAAGCGTGAACGTATTGCGAGAGAAGTTGATACAGTGCGGTGAAACGGTGAGAACGCGAAGTTACAGAAAAGTTGCGATGCCGAGAGGCGTACATGTACTCGTGTGCGACGTCGTCACGTTATACGGTGGGACAGTGTGGCATCGACTCAGATTCTGATACCCGCACTTGAAATCGTTCTCTCAGATGCTGGTTGGGAGGCCAGCTTGGGTGCGTGCAGTGCAAGAAGGACTTCGGTGTTGTCGTCCTTGCTCAGGACATTCCGGATCGACTTTTCAGCTAGCCCGCATATCTGCATCCAAGTCAGTGCGGCCGTAGCTGTGCAGTGAGAACGACGTACTCTGCTATATCCGCCTGGTTGCAATGTCTGACGGGAGACTGATATGGCGTTGTGGATGCTATCGTAAGCATATCTGCGTCTGAGGAGTCATGAGTCATCTTTGTTGGGGTGGGGATGACGCGGTGGGGCAACGCACAAAACACTTTGCAGTTCGCTGCGGGTTCGAGGAACAATGAGAAGGTCCGAGTCCGAGAGGTAGCGGTTGAAGGCCTGGTAGGAAGCGCAGCCTGCGACAAGCGTTTCGTTGAATGAGGGGTGGTCTTGGTCCCAAGTGAACCAGTTTTCACTAAAAGGGCCATTAGTGTGAGATACGGTCAACAAGACTGAGCGGCGTACGTCAAGTGAGAGTGGGCCATCGCTTCAGAGGTGTTTGGAGCGAGGAATCTGTCCATGGTGTGGAGCTGGGGTGGGTGCAGAGGCAGAGAGACACAGATGGCGGTGGGTTGATAAAATAGTAGTTTGGGCCGATGACTCCTTTGGCCATCAAACGTGATATTGACTTCCATTTATGGTAACTGACCACTCGCTTCGCACGTGCGACATCCAAATGCGGTTCCGTGTTCGTCGCGCTAATGTCCTTTGATTATGTGATGCTGTGTCCGGCCAAGACGCCTTGCTGTGCTGATTAGGAAACTTGGCGTCACCGCTCACTTCACAGGAGTCCGATTAGTGGAATCTGTTCCACCAACAATGACATCGTCCACCATAGCTAGATCTCGCAACGT
This sequence comes from Pisolithus thermaeus, assembly GCA_024663475.1. Classification (NCBI taxonomy): domain Eukaryota; kingdom Fungi; phylum Basidiomycota; class Agaricomycetes; order Boletales; family Pisolithaceae; genus Pisolithus; species Pisolithus thermaeus. Next base: position 619,892 of record JANFAF010000008.1, read on the forward strand.
CATCAAGAAAGTTTTGGCCGTCGAAACCGCAGAGGTGTGCTGTATTGTCTCGGCGGAGTACCCTAATCCACAGCATGTTCACCTGTTAGGGTGTGGGTGCGCGCGTTCGGCGCTCTATTGGATCCATAAATCTGCGGAACCTTACCCCCTTCTTGATGCTCGATCACTTCCACGTTTCAGAAGGTGCTGTGGGTGGCCGCATCTCCTTTATTTTCGTCGTTCAAATCCTTTTTAGGGTTTCCCTGATCATCCCCATCGCGGTCAGGCGACCGTCACATACATGCTCGAAGGGTAAGCTTGCGGCCCATACATTCCCGCCGACAACCTTACATCCTCACCAAGGTCGAGCCGCCATGAGGACTCGGCTGGCCATGCTGGTACGATCGAGACCGGTGGTGTCCAGTGGATGTGCGCTGTATGTTTTCTTCACTCCTCGATTCACCCTTCACATCCAACTTTCAAACGTGCATCCACCTTTCCCTGTAGGGTAAGGGCATTATACATGCAGAGATGCCCGTTCATGCACCCGGCGCTCCGGACCCAAGAGGTCTCCAACTTTGGGTGGACTTGCCCAAACAGGTGGTCATCTTACGCACCTTGCAACCCTTTGCCATGCACACTGATGATATTCACTGTATGCATGTATCGCTTACATAGTACAAGATGGTCGTAAGTGGCTCCGATTTGTCATTACGACGTGGTGCGTAGTGATATCGCCACGGCATCCCAGGAACCATCGTACCAGGAACTTGGTCCAAATGCGTATGTCTTCGGTCATTTGTCAGACGCGTGTGCGCTAGTGAAACTGATACAATGAAAACGACAGTATCCCTACAGCCTACCCAGGCGGGCCTGGTGGTCCAATTAAGGTCAAGGTCATCAGCGGCAAGAGTCACGGAATTGAATCACCTGTTCGACCTCTTGGTGGTTGCTGGTTTCTCCACGTCACGATGGAGAGATCGGGGGCATCGATGTTCCAAGACATTCGTAAGTCTTCTAGCGCCACTCTATTCAAATGGTCAACATCGGATGGCCGCAGCGCTGGGGTGGACTGCGTTCGTGTACAGTACGTACTTCCTGTGGACCCCTCCATCGGATCTTTCGACTAGTCTTTTCTAGTATGGAAAGGCGCTATCAAAATTGGAAACATCGGCCCAGTTCACGACAGCTTCCACACACTTGTCTTATCTAATGCAGACGGGGAAACGGGTGTACACCTTACTGCGGCAGAGGATGACACACAATTCGTTCTGGTAATGCATTGTTGTTGGTCAGCCGGACTTCTCGCTAACGTTTAACACCATCCTGTAAAGATTGCAGGAGAACCCCTCAATCAGACCGTCTTCCAATACGGACCCTTTGTAATGACAAACAGGGAAGAAGTGCAACAGACTTTGTTGGACTGTGGGTGACTGCGCCGTGTTTGGTGCCTTTGGTTAAACCCACAACCCAGACCAATTCGGGAGAAACGGTTTTGAGAAAGCTAATACATGGAAGAGCAAGATCGGAAACTAGCTCAGTTTCATATAAAGCGAGGCGTGTCTCGTATTTCCCGAAGTAGGGTCGCTTGTAGGATGATGCGTGAGGTGCAGTTCTTGCACAGCTATGGTTGTTTGAATTACTGTATGACAGTAAGTGTGTATAGGAGGATCTAGCAAGCACAGAATTGTCACACTTTCAAGAGGTCCCGCACACATCGGGACTAAATCACATTCCAATGTCAGACTCATTCTCCGTCACTGCCTCCCACATGCTTCAGAGTCTCCCAGATGTTCTCGTCCTCTTCTTCGTCCGCCTCCGTCTCTTGTCGCTGGTCCCATATGACCACTGTTGGAACCGTCGTCACATATACTTTTTCTAGTGTAGTGCTTCTCTCCTCCGCTCGCTTTCCGGCCACCGGCGGGGGCGGGAACGTGCTGTGGATTCGGGTATAGCGGTCCAAGGCTACAGACGCAAGGAACGATGGAGAGGGCGAAAGAGATGTCACTGTACCCGATATACCTGTAAAGTATTCATCTATATGGAAGGGTTCGACGTAACGATTTGGCCTACCCTTGTAACTGTAAAGAATGCCACCATTGCGCAGGTCGAGGGCAAACAGGTTCGATCCTTGGTCAGACACGAAGGCTTCACTAAAACGTAGGTAACGTAAATACACATTCTCGAGATCGGCTGTCGGGTCCTTACTGCTCAGAAAAGCCCTTTTCGATAGTACGCAGGCCACCGATCTTGCCAACGCTCTTAAAGTCGCTCACAGGTCGACGTCCTGCACGCGTGTCATATCGGCGCACGTCACCGAATCGAGTGCCTGCCAATAGGTGCTGCTGACCGCCAGAGCCAGATGGGGAAATATAGGTCAGGCAAGTATTGTGTACTGGTTGACGGAGTCCGAGGAAATCATTCGGGACGTTTTTGGCACGCCAGACCTCTCCGGGAAAGAGGGCGTCGTTGGCTCTTTTGCGCTTTTTGGTATTGTTGATGTGTATAGAGGATGTATCCTCTGAAGAAGATGAGGATTGAAATGCTCGCTCGGTATTCCATACTGATAGATCTACTTCGTCCCCGCCGTACGCGAACGTCTCCTTGTTACACCCCAATCTCCAATCGGCGAGTCTGGATGGGAGAGCAGCAAGTTTGTGCGTCGGTGATTCACTCTCTTCGCCCAAAGTCGAGAGCCTTAAAGCTCCGTTCGACGTACAAGAAAATACAGTGCTGAGTGCCAAAACGTCAATGTGATTTTTCAGAGGTTATAAATGGTGGTTTGACTGTCTGCGAAAACACTCACTTTTGTGACATTGCAAGACCGATAAACGCCTGTTGTGTTTTTATCCTAGTTTCCTTCCACTGGTGCAAGTGTTGTAGTTGGTCGTCGCCAGTCAACGACGACAGGCAAAGCGATCCATCAGCGCGGGCCGAGGCTAACATCTAACCTTGGTTTGAGTGCGCGTCTCTCATGCTTCCTCCTTCACATTGCGAGGGCGAAAAACAAAGAAGGGGAGAGAGTCCTACGTACCAGTGTGTCATCGTCTCTGCTGCTTATAGCTAATCTCTGAATGCCCCGCGTTCGACCACTTCCCGTACCGTCGTAGAGGGTTTTTAGCTGACTCTTAGAGTCGGAGCGCGCCTTTGCATCGTATGTGACAGACTTGATACTGCCCAGCTCGTCGCCAACAAGAAATCGAGGCATGCGAGCGTTTTTACCAACGTTTTGCGAATATTGCTGACGGTGGCTGTGCATGTGGGGTGAGCACATATATGTATGCGGAACGGCAGCCGTGTGATGTATAATGACTACTACCATGGATGTTCCTCTGAAAGAGCTCGCGAAGCTGAGAGCCGTCACTGAAGGGACATCGAAGGGAAGGAATCCGTCGATCGAAGGCTCACTGGACTCGCTTCTGCAGACTCTCCACCAAGTAAAGAACAAGATAGAGACAGAGTCCCGGAACAAAGACACGTTGGTATTGCTTGCACAAACTATCGAAGCCAAGAAGAAAGAAATCGACGAGAAGCAGAAGGAAATATACAATGCGATCGTCCGGCTGGGTAAGGCTTTGGATAAGGTGCGGGCTGCGTGTGCTGTCTATAATGCGTCAGCTTACACCGCGGGCAGACATTCGCCCAGCCACTACCATCATACGATCCGCTGTTTATGTCGGACGATGCAAAAGCGTCGCTTGATGCTATCGTCGCAGTGCATTTCCTGCGGACGGGCCAGTTCTCCGCCGCCGAGATGTTTATTCAGGTAATATCTGCGTGCGAGCTCCCTCATGCACATCTGGTCTTCTCACCTACTCCTCGCTCAGGAGTCTGGCGTTACAATTGACACAGAAATCCGCGGTAAATTCGAGGAGCTCCATCGCATCCTAACTGCTTTGCGAATGCACGACATCGACCCCGCGTTGGAGTAAGCATGGTGGTCAAAACAATACTTTCCGTTTCTGACACGTTATCCAAAGGTGGTGTTCAAAGAATCGCCAATTTTTGCAGTCGAAGTCGTCACCACTGGAATTCTACCTCCACCGTTCACGATACATCCGCCTTCTTCTCGCTTGCAAGGCTCCGGATTATCAACCCGCAATCTCCTATGCCAATACCATTCTCCGTAACTTTTATGCCGAACACCCTGCTGAGCTTGGACGTCTCATGACATGCTTCACGTATCTCTCTAAGTTAGACAGCTCGCCCTATGCAGATCTCGCATCACCGACGGTACATACTGACCTTGAGTCTCTTTTCGCTACGGAGTATTGTGCAAGCCTCGGTATGAGCCGCCAAGCACCACTAAAAGTAGTTGGTGACATTGGTGCTGGGGGTGCGTTGGCGAGGATTGAGAAGGCCCGGGCAGTAATGAAAGAAAAGAAGAGCGAGTGGAGCCAGAGTGACGAGTTGCCGGTAAATGTCCTCGTATTTTGTCCCAGATTCTCTTGACTGACTTGTCCTACTTAGATCGAGATTACCCTGGCACCGGAGAATCGTTACCATTCCATATTTGCATGTCCTGTATCGAAGGAACAGTCCACGGAACAGAATCCGCCCATGATGATGATGTGTGGGCATGTCATCACCAAGGATAGCTTGCATAAGCTCAGCAAGGTCAACGGGTTCGTGCCCGAATTTTTCCTTGCCATGTGTTGAGGCTGATATCCTTCCAGCCGCGTCAAGTGTCCCTACTGTCCTGCGGAGTCCGTGCAGACCAGTGCTTTGCGCATATACTTCTAGGATCCTTGTCACTCGTTCCGTTCTGCATATACTTTTGTAAATTATAGCATTTATCTGTACTCCATAACATTCGGTAGCATGTCATTCAGCCGATGATTTTATAGTCGAGGGTCTACCCAACGGGCCTGGCTAGCGATGAGACGGGCATTATTTACGGCAAGAACTCGACTGCGTACCATCATCGTCACAGATTCCTCGCCGTTCTCGTCCATTGTCCTGACGATCGTACGTTCATCCGCGCTGGGTGTGTTGAAATGCCGACAAAGCTGTTGAAGTCTACCGACCTCGATCCCGTACCGTGTCGCGAGTGATTCTAGCTCTGTGGTGGTCGTCACGGACTTGCGGGTGTCGAGTAAGCTGCTCAGGGAAGAGGCCAGCAGACGGTCATGCACCACACGCATATTTGTCGCCTCTACCTCAGACTGCATCCGGGAACGATACATGGCTTGGGCGTGGTCAGCCTGGCCTCCCGACGGAAGGTGAAATAACATTAGGCATTGGGTGGGCTGTTCACTATGGAAGTAGTACGTACAGGTTGGACAGACTGCATGTGATGATCGACACGTACAGGTCCAAGCCTGTTCAGCTTGGACATGAACTGTGGGTCTCTCCCGTCGACCTCGATGGCTGGGTACATTTGTCCCGGTCAGCGGTTTACCAAGTGACGATAGCTCATTAAAAATGCCAATGCTTGCCTGGACTTTTGCTGTCGCTGGCCAGTGGGGGTTTTGGTTCGTGCCGCGAGGCTGCTGCACCAGGGTCAGGAGGTGTTCGACTTCCAGCCCATGCGGGCTTTTCTTTGGGTAGTCTGCGGACCACCTTGGATGTTGTTCCACCCATGATGGGTTTGACTGTCAACGCGTATTCGGTAACCGTCAATTGTATGCCACATCCGTCACACACTTCAAAAACTGAGGGAGCCAATTTGTTTCGTCTATAGTGTATGGCTATGTGTTTTACAGCCTCCGTTGCTTAGTTATACACAATTCGCTAGAAGGACGGGGGTAGAATGAATAGGAAAAAAAAATTGGAGAAATAGAAAACACTCCAACACAAGCCAACCATATGTGAATTCTGCACAGATCACCGGACAAAAATGAACAGAGATGAAAAGGAATGTAATTTGCACGAGTGCTGATGCGAGGATGGTATCAGAAAGGAGCGGATATGAGCGTCTGTGTTAAGAACCTGCACCATAGCATGATAGGGACGGCGCAATACATACAAAGACAGGACATTTGATGGCAGTGTCGTGGTCATGGTCGTTAGCTAGATCAATTTAACTGAAGGCACCCATGTTCGTCGACGGCGTTTGCTGGTATACCTGATACATGGTGTACGGCTGGTAGTGCGGGGGAACACCCTGGGGGTTGTATGGAGCCTGTCCCATTCCAAGAGGGGTCCCAGCTTGCGGGAGGTTGGGAGGCTGAGTGTTGTACGATATAGGGGTACTCGACGCTATCGATCCACCGTGGTTGCGGCGCATCGCTGAACGGGGACCATTGACATCGGGAGATCGCAGGGCGAATGGGTTGAAAGCGTCCGTGGAGGGCGAAAATGCTGATGGCGGGTTGGATGGTCGGTTGCGCATTTGAGCGGTGCTTGGACCATATCCAGGATCAATCTGCAGCTGAGGAGGTCCAGAATGCGGGTTCTGACCACCCATTTGCAGTGCAGCCATCATCGAAGCAAGACCTTGGTCGTTGTTCGGATAGCCAGAAGGAAGGCCAGGTAAAACCTGTGCATGCTGAGAGGGTAGCTTCTTCCCAGGCGGTCCATTGGCGGTATACGTGGGCTGATAGCTGGGAATTGGGAGACCAACTTCTTCAATCAGACGACGATACGCTTGCGTAGCGATGACCTTGAGCTCGATCAGGACACGTTTCGTGGCATCAATGTACTTGGGTTTCTCCTCTGGGTCAAGGAACGGGCTCGTCAAAATCTTGTGGACAACGGCGACTCCATTGACTTGATCCCCCAACACATCCGTAAGTACGTGGTCTCCCGGAGACGAAAATAACGCCTGTACAATCTGTCGCGAAGCCTCCGGTTCTATCTTCTGGTTCACGATCCTGAGGACTGTGAGGGAGGCCAACTTGTGCGTGCACAGGTGTGAGAGGTGAGGTGTGAAGCGGGGTGCGAGAAGGTTGTATCTTGAAGGGAAAGAAGAGGTATCCAAAAGCCAAGTGAGTAGCAACGCGCCATTCGGGTTGGTAGCTAAAGGTATCGAGTTGAGAATGACAGCAGTAGCAATGCGTCGCTGTTGACTGATGGTGATGTGAGGGCTTTCCAAGCAAGCCCTCATACTCCGAGCCCCGAAACGCCCTTGCGCAATTTCCCACATACGATCGACCATCGCATCAAAGATGAAGTCGTTAGCAGGCATACCAAAACGCAGGCAGCACCTAGCAGATGTGTCAGTATATAAAAAAGGGATACCCATCACGGTACATACTGTACGACATAGTTGCCAAATTGATCGAGAAGAAGGGGTGGTGCGTAAGGCCGCAAATTTTGGACGACCAGTGCTACTTCTTCGGGTGCCTGCACACATTCAATTATCTTCTGCGCGGCCCACGTCCCATTCTTGTGTATTCCGATCATCGCGAGATGAGGGGTGATCCTTTCTAACATAGCAAACCTCGGGGTAGAAGAACATTTCTCGAAGAGCTTTTGCACGACCTTCGAAGGGTTCCCATGAGCCTTCGCGGCTTTCTCGAAAGAGTAGAAACACACCGTATTACCCAACCAGTCAGACGCCAAGTCAACTATCTCTCCATCCAAGAAGTCACCGACAACTTGATCGATCTCTTCCACTGACATCGTACTGGAGTCCAATCTCTTACGAAGTTCCCGTAGTTTGGACGCATCCCAGCGTCTGCTGTTCTGCCTCTCGGAAACGAGGGGAATGGTCGTGTAATACATTGTAGGGGGGCGGAATTCTGGAAGAAACGGTGATTACCCACCAACGCCTCCAATCCTGGTTAGCATACCTGAAAGTGACTGAATATCAGCCTCAGCATCCGCGCACCCCTTCGTAAGCTCCCTCATAATCATCTGCTGTTCTGTCACTGAGGGCGACCATCCGGCTGGTTTAGAAAGTCCATCAGAAACATAGGCCAGGTTGTGCATGCCCGATCCAATCATGCTAAGGAGGAGATTCGAACGGTAATTCTCTACCTGTCCACCAAGCACCTGTTGATCAGCGGGAATTGTGGATGCACCTTTGACGCTGCGCAGTGCGTGGATAGTTGCACCGACGCTTAGGTCACCAATACCTTGGACTGCCACACTTGGACTCTCGTCCTGCGTGCCATTTCCTTCTTGACTATTCTTGACAGGGACCTTCGCAAAGCCAATGCGGATCGCCCCAACGTCGCTTCCGAGAACGTCACGACCATTTAACGCTTTCCTGGCCCTCACGGCGTCGTCCAACCGCTCAAAATTGACTAGACAGAGCTCAGCACATATAGATAGTGATGATGATATTCACTCACTGAACCCGCAGTTTTTATGAGTCAAGACTCTGGCAGACTCGATCGGACCGTAAGGACTGAAAACACTCAGAATTGTCGCAGGAGTTGTAGTGCTCGGAATCGACCCAATCCACAGTGCGCGAGTCGGCGTAGACTGCAGCTGAGCGTCCAGTCCACTCATCCCTGGACTGCTGCTCTTGCCAATGTTGTTAGGCGAGGTCGCCCCAGAACTGGTTACGGTAGTCCCTTTGGCAGGAGCAACTGGTGCACTATCTGCCTTTCCAAATCCAATACGAACGGTTTGACCGTTCGGCATACCGATGTTGCCCCCGAGCCTATTCAGGACGTCGTCCTTGGCACGGATGGCATCTGCCTGATCAACGAAATTGACAAAACCACACTCCTACAAGGAAGTCCTGAGGGTATGATCACGTCCAACCATAAACCACAAACCTTCTCAGGCAATAACCGCAAGCTCTCGATGGCACCGTAGGGAGCGAAAACATGGATAAGTTGTTCGCTCGTGACCGAACTATCCAGATTGCCAATCCATAAGGATCTAGTTGGGGTTTGGATCTGCGAATTATTGCTCGCTTCGGCTTTTGGAGAAACGGATCGGCCCTGCGAATTAGGAGCAACCAAATACGCAGCCGCACGGTTGCTGAGCTCGTTAGTCGGAAAGTGAACATTAGAAGCAGGCGTAGCCCGAGAACCGAGCTTGGCATCAGACTTGAGAATGCCAGCAGGATTTGTGATCGTACTAAGTCCACTCGACGTGGCACCCATGTCACCAAAGTACGCAGGCTGAATTTCGTTTGTTGCACGACGCTGAAGAGAACGGACGGGATCATCAAGAGTACCGACAGATATGGCCCGTGGTCTGACGTTGAGCCCGCTGGACGGGGAGAGGTGGTCAGACTGTTTGAACCCTTTGGCAACGTAGGAGCTGTGGAAAAGATTGGGATCGGGAGCAGGACTATCATAAGACCCCAGCCGTTGACGCTCATATAATTGCTGGGCCTCCATACTTTCCAGGTATGCCTCCTCTTCATCGGCGCTGGGAGTCGATAATAGAGATGGTGCAACAGAAGAGCGAGTGCGGTACGGGTTGGAAACCGTGCTCGCCCGGAGGCGGGAGTGGCTCGTCAGGTTGCCAGCGATCGCAGCTTGCGTCTGGGTACGCAACTCGGACAAAGATGCGGGTGGTTGTTGTTGACGGTGACTGTCATCCAAACCGAGGTAATCCAGCGTATGGACATCGAAGTCCTCGACCGAGTCCGCGGATGTCACAGACCGAAGTTCATCCAGAACAGGAAATGAAGAGCCAGACCCGTTCGCAGACGATAACCAAGACGACGAGAATATAGAAGGGCCGAATGCGTTGGAAAGGCCAGCTGATGGCAAATTCAACGAGCCAGACCGAAGCCGGCTGATACGCTCAGAGGTACCAACAGGAGTACCAGTAGCAGCCGCTGGGACGACGCAGGTGGCCGCATGACGAAGTCCGGGGCGGGGAGGAGCGACAACACTTGGAGGGGTATTAGCGCTCTGCCGCTGCTGTAGTTGTTCCGCAAACGATTCCGTGGACGGATTCGTACTGCTTAACGTATTTGAGGCGGCGGCGAATCGCTGAGCGGCGAGGTGAACGTCGGAAGGCAGAGTGCCAGCTCTGGCTCTCCTGAATCCAGGTGGAAAATTGGATGGGGAAATGGCAGTAGCATCCCCAGGGGAATTCACGACTGAGGTGATATCGTTGGGTGGAGAGCCAGAGGGAGCAAGAGCGCGCAGCGCAGGGGGTCTATATCTCCCTAAGCGCTCCTCCGCTTGGATTTCTCGGGCTCTTTCGATGTGAAAGTAAATAGGAGAGGCCACAACACTGTCACAAACGCCTACCTCTTTGCAAAGGCAGCAGATGGTGCTGGAGGAGGTGTTTTACCCGAAGGAACTCTCGAATAGGAGCCATTGGTGTCGGAAGCAGATAAAGACATTATAGGGCTAATTTTCGTGTCGAATTAGAGATTACCGTTCGGTGAGCTGGAGTGATTAACGGATGGCGAGCCCGTCTTTTGCGTGCAGTTGACCAGAAATAAGAGATGACCGGGGTGAAACTACCAGGCGTTTTTTTGATATAAAAAAAACTTGAGGCCAAGTCGGTTGTTTCGTTTGCGCGGCGGTTGACAGAAGTAAATTAGCTTGTGTTGGGCGAAGAAAAAGAAAGGGAAGAAGGGCAAGAATAAGCAAGAATATGTGATGGACGTCGTCCACCAAACACTGGTACTTCGGGGTGGCCTGGTGTACCCGAACCAGCGCAAAATAACGGAGGACTTAGTAGTAAAGATGTTAGAGAACTTGTGTGGTGGACAGAACTCCAGAGCATTCGCCGAAGAAGCTCCCCAAATTCACACTCCGACGCGACTTGGTACTGCCATACAGCAAAAATTAATTCTCGATGAGTGGAGAGTACGTCAAGAAAAAGAATAACAGCAAGTTATAGGTCTCAAGGCAAACGAACAGAAGGAGCGGAACGGCAAAGCGTATGCAAAGCGCAGCACAAGAGAACCATAGGCGTACTATCATACTTCGGTGTTGGTATACGAAAAATTCGAAAGCCAATAATCAATACGTCTTCTAGCCCCAGCGTCGATGAAGAAAACGAAGTGGATGAAAATATGTCCAAGTGCGGACCGTAGAGTAAAATGCCAAGCTATACGAAAAGTGGAGCGGTCAAGAGTGCGAAGGATCTCTTGTCCTCAGTGAAGCACATGAACGTGCGGCAGCGGCATCAGCAACCCTCCTCGATCGTCGCAAGGGTTTCTCCTCCTTACCGTAACTCTCAGTTGAACCCTTCGCACCAGCCTCTTCAATATCCTTCCCATCTTCCCAATCAGGACAGCCGCAAAGTGCGTGGAACATCTCTTGCTCGGATTGACTGAGTGGCATCTCCCGGGTTTCGTCTTCGACAGGAGCCTCGGGGCGTAGAGCAGCCAAGGCCACGTCAAAGGAGGGCGGAATCCTCACTAAGGGCTCTTCAAGAACCACGTCGAGGGGTGCTTCCCAAGTAACCTCTTTGTCGATCCGTGTTTGCTCACGTTCAAGCACGGGTGCCGAAGATAAGGAGTTATTCGGCGCAGACGACTTGAAAAGCGGCCCAAACTGATTAAGCATCCGTTCAGGTGTACTGTTCTTGTGAAAGTCCTGCAATGCACTAGGAAACTGCATCACGAGTTCGTCGGACAAGAAAATGTCCTTCACGACGTCTGGGAGCCCCTGCGCATACGTCCGAGCAACGCCAAGTGGTACCCAGAGCCCACTGACCGAAGATAATCTATGAAAGACACTGACGCAACCGAGAGGCAGGGGAGATGGAACTGACAAAGAAAGATGAGACAAAATCACAGAAAGGTTCACAAAGTCGGTGTCAATGCGTCTCAGCAGTGCTGTCGAACCGAGGGTAGTTTGATAAACAGATATACCTACTCAACATTACGTTAGTCAAGTCCACTCTATTCGACTTTAGAACACGCTCACCTTCTACTTGCGTTGCAATAATGCCAGGCGTACAAGGCTGACAGGTGTGCACTACTACAGCATCAGATGCCATAACGCGAGACGAAGGTGGCACAGGGCGGGCATCAGTTATGGCAGTACTCTGAGGCCCAGCCTCCGTGCTTCTCACTATCTGATTCTCCCGTTCCGCTGAGGTACTGGCTGTCCGTCTGGAGGAAAACTTCGAGTGCAACCGCGCTGATCGAGAACACGTGCCGTTCGACCCTTTTCCAAAGTCGGCCCATCCCTCCTCAAATTCATCCGGGTGAACACTATCAGGTCCGAGTAATTCCGTGTCCTGCCAAGCCAGAGAGCCGTCTGCGCATGAAACGCGAGCTACCGAACAAGAAGTAAAACCCGAAGAGTACGGGGGAGATAACGATGGCGACGGCAGCATTGGCCACTGGGACGAAGAGTCTGTGTCAACATCGGAAACCGGCGACACCGACGAGTGGAAAGAGGAAGACGACGCAGTGAGTGAAGAGCACGGTGATACAGGAAAACCGGGCCCAGGAGAGTAAGACGCGCCAAGCAACGAAAAGGGAGCAGACAGATTCCGTGATTCTCCTATGTCCACTTTGATGTCAGTGCTGCACATATCTTCGTGAAGATGCGCAGCGCCGGACCAACTGCTTTCAAACTCCCACTCCCAAAACTCAAACTCATCGGTCTTTACATCGTCTGGTGGCAGTCTGACTGTTGCAGACGAGACAGTAGATGGATTAGGTGGCGTACAATCGACATCCTCCCACAGGTCCAGCATGACACGGACGTCCTGAGGTTCCTGTTTGATTCCCCCAATGGACTCGGATTCAACGCCATCAATAGATTCGAGAGGGATTGTTGGGGAGGCGACAGATATGGACGAAGAATCCCAGTCGAAGTCGGTTTCGGCATCAAAGCTTAAATCGAGTTCACCGCGATCGGAGTCTGGGGGTGGTGAGGCGCTGCATGGGACTGACGGCGAACGCCTGGCATTGGCACTAGGAAAGCATGTGCGTACGGAGTCGTCGCACATCGGAGTGTGACTGGGAATGATGATGGATCGACGAGGGTACGGCGGAAGGCTCCACGGGGTGTCGGACGACAACTGCATATTGATATCTTCGTCGGATTCTTCCGAAGACGAGGACTCTGAAGACAAATCGATTACCTCGCTCGGTGGTGAGCCGGTGAGGACGGCAGACGACGGACGAAGACGGCGTGTCACCTTGACCTTTGGTGGTCGTTCCTCTTCCTCGACGTCGCTGTCACCGGAATCGGTGTCATACAAGGCGACACTCGGACTTGGACTACTCCCTTCCATACTTGACTTTTGGTTGCAATCCTCCGAAGGCTGACGGCAGCCCCTCCGTAATCTTTTTCTCTTCTCACCGCAGCGCACCTGGTCCCATCTCGACTTGTTTGGCGAGGCGAGTGCGTCTTCTGTCATGATGGACTGTCGTTTGCCTTCTTTTCCGTATTCGCCCAGGCGTATCCCGGCACGTGCAAACGGACAGGATACGCCTGCCGCCTTGGAAAGATACCAAACCATCGTTCCCCGCCTGAAGTTGGTAAGTCTTTCGTCTTGCGCATCATTCACGGGCTGTGCAGGCTTCCTCTCCACAACACCTTCTTTGGAATTCGACTTGTTCACATTAGTCGCACCACCTACCCGGCTGTACAGTGCGGGGACAAGCTCATCGTCTGCGGGAGTGCCGGAAAGGACATGGCGCAGAAGTAAAGGGTGGTCCTGCTGAGCGTCACACCGCGAGAGGTGGTTTCGGATGTAAGTCGTGATAGCTTGGGATGCAGCAGAAACGCTATATATAATGGAAGTGGGGCAACAGATTAGCGGCGCGAAGAAAAGATAAAATGGAACGTTCGGTGATGTGTGGTTTCATGGAGCGTTTAAACGTACTTTTGACACATTAGCCCGAACTTTAATGCCATTTCAGCCAGATCCTTGATGGTCATTGCGCGGTTGTCCTGTGAACGGCGAACAGCCGGGTCGGATCACGAAAGGGCGCGAATAAGGTGAATAAGCGCTAGACAGAGTAGAGGGGGACATACCACAGAGAGAAAGGAGCGGCCAATGGCATGAAAAACTTTGTTTGAGGCGTCTTCTGGATGAAGCACCACGTTAGGCAAGGGGAAAGTAGGGAGAGGATCCTCGTGTTGCTTCTGCGCTGGAGAGGTGGGCACTGGTCTGAGCCTGCGTGGTGGTGGGATTGGAGGCGAGGAATGGCGAAGTCGTGCGCTTGGTCTCAGAACCGAGTTCTTGCGTATCCTCGTGCCATAGGGATGCTTGGCAGAAGAGAGATGACCATGATTGTGGTGAGGTGCGATAGGCCATGGCGAAGGGTGGGGTATGTGGGCGTGCATTGATATAGAGCAAGTCAACGGGTCATTAGAGAGTAGAATGGACGAAGAGTTGAGAAGACTCAACCAGCGAAGTGCCAGTAGGAAGCGAAGGGTCGCATATGACTTGACTGCGTGCGCTTCATCAAAAATTCAAAATTTCGTTGCTGCGTTACTCGATCACGTAATCCGATCACCCTTATCGCTTCCCATGCGGGGGGTTCCCTTATCTACGTGTCGTACTGTCACTAGGAGGCAACTTGTTGCTGCTTGCTGTCTAGGAAGAAGTTCCGGCACTGGCTTGTCTCGACAGCGCAGCGGTCGCAGCAGCCTCTCAGGTGTGACTCGTGAATATTTCCTCATTTCAACTCCGCATCGAGTCACGACGCTCCCTGCGAGTTCCGTCAATCCGCATTCGGCGCTGCCCCACTGCCAGCCGGCACCGCTTCTCCTTCAAACTTGTTCCAAGTACATTCCCCGCTTCCAGCTAGCTGGCACTAAAACAGTTCGTTCGCAATGCTAAGCGCTTGACTTTCTCCATCGAAATGCATTACTTTCGTGAGAGAACAAAAAGAAAATAAGTTTGGCGTTTTATCGCAGCCCGCAGTCCAACAGCGCGGGGATTCCATATTTGGCTGACGTCACCACCGTGTCCCCCCTGACAGACCTGCCCTCCGCGGTGTGTTCATGCCGGTCTCACACACGCTTATCGCACCATCTCGAGTTGTACAAGTCGCCGCTTGTTCCACCATCGTCGGTTTCGTAACTGCAGACCACTTATCTGCTTTTGGCCCTTCAACCATGGCTGCATTGCCTATTGTCTGCTCTCGCTCTTCCCCCAGGCAACCTAATTGTGCCTGCTTTAGGCAACTTCTATTGTGGAGATGCTTCCGGGTACTGTCGTCGGCTGGTTCTCAGAATCACCCTGTTTAGGAATAACCTGCGAATGCTCAATTAATGTCGCTCAAACCCCTGTCACAAGACCTCGTTCCTGTCAGTCTGCCTCCAACAAAAAATTTAGTGACGCAAGATTGTTATTACATAATACAATACAACAGTGGTAGGAGAGATTCAACACAGGAAATCTGCAACACACATTCACCTATTTTGCACTTCCCCTTCTCCTACTACTCGAGGAAGATACAGCTGGCCTTTTCAATGCACTGGCTCGCGCACTGGACCGTGAAGTCCCCTTTACATCATTCCAAAAGGTCCTACTTCAGGTGACTGAGAGACTGCTGGAGGAAAATGAACGGTTTACCTTCTTTGCAGCAACGCGCCTTGTCGACGGCTTCTTGGCCGGTTTTCGACTGGCTACACTGGTGGACGTCGTCCTTCCCCTCTTCGCCCTTGACGTGTACTTTTTCGTCGCGGTAGCTGTCTTCCTCGGGAGCGTAGTAGTGCTAGCCTTGGTAGAGGGAACCCGCTTGGGGGTTGGCTTCGCAGTCTGAAATTCATAGCACTATCCAAGAGAAGAAAGAAGACGAAGAATGCCACCTTACCTCTTCCTTCGGCCTCCCTGTCGTTCTTTCAGGTGCTAATTTCACTTTTCCAGACGGACCTGTCCAAAACATGGTTTGACTTGGTACTGGCTGAGCTGAGAAACGACCCACCTTTCGGGAGGACGAAGTCGCCCTTCTCTTTCCCCGCAGTAATAGCATGGTTAAGCTGGCTTGTTGTCGTGGCAGTCATCACTAGATGATAATTGAACTCGACGAACTGAAGGTCAATATATCAGTGAGAAACCCGCTGCACTGAGAAGTAGTACGGGCGCGCCTTTTTGAGGGTAGGCCGAGATACGCCGTTCTGCGCCCCGTCTGGTGTCGTGATGATGCATTCCTAAAATCAGGCAGTAGCAGTTGGGCATGGAAGATACCAAGGAAAGTAGAGTGCACTGAGAAACGAAGGATACTTACCGTTATCATCTCTGTCCACGAGGGATGCGGTGGTTGATGGGACCTTCCAGTCGTCTTCCTAGACGACCTAGACCTAGGCGATGCCCTGGTGGCTGACCGTGTGGCACGGACCATGACTATACAAGACGAGAGTCGATTGAAACGAAGGGAGTCAAGTCAGGGACCAAAGATTGCGTCAGGGGAGACTTGATAACATGTCTGGCTAACTCTGTCATGTGACCACGCACGGACGCTGCGCACAGGCCCGTCCAAGGACGCGGTTTACGATGGAACTGGGAGGCCAGTGGGAGCGCCGTGTGCGGAGGGTGAATAGTGAAGAGTTTTCCCGGTAGTCATTTATACTAGCCCGCAGCGCAAGTTTGACAGCAGCAAGTTTCACCAAGTTTCTTAGTTGAGACTTTTCAGGTAGCACGCGTGTCATTGCTGGTGCGGCGCAGAGCCGGCGATCGTTGGTACATACGCGCAACCAACTGTCGGGCACATTTGTACGGGACAAACCGCCGGCTTGATGGATGTTTGAAGTGTCAGTTTGGCGCCCACAGAACCGCCTTGTCTTCCGACGTAACGACAAAACACCGCCGCACCATAACGACTCCTTACAACCGTAGTCGTCGGTCGAACATGCCGCTCTCAGATTACATAGTGACAGACGACCTCACTATCGTCTTGGGTGTCATTGGGATATCCGTCTATCTGTTGCAAAATTTCTACAAGCCGCAGCCACTCGTACACCCCATCCTCCTCGGGCGCCAAAGTGACGTGGGTCGTGTGAGACATCCTACAGAGAGTCCAGTCTACAGGAACTATGGGACAGGACTTATGGGGAGGGTATGTCCGGTCTCTCGCCTTTACTGCGTCGTGACAGACCTGACACACATGATGTGTGGGCGCTTTGTTGTCGGCTTTTAGTTTCCTATCAAGCCCGACAAGGACGTCAATGTCGTGAATGACATGGTGCGCCCACAATTTGAGGCTCGCCGGACGCTTTGGTCCACCAAGGTAAGTTGTACATGTCACACTGTCGTTGGCCTGTCGCTAAATATACACTCCCTCCCTAGATCACGAATGCTCAGTTGAATGAGCGAGTGGACGCCTTTGGTGCTGGCATTTCTCGTATACTTCGGGAAGATTCCAATGTCTTACTTCTCCTGAATGACGGTATCGGTATGTTTTCCTATGAATCATCCGCTAATAAACGGATGTTTAGTGCTCCCTTCTTCGCCGGCATCCAGAGTTTCTCATTGCCGACCTCGCACTCGCGAAGCGCTCCATCGCTTCCATGACGCTATGCTCACCTAAGCTTCTCTCTCGTGTTCTGGAGACCCATCCGCCCACCGCTATTATCACTGACGCGGGATTTGTCCCTCTTCTGCTCGAACTGATCTACGACGCGCAGGAACACGATCATAAAATCATAGTCGTCGGGAAGTACGAAGGGAAACATCACCCAAAGACCGCAAAACAAGTGGAGATCATCCCATGGACGCAAGTAGAAACCGATGGTGCTAATATAACGGAATCGATCGCGGCAGGTGCCCAACGCAAGTCGTTCTTCTTTGTTCTCAGCGTCATACTGACGGCTTGCATTAGGTCCCAATGATCCGTATACGCTGGCCTTCTTCGAGGCACCCTCCGGGAAAATGCAAGCCGTGCGATTCACGCACGAGAACATGACTTCTGGTGTTGCAGCCATTCGAGCATTGTTCCCGCCTTCGATGGCACTGTCCGGCGTCGATACCATCGTGTCTAACCACTCGCTGAGCACGCCATACGGCCGTGCTATTGCATACAGCGCCTTGTACGAGAATGCAAGCTTTGCGACAATTGATTCGACCAGAATGTACGATGTTACTAGAGTTGGCGATACGAACGACGTGCAGCTTCAGAATGGGCAGCCACACAATCTTGCGGACGTGCTGTCTGCAAGGCGCCACCCCATTCCCTACCCGACGGTACTCTTCATCGGGCCTGATCACCTCGAGGACCTGTCATCTTCTATCCTAAAGCACGCACGGGAATCATGGTTGTATTCCTTCGCGTGGAGACACAAGCTAGCGGCATTCGCAGAAGGATTCCTTAGCAAAGACAGCCTCTGGGATCGCATGGTCTTTGACAATGCACGGGAGCGTGTCTTGGGTGGCATGGCAAACGCATTGAAAGTTGTCATTATTAGTGGAGGTGCGTAAACATGCACTAGGCGCGAAGTTCTAGTAACCAATATTTGTGCAACCAGGGCCAATTTCGAGCGAGGTCCTCACGCCAGCACGGATTGCATTGTCAATTCCAATGATCAACATGCACGTAAACCCTTGGGTAAGCGGACCTCTATTCGCGACACAGGCGTTCGATACGCAGGTGCTTCCTTCGGGACAGGAGCCTGCTCATGTTGGCGGACCGACCGTCAATGTGGAGGCAAAGCTGAAGGGCGTGAAAGACACGTATTTGGAGGAGGACGAAGATCCTGTCGGAGAAATAGTTGTGCGTGGTCCCACTGTTGGTGCGAGTGTAGGGGAGGGAGCCGAGAACGTTGCGTGGCAAGAGATAAGCGAGATCGGCCGCGCGATGACGAACGGGGCGTTCAAAGTGGTCGGAGTCTGCACTGCGTGAAGGATTTATAAAGGCTCTGAACTTGTATCTTCGCAAAAACCGTGTAACCGTGTTCCTTGTAAATGGAAACTGTTGGAAACGTGTTCCCCTTGATGATAAGAGAGTGTGGGATGCATGACGTCAGTGGAGAGGCAACGCAGAACCCACACGTCACTGCAGCAAACGATCGACCGACGTCATGTCTTGGAAGGGTAGCCAAATCTCGACGACATAAAGACTCCCCGGGTCGTTCCAAGTGTGCCTCAGTTACCCAGATACTCTTCTTCACTGCATCATACCCACCATGGTAGGTAGATACACTGCAAATCATGGCCATATCACTCACTTCATACAGGGAGCGATATTTTCAGCTATCGGATCTGGCATCAATGCTATAATCTCTGCCATAGCAAATGTCTTCATGGCCATCGTTGGGGCAGTCACAACGGTTAGTGTCAATTCACGTTGGACACGTGGGCCAGACACGCTGATTCCCCATTGTGTTATACAGGTCATTGTGACGATTTTCGACGTCATTGTAGATATACTCTGCTGCCGATGCTTCGGTTCACGCGCATCAAACTCACGCTACCGTCGACGGAGAGGCGTTTACTGAGCGTTGCAACCCTGAGAGAGCGCGGCTGTGGAGAATAGAATAATAAGCACCTGAGGAACGGGGAACATAATAGTCGCCTTCAAGGAAGGTGGCGGGTTTCGGCGGAAGTTTCGCCACTGATTTGAAGCGGGTGTAGGTAGTCGTGGGACTGGTAGTACATATGTTACAAGCAATGAGGACGTTCCCGTCACACGAGAAAGAGGTTGATCACCTAATCTGCATTGTAAGTCCCGGGCCTAAGTGAAGTAACCGCGTGGGCAGCAGCATTCTGCGGTCGGAGAGGGGGTGACAGAAAGGAGGGGCGCAGCAGATTTCCGTAGGAAAGGTAAATGCGTTAGTTTCGAACTTAGTCTGCGATCGCGACTGACCACACGGATCCTAGGAAACTCGACATCCCACGTCACCCGATGGGGCGGCGGCCAGCAGACCGCGCGGCATTTACTAACCACTGCAGTGAGCCATTTTCGGACCAGTTTTGCGGTGCGAGACTATCATTAATATCGCCAAACTTTTTGTCGCCATGAGGCAATTCCAATCAGAAGCAGTGTGACTCGGAGTCAGCTATACTCGCCATGGTAGTCTAGTTTTTTCCCAATCAGAACATGGGGCAGTGGTGAAGTAATGATGTGTACGTTGAACGAGTCTCCGTGGGCTGATTCGTATACTTATAGGTACATTACCGTCAGAGCGTCGGAAGCACTACTGTAACGGCGATGCGAAGTTGGTTGACATTGCACTTGGCATAACGTTTTCGAAGTCTGATGCTATGTAAGTACAGTTCGAGGATTTGTCCACGAACGAGGACCTCAACGTCATAGCAACATCTACTATGACTTGAACACGCCGGCGCGCCGCAATGCAAACACTGGCCACCACCGACAGGAGGTTTTACTTACCAACTGCCGCCGGTGTCTTTCGCTCTGGTTTCCTCGCGGTCGCTACACCTTTTTGCCACCTAGATAGTAGCCCGGATCGGATACGCCAAGTATAGTATCGCAGTGGGACACTATTCACCTAGACCGCGGTCGCGATGAAGTAACGCTGGAGTAATTATAGGTACGTTGATTGAACCGAAATGAAATAACAGGAGACCGGTTTCAGCGTGGCACCACCCCTGGCTCCTTGATGTTCGACAAAATTGTTCAACTTCGTAACTGCAGCAAGGGGTCGTGGAGATCACCTCATGATTTAGGGCACTCCATCACTGATTGTTATGCTCTGCAATCCGTCGGAATGGCGTCGAGATCGTCAGATTGCGGACACGTTTCGGGACTAGTGGATGTCCCCTGCCCTGCCATACCAATCATTGGTCCTGAACACCTGACCGGCTCAAATGTAGGTGGATATGGAACAGCCTCAGCGTCCTGGAATCCCGGGGCCCGGCAAAGTAGGGCCTTTCTTGGCGACTTTATTGACTCGCCGTGGTTGTTCTCGAAAGGGATAAATAGGATGCCATCCCTCGAGTATTCACCCATCCTTCACCCCAAGTGACACTATGACTATGCAAGAGGACGCATGCGACACGCCAGGGACAGCCACCTACTATTACCCCGTCGTCGGGCGTAAGAGTACGGGCACCGTTTCTGACCGTCTTTATATCACAGACATGGAAAAGAGCGATCCTTACCAGTTCACGCTATTCATCCTTAGTTACTCCGCGGTCCAGGGTGTCCGTGACACCACCCTCGGTTTCGCCATACCAGATGTCGAGTTACCAGCGGCTTCCTACTGGGAGATTGCCGGGATTCATGGCAAACCTTACTACGAGTATGCCGGGGATAGGAAGCCACCACAAGAGCGAGCGGCAGACTATAGCCAGGATAGTCCCAAGGATACGCTGCCCGTTCCTGCAAGATTCGGAGGTGCGGCATTTTTCCTAATCCGAGCGTTGAGGTGCTGAGTCTCGCATACTTGCTAACAGGCTACTGCAAGTAGGTTGCTTCATTCAGTAATATGGTACTCTTGTTAAAGCTGGTTTACAGTCATAAATCTGTGATGTTCCCCACTTGGCATCGCCCGTATATGATGTTGATGGAGGTCTGTGGATTTAATCGCACTTCACTTATTCGAGCCGACACATCTCATAGCAAGTAGTCGGAGATATCGCCGACCGTATCGCAGCCAACATCGAAAAACAGTATCCAAGTGAAGTTGGCAAATGGGTCCCAGAGGCCCAGAAACTCCGCTTTCCGTACGTCATCATGCAGTTATCAATGAAATGCTTTAGCACTTATTCTGGTTCAGGTTTTGGGACTGGGCTGATCCAGCTACCAATCCACAGGGGCTACCCTCCGTGCTTTACGAAGACACGGTGCAGATCACGCTCCCAGGAGGCAAAAGTGCGACGGTCCAGAACCCCATTTCGTACTACACGTATCAATTCGGCATTCCTTCCGACTTCTCAAATGTATATACCGCATCGGTGAAGTTTCGGTTCTACTCAGTTTTTTCTTTCTCCCATCGCTTACTGATGTCCGGAGTAGTCTGGTCTGACGGCATACTTCTCGACGTGGACGCGGTCATACCGACATGCCCCAAGCACCCCTCAGGGGGGTACCGACATAGCTGGAGTCCAAACGTCAGAACCATTCAACCACTGTGCTTGGCTCGTATTGATTGTCCGCCCTTCATCTCAGTGCTATCCAGGGAGTAGCGTCTACTCTCAGCTCCGGGATAGGCCTTCTATTTGCATTCCCAGAGGGGATGGATCCTGCAATTGCGTGAGAGTAATTTCCGTTCAGATAGAAAGAACTGTTTATACTGATCCACGTAGCTATGACTACTTCTCCAATGAACTGAACGAGTCACGTATGATCGTGGACTACTTCAACTCTAGTTCCCTGGAAGCAATCCATGGCATTATTCACGGTACCGTTGTAGGTTCTTTTTCGCAAGTTTCTTCCCTTGCTAACATGCGATGGTGCGTAGGGTGGAAATGGGCACATGGTTCGTCCCGTCTATGCCAACCCCCCACTCAAACTAACCGATATGCTATGTTTCCGTACACTTAGACCCAACAAGATTATGTGAGTTACAAGTGGAAAACACGGTACAATTTAGGCTGACCACCTCCAGTCTGCTTTCGATCCCATCTTCTTCTGTGCGTGCCTCGTCTACCATAACATACGGGTCCGGAGTCTAACTTAATCGTTAGTCCATCACAGCAACGTTGATAGACTGAGTGAGTACAAACTCACATTTGTTTGAAGCTTATTTTCGAACACCCGTCTAGTTGCACTGTGGGAATGGTGCTACCCACAATATTGGATGGGTGACGGCTACGTTTACAATGGCACGTCTTACTCTTGGACGCAGGTTCGCGAATTGCCAAAGTTCGGTAATGGGTATTAAACAACAGTCCTTTTGTAGCAACTCGGGACCTTTGCCCAAGTATACAACGAACAAATCCTTCCTGCTGGCGCTCGGGGGAATTTAACCCCTTTCAGAAACGAAAATGGGACGTACTGGACCCCAGAACAAGCTCGTTTCTTAGATGCGACAGCCTATCCTAAATGTAAGCCATTTTTTCCCCTGTCCTGCGGTAGTCGCACTCACTTTCCAATCTGCAGACTATTCCTATCCCGAGTTTCAGGGTGTCAAGGTTGATCAGGCGGCGACAGACGCTCAACGCGCTGCAGGTCGTGCAAGTATTGCCAAGTACTATGGCTTCGACCCTCAGACTGCAGCAACACAAGTAGACACCGAGGCATGGAGTCACTTGCCTGTTCCTGCGCCCAAAGATTCTGGGATCCCTGAAACTTTCCAGGGGATTCAGAACTATCGCATCTTCGTGGTCCTGGTCCAGCTCCCAGAGTTCGCACTCAACGGTTCGTACCACTTCGAGTTGCATCATAATACCACCGGCAACCAAACCGAGCTAATCGGTACAACAACGGTTTTTACTCGGCCCAGTGATTCACCATGTGCGGCCTGTGCTGTGCGACGGGAGATGGGCGCGACAATCCGCGGCGTTATAACACTTCCTCCTTCCCTTGTGAATGACATCATAGTAAATAGTGGCACCAGCGGTGGCAAGGCAACTCTAGAAACCACGACAGAGGCAATTGCGCAGAGCTTGTCGGGAAAGCTGTTGGATGCATCGCGCAAGGTAGTGGCGACCGCGCGGGGTGGGACGAATGCACCAACTGTGCCTCCGAACCAGGGGCTCCCGCCCCATATGGTGCCGAACGGAGTGACACTGTTTACCGCCGCCGTTGCGGAGAAGGCGAGCGACAAGACTTATCCTGTACAGCTGTATGATTGGCAGAAGCACAACGCATTGTTCACTGTGAGTCCAACGTTGGAAGATACGCGCAAGGTGGACAATGCATTAACATCTTTTCCAGAGTGGTTGGCAACAGGCGGCCCAGCCAGCTTCTTAAGCCGGGTTTGTTGATTTTCCAATGCCCCAGAGCAGCGTAAGTATCAAAATATTCTTGGTCATCAGCTGTCCCGTTGTGAGACACCGCTTGTAAAGTATGCGATGCAATTACTTGTGTGTAAACGGAGATAAGATTGAATGAAGGTAGTAGTATGTTGTTGAGACTCGTTATGTGATCGACGGAGTAGCGAATGAGCTGTTTTAGCTAGTAATCAATCTGGTGTTTGTGCAGTTGGCCGCGGATTATCGATTAAATCCTATTATAAGAGTTCGCCGATGCCCACCAGGTTTGCGTCAGAGCATTGTACTCCCATACTAAATCAAATCATATAACTCGTTGTAGCGTTGTCCTCGGAAGATTAAAGCTTCGCGGGCACTGGCCCACTTGTCCGGTCTGCGACACGTGGGCGTCATGTCCACAAACACCGAATCGAAGGCGACTGTCCAAGAGGTCATCAACCGTCTTCGGACACCTATCCACGACATCCACGACTTGGTCAGACTATTATGCATTCCATTGGAAGCGGCGAGGTTGCTACCTCTACAGTACAGGAAATACCACACACTCTCCAGTGAATCTGGCCGAGTTATCGATGGCGCTAAAACCTTTCCGATACTCCAGCGCATCCTTCTAGAAACCATCCTGCCGACATGGGAGCCCACTCTGCAGGAACAGGGATACATGCCACTGATTCAGCAGTACTTCTGCCCCGACGACCCCTCGCACCCATCCGCTGCTGCAGGAATCGCGGCATTGTGCGCATACTCATCCATCCTTTCGTTGTCGACACAGATCAAGTTGGATATCTTGTTAAAGCTTACGAAGGAATATCCTATTGACAGGCTATACAACATTGTCTCTGAAATTCCTGACGCCGAGCGAAGGTCGTTGGCATGGGATGATTGTCTCCGGAACGTGTTTGCAGTTCCAGGCAAGGTGGCAAATGCTCTGGAGGGTCGTATCATTCCCCCTCTACTAGAGATGCCGGACTATACAGATAACCTGAGCATGCGGTGTGAGTACCTTCTTTACACCTTATCGTCAACTTTCGTACCAGGTCAGCTGTTGCCTGTTCGGATACGGACTTTCTCTGACGACGTGTGTTGAAGATGACGTATCGCTCCTCGCTCAGTTATTCACGAAGCTTGTTGGGGTGGGCATGTTTCCGAGTTCAACACATCTATCTCCCTCCCAACCGTCTTTCTTTCGGTCGACTTTAGTCGTGATCCGGCAGAGGTTGCGGGAGAACGGCGGTAGTTCACAGGCTTATAAGTCATTGTGGAACACTCTTATGTCTTCTCTGCCTTCCTTGCTGACACAACAGGCTGTGGTCGGATCACTTTTTGCGTCTCTGGAGTCAATGTCGACCCCGGATGCTTGTAGTGAGAGTACCGTTTCACGTGAGGCTTTGCTACTGCAAGGTGTCCTAGGGGAAGCCTCATCAGACACGAACCTTTGGCAAGTCATTACTGCTGTGATTTTAACTCGGACATGGAGTCAAGACCACGCCCGTCTGTTCGTGTGTTGGATTTCCCGAAACACGAGA
The DNA here is from genome assembly GCA_024663475.1 of Pisolithus thermaeus. Lineage (NCBI taxonomy): Eukaryota > Fungi > Basidiomycota > Agaricomycetes > Boletales > Pisolithaceae > Pisolithus > Pisolithus thermaeus. The sequence goes on from JANFAF010000008.1 coordinate 645,022, forward strand.
GGTGATAGCTTCATTCGTAGGGTCTGGGTCAATCTGACATTTACCCATCTACAGCACTGGAAAGCTTCATTTCCGGTATTTTAAGTGTCTGGACCAGCCCTGATCACATCAAGTATTCGTTGCTATCTCAACACCGCTGTCCGTGATCTGCTCTTACATGCGACGTAGGTAGCTTACTAATACTTACCTGCTCCAGACATCTCTGCATTACTTCTTCTCTCAGTAACGCAGTTTCCATGTTTGTCTCCACAGGTGGAGGCTGTTGCTCTGTCTCCGTCTTTCGTCTCTGCCATCGGAACGTACATCGGCCATACGGACAACAGTATCCGGCGCTGCGGCATGTTGGTAGCCGAAATCGTAGCAAGTCGGGTAGGAAAATCTCTCGACTTCGGCGACTGGGACGGGGACGATGATGGCAGAAACTGGGCAAGGGAAATGAGGAAACTGTGTACTTGGAGAGATACAGTTTCCGATCCTCTCTTCGAAGACCGGGACAACGTTGGGATTCATAAGGGGGTATCTTCGAGTGATAACATTGAAGGTGATTTCGCACAGGACTTGCAGCTGGAGTCAGAGGTTTCTCTACCACGATCCTCGGGAATGAAGACTGTCGAAATGCCAACAGTCGCAGGATATGATTCCGACGATTCATTGACTGGGTATGCTTCTCCTTCGTCTGGCTCCCCGTCACCCACGCCATCTGAGTTGCTGGAGATCGAGCAAGACCCAACCCTCCATATTGGTGTGAAGAAGGTGTCTCGGCCGGTCTATCTAGCGCAGCTTGGAGCCCTTGTACGCAATACTCATGGAATCGGCTCAGAGGAAGAGAGCCATGAGGCCGAGAAAATTGAGATGGCGCTGACCGCAGGAGAAGATTTGATCCGCCGGAAGCGGGACTTTGGAACGGAGCTAGGTAATTTTGGTCTCACTGACAATGTTAAGTGCTATCGTTCATCAGAGTGACAGTTGAAAATGCCGCCAATCTTGTGTACGGATTCATCGTTTTGAATAACAACTATGACCTCGACGACTTCGACGACACGAGGCAGCGTATCATGACCGCATTAGTCGCTTGCTGCCCAAAGGTCGCTGCTCCGTGCGTGTTCCTGATCAACTGTGAGCTCATCTCATACGCAACTGCTTGTTAGGTGTGCGATCGAGGAATTTTTCAAGAGTCAATATTCCACGGAGCAGCGGTTTGTTATCTTAAACGCTCTTGCAATGGGAGCACGAGAACTGGCGTCAATGCCTGCCTATTCCCCTTCAAGGCCTCTGCCTTTCCCAAGTAAAATGCTGCCACCTGGTTTGCATCAGAAGTATTCCGCTGCAGGGCTCCAGGACCACGTTGGACTACTCTTGGGCGATATCACTCGAGAAGCGATCGACAAAAGCCGAGAACCTGTTACGGATTCACTGCCAGAGTTTAACCGAGAGCGACAGCTTAGGATCAGGAAGGCTGGTAAAGTAACTGAAGTGATGCAGCGACCAATCTATGGCGTTGTTCCCCCTCAGCTCCAACCGCCGAAGGCGGTGACATACACGGATGTGGCGGCCGAGTACTTCATTATGCCGTTCATCAACCGATTTTGGGTGTTCCTCCGTGACGAACAAGTTCGGGAGGAGCGGACTGCACATCGGGACATCTTATTTCAATATCGCGGGGCTGGGACTGGGCTCATCCTCAACCCAGTTATACTCTCTCATTTTCTCCGTACCATGGCAATTCTGGTACATGCAGCCAGAAATGGACCTCAATGGCTCGCTGTGATTGCTCCGGAGGCACTGGAGTTAGCAGTTACTCTGGGGTCGCGACAGATCTCGCTAGCACTTAGCGACCAAGTCAAGGAAACGAATACCGCACCCGACGGGAGAAAGGACGAGGCAGCTGTTTTGACTTCCGCCCTAGACCTCGCTATAGTGGTTTTGGATGGATCCCTGGAGCAAGACGGCGGTCGAACACTGAGTCTTGAACACGCAGTCCTACTTCTTAGCGTTGGAGAATGGGCAGGAGAAGTGTTTAAAGTACTCGACAGTGGTGGTCGTGTCGAAGGAATGGGCGGGACATACGAGGCCGATCTACGCAGAGCTGCAGCGGGGGTTGTTCTCAAATTTCAAGAGCTGGCGTCTAGGTGGAAGAGGTCAATGGTGGACGTCAGGTGATGCAAAGGAAGTCGTTGCTACTTTGAATTACTCTTTCGGTAGGAGAACAGCCTCATAAATTTTGCAATAGTACGCACTCCATGCCTCGTACCGTCGGGCTCAGTGGTGGAAGCGAATCCATTGGCAGGAATTCGTGTAATTCCATTCGGTTATTGGCTGTGTCGTCTCGACTTCTGATCAGGCTGAGGCCCGTTGAGACCAAGTACACATGCTGGACATTACTATGCAAGTAGATGTTATTGTATAGAAGCACCGTGAGAAGGGAATCGGAACGGCAGCTTACATTATCCTCTACCATTGCTCTGGCAGGCCAAAACACAACACTAGCCTCGTCCCCCAACTCCTGTGCTGCCCATGAGACCTCTTAGTCGCTTCGCGGCTGTGCGGCCTTCAGCGACAATTCGGGGGATATCTACCTCCTGTCCGAGACTCTCGGATGCACTGTTCGTGGTAAGTGACCCAATGCAAAAGCGAAACTGAGGTACTGAGAATGTCTTCAAGCATCGGGATACCGAGTACAACAACCCGAAGGTAACTTACCCATGGCTTATATTCTGTGCGATTCCCAACTTTGCACTGGAAATTTAGATTCCCTTCGCATTCACCTCTGAAAATATGAGAACGGCTGAAGAAATCATCTCCCGCTACCCTCAACAGTACAAGAAGGCCGCTGTCATTCCGCTCCTCCATCTCGCCCAACAGCAAAACAAAGGCTGGACAAGTATCAGTGTGATGAATTATGTGGCAAAGTTTCTGGAGATGCCGCCTATGCGGGTATACGAAGTAGCGACATTCTACACCATGTTTAACCGGTGAATAACCCATCCACCATTCCATTGATAGTCTGACCGAGTTCACCGTACTTAGGGAGCCAATAGGTGAGAACTTTGTGCAAGTCTGTACCACCACGCCATGTATGCTACGCGGATCGACCGACATCCTCCGCACCGTATGCGACCACTTGGGTGGCATCAAGCCTGGCGGAACATCCAAGGACGGGAAGTTTACCGTAATCGAGGTCGAGTGCCAAGGTGCTTGTAGCAATGCGCCAATGATGGTTGTCAACGATGATTTCTATGTACGCCCCCTCGTCATCCGGTACATAGTCACTCACATCTTGCTAGGAGGATCTGACTCCGGAAACGACCAAGAAAGTCCTGGACGCATTTGCAAAAGGTGGAAAGCCCAAGCGAGGTCCCCAGAGTGGGCGACAAACAAGTGAAAACTCAGCAGGGCTTACCGCCTTAACCTCGAAGGTTTGGCCCTGACCAGTGATAATCTGTTTCTGCCGTTTACAAGTACTTTCCAGCCGTATGGTCCAGGGGAATTTTGCACGCCAGAATTTCAGTAGATTGCATGTTCCACCCGGTATTCATTTTACAATGCACAACCCATGAAAAGGGGTGTGGTACAGAGGGAAATCTGGGCGTCCGCAAGTAATACCCTACGTTAATCGTGGTATCAATCGTCACCTTCCCCATCGTCAAAACCAAATGCTCCATGGCCTCCTTCTGGGAGTCTCTCGATCGTGTACCTGGAGTAGACGTATTTAATCAATAGAACTTCTCATAGGACTGGCTTACTCACTGAACCTCCTCTCTCAAGTCATCACAGTAGGTATCTACCACGCATAAGATATTAGAAACAGGTTTCCGACCGCTGCAAACACATACCGAGGGGTAAATCATGTTTGTCGTATCCTATGGGGGGAGTCGGTCGAAGTTGTTCACCTCTGTTGGATAACACATACCGAAAGGCATTTCAATCTCATCGGCTATCCCTTCGATGCCCATTAAAGTGAAAGCAACAACTGTTACTATCGGAATCATGCTCCAGCCCAATTCCCTGATTAAAGTTAGCGGGAGCGCGAACAAGTAGAGTGTTACACATTGTTTAAGATGAATTCCATCTTGCGACGCGAAATCAGTTGGGTCGAGACACCATTACCACCGACTCACAGGGAGCTGGTATTGGGGTATTCGCTACCCTTTCCATTGAAGTCATTTGGTCTACCATGGATTGCACACTGTAGCGCGTTAATAAGGTCAGGATGTGATACTGAAATTTGACCTGCTCACAGGCCACTCATGGCATTCGTTCCTTGGGTACGAGATGAGATGATCTAAAACGAATGTCTAGCGCAGAGCATACCAGCGGGACCAACAGTCTCCAGGAGACCTTCGCGTTTAAACCTAAAAACGGCACCAGATAGCTCATGGGCAATACTTGCAGGAGAGAGCATGTCAACGGGTCATCCTCATGAAACAGACGGGGAACCTACACCAGCGGTAGCGGGATGCTCGTTTGGTTGGCGTACGGGTGAAACATGATCGTTTGGTGCGAATTGCCAAGAAGAGGGGTTGACGACTTCGCAGCACGACCATCTAAGAACTTTTTGCTTCGCTTTCGCCGGACTCTCTTGGTAGCATCAGGTGACAGCCGTTGATTTCCCTCGCTTTCTCCAAAGGTATTTTCGGTAGCAGCGTATGACGTCGGGGAAGCACCCCCACGACTGGTGTTATATCCGGTTTCACCGTAACTAGCGAATCGCGGTGGCAGGACAGCAGTAAGATCATCATACTCGATGCCTTCCTCTCCGCGAAGATAGTGCTTCACAGCATAGGCAAAGGCCACGCAACATTGAAGGGCCTCCACTTTTTGGCGCTTGACCTCGGTAGGTGTGAGAGTAGAAACTGGCGTCTTGCCTTTGATGTGGGTTGGTTGTTCTTCAGTAGGTGGGAGGCATACATGTACCCAGATCATCCGCGATAAGTTGCGAACCTAGCACGGCGTCAACAAATCTCATAGTCGAACAGCGTTTGTTGTTTACATTAGATGTGAGTGTTGAGAAGCATTTCCGACCTTCCCAATAACGGTCGTACGACGTTCTATAGGATATAAATTGGACATTGTTCCTGCGGATCATCACTCTCACTCACCCGTTCCTGGCAACATAGAAGTCGAGCACATTTGAGCATCAGCTTCAATAACATGACTAAGGCAATGCTGACCTGAACACGAGGATAAGGCCAACCTGGAACTGACGGTTAGCCTGCCCTGTTTTTGCGGGAACTCGACACCTACTACGACGGACAGCAAAGGGACGATGGAGTTTGTTAACACAACCTTTTCACCCCTTGACCAAACATATGCCACAAGCGTAGAGAATATAGTGACTGTGAGGACGGGTCCAAGAATGCGAGTAATTATCTGAAGGATGCCGTTAGGAACCTGTTCACCATGTTTAGCTCCGCAACGTACGCTCCCTTTAATGCGCAAGACGTCTGGTAACCAGGAGTACTATGTACAGAAAGGTCAGCAGGTCCTTTCCGTCGAGTTCGTTCATTCCGACCTTGCGCAGCTGCTGCCTCTTGATCGTCATGGATGGCTGACGGTGTACAGTTGTGTATGTCAGTTACTTTTCACCGCCATCAACACGAAGCGTGCGCGCCTCGTTGCACGTACCTTCAAAGCTGCTAGGGAGAGCTTGGAGTTTTTCCCTGACTCCATGCTTAGCCAGGTTCCCCGTTGCGTCCTTTTGTGCGATAGATATGGCGTAGGGGATGATCGATGAGAGAGGTGGAGTTTACTGGTAGCCTTGGTAACTCCGGGATTGAAAAACCTGTCAGGCACCAGAAACTACCATTATAATCTGTAGTGTGTACGAAGACACCAGTGTAACGGAACAAGTTGTTGTAAAATAAGGTTCCATGACCTTAATATCAGATACACCGTGTATCCGTCTAGGCTACGGTGGTCCACCGATAGCGCCGAAGCCACTGGTCGGGGGATTAAAAATGTCATAGCACTTTATAAGAAGCTTTTTCCCAGTTACTCCTAGAAACAAGAAGCTAGACTGGACGAAGGCGGGTAGAACCGTCTTCCGTCAAACTTCAATGCTAGAGCAGCTACGGTAATAACTTGAAGCCTCAGTCTGCCTCGAATCAGTGGTCTAACAATTTTTGAAGGTTATATGTTTCACGTGATCGTCACGTGATGGAAATCATCAATCACGCGTCGTGATGTGGGCGATGTTACTTTTGCATTCGATTATCATGTCTACCATCGAAAACGCAATCGCCTTTTTGCGCCAGTCAATCTACAAGGAGACTGCACAGGAGCACTTGAAAGATACGGTTGACAATGTGGCGTCGTGTCTTGTTCTCCTCGTAAGACGGTGTCCACCTTGCAACTATCATATTAACTCCTTCACAGAATTCGTCACGGCCATCATTTCAGGCTATAGAAAAGCTGCGATCAGTACTCCGAGAGCCTTTTCAACCCCTATACGATGCATATCAAGCCCCAGCATTACAACTGACATCTGCAGTGCTCTCTAATATTCTTGGCGAAAAGCTGTCCGACGCATACATTCGCGGTGACCCCAGGCTGTACGCGGAGTGGGACAAAACTGCCTACGTATTGTTGTCTGGTGTCCTTGTAAGCTGTCTAAAGGCATCTATCTTCAGACTTTCATTATGGTCTTGAATCCAGGATGCTTTAGAGAAGCCTGCAAGTACGTTCTCATTTGGCACGCTGTAATGGACACTGAGGATGGTTCTATATCACTAGGCGACCATTTCAAAGTTGACGTCGGAAAGTTCCTTTATCCAACCATTTGCGATTTCTTCTTTCGGGAGCGCTCGCAATCGTCACCACGCTCCAGCGTAGAGTTATGCGTAACAGCAAGTCGACATACCCCTTACATGCGAGAGGTGTTGATGATGCGGTCACTAGGCTTTCAGTATTCTGAGCGATGCTGCCCATGGGCAGAAGAGCAATCAGATTTTCCTTCGTGACAAGGCTTACTTGGGACCGTGAGTCTGTCGAGAGTTCCCTCGATAAGCACCAGGTTGAGACCATTCGTAGGGAACGACTTGGCATCATGATATCCACCTCACGAGGTTCGCTCATCATGTGACAAATCGTGAGAGTCGATTCAAGGGTTCACAGATTATCTTATTACGGAGTCGTTGCTGACTTTGTTCGCTCGCTTGCTCTCAACCGAACGTGTTGCGGATGGTGGATCGATGAGAACGCGATTCGTACAAGAAACCCTAGGTTCGCCGGAGCTCTTCAAGTGCAACGAGGAGTTAGCCCGCATCTTGCATGAAGCGTCCACGTCGGACTGGGACATCATTGCAATCCAACTTATTAGCGCTTTGGCGAAAAGTGATATCACATAGTACGCCGTTCCCTTGCATAAGTGAACTTTTCTAAATTTCTTCTTACAGTCCGCAGCCATTTTCCGTGAAAGAAATAAATGCCTGTGGTTACGTGTTTCCTCAACCAGGTGCCTCTGATAGGTTGATATTGGACCGACAAGGGCTACTTGTCAATGTAATACTACCGACGGTAAGCCATTGTTGTAGCTAAGTTCATACGGGTGAATCGCATTTCAGCAGGACGACGTCTGCGACAGTCTCCTGGTCCCTTACGGTTATATTCAAAAGGTGAACATCGATACCCCAGCGACCGCAGTAAAAGAAGTGGGAGTCATGGTCGGCTTGTCAAATGTTCCGAAAGTTGGGGACACCACATTGAAGGTTGACAGCGGAGAGTTTTACTTGACTTTCTCATTAGTAAGGGAGGATTTGAGCAGGTTCATGGAGACCTTGAGACGACGTGGCATAGTAAGTTACAGTCACCGTGGTGGACGCCTTGCTTGATTCCAGAAGGGGAAATTATCTTTCATTAACTTCACGCCGAAAGTGGTGAAGCCCAAGAAGAGCATCTCGCTTGCTTCCGAGGTCAAGTTCACGAGCGACAGTTTCCTGCCAGCACCTGCCCCAGATTTTCAGGTAATGACCGTCCGGGTTGGAAATTATGGTGGGCTGATTGAGCATCGTAGGAGAAAGTCAAACACGTCAAGGAAGGTAGCGTACTGGACTTCTCCGTCTTCTTGATTTCTTGACGTTGTTTCTGTTGAAGTCTACAAGACTACCTTCGACGATCCTTCTTCGGAACCAGCGACAGTGCCGTTTACTCTACCTGATCGTACTCGCAATCAATCACAAGATGGAACAAATTCTTCCCGACGTACAACGGCGAAGTCGTTCGCAACTGAAGATGTAGGAGAACCACACGGGCTTAAGCAAGGCGAAGACAATCCGATTCGTAAAAACTCATTCGTTCCCCACAGTGACAGTGGAGATCAGGTGCCCCAGGAAGACTTATACTCGACAATTTTGAAGAACCGTCGTTCCGGCGGTGAACAGAATTGCGAAGCACTGGTTTTCTCCAATACAACAAGCGGGAAAACTAGACGTACCCGGTCGCTCAAACGGGTACGTACTTCCAACAATGACGTCGCGACCACTGGCAGGACATGCGGCATAAAGAAGTCAGCATCCCCGGAACTAGATGTCAATGATGCAGGTGAAACTCGAGCTTCCATTACTCGACTAAACGGACAGTCGTCCAAGATCACAGCTCAACCAGGCACAGACATTGATTCTGGAGTGTTCGGAGCTGACGAGTACGCTATGGGCCTCCAGGTGAACACAGATACTGAAACACACCATGCTCCTATTAGCACAATCGCTTCTCATAGTCCCATCATTCAGGGGAAAAGCGAAGACAACAGACAAGATGTCGGTAGAAAAGCAATCGAGACGTCACGAGTGGCACGCTCGGAAGATACCAAGCAATCGCTGACCCTTCCAAAGGACCGAGCCTCTGAACAGTCTCCGAGTAGCGCATGGTCAGCAACGAGGCCGAGAAAACGCAAGATGCAAGAGGTAACGCGTTGTAGCAACACCACCCACGCAGGCGCACACGACGAGGAAGATGGCTCCCATCGGAAATCTCGGAAGCGGGTTGGCCGCGTCCCTCCAAGCAATCGTCGTGCTACTAGGTCACGACCCATGCCCCTGGACCCTGCGAATACTCCCAAGCTGGACGCAGCGATCATCAACGACGTAGATGGCTTCTCCAAAATCAGCAGCACCACATCACCACCTGTTGTTTTCGACGAGACTACTCGCGAACTCGAGGAGAAACCATGTCGAACCAGTGTAGATGCGGGGTTCAACCAAGGGCTGATACCAGTGAACACGGGAGCCCCGTCAGTAGCTATCGAGAAGGCAGGCTCGAGGCCGAAACCGGAACCGAACCCAGTTTCGAGCCCTAAGCGTTCCGATTCCGTGATGAGAGAAGAAACTACCGGAGTTGCTACTATCAGCGACACGCCTTCTGCCCCCGCCACCATGAGCGTTGCCGTCACGGCTACGAGTGATTCAACCACTGTTCCTCGTGCACAGAGGGTAAGGAGTCAGCTTTCTTCCTCGGAACTTGTAATCCTGGATGAGGTCTTCGTCGATATTACGGGTTTTAATGAAGCGGAGACGAAGGGGGGGCGGAAACACGGTCATCATAAACTTGAAGAAGTCCGCAGCCATGAGTCTTCGATCCTTGACGGTCCTTCGCAAGACACTGGAGGCAAGCCCAATGAACCGATATTTATTCCTGGCCTTACACCACGACCATCCGGTCCTGAGTGTTCTAACGTTGGAGATTTTTTTTCGGAAACCGTGCCATCCAGGGAAACTGGCCCGAATTTGGGCAGTTTCGCCAGCGCTGGAGATGACACCGCGGGTCCTTCATTAACCGCTGGATGTTTGGTGCAACCAATATCGGACGAGGATATCAATAAGGCAGGTCTTGTTCATCGCATAATTGTGTTGAAGTTTTCGCTTCGTTTTCGCTGGTGTTATAGTCGCTCAAGAGAGGGACCTGAATATTATTGGCCTTATTCAGAACAAAAATCTAGAGTCGCAGCAGTCAAGAGGACGTGAATCGGTTCATAGCTTTGCTACGGAGACAGTCGAGTCGCCAACCTACATAACCCCGTCACCGCGCAAGCGCCACAGCGTTACCTTTGCTTCCCCTATAGAGACCCTGATGCGTCCGGATGCCCATGCGAGAGTAGCCACGAAACCGGAAAGAGGCTTGCAGATGCCGGTCGAACCTTTCGGGCAACGGCGGACTCGGCGCCAGGAAGGTTGGGAACGCAAGGACGATACAATCGTGGGAAGCAAACGATTCATGAATTCCTATACCTCAAAAGATGATGCCCTTTTGCCAGTGCTTGTCCCGAGTAAGGATCGCGAGCTCCCAAGCAAGGGAACTGATTCTCTGATCGCCATCGCCCACAGAAACCACGGTATCGAGCACTGACAGCGTATGTGAGTGAGAACTCTCTAGCTTAAATGACAGACAAGACCGAGTGTCATTATGATAGCGAATATGTTTGCCGCAAACGAGACGACGGATGGAGTTGACATTAAGGATATCGTTGAGGTAAGTGACAAGATGATCACGATGTTTTCCCTACTTCCCTGACCCACCTCCACCAGGTTCTGGATGACATCCATGCTGTACATAAGTTTAGGTCAGGGTTTCCGCGACGGCTTACATCTGCTTTAGGCGATTACTAGAAGCATCACCAAGAGATTCGAGAACATGAGGAAAGACGTACGAGCCTGTCGAGAAGAACTTCTTCAAGAAGTTCTGCAGGATCTGGAGATCACGGCTGCCACAAAGTGAGTACATCAGCGTTATTTGTCGGATGATGTGGATTCGTACGACCTGCACAGCGCGGAACAGTTCAACAACCTTGTTCAACTCGAAGAAGAGTACTACGAATATCACAACTCGATGACGTACCGCTGGCAAGAGCTCATTCAATGTAACGATAACATCTTGTCACACGTCAAGAACGTCGTCAGGGACCACGACCGTGGCATATCCGCTAAAACATGTCCTGCTTCGATTTTACCGCGGAAGCCACTCTTCTCTGATTTCAAGGATTGCTTAATGTCGTAGATTGACTACGGCCAGTATCAAAATCGTACTTAGAGTCCTGCTGTGTCGAAGGCAATGCGAACTTCTTCAAGAGGTTCGCCGTGATGCTGGCTGTCGTCATGGCGCTTTAATGACATCCACCACTCAAACTCATAAGCTTTGCCTCGGACTTAGTGCGCTCCCTTTAGGATGGAGTGTCCCTCCGACTTCTGAAAGGTATGTTCACGACCAACAAGTGTAGTGACCGTTCGCGGGTGGCAACAGTCATTAGAAGGGCTTCAGACCAAGGTCTTAAGTAAGCAGCCCGACAGCCTTACTAGGACACTACGGGCACAGCCCAAGTTGAGCAGACAACTAAGTATTAAGCAGAGTGGATCCATCGTGCGATAAGATCAGGACCAAGTTGTGAGAAAATCGGGGTCGAGCTGAATTCGCTGCAAGCACCACTCCCTTGCACTTGACGAGCAAGATGACTGGCGTTCCATCCGATGACTTTCGGCTCCCTCTTGACGTCAAACCAAAACATTATGACCTCACTATCAAGACAGATTTGAACAACGATGTTTACGAAGGTGTCGTGAAGATCGAGTGAGTACCACCAGCAGCTGGCAATCCCGTGTCGGGAGGCCGTCTAACCTCAAACTTCTAGTTTGGAGGTCAAAAAACGGACTTCCACCATCGTCCTGAATGTGGCGGATCTGGAGATCTCTGGCGTGATATTGCATTCTCATGCCCTGAAGAACGAACAGCTGGACACAACAAGGTCGTTCGACGCGAAAAGTGAACGAGGTACCTTTTGTTTTCCCAATGCCTTGCCTGCCTCGTCCGAGGCTACACTTTCCATTACCTTTACCGGAAAGCTCTCTGGCTCCATGGTGGGGTATTACAAGTCATCTTTCCAACATGATGGCTCTACCAAATCCTACGCCCTCACTCAGTTTGAGGTAGGCCCCTTCAGTGTTTCCATGGCTAGTCCTGATCCGAATACGTTGTGGAGCCGACTGCCGCTAGGCGTGCGTTTCCCTGCTGGGACGAACCCCTTCTCAAGGCTACGTTCGCGATTGCCATGATTTCTCGCGCTGACACTGTCAATTTGAGCAACATGCCCGCAGTGTCGGAAGAGCTATGCACTGCAGGAACGACGGACAACGAGGGCAACGCTCTACCGGCTCTTTTCTCTAAACTTGGTTTTCAGGACGAGGTTCAAGTTAAAGACGAGTGGAAGATCACGAGGTTCAAGACAACCCCACCTGTAGGTTCAGTCCAAGCTGTACAAACCAGGGTTCTCAGTGTAACATGAATACACAATAGATGTCGACCTACATCGTTGCGTATGCCAATGGACATTTCTCGTACATCGAAGGTTCCTATACGAGCCCATTGAGCGGGGCTATACGTCCTCTTCGTGTCTATAGTGAGTTAAACCACGGAGAAGTAGCCGCTTTTTTTCCTAAGCATCGCAGGCACACCGGATGTTATCCACCAGACACGATATGCCCTCGAGGTCAAGACTAAAGTGATCCCGTACTATGAACGGATCTTTGATATCGAGTACCCTCTGCCGAAGCTGGATACATTGGTCGTGAGTCCGTCACTCTATAGAGATTTGCCCCGATTATGATGCTGTCCTGCGAAGGCCCATGATTTTGACGCTGGTGCAATGGAAAATTGGGTAAAACGAGGAATTGCTTGTGTGTGCAGCCTGTTAAAGCCTGCGTTGCCGTCAGGGCCTTATCACTGGTCGCACAAGTGCCTTCCTGCTGGACCCAGACAGAGTAGACGTGGCTATGAAAAAGCGTGTCACAGTCTTCATGTCGCATGAGGTTGCTCACATGTGGTAGGTTTTCATTCATGAGACATAGTAGATCTGCACCGCCTCCTACAGGTTTGGGAACATAACTACGATGGAATGGTGGGACTACCTGTATTTGAATGAAGGTGACCTTCAAGATTTCTGTATCATCTGCTTTTGGACTTACCTTGGCGCAAAGGCTTTGCGACCTTGGTGTGTGGATTCTCGCATTCTGCCTAGCAGCGAATTAAGTCATCATTCGAGATGGGAGAAGTGATCATCGTTGGTACGTGCTTCTCCTTGTTCGACGTATCATAAGCTAAGTCCCGTAGACAAGTGCGCTTAATTCCCCGTTTTCTCTCCGAGTAACGTTGATGTCATGTTCTCAAGGATATACCCCGAGTGGAAAGTTGACTCTGAGTTCATCTCAGAAAATCTGAATGAGGCTCTCGAGCTTGATGCTAAGCTGTCTTCGCATCCCATAGAAGTTCACTGTCCCGATGCCAACCAGATTAATCAGGTCCAGTGCGCTATTTTGAAATGTCATTTTTTAAGCTTACCCAGCCGATAGATTTTCGACTCCTTATCTTACGCGAAGGCTGCCTCTGGTATGTGTACATCAATTCTTAACTTGACTGGTAATGATATCGGAAATAGTATTGCGAATGCTTTCCAATCACGTTGGGCAGGAACGGTTCTTTAAGGGGGTTTCGACCTATCTAAAGGATCACTTGTACGCAAATACCGTCACCAAAGATCTTTGGGAGGGGATTCGTAAGTCAACAGTCAACAGGTGGGCGAAATTTTCATCGGTGCATTGTCTTTAGATCGAGAAACCGGATCAGATGTCGAGGTGTCCGAATTGATGGATAATTGGATAACAAAGGTAACCTGGACTTCTAAGAATTCATGACGATCAGGGCTTATTGAACTTGTAGACCGGCTTTCCGATCCTGTCAGTTACGGAATCGAAGAACGGTATTCGCGTTCGTCAAGATCGATTCCTCGAGACTGGACCGCCAGAAGAGAAGGATAACCAAACCATTTGGTTCGTTGGTCTGACCTTTGGCCTTCCTCTTATTCACGGATGACAGGTCGATCCCACTGGCTTTGCTGTCGGTTGATGAAACAGAGAAAGTCAAAGTTGATAACATTGTTCTGAATACGCGCGAAGCTTCGTTCAACGTAGACACGCGTAGGCATTTCAAACTAAATGCGGGCACATTTGGTGTCTGTAAGTCTTCAATCCCATTTCACCTGTTCCTTCACGATTTTCACCATGTATTCTATTTTCAAATATTAGATAGAGTTCATTATTCGGAGGAACGGCTCTTCAGAATAGCCCGTGAAGCGGCTGAAGGTGACAGCATATTTTCCCTCAACGATCGCATCGGGCTCGTGCATGACGCCATGGCGCTTGCGAAATCCGGGCACGCAAGCGTCAGTAGTGCCCTGACCGTAGTTGACATCTTGAGGGGAGAGCAAGAGTGTAAGTTTCCAGCCGCAAAACTTGTCTTTGTACTGACCGTAATCGTCTCGAGGTAGTCTTAGTGTGGGACTCTATCTCGAGGAACCTGCAGTTGTTGGTGTCCACGTGGTGGGAGCACGAAGACATAACACATGGCCTAAACAAATTCAGACGTGTAAGTAGTGCTCTACGTAGTTACAGCTGCGTACTCACTGCAAACAGGACCTATTCGTGCCTCTCGTGAAACGACTCGGATACGAATACTCTTCATCTGATTCAGTTCATATCTCTCAGTTACGTACTCGGGCCATCGAGCAAGCGGCCAATGCTGGTGATCCCGAGTGAGTCTGCTTTTCCTTCTGCAAGACCGTCTAATTATCGCCCCTCAAGTGTCGTGGCAGAACTTCAGAGGCGCTTCAAGCATTATATGGAAAGTGGAGACCGTGCAGCCATACCTGCTGATCTGTTCAGGATAAGCATCATCACAGTGAGTAACTTATTCAGAGTATTGGTAGTGTCGCTTGTAGCTGAGGTGAATAGGCTGTTAAACAAGGCGGGAGGGAAGAATACGAGTTTTCCAAGGCACTGTATGAAAACCCAACTACGCCGCCCTCAGAAAGTATTTCTGCCATGTGAGTCCCGTCAGATGACAACAACCGTTTGGGTACAGACTCGGCATTTAGGTATGCCATGTGCGCCAGTTTAGACGCCTCCTGCATCAAGGATACTTTCCCATACATCTTGAATGGAGTGAGAAAGCAAGATATTATTTACTTCCTTTTGGGCCTGCAGAGAAACTACCAGACAAGACGCAGTTCCGCCAGATTCGTCATGGATAACTTCTCTGAGGTGCGTCACCTTTCTGGAATGTGTATATCGATATTGACATTCGTACAGCTTGAGAAGCGGTTTGAAGGCAATTTTTCATTCAAGGATGTGATTTCGGTAGGTGACATTAGCCTGAGCGAGATGGAGATGCCTCATGCGCTGTAGGGGACGTTTTGCAACTTGAGCACTCGTGCGGATTATGAGATACTCGAGGAGTTTTTCAAGGCATGGCGTGCTTTATATTCGTCGATTTGCGATTCATAACCATCCAATCGATAGGACAAGGATACTTCGCGGTACCATTATGCGCTTTCGCAAACAATGGAAGCTCTTCGTGCGTCGATTGCATGGATCGATGTACGTCACTTCGCGCGACTGTTGACATGCGCTAACCGATCGCCATCCAGCGTTCCACGAGGGATATTGCAGAGTGGTTTGTGCGCAACGAGAGGGAGGCTATGAGTGGATGACGTAATCGAATGGTGTGCTTTGTATGGTCAATGACTGTGTTTAGTGGTAGCGTGGCGCAGAAAGTCGATAACCAAAGCTCGAACTGAATGCTCGAATGCGCTCTTGCCTGATCCCATTTGCTAGCAGTTTTTCTTTTCCTGGCGTCCAAGTTGTGTGCAAGACAGGAGAAATTCGGTGGGGAGAATGCCGGCGTTTGACCCCGTGCGCGATGCTGTTTTGAATTCACCCGTCATTCAGTCACTTGCTCTGCCATATAACACCCATGTCCAAGACATTGACGTCGACAGACAAGAAAGGCACTCCATCGATATCCCATCCCCGTCCTCGTCGCGTCCTTCGTCGCGTGCAACCGGCAGCCCTTCCCTCACGCGACGAGCCACCGATCTCGCTGTTCTACTCAATTCCGACACACAGGCACCTCGCACACCAAGCTCGGCAAAACCATCCAGTCTGTCCCACCTATTACTCTTTGATGACGACTCGAGCACCACGGTTTCATCGACTTCGACTGTGGAAGTCGACACGCTAAGCGGTGTGCAGTCGTTGCGCCGCCGGAACACCAACCTTCCAACTCTCGATATTCCCCGTGAAGACGTGGATAATCAGGCGCAGCCTTCTCCACGTCCACTATCCTCTGCCGTTTCATCACGGCCTTTTTCCGCCCAGCAGGCCGACACAGCCTCTCATGCTACTTCAGCCTCCTCCTCCGTCTCGCGTGTATTCCCCTCTTCACCTCTCGCACGTTCCCCGGTGTTGCCCTCCTCTCGACCCTCCTCCTCTTCCTCCAATCCTGTTCCACTATTTTCCCCGCCAGGTGTAGTCAGAACTACGTCTTCAGCCATGTCGCAACTACCTCGGCCTGTCGCTCCCTCCGTCCCTTACAACCCTCGTAACCGTAAAACGCCAGCAGGCTCTGTGCTGGTGCCAATGACACCTCAAGAGATAGAGATGTATAGGCACTACCGCGGCATCGGCACCCAAAGCCTCCTTGCAAAGCGTAAACGAAGTCGTAGCAAGTCTCCAGACGACCCCTCCGCTCCTGCTGCTAAGCGCCACGCTGGAGACGTTGGCAGGGTAATAGAGCACTGTAAGTCCACATCCTGTACATTAGTCTACACACATTTCCCGGCCCATGGTACTGTCGTCTGTCGTTCTTGCTTAACAAAATGCTCAGACAACTTGCGTCCGGAAGTTGGTGTCAAGCAGCGCCTGAGATCGCCGATCATCGGGCTCAAAAATTTCAACAACTGGGTTAAGTCTGTCCTCATTACCCGATTTGCTCACCCGGTCCTTGCTTCTTCAACCGTTAAATCTACTGATGGGTCGAGTGGGGGGTGCGGCAAAGTACTTGACATGGGATGTGGTAAGGGTGGTGACCTCGTCAAGTGGGAGAAGGCCCGTATCCGGGAGTTGGTTGGTGTGGGCACGTATCATCACACTGTCAACAGACGTTTGCGTTGCTTATTGACATGCTATCATTGCAGACATCGCCCATGTTTCTATCGAGCAGGCTCGCGAACGCTGGAAAAACATGCGTCCTCCACGTTTTATGGCATCCTTTGCTGCGTTGGATTGCTACAGAGAATCGCTTTCTAAAGCTTTTCCACCGGAGAAACTTGTCCAGCCCTTTGACGTCGTGTCTATGCAGTTTTGTATGCACTACGCATTTGAAACTGCCGAAAAGGCGCGGTGTATGCTGCACAACGTCAGTCAATGGATGCGGACAGGAGGAGTCTTTCTTGGTACGATACCTAACGCTGACTACCTCTTGTACGCGCGTGTTGTATTCTTCGTTTTCGAAGTGTCTGACAGGAGTCGATTATAGAGAGCGGCTGGATAACTTCCCGCCCTCAGCAACGGACCTGTCGTTCGGTAACTCAGTATATAAGATTCGATTTGAGGATCGACGGTCGAGACCGTTGTTCGGTCACCGATATTATTTCTGGCTCCAAGATGCGGTGGATGACGTGCCAGAGTACATTGTACAATGGGATAAATTTATTGAGTATGTTACCCTCAATTTATTTGTTATTCTGTGTGCGTGGCTGTTTCACGGAACGTTTTTTCATCGTTTTTCATCCTCGTCACGGGGCGTTTGTATCAGTTTGCCGTGTAGGGAGCACGGTTTTGCGGCATCTGTGGTTGCTCTTTGTCTCCCTTGCGACCCAATATCCTGGAAGATTGCTGACCTATGTTGCAGACTTGCTGCCGAATATTCCTTATACCCGATTTACAAGGAGGAGTTCCACCAGATCTTCACTGAGCATCAAGATCAGGAGGAATTCAAATCTCTGATGTTGCGCATGAAGGTTGTTGATGCCAATGGTGAGAGTGCGATGGATGAAGCCCAATGGGAAGCCGCTAGTTGGTATCCTCAGCTTTGTCTCTGCGCTCTATTTACTGATTCCATGTCACCCGCAGATATTTATATCGGTTTTGCTTTCGAAAAGAAATGAGCCAGTGCTCGTATGTTTCGTGTTACCTTACGTGATCTGGTATGCTAGTTCTTGTTGGCCATACTGTACTTTCTCGGAATCGAGGTTTCATAACATACTGCAATATGAACACCACTAAACACTATGGCCAGGGCAAGCGCTAGCTGTGAGAAGTCATTGTTAGGGGTAAATGGTCTGATTCCGCAGCCCAGAGTAAATGTAAGTAATAACAGCATAGCATGTTACTGGGGGGAGGCAGAAGCACAAGGGAAAGCATGTATTCTGTATGGCGTACACGTAGCCGACGTAGATTATTCTTACTCCTGACCAAAGCCAACTGTTTCTCTAGAAAGCCCACGGGTTTCAATATTTTACCAGACGCTCCAGATTGAGAACTTACTCTACGGCGAGCGTCAGCTTTTGCTCTAAGCTTGCGTAGTCTTTGTACGGTGGTAAATCAATGCGGTTGAAGCAAGTGTGACTCTTTGGCAGTTGCGACGGATCGCCTGACTTTTCAATGGTAAAGCGTCTCGGCCCGTCGGAGCCCTGCAGATCCTTGAAGCCGTTGACGGGGATGCGGGAGGTGCCCGTGGCAAACTGCAGCAAACGGGATTTCCTTTCTGGCGGCCAGCCACGGACGCATTTCCAGAACCATTGGATGACTTCGTCGTTCATCTCATATCCGCGGTAGTCTGTATGCTTGCACCAGTCATCCCTATACGCAGAGTCATGTAATCAACCAAACGAGTGTTGAGATACCAAAACTCACACATCGATCTCGGACATTCCACCGATAAGCAGCTCGAGCTCCCGCTCATCAAAGACCGTGATCAAATCCTGTGGAATCAGCTCGCTGAAACCTGACATGAACGACTCAAACTGGTCCTTCACACGCTTTGAGATGCGATATTCAACGACGAGGTCCACATAGTCTTTCTTGTTTTCCTCCGTGACGTTGATCTCAGCACCTCCTGGCGTCAGTTCGATCGTATGAAGTTCTCCGAAACGCTCCTCCGTTGTAGTAAACGTCTCGTCAATGATATCCGTAATATCATTCTCACTAAGAGAAACTGAGGACGCATATGAGAAAAGAGTAACATAGAGACATACAGCATCCAGGTGAGGCCACGATGGAGTTCTGCGTCGACCGACTCCAGATCTGACAGAGTTACCTTCTTCTTCAAAATCATCTTGTAGAAGCTAACAATGAAGTACGCGTCGACGAAGCGACGGTGGAAGATTGCGAGACCGAGACAACGCCCGATAAATTTGAAATAGTTCAGATGCTCAGGGTTGACGCCAGATGCGGGGTTGATCTGTAAAGTGTAATTGTCGTGCGCCGAGTATTCAAACAAGCAATAGAAAGGGTTGAACATTTCATGCGAGAGGAGGAAAAAGAATTCCCTATGAGGAGATCAGCCCAGATCAAGTAAGATGATGCGCACGACATACCTGGAGAGGCCACCATAATCGAGACCATCCTCGCCATCGAATTTGATCATCAATCGTTTCTTTAAGTCATTCGGTGTCTGCCTCATGATCTCGGCGTAACTGTCCTCGAAGATATAGTTACGACGAACTTTGACCTGACAATTGCCAGGTTGCGATCGCATAGCCGGCTGGCTACGGAAGTAAATGAGCTTCCTGCGGAAGTCACGCTTGTACTGAGGAACATTCGCATCCAGCGAGGAAGGTAGGCGTGGGTCATCCCACGTCGTTGTCTTTGTGTTGTGGTCCACAAAATAGACGCGCGCAGTAGAAGTAAGACGCATCTCCCATCCGGAGGGCAGTGGCCCGAGCTGGGACATAGGCTGAGACTGTAACGAAGTACTTTGACCATTGGGACCCATGACACGAACGACGGTGTGCCGACGAGGATCCACCCAGGTTGTCGTGCGAGTATTATGGTCGACATAGTACGGCCGACCTTCCGGGGTGTACCTTTCCTCCCAACCAGGAGGAAGATTGCCTGAGCCGGTCGTTGTAACATTGTTACCTGCAGCAATAGCAGTGGCTGCTGCATTGGGGGATGCAGTGACCGATGGAGTTCGGTGAGCACTGGCTTGCGCATTAGCAGTGTCTACCATGTCATCAGCCAGAAGACGACGAGAGTGCTGATCCCTAGCAGCATTGGTCTCGCTGGCATGGACGACATGGTTAACACTCTGATTTGGAGAAGGTCTGTTCCAAGTCGTCGTTCGGGTATTGTGGTCGACATAGTAAGTGCGTCCAAGAGGGTCAAGACGGCGTTCCCAGCCGGCCGGAAGCGGCCCGTACTGATCAACAGTTGGATTGAAATTCCCTTGTCGTGCGCCACTTGCCGATCCAGGAGATATCCCTGATGCTGACTGGCTAGTGGGTGATATCGTATGAGCACCGCCCGAACTGACAGGACGGCCAGAAAACGGCTTGGGGGTTGATGGATCCGAATCGGCACCAGTATGAGGCGGCTGAGTCATTTGAGGTGCAGGCATCCCAATCACAGTAGGGGTACTCGGTGAATCCGTGGTGGAAGCGTGTGCGCTAGGCGTACGAGAGAGCGGGTTGTCAGGAGAGGCAACGCCATTTGGGGACAGAGAGATGTTCGACTCATTCAGGCCCATGTTGCTGAGGGTGTTAGCAACGCCGTGCACTTGGGAGGGGCCAGGATTCGAGATAGGCTGAGAGACATTGGTTGAAAGGTATATGATGAGTTTGCCATGAACCACGAGGTTATCGTTAGACTTCTTGAGATCGAGCGTCAACATCTCTGAGTATAAGGAGGTCGATGATTATTCGGGCGTTTCTTTGTGCCATCAGGCAAGACACTTACCATGAGCATCGAGACCGAAATCTAGAACATCACTGACCCGCACGTTGACTACGCCAAGGAATCCCTGGTCTCGTCTCTTAAATTTGCGCTGGTCAAATATCTGTACTGCAACAACAGACGACTCCTTGACGGAGCTGTTAAGTCGGAAGTTGAGAGATAATGATAACATCGAGAAGAGATGCATGACTCACATGTCAAAACTCTCGTTCCAGTAAGGATTAAGAGTTTTCTTGATGACACTGGTGGTATGTGTTTGCTCCGCGTCGACCGTGATCACTGCAAAGGGATCTGGAAGGCGGAAGACATCTCGTTTAGAGAGCCCGTCGGCGGCAACGACTGAGTTGCAACACGCATTCAGGAACCAATTATTAGTGCAATATAGAAGTCGACGAGAAACGAAACTCACCTGTTATCCTGATTTTCTTCCTGCTGTGATGGATACGATCATTAAGATGTTCCCAAGTGAAAAGGAGGACGGTGCTCACAGAGGATGTGGAGGAGTGGACATCGGACAAAGCGATGTGTCGAATTGACTCAAGAGCAAGTGTGACCTCGACTTTTTCTTGTGTCGCTGAGCAGAGTCTTCGGTGATTCCGGTGAGTGCTTTGACGCTGTGCAGCACGATGACGAGGAAGACCTAACCAAGTCCGGCAGCCATTTTCAGACGCCGACTGCAGTGCTCTCCTGCCGGCACACCCCGGCATCGCTCAACCACCGCAGCCTCGGCGGTGGGGCCATTCTGTCTAGTTGGCTACGCGTGCTGAGCCATTGAACGGCGCAGTCGTGCCAATTCTTCAAAAGGATTTATCATTGCAATACTATCACTCGTGGGCCCAGGCGACCCCAAGTATGTATTTTGATAAGATCGTGACACGCGCGGTATAGTTCAGGACCCAATATTATTGTAAATTTTTGCCCGGTCTGTCTTGCGATCATCCAACAATACCTGCTACGTCGAGAAGAAGACACCAGACCGACTGGCTGTTGAGCGGTCTGTCCAACAGAGGACACTGTATTGGGTTGCTTGGGGCGCTGAGTGGCATAACAGACCTCTGGAACCATGTGAGATCTTCGACCGACGACGTCACCATCACCCCCACTACTAGTTACCAGCCAACAGGCAAACGCTCACACCAGAGAAAGATGTCGTCGGTGGAGTCGCCTTTGCATATAGTCAGTCACCCATAGATCTGGTGTCGTCCCCTGCTGAGTGACGATTTCCCCGTCGCATAGGCGCACCAGCATGCAGCAAGTGCTGAAGATTACCGCAACGAGGGATTGCTAGTCAAGGCAGCGGAAGAGCACTTCAGTGCCGCAAAAGCATTCATGGAGTGCGAAGAGAAATCAAATGACAGCAATGTACGATACCGCTGGCGCATAATCTTCTTGATACACCTCGTGACCGTAGTGTCTCTAGGCGAAGCGAACACTCTACTTGCTCTACAGCGAACATGTAAAAGCAGGCAAAGAACTCCAGCGAAGGATAGCCAAGTTACGGGATGAGGGGAAGGATCCGACCCTACCCCAGAAAGTGCTACCGCGAAATGTCCCAGCGTATTCAGGTCGTGCGGTTGGCAGTCCCAGTAGTATACCCCTTCAACCGTATGTTCACCAGTACTCCAACAATGACTCAAGTGCTTCCATGCGACTTACGGACTCCCACAACAATGTCGATGAATCCTTCATGGTTCTCGGCCAGAGGGTGAGTCAACAGATGTGCAACGATCGTTTCACCGTATGATTGTGGCACTTAGTCAGATCCCGGGGATGCTTTCAACAATTTCTGGAATATAATGGAGGGCATGCTAGACAACCTATCTCAGCCCGTAGCATTTGCGACAGCTCCACTTGCC
Organism: Pisolithus thermaeus; assembly: GCA_024663475.1. NCBI lineage: Eukaryota > Fungi > Basidiomycota > Agaricomycetes > Boletales > Pisolithaceae > Pisolithus > Pisolithus thermaeus. The sequence goes on from JANFAF010000008.1 coordinate 667,646, forward strand.
ACGGAAGTAGGCGTGCTAGGAAAGCAGGGTTCTCGACGTGACTGTGGTTCGAGCAGCGACACTGATCGCGACGAACCCTTTGTAACCAAATTCTCCAGGAGGCTTGGGCTCGCTTCCGCTTCCAAGTCAAGTGAGCTTTACCGACACGTTTCTGTCATTCTCGCTGAGCTTGTTTTATAAGAAGACATGCTGGTGGAGGAAACGGAGGAAGAAGAAGTCTTGGTTGACGAAAGTTTGTCACCATTCCCTCAGTTGCGAGTTTAAACTTACAAGACAAGGTAATGACTTATCCGAGTCATTTTATCTGGTTCCCCCGGAACCGGAACAGTCTCTCCCAGCGCTTAGGAAGGAGAATGCTTCTCTCAAACGCGAGGTAGATGAGATGCAAAAGCGGTTAGCGGCAGCCGAGCGAATGCTGCAGCTGCGCAAGGAACAAGATCAGCAACTGCGCGATAGTATCGTACTTGCTCGGCAACAGGTACGACCGTTGGTGATTCCGCAATACATTAGTCAACATTCCCTTGTTAGGCTCAGCGTGCTATGGGAGCATCACTAATGGTACAGCGAACTGGCGGCCAATCGTCGCCCGTGGATTTCTCTGCACTGAACATCAATCTACCGCCAGTTCCGACACCTGTCACAGCCTTCAATGCAGGACGTGATCGAGAGGCACAGCATATGCGCAGGATCAGGGAATTAGAGGAAGAGCTTAGGAATCTGCGCACGGAGAATGACAAACAAGTGCGTTACCTCTGCGACAGCCACACCCACCTGACATTGAGAATTCCCGCAGAAAATCATGATTGCACGCTTCCGAGAACGATGGGAGAAGTTAAAAGAATCTGCGAAACGCAAAAAAGATGCCAAGATGGCCGAGGGTACCAAGACAGGGATCAGCGAACGTATCGAAGAGGAGCCCGAGGCTGAACGGGAGTTGGACGACGGAAGCAGACGTTATTGAACTTCATACCCATACTTATTACGGTAGTATAACCAACAGGCGAATCATCTTACAACATGAGACCTCCAGTGCTGGGCATGAACCCACCGTGTTTCCATGATCGCAAGAGAAGATAGTAGAGTCCCCGCGATGACGTGCGCAGAGTGCCGACAAAATGGGAACAAAGGGAAGAAATGCGATATCAGGCTGTAGCTGGGGCGAATAGGGCGAAATCGAGGATGTGAAAAGACGACACCAATGCTTGAAAGTCAGCTTTTATGGTATCTTGCTCCACCAACCCTATGGATTCCGTCGGGATGCTGCCCGATACCAAGACATCTGCTCTCGCCTTTGACGTAGTAATGCGGAACAAGGCGATTAAGATCTCCACTTCGTTTGCACGTGGTTGGTTGAACTTGGGCGCTCTCTGACGACCGTGCAAGAACACAGGAGACGGCGTGACATCGTCAGAAGTGATCGCCTTCTTTGGCTCCAATTGCAATGCGCGTATATCCGTTATTTCTGTGTCCACGGCCTCGTTTTCTTCTGCCAGTGTATCAAAGTGATATCTTTGACCAGTACGATGTCAGGGCGTAGACCGTGAAGTTGACTCACAAACATTACCTCGCTGCCTCTGCGTCATCTTCCGGTGGAACCCGTTGAAGTACCTCCACTGAAAGAAAGGCATCTGATTCGGGGTACAAGAAGACTTCTTGTGAATCTGGAACTTGTCGAAGGTCTCTTATCGATCGTTGTGGCTGAATTGGACGGTTTCAGTGGTAGATCGGAATACGTACGAGACATCTAAAACTGCAGTCGGGAGGACAGCTGATACTGCACCACCAAAGAGCTCTCTGGGTGTCCCTGTTGACATCTTCTCGGATTGAAGAGCGGTTTTCAGAGATGGAGGACGATGCAATGACTTAGCGTAGCTGGCAAGATGCCCCTGTACAAAATTGTCATCATCCTTGTTCTTTGGGCAAGTTCGGTTACTTGGTCACAGAATTCTCGGCGACTAACAGGCGCCCAAGTGGTTGCATCGTTATGAGTATATTGCCGATCTGGCGTACACTGATAGGAGAGATGAAGTATGTAGGCGGCTGAACGTCACTGCGGTATTATGACACGACTCGAAATGAAGCTACGGTGTGGTTACCATTCGCAAAGACCGCTAACATCTCACGGATAATCTCGGGCAGACAGACCGAGAACCGGGGCGGCAACAGAAGTACCAACTGTGCTAGTAAAGTATGCGAGGTACTGTTTCTCCCATGGTTATATATCATGCGTACCAGGAGTTCCACGAGTCAGTTTTTTCATAGCTCTAAGGGACTGACCAGATGTTTCGTCAACTGCTTTCCATAGATCCAGTGTCATTGGGTAAATGCGCGACTCAATGGGACCTTTTTGGACTGGGAGTGACTTGGAGGGTTACCCGAGAAATCGGTTCGACCGTCCGTCGTTCATCTGTGTGGTGACACGTTACAACGGTATTGTGAGCTCAGTTCGACGGCAACGTGGTAGGCACGAAGGGATACAAATAGACACAAACTATTTTCATGCCTGGCAAAGCCACCAGCATGACAAAATGTTTTCGGGATGAAGCGACTTGTGGGAGTCGGGGACTCTTGTCCTGAAACGGATCCAAAAACGCACGTTCAAGTACCCTCGGCGACCGTGATCAGTAAGGATCAATCGGTCAAATTTGTGACCGGTGCAGTGTACCTCAATTTGCCCCTGTCTGATTCATGATATGTCGTTTCTCAGCGATAGGACTTTCAGCCCAAGAAGTTCGCGGTATCACGGTAGAGTTGTGGGTATCTTGTTGGAGGGAAGGACCTGCGGGAACGAGACGAGCTCTCCGCGTGCACCTGCACTTGTAACCGCGCAATTTCATTTGGTAGAGTGTCCTCCATTTTTCCTGTGGAGAAAAGTTTCAAGGGTTACGACCAGATGTGACAGACCTGGTGTGGTCATGATAAACAAGTCCGTGGAAACACGCGATTGTAAAGTATCATATAGGCAACGGACACTTAGTCAGAACCTTGGTCGTGTATAAGATTCCATTACCGAGGACTTTTCTTTCCGTTTTTTGTTTCTAATTCACAGAAGCGCGTCGGCTCAGAGGTATACACTCCCATATGCATACGGAATCGGAAGGGCCGTTCCGATTCCGAATCTCCCTGATCTGATTTGACGTGAGTGGGTATGTACTGTAACAGCGCGCTTCATCTGTGCTCTCGCCGGGCTGGAGAAGAGGAGTACGTACTTTTCTAACCTATTATTTTTGGCATGCATGTGAGTTCCTCATTTGAAGAGAAGTCTTCACCTGAACAAGTCCTCAGTAGTATGTCACCCGAGAATCTGTTGCTGGAATGACCAGAAACAAAACACGGTTCACGTGCGGCTTGCCTAGGTTTTCCATGGGATGCTTTCCATATGACTTCTCGAGATTCTCCGGCTGCCCTCATGTCACTTCCCTCCTTCGTGAACACTTTTCATTCGCTGTGAAACATCATCCTACAACGTGGGACGCGGACATTCTTGGTCCGACAAGGTACGGCAAATAAAAGGCTTGTTATACTGACAATGGCTTTGCCTCCCCTGCCTAGTCCCTCCTGGTCACTAGAATCCGGCCTCACCTAACGATCATGTCCCATGCACCGTATGGGGATGCTGAAAAGGGGACTTTGGAAATTACTTCTACAAAAGCCACTGTCAACCACGACCTAACGAATGAGGAGAAGCCGGCCGAAATCGACGTGCTTCCTGTCAAGTCTCTCAAGAAGGATGCTCCAGTGCCCACCTCGAAACCTCCCGCTCGTCTTCCGAAACACGAGAAGATCAAAGCTTCCAACTATGTCCTCTTTATAATCTGGTATAATGCATACCGGTCAGTACGAGCGATACAAGTTTTCTTTCCATTATTCTGAACACCCATAGGCGGTTTTTCACTGTCGTGTTTACTCTTAATTTTATTGGACTTAGTGTTGCCATAGCTGATCGCTGGCCCTATGCAAGGCAATATCCTAGTGCACTCGTTCTCGGAAACCTGAACTTCGCCGTGCTTATGCGCAATGAAGTGTTCGGTCGTATCCTGTATTTGTTTGTCAACACGTGCTTTGCCAAGGTTCGTACACTCAATTGAGCGGATCCTCGCAGGAAATGACACATGCACCTTGAGTAGTGGACACCTCTTTGGTTCCGCCTGGGGTGCACATCCACTCTCCAGGTGCGCTGGAGTCGTCTTCGTCCATCTGTCAAGAAGCTTACGGCCTTTTTTTCATACCAGCATCTGGGAGGGATTCATAGTTCATGCGCAATCTCAGGGATAGCGTGGTTTATTTTCATGGTTGTCAACCAATACAACGCAAGGCATCTATACAGTGGCCCTATTCTTGGCTTCGGTGTCTTTACAGTCATGCTGTTATTTATCACATTAGTCGCGGGATTGCCATGGGTCCGTAACACTCATCACAAGTGAGTATCCTTTGTTTCCTTCGCGCTTTTGTGGCTTACCGGTGATTTATATTACTTTAGTGTTTTTGAGCGCAACCATCGTTTCTTTGGATGGTCCTCTCTGATCTCAACTTGGATCTACACTCTCCTGTCCAACATATACGATGTTTCTGACGGACGGTGGGATCATACCTTTGTCTATGTCATCCGTCAGCAAAGCTTCTGGTATAATATGGGCATGACTGTCCTGTGAGCATAACTCTATTCCTGCCAAGGTGTTCAAAAGCTAATCCTTCACAGTATTGTCTTGCCTTAGACTTGCACCAGGAAGGTGCAAGTAGATGTCGAGCTGGTGAGCGCTTTCAGATTTACAGGTACTCTTACAAACGAATCAAACTTTTCCAGCCCTCCCCCAAGGTAGCAGTGCTTCGTTTCGAACGTGGAATGCAACAAGGCCTTCTCGCGCGTATCAGTCGCACCGCTATCATGGAGTACCATGCCTTTGGCATTATTTCGTGTGTGTCCCTTTCCTGTTCACTTTCTTGCTTCTGATCTTTTCAGTGAGGGAAGACATGCGAAGTACCATTGCTTGATATGCGGTGTCCAAGGTTGTCCGATTCTCCACACAGATCGTCTATTTGGCCCTCAGACAATTTTGTAGGTGACTTTACAAAGAGCCTTGTGAACGATCCACCGAGAATGATCTGGACACGTGAACACAAGGTAAGTAACATCATTTTCCATTTGCATATCATAACATCGATGCAGTTCGCCGGAGTTTCTAATACCTCAACATTGTACAAGCGCGGCATCCGTATCTGCACAGGGACTGGCCTAGGTGCTGCACTATCCACTTGCATTCAGTCACCCGACTGGTGAAAATTCAATCCACTTGTGAACCTGACACGCCACTGACCGACGTTCATTTTTGCTGTAGGTACCTCATTTGGATTGGTATGTGAGCGTTATCTGTCATCTGCCTCGTACTGGCGCTGAAGGTCCCGTTGGTCAGGGTCAGATCAAGAGAAGACCTTTGGGCCAACTATTAGTGGTCTTATCCATCGGCACGTGGGCCCAGAACGTCTTCTCCTATGGGACAGCAAGGAGCGGGGCAGGCGACCGGACACGATGAAGATTTTGAAGGAAGCGTATGACTATTGGCAAGCCGAAGGTGCACTCATTTCCTGCCGGTGGTTATCGAGGATCATGCTGAGTTTTTCCAACCCAAGTGGTCTTCATCACCTCCAACTACGTTGGAAACGCAGAAATACAGCAAGGGTGCAAGGCACTGGGCATTCCGGCCTTTGGAACGCTCTGGGATTTTGTAAGCCTTGCCGTTTTTTTCTCCCCTAGCCTACCATGATGGCTTACATGCCTATTCTCAGTGACTGCGTGGTATGTTGGTAGCTCCTGCTTCCGAGGGAGGAGCGCAGGGTTTGCTATGCAGTATCCTTTCACATGCATAGGTGCTTATGGGATACACAAGCTTTTGGGTGGGTCTATGTACTTCCCGCTTCATCCGAAGTGCAATTGTTTGTGTGATTCGGCAAGATAGAGTCACAACAAAGCTCCTTCCTAAGTTAGCCCCCTCGTCGGTCGGCTTGGCTTGTAGGAATCTTACTGTGACTATCCCAAATACTATTGAAAATACTCGCAAGTAAATGGGTATGCCTCATTTCCACCACGGTCAAATTTGAAGAGGAAGTGGATCGATAGTTTTTAAGGATACAAGCAATGGATGGCAGCATTGACCATATTGTGGCCTTGTCTCGGGACAAGTAAAGGTACTAGGTACAAGTACAAAACTGACGTGTGAGACGGTGGAAGTAGAGTTGGAGTAAAGGAGTTCCATGGGCTAAGCTGCAGTCTCGAGCACGGCCTTCGGTAGACAAGCGCATGGAGTGAATTAACTCAAAAGAAATAGTATTCCAACACTTCACCAGGCCTGCCCATCCACCCCCATCTCCGGTTAGGGTTTATAGGTGTATTCGGCACCAGACGGATGCCGCGACGAGCTAGCTCGATCAAGACGCGAGCAATGTTGCGGGTGTCCTGAAAACCGATAGTATCATGGACATTTAGTACAAGGAACCAGTGTACTGACGTCCATTCCACAATGTTCTCTGCCCTGGAATTGGCCTAAACCCAGCACTCTCAGCTGCTGGGGTATATTCAGTGAACGAAAATGATGAGCGGTGGTCAACTGAAGAATAGGGGTAACGATCGCGGTTATAGATTGTACAGGAAGCATGTTATTCCAACATACCCTCGTCCGGGCGTGCTGACCATCAAATGGATCATGAGTTGCCACCCAACCTGACACCAATCTACGGACGTCAAGAACATCGCCTCTGAGCCATAATGGCATGGGTATCTGGTAAGGAGCAGAGCACGTTTTAAGTCTTCAAGTCTCGGGCCGTTCCAGGGTGGAGACTAACTTTCGATATGAAACACTGTTTTACTACAAAGTCCCTTATGTCAAAAGGACCATCGCTACACCAACAAATTCTTTGTAAAACTCTGCCATTCTTGGGGTCAATTAACCCATGTTGGGCAAGGAATCTTGCGAACATCTTGAGAACCTTGGGAAAAGTGGGTGCAAGGTTGACCTGCGTCTGTGAGATACTTCGTTGGCATCAGAGGACCGGAAACGAAAGAGAAAAGACAAACTTGGGTTATACCCGTCAACTCGGTACAAAAGTTGGAGAGTTGAGGTCTCCATGTGGGTTTGACAAAGCTGCGAAATTCGTCGACAACCTCCAGCTGGCTGGCCATACCCTTGGACGATCTATCTTTCCAGCGCAGAAGGCACACAGGCCACTCCTAGAGGGGTACCGCATGGTCAAAAGCACAGACAACGAATACTGGCAAGTCAGAGAGACGAACAATGATTTCATTCGGCCAATCGAAACCTGCGCCTTGTAGACAGGTCGCCTCGACATCAAGGACAAGAAAAGCATCATAAGGCTGCTTCACACGAGCAGCCTCGATTTGGGCGGTCCAGTGGGACAAATCCTTTGAAACTATGTGAGGGACCGCAGCAGGGAACCGTGGTCGATCGGAAATGGGCTGAATCTGAGGCTGATAGTACAGTGGCACGGCAAGCATTTCGGCTTCGGGGGAAGAAGGTTTGGGGTGGATCTCCTGTGCTTGACAAGGCTTTATAGATTTTGCTCTGGAGACCTCAGCAGGAAGTTTCTGTGCGCGACTCCAGCGCCAAACGAAGACCACAGCAAGGAATACAGCAGACGCTGGAAAGAGGGGGTTCCAGGGCAGAAAAGGGGTGAGGGGGTCGGACATGAGAGGTGCCTCAGGTGGCATGCAATTGGCTTGCGGCCGTCAGCGCGTGTCCAGCTCATGCGTGTTCCTTCTTTTTTCTTTCTTGCCTCGTTGACGGAAGACCACAACCCGCCGGCATATGCCGAGAACATACCACAAGTAGTCGAACATACATGCTACATGATCGTGCCAGAGTGACGTTTGTGGATCAAGCGCTCGATAAACACAAAGGAGCAGAGCAGAGAGCATATGTTAATCTGAACCTCATGCTGTTGAGACACTGATCGAGATAATCCGAGTTCAAGCAAAATGCGTAAGAAGTGAAAACATATCTGACGAGGGACGGAGGGCGCAAGCCTGGGTACACCCACCCAGACTACGAAATATGAAATAGACAAAGGTATATAAAGGTAGCTATCACGAGTACGATCGATAAGAGACGAGACGCCCACTCCCTCACATAGTTGCCTGCCTCCCCGAGCCTCCGCGTATCCGTATTAGCTGCTTCTGTATTAGCCTCTTCGCTGCCTAGACCCTAAAACATACACAACAACTATTCTCACACCAGACCGAAGCCGACAGTGCTTCTAGAATGGAGATACTTCAATACCTTTCCTAACAATTAGAACAAAGAGAACTTACTGTAGGGCCAACGTCAGCTTCTGCTCTAAGCCTGCGTAATCTTTGTACGGTGGTAGATCAATGCGGTTGAAGCAAGTATGGCTCTTCGGCAGTTGCGATGGATTTCCTGACTTCTCGACGGTAAAGCGCATCGGCCCATTAGGGCCCCGTGCATTCTGGAAGCCACTGACAGGGATGCGGGAAGTGCCTGTTGCGAACCGCAGTAAACGAGACTTCCTTTCTGGTGGTCAGCTACGGACGCACTTCCAGAACCACCCGATGACTTCGTCGTTCGCCTCATATCCACGGCACTGTCATACCGGCACCAGTCATCCCTATAGAGATTCGCGGAATTATCCACGCGAAAATTAAAAATCCAAGACTTACAAGTCGACCTCGAACATTCCACCGATAAGCAGCTCGAGCTCCCGCTCATCGAAGACCGTGATCAAATCCTGCGGGATCAGCTCGCTAAAATCCGATGTGAACACCCCAAACTGGTCATTCACAGGCTGCGAGATGCGATATTTGACGACATGGTCAACATATTCTCTCCTGTTTTCTTCCATGACGCTAATGTCAGCACCCCATGCCTTCAGTTCAATGGTATGGAGTTCCCCGAAACTTTCTTCCATAGTAATAAACGTTTTGTCGATTACACCCGGCATGTTATCGTCACTGGGAGTAACTGAGGACGCAGATGAGAAAAGAACAACATAGAAACATACAGCATCCAAGTGAGACTGCGGCGGAGTTCTGTGTCAACCGATTCCAAATCTGACAGAGTTAACTTCTTCCTCAAAATCGTTTTGCAGAAGCTAGCAACGAAGTATGCATCAACGAAGTGACGATGAAAAATTGCGAGACCAAAGCAGCGCCCAATGAATTCGAAGTAATTCAAATGTTCAGGGTTGACGCCAGAAGCGGGGTTGATCTGCAAAGTGTGGTCGCCGCACCGCGAGTGATAAAACAAGTGATAGAAAGGTTTGACAATCTGATGGGAGAGGAAGAAAATCCCTGAGAGATCAATTTGTGATGAGAAGGGGATACCCACGACGTACCTAGAGAGGCCGCCATAATCGGAATCATCGCCGCCATCGAACTTAATTATCATCTGTTTCTTCAAGTCGCTGGGTGCCTGCTTCATGATCTTGGAGTAGCTATCCTCGAAAATATGGTCGCGTAGAACCTTGATTTGACAACTGTCAGAGTGTGCTCGCATAGCGGGCTGACTACGAAGATAGATGGGCTTCCTCCGAAAGTCACGTCTCTGCATCAACAAAAGGTAGACGCGGATCGTCCCATGTCGCCGTCTTCGTGTTGTGGTCCACGAAGTAGACCCATGCCATGGAAGTAAGAAACATCTCCCATCCGGAGGGTAATGGTCCGAGCTGGGACTAGACTGAGGTAACGAAGTGTTCTGACCAGTAGCGCCTATGACACCAACCACGCTTTGCTGACGAGGATCCACCAGGTTGTCGTACGAGTGTTGTGGTTAACATAATATGATCGACCCTCTGAAGTATACCTCTTCTCCCATCCCGCTAGAAGACTACAGGGGCTCGTCGTTGTAATATCATTGCTGGGTCCAGGGTTCAATATAGGCTGAGGGACATTGGTTGACAGAATTATAATGAGTTTTCCGTGAACCAGGAGGTCACCGGAGGTCGAAAGTCAACATCTCTGAGTACGAGGAAGTCGATGACTATTCAAGCGTATCCTGGAGTCATCAGACAGACGCTTACGATGACCACCGAGGTCTAGATCTAAAACATCGCTGCCTCGCACGTTGACTATGCCAAGGAAGCCCCGGTCGCGTCTACTCGATTTGCGCTGGTCAAATATCTGAACGGTAATAACGGACTCCGTGAGGGTGCTATTGAGTTATTTATCTGAGTCAACAATAACATCGAGCAGAGATTCATGGCTCACATGTCAAAACTCTCGTTCCAGTAAGGATTGAGAGTCTTCTTGATAACACTGGTCGTATGTGTCTGCTCCGCGTCGACCATGACCACTGCGAATGGATCCGGGTAGTTGAAGACGTCTCGTTTACAGAGCTCGTCGGCAGCCACAACTGGGTTGCAACGGGCATTCAGATTAATGCAGACTCGGCGAGTAGCAATACTCACCCGCATCCTAATTTTCTTCCCGCCGTAATGACACGGACAGGGGTGTGACTGGGTGAAAGGGGGGTACTCACGGAGGATGCGCAGGAGTAGACATCGAACGAAGTAATCTATCAGAAGGCTCAAGAACAAGTGTGACCTTGACTTGTATTTCTCTCCGGGTTGCCTTGTTGACAAAAGGCACAGCGCCTTTCCAGTTCATTGTTCTGTTTTTCCGGCCCCACAGCGAGCACTGTGCCCCTTGGTGGAGGACTAAATACCTGTACTTATATGTAGACACCAACCCATCGGCATATTCCGAGTGCCAACCGGAAGTAAAAAGTCACACAGCTCAACGTTCCACCGGTCGACCACTGCTGTCAGCAACCCCAGCAATGAGCGGACTCCACCGCGGCGATGATTTGGAGGACGACTACGTACCGGATGACTTGGTCGCATCATCTGGGGAAGAAGAGGATGCTCTTGAGCCACTCGCTCCCGCCGGTGACGATATCGGGGGCCTTCTGAGCGCGGACGAGGATGCAGAGCAAGAGTCAGCTGCATTAGCAAAGAGGAAGCGACGAGAGAAGGAAAAGGAAAGAAAGGCCAAGGTGGGTGATTGCGCTTGACTGCAGAGCACGACCCTCACAGGGCTTTCCTCTTTCTCCAGAAGAGAAAACTAGCGGAAACGAAAGACGACGAGCAACCTCTTTCACCGGCAGCGCAATCTCCGCACGGACTCTTTGGCTATCTATCATCCATGCAAGCCAAGGCATACCCCGTAAAGTCTGCACTGGAGCTTCTGGACATATCCATTCCAGGTGAGCTACGTGTGTTTAGCTTTCCTCTCGTAGATTTTAATTGAACCGCCAGATAGAAACCTCAATTGTGGACACGACATCATGGACGGAGTCGAGGTCATTGGACCGTCTAGTCGAATTCATTATTAAAGGTACATTCCTTGATGCTAGTCTCATCTGTGCTGAATCTCTGCTATTTCTCCACAGTCCTTCCACCTCTACATAAGAGGCTGCTGCAGCGGCCGAAACACTCTGGCGCACCAACATTGCTATTCATAGCTGGTGCCGCCTTGCGGGTCGCCGATGTCACCAGGGTTCTCAAGGATAGGAAACTCCGCGGTGAGAAGGGTGGGGACGTTGCTAAGCTATTTGCCAGACACATAAAGTTGGATGAGCACGTTGCCTATCTCAGACGGACAAAGATAGGTAGTGCTGCTGGCACTCCGGCACGAATTGGCAAATTGCTCTGTGAAAAAAGTAAGAATTCCCAGCAGATATGAGATGCATTGTATTCAAACTTCCCAGACGCCCTTTCTGTGGCTCAGCTGACGCACATTATTTTGGACGTCTCGTATCAAGATGCGAAGAAACGTAATCTATTTGATATACCGGAGACTCGCGATGAAGTAGTCCATTCTGTCCTTGGAGCGCCGAAATTGCTCCAGTGCATCAAAGAAGGAAAGATTCAAGTCGTCTTGTTTTAGTGGTAACTCGCAATATGCATATTGTGTCATTAATGTGGCCACCCAATGGAAAAAGTAGTGTAGGCACTGTTAAAATCCTTTCGGATTGACTCTTAGCGTCAACTGCAGGGCACGTCAGTATCGGTTAGCATGCATGATAGGGTGACTACTGACCCTTGTCCACTTTGGTACTTTGTGAATGCCCTTACGATAGCCACGAGAGTCAGCACTGAAAATCGTGTACTTGTCCCGCGGATGCATTTCATGTTCTCGGGGTAGCTGAAGTGCACGGTCCTGATGGCAGATGAACCACATATACGTAGAAAGCAGGATGTGTCGGAACATACCAAGGCATTGCATTGGATACCGCTTTCCCGGACGGCTTCAATGACCGCGTCAACTCTCTTCAACCGGGCGCGAGCGTTTGCTTTTCTTGTTGGTGACAGTTTCCATGGTACCTTCCTGTTGAAATGTTAGAGCGTACTACGAAAGACAGAGGGCAGATATACGACACCAGAGTAAACCGCCGAACGAGACGGACGTTGGACGAAACGCACCCAACATTGGTCGTAGGCGGGGGACAAGCCGGCGGGGTCAATGCCGGCGACAAATTTCAGACTCCGCCTCCTGGGCTCTTTCTAGTGCAGACACGTCTCGAAGCTCGGCGATCTCAACAACAGCCATGGCAGTAGAAACGCAAACCATGACAACTATTGGTGATCACCCAATGGATGACAGCGCTGAGCTGATCCTCTCCAATGGCACCAAGGAGCCCGCCCTCCGGTTTGCTAGTGGGCTCATTCTACCTCCCCCAGAAATCAAGTGTGAGTACCTCCCCGCCTGGGAGTCCGCGTGTTACTTGCTAACGCCGAATTTTTAGCTGTTATTGACAGGACTGCCCTGTTTGTGGCCCGTTCTGCCAACCCGCCGATGTTCGAAGATAAAATTCGCGAAAACCAGCGTCAGGATCCCAAGTTCTCGTTCCTCAACCCTGCCGACCCTTATCATGCTTACTATAGGCATCGAATGGACAGAATAGCTGCTGGTGAGGAAATAGAGGAGGTCCAACCGGACAAGGAGAGGACGGAGGGCGTGGACAAAGTTAAACCACTGGAGGACGTCGGAGTCGAGCCACCTCAACCACAGTTCGTTTTGGACATACCCAACATCACTCCCATCGATCTGTAAGTCTATACTCAAATGATATCCCAACCTCGATAGTAACGTTGGATCATTTCAGGGACATCATGAAGTTGACTGCTCTCTTCACCGCCCGACGTGGGCGCGGCTTTCTGGCTGCTCTTTCGCAAAGAGAGGGTCGAAATTACCAATTTGACTTCCTGCGTCCAAATCATTCGCTTTTTGGCTACTTTAATCGTCTCGTAGAACAGTACCAGAAAGTGCTGTACCCCAGCAAGGAAATGTTAGCCCAGCTCCATGAACGAGCGCAGGAGGGTGCTCAATGGAAAGCCCTCGAACAGTCGAGGAAATATGCACGGTGGGAACGACTAAAGCAGGAGAAAGACAGAAAAAGGCAGGACGACCAGGAGGCCGAGAAACGTACGTGTTACGTGTTCGATGCACCGAGGCAGTCGACTCAAATTTTCTACAGGAGCGTTTGCAGAGATAGACTGGCATGACTATGCTATCGTCCAAACCATAGAATTCACTGCGGCAGATGCAAACACAGAGCTGCCTCCCCCGATGAGTCTCCAAGAGGTTGAAAACATGACATTGGCGCAAAAGAGGATGGCTGCAATGATCATGGAGAACACGGCGGATGATATAGAGGCACACCGCGCAAGACAAGCTGCTGCAGAAGCAGAAGCGGCGGCGGCGGTAGGATCGGCTGGTGGAGGTGTCGTTGCAGCAGCAGATGATTTGGATGAGGAGGATGCAGCCATGGAAGAAAGTGAAGACGAGGATGAAGAAGCACATCGCAAGAAACGAGAAGAAGAAGAAAGAATTAGAGAGTTGGAACGTGCAAAGGCTATCCAGGCCAGCGCCAACGTCACAGGCCCGATGAAAATCAAGACGGACTACGTTCCAAAGCGTACGTTTTCTTTTCTTCGGTTGATGGTGATTCGCTGACGAAAAATCTATAGTCGGCTCTAAGAAGAATGCGACACTTACGACTTGTGCCATTTGCGGTCAGCAAATTCCAGTGGACGAACTGGACGAGCACATGAGGATCGAGTTGCTGGACCCCAAGTGGAAATCTCAGAGGGATGCTTTGGAAGCTCGCAAAGTACAGGCCTCCGAACTTCTACGCGGTGCCAACGTGGTTACGTCGCTCAAAAACCTTGCGAGTACACGTGTCGATATTTTCGGTACGGAAGCCGATGAAGAACGTAGGAAAAGAGAGGAAGAGGAAGAACGCGTTCGTAGGAAAGAGAGAGAGAAGGTCGTATGGGATGGTCATACTGCAACCAAAGTCAGCACGATGGACAAGTACTCAACGAACGTCAATTTCGACGAACAAATCGCTGCGATTCACCGTGCAAAGGGTCTTGGCCCACAAGAACCCAATGCCATTGGCCCAGGTATCGGCCCTGCTGCTGCTCCACCTCCCCCGATAACCACTCTCCCACCGCCACCCGCGTCGCTACCTGCTCCTCCGGCTCAAGGGGCAGCCGCCAGTGCAACTTTTGCTACTGCCACGGTGTCATCCGGACCTCAGCCGGCGTCAGCATTTCAGCCACCTCCAGTTATGCTTCCCCCACTTCATTACCAGGGTCTCGATGCTGCGCAGCCATTCGGGTTCCAGCCCCCACCTCCTGGCATGCACCCTGCACGCATGCCAGGGCCACCGCCACAGACAGGGACGGTGCGAAGTGCTGACCAAATCGAAGGGCTCGAGGAGCAACCCCAGATTAAAAGGCAGAAGATCGCTAAGCTTCCCGGGGGGGCACTTTACCCTGAGGCAGATTGGGTCAGCATGCATCCTTACACTATATCGCTTAACATTCAACTTCCGAGCGACCCTTCGAAGCCGGAGTGGAAGTTAGAGGGACAGGTCGTCACGGTGTCTGACCTTCCACTTACGCTTCTTGTGTCCACTCTCCGTGATCGCTTCTTGCAAACGACGGGGAGTACCTTGCCCGCCTCGAGAATTCGGCTGTCGTTCATGGGTAAAATGTTGACTAATTCCAACACCATCGCATTCTATAATTTGGAGGACGAGGATCTTATAGCACTAAGTGTGAGTGCGGAGAAGAAGAAGAGATGATGGTGTATTATGACCCGTACATGGGGGAGACTGACTACATGGCCCTGGCGTGTTGTACCGTACTACACTCATTTTCGTATGCGGACGCGTGTAGTAAGACATAAGTTATGAGTGAACGTAAGGAAGCGAGACGATAGTGATACATGATCTAGATAGCCCAACCAAATGCAGGAATGCTGCGTGGATGCTACGATGAAGGTGAAACAGGGAAAAAAAAAATATCAATAAGACCGTATGAACGGAACCCGGATACAAATCGACAGAGAAAACCAAGCCTGAGAACCCAAAACCCAAAGAGATGGTGACTGGAATAATACACGACAAACCCAGGAAGAGGAGCGGTGCGACATGAAGGGATGGCTGTATCCAAAAATGACAAATTTGGCGTCGACGACGTGAGGTAGGCCGTAAGAATGAAACGTGATTCAGTGGAGCACCGATTGGCCGTAATAACGTGTGCAATGGATGGCGAGTGGTATGTGCGTGGATGTCATGTATACATCGTGCGGAGGCGAAGATCGCGGGCGTAAGATTGGAGATGGCGGTGGGAGAAGAAAGGGGCTGTAAGAGCTGTCTGAGGTGCATGAAGATGGCATGGAGTCGGACTCCTCGCTCTTGGTGATGTCCCTGTCTACGGGGATCATGTCCCTGAGCCACTCATCGTCCTCGCGAGAGGGCCAGCGACGGATGGAGGATTTTCTGTAAAAGATGCTGTTTGGAGATGACAGATAGTGCGAGTTTACGAGCGAAGGAGGTGTTGGAACGGAGTCCACCAACTTCCTAGCACTCCCGAGCGAATACGACAGAGAACGCCTCGACCGTACGCGAGTGTGCGCCTGCATTTCGATCGGCATATGATTTCCAGGAAGTCTCTCCCACCGAATGAAAAGTAAAGGAAGCCCCAGTCGTGCGATGTCACAGCTGAGAGAGCAGAAGAGAGGGGGGCAAAGAACGTCTAGGGGCGACAACAGCGTTGACGGGGTCTCTTATAACCAATTGGCGGTTTGTCCGATTACAAATCTCACTCTTGGAAGCTGACATAATACGCAAGATGGAATGGCTGGACCGACCGAAGACGAAATGAATCCAATGCCATGCCAGACGGAACGCCCGGGGCATGTTACATACACAGCTTCAGCTCTACTAGTACACCGAGGGAAGGCAGAAGCCCTACAGTGAATCTATCATATTCACGCACCGCGGCACGCCTCCAACACGCTCAGTCACAGCACTCGACGGCACAGAAGCCCCACAACAACCACGAGTAGCACGCAGATCACAGTGTCCAGTAGCAGCGGTGGTCGCAACGTACTACGGTGAGCGGGATACATCGCGCTAACAAGGTTAGATTGGTCCCGCGTATCTCGCACACGCTCTGGATCCTGTCTGATCGCAGTTGGCGGGGGTGTGCCCGGCTGTGTCAAAGACGTTTCAGGGTTATTCCTGCTCGGGCAATCGGAATTTGCTAAGAAGGAATCCAGGGGCACCGTAGACATTTGCGCCCGAGTAACAGACTCGCTCTGAGTCTCGCCAACGAATTCCAGGGGACCGTCGACTTTAGAGGGGAGATCTGGGAGACACTCCAGGTTACTCAATCGGCACTTCGGACACACCCACTCCCGAGACCTAGTCGTTCCATCATTCAGACCAGGTATTGCCACGACCACCTAGAGCACGCTGCTTACAGCTGAGCTAGACGCTTCCGCTCCGAGACCGGATACTCCACTGAGCCTACCCCATTAGCTGCTTGCCCTCTCAAAGGAAAAAAGCCTTGGAGGCCGAGGATGGCTACCACGGTTGTCAGAGGTTATTTTTGTCTGATAAATCAAGAAGTATGTACCTGTCCTTACTCCCCAAGCAGGCTGCCATTCTTCTTCATGATCTCGAGAATCAGTCAGTCTAGACCTGCGACAACCAACGAGGTTGCGGCACCTACAGTTCGTGAAACTGATGCAGATCTAGAACGTTTTTGGGCTCGCTAATGCCGATAGTTGTTGGTCAAACAAATCCCCATACCTTGGTATTAAGCTCAAAACGGCCATTTGGCGTAAGCATCATGAGTGACGGCGGTCTAAATGGGTATTCTGCAGGCAGGAGAATGCGGAAATGGTACAATCCACCCTCAAACTCCGTCCCGATGGGGCCTCTTAAGGTGCAATGCCACTCCTGCAATCCAAAATTACACGTAATTATCTGCTCCACCGTGAGGTATACTTACGAAGATATCGTCCTGAATGCTCGAGGTGAGGGTTGAGCACGAAATAATAATGATGCAGAGGGTCCTACCTCAAGCGGTGCAGCATGGTAGTCTGTACATGGATCATTTGCCAGTTCTCTGGCCTCCTGCATGATTCGCTTGACGGCTGCAAGAACAGGCGCTCAATAATTGAATAAGAATGGACACTGAAACACACCAGTGTTATTCCTATTCAGTGTAGGCATTTCTTCGATTGACCAGTTGACAAAAGGAGGAGGGCTGCTGTCTGAAAGGGGCTGCCAAGGATGCGCAAGAGTTGCAGTGGAATAAGCGACGTGGACGAGTCGCGCTACCAAGGGGATTGGCACGTGACCAACGCTGCGGTGTAACGCTTCATTCGGACGGAGACACTAGTTCACGATGGTCCATATTGCGAATGTCAAAGTCAGGCCGCGCAAGGGTGCGTTTCGGGAAAACATTCAAGGCTTTCGAGCACTGATTTGCGTCTAGTCAAAACACCTGTTCCTTGTCGAAGCGAGCTAGTCGCTATGCTTGGATGTTGGGCTGCCACGGGCGACGTCCTTTCGACTGACCCTAACAGGTGCAAAATGGTAGCCGAGGCGTTGTTCCAGTGCATGCGGACCGCGGTGCGCACGGATATGTCGTATAACGAAAGAACTGCCACTGACGTTCAGCTCTCTTCTGGTTAGCCCGTGGCAGGTAAACCTCACAAGCCGGCTATCAACTACCATCTCAGTAAACTGAGCAAAAAACCCAAATAGAGTGTATGTTATTGATTCCCTAATGCCGATTCTACTACGCAATGGCACCCACGTTGGAAGTGACCCCGTGTCTCTCGTTCGTACGCGTGTTACAATGAACCATCTGAGGGAACCGTTCGTATGTGGCGCACAACTGGTCCTGTTATTCAATGGTGCACTTCACCGTGGACGTTGGTCATAGTTAGCTATATTAGATGTCGTTTATATCGTCAGAGTCGTGTCGCAGATATCTCGTCTGTAGACGGTAAGTCTGGATAGTGCATGGTTTAGTGGCCGTGGTATGAACGCCCAGGTCCTGTCCCTCGTGTCCCTGGGAAGGTACGTCTTACATGCCTCAGAGCAGCACAAGGCAGTGAGACAGGACAAACGCCGTTGACAGGGATCAAACACACTACTCTACTACTCCCTCCTCAGGCTTTCCATGACTGATCGAGAAAAGGTGGCCATATTTTGGGACTTTGGTCAGTATTATTTACGTTTCGGACGGTGTCCCTCAATCCATTGGCGCTATTCGTAGAAAACTGTTGTCCCCCCTCGACACAGGGACTGGGATATGACATTGCGAATAACATCGGGCGCATAGCTCGTATATTTGGGTCCGTGACCACCTTCAAAGCATACTTGGACATATCGTCTCAGCCCTCCAAGTCCACCGCTCTTCGTTCAGAGCTGCAGCTGTCCGGCGTCTCGGTAGTAGATTGTCCTCATAACGGCAAGAAAGATGTCGTTGACAAGATGGCAATTGGTATGCTCATTAAATACTTTCGGAGCCTACTTCACCGATGCAATGTCATCTAGTCGATATGTTCGCTTTCGCCGTTGACCACCCGCCACCCGCCACTGTCATCCTCGTCGCCGGAGATAGAGACTATGCTTATGCACTCTCCACCCTCCGTCTTCGTAATTACAAGGTTGTATTGATCACTCCTTGTGCTACGAGCTGTCTCGAGGCTTGTGCCTCGTTCGTCGTAGACTGGAATGTTACTCTCACGAAGACCAGGACGGAGTCGAACACTGACTCCGTCCGACGACCATATGTTGACATGGAAGCTAGTCTTTTTGATAGACTCTCGCGGGAAGTCTCCCAATTCGGTGACAATTTGACTGTGGTCTCTGCGCCACCGGAAGATCTAAAGCCTCGGCGGTTCAACCCGCAAGAAGCGACTCGTCCCTTTGCTGGTAACGACGCCAGCATTACGGGTGAACTTAAGTTCACGCAGGGACCCTCGGAAGGCACGGACCAGTGTACCAACGGAAGTGACGACACTTCGGTTTCTGTTACCTCCGCCTCAAAGATACCTGCTTCCCCTCATCGTTCATCCATACCTCCACCGTCTCTTCTGCACAGACGCACTTCTAGTATCCGATTCGAGGCAATTTCGAAGCCAAGCAACCAGTCTTCGCAATTTGTCACAGAAAGCCTCTCACCTCTGCCTGACACTTGTCTTGAGGTGTCAGATGATGCAGATGCCACTACGGAATGTTCCGATCCATCTGTACTAGATGGTGGTGGAAGCCACCAATCCTCCAAAGACGAGCTACTACCATCCGTCCCAGCAGGTTTTGCCTCTGTGAAGGCGTCACCGCCACAGGCCGCGTTCGATCACTCATCCAGACCCCATTCGGTCCCCCTACTCAATCCTAGATTAGACGTGTTGCCAAACTCTACCTTGTTAGGAACAAGGACCATTTCAGGTGGAACCGTGCTCTCTCTTGGCGACACTTCCCAGAAGATGAAACAGGTAAACATACCGGTACCCGAAATAGATCAGGTAGCGGCTCCGTTATCTAGGTCGAGTCCGGCTATGCCTGTTATTGGCGCTGATCTCGCAACTGCCCGTTGTCTCCCCAAAGGTGACCATCCACCAGCAGATGTTTCCACCGTCGGGAGAAACTCCTCAACCCTTGGTCAATCAAGTGTGCTCGGCGATAGTGATCGCAACATTCCTCCAGCGTCAACTAGCTGTGATAACAGCACGAATGTTCCTTCCTTGAAAGCAACCAACCTGACTGCCGAGGGGCAAAACACACTTGCAACCTCAACGGAAGGCGTCCCAAGACAGTCAATGGGTAGTGACAATCCCTCGAGCGTTTCTCTTCCCTCTTTGCATGCAGCGGCTCAGAAACCAAGTCTGCCTGCAAGCGTTATGTCCGCAAACACAACGACAGAACGAGCTGATCGGAATCAAATTCGAAAACAATTCTTGCCGTTGATTCAACTACTAGTCGCGGATCGACGCAGGGGGATCTTTCGGCCAAGCCGTTCCGACGTTGCGACCGCACTTATGCAATTTGACAGGAATGCATACAGGCATGGCGGGGCAACTTCATTTAAGCACTACACTACCCTTGCTAAGGAAGCGGGCTTGGTGATACTCGGTGGAGTAGAGGATGGTGCATGGATCGCCTTACACCCAGATTGGTTCAGCGAAGTAGAAAAACCCGAATCTGAGTTCAAGCGGATTTGCCCTCCCAGAAGAATTATGGCAGGTTGTTTTCAACCCCTCGTCGATATCTTGGTGCAATTCCATCGATCAGGTATTCGACCGGTATTGCGATCCCGGGTCCGACCGATGATAGAACCAACCGTCTACCGAATTGCAGGAATGGACAGCTTCAAGAAATACGTTGCTCGCGCTGACAAGGCAGGATTTGTCCTGCGAGGTGGTGATGATGATAATTCCTGGATACGCTTACATCCCAACCTTGAGTCTCAAGTGGATGCCACGTACCAGGTGTCACCTAGTGTGTCGTCTTGGTGAACCACCCGCTGGTGGTGATGTATATCGTCCAGTTGTGTATATGTGTACCTGTTGGCGCTTCAACGTCAGTCAATCAAATGTATGAGTTCGAGGGTAGTAAATTTCGATGTTGTTCTCTTATATGTCTTCTGCAAGGCTTCCTAGATCAGTTCAGTCATAACCAAAAAACTACCACCGACGCTCGGTCACCGTCTTAACCTCACAAGTCAGCTATCATTTATTACCGGCAACTGTGAATCAGTAAACCAAGTAAAGAGTCAGATAGAGTGTACGTGAACGATCCCTTAGTGCATACGTATGCCGACTATCGATACCGCCTGGCATGACCGTGTGTTCATCCTGATCCTATTGTTCAACTTGTAGCACGGATCACCGCAGACGTTGGACATGGTTAGCCATATTAGACGTCTATATCGTGTCGCAGAACAGACGGTAAGTCTAGTTCATTTACGACGCTGTGCGGGGCGACCATGCCGCATGGCTTGAATTAATTACGGCCAGGTTTCGTAAGGTTATGTGCCCCTCCTGTCCCTGGGAAGGTGCATCCTGTACGCCTCACCGGAGCACTATGTATACCGGTAAGAAAGGACAAAACGCTGCCGACAGGAACCCGACACACGTTGCTATCTTTACCACTCATTTTCGAGGCTCTCCATGACTGATCGAGAAAAGGTGGCCATATTTTGGGACTTTGGTCAGTACTATTTACGTTTCCGAGAGAGCGTCTCTCGATCCACTGGCGCTATTCGTAGAAAATTGTTGTCCCCCCACGACACAGGGACTGGGATATGATATTGCGAATAATATCGGGCGCATAGCTCGTATATTTGGATCCGTGACCACTTTCAGAGCATACCTGGACATATCATCCCAGCCTCCCAGGTCCACAGCTCTCCGTTCAGAGCTGCAGCTATCCGGTGTCTCGGTAGTAGATTGTCCTCATAACGGCAAGAAAGACGTCGTTGACAAGATGGCAATAGGTACGTTCATAAAATACTCCTGGAGCCTGTTCCACTGACACAATGCTCGTCAAGTCGATATGTTTGCTTTTGCTGTTGACCACCCGCCACCCGCCACTGTCATCCTCGTCGCTGGAGATAGAGACTATGCCTATGCACTCTCCACTCTCCGTCTTCGTAATTACAAGGTCGTGTTGATCACTCCTCGCGCCCCGAACTGTCTCGAGGCTTGTGCCTCGTTCGTCGTAGATTGGAATGTCGCCCTCACGAAGACCCGGATGGAGTCGAGCACTGACTCCGTCCGACGACCATATGTTGATATGGAAGCCAGTCTTTTCGATAGACTTTCGCGGGAAGTCTCCCAATTCTGCGACAATTCGACTGTGGCGTCCGGCCCGCCGGAAGACATGAAGCCTCAGCAAATCAGCGCGCAAGGCTTGACTCGTCCGTCATTTTCTGACAACGATGCTAGCGTTACGAGTGTGTCTGGATTCACTCAGGAGTCCTCTGAAGGCGTGGTCCAGCATATCAACGGAAACAACAGCTCGGCGGTTTCGGTTACCTCCACCTCAAAAATTCCAGCTTCCTCTCGTCGCCCGTCCACGTCCCTGCCATCTTCTTTGCGTACGCGCAGTGCCAGTATCCGATCCGAAGCTGTTTCGAAGCCAAGCAACGAGTCTTCGCGACT
The DNA here is from genome assembly GCA_024663475.1 of Pisolithus thermaeus. Lineage (NCBI taxonomy): Eukaryota > Fungi > Basidiomycota > Agaricomycetes > Boletales > Pisolithaceae > Pisolithus > Pisolithus thermaeus. The sequence goes on from JANFAF010000008.1 coordinate 690,153, forward strand.
TGTCGCGGAACGCCTCTTACCCCCTGACACTTGTCTTGAGATATCTGATGATACGGATGCGATCACGGGGTGCTCCGATCCATTTATACCGAATGGTGTTGAAAACCAGTCTTCCAAGAGTGAACCATTTTCGTCGATCCCAACAGGTTCTTCGAATACAGAAGCACCACAACTGCCCGCTACAGTCGATCACTCTGCCAGGCCCCATGTGGTCCCACTGCCCAATCCGAAATCGGACCTGTCACCAATAACATCTACCTTGTCGAGAACAAGGGCAAATTCGGATGGAACCGTTGTCCCCGTTGGTGACACTTCCCAGAAGATGAACGTGGTAGATATGGCAATACTCGAAATAGAGAAGATGACGGCCTCGTTGCCCATGTCGAGTCCGGCCATACCTGGTGTGGGCGCCGAACCCACAGCTCGTTGTCCCCCCAAAAGTGATCATCCACCATCTGGTGTTCCAACTGTTGGGAGGATCTCTTCACCCCTTTGTCAATCAAGTCTGCAGAGGACCCGTAGTGACAGTGGCCGTAACATTCCCCCAGTGTCAGCGAGCGGCGATAATACAGATGTTCGTGCAGAGACGAGCTCCACGAACTCTGCTCCTACTCTGACAGCAACTAGCTTGTCCATGGGGAGACTAACTACGGCTACAAACTCAGTGGAAGGTATCTCAAAAGAGTCGATGGGTAGTGACAATCCCTCTAGTGTCTCCCCTCCTGCCTTGCATGCCGCATCTGATATGGTTCCTGGGTCTCCAGTGACTCAGGAACCAACTCTGCCTGTGAGCAGTATGCCCACGAGCACAGTCACAGAACAAGCTACTCGGGAGCAAATTCGAAGGCAATTCCTGCCATTGATTCGACTACTAGTCGCAGATCGACATAGGGGGATCTTTCACTCGAGTCGTTCCGACATCGCCAGAGAACTTCAAGTTGATGATGATGCATACAAGCGTGTTGGAGCAACTAGATTTAAGCCTTACGCGGCCCTCGCCCAACGAGCGGGTTTGGTGGTGCTTGGCGGAGACGAGCGGCGGAGAGGAGATAATACGTGGATCGCCTTGCACCCAGATTGGTTCAGCGAGGCAGAGAAAACCGAATTCCAATCCAACGCGGAAATAGGATGCGATTCGCGTGCTGTAGGTGAAAACCTGACCAGCACCTCCGGGGAAATCGGTGTTGGCTGTCGTTGTGTATAAGCCCTGGTCGATAATTTGGTGCTAATGTCCGACCAGTGTTATGATTACGGGTCGGTAATGTGTCGGCACCGATCGTCTACCGAGATACAGGCGTGCCTGGTGTCAGGGAGCGCATCACTTGTGTGCTATGTGCTATCGATGATCGGAGCAGGTGCTATCTTGTGGCGGCGTAGACAATTAGGGCAGTTCATTAAAGCTAGTGAGCCTGCGATCTTGCATAGGGCGGGCTTGGCCATTGTAACGACCACGTGTCGCTTGGTAATCTAAGCCTGTCCAACTTAGACTATTTGGGCCCCTGTGTGTCGTCTTCCTCTCTTTCGTCTCAACCTCTTTGTATTATTCACGTTCACACACTCTTCACGCGCGTATACTCACACAATCAGTTAGCCTCTGCGTTGTGCGATTCAGTTTCGCGCTCACTTTCGTCTCGCTCTTCCGAAGCCCTTCTGTGATCTGTAGGAAAAAAACATAAGTAGATAATTAATTTAAGTAACTTAATCATAAAAATACAATATAAAAATTTTAATATAGATTAAGTATTTACTCTAAGAGCTCGTACGGAAAGCGTAGTTTGCCCGAAGTTTACAAACTGCAGGGCTTGGTCTTGTTTGTGAGCTGTGCACAACCTCATGATCACATATGTCGGAGATTGAACGTTTGAACCCCGTTCACGTATGCCGCCTGATCAGTATTACGGTGTGCGCCGACTCCTTCTACGGCAGATCTTCACGCTACTCCAGGTGCTCTTGGCCTTGTTGGCCGAGCTTCTTGACTCAGGAATTCGTAGTGAACCGATACCGTACCACACATCCAGGCTCTCCGGCGAAATGTGGGTCCAGGAACTGCTCAGTGGTCATCCCGGACGTATCCGCTGCGAACTTGGTATGTACAAGGAAGACTTTATGCGGCTTATCAGGGAGCTACGAGCCATGGGTCATTGTGACTCCAAGTTTGTCACGCTGGAAGAACAACTGTCGATATTCTTGTACACATGTGTGACTGGCCTGACCAGCAGGCATGTAGCGGAACGCTTTCAGCATTCAAATGACACAATATCTCGGTGAGTTCATATGAAAGTTGTACGGTATTTGACCTTATTCGTGAACAGCTACTTCAAGAAGATGCTTTTCATATTTTCTGATCGGCCATTCTATTCCACCCATGTGCAGTTTCCAGACGATGAATTTGTCCATCCGAAAATACGACGCGACCCCAAGTTCTGGCCATATTTCCAGAATGCTATTGGTGCCATAGATGGATGTCATATCCCCGTATCCCCCCCAGCAATCATCCGTTCGAACTACCGCAATCGCAAAGGATTTCTTTTGCAGAACGGTCTTTTCATCTGTGACTTTGGTCTGAAGTTTATTTATGCACTAACAGGGTGGGAAGGGTCTGCAACCGATGCCTGTGTCTATGGTGATGCAATATCTACCACTCTTCGAATCCCCCCTGGAAAGTATCTTCTTGCTGATGCCGGCTACCCTTCTCGTCGTGAGTTACTTGTCCCCTATCGCGGTGTCCGATATCATCTCGCAGAGTGGGGCCGTGCCAACACACGGTAAGACTACACCTTTCTTTATCTTTCCATCGTTTTTATTTGATTTTCACAGACCCACAACCAAGGAAGAATTATTTAACCTACGGCATGCGTCTGTGCGGAACGTCATAGAAAGAATCTTCGGCATTTTGAAGCGCCGATTCCGAATACTCCTCCTGGCCCCGGAGTACGACATCGACGTGCAAGCGCGTATCCCTGCGGCACTATGTGCGTTGCACAATTTCATTTACAGCTGCGATGAGAATGAGGAAGAGGAGAGTGACATCGCATTCGATACCGATGACGAAGATGAGCGCCAGTTGTGGCCGGGCACTCCGGTCGGTCCTCAGGCGGCTGCCGGCAGTGCTACGCAAGTGGACGATCTTGCTGCCAGCAAGCTGCGGGATGATATTGCGGTCGCAATGTGGAATGATTATCAGGCTATCTTGGTGGAATGAGCGCAGAGAAGTGTAGAATCAGATTCAGGTTCAGATTTTTTCGAGGAGGAGATCACGAGTACGTTGTAGCCATTCGAACCGTGTAGCATTCTATTCATCTTGTCGTACCCTACACAATCTTGAAGTGGTTTGATCGATGCAGTTACTTGAAGCACACCGGAATATGATAGTAGCCAAGTGCGATACATTGTATACATACTACACATACATGTTTTTTGGCTACACGAAGCGACACGGAACGACATGAAATGACGAGGGGAACAGTGCAAGATGACGTTACGAAGTAAAAATATTTCCAGACCCACCACTCACCGGCACCACTGCTTCGTTCGAATTGGTATACATATCTGCAGCGTACGCATGCCGTGCCTCATCGTTGGGTAGTGAAATAAAGACGGCGGCACAGTTGGAATTGGCTGTGAATTGGCGCGTCATAAACGCGCGATGGTGAGCCGGAAAGTCTGCATCCTTGTACAACAACTGAGTGGCAGTCTGGATGGTGATAAGGGGATCCATGAACGTGGTCGAAAGCTGGTCCCCCAAGCGCCGGATGGTGTTATCGACCGCGACGACCGCGACGGTTTGAGAATTTGCAGGAGGATTGGCCTTGATCTTGCTCGATGACGTTCGACTGCGCTTGGTCTTGGGAACAGATGAGATTGTAGTCGCCGGGGGAATGTTGTTTGAAAAGAGGGAAGGGGGCGCTGTATCCGTAACATCAGCAGACATGGCGTTAAACGATCGCTTTCCACCCGAAGTGGTAGCGGGAGGGTTGGAAGTGGGAGGGTCAGAAGCAGGAGGATCGGCAGCGAAAGCTAGAGTAACAGGAATGGAGATGGGAATAGAATCACCGCAACCACCGACGGATGCAACGGGGGTGGTAGTAGTTCCAGAAACGCTGCTACCATCAGTACTCATAGTGAAAACGGGGTTTGATGCCCCAGCATGAAAGGCGTGGGCGCCAGTGGCACCCCCCTGTGGAAAAATGTCCTCCATAAACTCCAGATACTCCCAGCCCTTGTTACGGAAAGGCCTCATGTGTGTATTTGCCTGAGTAAGCTTCAGAAAATCTTATCGCCCATTGATATGGGTACGTACCTTCACAGCAACATATTTGCTCCAAGCCTCTGCTGCAAGCGCCCCACTGATGTTTGCCCCACGTTCATTGTCCCAATGTTCACCCGATTTGCTGCGATAAGTCACGATGGCGTTGTAGGTTTGCTTGAGCTATGTTGGATGTCAGTAAAACGAACTGCAAAGGGGGAGATAAGACAACTTACCGCACCCCATTTGATCGAGACGTTCTTGTGATCCTTTACCTTTCCAGAGACGAGCAGTGGGCGAATATGATCGGCGGCGTTGGTGTACGTAGACTGACGAAAGCTCCCAGTATCGCCTCGTTCCGCGCGGTGCTCGTGTAAGTAGCGCACAAGCGCATCAACTTCTTCAGGGGTCCAGTCAGCACGCTTCAGCTCAGTATCCACTCCAGGATCCTCCGTCGCCATCAGCGCTGCGACGTTTGCCTCTAAGACGTGGTAGAGCTCAACTAGTATTTGCCGGATGTGTTCCCGTCGAGTATCGGCGTAGGTGAGATGGGGAGGGGAGGACATAGTGTCATCGAGAGTCAACCGCATTTCAATCTCCGATGAATTGACCCGGAATATTCCACCACCATGTCAAACAAGACCAAGCCCTGCAGTTTGTAAACTTCGGGCAAACTACGCTTTCCGTACGAGCTCTAACTAAGCACAAATTTACAATAGCCTGGCAGGTCACGTGATTCGTTCAACTGAGCGCTTTCCTTCTTCGGCCCCTAGCTTTTGCTCTCTCGCGGGACGAAGCTGACGACGCGCGGCTTTCCCCCACACACTGATAGATCGCCTTCAATCTAGTTGCTCACATCTTCATCACCCGATTCAGCATTAGTCGCACTCTCGAACTTCTCTTCAGCTTGTCCTCTTTCTCTCTCACGGTAGTTACAAAGGTGTCTGGATCGGCTTACATGCCAATCTTGAGCTTGAGGTGCAAGTGAACATATATCACCGTCTCATGTCATATGATGCGCTCCCTGAGTGAATCACCGGATAAAGGTCATGTATCATATGTCTATCACTGTTGTATACATCTGTTCCACCAGCATTCGACAATCAAAAGTGTAAGTTCGAGGGTAGTAAATACGAGTTCGATGTCGTCGTTCTCTTGTATGTCTTCTACAAGACCTTCCACTCGTGTAGTAGTGGCCGGAGCATTGTGATCAGTTCAATCGTGAATGCATGACGAAAGAACCACCACCGACTCTCGGTGTCAACCTCACAAGCCAGTCACTGGTCACCTCAGTTGAAACCAAGTAAACAAGCAAATAGAGTGTACGTCTTTGATTCCCTAATGTATATGTATGCCGACTCTATGTTGGAAGGGACCGCGTATCCATCCTGGTCCTATTGTGCAACTGTGTAGACCACCGTGGACGTTGGGCATGACCAGCCATGTTGAACGCCTATATCTCAGAATCGTGTGGCACAATAGACAGTAAGTCTGGTTCATCGACGAGGCTGTTATGCGTGACCATGCATGACTTGAACAACTTGACCAGCCAGTTTCGTAATGTGCCCACCCCTGTCCCTGCCGGGAAGGTGATTCAGCTACATGACACACCGGAACACTTTATGCCGGCAAGACAGGACAAAACGCTGCCGATAGGGACCCGACACACGTCGCTATCTTTTCTTCTCCCTTCCGAGGCTCGCTATGACTGATCGAGAAAAGGTAGCCATATTTTGGGACTTTGGTCAGTATTGTTTACGTTTTCCAGGGCGTCTCTCAATCCGCTGGCGCTACTCGTAGAAAACTGTTGTCCCCCCTCGACACAGGGACTGGGATATGATATTGCGAACAACATTGGGCGCATAGCTCGTATATTTGGATCCGTGACCACTTTCAGAGCATACTTGGACATATCGTCTCAGCCCTCCAAATCCACCGCTCTTCGTTCAGAGCTGCAGCTGTCCGGCGTCTCGGTGGTAGATTGTCCTCATAACGGCAAGAAAGATGTCGTTGACAAGATGGCAATCGGTACGCTCATAAAATACTTTTGGAGCCTACTTCACCCATGCAATGTCATCTAGTCGACATGTTCGCTTTTGCCGTTGACCACCCGCCACCCGCCGCTGTCATCCTCGTCGCTGGAGATAGGGACTATGCCTATGCACTCTCAACTCTCCGCCTTCGTAATTACAAGGTCGTATTGATCACTCCTCGTGCCCCGAACTGTCTCGAGGCTTGTGCCTCGTTCGTCGTAGATTGGAATGTCGCCCTCACGAAGACCAGAGTGGAGTCGAACACTGACTCCGTCCGACGACCATATGTTGACATGGAAGCCAGTCTTTTCGATAGACTCTCGCGGGAAGTCTCTCAATTCGGCGACAATTCGACTGTGGTCTCTGCGCCACAGGAGGACATAAAGCCTCGGCGAATCAGCCCGCAAGAATTGATTCGTCCCTTGCGTGGTAACGATGCCAGCATTACGGGCGAACCTAAGTTCGCCCAGGGGTCCTCAGAAGGCACGGATCAGTGTGCCAACGGAAGTGATGACTCGTCGGTTTCCGCTTCCTTCGCCTCAAAGATGCCTACGTCCCCTCGTCGTTCGTTCATACCCCCGCCGTCTCTGTTACGGGGACGCAGTGCCAGTATCCCAGTCGAGTCAGTTTCAAAGTCAAGCAGCGAGCCTTCGCGACTTGCCGCGGAACGCCTCTTACCACCTGACACTTGTCATGAGGTCTCTGATGATGCAGACGCGATCACGAGGGCTTCCGTTCCATTTATATCGAATGGTGGCGAAGACTACCAATTCTCTAAAGACGAGCCACAGCCATCCATCCGAGCAGGTTCTCCGTCAGTTAAGACGCAACCACTATCGGCTACGTCCAACCGCCCGGTTGTTCTGCTTCATTCAAGATTAGCTATGTCTTCGACAACTTCTGCCTTGTCGGAAACAAAGACAATTTCGAGTGAGACCATTGTCTCTCGCGGTGACTGTCCTCAGAAGATGAAATCGGTAAACACGCCGATACATGAAGTAGAGCGTATGGCAGCTCCGTTATTCAGGCCGAGTCCGGCCGAGCCTGCTGTGGACGCCAATCTTACGTCGTCCCATTGTCTCTCGCAGGGTGATCATCTGCTGGTCGATGTTCTAACTGCTGCGAAGGGTTCTTCACTGTCTTTCCAAACTAATCCGCACGGGAGTGGAAGCGGCGGCGGTCGCAACGTTCTCCCGATATCAGCGGATCGTGATAGCGTTTGTGTTCCTGCTACTGACAAGAGTTCGACAAGCCAACGGATCTTCGTCCCTTACCCCGAAGCAAACAACCCGTCCGTGGAGAGGCAAAGAACATACGCAAACTCAGTAGGAGATGTTCCAGAAGAGCCGATGGGTGCTGACAGTCTCTCTGGCATCTTTACCCCTACCTTGCGTGCCACGTTCGATGTGACTTCTGGATCTTCAGCGGCTCGGACACTGACTCCACCTGCGAGCAGTATGTCCACAGACACGACAACAAAACAGACTAATCGGGAACATATCCGAAGGCAATTCCTACCATTGATTCGACAACTGGTCGCGGATCGACATAAGGGAATTCTTCGCCCAAGCCGTTCCGACGTTGCGATGGCTCTTATGCAAGTTGACAAGAATATATACCAGCATGTTGGAGTAACTAAATTTAAGCACTATGCGACCCTCGCTCAACGAGCAGGTTTGGTGGTGCTCGGCGGAGTAGAAGGTGATGCATGGATTGCCTTGCATCCCGATTGGTTGGACGAGGCAGAAAAACCTGAGTTTCATTTTGACACGGGGACAGGAGATGATTCGCGTGCAGTAGATGAAAACGGGACCAGCTCCTCCAGAAAAGTTGGTGCTGGCTGTTTTCAACCCCTGGTTGATACTTTGGAGCAATTCCATCGGTCAGGTGTTCGAACGGTGTTGCGATCACGGGTCGGTCAGATGTTAGAACCGGCCGCCTATCGAAATGCAGGAGTGGCCAGTTTCAAAGAGTACGTCACTCGTGCCGTCGAAGTAGGTATTGTTTTATGCGGCGGTGTGGACGGTTATGCTTGGATACGCTTACATCCTGATATCGAAATGCAAGCGAATAACATGTAAAGCGTATCATTGGTGGTGTCTTTGGGGTGGACCCCAGGTAAAAGGTGATATACCTATGCGGTGTACTGTATGCATGATACCATCAACATTCGACAATCAAATGATTGGGCTCGAGGGTAGTAAATACGCGTTCTATGTCGTCGTTCTCTTGTAGGTCTTCAACGAGGCTCTCCACTAGCGTCCTTTCCTCTTCGGAAGCATTATGATTTCCCAAAGGAGCCCAATTCACCTCGCTTGCTAGTATTTCACAAAGCGGTGAACTGGGGGCATATTCTTCTATAAGTTTTGTGACCCTCGACAAGTCCGTTATTCGGCATACAAGCTGGATACATCAAAAATGCACTCAGGGATGGAGCTCCGGACACTCACTTCTACACCTCGTTGCCCAGGCACCTCGTCACGCCACTCGGCGAAGTCTACCGGACATTCGCCTATGAGTCGATCTAAGAGCTTTTCCATGTCGTCTCCAATCTGGACCTTCACGTAACCCCTTTGTTGGAACAAGAACTTCACAGGTGCCGGGCGAGCTCTGAGGATGGTGTCAGCTGGAACTGGTTTGCGACCATTTGCACCAAAGTAGCCATACCCATGGTGATGCAGAATTTCTCTCAACTTCCCCACCGTACGATTAATATTGTCCGACCGACATTCTCTTTCCGGTTGAGTCATGTATGATGCCCTACAAATCAAAAAGAGAGACCGCGCGCTCACATAATAAGGCCGGTAGAGGCATTCATCATTGCTTCGAACGTCAGCACTTGTCCGTGACCTTTCGTTCGTTCTGCCTGTATACTTCTTAGTACCTTCAGCAACTCGACCATGGTCGACAAAGATTACTCACTCTGGCAATGGCGTTCTCGATGTTTTCCTTCGGGACTCCTGCCTCCTTAGCTCTACGTATTGCCGTGGCCAACATGGAATTTTCTTCAGGGCTCGAGGAACCGCCGACTATAAAGACGAATTAAGATCAGTCTTGGGGTCCCAAGAACCATGTTGTCGATCACAAGATCACAGACTCTTGGCAGCGGTTATGATTTCCTATTAGGTTCGGTTTTAGAGTTAGTCAAGAAGGAAACACTCCAACGAAGAAACTAAGGAACGACGTACCAGCGCAGCCTTCCCGTACGTCTTGGACTTCTTCGCATCTTCTATTCCTTTGCGTTGTTTGATTTTCGACCACTGAGAGTCGGTCGCACTTCGAAAACGATGACAACTACTCAATAGGGAACCTTCCATACCTTGTTGTGACCTGCAAAACACCCAGGTGTCCGGGAGAACGTTCGCACAGATATCAGGACGTGTTTTCTCGGCAGGAAGCCAGAGCGTAGCATTACGCTCCACACCCACTTCACAAGGCAGCCCGGAAACCTATACACGAAATTTTACTGCCGCGGAAAAATCGGACGCCGATTTCAAACGCCGACTCAAACTCGCAGGGTATTTCGAGTAATGTATTTGGCGACGCGACCCGAGGGTACCGGGTACCATTGTATGTACTGGGTGATACATCATAAGAGCCAGTTCAGGACGAAAACTACCGGAAAAACCTTGATGAAAAACCACGAGAAAAAATCACGAGATCCATGACATAAGCCGCCGCATTCAGGCGGAGTTCTAACTCTGGGCTGTGGCGACTTCGATGCTACGAACAACCCCTTTTCAAATCACCCAATGGTACGATGCCCCGCAAATCGTCGCAGTCGCCCTCCAAGGAATCTTCGACTCCTCAAGTATCGTGGACTGATGCAGAGTCCGAAATGCTTCTTGAAATAATTGCTTCCCACAAGGCCTCTGCTGGTGACGGCCTGAACTTCAAGATGGCATTCTGGAATGCCGCCGCTGCTCAACTGCCTGCCCCTACAAAAGGGGCACCCAAAACTGCGAAGTCATGCAAGGAGAGATGGCAAAGGGCATGGTATTACTGCATGATTAGTGCATCACATAGCTGATAGAATATACAGATGAAGAAGACATTCGATGTCGTGGATCGTATCACAAACGCGTCTGGATTTACTTATTCACTCGAATTGGGGGCTAATATTGCTCTCGAGAACAAGGCGGTGTGGTCGGATTTCTTGAAGGTAAGCTGTAGATAATAACATGTAGAATATCCACAGACTAACAATGACATCAACAGAAGAACAAGCATGTGGGTCTGTTCCGAAACAAGGGCTGGCCCCACTATGAGAAAATGAAGCAGTTCATGCCCTCCAAGGGAAAAGGCCTGAACCGTTTCTCCGTGCTGAGCATCAATGATGCACAGCCTTCCGGAGGTGTGAGGTTGAGTACCAGCGAGAGCGAAAGTCCACAGGGAAGCGTCGACACTATTGGGCTATCTACCAGCCCTCCATGGGACCATCAACCTGCCCCTCCCACATCCGATTCAGCGCAGACAGGTCCCACCCAAAGCAGCATGGTAGGTATCAGCTCTGGGTTGTTAGCTGCCGATAACATAACATTCCTTCAGCCAGCCAATCCATCAAGTGATGCCACCCCCCCCCTCCTGCTATCTACTACCTGCGAGCCAACCCCCGGTCCTTCAACCCAAACCCAGGCGACGCCGACTTGGCACTCGGACCAATCCCAGACCCCCTTCTCTCCCCCATCTGTTCCTTCCTCATTTAATGGTTCGGCTATCAGCTCTATCAAGCTGTCTTCCAGTGTCTTGGCTCGCATGGTAGTATCCCGCAAGCGGCCAGCAGACGACGATGGCGATGAATCCATGTCTGCTTCTTTCTCAGCAACTGCACATTCAAGCACATCATCAGGCCAAAAGTGACGTGCAGGGAATACAGACATCGTGCAGGAGTTAGGAGGTCTTCGATCCGACATTAAGAGCCACTTCAACACTTTCGAAAGCACAATCTTTGGCATCTCAGGAAGGGTCACCCCTAGGACCAAGTCCGACTCTGGAAGCTGCTCAGTCGTCCAACAAGCAAGGCAGAATTTGCTACAGTTAGACACAGGTAGAGTTTCTCAATCCGACATCGCCTTACTCTTCACAATGTTCCAGCGTGAGATATCTTTTGCTGATGGGTATTTACTACTTGTGGGCGAAGGTTTTGAGGTTGCTCGCCTGGCGTACCTTCAGGAGGGCATCAGACTAGCAATGGAGAGGCAAAATCAATAATTTTGTATTCTCTTTATATCATTTTACTGTTGTATCCGCTTAATGTCATCACGTGCTGGACATGTCTGAAAAATGCGTGCGATTCGTATGATTGTGAGTAGAAAAAAAAAAAAATCTATTTAATGACTTGGGACTACTTGGCCCCTGTGCATACGTTCTGCAAGATAACTAGTCCAGATACTCCCTGCAATGACATCCCACCATCCAGACATCTCATTACACTCTGCACTCATAGGAACACCATCCGCAATCGACCCAACCAAATTTTCTTCTTCTATCAGTACGGCGACTGAATCTTCGATGTCCTCTAGCTCCACCAGGTCCCATTTGCGGATGATATTGTGAATGCAGCAAAGAGCAGGGGGTATACGGGCCTGAATATCCATAGGATACTCAGGAGGGACAACAAGTATCCGGAAACGCCGCTTGATCACACCGATAATACATTCGACCACGTTGCGGAGCTGCACATGGCAGAGGTTGTAACACTCTTGTGCGTTGGCAGGCCTAGACATGCGATGAGTGGAAGGACTTGACACAAAGTGTGAAATATACGCACCGTACATGCCCACGACCCCACTTCGCCAAGTGGTACCGCTGTCCACGGTACAGGACCAACAACTGCAAGCAGTTGGGAAACCCTGCATCGGCAAGGTAATACTTGTCCTGGGGGATAGCCAGATCGGAAAGTCGAGCATCATGATAGACAGATGCGTCCGCCATCGAACCCTCCCACCCACTCAGTACGTACGTAAAGTTCATGTCAAAGTCGCAACAGATGAGACAATTTTGAGAAGTAAATCCTTTTCGGTTTCATGACGCATCTCTTTCATTTGCGGGAGGTGTACATGCAATATGTGTCCCGTCGATCGCGCCGATAGCATCCTTAAAAAATGGGTAGTACTTTGGGTTGTCGCGGATGGAAGGATGAACGGGGGAATTTGAAGGGGGAAGTCGCACATATTTCTTGTATATCCTGCCCACGGAGAATGCAAATAGTATCCTCTTGAAATAGCTGTTTTCTATCAGTAATGAAACGAAGCAATTGTGATAGACATACTGTGAAATGGTCCCATTTGACCGTTGAAACCTCTCACTGACATGCCTGATCGATAGACCAGTGACACATGTGTACAGGAATATCCCGACTTGCTCTTCAAGAGTGATGCGCTTCGAATGCGTATAACCGGCATCCTGAAGTTCCCTCAGAAGTATCTTGAAAACGTGCTTGTGGACAGCGAGCTCGGTTCGGATCCTCTCTGGGTGACCATTGAGGAGTTCTGCGATCCACCCTGCACCAGATAGAATGGACATGTGATATGGAATGGGCTCTTTCTTTTGAGTTGCGAGCAAAATCAGTTCGAAGACCCTCTCTGCGATCTCTGAAAAGAAAGAGAGATGAAGGTGATACTGCATAAGGATCGTTACCAGCAGATTTCTGTCTCGCTCTTCTTTGTCTTCGATGTCCTCGTCAGTATCAGTTCCCTCCCCTGCAAACTCTCCCTCTTCATCTTCCTCCAGCTCTGAAAACGTTCTCATCTCTGCATCGTCCAAAAATCCGGAGGCTTCGCCTTGATCTGGTGGGTCCATCGAGGCCATATCGCCACCCGACTGCGTCCACTGGGTGAACGATAGCGAAGTTAGAACTCCGCCTGAATGCGGCGGCTTATGTCATGGATCTCGTGATTTTTTCTCGTGGTTTTTCATCAAGGTTTTTCCGGTAGTTTTCGTCCTGAACTGGCTCTAAACTTTATATACTTCGTAGTAATGGTGATAGCAATTTAGGTCATTTAACCTTAACCTTCGTTATTACAGCCACAAGTAAAGATTATAAATATGGCGCGTCTTCAGCAATTTTCACTGTTGTTTCCGCCCGCGAGAGAGGCTTTCCCGGAGCGCCTGCCGCGCGTACCGCGCTCGCGAGATCAAGGTGGAAGAAAGGTGTGTCGAGGGGGACCAACGGTGCAGCGTTAGTTGAGCTGCCTCTTGACACCTGCAGCTCCGTGATCTCCGGAGCTTCGACATCACCAACCGGGATCTTATCGTCTTTTCCCCAATCTCCCCTGAGGGAACCACGGTAAGGTACCACAGGAGCAACTTCTGGAAGAGCATCGGATGCGGGGGTGCCTGTGCCAAACCCGCCGGCAATTAATGCCCGGCGGGCCCATGGAGAGAGGACTGAAGCGAAGTGGAACTGGAACGTGTGATAAGTCAACTTGTAAGAAAATCTCGACCAGAGTATACTAACCTCCACAGGATGGTTGACCCATCTCTGGACTTCGTTCCGAGTGTCAATCAACGCTTGAACGGCGGTGGTATCGACGTGAGGTCTGTGATGTCACTTGTTAACTCCATCTGAGTTACGGTTAATGATTGGAGACTCACACTACAGAAAAGTCTAGGACTATTGCTTGGAGATCCGGCTTTGCGTCATTGACAGCCTGAGCGGTAGCAAGGTCTCCGTGAGACGGACCAGGGTCGTTCCAAGCACGGTCGCTTTGCTTTATCTTGCTCACGTCTATGCCTCGTCGTATGTGCGCCTTCACATGGTCGACAATAGCACTATTGGCAATTGAGCAGTTAGGGTAAAGATAACTTTCCTCCAGACGGTAGATGATGACTCCAGGTGGAGGCGGCTCAACCTTGACATCAGAGTTGGTTACGCCGTCGGCACGAAGAGGAAGGAACACTTCGCGGCTTTTTTCGGGGTCCCGTGGGTCCGACACCCTGACTTTTCCAATGAAAGAGCCGCGAGGATGCGCAATACGAAGAAGCAAGAGAGCGAGGGAAGCACATATCGAGGTATAAATCCCATTCTCGATCGTGGAGAAGACTGTCACCAGGACCGCCGCAAGCCAGATAAGGAATTCCAGTGGTGAGATTCGCCAAAACCTGTACACTTGCGATGGCGGTGCAACGAGGTCCGCTACCGCGTGGATGATGACCGCCGAAAGGCCGGCAGTGGGGATCCAGTAGAACGCCGGGGTCAAACCATAGAGCGCAACAATAACAACGACCGCGGTGAATATTCCGGCGAGAGGGGTACGGACTCCAGACTTGGACTTCAGGGCAGAACGCGAAAATGAACCCGTGGCGGGGTAGGCATGGAAGACACTGCCAACTGTGTTCGTTACTCCAATAGCAATCAGTTCTTGGTTAGGGTTGATCTTGTAGTTGTTCACTCGGCCAAACGCTGCGAACAGTGTTAGAATGCAGGTAAACAAGACCTGAAGACAGTATTTTTTTACACTTCGAAATAGCAATGTGCTCCAAGAGCAGGATGATGGTGGCGACGGGTAGCTGAGGAGCGAGAGCCTTCAAAAGTCCGGTGTCGATGACTGGAGGGCCGACATTCTGAAACCCTCGAGGGACGTTTTGAAGGATTTTGATAGGATATCCTCCTGATTTAGACCTTCGGTGACGGCAGTACAGCCATGCAGCGATGGTCAACACGACGATAACAAAGGCATTCCTGGCGACAGAGACAAAAAACAATGCACGGCCTATAGAAGGTGATTTGAATGTCGTGATGAAAGGACACTGTAATAGCACCTACGGCTTCTAGGATAACGGTTCGACAGTTTATCGCAAGTTATACGGATAATATAGAGCGCAGCGAGCCCTGTCAATCCCCACGCAGCGTCGAGGGTGGTCCTAGGTAAACCTTTGAGAGTGTTGATGATGACCTCGTACGTAGCAGCCCTAGTGCTGTTACACGTTATACGTGTCAGCCCCATAAATCACCAAGATACGAAGAACGTCCAAACTCACTTGAACCCGGAGATTCCCATCAATCCCGGGACTTGACCAGCAACGATATTGATGGCTGAGCCAGTCATGAAACCGCTCACGGCGGGAAGCGGAATAAATTCTACGATCCATCCCAGTCTCAGCAAGCCAATGCCCAGAACAATAAAGCCGCATATGAACGCCACAGTCGTCGCAATCTGAGGGCTACTCCATTCGTTAGGATGCTTCGAGTCGACGTAAGAAATGATCTGTGAGACTGTCAAAGACATAACCGCCACAGGGCCTATAGATACGTCTTTGGACGTGGCGAAGAACTAGAAGAACCGTTAGTTTGTGATCGTGGTGACATATCAAGGACTCACGCAGTAAACGAGGACCCCGACGAAGGAGGAGTACAGGCCGTACTGAGGAGGAAGCGTAGCGAGCTGTCGATAGACGTCTTTTAAGTAATTGTTCGAACCACGAACCTGGTGGACACCTTACCTGGGCGTAAGACATGCTCTGAGGGACCAGGACCAATCCAACGGTGAAACCAGCAATAAGGTCACCAGTCAGCCAGCCAGTATCTGAGAACGGTAAGTGGGGTAGGAATGAAATGGTAATGAGGTAGTCTTACTGTAGCGAGTGATCCACCCGAGGATTGGGAAGAGGCTGGTAAGATAGTCAATTATCTAACCGTTGGTGAGCGACCACGCAAGGAAGGGGATGGTAAGTAACCACCCACAGCACGTTTCGGATTGGGCAAGTGGTCCTTGACGTAGCTTGAGGTGGAAATGACCGGGGCCTCATCTTCGGGACGCTCTACAATTTTCCCGGCGACGTGTTTTAATGTGGAAGCCATGCGATGAACTTAGGCAAAGGGGCGAAGGCTGAGATGGGTGCACGTCAGTCATAACATTCAATACGACCGGAGGAGCGCAAAGCTGCCTCATAGCAAAAGAGCGAGTCGAGAGCGGACATACGCACCTCTGCAAAGGATCGCCGGCGAGCAGTGACCGTGTGGCTAGGAATAGACTGGGCTGATTCCGATAAATAAATGGATCAGCACGTCTGCGAGGCCGAGAGGGGTCTAACTACCGGCTGTATGTGATCGCCTAGCGTGTTTTATACTTACCCGAGTGCACATGAGCAGCTAGTTATCGTATTGTGGCGAATGTCGACTAAGCACGCAATTCGCCACGGAAGTGACGCGTCTCACTCATAAATACCAAACTGACATGTTGGCTCAGGGCCGCCATCACTATTTCTATCTCCACGAATGTTTAACGTACATGGGTATCCTCACTCTGAGAGCCACTACGCGTAGTAGACAACGTCTTGTCTGTCCAAGTTTACAAAAATCCAGATGAGAAGCACCCGTTCTGCCGGACGGTTACGGCGACCAAAACACTCACGGATACACAATGGAACGGTTGAATTTCTCAAGGAACCAGGAGAGGCACGAATTTAGCATGTTACACGCATACCAAACGCCCCATGGACCGACAGACGTATATGGAGCCACGCCAAGTCCCGAGTCGCCGTCTATTTCCAACTACACCGGTTTGGGACAACGTTCTATCCTCGTTGATCGGGCGAGTGGACAGGATCGTTACCATAGTTCGTCCTATTCCACTGAGCCTCGCACTGCACGTAGTTTGGAGGTATCCACTTACTCTACATTGGGCACAAGGCAAGTCGGTGCAGAACGTGGATGTGCAGTTGTATGTGTTTACGCGAGCGCTCTAACCTGCTCTGGACAAACCGTGAATACGGACGTGCCAAGTGCTTGACAATAATGTGGTTATCATTTCGTTGCTTAAACGCAAGATCCGGGCGCGACCGAAAGTCGCGCAAAAGGCGCCTGGGATTGCGACAACTGTCATGTCTAAAGCTTCTTCAGGAGCGAGGGGGACAGGCTCCGTCAAACGGCGGCATATATAGGCGACCAACTAACCAATGCATTGGATAGACCCTTGACGATGACGATAAGAACTAGGTGTAACCGTCGGCATGGCTCAGCACAGGATCGTCACGGGTGAGAACAAATCACTCCAACAAATGGTATCCCCTGGAGGAACGAGGGGGATGAGTGGCAAAAATATGGGACATCCTTTGACGCTCGGAATGCAGCCTCCGACGTGTGGATCGTTCCGCTGTTCGTCCCGTAAATGTTCGGAAGCGGTGACAATGTTCCGCGCCATGATGAAGAACACCTTGGCGGTGGGGTCCGTTTGGCTGTTCGGATCCATAAGTGTGTCTCGCTTCTAAGTGCCTGGAAGTCAATGAGTGGAACGCTCGTACCATCCTGCGTGGGTTTGCTGCATGCGCCCCGAATGCGAGCGCGAGCGCGAACTCGCAGTGGTTACTACATGCAATACACTGTCACTTGCGACCCTGCAAGCACAACAAATTTCCAAGATAGGAAATCGTCAGCCACCAGCGCACGCTGCAGAGAGTGCAAGTCGTCTGGGTGTTGGGCTTGTTCGACCAGAGCGCGGAGCGCCCACGATAATACCCTCAAACCGGCCAGTCGCTATTTTCACGATTTCTTTCTTTTCTTTGTTTCTGTTCTTTTCTTTTCTTTTTCGTTACGACTAATGACTTCTCAGCTAAAAGTTGTCCCGCTCGTTGCCCCGGGCCACACTCGTCCAGTGACCCATCTCTCGTTTTCTTCACTCCAAGATGATGGCACCTACTTGCTGGTGTCCAGCTGCAAGGATGGAAATCCCATGCTCAGAGAGTGGACTGGTGATTGGATCGGCACCTTCTTGGGTCACAAAGGTGCCGTGTGGAGTACCAAGCTTTCCCCTGACACGTCCAGAGCTGTATCAGGCAGCGCCGACTTCACAGCGTGAGTAAACTATATATCCGTAGGCTCTCTCGATGTGTTCACAATCTCGCCTATCAGAAAAGTTTGGGATACATATTCCGGGGAGGCTCTCTACTCTTTTCCTCACAACCACATCGTTCGAACTGTGGCAATATCTCCTAGCCTGTCGCATATAGTTACGGGTGGTCAGGAAAAGAAAGTGCGCATTTTCAACCTGGGGAGGCCCGACGCAGATCCCGAATTCCTCTGCGATGTTGGGGCGACGGCCCATAACGGGACGGTGAAGAGCGTGGTTTGGATCGGCGACCACACGGTGGCGACCGCAGGCGAAGATGGCAAGCTAAAGTATGCATTCTGCACGAACCAAGCGATTTGCCACTCAGTGACTATACATATTATAATGCAGGTGGTGGGACACGCGGAACGGCAAGCAGTTTGCGTCTCTGACTTGGCCTGATCCCGTGACTTCGATGGAGTATTCCGCCCCGACCAATCGATTGGTCGCTACCTCTGGAAAATCTGTGGCCTTTATACCCGCTATGCCCAACACGGCGCAAACGCACAGCTTGACACTATCATACCACCCATCTTCTGCCTCTCTTCATCCCATCTTGCAGGACCGGTTCGTGACGGGCAGCGTGAACGATGAATGGGTTAGGATGCACGGTATAAACGGAGAAGAGAGGGATATCCTCAAGGGACACCATGGCCCTGTCCATTGTGTGGAGTTCAGCCCAGATGGGGAGATCTATGCTAGCGGCAGCGGTACGTCGTACGACTCATCACGAGGTATGCGCCTGATTGACACGATGCCGCCGCGACTTGTAGAGGATGGTAAGACAGGCTACCAGGGTCCTTTCGATTTCACTGACTGGATACAGGTACCATCCGTTTATGGCAAACCACTCCTGGGAAGGCGTACGGTCTGTGGCAAGGAGCGGCGAGTAGTAGTTAGATGTATAAAGGGAGGAAAAATACGGTCGCATGGAACTAACTTTGTATATGCTTTCTACGATGGATACCTTGATGTGATATATAATGAGTAACCGAATGCGGAAGCCCGTGCTTGTGAGACACCCGCATTGCGTCATAGGCGTGGTGCAGTGTACTGCGTCTTCTGGCTTTCTGTGCTCAACCATGACTTCCCCAGAAGGACAACCCTTAAGCTCCTCGCCGCGCCCGACCATCACCTACCACCATTCGCCGACGTTGCTACCCGTCCCACCGCCACAAATTGCCCATGCTGCTGTGGGAGGCGCCCACTATTCTACCATGTATACCTCACAGCACGCTCGCAGACGCAGTTCGAGTGGCAGCAAGCCACGTAGGGCGTCGCAGTCTGCGAGAGACGTGGAGGAAAGTGAGAGGCAGAAGATCGTGGATGACCTCAACGAACTTTTCTGCTGTAGACCCAGCATAGATATCTTCAAGCGGACATGGCGACACGATGCGGTGTTCGAGGCGTGTATTCGTTATTTTCGTTGTAGATTCATGCTTGATCGTCCTTATACGCATGTAGGACCCCTGGGTAAAGTGCGAGGGATACGATGAATATGCTCCCCAGGTTAGTATTGTGCAATGCGTTCTGACGATTCACTGCTCAGCGCTCATCCTTTTAGTTTTTTGTCATGGTATACATCGAGTTGCACGGTCAGATTACGAGATCATTAACGAGGCTTATTGCTAGCCCAAACTCTTCTCAGGGGCAAAGATATTATCTAGCCGGATCTTGTTATCGACCCAGTCACCGAACCGCCTGATCTATTCCAAGTCTCAAGAGTATACCTTGCGTTTCCTGGGAAAGAAGGTACATGGGGATCCCGACGAATTAATCTAACGCTCATGGACTGACAGAGGATCGATTCGATGGTCGTCGTCGATCTCGACGAAGACGACAAGATCATACGGGTGGAAGACAAGTGGGGAGGCGAGGAATTGCCGACACAGTATGGTGCTTCGCATCTCCGGCGGGTGAGCGCGGTGGTTACGCCATGGTTGGTCAAGGTACCGAAGTGGCAGTCAGACTAGTTACCTGGGACGGTTTAGTATACGCTGGATAATGGGATTATCATCATGTACGGTCGCATGAGATAGCGAAGGTTTCCTTTCTTGATCTCAATGGGGTCAGCTGGACGATATTTTATGGACTCCGCTATCTGTGCACGGTGATATAAATCTGCCCCCGCGTCTCTCGAGTATCTCCCGTATACAGGCTCGAACTGACCAGCTTACGATGGCATCCGAAGTCCGTCAGTGAGTAGAACGAAGCACCCGCGGAATGCACCGTTGCTGAATCATCGCTCAGGAGAGCAAAAGCGCAATCCGCATCTCCTCTTGGTCCTCTAGGCATCGAAGCTGCCCTTGAGGCACAAGCCAACCCGTCTATCCAACCACGACCAAAAATATTTGACGAGTTTGCGTTGACCGATCGAGTGGCACTCGTGTCTGGTGGCAACCGGGGCCTCGGACTGGAGATGGCGATCGCGCTGTGTGAGGCAGGTGCAAGGGCCGTTTATTGCTTTGATCTGCCCGAGGAGCCATCGGAGGTGTTTGTCGCTTCCCGAGAGTATGTCAGCAAGCTCGGGAACGACTCGAGGCTCGAGTACTTCTCGGCGGACGTGCGTGACCAACAGTTGCTTTGGAAGAAAGTAGAGGAGATAGGCGACAAGGAGCAACGATTGGATGTTTGTGTCGCTGCTGCCGGCATTCTCAAGCCTCACATGGAATGCTTGGAATATCCTGCCGACGTGTTCAGAGAGGTAATACGTGCCGCGGGAATGAGTTTCAGCCCTGTTTCTTTCCATGGTGACGCTTTCGAATCTAGGTCATGGAAGTGAACACAACCGGCGTTCTATTTACGGCACAGGCTGCTGGACGGCAGATGGCACGCTTCGGCCGTGGAGGTAGCATTATCCTGATCGCCTCGATGTCAGGGAGTATTACCAACAGGGTAAGTTTAGCCCGGAGTTGGCGTGCGATATAACGAACGTGCTGCAGGACCACGCGTGGGTATCGTACAACTCCTCCAAATCTGCTGTGTTGCAGATGGCACGCAGCATGGCGTGTGAGCTTGGAGTGCAGAGGATTCGTGTGAATTCGTTGTCTCCGGGCCACATATACACTCAGTACGTGTGGGGTTTCTTAAGTTCGTGGGAAGCGCGTGTCTGATGAGTGGGTGGGGTGGGAGTGCAGGATGACTGCGGCGTACCTCGATAACCAGCCTCACTTGCTCGACAAGTGGTCCAGCATGAATCCGCTCGGACGACTCGGAAGGCCCGATGAGCTTCGTGGTGTCGTCACCTGGCTCGCCTCTGACGCGTCTACCTTCTGCACCGGTAGCGAGTGAGCGTTTCATCGTTCTAGTTTTTGTGTAAGTAGCACTGATACGCGTCTCCCCCAGCATCATCGTGAGCGGTGGACATCACGCGTGGTAGTACAGTAGCATGACATAAAATGTTTTATTTTCTATTTTCTGTCTTTGCGAAATGAAATGATAAATAATGCATGGTTTTCCTTTTTTGGGGATGTATAATCTCGATCAGCGCAGTGACTGCGGATTCCTGGAAATGTGTGTGCGCAGTGGGCCTCCAACAGCGGAAACAGGCCAGCCAAGTCGCTGCTGCGCGCAGCCAGTTCTTCATTTTTCGCTAGGCGTTCCTTTTCTACGCCTCTCTCTTCCCACTTTCAAGCAGTCAAGACGGGCTGTTCTTCGTCGCTTAGCGCCGTGACCAGCCATGGACACACTGACTGAGCACCCAAAACCACCTAGGAGGAGGGATCCTTCTCAGCCGACCGATATCGCTGAGAGAGTCATCGCTCTCCAGAGACGAAATGCAGCGTAAGCCTCATCACTTCTCCTTCGTTCGTCCTTTTTCCTGACCCTGTTTCTCAGTGCGTCTCGTGCTCGGGAGCGTGCAGAGCGTCCGGTGCCCTCGTCCTCTGCATCCCGCACCGCTTCTCAGCACCCCACTCCCTCTACATCATCCCGCCCGGCCCCCCAGCAGTCCAACATCTCCCCCCGTATATCAGCGGCAAACGCATCTCCGCGGAAACCACAGGCTCTATCCAACGCCGTCCTCGCTCGTACTGAGGCTGATCCGGACGACTTCTCCCGTCGCCTGCAGATATCTGGCTCACCCCGCACTCAACAGCAGTCGAGACAACCGCAGACGGGCAAGCTCTACAATCCTGACACCGATCCCATACCCATTCGCCGTGCAGTGGAACCGGAAGCTATCTCGGACGCCGGCAGCTCCTATCCCCCCCGCAATGCTCCAACTCCGGCTCCCCACCGTGATCCACCTGCACACCAGCGTCTGTTCGATCACCGAAAGGACGATCCCGTGCGTTTCTCTGTCCTGGCGAGACCGTCGGCTGGAAAGGTGGCGGTATCCAAGCCTTCTGGCGATCTCGTCTCGGCCTCTTCGACGTCATCCTATGCACCGTCCATGACCTCATCGAGCTTCACTCTTTCGTCGGGCACGACGGATAACTCGTCTGCGTCGTCTGCGCTGTTTGAAGGCAGGCCTCCGCGCGAAGACCCGGGCAACAACGCGTTCGCCATCCAGCTGAAGAAGTTGTACCGCACCATTTCGACGCTCGAGTCGAAAATCCTGAACGAGGACTCGGACGAGAACGCAGACGAGGGTCGCGTGCTGCTGCAGGGCCGCGGACGCGAGGTGACTGAAGAAGAGCTCGAACAACAAAAGTGGCTGAGAGTGATATCCGACCATAAACAGTAAGCCACCTGCTCGCGGATCCGCCTCCATTATGGATGCTCATGGACGGATTTGGACAACAGACTCGCCGATGTGATGCACAATCTGATGCAGATCTCTCTCTCGCCCAGCGTGCCTGCGTCCCTGCGCGTCATCCCAACAAAGTACAATATCATCATCCGCTTGTGGACCCACGGCTTCCACAAGCTACTCGAGGCTCTGCGTCGGGCATCCTTCAACTCGCCACTCGCACTCGAACATCTCCAGGACTTCATCTATTTTGCCTATACATTCTACACGGGTCTACTCGAGGAACCCACCCTGCGCACTTTCCGTGCAGGGTGGCTCGAGGCCCTCGGCGACCTCGCCCGCTACCGGATGGCCGTCGCAGCCATGGTCACCAGCAGCAATATCTCAGGCGCTGCCCTGACCACAGATGCTGTCTCCAAGGCAGCGGAAGCCACCGCCGAGGAGTCAGCTAGTAAGAAGTCCAAGTCACAGATCAGCGTCAAGTCCTCGTCGTCAGACGGTCCAGTTCCACGCATCGACGACTCTCCCACCCCCAGTGTCGGCATCGCCGCAGCCCGCATGATGGAGGTCGGCCCCGAAAAAGAACGCTGGAGATGTATTGCAAAGGAATGGTATTTTCAAGGGCTCGCTGAAACTCCCGGAACTGGCAAGCTGCATCACCATCTCGGATTACTCAGCCGAGAAGTCGACTGCGAAGAACTACGTGCCGTCTATCACTTCGTCAGGAGGTGCGTCCGTAGCTCTTACCCGTTTGTGATTCTATTTGACTCTTCTTTCCAGTATGACCACTCTCCACCCATTCCCGACGTCTCGCGAGTCCGTCCTTCCCATCTGGTCGTCGACAGCGCAGTCCCGGCGTTCTCAGCCTGACGCTTCCGCTTCCGAGCTATTCGTCCTCCTCCATGGCATGCTCTTTACTAATATCCAGCTCGACGATTTCACCCCTACGCTTGCACGTTTCCTCGAACGTCTCGAGATCGAGGGTGCACAGGAGCGCGAGTGGATCATGATGGCTGTCGTCAACATTGGAGCGATCATGGAGTACGGTCGACAGAGTGGCGTTTTACGCAGGATCGGTGGGGTTGGCGCCACTCGCGAAGGCACTGGGCTTACTCCTGTCCGTATGGTGGCGAGACGCAACCCCACTGCCCAGCACGAGAATGACCGCGAAGACAGGTCGATGGATGTAGACGACGAAAGTCCGGTGATTGCCGCTGGGCAAGCAGTTTCTTTCGCACCGCCCCATGCAGACTCGACCCCCGACCTTCCTCCCATGTTCAAGCCTGCCGCACAGCTCACGTTTTCAATGCTCTCCTTTGTTCTTCGTCATCCGACTCGCAAAGCGTCTCAGTTTTCGAGATCGAACCTTAATTCGTACCTCACTATCGTGCTCACCTTCCTCGCGACCGTGTGCAAGCATCCTCCGACTTTGTCCATACTCGAAAGGTCCATGCCATGGAAGGACCTCGCACAATTTTTCTCTAATATTCCAAAGAGTGTCTTGGCAGCCCAAGGCCTCCTTGTTCCAGGCATTGGAGGCGAGAGATGGTCGATGTTGACGAGCGGCTGTGCACCCCCACTTCCCGAAGACTGGTGCATGAGAGGTATGGAATGGGTCGGCCGAAAGGTGTTCGAGCGTGGGTATTGGAAGAGTGGAGAAGATCGCCGCGCCGAGATGGAAGTCCTGGATTTCGAGGAGAACGTTCAGCTCACGGACGGTATCATCGAGGACGAAGATGAGGATGAAGACGGTCAAGGGGAAGGACAGAGTGTGACGGCAAAACGCTGGACTAGGCTCGCACGTTGTGCCGTTGCACTCAGCAATGTCGTCGATGGTTTCTCGTGGAGGGAGGGGACGCGACGATGGACAGTTGAGGGGGCACTTGCAACCAAGGTCGAACGGTGGCAAGAAGAGGACCAGCGTGAGCGAGAAGACGAGGAACGTCGTTGCAGAGGTCGTTCCCGCACTGACGATGTCATGGATGTCGACGCAGAGGAAGAAGTGGAGGAGACGTCGGAAGAGAGCGAAGACGATAGCGAGGATCCAGAAGAAATCAAGGCTCTTAAGGTATTTTTGTCTTCTGTGCCTGTTTTTGTTTTGCGTTGACAACGTTTTAATTGATCAGGCACGACGGCGATATCTGCGTAGTTTACTAAATTCAGGACAACACTCTTCGTCCTCCCCACTCCCGAAGCCACGCTCAACGCCCCGTCGGCCTCGCAAGGTTGAGTCAGCACCGAGTCTTACTATCGTCCCAGGCTACACCATCCTCGTTCTCGATACCAACATCCTCCTTTCTTCCTTGTCTATCATCGCCTCAATAGTAGAAAGCCTTCGTTGGACAGTCGTCATTCCCGTGCCCGTCGTCATGGAATTAGACGGCCTTTCTGCGAACACTTCGCAGCTGGGCGAAGCTGCACGGGAGGCGCTATCCTACGTGACGTCTCATGTCCGCTCTCACGCAATGTCACTGAAGGTTCAAACGTCCAAGGGCAACTATCTGACCTCGCTCAACGTGCGGACTGAGCAGGTCGACTTTACCGACAGAGATTCTTGGGAACAGAACATGGATGACCTGATTCTGAAGGCCGCAGTGTGGCAAGACGAGCACTGGGTCGACCGGTCAATGTTCCTCAAGGGCAGTGCAAGCCCTACAAGTGCTACTGTTGCCGTCAAAGTCGTTCTTTTGAGTTTTGATCGTAACTGTGAGTGATTAGTATTATTCGCCGGAAGTGTCGGCACTGACTCGGATGTGATCAGTGCGACTTAAGGCTCGTTCGCGACAACTTCCTGCAGCTGATGAGAAGGACCTGGCTGGAATTCTAGCATTTGTTACTTGAAATTGACACGGAAGAGTAACGAGATTACGATTTCCACTTCCTCGCTTTTGAATCGGCCCTTGGTGGTTCTTACAGCACACCGCGAGTGTCAGGCCACAGAACAATGGGTCTTCTGTCGGACCCCTGAGGTCTGCCTTCCATGTCACGCCCGGAGTGGGACCTGTGCGACTGTATGTGGTTGACCGTTCTGTTTTCATAACTACCATACTTTGCACGATACCCCTCGCCTGCACCTATTGCATGTCTTCTTGATCTTTTATACGGCTAATGTAACTTTTGTTGTGCTATTATGGGTATTTTAGTGTTGCTATGATGGGAACAAAGGTTGCTTTCCACATGCTGCTGGGATCTGATGGACTCGATAACCGTGATCACTCGACTGCACTCGTGGTCTAAAGGAGCTAATACATTCCAAGTCTTGCCGTGGTATCTACAGTACAGCGTATTTTTGAAGCTTCGTATGCCCACTCAATTACTCGTAAATCACGGCTGCCTGGGAGAGCCTGTACTGCAGGGTACCCTCGGGGAACCACCTAGGCGTCAAGTTAGGTTTGACACCGAGAGACGTTGCTATGAGACGCTTACAGAGCAATCTCCTTCTCAGCGTTCTCGACGCTATCGGAGCCATGGCAAATGTTACGACCGGTTGCGAGAGCAAAGTCGCCACGGATGGTACCTGGATGTGAACGAACGTGTGGATGTTATGCACAAACAAATAGAGTGGGGGCGTTCTTACCGGGAGCAGATGCAAGGGGATTGGTAGCACCCAGCATGGCACGGCCGGTTTTGACAGCATCGAGGCCCTCGAAAACCATACAAAACACGGGGCCGCCGAGCATGTAATTGATCAGGCCAGGGAAGAAGGACCTTTCCCTGAGATCGGCATAATCTAAGGGGGGCACGATCAGCAGCTAAACAACAGGCAAAAAGAAGGGGGAACTGACGCTCTTCCAAATGTTCCCTGGAAGGGAGTGCGAGCT
Organism: Pisolithus thermaeus; assembly: GCA_024663475.1. Taxonomy (NCBI): domain Eukaryota; kingdom Fungi; phylum Basidiomycota; class Agaricomycetes; order Boletales; family Pisolithaceae; genus Pisolithus; species Pisolithus thermaeus. Next base: position 716,774 of record JANFAF010000008.1, read on the forward strand.
TGGCAGCGATGAGTTTGAAGCCACGCCTCTCAAAGCGGGAGAGGATCTCTCCGACGAGACCACGGTCAACACCATCGGGCTGCGCGTCATCGCAGGTATCTTAAGCACCTCTGGGGTGATGGTTTTGAATAGTCGATCCCTACCTTGACCATGATGTAGGTGCGCTCAGTAACGTTCGGGGCCATCTTGATCGTGATCTCAAGTGTAGGTAGGTGTTATGGTATTGGGAGTAAAACAGCTCGTCGCACGTTCTACCCTACATATATAGTTTCCATTTTTTTCTTACATAAAATCTAAAATCTAATATCTTATCGAACAATCTTATGCTAAGCCCCAAACATGACAAAACAGGTTTGCCGGGTGTCTCCGCTCCGACGCTCAACACCGTGTCCATTTACTAAATAGCAACTTGTGGACTTAGAGAAACCACACAACACTCGATGAACGCGCTCGGGCCATCTCTTGCACCCTACGTTCGTTCTTCAAGAACGCTCAAGAAATGGGTCACTCCACTCGCGCAGTGGTATGCTAACTTGATGGGCTACCGTAAGATGGGTCTCAAATACGACGATCTCCGTACGTTTCTGTTTACCCTCGTCGGTTTTGTTTTTTCGACGGTCGCTCATGAATTGATTTCAGAGCAAGAGGAATTGCCCGAAGTACAGAGAGTATGTTGTATTCCGAGTAACTTTTTTTTTTGGGACACTTTTTGATAGGTTTCACTATAGGCCCTCGGTCGCCTGACACAACGGGAATACTATGACCGTGCATACCGCATGAAGCTCTCCGCGCATCAATCTGTGCTGCATAAACCTCTGCCGAAGGAGCAATGGACGTCCGCAAAAGAGGTATGTGTATACATATATACGCCGCCCATTTTCGGTCCACGTTGGTTGACGATATCCCCAGGACGTCCGGTATCTCAAACCACACATAGTGAATGTTCTCGAGGAGGAGACCGAGAGAGCTGCCTGGGATACCATGACCGTACAGCGCAAATAGACTACGATAATACAGCTGCACGATCGGTAGCCTCTACCAGCTGCATTTGTTAATTGCTATATAGCCTCACGCTCGCAGATTGGATTTGGACGGCTGTTTACAATCATACATGCAGACTCTACAAGTTGCGAGATATATTCATGGAAACGCAAAAGGCCTGAAATCTCTTCAAAGCGCCTTGACTAGCGGAGAAACGACCTCGCCGCCTTTCTGTTTGTAAAACGCGATGACCCTCTTACTGACAGACGCAATATCTGGTGTGACATTAGACCATGGTCTGTCACGCAATGGTTGCACCTACTTGTGCCGGTTATACCAAATTTCTCATACACCTTCGTGTATGGTCCTGATGCTCCCCAACCATCCAGGCCATATTGCTGCGCAGCACGTTAATTCGGTGAATTCATAATCCTCGAACTGCTTACCTCGTGACTGTACCTCTGCCACCCAAGAGTCTACGAGTCGACGCGTTTAGCACCTGGCGGGTTGACGCCACTCAAGGTCGAAACTTACCGACAACGCCTCCAAGGACAAAATCGGAGCACCGCTCCTCAGCACGCTCAATCTGTACTCCTTCTCCTGCTTGTCAAATACGGACCAACAAGGTAGGCTCACAACTCTAACGTTAATTCCCTCTGCCTTCAATTTGCTCGCGGCCTCGAGCCCTATGGCAACCTCGCTACCGCTGCTGACGATGGTCAAGTCTTCACCCTCCACATCGTAAAGAACATAACCACCGCGGGAAGCGCGTTCGATGGTGGAACCTTCGAGATTTGGGAGGTTCTGGCGTGAGAGAGAGATGACAGACGGGGCGGTTCTGGTTTCGAGTGCGACCAGGTAGGCAGCTGAGGTCTCGTTACCGTCAGCTGGCCGCCAAAAGTCAAGGTTGGGAATTGCACGGAGATGAGCAGCAGTTTCGATAGGTTGGTGGGTGGGCCCATCCTCGCCAAGACCGATTGAATCGTGCGTAGCTTCCATGAAGGCTTAGCGGATCCCACGTACTCTCGTGGTTTCGACAACTTACCGACCCAGATAACCTGATGCTTGCTCAGAGCCGACAGTCGGACAGCACCGGCGGCATAAGATACGAAGTTCTGTTCAGGTGTGAGTCCGATAAGATAGTAAGAAAGAAATTCACTTACCAAGAAAGTGCCCACGTAAGGTATGATGGCGCCGTACGCCGACAAGCCATTTGCGATAGCACCCATACCATGCTCCCGAACTCCGTAACGTATATACCGCCCTCCATAGTCTCCAAGACCAGTGTCAGGAGGCTGAAAGTCAACGCTTCCTTTGACTCTGGTAAGGTTGCTTCCAGTTAAATCAGCAGAACCTCCCAAGAGCTCCGGCAGGACCGAGTAAAGCGCGGACAAGGTGATCTCGGACAACTTGCGGGAGGCTTGAGCCGGATCTGTCGGCTTGTAAATGGGAAGACGCCTTTCCCATCCTTCAGGGAGCTTCCCTGCGATACGTCGGGCAAGCTCGGCATGTTCGTTGGGATAGACATTTGCATATTCTGCGAAAAGTGACACCCACGCCGCTTCAAGCTGAGCACCCCGAAGAGCTACCGCTTGATAAGCGGCGTAAGTCTCCTTGGGCACGTAGAAGGATTGGTCTGGAGGAAACCCAAATTTGCTTTTCAAAGCCTGGATGTCATCGGCCTTCAACGCTAGAAAACAACAGGTTGGTTGTGATTCAAAACGTTTACAGTGTTACGCACGTGAGCCGTGGACACCGTGTGTACCCTGTTGCTTCGATCCATAACCGATGGTAGTCCGTAAGCAAATAATGGTAGGCCTGCCCTTTTCCTCTCGAGCGGTGGCAATGGCATTGTAGATGGCGGAAAGGTCACTGGCATTCCGAGTTAGTATATTTGAGAACAGACTCGTGGTAACATACTTATCACCATTATCGACACGAAGAACCTGCCAACCATATGCAAGGAACCTCTGCTCAACATTTTCCGTAAAAGCGACGGCCGTGTCACCGTCGATAGAGATGTCTTTTTGGAGGAATGCGCTGGTAAGCTTGGAACGAAGGGACCAAGTAATACTTACGGTTGTCGTCGTATATCTTGGGTGCTGGTCAGCATGGCACACGCGACTCATAAATAAAAGATACACACCACAATCAGGTTTCCCAATTTCAAGTGACCTGCGAGTGACGCAGCTTCGCTGGAAACACCCTCCATGAGACAACCATCGCCGGTGAACACTGGACAGCGCCGGTCAGTTGCGGCTCGTTACAGGTGAGTGCATGTGACGTACCATAGGTGTAGTTGTTAATGAGATCGAAATTTTCACGGTTATAGACCGCACCCAGATGGGTCTGGGCGATGGCGAGGCCGACTCCATTAGCAAACCCCTGGCCAAGGGGGCCGGTAGTGACCTCGATTCCTGGAGTGTTGACGTGTATCAAGGTGGATGGGGCGGTGACGTGCACATACCATCTGTATGGTTTGCTTCTGGATGTCCAGGGGTAAGCGAGTCGACCTGGCGGAATGCCTTGAGATCATCTATGGATAACTTGTATCCAAGGAGGTGGAGAATAATGTATTGCAGTGCGCAACTGTTCCGAAGCGCATTAACAGAGCGCGGTGCTAGACCGGAGGTCACTCACGCGTGTCTGTTGAATACATCAGACGACTGTGTGAACCTCGAAGGAACACAAAAGATTACCCGTTGGACAAGACAAAGCGATCACGGTTGAACCACTTGGAGTTGGTGGGATTGGCATTGAAGAACCTGATAGGGGTTGACTGAGCATATTTGAGGGCACCTTTCAAGATCTGTCTGCTTACCTAGTAAAGAGAACATGGGCGGCAGGAGCAAGGCCCATGGGAGCGCCTGTTGACGGCCGTGGTCATCGTATCGGCGAGCGACTTGGATAGGAGGACCGCCTACCAGGATGGCCGGAGTTGGCCTTGGCTACCACGTCGGCGGCGAGGGTACGAATCGTTGCGACGCATGCAGCGTCTGTGGGCTCTGGGGTGAAGTTGGAAACCATGACTGACATGGACGGACAACGAGCTGAAGTGTCACTGATCTCATAGCTTATGTATGTTCTGCTCGATATGCTTTTCACACGGGTCGGAGTCCGGCTGCTGTCCCGTGAAAAGCTTGGCAATCATTTACCCCTCCGTCTCCCAGATGCACCCGCAGCTGTCTGACAAACGAATAGGTAGGTGTGTACTCGACAGTTTGTGTCTATGGGGTTTCACAGAACAACATCGTCAGTTTGCAGGGAGTTCATACAAGCCTTGGATGCCTGTCATGCCAACAACTGGGCCAGATTGACTGGCCGTTGTAACCAGGAAAAAGACAAGCTTAACCAATGTCTTCGCAAAGAGGTCAGTCATCAAACTGCTGTCGTCCGGAGAAGCCCGACGATCTAAAGCACATGTGGTTAGCGCGTCGAACGGTCTGCCCGAAATCGCGCAGATGCCAAGGAGCAGCGTACAAAGACTGAAAGGGCTTGGAAAGAGTTGCACGAGAATGATTGACCCTCTACTAGCGTGCAGTGGCGCGTAATGTGCCTCACCTTTCAGGTTTATCGGCCGTAGTCCCTGTCGAAAGGAGTCGACGTTCACATTCAGGCACATCTTTCTGGTTTCGACTGTAACTGCATCGTTTGAGAACGCAGGGTCAATTACCGTGCACTTCTTTTCGCGCTGTGGTAGTTACATTCAAACCATTACCTTGCTTGCAAGGTTTCTGTCGCAGCATAACTGCGTGGGAACCGGTGACAATCTGAAAGACCTTCCTTTTTGGCTCACCAATTGTTCTCATGCCTCATCAGCACATGGAGCTCAGCACATGCAGAGAGAATAGGTGGTGGTGGCAACAGTATACAGTACGAGGAAAAGTAATGAAGTTCTATGGCACATCTTACAAAGCACGTGGCATGAGGGAGAATTGACTAGCATGGTACAATGGTCTGAGTGGCGCGCCTTCCTGTCATTGTCAGCTCCTTCCACCAAGTCATGGTCTGTTTGTTGAACTCCACCAGGCGATCATCCTCTGCAACGAGGTCAGCAAACAGTAATCAGTGAATGCATAGGCCGACATGACCAGGTATTGCATGTGGTGGACATGACAAGAGACAGCCACCCCCTGTGGGCCCATGTATCAAATCCCATACAACCTGCATATGGGGACAACTGGTATAACGCAGGGTTCCAGGCCAGGCAGCTGGGAGGTGCGTGTGCAACAGAGCTTCACAAGGATATATGAGGGAAGATGTTTGAGATGCACTATGCTGTCTGTTATAATGCATGGAGGCTCTTCGGGATGTAAGATGATGTCAACAATGACACCACATGCATCAGTAAATCGACCAAAGTCTTTTTCGTACTTTTCGTACCTATTTCGGCACAGATAGTTGAATAGGCACAGATAGCATCCATGCTTTTTTGAGTAGATCCTTCGTCTATCCGCGCGACTATTCTGACTATTTACACTATTTCTGACTTCTCGTTCGCGTCACTTTCTCGACTATTATTGTAATATTATAATCACTTGACAATCCTACCTTTTGCATTGTCTCGTTTACGCCTCACATTTAGCTTGCATGTCTGGGAAAGAAACACTGTAATCATTGTGGAAACGTTCGAAACCAAGCAATAAACGATTGTGGTATTGTAGTCACGGCGTGAAGGGAAGGCAGTACGAGGAAGTCACTACAAGAATGAACGGATTAGATGGAAAAAAAAAAAAATAATGAGCGACGCAGAGGACGGGGTAAGACTCAGAAAAATACTGAAAATATATTGGAGACGAGTCAATGTTACGACTGGCAAAAGGGATGGCAAAGTCCACTTGGTAATGTTCTATTGAACTTGTCAGTAGATTTCGCGAGACGACGATATAAACCCTACAAATATTCATGCGCTGATTAGCAGACACCGCCAGGTCATCGGTCATCGCATCGTCCCGGTAACTACCATCCTCCAACATCGCGCTATCCATGGTAGAAATGAGAGTGTTCGCCATTGTGACGACTTCCTTCAAGGCGGCGTGATCACGTTTGTTGACCGACATAAAATATTGCCGAGTACATGCCCCCCAATTCTGTTCAGAAAACGCCAGCGCAGTCGACGATTCCTTCCCAGATACCTTGTTGAGCTTAAGGGGGGTCTTTGCGGTTGCCTTACCACGGGTACTGATCTGGTCATCGACATGGAGTTCGCCCCTCTGGAACAGGCGGATTGCACGCTCGAGCTAAACCAGCTGTTATTCTACCTTCGGTTCAACATGTAATGCGTTTTGCTTACCGCGGCGCAGCAGAGAGAAATTGCCCCCTTGATACCATACTCTTTCAGAGCATCAGTGTCAAGTTTTGGGACATCGGGGCAGCCAATACAAGATCGTAAATGGGTATGGGCGAGGAGTTGCAATAAAAATTGTGACCTATACGCATTCTCTGGCTTCGTGGGATCGAGATCTTGAAACAAGAAAGCCAACCCGTCCAGAAGTTCCTTACAAGTTTCTCGAACAGCATCAGGGGTGTCATCGGAACCCGAAGCAAGAAAATGGGCCATAACAGCAAGGGCAGTAGAGCCGAAATTGCTTCGCCAAACGCTGAGCCGCCGGGTAGCCTGAATATTAATGTCAGTCAGAAACTCGGCCTAATATAAAAGAGGATGATGATACAAGGACGAAAATTGGCGTTCCAGGACGGATTGTAGTTAGATCGCCGAAGCCTGGGTTTACAGTGATGACGATGATTCGGAGAGCTCGCATGAGGTCTTGATCCGGAATTACCCATGGATCCCCCAGACTCCCAGCCCACGTCACCAGAGCAGGAAGTACCTGCTTGGTCCACTTCCTGTCCTCTTGCAGCGTAGGAGGCAAGTGCCCATTGATGTAGCGGAAGCGCCCGCTACCCGTGCTGTTCGTAGCCACTGACGACACTTGACTTCGGTATGCGGCTGCGGAGGCTGACTGTCTCGATCCTCCCGCGGTCATGTCACCATGCTGGCTGGTGCGGGGCTTCTTTGTTGAGTTGCTGGCAATGACGTTGGTCTGCCGCTCCATGTAGATTAGCATGGTGACTAAAAGAAGTAGCACACATACCATTGCGGTCACACGAGGCGCCTTTGCTAACTGCTGTAAGTAGATATCTTCGTCACCGTGGTCAATACCAGACCCTTCGTCGTCCGCTTCTGCAACCTCGGGTGCGGCCGGTTCAAAATCGGGGTAACCTGTACGCTTGCGCTTAGTACCTGTCCGGGCTGCTTCGGAGATGGGCCGCTCAAAGTCGTCATCGCTCTCTTGTGGGTTTACATTAGCGCTAGTGGGACGGCCCGACATCTAAATAGAAGTCATAGTTACTTGAAGGATGAGTCTTATTGATATTACTAGTTAAAGACCTACCCTGAGCCGGTGATGTCCTGCGATCCGCGCAGGTAAAGGAGTGGCATCTTGCGTGCCATCTTTATCCTCATCGACTGGTGAACCATTCGAGACTGGTGCGGGGGTCCTCTTATATTCAGGAGCTACATCAGAGGTCGCCGAACTGACGCTGGTTGCCTTGGTCGTCAAGGAAGGCACAGTGCTGGATGGCGGATAAGACTTTCCACCGGTTTGAGAGTCGGAAGCGGCAGAATTCTGAGGGGTATTACTGCTAGCAGTAGGTCGGACTTCATTCGCCCAGTTATTGACGCGGCCGAGGAGGAGGGCTCTCCTGTTTGGTGTGCTAAGGTTCCAAATAAGATCGAGCCAGTACAGAGTTGATTCGGTGAGAAGTAACATCATTAAACAGGAAGTTGACACACCGCTGGTGGGATTTTTCTCGCTCTGGTGCACGTGTCAGCTCCACTTCACTCATCGCATTCTGTCTTCGAAGTGGGCGGCAATTACCACCACCAAGTGCATTATCTCTCCGAATATCCGAGGGACAGACAGAAAGATCACCGTCCACATGGTGAGTGTTCGCTTCCATGTCAACCGCAACTGTTTATCAAAATGGTCTATGAGCTTCCGGATTCTATCCATCCAATGGCGTGACAAAACGTGTCCTCACCATCAACATGAGGAGCGGCACTTATATTTGTGGGTCTCAGCTGACGGCCACGTTGCTTAGGCCTCACTGGCGTCGCTTTGTTACCTTCCAGAGTAGCTTGTTCGACCTCCATGGCCGCCTCCATCTCACTGACCCGAGTACGACCCTGCTGAATAGCAGTTTCATGTGCATCTCTGATTTCCTGTGCACGCAAATCATCTGCTTGCTTCTCTGCCGGGGTACGTCGTTTAATTTGCGAGTCAAGTACTATCCTCCCTGGGTGCAGGTTAGCTTTTACTCGCCGTGGACGATGCCCACCAGAAGAATCATTGGTCGACATAGTACTTGCTGCGTCGAGTGAGAGACGGAGGCGACAACAGGTGAGTTTGAACTTGTCAATTTTTATTCACACATAGGCAAACTTTGCTCGCAAACAAATGACATGATTTCCTGTACTTAGTGCCACCCACCCTGATGTCACCCTACCGAGCACGCAGCGTTCAACGTGTTTGTATTTAAGGATGCCTCCAGTCAGAGACCCTGGTCGCAGCAGGCCAACGCAGAGGGCTGACTGCGTCCCCCAACTCCCTTGCGACGAGCCAGGATGTAACCGTTGGTTCAGAAATCTCTCCGGCTTAACTCAGCACAAACGCACGTATCATCCGTCATTCAGCCGTTACCCCGAAGGTTTCCACAATAACCCAGGATTACTCGGCTCTGTAGAACATGAGGACCATGTTGCAGATAGGTCGTCTCCGCTACCTGTCACATCCGTGACGAGCGCGTAAGGTCCAGACCGTAGTCCGACCGTCTGAGGTGTCGTTCTAGCCCTACGGGCTTCCGTCGTGAAACTCCGTTCCGTCTCTGATTTGACTTACGATCTATTTCTGTTTCTGTTTCCATATTTAGTATGTTTCTCTCGCGCTTCTAAGTGACTTGCTACACTACCGTACCTGTACGTCTTACTAATCTCCGTGCCATCCGGCTGTCCGGCGACTACCGACTTACCTTACTAATAAGCTCACTAATATTGTTACTCATCCGTACTGCGTTCCGGTAGTCGCTACACCCCGGACATTGCTTTATACTTTCCTCTGTACTATAAAAGCCTTGTACATACGTCGTAGCACCTCAGTTCGAATATCGAATAAGATACTCATCGATCTCACTCGACTCCAGATAGTTTCTGGATAGCTCCGACCTCTGGGACTCGACAGGAAGAAGTGTACTAAGTTGTACGCTAAACTCCGACTACCCGGACTTTCGCCCTAGACATCCTCTGCCCTCGGACCCCCTCGGAGACCGTTGAGAACCGGTCTTGACAGTATATTCGAACTCAAATCCCTGCAAGAGCCCACCAAACCCTCATGACCATGACTACCCGACTCCGTTCCCGCTCCATGGCTGTTGAAGCTTCGGAACAAGCTGCGATTGACGATATGCACGAATCAAGTGCACGTATCGCACTAGCAAGCCGCCGACGCCCTCCACCGTCGGTGAGCCAATTTCGAAGTTTCTCTGCCAGGGGAGAACCCCTCGCTACCCCGACTCCTAGAACCGGCTCCTCTAACAGGCGATCCTCATCCACGGCGCGACCAACCCCAGACCCCTTCGGAGGCAACGACCCCGGAGATGACGGTCCCGGAGACGATGGTCCCGGAGACGACGATAACGATGACGATGACGACGACGACGAAGGAAACCCTTTCGTCGACGCCCCAGAACAGCTAGACCCTCAACTAGCGGTCTTGCAGAACTTGGCAACGGCCGTCGACCGTCTGTCGCGCTCAACCCGTTGCTCCGACGACACTTCATCCTCACGCGCCAAAGTCCGAGAGCCGGACACTTTCGACGGAACCGACCCAAAGAAACTCCGGACGTTTCTGGTTCAATGCGAACTATGTTTCCAGGATCGTCCCAAGGCTTTTCGCCTTGATAGAAACAAGGTCACGTTCGCCCAGTCGTACCTCAAAGGAATGGCTCTCGAATGGTTCGAGCCAGACCTCCTAAACTCCGGAGATCCGGCAGACCGTCCGCTCTGGATGGATAGCTGGCTAGATTTCGTAGCAGATCTCCAGACAACTTTCGGACCACACGACCTGGTCGCAGACGCCGAGCACCAACTCGACCACCTCCACATGAAAGAGACGCATCGTGTAAACCGATATGTGGTCGACTTCAACAGATTAGCGTCACAAGTCCGAGGTTACGGAGATGGCGCTCTCCGCCATCTATTTTATACCGGACTCCCAGATCGCATCAAAGATGAAATTAGTAGGGTTGGGAAGCCCACCACACTATATGGGTTGCGTGCGCTAGCCCAAGAGATTGACGCGCGCTACTGGGAGCGCAAGGACGAAGTCTCCCGTCAAGCAAAGTCCTCCGGCAACAACTCCGGAAATAACTCCGGAGGCAAGGCCAACTCGAACAAGGGGGACAAGCAGAAATCCGGTAACGCCAACCCCCAGTCTGGTGGAAACCAGCAAACTCCGTCTACCTCGAACTCCAAGCCTCCAGGTAATCAGAATCCCGGAGCAGCGTCCACGTTATCCAACAAGCTCGGAAAAGATGGCAAGTTGACACCTGCCGAGCGAAAGAGGCGTTTCGAGCAGAACCTGTGTATGTTCTGCGGAAACTCCGGGCACAAGGCCAAGGAGTGCCCTAAGTCTACATCTCGCACAGCTAAGGCTCGCGCAACCACGGTTACTGAGTCAGAAGCCAAACCGACTGCCTCCTCCGAGGCAAAAAAATAGAGTGCAACTCTCAGAACTCCGCACAGCCTGGGAGTTGCGTTGATACCGACTGTGCACCCTCGGAGGCACGCCTCAACGCATCCGCTCTTTCAAATCCAAATTCATTGAAACCTTCTGTCACACTCGACTCGTATAATATTCCGGACTTTTCAGCGTTAATAGATTCGGGTTCTACCCACTGTTTTGTAGATTCTACCTTCGTCAATAATCACGGTCTTTCAACCTACTCCGTCCCACCTCTCGTCCTCCGTCTGTTCGACGGTGTGACAACGACATCAGTCAGTAAAGCCTCAAATCTCTCAGTCTGTTTCCCTTCCGGAGATATCACCGATATGACCTTCTATGTAACTCCATTGGATTCTGAGTGTAAGATTGTTCTCGGACATAACTGGCTCACCCGCTACAATCCGTCGATTGATTGGGTACTGAGCAGTATTAAATTCCGGAACCTTACATCTCATCTGCCAGCGCCGACGTCGCCCTCTGACTCGGAGTCAATTCCGAGAAACCCCGTAGACGCCCCCTTGGGCTCTCCGGACACCACACTTCCCGACTCGGTCGATAACTCCTCTCCACCCAACACCCGAGCACCGAACATCTCCCTTGTCAACGCAGCGGCCTTCATCCGCGCTTGCAAGCTAGATGGCTCAACCCAGTTCTCCCTCCAGATCCGACCTCAGGATGGTACCAAACTCCGGGCTGCCACCGTACAGGATACCCCGGACTTGTCGTCGGTACCCCCGGACTATCACGACTTCGCAGATGTGTTCAGCAAGGCTAAGGCAGCTACACTTGCGCCTCACCGGGAGTTCGACCTCAAGATAGAATTGGAGGAAGGAACTACTCCGCCGTTGGGAACCCTCTATTCGCTTTCGTCCGTTGAGCTTGCCGCTCTCCGGACATTCATCGATGAAAACCTTACTACCGGCTTTATTCGCCCCACATCGTCCCCGTATGCCTGCACCTGTCCTTTTTGTTAAAAAGAAGGACGGATCACTTCGCCTTTGTGTTGACTTTAGGGGCCTCAATAAGATCACCAAGAAGGACCGTTACCCGTTACCTCTCATTTCGGACTTACTCGACTCGCCTAGTCGGGCTAAAATATATACTAAAATCGATCTGCGCCACGCTTACCACCTGGTGCGAATCGCCGAAGGAGATGAATGGAAAACGGCTTTCAGAACCCGCTACGGATCTTACGAATGGCTGGTGATGCCATTCGGACTTACCAATGCCCCTGCAGCGTTCCAACGCTTCGTCAACTCCGTCTTCGCGGACCTACTGGATGTATGCGTCGTTGTCTACCTAGACGACATCCTTATTTATTCCGATAACATCGAAAACCACAAAAAACATGTTTGTGAGGTACTCTGCAGACTCCGGGAGCATGGCTTGTATGCCAAACCAGAGAAATGTGAATTCCACTCCGAGTCCGTGGAATACCTCGGCTTCTTCTTATCCCCTGACGGTTTGTCAATGTCCGAGGATAAGGTAAAGGCCGTCCGTGACTGGCCTGAACCTCGCAAGGTGAAGGACATTCAGTCCTTCCTCGGCTTTGCAAATTTTTACCGTCGTTTTATCTTCAACTACTCGGACATCGTGGTCCCACTGACACGTCTCACACGGAAGGGGGCACCTTGGAATTTCTCCGAGGATTGTCGCCGGTCCTTTAATCGTCTCAAAGAGGCTTTCTCCACGGCTCCAATATTGACTCACTTCAAGCCCGGACTTCCCATCACGGTCGAAACAGATGCTTCAGACTATGCTATCGCCGGCATTCTGTCCGCCACCTGCCCGGATGGTGAGGTACGACCGGTAGCGTTCTACTCCCGGACCTTGACCGCCCCGGAGTTGAACTATGACACACACGACAAGGAGCTGTTGGCAATCCATGAAGCTTTCCGGACCTGGCGCCATTACCTTGAAGGCCCCGCACACCCCATCGACGTCGTTACCGACCACAAGAACCTCGAGTACTTCTCCACCTCGAAAGTGCTCACCAGGCGCCAAGCGCGTTGGTCTGAGTACCTTTCTCAATTTAATATGGTCATTCGTTTCCGCCCCGGTAAGCTCGGAGCAAAGCCCGACGCCTTGACTAGACGATGGGACGTCTACCCCAAAGAGGGGGATAGGGGCTACGCCCAAGCCAACCCACAGAACCTCCGACCGGTATTCACCACCGAACAACTATCCAATTCGTTACGGGCGACCTACTTAGAAAGCCCGGTGCTACGTGCTAGCATAATCATGGACGTTGAGAAACTCCATGAAGACATCAAGTCCGCCCTAACGTCCGACCCACTCGGTCAACTCCACCTTTCTGACCCATCTAACCCCCGTTGGAGGGTAGATGAATCCAGACTTTTACGTCTGGATGGTCGTATATACGTCCCCGAAGCAAACGACCTCAGGCTTCGCGTACTCTGTCACAAGCACGACCACCCCTTGGCCGGTCACTTCGGACAAAACAGAACACTCGAACTCGTCCGTCGTGAGTACGTCTGGCCAAATGCCCGGACTTTCATCAAAGACTATGTCAAATCTTGCACTGCCTGTGCGCGTGCTAAAACCCCGAGACACAAACCATACGGTATGTTGAAGCAACTACCGATACCGGAGAAACCTTGGAACTCCATTTCGATGGATTTCATCGAACAACTACCAAACTCCGGAAACCATACCGCTATACTGGTCGTTGTAGACCGCCTCTCGAAACAAGCTATATTCATTCCCACCGAAGATACAATCACCTCTCCACAGCTCGCTAGATTGTTCCTACTCCATGTCTTCTCAAAGCACGGAGTTCCCTCACACGTAACCTCCGACAGAGGCACGGAATTCGTGTCTCACTTCTTCCGGTCGCTGGGCAAAGCAATGGATATGAAACTTCATTTCACCTCCGGATATCACCCTGAAGGCGACGGTCAAACCGAACGGACTAACCAGACGTTGGAGCAGTACCTACGGGTCTACTGTAATTACCAACAAGACAACTGGTCCGAGTTGCTACCACTCACGGAGTTTGCGTACAACAACGCTCCGAGTGCTACAACCGGAGTTTCACCGTTCTTTGCCAATAAGGGTTATCACCCTAATGTCACCGTACACCCGGAAAGAGAGTTAACGTCTTCTCGAGCTAGAGACTACGCAGTGGACTTAGACTCCCTGCATACGTTCCTACGAGAAGAAATGAAGGAAGCTCAGCAGAGATACCAAGGTCCGGCAGATGCTAAGAGATCTCTGCCTCCGGACTTCCAGATTGGAGATTTGGTATACGTCAAAGCTAAGTACTTCAGATCCACGCGACCTTCAAAGAAACTCTCGGAGAAGAACCTGGGTCCGTATCCTATTATCGCTCGTGTTGGATCATTATCCTTCACTATCCGACTACCTGACGCTATGAAGTCCGTACACCCCGTTTTCCACGTCTCGCAACTAGAACCGGCAACTCCGAACACTATCCCCAACCGTGTCCAACCTCCACCTCCACCCGTTGAAATCGACAGAGAACCAGAGTACGAAATAGAACAAATCCTGGACTCTAAACTGGACTACCGTAGGCGATGTCCGCTGCAGTACCTAGTCAAGTGGGCTGGCTACGAAGGCACGGACGAGGAAACGTCCTGGCTCATAGCTACCGAATTAAGCAACGCCCCTGACTTAGTCGCGGATTTCCACAAGGCGTACCCCCTCAAGGATGGTCCGTTGAGTGCCGTCCCACCCCGGAAATAAATGGACTTTCCGGAGTTTACTCCGTGTATGCTATGAAAATGCACACTCACTCAATTCTAATACGGAGACAACGAAAGGTGTATTTCAAAAAAAAAAAGAAAAAAAAAAAGGAAAGGAAAGAAGGGGGGGGACAGGGAAAATTCGAAGTACGCTACGGACACGGATAAACTAAGAAAAAATAAACGACTAAACGTCGTCATCGTCCATCGCCCGGCTGACAAGGGAGGTCATCGCAGTCTTGAGGACCTCAAACGACTCCTCCAAGACTCCGGAAAGGTCCCGGACCTCTCTCGACATCGTCTCAACGGCCGCCGTGTTCCTCTCAATCGCCTTGACGATCTCTCCGAGTCGCCTGTCTAAGACCTCCGCCAAAGGGTCTTGCCGCGGAGCTTGCACGCGGGGGGCTCGGGGTTTCGAGACGACCTCGACGTCCGGCGTTTCGTCCAGGTCTTTGTCGTCAGCCGGCTCTCCGAAGTGGGTAGACTTCCTCCGTTTCCGCTTCTCTCCACCCCGGGGAGACGTCGCCGTCGATACCGGTTTCTCGGGCTCCGGCGCCTTCGGATTCAAGTCGCATTTCCCCTTGGTTTTTTGACACCGGACGCACGACTTGCTGCGACCTGTGCCCGGCACGCACGGTTCTCCGGCTTTGGTACAGGCAGAGCAAGCTTTCGCCTGCTCTGCGGACTTCCCACTGGCCGACACGACACGCTGAGACTGTTGTGGACTTGTCAGTACGGATTTTAGGACGATAAGTATTGTTACGCACCGATGACCCCTCCGCCTGCTGCGCCCGGCGCGTTTCCTCCTCAAGACGCTTCTTCTCCGCTTCTAGTTCACGGAGTTTCTTTTCCTCGGCTGCTTTCCTCTGTGCAGCCTCCTCAGCCTTTCTCCGCTCCTCGGCTTTCCGACGTTCCTCGGCCTCCTTCGCTTTCCGGGCTTCCTCAGCTTGCCGGCGCTCTTCTTCTTCAACTGCTGCCTGCAAGGCAGCACGCTGGCGGCGTTGACGTTCATCGAACTTTGCTATCTTCATAGTCGGTGGGTCGTCCGGATACTCCTGGAGCAGCTCGTCGTCGAGGAACTCCCAGGCGATGCCTGCGGGGTTGAGTGAAGATTTAAGGCGTTGAGTAGGGGCCATAACGTTTAGGAGATTGGAAATGGGCGTCTGGACTTTGACAGAACCCCGTCGAGCCTTTTTACCGTGAAACTTTTTCGGACTCCGACAATGCGGACTTCGAAACTCCGAAGCGACGCTTGAGCACAACAAGTGCCTCGAGGGCTCGGCCCTAAGAGGGGGATACTGTCACATCCGTGACGAGCGCGTAAGGTCCGGACCGTAGTCCGACCGTCTGAGGTGTCGTTCTAGCCCTACGGGCTTCCGTCGTGAAACTCCGTTCCGTCTCTGATTTGACTTACGATCTATTTCTGTTTCTGTTTCCATATTTAGTATGTTTCTCTCGCGCTTCTAAGTGACTTGCTACACTACCGTACCCGTACGTCTTACTAATCTCCGTGCCATCCGGCTGTCCGGCGACTACCGACTTACCTTACTAATAAGCTCACTAATATTGTTACTCATCTGTACTGCGTTCCGGTAGTCGCTACACCCCGGACATTGCTTTATACTTTCCTCTGTACTATAAAAGCCTTGTACATACGTCGTAGCACCTCAGTTCGAATATCAAATAAGATACTCATCGATCTCACTCGACTCCAGATAGTTTCTGGATAGCTCCGACCTCTGGGACTCGACAGGAAGAAGTGTACTAAGTTGTATGCTAAACTCCGACTACCCGGACTTTCGCCCTAGACATCCTCTGCCCTCGGACCCCCTCGGAGACCGTTGAGAACCGGTCTTGACACTACCCGACCATGCGTCTGATGGTTATCAAGGAGAAGACCTGTTGGACCGCGAACGCGAGGCCATGAGCGCGAAATTCATTGGTCCTGGGAGCAAGGTTTACCGCAATTATCACCCGGGTCTCAACGGTGAGTTTGAGGGCTTAGGAATATTTCAGCTAATATCTTTTGACTACAGCACGCAAATGTGACGACCGTGGACAATTTCTACCGGACGATGCACCACCGCCACCACGCGCAGAGAAAGTGCCGAATGATTGGAATCCATACCACAACCGGTTGGAGTTCGAACTTGCTGACTTCCTCTTTACACACGCGGAGATGTCCGCTAAAAAAATCGACATGCTGTTGGAAATTTGGGCCGCATCGTTGCTTGAGTCGGGTGGGCAGCCGCTATTCATGAACCACGTGGATCTTTACGGTGTTATTGACAGCACCCGTGTTGGTAATGTCAGGTGGGAGAACTTTACCATTCAGTACGCGGGTGAAGAGCGAAACAACGATCCTGCACCATGGATGTCCGACGTCTACGACGTCTGGTTTCGAGATCCACGTGAAGTCATCCATAACATCCTCGCAAACTCTGGATTTACAGACGAACTAGATTATGTACCATACCGCGAATACGACGCTTCGAACGATCAGAGGCGTTGGCAAGATTTTATGTCGGGTGATTGGGCATGGGAACAAGCTGTGCGTGGCCCATTTCTTTCTCTAAACAAATTTTATTAATCCGAAGTCATCAGGACAGGATCCTTGGTGATGATCCAACAACCGGTGGAGCCACTCTAGTTCCTGTCATTCTCGGCAGCGACAAGACGACCGTATCAGTGGCGACGGGACAGACGGACTACTATCCATTGTACCTCTCCATCGGGAATGTGCGTAACACCGTGCGTCGTGCACATCGCAATGCAGTGGTTTTAATCGGTTTTCTCGCTATGCCCAAGAGTATGTCCGTTGTGTTTGATCTCATCCTGTTACTTAACGTGTCATCTAGCAACAAGAGAACATGCTAGTACCCCGGCATTCCGGAGATTCAAGAGGCAGCTTTTCCATTCGTCACTAACACGCATCCTCCATTCGCTTTGTCGCCCGATGAAGGTCCCCGAAACGGTACTATTCGGTGACAATTACTACCGACGTGTCATCTATGCACTCGCAGCGTATATAGCCGATTATGAAGAGCAAGTCCTTTTGTCGTGTATCGTACGCAACTGGTGTCCGAAATGTCTCGCCCACCGTGACAACCTTGACAAAAATGCTCTTAGACGTTCCCGAGAACATTGCGATACAGTTATCAAGGAATTTGAACTATGCAAACTATGGGAGACATATGGAATTGTCGGTGATATTGTAGTAAGCACGAGTTTTCTCTCTATGTTCAGACACTTAGTTAAATCCAGCCGTTTACCAACGACTTTCCACGTGCAGACATACATCAAATGCTTTCACCAGACATTCTCCACCAGTTAATCAAGGGCGGCTTCAAGGATCATTTAGTGGATTGGGTTGAGAGGTACCTGGTCCATATTCATGGAAAATCTGAGGTGGAAAAAATCCTCGACGACATTGACAGGCGGTATGTTCACTTAACCCAAAGATTGAAGCTTGTCACCATTTACACACTGTCGGTAGTATCGCAGCGGTTGCGCCATTTACTGGTCTGCGGCGTTTCCCTCAAGGCCGGCACTTCAAGCAGTGGACTGGCAACGATTCGAAAGGCTTAATGAAGGTAATCTCGTTCATGTCTCATTCAGCCATGGTGGTTGATCAGTATGTCAAAGGTTTACATTGCAGCCATTGAAGGACATGTACCAAAGGATGTGGTGCGCACTTTTCGCGCATTTCTCGAATTCTGCTATCTCGTTCGTCGAAATGTCATAACGGAGCAAACGCTTACTGAAATAGACGATGCGCTCAGCCGGTTTCATCGTTTTCGCGAAGTCTTCCGAAATGCGGGGGTCATCGAAACTTTCTCCCTACCCTGGCAACATGCAATGAAACATTACCCCTACCTTATCCGCCAGTTCGGTGCGCCAAATGGGCTATGCTCTTCAATTACCGAATCCAAACACGTCAAGGCTGTTAAACGGCCCTACCGGCACACCAACCGTTTCAAAGCGCTTGGCCAGATGATCCTAATTAATCAAAGGCTTGACAAGCTCACAGCGGCGCGGGCAGATTTTCAACAACATGGTATGCTGAATGGAACATGTCTATCAAAGGCATTCGAAGTTCTTGGTATGTATATCCACTTCAGTGATGAGTCGTTTGATTCTGACTGCCATGTAGGATCTCATACTAATCGAATTAGCGAGGGTCAGGACGCAGCGGACGAGGGCGATGAACAAACAGCAAGCTATGAAGAGGATGCAGGTGACACTCTTGACGACCCAATGGCGATCAACGCACACGTATCATTGACACGCAAATATCATACGTACTATTCCAGGTGTTCGTCACAACTACCAACCATTCTACCTTAGAACGTGCACGCGCCAAGAATGTAGGAGCTCTCGCAGCTGAACTCGGAGTACCGGAGATCCCTACCATCCTCTGTCGGTTTCTTCACTCACAGCTCCATCCCACCGACACTCGCAACCCAGAAGACATTCCTCTTTATGAGTGTCCTTTCTTTGATGGGAAAATCCGCGTCTATAACTCCGCATGTTCTACTTTTTTTGCACCTAGCGACCTGAGTGGGACCCATGGCATGCGTCGTGAATATATACGTTCCTGCCCCATGTGGAGGAATGAAGGTCCTCGGTATGATTGTGTTTTTGTTGTAACCGATCCACAGGCAGATGGCATGCGTGGGCTAGACGTCGCACGCATTCTGTGTTTTTTTTCATTCAAGTATCAAGGGACTTTGTTTCCATGCACCGTCGTGCATTGGTTTGACCGGATCGGAGATGGCCCTGATACCGCTACCGGGATGTGGATTGTCCGTCCAAGTCGCCGTACGCACAACCTTCGAAATATTGCCATCATCCACATCGACACTATATATCGCGCTGCTCATCTCATCCCTGTTTACTCTTCCCACAACATCGACCCTCGAGGCATCAAACCCCACCATTCCTATGACACGTTTCATTCATTTTATGTGAATAAATACGCTGATCACCACACATTTGAAATCACATTCTAATACACTGCGGAATTCTGGCATGACAGGCGCCCCAATTTAACTGTATGTCCTACCTTCACCAGAACGGGTACCTGCTAATCCATGTCTATATCTAACAGTCGTTCGTGAATCTCAGGAGTGCAGTCTCCGGCACCAAGGAGTTTCAGAGACAAATGTCGTATCCCCCCCTCTCCCCCCCTCCCTCCCCCCATCCTCCCAATGCTTGAGATATCAGACGACGTAGGTTCTTAAACCCGAGTTCACCACCACTATCTACTACCGCGCCTACATTCTAGCAAGACCGTTTCGGCAGACAAACCCCCACGACACCATCAATCAGCAGCGTCGGCTTACAACACGAGGTGCGCAGGGGTGGTGAGTCCGGAATTTTCAATGCGTAACATACTAACATGACGTTTAGTTCTGGACTGCTACATAGCACACCATTACGAGTAGATACTGAAATTTTTAATTGCTCTTTTCCTACTTTTTTGACTTTATTGTCCTTCCGAAGCCTACAGTAATCGAGTACCCTCACGTAAAGTTTGTATTGCGAAGTGCTTCGTGCGGAAAAGTCCTGAAAGCCTGAAAAGTCCGGGAAGTGCCAAATAATGCTGAAAAAGCTTGGATAGTTTTTTGCCAGGTTACTGATGTGCACCGTTTGTGATATCAAGATCAGTCTCCATGTTCTGAGTGACCATGACCTTCATCCCCACACAGAGTTCCACAGTGTCTGGCAAGTTGCCCCTGCATCGACGTCCTTGTTGCTGGGCACTGGTCCCATGCAAAGCAAATGTGTAACATTCCTGGAGTGTCAACAGTGCCCCCTGCACAGTGTCAAAGGAAAAACATTTAAACACCACATGTGCACTGCACCAGGCATGTTTGCTCAAAGCCACATCATTCCATTGTTGTTGCACCACATGACAAGGCATAACCAGACAGGCCTCAGACCATGGAGCCTGCGAGAAGTCAACAGGAGGTGTCTCCAGGTTTGTGAGGATGAGCTGCTGAAGCATTCCTATGTGGTGCTCTTGAACATGCCCTGATCAAAGATGCTTCAGGAAATACAGCCAGATGCCATCTGTGTATGCTGCTTTGAGGAGCAAGTGCTGTGCACCCCTGGAGGTGAAGTGCTCCATGATAGTCTGTATCACCTTGGATTTCCCAGTACCACCCTCACCATGGAGGAGCAGGTGCAAAGGGGGTGGTGATCGCCCACTTAATGTCTGGTCCAGATGCCATGTCACGATCTCGTATGCACAAGTCTGACCAGGATTCAATATTGACAGGGCGACAGGACACAGTGCAGGCTCGGACGTCTCCCCCGAAGAGTCCTCCGCTTGTTGGACCGGTATCGTGTCTTCGTCAATCAGATAAACACCCGCTGCAATGGAGTACCCAAACGACCTCAGCGGGCTGCGTCAGAAATTTCCCGGTGTATTCGTGTATACATATTCCACATATTTCTTTACAAGCAAGGTTGGCGCCGCCGCAGGCGGCACTTCCCGAGTAATAAAGCTTTCTAATTCTTAGCCAATGTAATGATGCTGACGTAAGCAAAAATATAAGAGCGCGCTCAGTCATCGGAGGGGGCAACGAACAACATGGCCCGCGTACACCGAGTTGCAGCAGTCGCCTCTGTGCTTGTCGCTCTCTACCTCCTCACTCTCTTTTCGCTTGTACCTGTGCCTTTCGTAGATCCCAGCGTCTCCGAACAAATTCTTCCTATTGTGCGTGATTACTCTCGCTCCAGAACACCGTGTTATATTCACCTTCTGACAGGTCCCTTGGTGGATTCTCGTCTCCTTTGGTTCCTACTCACTATGGTGTCTGGGCTGGGGTCTGTTCACATTCAGGGACTGTCCAGAGGCATACTGTGAACTGCTGAAGGTCTCTGTTGCCCTACTTGCATCCAAGTGTCGCTGACAAGGCTATGTACAGGAAATAAACGATGCAAAGAATGACTTGAGAACGAGAGGAGTTAGTGTAGACTAGTCGTGGCGCTGTCGTGTACACCACAGGCTCTGAGTAACCACTACCACCGTGTTGCATATGGATGACGCAATTAAGCCTCATCGTCGTAGCACCAATCGAGCCTCCTGGTAAGCCTTTCCTGAGCAGAGTCTACTAAAATTTGCTAATGGGTGTCTCTTCAGACTTCAAGATAAGTGCCTCATTGCTAGTGGCAGGCTCTTCGGTGAACCGAATATCACGATAATCATCGGAATACTCTGGAATATACAGTGGTTGTTGTGGGAGGAATCAAAGACAGCCCGTTCAATCTTCTTGCATGTCGCTGGCTTGCTCTTCCAAAGAACTCGTCCCACCCGCAGCCATCCCGGCCACTGTAAAGTTGACACAACGTACTGCCAGAGTCCGCAGGTTGACTAGGACCAGACATCCCGTTTCTGAAAAATTCGGCACAAGAACCACTCTGCAGTTCCTTGGTCTCTTTCCATCCTTGCTTTCTCCCCCTACCAGTTGGGTACTGAACTCCGGCATACAACCGACTATGTAGAGGTCTGGCGTTTCCCCAAGGACGAACGGGTCCCTCTCGCGGAAAGGGTGGCACCACAACGTATCTGGTGCGGTCGGTGCGATGTGTCTCCACTTGAGAGTTGCACAGGCTATCGAGAGGTGCGTTGATGGTGGAGAAGGGAGGTATTGATACATGTCCAAAACTGGCTGACCAGAAGTCACCAGTACACTACGAATCAACGGAACGGAATGTCCACTTGACGTTGACGAATTTGCTCCGTTCTTCACCGCACTTTTGGACTTGCTGTCACACTCGATGCGCATCCAGACGGGGTTAGTTTCACACCGGAAGCTTTCGAACTCGGCCGCTTTACCAAACATTGCTCGAGGAAAGGGTTGTTGTGGCAATATTACGCCTGCTGGATCGTCACCACCTGGTAAGACGTGCACAGGTAGTGCAGACGCCAAATCTTGAAGATGCGCGGAGAGCGTCACGTTGGGATGTGTTGAGAACTTTGCCTGTGCGGCGGAACCAAACTTGCGCTATTCGTCTATCGTCAGCAGTAGTATGATTTGCACGAAAACACAACTCACTGGCCGATTTTCGTTCCCTTCGTCACCGTTGTCTGTCCAAATCCGCGAAAACGAATTTCCAGCTATAATGAGGCGGGTCACTTGTGACGCCAACTTTTGATCATCTGGTCCACCAATCTCCCCAGTGAGATACTCTACTAGCATTTGAATCTGAGCCTCGCCCGACGAGGGATCACCCATTGAGAGGCCCGATATTACGGCGAG
Organism: Pisolithus thermaeus; assembly: GCA_024663475.1. Taxonomy (NCBI): domain Eukaryota; kingdom Fungi; phylum Basidiomycota; class Agaricomycetes; order Boletales; family Pisolithaceae; genus Pisolithus; species Pisolithus thermaeus. The sequence goes on from JANFAF010000008.1 coordinate 739,532, forward strand.
ATATCCGTCCTCTGATGAAGAACTAGACATTGATGAGTACCCTAGCCGTTACAATATATGCGAGTCGCGCACCAATCATCCACATCCATGCTATCGTCACCCGAAAGGTTTGCTTCTTTAAATGGTGCAAGCTCCGGATAACAAATGTCGACCACCTCAAAATCACCGCTGGCTGTTTCCATACCAAGTGCGGCGATGATGACACCGGTAACTAGGCGGGTTGAATGCAGTCGCTCTCCGACGAGTTTGACACGGCCAGATTCATCTTCCAACATCACGGAGTCCTCGTCGGAGTGAAATTTCTCGCGGGGTGGCGGTGGAGGGATGGAATACTGTAGTGGGGCATTCCGCAGATGAAAAGGTTGATCGAAATTGTGTACGTACGTCGCGACCAAGGTCTTCCAAAACGTTGGGCTTGAGTGGCATATCCATATATACGGTACCAATAATCCAGCACAATTGTGATTTTACGACGTCAAGAACTCTCCGTACGAAGACGGGCTTGCCTAGGTGGGGGGTTTAGACTCTGTCATAGCCAAGATACAACTACCTACCAGGAAGGTCTTTCCACTTTGCACTGGCACGATCCATGACTGGTTGCTTGAGCATGGCGAGTCTGGTGAAGTACATGTTCGAGTACTGGTGCCTGTAAGACTTATTTTTCGTGTCGATGATGAAAGAGGGCGAGGTCGGTGTTTGAGGTAACAGGAAACTCGTGCATCGTGTTAGCTGCAGATGAGAGCGTTGTCTGGAAGAGAGATCAGTCCTTCCACGGTCGAAATACGTTCGTTTCACATACTCGGCCACCGTTGATGTTGAGGACATGGCAAGCCCCTGAACAATCGAACGTGCGACTTTCGTCGAGTGCTATACTGTAAACTTACTTTGCTTTGTGCTTTCAGGTCCGCTTCGGGCTTCCCTCTGATCACGTTCTACATTTATCCCTATCCTTATCTGACACTCGAAAACAATTGGCTGTCGGAGACAGTTCTGATTCTGATGACGTTGACAGACCAGGGGCGGTGGTTCCGAGGATGGCAACGCCCACCTCATGTGATGGACATCTCCTACTTCGTTGACATCAGATGCGGAGTGCCGCTATATTTCTCTGCGTGCCCTGTGCCCTATCGTATGTCGTCAGGGGGACCGAACGCTCGAGCGTCGGGAGATATAACGACTGTCCGTGCCTCGATACTTCTGGTCCGCCCCCAACGGTGCGTAGTAGTGCCTATCCCAACCGTGTAAAGGCGCTATTTCCCCAGATCACTGCTCGGCGAGGTTGGAATTCCTGGGACTAAGCATCTTGACTTGCGCCCATAATGATGAGTTGTGATGCTGCGCTCCCGCGTCATCACCGGTGGTGCGATCGTAACCCCCCTAAACTTTAACTAGAAGCACGAGGTCCATGATGAGGGTGGAAGTTATTTCTGTCTGACCCCCGTCTAGATATTTAAGGTCGAACAGTGGCGTTCTTCATATCCCATCACAACCGCCGTCATGTCCATCTCAAAGGTAGCCCAACCCAGCTCACCCTCTCCCAGAGACGATTGTCTGACTTCGCTTCGTACAGCACATTGACCCCGAAGTTCTCATTCGTGAAGGGAGGGTAGGGTCCCTTTCATACAAAAGCTTTGTTTCTCAGATCTCAGTTCTGCGCTCAGGACAAAAGACACGCTCATCATCACCTCTTTGGTGGGGACCCCAGCAGAGTATCCCATCCATATAATGCGCGGTATGGAACGGAGTCTATTCCAAAATTCAAGATTCCCTCCAAGGGGATCAGCGCCGAGGCTGCATACCAGCTCATCCATGACGAACTGGATCTGGATGGTGCCCCCTCGCTCAAGTATGCTTGTCTCTTTACAACGCAGTCGCTATCTGCAGCTGACCATGTGTATAGTCTCGCTTCCTTCGTCAATACATGGATGCCCGAGCCCGCCCAAAAACTAATGATGGAGAACTTGTCCAAAAACCTCATCGATCAGGATGAATATCCCATGACACGTAAGCTAGCGCACGCCCTCGCGCCGTGAAGCGTTCTGATGGCAATTTACTCATAGAAAACATCCACATGCGTTGCATTTCAATCCTCGCTAGTCTTTGGCATGCTCCCTCTTCGCATCAGGCCATCGGCACTGCTACTACAGGATCATCCGAGGCCATTCAATTGGGAGGCCTCGCGATGAAACGTCTTTGGCAGGAACGGCGCAAGGCTGAGGGAAAATCCATTCACGAACCTGGTCCCAACATCGTCATGGGCGCGAACGCTCAGGTCGCCCTCGAGAAGTTTGCGCGCTATTTCGAAGTCGAGTGCCGCCTTGTTCCCGTCAGCGTCGAGAGCAAGTACAGGCTCGACCCCAAGAGGGCGATGGAATACGTAGACGAGAATACCATCGGTGTCTATGTTATCCTCGGGAGTACCTATACCGGGCATTACGAACCCGTAAAGGAAATGGCTGATCTTTTGGACGAATATGAGGCGCGCACCGGTCATTCAGTGCCCATTCACGGTTCGTTTATTTGACATTCAGATAACGAGAATTTGACTCGATTGTGTTACAGTCGACGCGGCTTCCGGTGGATTTGTTGCCCCCTTCGCTAGCCCTAAACTTGAGTGGGACTTCAGAATTCCCCGAGTGGTCTCGATCAACACGTCCGGCCACAAGTTCGGTCTGGCATACGTCGGTGTCGGCTGGATAATCTGGCGAGAAAAGCAGTACTTGCCTAAAGACCTTATCTTCGAACTCCACTACCTTGGCTCGGTGGAATACTCGTTTTCTCTTAACTTTTCTCGCCCTGCGCACCCGATCATTGCCCAATACTTCAACTTAATACATCTGGGCTCTGCAGGGTACCGTGCGATAGCCTTGGCAGATTTGAAGAACGCACGGTTATTGAGCCGAGCTCTGGAGAGAACGGGATGGTACACTGTCCTCAGTGATATCCATAGACTCAAGTCCGATGGATTACTGGCCAAGGCGGTAGTTAGCATTGATGAAGAAAATGCAGAGGTAGCGTGGCGTTGGATAGGTCGAATCATTAAGTTAACGCTGACCCCTCAGGTATACGAGGATGGATTGCCTGTGGTGTCGTTCCGTTTCTCCGACGACTTCCGACAAAAATACCCAGAAATCGAACAGCGATGGATACAGGTCCTCCTGCGAGCCAGGGGGTGGATTGTACCTAATTACGAGCTTCCCCCCGAGTTGGAAAGCATCCAGATTTTGCGTGTCGTAGTTAGGGAGCACGTGGTTGAAACAGTGCGTCATATCTTTTTACGTGGCATGAGGTCATACTTGACAACCTTCTGCAGTTCGTTGATCGGCTGCTCGCCGATATAGTGAGTGTTAGTTAGTTCGGCCGTCTACGTGGTGTGCTAAGCAGTGCGATTTCCCAGGTTGAGATCACTGAGGACCTTATCAACCGCAGTTCCTCCTCGCATGCTCTCGACACACTCGGACACCATCATAATAGGAGGACCGATCACTCCAAGTTGGGGAGGATGGAGCAAGGCTCGGGATCCCAGCCATCAGGCACGTACGCGAAACAATGTTGAACCACAATGATGGCCTGGGGAGAGAATGACATAGAAAGCGACTTGGAATAATGCCCTAGTTGTAGGATACTGTAGTCAATACCGTCTGTGCGCGTGATTAGCATTGTGTAGGTTAGAGTGCTCAATTTGAAGCCGAAGTATTGCGCATTATGTAATCGAGAGGAATGTTTTCCTGACGTTACGTCAGCCACGCGCCAGCTTACCTGGTGAACGCGCGGACAATCATATCGCTGCAAGAATACCGTACTACAGGCAGATGAATACTGACGTCGGTGCCAGGCACACGGAATTTCAGGGACGAGTCGATAAACGCCGTGGGCGCAACCTGTAGCATGATCATGGGGACCGGTGACCTGGCCGTTACATAGTGAACGATGTCATACACGCATCAGGGAACCGGCAATTGGTCAGGACTGGTCACGGACTGGTTTGTGACTGGTTCTGATTAACATCCTGTTTACTGATAGTACTGCAAGACCCAAGTGTGGCAGTTTGCATTTTTCACGTCTTCTCGTCAAACCTATATTCACCACCACCATGCCCCTTTCAAAGGTAAATGATTGTTCTGGTGCTAAACCGTATTCTTATTCCTGCACTCTTCAGCATGTTAACCCTGAAGCCCTCATTCGTGAGAGCAAGGTCGGGACCCCTATTTTTTCTTCGGATCTGCGTATGACACACCTAAACCATCTGTGCAGGACAAAAAACATCGTCATCACTTGACGGGTACTGACCCCAGCAGAATTACTCAACCTTATAATGCGCGTTATGGGACAGCGAGCATCCCCAAGTTTTGCATACCCTCCAAGGGTATAGATGCAGAAGAGGCGTACCGACTTATTCACGAGGAGTTGAGTTTGGATGGATCTCCCACTCTCAAGTGCGTAAAAGGCAAAAGAAACACTCGAAATCACTGACCTGCGGTACAGTCTTGCATCCTTTGTCAATACTTGGATGCCCGAGCCCGCCGACAAATTGATCATGGAGAACGTGTCTAAGAACCTCGTCGATCAGGATGAATATCCCATGACACGTATGCTAGTCTTTGCGTGCACTTAGGCTTCCTGATTTGTGACATCCGTTCAGAGAACATCCATACGCGTTGCATCTCCATTCTTGCCGACCTCTGGCATGCCCCGTCTACAAAGAAGGCCGTTGGAACTGCAACGACTGGATCATCCGAGGCCATTCAACTTGGAGGTCTCGCAATGAAACGTTTCTGGCAAGAACGTCGCAAGGCTGAGGGAAAATCCATTCACGAACCTGGTCCCAATATCGTTATGGGCGCAAACGCTCAGGTCGCCCTGGAAAAGTTTGCCCGCTATTTCGAAGTTGAATGCCGTCTTGTTCCAGTCAGCGTCGAGAGCAAGTACAGGCTCGACCCCAAGAAAGCGATGGAATATGTGGACGAAAATACCATCGGTGTCTATGTTATCCTGGGGAGTACCTACACTGGACATTATGAACCAGTGCAAGAAATGTCCGACTTGCTGGATGATTATGAGAAAAAGACAGGCCACTCAGTGCCTATCCACGGTTCGTCTTCTAGCATACTGCAATTCCATATCTGAAGTACCGTTAATATTTTATTCAGTCGACGCTGCTTCAGGTGGCTTCGTCGCCCCATTTGTTCACCCCAAGCTTGTATGGGATTTTAGGGTACCCCGGGTTGTCTCCATCAACGCATCAGGCCATAAGTACGGCCTTTCGTATGTCGGCGTGGGATGGGTAATCTGGCGAACACAAGATTACTTGCCTAAAGACCTTATCTTCGAGCTCCACTACCTTGGCTCGGTGGAATACTCATTTTCTCTTAACTTCTCTCGCCCCGCGTATCCAATCATCGCCCAGTATTTCAACTTGGTACATCTGGGCTTTTCAGGGTACCGTGCGATAGCTTTGGCAGACCTGCAGAACGCACGGCTTTTGAGCCGAGCCCTGGAGCGGACTGGATGGTACACCGTCCTGAGTGACATCCACAGAACGAAACCAGGCTTTCAGGGGACCACTGGTAGTAATGAAGACAATCCGGAGGTTTGCAGCAGTTGTTCAAATCATCACATTGACAAAGATTGTCCCTAGGTTTTCTTGGAAGGACTCCCAGTAGTATCCTTCCGATTCTCGGACACGTTGCAGCAGCAATATCCTGAAATTCAGCAGAAATGGATACAGACGCTTCTGCGAGCAAAAGGATGGATTGTTCCCAATTATGAGCTTCCACCTGATTTGGAGAAGGTTCAAATACTGCGGGTTGTGGTGAGGGAAAATTTGGCTGAAGCGGTTTGTAAACTTTGAAGTCTTCGGGACAGCCGCACTCACCAACTTTCTGTAGCTCGTCGACCGACTTTTTGCAGACATTGTAAGTTTCAGCTGACGTGGCAGGTGATTTGCACTAGACATCGTCGAATTGCAGGTGGAGATTACTCAGAACCTTATCGATCGAAGTTCATCTGTGCATGCATTGGAAGTGTTGGAGAGGCAGCATATTGTGCATACTGACCACGAGGTTCTGGGGAAGATGGAAGAAGGTTCAGGGTCTCGACCCTCGGGCACGTATGCGAAGCAATGCTGAGTATTTCGATTGGTCTGCAAAACTACGTCATGTATATATTATTGCTTGGTTGTATGTGTATGTATGTAAGTCTACTGTGGTGTTACTATATTGTACCCCTCATGGAGGGGTTTCTTTTTTTTTTGGGAAGTGTGTCCGACCGTCTCCGCAACTTCGAGAGCTAGGCACCATGGGTGGACCAAATCTTGAAGTCTTCAAGTTCGGTTTATATCTTTTCGTGCCCGTGGTAGCTTTATTGCACTTTGGCGATCCGCAATGGTACCACAATCACGTTCTCCCGGTGGGTTTTATTCGTCTAGCCAACAGCTGTATCGGTTAACGCAACTCTCGGCTTTCAGTACAAAGAACAACTATTCCCTAGGGGAGATAAGACACACATGGTATTTCGACACCCATGTCAACGTTCTCTAACCTACCTCGTCTTACCCATACCTTCAGCTACTTCCGACTGATCAGGCTGCCGTAAAAGCTGAACTGGCACGGATAAAAGCCGAAAAGCTCGCCAGGAAACAAGAGCGAGACCAAGCCACTCAGGAACATCAAGAATCTCAACCAGATGTACCTAGTCGGACTTCGCGTGGTTGGTTCAGATCGTGGTGGTGAACAAAGACTCAATGCGTCCCGCCAACACATGCTAATCGTGATGTATGGCATTGATACCTCGTAAGGTGTTTCCATGCTCAACATGACCGAGTTGAGCAAACTCATTAACTACGTCTATTGGTGTCTATACATATCATTACTGTCCGACTTGGTCCGGGACGTTGACGAGCCGGCGAGCATTGCATGACTTGCTGACGTGGAATTCAGTTCCGTTGCAAACGATACGCCAGCTGTGCTCGCGGATCGCAGCTTCCTCCAGAACGTCAGTATAATTAGTTAATTCGTCGTAGCTGATATTGATTCCTCCGCATACAACGAAAACGACTTTCTTCTTTCGTTTCTCTTCAGGAGAGAGAGCTGACTCGGGGTCCAGGAGACGCCAGAAAATTTCGTAGTTATATGCTGCAGACATGGTGGTAGCACAGGCCAGTTCAACGAGCATCTTGTGATCGTCTACCCCCAAAAAAGCACACGGTAAACTGAACCGTCAGGAATATTCTGAACGGGGGGAAGCGCCTACCTGCGAGTAACTGTGCACTGCGCATAGCCAGTTCGTCCGCAATACATACGCACCTGACACCTGCCGGATGGTCCAATGCCATGCGGACTACCTCCGGAGAAGCATACGTCGCTCCAAGGGAGAGAGCTCGAGAGTGCAAAGCTCGTAAGTGTGGAACGGCGACGGCGTGTTCCGAGTTAAATTCAACGGTATATGGTGGATCATCGGGTATTTCAGGGGGGAAGATGCGTGATCTGGATGTGAACCCTTGAGTGTTGAGAGCGTTGGCTTGATAGAAGCAGTTGGATCCATGTGTCTCCAGAGCAATAATTGGAACTGGAATCTTGGTGAGTCTCACACTGTAGGAGCATGGAAGATCAACACACCGTCATTCCAACCGACAGCTTTACATCCGAGAAGCAGGCCACCAATTAGGCCGCCGCCACCAACTGAACATAGTATGGCATCCGGTCTCTCACTGAGTTGATTTTCCATTTCCTTCACCATCGACGAGTGTCCTTCCCACAAAACTGGGTGTTCATATGATGGCACGATGACGCTGAAATTCTGGTTAGGAAAGGCTAACCGATAATGTGCATTTCGTACGCGTTGGGATCCACTTTCGCCGCTTCACGCATTGCCAAAACCGTGTCTGCATAGATTTGACCCACAGCTACTACGTCTGCACCTTCCTCCCGCAAGCGCATCTGGGTTGCTTGACGAGTGGAGAAAGGAAGGTATATGGTACATTTGATTCCTAGTCTGCGTGCTACGGCGGCTGCGGCGAGTCCAGCGTTCCCCGACGAAGCAGCGAGGATGTGCACGGATGGACCGTATTTAGCCTTGGATAGTTGCACCAAAAGTGAGATGCCCCTGTACTTGAAGGACTGGGAAGGTTGAAGATTCTAACAGGGAACGGTCGCGGTCAGTGCGATCGACGTGGTAATGGCGTTCGAACTCGCTTACCTCAAGTTTGAGATAGGCTGAACATCCCAGGAGATCGGATATGTGGCTGGAGTAAATCAAAGGCGTCTCTGCCCAGAGCGTCTCCTGAGGTTTCTCGCCGTCCATAGTGGTATGGGAATAGGTTTATCGAGACTTGCTGGCTTCATTTCGTTGACTCGGTCGTCCACACATTTAGCGTCTCTCGCAGGTGCTCGTGAGTCACGGTGACTGGGCGTCGGAACGACCCGAGTTCCGCTCTTCCACCCTTCCAAGCCCAGGCCAAGTCAAGATTGCATGTTCACAAAGCTCCCACTGAAACTAACGGCGCCATTCGGTCTGTTGACTGATGAAGCCAAGTTGGCTTTTCGGAGCAAACCTGAAGGGATATCCAAGCTCATATCCACCAGGGTGAGAAAGCGGACTGTGTATGAACTGTGAGCGTCTGTGTTCATTGCGCTACAGCACATTCCGGAAAATGACAATTATTGGGATCAGGTGAGTTCGATTTACCCTAGGCACACGCAGCATATGTGTTGATGTTCGACAGTACTTCACTCTGTTTGACACGCCTTCCGACGTGTTTTCCCTCATTTCTCCACACGACAGTGCGTTCTTCTGACGCCCAGTGCTCCTGTCGAGGTCTTTCTAACTTGTAGCTATGCAGTCCGCCGTGCATTTCTAGATGCACCCGAAAATGCTGCCACCTTGGTCCGGGTCGTCACCTCCCGGCTTTTCAACCTGGTCTCCGATCACACTTTCCCCGTAGAGCAAACAACGACTTCCGTCACTTCATATGCGAGCTCTCTTATTAAGGCAGCCACGGCAGCCCGTAACCCTACCAAGGAAGTCTTGAATTGCGTCCGCATATTGCAGAGAGTACTTCCTGTCATCTTCGAGGTTGAGGGGGAATCCAATGCATTTGAGCTCGAAGTGCTTTGGAAGAAGGTTCAAATTGACTCCGAAGATGGTCTTCGAGTGGTTGAGCCACAGTTCGTCATAGAAGACGAGGATGATCACAGTGAACATGAAGCAGCATCGTCTCGGTCGGTGGAATCGAAAGCGAAGACCAAACAGACTCTGCCCTCCCTTGGCGAGAAGCTCTTCCGCTGTATCATGGATCTGCTATTCTGCTGTGGATTCACTCTCCCTACGAAGATACAAGTGGACCACTATAAGATAAATTATGTCATCTGGTACGCCTCTAACCGATTCGAGCCCGCTAGGACTAACTGTAGGAGAAAGGGAGAAAGGTGTTGGCTCAACCGTTGATCCGGGTCCCAATGCTCAGTACGATTCTAACAAAATCGAGGTGTTGCGACTCCTCCTCGTCCTCTTCTCCCGCCAGATATATATCTCCCCTGCTTCACTGTTCAGCAAGCCTTCGTTTTACACTCTTCATATGGTCCGTAAAACTCCTCGCAGGGATGTTTTGACACTTCTATGCTCTTTGCTTAACACAATCCTTAACTCGTCAACGCCGAACAACCTGACTATCGCTAGCGTGGCGGGGAAAGTGCCCTATAACCACTTGGTTTTTAAAGGAGAAGATTCAAGAACTGCACTTGTGGGCATGTGCTTGCAGGTTCTTTGTGTCTTACTGGACTTTCAGAGCGGGCCTGCCAAGGATGTCGTGTCTGGTAACGACGAGAACGCCATGTCGATGCCAACGGCACAGACAAATGCATTCCGCTATTTTCTTGCCAAATTAGTAAATTTATCATTTTGTCATATGTGCACTGTTGATCATCGTACAGCATCGGACGCAAGATTTTGCTTTCATTCTCGATGGTATTACTAGCATCCTAGACCAGCAGCTTGCCGCATCAAATATCATTCTCCCTGGCTCTAGAAGATCAATACCTTATATACCGGAAACAAGTAGGTCCCTTCCGCGTACCGCTCGAGTAACTACTAATCAAATTTAGTCATCTTGTTCTGGAAGCTGATCGAACTGAACAAGGTATGCTTTGGGAAGAATTTCTTGGATGACGGTTATAAGGTGTTTTCACAGAAATTCCGGGCATACGTTCTTGACTCGGACAAAGTGGTCGATGTACTAGCGTACCTCTTTTGTTACGGTTTGGAGATCAAGGATAAGCCGCGTAAGTCGCTTTGAGAGATTCAGTCTTGCGTCTGTTCAAAGTATTCATAGAGCAACATGGCCTCTGTCGATCGTTATCTTACATCGTTCAGACACTGTCGGCGGAGCCTGCTTTTGGCAATAAGCTTTGCTTACCCGTGAAGATCTCCTTGCCTACTAAATGGTCCACACCTGGAACTGCAGCGGACGTTATGATTACCGTCAGTAGCATCCTTCGCCGTTTTTGCCGTTATTAATCCAAACTCAGTCTATTTACTCCATGATGGCTACAACGTCGGGTGCCATGACGTCGCTCTATCCCGCACTCATCATCGCCCTATCAAACGTAGCACCCTACTTTAAGAACCTTTCTATTGTCTCTTCAAACCGCCTCATCCAGCTGCTCACCTCATTTGCCAATCCCCGGTTTTTACTGTCGGACGAGAGCCACCCACGACTTCTCTTTCTTATGTAAGTAATTCAAATCATGCAGCTAACGCGCACTCATGAAAGTCCGCAGGCTCGAGGTGTTCAATTCCGTGATATTCCACCACTTATCTGATAACCCCAATCTCTTGTATGCTATTATCATGGCACATAAGACGTTCCAGGATCTTGGTACATTTACACTCGCAAGCGGGCTGCGGGAAATCAGACAAGCGGAACTTGTCAGGGAGGAACGGACTCGACATGAGGATTCTAATAGGAAATCAAATCTGGGGGAGACTGACATCGAAGCTGGAGACGTGCAGGCAGAGAAGGCTCGGTTATTACGAATCGAAAGTCATAGGATGGAATCCTTTCGCGAAGGCGCTCCTGATGACGAAGATGTGGAAGCCACGAGTACTCCCTCCAGGAAATCCGAAAAGGCCAGAGGAAAGATGAGAGAAAGGTCAGAGTCATCGGAAACGACAAGCAGTGCCGAACTACTGGCGAGTGCTGGAGTTGGAAGAAGTGGCTTCGTCCCCACTCAAGAATGGGTATGTGGCATTTTTTTTAGCTTGTACGAATGCCAATCGTAGCAACGTTTTTATAGGTTGCATCCTGGCAACAGGGGTGAGGAACGGACGGTCACCCTCTCACTTGTAATGCTGATCTTGAGATGACAGTCTTCCTCTGGATACAGTGATGCTTGTCATATCTGAATTGCTTCCTAAGATTCAGAGTTCACAAGTGGGAGGCCAGAAGGCCCCCACCACTGGAGAAGTTATCGATTTCTTACGAACCGTGTCGCTGGTGGGTGTTCTACCACCAGTGCCCCCGTTGCACCCCAGAAAATTCACTGTATGCTGTTTTTTCGCCTCTTTTTGCTGATTGGATTCTGATTTCCCCGGTAGTGGTCTGATGCCTCGATGGTCTGGCTGACATCCCTAATCTGGGGTGAGATCTACGTTCACGGGATGTCTCCGCTTGGTATATGGAGTTCGACCAACGTTCGACTATTCTTCGTGAAACATACCAATAGTCAACCCCGCCAGATTGCAGGGACTATGTCACATGTAGTGGGTGAACTGTTTTCTCCGGCCCGCCAGAGGCCGGAATTCCCTTAGTGTACGGACTATTTCCCGAGTTTATTTAGTTGCGAGTAGTTACGCTACATTATCACCATCATGCGATGTTCTCAGGTCCGGCACATGCTGTCCACAAATGCCTGACTGCCATTTTTGGCCTGGAAGCCAACAAGTCCAAGTTTCAACCGAGTTGGCACCCTCAATCTTATCGCATTACCGAGACCACTTCGCAATGTCGTCTACGTCGGTGATCTTAGCTACTCTTTCAAGAAAAGGGGTTTGACTAGTATCAGGTTCACGCCCTCGCGAGACGTCGACATGACCAAGGAAAAGGACTGGCCATTAAACCTAGGTAGGTTGGGAAGGTAATCTCAAGAGATCGACTGATTCGATCCAGCACCATGCACATACAGGCATGCTTGACTGGGACTCGACGAGCATTGTTTTCACGAAGCGGAGCCTGGTCGAGTTCCTTAAGTAAGTGAAAGCTACGTCGTCTAGTTGAATGCCGGTGAAGCTCAGCACTTAGCCAGGTACGCTGGCGTTACCGTGGACCCTGGTTTTACCAACATTCAGAAACTTCCGCGTAAGTTTCCGCATTATCCCCAAGTCATGCGCAACACCACAAACTGGCGTACTCCTTGTATCTCCGCAGGATACGCGAAATTCGGAAAGCTGACAGCTGAAGAGCCCGAATCTGCTGGTGGTACGTACACCAGTGCTACTTTCCTTCTTTATTGCGATAAAGATTTTCCTTCTGTTGGTTTCTCCGTTTAGTTGAGGAAACTACCCCACCTGCTGTTACCGAGGCGAATCCCAACAGGAGATTGCTTGCAGAAGAGTTCACAGATGATGCATTGTCAATGGCACCTCCCCGCCCAAGTCTGGGAAATGCTGACGATGATGGTGTCAAGGTACGCACTGAAGAGGCTGGGTGAGAATTTTCACATGGTTGAACCCTTCCTGTTCAAGCCCGGAGATTCCAAGCCCAGCCGGTATGTAACTTTGACTTGTTACTTCGTCTTGTTCCATGTCCAACGGTTGGACCATCTTGCTTCCGAAGACGCGTAAGAACGCATCCTGGGGGATCGAGCAGCATTGCGGATATCTTCAGTAACGATGATGCCCGAGAACAATTCGTCCCAACGCGCAAGTGAGTGCAAAAACATCCTCTATTAACTTGTGATATCCGGCGCTGACGCCTGTCACTTGGTAGAGTACGCGAGCGCCCGGGAGGTAAAGACAACATCGAAGGGGTAAGTAAAATTTACCGCTGATCGTTTATGAGTTCACGGGCTGACCAATGAGTAGCTCTTTTAGGTTTTTACGGGTTAAATAAGTGGATGTGTGTTTGTACCCCTACTGTGTTGATCGAGTTTTTTTGTAGTAAGTGAGGGGTGATGTAGTTGTGAAAAAGAAAAGGGAAGAAAAAACGCTGTGGTAGCGGCGAGGTTCGAACTCGCGCGGACTTTCGCCCATTGGGATTCAAATTTCTTAAATCCAACGCCTTAGACCAACTCGGCCACGCTACCAATCATCTGAGGAGCACAACCAGTCATCTTGGAGGGCTGTGGACTTTCTCGGCAATTCGCACGTGAAGTAAATAGGTACTACAGCGGAGGCTCTAATGTTCTTACTGTGCTCTGATCGTTCTTGATTGCTATGTCTGCTCCTTTCATCGTTTCAGGGCTGCCTTTTTACTAAAAATCGGATTTTCCCCGTGTTGAGCGTGGATATGCTAATATATAGTACTTGCGGGAGTTTAACAGAAGTGCTGGGTAGACACCCATTATGCGATAGTGGAGGGTATTCAACCACTGAAGCTCCATATTCTGACATCCCCGTCGTCACTACCGGACACAATCTTGTCTTCACCAAGAGCAATACACGTCACCGCACCCCGATGCCCGGAAAGGGTTGCGGTACATTTACCTTCTTCCAAATCCCATACCTGTACGCAATCAGTCACGTGTAAAAACCGAGTGGGGAGTCCAACAACTGACCTTGACAGTACGATCATGGCTGGCGCTAACCAGCCTGAGTTTGTCGCATGCTACGGCCCATACACCCTCGATATGCCCGAAGAGTGTTCTGACTGCTTGGCCCGTCTCTATATCCCAAACTTTGATGGTGTTGTCCAAGCTGCCTGACACCAATACTGGTTTCTTGAGACGTGTACCTCTCCTCCCAGAGAGCGAGCCCACGACGGCGTTTCCTTCATGACCGTGATCCGGCGATACTGTATTGTCATGCATAATGACCGTGTATGCATCCGAGTCATCGAAAGCAGGATTGTCTGTGATAGTGTTCTCGGAGATGCGAACGGCATTTAGAGCACGCACGTTTGCGTCCTCGTCGCACCCGTCGTCCAGTACAAGCAGTCTGAGGCTCTGTACCTGTCCGACATGTCCAGTGAACTGCTGAACACAGGTACGTCTAGCAAGATCCCACAGACGGATCGTACCATCGTCCGAAGCTGAGAATAACATCTTCCCAGTGTCAATCCTGAGAGGAGAGTCACAGGGATCGACCGGTGGAGTCGTTGACTTCGTTACATCCCATAACTTTACTGCGTTAACCCAGTCTCTATGTCCGCGAAGCATGAAAGCCTCGCCCGTGCAAAAATTCCAAACCCTGACGGTGGAATCGACGCTGCCACTGGCGAGAACGTTGGTGTCAAAGTCGACGCAGATTACACCATCAGTGTGGCCTCTAAGTGTTCGGACGCACTCGCCCTTGCGCCAGTCCCAGACACGGATAGTATGGTCCATGCTTCCAGTGATCAGTTTCGCCTCGTCGAATTGTAAGCAACGGACGGCACGGGTATGGCCTCGCAGACACCGTATTTCCGCGCCGGTCTCTAGGTTCCATATGCGCACGGTGCGGTCGTAGGAACCGGTGATGACGATCGGAAAGGAGGGATGATGCAAGGTCTCGCTGAACTGAAGGCACATGACCCCGTCAGCATGACCGCGGAGCGTACGGACCTGACAACGCCCGCGACGCCAGTTCCGTTCTATCGTCAAGCGTTCGCTATAGACGTCTTTCCACGGACGAGTGAAAACCTCGGCGCCAGGGCGACTAGACCGTGAAGAGGATCGCGATGCGGAAGGCGACGGACTTCTGATAGTACTTGCATGAGAGTGGGGTTCCATTTGTGCACGGGAGCGCTTTGTTGGTCGACTGGAGGAGGCATCGGTAATCTCCCGCTTAGGTACTGATGGTGGCGGAGAAGCGAGAGGAGACGCCGGGGGTAGTCCGCGGTTGCGTCTTTTCTCCAAGATAGGCAATCCCCAGCCGCATTTTAGACATTTCTGGCCAATGTGTTGTTCGCATATTCCACGCCAGAGAATATTGTCGTCTGCAAGGCCACGCCAACGCCTACTCACTTGGGCTGCCCTGCAAAGGGAAGTGGCGTCGAGATACGTGAGAATCTTGAGGGATATTTCGCGGGGCAGAACGGTGAAGGGATCGATGCGGATGAGTTGACTGAGTTGTTCGGTAAGGAGGGAGAGCTGTGAGAAGCAGCACATCGTAAGGATGCCTCGGAGGATGAGTTCTCTTCTGGAGTGGGGAGAGGAGGAAAAGCTGGACCAGATCGCATTGACCGTCTCACGCTCTTCCACAGGAAGGGCATCCAGGGACTGCACAGGAGGACATCAAGACAAATCCGACAACACGTATCGATAAACGAACGTACCTGCTGCAGTTTAATATTCGTGCCTTCGTCGGCCATGCGCTGATGGCGAACGCAGAGCTTGCGAGTTGCTGGAGCGAGCCGCGATGACAACGACGATGACTCTTGCAAAGCATCGTCAGGCGGATGTTCGGCCGACATTGTAGCCGTAATCTCTGTACCTGGGATGTTGTCGGCGTCGTATGGCACGAGCGACGGTGGCGAGTGGGCCGGATCAACACGCAAGGAAGAGACCAAACGGGGGGCAGGCAGAACGTCGCACTGGTGCGACTCGTCTGTGATTAATGGAGACATGGAACCGATTGACACCCATCCGAGGTTTTTTTTACGTTCTTTGCTTTCCAGGGCGCCTTTTTGCTTAATGACTTGCTTAGCCGTCGTCACCTCACCTTGGCCACTTTAGTATACGACTGGCGAGTTTGTCACGCGACATTGCGCAAGGGGTAAACACCGTCACACTCCCGTCATGTCACGCATCACGCCATCTGGGTAGAATCACACAATTGGGGATATCGATGGTTCAACATCCTCGTCATATGGTCATGGTACTGGTAAGAAGGGGGGGAAAAAAAGAACATGCTACACTCTGGTACAACTTCCTGGTACCGAGAACGGCAAATAACATGCAGATGTACAGTCGGACTCGCTCGACCCACTCTCTCGCTCAACATTCGAAAATCTGCAGGGGAAGAAAACAAGGTCGTAACACAAACAACAAAACCTGCGACAACAAAGAAGACAGCCTGTTTGTCGGAAACCGGCTTACGATCCACACATATATATATTAGTCGTGCGCACACTTCAGATACCAGCTCCCCCTTTCGTGAGTGTATCATCAGTCAAGCGTGAGCTTCAACTGTTCGAGAGGTATCGGCTCGAATGCATCCAGGTTAATCGACCGTGAGCGTAGTTCTGCTTCACAGTGTGGTGGTACCAATTGCCGGATCAGATCCGGTCTCACAGACAATTCTGTATACACAGGGGGCCTGGTCAAGCAGCGCTTTCAACACCAGTTCACACGAGTACTCACCCTCTCGCGTGAAGTTGAACAGAGGAGGGAATTCTCTGCCATTGGGCATCTTCACACCGTCGGCCCGCAACTCATCAAAGAACGGGTGGACCATCGCCTCCACTGCACTCAGACGGGCAGCTGGCGTGTATTCCAGCAACCTCTGAACCAAATCTATCGCTTCTGGGGCAGTACGCGGTCGGAAAACCTAGGCCAACCACCTCCAGTCGTTAAATATCGACGTGGATATCCATCGCTCACCTTGTTAAAGGGGTGCGGTTTGATTTGGGGAAACTTGTGTTCCATGTAATTGGGGTTCATCGTCTTGATTTGTTCCCGAGAAGGTGTCCCAAGAACCTTGATAATCTCCACCAACTGATCGATGCCACTTTCACCAGGAAACAGTGGCTGGCCCAACATCAACTCAGCCATCACGCAACCCGTCGACCATATATCTGCATAGCATCCCTCGTCAGTGAGCCGCTGCAACACAGCCAAGCGACTCACCGATGTTGGTCGTGTAGTTGGTTGCACCGAAAATGAGCTCTGGTGCTCGGTAATACCGGGAGCAGATATAACTAACGTTAGGTTCGCCAGCCACGAGAATCTTGGCTGAGCCGAAATCGCATAGCTTCAGGACACCAGTAGCAGGGTTCAGCAGCAAGTTCTGTGGTTTGATATCGCGATGACAGATGCCGACCGAATGGATGTAAGCCAAGGAACGGAGGAGTTGGTACATGTACAGCTTGATTTGGAGAGCCGGCATGGGTTGCTTCAGCTTGGCATAATGACGACTCGCACGATAGACAGTCTCCGGGACGTATTCTAGTACAAGGTTGAGATAAACCTCATCTTTCTGAAATAAACGCGGATAAGGATCGGAACCGAATAACAAATGATGAGTGATCTACGAACCTTTTCTCCATTAGAGTAGAAAAAGGCCTTGAGGTCGACGACATTGGGATGTGATACGAGCCTCATTATTTGGAGTTCACGATTCTATTCAGACAGGGTCAATGGTCAGGAGGAGTAGTCCTCGAGGATATGAAGGTGTAGCATGACAAGTGGAAGCGCTGTGCCACAAAAGAAAAAATTAGAGAGCAAGACTAACCTTGAAACGCTTGTCCTGCAGGACCTTCTTGATGGCAATATCCTCGGACTCCTTCGGCTCGTTTACGAGTTTGGCTTGGAAGACGACGCCAAAAGAGCCATTGCCGATGACTTTGCAGTTCGTGTAGGAGATCTCACGTTGTTCGTTCGTCTTTCCATCAGTGGCGATGACACGGATTACCCTGTGAGGGTCGTCGATGGCTAATTGATGAGATAATGAGTCAAACTCAGATGGCATGGATATGGGTGACGAGGAAGACAAGAGGGAAAAGAAGAACAGAAGACAGCGGGATGTGACGGAGAGACAATGTGAGACGACCATATATGGATTTTGGGATAATGGCGCGGGGTGAGAGGGCGGGGGCGGGGATCGGGAGCAGACAGAGGAAATATTGCAGGGAGAATAAACGCACAAGAGACTTTTACGCCATTTATTGGAGCGTTGGAAGCCATTTTGAGAGAATGGCTGGAGGAATGATGAAATAGGGCGGGTGGGAGGATGCAAAATGTGTTTAGATGGCAACGAGGATACAAGCTCAAGCAAAAAACAGACGAGACAAGAAAAATGAAGTGGCTATTCGCGCGCGCGGAGAGTGCAATGGAGGGGGCAGAGGGACGTGGATGAGACGAGGGTCGACGGGGGGTGCAGATGGGGACAAGGCCACGACGGAACCTCGACTGGATCTTGTGACCCCGTGCCAAGCAAACACAAACACGGGTGATATAAGGGTCCCAACGAAGCCTTCAATCTCAGTTGCAGAAGATAGAAAGCAAAAAAAAGAAAAAAAAAGAAAAGAAAAAGAAAAAAAGAGAAAGCAGTGAGCCCTGCTGACCATGACTCCTGACAGATAACACACTACTGCGTGATCGACACTTTTTTGTTTTCCCCCGAGACGACTTAGATGACCTTGTCTTATCGCCCAAGCGTGCCTTTCTCATGAGGTAATGAGCATAGATGCTAATACTCTCTCCAAGCTTGACCACACTCCGGCGGCTTTAAGAGGTGGAGGGGCTCCGCGAAGTCCCATCTGACACGTCATACATGATACGGAACTACCGAGACACCGCGTTATCTGTACACTCATGAGAATTAAGTCGGCCCATCCGTCATTCGTCGTTTATGGTATCTTCCTCGTTCAGCCCCACGGTGTCCCCGCCTCTTGTAACCCCCTCGCGTCATCCTTCCATTACTACTGCCTCCCCCTTGATCGTCATCGTCATCGTCATCTTCCTGTTCCTGCTCCGCGTGTCCTCTTCCGTTGGTTTGTAGTCCATCTTGTATGACGACGTTCACTTCGGGGACTGTCATTCTCATATAGTCAAATGCCACTTCAGCACGGCCCATGCCCCACGCCTCGCTCGCTTGACGGCTGATTTCATCGATCACAGAAAACCGTACATCCCCCTCACCCTGATACTGACGGGGAGCAGTGAATCTGTTCATCCATCAGTTCCCACAAACAAACAAACAGGGGATGCCACATAATAAAACATGCCTGCTCCCGATGTGATTGAGGATCAGTCTCTCTGCACCCACCCGCCTCGCAAACTCGCCTGCCATGACTGGCGTAGAGTGACCCCTCGCCAATACCTTTTGTCCCACTTCTTCTCGGGATCTCTTCGCCTGGGGATCTATGTCACGGGGAATAAATGCATCGGTGGCCTCGTGCACGAGCAGAGATGGTGACGGTGATATCAGGAGCGGAATGATGGGGGAGGCGTCGCAGGTATCGCCTAACACGGCAAGCTTGCGGTGCGGGAATGACGGCTCCCGGAAAACATAACCTAAACAAGGGACTGCGCACCCAGTTAATAACCTACTCCAATGTGACAGTGGGTAAGAACCCACCTCTATGTACGATAGGACCAGCGTCAACCACAACATCTCCTAAACGACCGCGCGCCGATGTGACGTGTCTCCAAAAACCATCTTCACCGCACATGAGATCGCTGCCAGACGATTCGCTGGGGTGAAGTGCAGCGGTGTCACATGGCGTCCGCGTACAGGTGGGGGTAAGCAACTCGTGAACGGCGTAGGTATCTGCAGTTCGTGTGAAGGTCATGGAGAGCACGTTGCGTACAAAGGAACGTAGGCCCGCAGGCCCGTATATTTCGATACTGGGCTATCGCATTTGTTGATGAATGAATGGGCGGGAATGGAGAAGACGCACTGGCTTCTTCAGCGGCACGCTCGTATCAGAACTACCGACGATGGGTGGCGGGTGCAAGACGTGCCGCAAGAATGGGACAATGCCCATGACATGGTCCGCTACGAGAAATGTCAGCATTGCATAGAAGTAAAACGAGGAAAAGGGCGTCCACCGTGCATGTGTGTCACGAATAGCTTGGTTATCTTCATAGCGCGCAAGCGAGGCTGGTTTCCTTTGGGCTGTGTCTGAAATTGCCGCAGGGTCCCTTCTGCGCAATCGACCACTGAAACGCTGTGGTCAGCAAAGCCCCAGGCGCCTGTTTTTCAAACTGCACACTCCACAATGACCCATCGCCAATGAGGTCTGCAACTGTCGGTTAAAGCTCCTAAATCAGCGCCCAGTCCCACGTTCTTGTGGCAGAGTTGAGCACACCTATGCTCGAGCAATTTCGTGACAAAGATGGACCGCCGCCGCTCGACGTCCCAATAAAAATGACGTGCATGTTCCTGGCCATGTCAATGTCCCCAGTTTCAGGTCGAGTTCGGAGGTGGTGGAATCGAAAGGCTCATTCCCCCTTGGGCTCCCTATACATACGTCAGATCACGTGCCAAGACACGTTCCATAAAAGGCAAGTGAGCAAGAAAAGGTCGAGTTCCGACGCGGTTCAAAACGCGCTCATCTTCCTGTGCAACGTCGAGACAGGGATCGGTTGTTGTTGTTGCTGTTCTTTTGACCTCTAGTCGCTCTTTTTTCTTTTTTCTTTCTCTTACCGAAACATCAACTCGCACGTCTATCACACAGTCATTCGTCATGATTTCGAACATCATGAACTCGACTACGGCAGTAAAGCCTGCTGTCATGACATCTCGAATGCCTCACGTTTTCGTCATCCCTCCAGAGGAAGAGCAGCAAGAAACTCCCCCTTGGTGCTGCTTTGACGCTGATAAAGCGAATGACAGCGCCGACTGTTCCCCAGCCTCCCGCCATGACATTCATTTATTCAACGTTCCCTACACTTCACAACCGCTGCAGACTTCAGCTGGCTCGCCTTCCATTTGCGTTCCAGTAGCTGGTCCACCCAGAACGAAACCTGTTACGTCGAAGAAACTAGAAAAGAAGCAGCGCCCCGAAGCTGTCAAGATTGTCGAGAAGGTGGTTGAGAGAGGAGGTTGTAGAGACGTCCGGGAGGATTCGGATGTTATTGAGGTGGTGAAAGTTAAGCGTGGCAAGGATGACCTCACGGATCCAGAAGAGCATTCTAAGATGAAGCGTACAAAGACGCTGAAAGCTCGTGCCACTAGAGCCTTTCAGTCTATTAAGAATGTTGGGAAGGGTTCTCGCAAGCAGCGCATCAAGGACTTGTGGACCTCAAGCGAGGGTGTGCCCGGAGCTTTCAAAGGGATGCAGGAGCACATCCGTCATCAAGAAGGACAGCTCCAACAGTCGCCACCCGTCATGTCCCCTTCGCTTTCTCTGTCTAACTCTCGCTCACTTTCGCAAATCTTCCAGTCTGCGAAGCCACCCCAACCATCTTCCGCCATTGCTTCTGGTCCCGCTTCCCAGAACTTGCCTTTGTTTTCTCCTTCTCCTTCCAGGGACAGTTGTTCTTCAATTTCTAAAAACCTTGAACCAGAACCTACCCCCACTGAGCCAACCACTCCCAAACCGTCAACGAAGAATAAGAGGTTTTCTGTCAGGGAACTTCACAAAGTCTTTGCCTTTCCGTCATCCTCTCCTGGTAGTCGACCACCAACACCACAGACAGCCCCGACCCCGCCGCCAGCACGCAACGATTCTGTTCCTTCCATGGCCACATCCACGGTATCTTCGGATTACGACGATCCTGTGGACGATGCTTACGGCGCTATGCAGTTTTCCAATCATCGTACAGACCAGAAGTCGGCGGCGATGCACCACCGTCCGGCCATTATTGATGACGAAGATGACTACGGAACACTTCTTCCTGGTCGTCCGCGTGATCTGAGCTTCGAGATGCGGCTTGATTCGCTGCATTTCGACTCGCTATCCTTTGATCCAGAAGAATTCAATATCTCCATAGACGGGAGTAGGAGACGCTGACGTTCGTTGCTCAGTGAGCAAGCTGTGGACCCCTCTCCTCCCCCACTACTTGTAGATATGCACATGCAGCCCTACGCTCTCGATCGTTTGTATCACGGTCCGCCCTAGCATACAAAATAGGTTCTGCTTTGAACAGATCGACACGTCCTTTTTTCATTACTTTCAATATACTGTGACACTGTTTTATCTAGCTTTGTCTATTTTTCCCTGCTCATATCCTCAAAGTACTTGCAGGTTAGCTGTCGTGTAAATTCACTGCATGGACAAACTAAGCTACGAGTGAAGTCGTCGCAACTTACAACCAGGGAGAAGGATGACATCAGTACTTGTCCGCGAGAACTAGCGCGCGCCGATTGTTAGCAGAACAGATTCACTAACGGGCAACTTACTAAGAGTGACCAGCGATGTCCAACCAGTGAAGGGGTGACTGAACGAGGAATAGTCAAAAACCCCAAAGTTGAACATGTTAGGATGAAAGCGATACCTTCTCCGCCCTTCGCCCGTAATGGCATCATACTGTTCCCAGACATAACCAGTTCGCTCGTACTCCTTGAACACGTTTTCCACGACATTCTTCCTTAACTCCGCATAAATGGCCTTTGCACGTTCTTGGTACGGGCCGTCCACAGCAGCGTAGGTCTATAGCGAAGCGTGAGTGAACCGAATTATCGTCAACATTCAGCATTTGAAGCATACGGTGTACAGAGCCCGCAGGACCAAATAATTCATTTGTATCCATATAGGACCCTTCCAGTAGTTTTCACCTGTTCCGAAGGCTGGGTGGGACGCAGACAGGCTGCGGATTCCATATGGAGACCACAAGTGATCGGGGTCGCGCAGCATGTCAAAAATGGGCCCGAGGTGAGGGGAATCGGGAGGAAGTAGTGCCAACATGAAGGGGAAGAGGGATATATAACCTTTATGGCAAACATGCTCCGATTCATCTGGACAGCAAGATTGGTGCTGAAATGTGGATCACATTATAGGTAAAACTCACCATCTTGATTGATACCAACATCACAATACATCTGGTGCTCTTCGTTCCAGTGAAGATCTGCCCGTCTTTAGTTGAGCACGATCAATTAGCATCATTCCATAACACGAATTACCGTCAATATTATCAATTATAGCCTTCTCAATCTCTGCAAAACTCGCAGCATCCTCTGTTTCGCCAATAAATTCTGCAATACCACGCATTGTCCTCGTGAAAAAGCCCATCCAGCTAATCAAGTCAAGGTGCAGCTCGCCGGTGTGAGCCGTTGGTCTCGGGTAGTCGTCCATACCACTAGGGAGAACATGTGTCTCCGTACGTCCCCTCCATCTATACGCTTCAGTGCGTGAACGCGCTCTACGACCGTACTGCTTGATTTGACCGCGTTGCGTACGGCGGAACCAATCATAGTGGCGTCTAAGCGGTTGGTAGATGCTGCGAAGGAACGAAACGCCATTCTCAAAAGTGAGGTACTCTGTTCCAGGTTGCTGAGGACTTGTCGGGGAATCAAACAGGGGTATTTGCCCGTCATTTCCTGGGTAATCCATTCCAAGTTCTGCGTACGATGGGGCGCCGCCTGCAGCTTTCAAGCGATCGATAAATGCCGCCACAGCCATCGTCAAAGTTGGAGGGTTGGCAACGTTGGGGACTTGCGTTTGAAACTCGGGTGGTACCTAGGCAGAGTTAAGCAAACATGTAAGCAGATGTAATGGACGATTACCGACCCTACTGCGAGCTTCCTCCCCCAAGATTTGTTCGCGGGCAACCCAACCATTCTCGTCGATGAGGTCGATCCAGCTCTTCAATATTTGCAAGCTGCGAGAATTTACTTAAGTAAAACAAGCACCAACAGTAAAATCAGATACCTTAGGTCATTATCCCATTCTCCAATGTGGAGTAAATGGAAGCCTTCGTCCCTTTCCTTGATCGTTAGCCGGGAGGAAATGTGAGAGACAAGCAACCGTACCAATAAAATCCTCTAGGAAAGAAACTTCGGCTAGGGGTAGCGGTGAACAAAGCTTTGGGTTCCGTGAGCCTCGGACCTTGTGGGAGATCGCGCTGTTCATCATCCTCATCATAGCTATACTCATCCTCTTGGTCCCATTCATAGGCGAAACCTTTGTCCACAATAGAGGTTCCGTAGAAATAACCAATCCCACCGAACAAATTGGATGTAATCGCCTTGCTGAAAGTCTCCAGGCGCTCGAGGTCTAGCGCAAGGCCAGACCCGTGTATTGGGAATATGTCCCTGAAGCGATCCGCGAATGCAGCCGTTAAGGCGGTCACTCCTAGATCAAGAACTACACCTGCGCGCTGATTCGTAAAGGAAAAAACATGCAGTGCCCTTAACGACTTACTATCGATTGTCTGCGTTGCGCTACCACTTTCGAAAATGACGTCGAATTGGAATGCGCCGTCAAATAATTTCTGTACTGCGTATAGATTGCTTCCGGTGACAGATTCATCCGGAAGTTGCAAGATGAATGAAGGGTCAGGGGCAGGCTCCGTTTGACGATATTTCTCTGCTAGCGGCGACGCCCGGCCAAGCATGCTTTGAAAGATTCGGTCTACAAATGTAGAGAACAGTTGTTACAATAACGTCATGCAAAAGAGTAAGTGACAGAGTCCTCACCCTTGGCGGTCCAAAGCTCATTCGCTCCAACGCGCAGACCAACAAAATGAGTCTTTCCTAGTCTGTCGGCAAACTCTTCTGCATGAGGTCCCTTGGTCACAGCCTTGTTGTAAGGTCCTAGTAAGGTCTAGCTGAGTTACGGGAGACCCATCTCGGAAACCTTACATACCGTCCATGATGCGGAGAGTGAATTCGTCGAGGTCTGGGGTGTTCCCTGTGAATTCGACGGGTCCATCGATACCCTACGGGCATAAGCCTTACTGCCAGGGGGATATCGAAATTACGCACGTTCTCGTCCTCGTCTGTAATCATATCAAGACCACCTAGTCCCTCTATTGCCATATAGAACATTACAGAGATCCGCGATGGATATGCTATCAAACATTGTTGGACCCACACGGCAAATGGTCAGTTCCACAAATACACACCTAAGTTGATTGGTTTCCCCTTGACACGAACTGCCCAGCTGCCACCATGACTCCCACCAGGAATCTTTAATAACTCTGTTGTAATTTCGACGTTGTTAGGACTGTCCTTGATGACTTGTACACCGCCCTGGCGAGGATCATATGTCGTCCAAGTATAAGTGTCTAGACCGTCGTTCTGGTCACAACCGTGACGTGTTTCTGTATGATTGAGTATTGAGGAAACAAGCACAAGAGGAGTAAAGACATACTAGCCAGTGACTGGTAGTTTTGGGTGCCAAACCACATAAGACCGGTCACTAGTGACTGAGGTAACCTTGGTCGGAGACCGAGGTATAAACCAGGCCTATACACGCCCCATAGAAGATCATCTGTGGTATTCCCAGACGACGAATGCACCGCCGGCAGCAAAGACAGAAGCAGCCAGAGCAGCCGCATTCCTGATAGTGAACTGACGCGCAAGTGACACTGACATTTGCAAGTCAGACGTGTTCCAAAGTGTCCATGTCACGTGATCCCACACCCCATGTGTGATCCTAATCACACTCAAAGTATCACGATGCTGGAAGAGTGCCAAAACTCGTATTGATTATGCTCATGTTGCTGTACGATAAATGTCTACAACGGTCTTACAGTTCACATAAGTATTGGACGGACGAAAGCCACACCAATGTGTCATTGCCTAATTTGGTTGCGTTAGGGCCAACATGCCTGGGTCACGCGCCTGTCACGTGTCACCACTGCAAGGAGCCTTTAGAAAGCCACTTTGAGGCTGTCTGCATTTCATTCCTGCACTCCGACCACCACGCCCACCTCGCGTTCCCAGTCGCCACTGCAAATCAACTTTGCTATCGCTTTCCAGACGTTAGGTTGTGCGCTATGAGGTCGAAATTCAAGGACGAGCACCCGTTTGGTACGCTATCGGACCTGCTCCGTAACTCAACCATTGACAATGTTGGGCGATCCTTTGCAGAGAAGCGCAAGCAAGAGGCTGAGCGTATTAGACAGAAGTATCCAGATCGCATTCCTGTTAGTATCCACCATATCGCAGAAAACAGGTGTTGACTTGGGAGGCGCCGGTTTCAGGTTATCTGTGAGAAGGCCGACCGAACGGATATCCCTACCATTGACAAGAAGAAGTATCTTGTACCATCTGTGCGTGCCGTCAACTTGTGTGCGCTCGAAATGAGCAGCTGATTTGTTCTTGTTACCATCTTCAGGATTTGACTGTTGGACAGTTCGTATATGTTATCAGGAAACGCATCAAGCTTCCTCCGGAGAAGGCTATCTTCATCTTTGTCGACGAGGTTCTGCCTCCGACGGCTGCTCTCATGAGCGCAATATACGAAGAGCACAAGTCAGTCTACACACTCATCATACGATTGACTAAGCTGACCCATAATACCTCAGGGATGAAGACAATTTCCTTTATGTCAGCTATTCGGGGGAGAACACGTTCGGGGCTATAGAAGGGGTTGAGATATGAACATCATGCGATGTTAATTTCTCCATTTCACCACCCTATCGAATCGAGTTGGAACATGGGCCGGCATCAGGAATCGGAAATTCTGATCCGCCTCCCTTTGACATGATTTTCGTGTTCCTTGTCTACCTCTTGTTCTGCCCTCCTCGATCTACCTTTCTTATGTGTGATCGTGTCTTGGTTCTTGTTGCTGTTCTTTTAGATTGAAATGAAATCCATTTGTACATGAGTAGTCATAATTTATACAGCGATTTCGATCATGTCTTTCGAAGGATGCTGGGCAATTGGCAACTAGTGTGCGGAAGCGGGTAGCGTCTCTCGACTCATCCAATAGCTAAACCGCATTGCTGCTTGTCATCTATTCTTGCTAAGTGCATGTTCATTCCCATTGAATGAACTATCGAATGGACATGCCGTATAGACCAGTGTGGCGTCGAACTCACCCGGGACCCTCCTCACTCTGGGGTGTTGCCAGGCATCTAAGTTCTTTGCTCCTGATCGTGGTCGTCACAGGGGCCATCGACCTGCTTTCCATGCTACCTACACCATCCTACTTCCTCAATCATACAGATCACCAAGCGGTGCGGCGGGCCTATTTTGCCCTGGGCGTTCTCGGTAGGGAAGGGATAGTCCGCAGTGGTTTAACTAACTTAGGTATGTACCCTTTGGATTCCGTGCGTGCGAGAGCTCATGATCCTGCATCATGCTCACCAGCCATTCGTTATATTCGGCGTCGCACGGAGAACAAGCGCCAAGGATGATGACCGCAGTGACACCTCATCTCAAGAGCGCGGAAGCCCAGCCTACTCGAGATGTGAATCATTCCGGTGCATTACAACTGGTTCACTCTTCTAGGTGCAACACAGGCACCGAGGGGCGGCAGAGTGGTCAAGACCACCACGTAGCCACCACGTAGGGGAGTGATCTCCCTCATTCCGAACGTAACATCCTCTCAAGTATTGTTTAACCGATTCGGGCATATCACGTTGTAGGCGGAGACAAACCGCCCAAGTCTGTCTGACTATATGCGTATTCTGGTAAAGTGTTTGAAGCCCAAAATGTTTCCCATTCGTCCTCTGGGCTGAGGTCTGGTGTCGATGTTCTAGTTTCCGCGACACGGCTATCTTCGATACATCCAATGTCCAACGGCGGTAGCTCGTTACATTGTTTCCCGTTGACAAGGTTCGCTTTGTGTGAATCGGACGCTGTGTCTGCCACGTTCACAGGTGTTTCGTGCACTGTAGTGGGTAGTCCCGTACTCCCCACGATCACACGGATGCCCTGTGTTGTGACTGTGTAGTCGCAGGATGCCGGCGACGATACCGAGCTGAATACGACGGAAAGGCGTCTAACCAAGGTAGGTTCCTCATTCTCCCCTTCCCCGAGATAGCGACGCCTGCCCGTGCGGGTGAGGAATATCCGGGCATTTACCTGGTTAGCCCATACGAGGCCAAGTGATGCCTCTTTCCTATCCTCGCCAGGAATACTGTTGGCACAGCCGAACCACATCGCCTGGTCACGATAGCTCATTGCGCCGCTGCCCGGAAGTCGGTCGTGTGGAAGAACGTCGGCGACTTCGTTCAAAACCCAAATAGCGATGCGGTATCTACTTGCAAGCTGGTGCAACAGGATAGAGATCTCCGATAATTTCCGAGAGCGCTCCACAAGAGTCTGGGTTGTCGTCCTTGGAGTATCATGAAACAGTTCTGCGAGAGCATCTATGACTATGAGTTTCAGAGGTCTTGAAGCCGGATCGGAAGATCGCGTCGAGATAAACTGAGGAAGGAAGGTGGATAGGACGTATATGAGTTTTTCTATGGTTGGCGTCTGGACGGTCTGAATATTCGAGAGATTACATGCCGAGGGTGAAAGCATGGGATGAGCATTTAGCATCTGTTCTAAACGCGTCGTTTGAAGACGGGATGCAACCGTGATATAACACGCAGCTCCGGAAAGGCCGCCAAGGTCGGTAGGCAATTGGACGGACAGCGACAGCTGAAGGCCAAGCTGTGTCTTTCCAGCGGCACTAACGGTAGCTGTCAGCATCGACTGCCACTGCTGCGACGTCAACTTTTCACCTCTCACCGACGGTCTCCCAGAGCATACCTGTTCTGACGCCGCCTCCAAGGAGAGTATCGAGTTCGCCATCCCCAGTAGTAAACATCTCGTCGTGCTCATCTGCCAAGATATCTGCGAGGCGTCGCAGGGGCTGCGCTTGTTCTTGACATGTGCGGGCAATGATCTCGTTCGCTTCCTGGGGTGTGATTCGGCAGGTTCTCGAGAGCTCACTGGGGGTGGCCAGAAGGATGTCTGCAACGTCTTTGAAGCCGCCTGTGCAGATAATGAAGAGATCGCAACGTGGACAGCACCGTCACTGTACCTTTACAAAGGACTGTCTTCTGTTGGTGTGAGAGCGTTGAAAGTGACTGTATAAGCGAAAATTCCATTGTCGGGGTTGCGTACCAGGATCAGCTGGTAAGACGGAGCTGACCCCCACGACCACTTTTCTCTCCGATGTCAACGATGCTTCCTTGTCTACATGGTCGAGTCTGTCGTGCTTCGGTGTCATGGGCGCGTCAACTCAGTACCAGAGCCTCGGAAATATACATCAATCCTAGCAGGGCACGAGACGAGGCAGTCTCCGCCTCACCACGAGACATAACGCCAGAACAACGCCGAACGTTAGATGCTGCATTGCGCGTAGATCAGGCTGGTGAACTTGCAGCAAACTGGATTTATCGGGGTCAAATGGCAATTCTGGGGGGTGACCGGCAAGTTGGTCCATTGATTCAAGTAAGTCCTCCTATGTTATTCGAAGCGGCCCTGGGTCTCATGCGGTTGCTACGTAGGAAATGTGGGACCAGGAAAGACACCATCTCGCCGTGATGGATAAGCTGCAGATGCAGCACCAGATACGACCGACCGTTCTTTCCGACGTCGCCAAGGCTGCCGGGTTTGGACTCGGTGTGGCTACGGCACTCATGGGTACAGAGGCTGCTATGGCTTGCACCGAGGCGGTCGAAACAGTCATTGGGGAGCACTATGATGAGTACGGACGCCTTTCTCCACGAATTGCTTCCTCCGGTGCTTATTGCTTCCCCGACTCTCAAGCCAACTGAAAGAGCTCGACTCTTTGTCATCCTCGCACCCCAGCATGACACTTTTGTCAGACGTTATTCGCGAATTCCGTGACGACGAGCTCGGTCATCTCCACACCGCGGTGGATCATCACTCCCAGCGTGCACCAGCTCACGCTCTACTTAGCACAATCGTCGGTTACGGTTGCAAGGTAGCCATTGAGTGCTGCAGAAAATTCTGACGGGTTGTTGCGCGTTATAACGCTGATATATCTATTACTCGCCACGCTAAGCCAATGAACGGCAAAGAATGAATTATGATTGGACAAGTGAATCCCCCTTCCGCTTTCCCGTCCATTTGAACTTGTACTGCAGAACTCAACTTATTGAGTACACGACACGCCAAGCTAGCACTGGGGCCTACCTGCGTCTCAGAAGCTACGTAGTAGATGACGGAGGGAATGAGCACGCAACCAGTGAAAGTGATCAGGCTAGTGCGACGAGTGAACCTGAAGTGTTTGTAGGCATCCTCACGCTGCGACAGTGAGCAAGTCGGGTACATTATAGGCGAATGAAACTTACCATACGGTTCCATCGCTCGATGGCGGGGTCGAGCTGCAGGCATATACCGTGTCAACGCCTACGATCTCGATCTATATATAAAAATATTCATACCTGCACAAAGCCTGTATTCAAGAAACATCACAGTCAGTATTCTGGAAGGAGCTCTGAAAGTTCAGCACACACTTGGTACAGCCATGGTGGACGCTGCTGAGCGGAAGTGTTGTTGTGTCTTGTTTGCTCCATTTCTCTGCGCTGTGACGGTCACAGTTTCCGCTGATTCGACTTTTCGTTCTGACCACCACCTTCTCCACCCTTTCTATCACTGACAATGGCTTACAACCGTGATTGGGATAAGGGCAGGGATAATTGGGGTGACTATGATGCTGAAGACAGATCTGTGAGAGGTCGAGATGACGACTACTATGGCGAAGGTAAACGTCGCAAATATAACAATGGCGTACGTGTCTGTGCAGGCGTGGTTTCCGGAGGTTAATCCTTTCAGCAGGGCTACGAGGCCCAGTCATACGGTGGTACTGGTTATGACAGTTACAGTCAACCCCAGCATAAACAGGACCACTCGCATGACTCCGCAGACGCTCGACACGGAAAAGGCTTTACGAGTAAGAAACGACTGGTTCCTAGCGAACCCAGTGCGCACGTCATATTCTTGGGCTTGGACCCAGACTTTTCCGAGGCGGATGTTTGTCGATACACTTCGAATGTTTTCGAATACCATGCTAAATCTATCTTGTGCTCCAGCTGCAGGCATTCCTCTCCAGCCACGGGTGCAACATCGAGTCCGTCACCATAATAAGAGATAGATCAACAGGCAGTTGCCCCCTTCGTATCTGTATCTGTGCCGTACATTGACATCTATGGCCGTTGGATTTTTGAAGGTTTATCAAAGGGCTTCGGATTTGCCCAATTCGCAAGCGTGGAACATGCCCGCGCTTTCGTGGACCCGTTATTCCCGTTCGTTCAAGTACCGCCTCCAGCATCACACGGCGCCTCCGCAAGTACTGCTTACTACAAAGCACTTGAGATGGGCCTACCTCATAATGGACGCCGAGTGAAAATTGATTACTCACAGAGCGCACTTCCGCATGACAGGGGTCGAGGTCGACAAAACCTGAACGACGGCACCCGGGACATCGGCAACTCTCCAGCTGCCGTATTGCTCTTCCGTGGCCTTGACCCTTTGTCAGGTCCTCAAGCGATAGCCCAAGCAATGATGGGCTCTGGGGGACCCGGCAAGGAAGGTCACAAGGGGATGAAGAGAATAATCCTCATCAAGGACAGGGTTACTTTGGCTAGTTTCCAGTTTGCCTTTGTTGAATTTGTCGATGTGCAGGTACGGCAAAACGAAGTAGCTGGAGTTGAGGAAATTTACTGTTTACCCCAGGCTGCCTCTGTGGTATTGGCAAACACCATGTCGTCACACATCCATCCGTCGGGTTTTCGCATCTCTGATAAACCTGTTGCTGCTTCTTTTGCACATCCGTACTCATTTCAACCTGTGCCAGATCTCATGCTGCGTGATGAAACTGCCATTCCATCATCAATGAATCTTGGTGGTGTTGAGGGCACCTTCGTCAAGTATTGGGATGAGTCTGCGACTGTCGCAGTACTTGATTTCAAAGTCGAGGAGCCCTCGCCAGCGCAAGCACTGCCTGCCTCTGCTCCTACGAAGGAGAAAAGGAAAAGGACCAAAGGTGTGTACATCCATTAACTGTGCTATGGATTCTTTCTCATCTCTGATGTAGATGATGCTGCCAAAAAGCAGCCCCTTCCTTCTACGTTACCAGTATCGGACAAGCCAGTGACGTTGAACTTCAGTAAGGCGGGCACCAGCAGCAAACCCATGCCATCACTAGGCTCAAAGGGTCCCGCGCCTGTTTCGCTTGGCTTCTCTGCTGAGGACTTCGCGGGCGGTGATGAAGAAGAAGCAGAGCAAGAATTGCCTGCCGAAGAAGACAAAGGTTCCGTAAATCTCTGAGCATATGTTTGCCAGGAGCGTTGATGATCAGTAGTCGTCGCAGCCAAGAAAGTCCCGCCAATGATTGCCAGTAAGAAGGTGCGACAATTCCGGTAGCAGCTACTTGGTTTACACCTCTTGATCATGTTTCCCTCAGACCGTGAACAATATACAGAAATGGAATCAGGTTCAAGAAGAACTCAAAGAGGGGTCCACTTCTCAACCTTCGGTAACTGTTGGTTGTCTGGCGCATAACAAGAGGCTCATCGTGATGAGGTCCTGTCGCAGACATTGGTAGTAGCAAACACGCCGTCATCTGACCCAACACCCGAGCCGGTGGAAGAAGAGTTTGAATATTCTGATACTGCAGCTATGGCGTGCCTTCTGTGTGCAAGGCAATTCAAAACTATCGAGCAGCTGAAGAGACACAACAAGGAATCGGATCTTCACAAGGTCTTCCTCACATTCGCAGTATATTTGCATTGCCCTGACCTATGCCACAGAAGAATTTCAGGGATGCCACCTTACGAGAGGTCGCACGTCAGAAAGTTGTCGCGGCCCGCAAAGCATCTGCAACGCGGTCAGAGACGGAGCCACCGAAATACCGAGATCGGGCCTCCGAGCGTCGTATCATGCACAACCAGCCAGAGGTCCCACTTCCGGAGAACGGTGGCGCGGCCGCAAAAAAGAAGCGTCAAGCAGAAGGTCCTCCTCGCGCGCCCTCCCCTCCTCCTCCAGTTGTTCCAAGCAAGGATGAAAGTAACGTTGGAAATAAGTTGTTGAAGATGATGGGGTGGAAGGAAGGTTCTGGTTTGGGAACCGAGGGCGACGGTCGTGTGGACCCTATGTATGTCTTTTTTTTTGTCATGTCGGGATGTTTCCACGGTTATTTACTTGTCCAGTCAAACGGCTATATATGCGCAGGGAGTAGGTTTAGGCGCTAGTAAGGCGAAGGAACTCGGGAAATATGCTGAGGGTTATTCCGGGTATGTGCACATGGTACAGGATGCGGTGGGTTTTCCAGTGTCTTCACACAGGGCCGTTGGTTGAAATTCAAATATTCATCTAGGCTCGTGAGCGATATGGGGCTTAGCGTGGAGTGACACGAAGCCGGCAGCAATTATCTCGTAACAACATATTGTAATGGGACACTAACGATCCGTTTATTGGATACCGTAGAGGGCTTCTGCATTATCGCCTGGGTCATTTCGTTATTTGTCCTATCCTGTTGTTCAGTTGATCTATGTTTAAGGAAACACGGGGTATCTGTTTAGCCGGAAGTATAAAATGACCATCGCACGCCTACTCTGAGTGAGCCTCACAACTTCCCGCTCTCTTTCATGAACAAAGAGTCCTCCGTGACGGATAAGCAGCACTTGTCCGATGTTGCGCCATGCAATGGGTTTAGCGATACTGAGTCGTCGCTTGGACAGTCGCACGTTGTCAAGGATGCACTTGACATCACGACATTGGTAAGGTTAGATGCTCAGCTCAACGAGTCTCGCAGGACAAGTTTCACAGATTGTATCTGCTGAAGATGACCCAACTCTTCCTGCACTTACATTTCGGTTTTGGGTTATTGGCATCGGACTGGCGGTATTCGGTATTCCGACTACCCTTGTTAATCGAAATTGTGTTGACAGCTCATCTCACTAGGTTCCGTACTCTCTGAAATCTACTTCTGGAAACCTCAGGGGACGACTGTCTCCTCTCTCTTCCAGCTCATCGTCTCGTATGTGCTTGGGAATGCTGTGAGCTTTTCAGTGACTGTCGGTTGTCCCAGCCTCCTGACCGTCCTGCTACAGATGCATCGCACGATGCCTTCGACTGGTTTCTGGCGACACCTGAATCCCGGACCATTCAACATCAAAGAGCATACGTGTATTACGGTCATGGCTTCAACTGCATCGCTTACTGCATCGTCTGTAGGGATTATTGCTACTCTCGATCTTTTCTATGGCATCAACCTCCACCCTGTTTCCGCCATCTTCCAGACTTTTGCTTCACAGGTTCGTCGCATCACACATCAACCAGTTGCCCACTCACTCTCCGCGCTAGTTAATCGGATACGGTTTTGCTGGTGTGCTTCGGAATTTGCTTGTGTGGCCTACTCATGCTCTGTATCCCAACCAATTGCCTTCTATTTCCTTGTTACAATCAATGCACCTGGGTGGACTCCTTAACCACCGGAAGATGAAGTATTTTTGGATAGGTACATATGACTTCATATGATCCATCTTGGATGTTCACAGCGCTTTTGAAGTATTCACTGCCATATTTTGCTGGGTGAGATCCCTGGATTGTGCTTGGCATCGACTGACTTCCCACCAGGAGATTGTTCCGACCTGGATGTTCCCGTTGTTGACTGCAGTATCGGCCGTTTGTATTATCGATAACGGTAGATCGTCCTTCGTCCGCAACTTGTTTGGTGCAGGATCTTCCAACGAGGGATTGGGTCTTCTGTCCTTTGCGTTCGACTGGACTCTCATTACGCAAGCCTCCCCACTCTTCTGGCCCCTCCAGACCCAAGTGTCTGCTTGGGTTGGCCTCTCCTTCTGTTATATCCTGATGAGTGTGTATTCTGCCGTTAATATTGTTCTTTTCATGAGTTAGCACTCCACACGGACAGTGGTGAGCTACTACAAGGACGCCTTTCAAGGGTATTCTAGAGGGCTCCCTTTTATGTCGTCCTCCCTTTTTACTGGGAATGGCTCGACGTATAACCAGACATCAATACTCGACGCTCAATATCAACTCGACATGCAGAAATACGCGGTAGTAGGACCTCCGTGAGTCCCGTCACTCCCGCACTTCAGCGTGAATAAACGAAAGGTAGTTACATGGCAACAACTTTCGCGGTGTCCCAGTTGGCGGGCTATGCGTCTATGGGAGCCGCATTTTCCCATATTATTCTTTGGCACTGGATGGAACTTTGGGCAGCGTTCAAAGACTTCAATTTCCTGAAGACTAACCAAGATTTTGATGAGTGCGACTGGCTATTGTGATACTCAGCTTTGTCATATTGAATCACGTACCCAGTGTTCACTTTCAGAAGATGAAAGCATACAAGGAGGTGCCACAGTGGTGGTACTGTGTACTATTTGGAGTCTCTCTGGCTTTGGCAATTGGCACAGCTTATGCTGATGTCAACTTATTACCTTGGTGGTCTATCATCATGTTCACAGCTATAGGTAGGTTACTTGCTCAATATCTTTGACATTGCTGTTAATCATTCTCGTGCTTGTAGCATTCATAGTTGCAGTTGTCCTGAGCTTCATTTACGCGGTGACTGGGTTTCAGCTATGCACTTGCTCGGTTCTCGTGCAAATCGTTGCGGTGCGCCGCAAGGCTGTTCTTATTTGCTGACACTTATTGTTGTAAAGGCATATATCCATCCCCAACAACCCATACGGAACATGTACGCCAAGTTGTATGGCTACAACACAGGGTATCAAACCCTCTACATGGTCGCTGACCTCAAACTAGGTGGGGCGGCTCCAACGTTAAATGGCACGGGAGAATGTTCACATTAGTTACAAGGGCAATATGCTAAGGTCCCACCCCGTTCCACTTTCGTTGCCCAGCTGAGTGGTGCAATTATCGGCGCGAGTACGTGAGTCTTTTTTCTGTGCCTTGAAGGTACTAATATACGACAGTCTTCAACTATATTTTATACAAATCAATCGTCGGCGTCCATAGGGAAGACTTACAGAATCGTTTGTTCCTTCTAGATGTTGTTAACCCAGCTTACCCCGGTGTCTGATAGCAATCGGCACGCGACTGTGGTCGGGTTGGAACGCCCAGCAAATCAATTCCGCGGCTATCACTTGGGGGGCGTTGGCAAGAGAACTCTATGCACCAGGAAAGATTTACTTCCAGGTCTGATGCCGCTGTTCTCGCCCGGAATATTGTGTATTAAGACGTCGACAAAGCTTCCGTTAGGGCACCTATATGGATTTCTGGCACCTTTCCCGCTATATTTCATGCATCGTCTGTATCCGAGGTGAGTGCATCAACTCATGTATGTATATGCAATGTTTTCCAACAAATCTCCAGTCAGCGTATTTGGTCATACTTGAATATGCCCGTCATTCTAACGTACGTCGGATGGTTGCCGTATTCGGTTAACGGTACGTCGGTCTTGAAAATACTCATATACCGGAGCTGCTGACGCGACACGTTAAAGGCGCTTGGTGGCCAGGGTTTGTCATAGGGCTCGCCAGTCAGTGGTGGGCGAGGACAAGGAGACCAAAGTGGTACACGATGTATAACTGTGAGGCCGGCCACCATCTCACAATCACCTTGGTTATTCACTTCTTCATCTTCCCAAAAGATCTGACGTCTGCTGCCCTAGACGGTGGGTCGTCCATAATTTACTTCATCCTCAACTTTGCAGTCTTTGGTACGGGCTTTTCGCCTTCTCCAAAATCATCCATCTGAAGTTTAACATTACAGGTGCTGGCGGAAACATCATCAGCTTCCCGTACTGGTGGGGCAATCCCGACCCAAGCATTAGTAGTGTCGGTGCGCATGAAATTCCCAGTTACCACGTCGCCTATGATTGACTGACATCGGTCAAGATCGATGTAAGGCCAGCGGCGGGTAGGAAAGTCGGTAGTGCTAGACCGAAGTGCGACCAGTGCTCTGAAAGTGACGGTTACCTGAAAATGCACTGAGCTCGCATCAGTCAATAGGCTGGACGCCGCGCTGGTGGATGGTCTGTTGGCAACGCGGGCCAAGCGTACACAGAACTATCAAAGTACAGTACAAATAAGGAAAACATGTAACATATTAAGTAAATGTGGTGTCCGATCCTGTGTCCAGTGCCAAATCCGGTGTACTAGTTCGAGCATCGACAGCCAGTGTCAGATCCGTTCGAGATTCCCCAGCCTCGCTCAACGTCTCTGGGACTCGTTTTCGTACACGTCTCCTTGGAGCAGTAAAGTTCGGAGACGGGGGTAACGAAGGATCAAAACCATCGGCCTTTAGCTGTGCCAACATGCCCTTGGCTTTGTCCGAGACTGTAACTGTGTCGAGAAGAGGGAGCGCAAGCCTGGCATCTGGTTTGCGATTTTTGCGGTCCCTGCGTACGATGGAGTCGCCATTTCGCAATTTGTCAAGCAAGTTATCCAGTACGCCATCATCTTCTTCGTCAGCAACCGACCGTTCGGGATTGTGCCGCTGTATCCTTGATTCCGCCATGGCCTGTTTTCGTCTCTCTATTGCTTGCTTCTCCTCCGCCGCGGTACGATTGTCTGTCCTGCATTTCTGCACTAAGGATTAGGAGGATGCTCGAACGCTGATGTCTCCGCACCCAACTCACCTTGAAAGACGTAACGAAAGTTTTAAATACTGCGAAAAACTCGGTCGACGACGTGTTTTTCTCGTCTTCTCCGTAATAGCGGATGACCTCGGCGAGGCTCGTTTCAGTATGAGTAACGTCATCAGTAAGATCTTCTAGTTTGGAGCTGGCCTTTCCAACGAATTGCCACATCTGTCGACTGAAGCCATCGTTTTGGTCAATATCACCGTAGTAATCGTTAAGTTCTCGACGGATGCGTATCAACCCTTCCCGCAGTACACCTAAGTCTTTCCGTACATCTTGCATGTTCACTAGGCGAATATGAGGGGTTCCAACTGATAATATACAAATAGACATCTCACCTCTGTAAGCCTCGGAAGGTTTCGAGAGCTCATCTAAAAACTCGTCCATGTGAGGGAAATGTTTATGTATAGTGCGCTCCAGGAAATGCAGGAGGGTCGTATTGTTGACGGATTTTGTGTCGACAAGCTGCTTGTCACTCAGCCAGTATCTAATGGGTCGAACGATTTCCTTGCCTTGTTAATGCTACTAACTTTGAAGCCAAAAGCTCCGCCCTTGATCCCAGTACCATTCATGTAGTTTCCGATCATGAGGATGAGCTGGCAATACGTCAGCCACGGATGTGCGTACCAAGCATGAGACAGACATTCAGCACTTCTTTAAAGTGCTTGGCACGCATCAAGTCTTCGCAGGCTTCGGCAACCTTTCGCGTTCCCTGCGAACCGTCAGTGTGAGTCGCGAGCCAGCGGAGGAGCTCACGTCATCTAGCAACGACCATTGTTCTTCGAACTTGCACTTGTACAACATGCCTTCAATCCGAGGACCAAGCCGCTTAATCTGAATGAGTTTGACCATGAGACGGTCCGAGGCATGCAAGCCTGCCAACTCCTCTGGTTCCGCGTTACGGTACACATTAAGCTTGCCCACCTACAGCACAGTATTCTTAAAGTGCTCCTTCCTAAAGACTTGCTACCGAGGGCCTACCTGCTCTGGCGTAGGAAGTACTGGCTTGAGTTCACGGAGGAAGACTTCTGTGCACATATCTTGATCAAACTGTTGTATCTTCCGGGCAATTTCCTCCGGTTCGAGCTTCTTCACCCGTTGTATAAGGATCTCTGTGGAAGAGTACGAAGGGAGTCAGAGTGTGAGAAAGAACACTCGGCCAGTTGCTTACCAACGCGTTTTTTCGTTTGAGGATCAAGCACACTTTTCAACTCAGCTTGTTTTTGTCGAGCTTGTGCGAAACGTTAGCTTTGACTCGAGTATAAAGCCTGAAAGATGCCAACCCAGCAGATTAATCATGAGTTGCTTAGCTTTGAAATCTTCCTCCATTTCACCCCAAACGCCATCAGCTTGCAGCTTAGCAAGCATCTCTTGTTCCTTCTTCGCATCTTCATCACTCCAGAGTGTTTTTGCCACCTGCGGCTGAGCTAATTTATCCCACTGCAGCTGTTTCAATTTTGCACCTGGAGTGAATGGCATATCTTTCCGCGCTGAAACTATCACGCTAAGGTCACCTCTCAGTAACAACGACGCTCGAGCGGAACTGGGTCCAGACGCAATACCCTTCGCTGGTGGGGGTGGGGGTGGGGGCGGTGGCGGGGGTGGTGGTGGTGGCAGTGGGAGGGACGAAACCGTAGGGGGATTGCCGGGAGGGGGTGGTGGTGGTGGTGGTGGCGGCGGCGGCGGCGGAAACGACAGCTCTGTCTCATCTTCGCACGGTTCTTGCGGTAGGGAAGACGAGGCAGGCGGAGACGCAGATGTGGTCATGGAGGCGGTAGCGTCAGTCTCTTCAGAGAGCGTCGGGAAGGTCAAAATTGGCGTTGAGAAAGCAGTGGGCAATGACGGCGCACGTCCGTGCGAATGGAGGCGCTGTGCAAGCTGTTCGGTGAAGGTTAATGGTTGTGGGCCAGAGCGCGCGGCCCCCGGGCCGGAGTAACCAACTAACGGGGCTGGAGTCTCGTCGGGAGCAACATCGGAACCACCTCCTGTCAGCTGTTTTGATTCGTTCTGAAGGCTGTCTTGTTCGTTGTGAATGTCCAGGTCAGCATCGTTCTTCTCAAATGAACGATCGACTCCGGGGGGCAACAGGTTGGGCGAACGGACTGAGCGACCCAGTGACGTCGCGTCACTGGGTACAGGCCGGTTGGCGCGCATTGGAGAGCCTCGGACAGTGCGAGGGCTTGCCATGTGTTTGTCTTCCGGAGAGAGCTATGGACTAACTCAGCATCAGTTTTCATGGCAATGAAAACCACTCACAATGTTGGCACCTGCAACTAGCTGGTGTTTGATCTGCTGTTGGACATCGGCCTCGTCAGCGTCCATAAATTGGGACTCTCGCTCAATTGAGGCGCCCGACTGACTGGGAAGATTTGCTGATCCATTGAGGTTTCGGTAGGCAGCGTGACCCCTTCGCTTTCCATCTGCTTTCTGGGGAGTACACTTTTGGGACTCCTTCCCAGAGTCATCTGACCCATCTTCACTTCCGCTATTACGTTTCTTGTTCCTCCGCCCACGGCCTTCCAAAATACCAATGGTCTTGGTTCTTTCAAAATGCTTATTGAGAGTCTCGATGAGCGTCTTGCGGTCCATGGAACCGGAGTTTGCTTCGATGATCTCTTCTGCCCCCTTACCCACCTCCTTTAACATCCTAAACAATTCCATGATTTGGGCTTCCAATTGTGCCATTCTCTCTTCATATCCAGCTCTCTGCGCCTCAAGTTGGTTGTGAAGGCGCCCTATTGTGTCACGTGCAGTGTTGAGTTTCTGTTCGAGGTGGGATACCTTCTCCTTAAGTTGTCCAACCAAGCCGTCAAAACCCTGGGCGACCTCCTCTTCCAAAGCCTCTTTCTCCATTTTGAGGTGAAGTGCCTGCGAACGAGCTTTCGCAGCGTCATCCTCGGCCATTCGAAACCGGTCAACTTCATTCAACTGTGCGATCAGCTTTCTTACTGAATGTCCCAACCTTTGCTCAGCAGTTCCAAGCTTGTGGTCCATCACTACTTCCGTCACGAGCAGATCCAGCAGTTTGTAGTGGTACACAAGCTGGGAGTCTTCTTGTCGGATTAATAGTAGATGGCGGAGAATTGAGAGAAGGTGGTCCGCCGCACGAGAACCATCTGTACGAGCTCGTAAAGCCTCCCAGATATCTTCCGGGTTGGCAAAGTCGCGCAGTACATTTTCATCCTCACGTTCGCGGAGCCGCGACTCGTCTTCTTCCAGGAGGCGTTCAAGGTCATTGAGCTGCTTGTTGATACCAACGACTTCTAGCTCGCGGCAGAGTGCGATGACAGAATGAAGTCCAGATGAATCCATACGCGAGCGGTGGTCTATCCTGAGATCGAAATCTTTGATAGCGTGCAATATCTGCACGATGAGGGCCACACTGCAAAGCTTTCAAGAACGTTATCAGGATGATGATACACAGGACGTAGTAAATCGACAGACCGCATAATCAGTCAGCGCAGTGTCGTTTCCGCCAGTCTTCCTAATCTCGTCACTCGCGCCGACAAGACTACCCATTTTACCTCTTCCTTGGAGGGCAGTTCGCAGAGAGCCAAACCAGTACTCATAACATCCTGCCGGTTGTCCATTGGACTGGGTTTCACTAAGTGTTTTGAACCCATTGATGACATATCCCAACGAATCTTCGCTGCAGTGGACGATAGACACAATAACCTCAGTTATGAATCGACGAGTAGATAAGTTCGGGGAATTGAGTGAGGAAATTATTTGAGTCACGATGCCCGGGCTCTTAACGGCTTCCCGAACCCTGACCTAGTGAAACTTGTCGGACGCACGCAGGAACACCCCAAATGGATTCTTACATTGTTATTGAATATCACTTTGAGGCACTTAGCAATTTCGTGTTCTAGGGCGTTATCGGTGGAGGTTCTGGAGGCTTAATTTTGAATCTCGGTAGGACGGAACTAGCATGGACGTACCTGTTGTCCTTCTTACGACTGATCTGTGCCAATGCCTGTGCCAGCACCGCGGTACCTCGCCATAAAAGAAAGGATTCA
This sequence comes from Pisolithus thermaeus, assembly GCA_024663475.1. Classification (NCBI taxonomy): domain Eukaryota; kingdom Fungi; phylum Basidiomycota; class Agaricomycetes; order Boletales; family Pisolithaceae; genus Pisolithus; species Pisolithus thermaeus. The sequence continues at coordinate 780,836 of JANFAF010000008.1, forward strand.
AGCCAGCTGCAGCCCCCGTGAGCTAAACAAAGCTCGACCATATTTTGTCGTACCTAGTTTCGTGTCCCCTCAATGACACCCAAACACTTGTCGCCTCCCTCGGCGTGATAGTACCATCCATAAATTTTCTTATATACCACTGAGGAGACCCATCGCCGGATGGACCAGCACCGCCTGCCTCGCCTTGCTTCCTAGCTTGTTCTTCCCTGTTCCTCTCTTGTTTCCACCGTATCTGCTCTGCAGCGTAAACCATTTTCCACTTCTGCTCGATGGAGAGGTGGTCAACGTTGGGTAGCTCCCGCGTTGCCACTACATGAGAGAAAAGAGCCTCAATTTCTTCATCTTTTGCGGGGCGCGGGAAGTCGAACTCGTCGTTGTGCTGCTTGTGAAATACATGGGATAGGTGGGTTGAATGACTATCCGAGTGGGCAGTCGCACTTGAAACACGGGATGACCTGTCATATTCCGTGTTTGAGATGTGGCTACCTCGTGGTATCGTGTTCGATGGCGAGACTGGGTTCCCAGGTTCAGAACCTGTGGGACTGCGCCTCCCTGATGCAAAGGAAGCTTCACTCTTCCGATACGTGTGCGAGATCGTCCTCGAGTCACGGCCCGACACAGAGGACTGGCGCGGTCTGAGTTTCTTCCTGGCAAAGAACTCCATGACGACCACGATGGGCGCGACGTCTGCGAGGAATGTTTACCGGCGTGATAGGGAGACCCCAACTAAGTTGGTGTCCGATCGCGACTGCTGCTTCGAACGATCTGTCAATCCCGTAACCTTAGTAGTTAACAACGTTCGAAGCTTTGCTAGTGCTGCCATATTCGGCTGCTCACTTGCGAGGAGGTACGCCCGTCCAAAACAATATCAAACAAAGACTTCACATCCACGTGACACGAGATACCGCGTTATACATTGCATGTGCTAGTTTGAAGTATGTATATACAGACATGAAAACCCCCTAAGGGAACATTGGAAGCCTGATTGTCCCAAGGACAACGATGGTCAAAAAATTTTCGCAAAGGAGTGGGTCACGGGTCGATCAAACCTCGCCACCTAAGCCACCGTCATTGCTAACTCCTACAGCAGTTCGATTGTCGTGAATGACAACAAGAACTAGGCTGACAGCGCTCTCGAAGCCCTGAGGCTTCCCCTGGTTTACGACCGACATCCCAAAACATGCACCGCATGAAATGAGCAGCATTTGCACGTTCACCTAGCCGTCGCACTACCAAGGGAGTCCTCATAAAAAGGAACAACCCACACATATCATCCCGCTGCCCTCCAGCAGCCGGCACCACTAGCAATCACGACGGGCCCTCAGGAGATGCTAAAACACGAGCAGTTTCTCAGTGTCCTGCATCCGCATGGAGATGACTTGCGCCAGTCATCTCGTACAGACTAGTCGAAGCAATACGAGTCGAGGAACGTATGCGGGCCCTCGTTTCCTTACCCACGTCATCGTCCATGGCCCGCCTGTATGGAGCTTCTGCTAACCCGCGGTCCCTTAGAGTGAATTCAACCCTACTGCCCTCGAGGACAAACCTCTGTTGCTCCACCGTAGGAGGTGCAACTGCAGCATGGAGATGAACGCTTCAGGACACAGAAGCGGTACAGAACAGGGCGGTTGGACCAGTGGAAGTGACGCAAAATAAAGGAAATTCATCGGTTACCCAACAACGGTCCTACGGAGCGCGCAAGCCATGAACAGACCAGGTGGTAGATGACTCGACGCCAAGACAACCTGCATGTACGCGAGATACGTCTTGGAATCTGCCAGTTCGTGGTCAACAACCCGGAGAGAACCTGGTGACCAACCTTTCAGTGGATTTACCCCGCTGCTATGGACAAAGACGCTATGGGAAAACCAAGTTAATAGTGCAAAGCCTGGTCGAAATACCCCAGGGGCGAGTAGCCATATCTGAAAGAGCCAATGACGGTCTAGCTCGAGAGTGGCACGAACAATGGCCGGAAACAAGCACTTTCTTGTACGTACCGACGTTCGACGGTCCACCACAACCCCAACTATAATTCCATCTCACCAGCCACCACGAAGCCATGCCAGTGTTGTTATGCAAAGTGACATTTGAGGACTCCATGCCAAGTCCAAGCATTCCCAACTGGGTCGCATTGGCACTGGGCACAGTCCACGGCACACAAGACTGAGTCAAAAAGTGCCGGGTAGGAGAAATGCGTAGAGCTCCAAAAAGCCCACATACAGCTCCAAGGGAATCCGGGTGGAAGCGGACATGTACGTACGCCTGGAAGGCGGAAACTTGCGCGGAGGTAAGAGCGCATTCTGTATACGCGCATCCTCTGAAGCGACAAACGGGCATAAACAAGCCAAAAAGGCTCTGTGCGTGGCCCAAGTCAGGCAGCCCAAGGATCCATAAACGCCCGTGGTCAGTGCGTTCGCTGCTCAGCCGAGCACTGGAGCACTTAGCAAGACCGCGACGCCTTTCTAGCATTTGCGTTCGATCACGCTGCAGCTTCACCTTGCTAGATACTTGGCTTTCCGGCACGACCCGCCCCTTTGGCGTCGTGGCTTGACAGATGAAAGCTCGCGAGGGCTTTCTGTGCGTCGCGTCCGCTCACGAGCAAGGGTTCACAGGTAGCACAACCGAGTATCAGTGCGTGCAAGGAAGGCAGGAGCGGATGAATCGAGGCAAACGCGTTCCGGAAAGGCAGTGAAGTGCCCAGACAAGACTTCATTGCAGCCAAATTCAGACCAGGATACGCGCAGACCACGGCGCCCGTCAGGATGGCATGGTCTCGCAAGGAGACTTCACAGAGCGCGCAACTACCCTGCCACACGGCATCGCTCGTGCCGCTTAAGTTCCACAGGCAAAAGGAAAGTCCGCCGTACCCCAACACGCTTAGGGTTAGAATTCATCCCGTTAGGAATGGATTTTTTGGCTAGAAGTGGCAGTGGCATGATGGAGGAGGAGGTGACGGTGGTGCGAACGGGCACCCGGCGACAGAGGTGGTTAGAAAGCACCGTCCCCGAGCTGTTGGAAGGAGCCAACTCGAAGTTCAAGTTGAGGAACAGTTGATGGCGCGTTATTTGGCTATGGCCACGGTGTGACGGGTGACAACACGCGGTCACGATGTCACTTGTCACTAGACGAGATTTGGGCTGCTACTAATACCAGGCCGTTGATTTCCACCGTGGCCCAATGGCCGAAAACATCTACAGCAAGGGGACAAGGGTCTGGTTCGAGGACAAGGAACACGCCTGGATTTCTGCAGAGGTCACCTCTGTCACTAAGGGCAACGACGATGTCATAAAACTGGTTTTCGTCGATGATCGAGGAAAGGTACGCGCGCTTTAGCTCGTCACTTTCATACCTCCATGATCACTCTTGTACCCCGTTCTTCAGGAAATCGTGATCAATACCACGGCAAAAGACATCAGAGATGGAAAGGGAGGCTTGCCTCCCCTTCGAAACCCTCCCTTATTGGAGACTGCTGACGACTTAGCCACTCTTTCTCACTTGAACGAACCTTCCGGTGTGTGCTTATGCCGCCACTCTGAAACACAGCTCTAACCGTCTTTTTCAGTTCTGCATACCATCCGGAATCGCTATGGACAGCATAGCATTTATACCTACAGCGGCATCGTACTCATCGCCGTCAACCCTTTCCAGCGTGTAACTCTGTACGGGCCCGAAGTTATTCAAGCTTATTCTGCTAGAAAGAGAGGAGAACTTGAACCTCATTTATTCGCTATTGCTGAAGACGCGTATACCGCCATGGCAAAAGAAGGCATGGGTCAGACCATCATTGTATCTGGGGAAAGGTTGGCTGCCCGATACACGCTGTTAATGTTTCATCTCTTACACAACACTACAGTGGTGCAGGAAAAACTGAATCAGTGAGGTCATCCATCATATCATTATCTACCCGTATCTCATTGCCTCCAGGCTAAGTTCATCATGCGCTACATTGCGTCTGTCAATCCTCCTGGATCAACAACAAAGTCAAGGACCAAGTTCTCTCTAGACGAGTCCAGCGAAATAGAACGTCAAATTCTTGCCACTAACCCCATCCTTGAGTCTTTTGGAAACGCGAAAACTACACGAAATGACAACTCGTCGCGTTTTGGCAAGTATATCCAAGTGAGTTTACAGCCTCCGCTGGTCCGCCGACTGAGCTGATGCACGTCAGATTCTTTTCGACGGAAAACCCGAAATTGTTGGTGCTCGGATTCGCACATATCTCTTGGAGCGGTCTCGTATCGTCTTCCAACCAACGACGGAACGGAATTATCATATCTTCTACCAATTATGCGCAGGCGCTCCCCTAAAGGAACGGAAAGATCTTGGGCTAGATACCGATGTAACCAAATTCCATTACCTCAGGCAAGGTGGACCAACATCTACGCCGATCGTAGGCGTCGATGATGCTGAAGAATTCCGGGCGACTCAGCAAGCACTATCGACCGTTGGTATCAGCGTCGAAAAGCAGTGGGCAGTGTTCAGACTCCTTGCCGCTCTGTTGCATCTAGGAAATGTGAAAATTACACCAACTCGCTCTGAATGTTCGATCGATGAAGCAGACCCCGCTCTCATTTTGGCAACGAGATTTCTTGGCGTTAACATGGCCGAGTTCAGGAAATGGACTGTCAAGAAGCAGATCACTACCCGTTCCGAGAAGATCGTCACTTCCTTGAATGCTGGGCAGGCCACTGTGGTTCGGGATAGCGTGGCAAAGTTTGTCTATGCCTGTCTGTTCGAGTGGCTTGTCGCCATTGTGAATGAAAGTTTGGCTGGCGAACATGGTGACGCTGCTGAGCGTGCCGAGATGTTCATTGGTGTCTTGGACATTTACGGGTTTGAACATTTCCAAAAGGTGTGACTATCTCTTCCCTCGTGTGCTTGGTTTTGATCAACTTCATCGTCCTATAGAACTCTTTCGAGCAGTTTAGCATAAACTATGCCAACGAGAAGCTGCAGCAGGAGGTCAGTAGAAGTGGTGTATGTTTCGTCCCTCATTGACGATGCCTTCTCATAGTTCAACTCTCACGTTTTTAAACTCGAGCAAGAAGAGTATATGAAGGAACAAATCAATTGGACCTTCATCGACTTCTCAGACAACCAGCCGTGTATCGACGTCATCGAGGGCAAACTTGGCGTTCTGGCGTTGTTAGATGAAGAGTCCCGTCTGCCTTCCGGCAGCGATGCATCCTTCTTGCAGAAGCTCAACACTCAACTTCTAAAGCCAGCTAACAAAAACGTATTTAAGAAACCTCGGTTCGGAAATTCATCATTCACAATCGTACACTATGCCCTGGACGTCACTTATGAAGTCGACGGCCTCCTAGAGAAGAACCGTGATACGGTGCCCGATGAGCATATGACACTAATTGCTACGACAAAGAACCCCTTTTTGAAGGAAGTCTTAGAGGCTGCACTCGGCTCAGTGAAGGCTATTGACGCACCCCATCCTGGTTCTCCTTCTCCGTCCGACTCTGGTAGCGGAGGCTCGCGACGTTCTTCGCTAATCCCGGATCCGGGGCGATCAGCTCTCGTTGCGTCAAGCACCTCATCAAATTTAAAGAAACCTGGTGCAGCTATTAGAAAACCGACGCAGGGGTCTATATTCAAAGCATCGTTGAACACCCTTATGGACACTCTGAGCATCACGAACGTACACTACATCCGCTGCATAAAGCCCAACGATGCTAAGAAACCATGGGAATTTAACCCTTCCCAGGTGCTAGGCCAGCTACGTGCTTGTGGCGTCCTTGAGACCATCCGTATTAGTTGTGCTGGCTATCCATCACGCTGGACGTACGAGGAGTTTGCTGAGCGGTAGGTTTCTGTTTGCTACTTGTTCGGTGTTGTCTGACCATGAATTGTGAAGCTATTACATGCTTGTGCCGTCTTCGGACTGGCAACCGATGATACAACGGCTTGAGCTTAAGCCTCTTTGTTCACTTATCCTGGAGAGGACAATTAACGATCCAGACAAGTACCAGAACGGACTCACAAAAATATTCTTTCGCGCTGGGATGCTTGCTGCTCTCGAGTCTCTGCGTTCCGAGAAGCTAAACGCCTTAGCCACCATCATCCAGAAGAATATGCATAGACGTATGGCTATGAAGAGATACAACAAACTGCGTGCCGCTACGATTCAAATTCAGACATGGTGGCGTGCTATCATGGCAAAGCGACTGGTCGAGTCGATGCGGAGGGACCATGCTGCGAAACTCCTACAGACGCAAATTCGTTCTTTCATGCAGAGGTCGTTGTTCCTGCAAGTTCGCCGATCTGTGATCATGTTTCAAAGCCGTAGGTGGAGATTTGTGGCACTACAAGTTACGAGCCTGATGCCTTCGGACGTACAGGTCTTCGTGGTGCTCAAGCCCGACGCGTGTACAAGGAATCCAGGTTCCTGTATGCGACTGTTCTCTTGCAATCGTTATTCCGTGGAATGTAAGTGGGCCTCTATGGTTCAATCATTCCACTAATCTTTATTCTTTTTAGCCTGTATCGACGCATCTATCGCGGAAACGTCAAGCACATGATATACCTCCAGTCTTGCGTGAGAAGGCGTCTCGCCAAGAAACAGCTCAAACTCCTCAGAGCAGAAGCGCGTTCGGTCTCTAAGTTCAAGGAGATCTCTTACCGTTTGGAAAACAAAGTTGTAGAATTAACGCAAACTCTCCAGAAGAGAACGGAAGAGAAGAAGACTCTTCAATCTCAACTCGCTGAGCTTGAGCAACAAATCCAACAGTGGGCTTCGAAATACGAGGAAGCAGATGCGAAGGCCAAGTCCCTGCAGACCGCTCTCCAAACTGCCGAAGCTGAACTTTCGCGGCGCGATGAACTACTGAAAGCTAAGGCGGATGTAGAGAGGCGATTGGAGGATGCGACCGCAAAAGCAGCTGAGAAAGAAGCGACCATCCAGAAGTTAATGGACGAGATAACGGCACAGGCTGCTCAATTACAGTCGCAAGAGAAGGCATTTGCCAATGGTCCACTTAGAAATAGTGAAGATATCTCGGTCATCACAACCTTGAAGAACGAAGTCAGTAGCTTGCGCGAGCAGCTTAACCGAGCCAACGCCTACAACGCATTAACAAGGGGCGTACGTGATCCTCCTTCCTCCCCGACATTCGCGCCTGCCCTCCGTTCAGAGGCTAACCAGCCGCATGGTGCTACTCTTGCTCTTCCGCTGGCAAATTCTCACCATCAGCGGAGACACAGTTCTGCTGGCGTTCTGCTCAATCCAGCCGAGCACCGAACATCTTCGGACGAACTCATGTTGGACGTGAAGAAGAGCCAGGCGTTCAACCATCGAGCCGCATCGGTAGCCTTCGACGGTGACGACAGCCTCCGGGTACGAACAAACGGGCTGGCAGACGCTCGTGGTTACGATGATGTGGCAGAGGAGAAGATACGACTCATGCAAGACATCAAGCGCCTGGATGAGGATGTGCTGACCGGCTTGATTCGTGGGTTGAAGATCCCTGCGCCGAGCACGACGAATCTCGCTGCCATGAAGGAAATTCTCTTCCCCGCCAATCTTATCAGCCTTGTCACCAACGAGATGTGGAAATATGGTCTTATTTCTGAAAGTGAACGCTTCCTTGCAAACGTTATGGAAACTATCCAGGCGCACGTTATGGTAGGCCTCAGAGGTATCGCGTTAAATACTCTCTAAACCTTCACAGTCGTTCAATGGCGAGGACGCCATAATTCCTGGCATCTTTTGGCTCTCAAATGTGCATGAGATGTTCTCTTTCATTTGCGTAGCCGAAAGTGATATGCTGCAAGGCATCGGACCCGGTGAGGAGAACGCCGTCCGTGAGTTTGACTGGGATGACTATGCACGGCTCGTCGCTGTCGTGAAGCACGACTTGGGGAGTCTGGAGTATAATATCTACCACACTTGGATGCAGGAGACCAAAAAACGCCTTGGAAAGATGGTAATTCCCGCCTTAATCGAGAGCCAGTCCCTACCAGGGTTCACGACAAGCGATGGTGGAGGAAGGTTATTTAATCGCCTGCTTAATTCCAATACCCAACCGGCGTACAGCATGGACGACATTCTAAATCTCCTCAACAAGCTCTGGAAGAGCTTGAAGAGTTACTACACAGAAGAGTCCGTAATACAGCAGGTCTTCACCGAGCTGCTGAAGTTAATTGGCGTAACGAGTTTCAATGATCTTCTAATGAGGCGGAACTTTTCGTCCTGGAAGCGAGGTATGTTACCAGCCTATCTTCTTGATCGCAGTCCTCAATATTCTTCAGCAATGCAAATACAGTATAACATCACGCGGCTCCACGAGTGGTGCAAATCTCATGACATGCCAGAGGGTACACTGCATTTTGAGCATCTTCAACAAGCTATCAAACTGCTGCAGTTGAAGAAGGCAAGCCCAGATTTTACCATGTGCAAGCCCAGCTAACCGAGACAAAACAGGCGACTCCTGCGGACATAGAAATTATATACGACGTATGCTGGATGCTTAGCCCGATGCAAATACAACGGATGTGCACAAATTATTACGTAGCCGAGTACGAGGTATACCACATTCACTTAAACTGCTTGTTTGGTATTGATAGCCTGCCCAGAGCCCGATATCACCTGAGATTTTGCGTGTCGTGGCTTCTCGCGTGCAAGCAAATGATCGTAACGACCATTTACTCCTCTCGCCGGAGACAGAGGATGTAAGCCCATTCGAACCGCCGTATCCTCGCGAAGTGTCCGGTCTCGAGACGTACGTTCCGGCGTACCTGAATATCTCTCATCTGCGCAGATTGGCTGCCTTGGTCGCATAGCCACTTCTCTTTTTCTCAGTTTGTCCCTTCCACCCATGCTATGTACTGTTCTGCTTTCGACTCCATGAATCATCTTCGAGGCATTTGTTCTTTAATTCAAAAGAAAATGTTGCCATGACATTACACCAAGCAAATCTGCAAGACTTATCAGACGCCGGGCAAGTGGCACAGCGTCAAACTCGAAGCATCGACAGTGCTATCTGACAAGGGCAAATCACTCTGCAACTCTGATAGATCGTCCGTTCTACGCAGCGTCAGTGACTACATAGGATGCGTCATTTAATGTGATACAGGGACCTGTTTTAATTGTACAACACTCACCGATATTTTTGAGAGTGGGATATCGAACCGATTTGCAAGAAGATCCAAAGCTCTGCCAGTGGCAATGGACTACAGCAACTTAGAGACCAACAATGTGCATACAATAAACATGCTTGCCTTTTGAAACCAAAATGTACCTTCCCTGCGTGGCTGGCTGGAACCTTCTGCTTCGTAGTGGACGTTCACATGGATGCGTTGGTCTACGGGTATGAGAGAACCACTGTCCTTGGGATCTCCTGGAACGGACCTGAGCCGCATTTTCATCCCGTTTACCTTCTGCAACTGCGCTAACTTTGTAGGGTTTGTGGAAGGTCTTGTGCATTGCCGCACCACCATAGGGGTGTGGAATGAATTGGCCTTTGAGAGAAGTGGTACGAGGGACTGCGTCGATTCACGGTTCACCTCGTTCGCTTGGCGGGCTAAACCAGAACATGCGTGCGATTGCTGATGTCGATGGCTATGATGCTCTGTAGATAAAGCAAAAACATAGGGAACCCAGAAGTCCACCTACTGGACACAAAATGAAAGCCCACAAGCTAGGCAACCTGCCGTAGAATTCGCTTCGTCGGTCACCCCACCGGTCAAGGAAGTGAGCAACGGTTTGTTACAACCCTGCAAGGTGCACCTGGGGCGTCCTGCGGACGAACCCTGTGAGGTCACTAGGGGTTTTCGGGAAACCCCGCAAGCATGGGAATCTGGCGATATATGAAACCTGCAGAAGCGTTGTAGACAATCGCATTGAATAGGCAAAAAATCGCGTTCATTGCAGGATGCCAGAGCGCAATGTGCGCCTAATGCGTCGAGGTCCATAACTTAAGTATGGTGTAGGTCGAACACGCCCAAAGTCCCTTGATAATTACGTAATCAGCAGCGTGGGCTTCGTTGGCGTCTCCCCGCAGCCAACGCTGCTCCAGTCGTGACCACTCTGTGTCCTATGAATATAATTGTACGTCTTTCTTGACGTTTTGCTTGTACATGCGAAGTACTTAATTTTCCAGGAAACACTGTTTGGCAGGACCGTTACGCCTGCCGAGCGGTTACGCCAGCACCAGCGGGCCCTTACGAAGGCCCAGCGAGAACTTGACCGCGAACGAGGGAAACTTGAACAAAGCGAGAGGAAGCTAGTTGGAGATATCAAGAAGAGTGCCAAGGCAGGTCAAATGGTGCGTGCTGTTCATACCCCGGTGACCCTCTTTGCAATACCCTCAAGTAGAACGCATGTAAAGTCATGGCTAAGGATCTCGTCCGTACTCGGCGATATGTCCAGAAATTCTACCAGATGAGGACTCAACTACAAGCCGTTAGCCTGCGGATACAGACCCTCAGAAGTAATCAACAGATGGCAGAAGCCATGCGAGGTGCAACGCGGGTACGCCAGGCGTTGTTTATGCCAATTTTATAACCGTGTCAAGCAGTTTACTAGGCTATGGCATCCATGAATCGTGGTCTCAATCTACCTGCAATACAAAAGATTATGAATGAGTTTGAGAAGGAGAGTTCAATGATGGATATGAAGGAAGAGATGATGTCAGATGCTGTGGACGATGTCATGGATGATGAACTTGAAGATGAAGAGGAGGAAGGGGACAAGATCCTGAAGCAAGTTCTAGACGAGATAGGCGTCGATCTTTCACAGCAGGTGGGGAGTTATACAGCCCAATTATTTCGTGCTGACACAAACGCACACAGCTTACCGAAGCTCCTGTTGGCTTGGGAGCAATCTCTTCGCCAGCGACTGAGAGTCGGCGAGCGGTTGCTATTGGAGACTCTGCTGCGCCACCACATGGTGACGAAAGTATGGCTGATGAAGATGCTCTCCAAGCCCGCCTAGACGCCTTACGGCGAGGGTGACATGCACTTGGATTTGATGACCCGTCATATGTTGTGGTGGCAGCGATACATCATCTCATACTTTGAGACCTACTATGCTCTTGGCCTCCTGAATATTTAGTCTCCATGGAACCCCCGACCCATTGTAGAACGCTTCTACATCTTCGCCCTAGATTTTTTCCAAATCAGATACATCTAGGTGCAGCGTGTTCGGTGACCTTACATTATCCAAGTTCAGGAGCAGCGAGATTTGCTGTAAACGTACGAATTTATCTCGTATATCACCGAACGTCGTTTGAGACGACAGATATGCTATGATCGATCGGAGGTCTCGATCAAAATGTACAGCACCCAACTTGCAAAATTATCAGACTGCTCGAAAATTGCCTGCACAAAGCTCACCTCTGAGAAGTGAAACGTCAAAATATGTTTTTCCCATGGACGAAGGAGGGTGTCCAAGGCCAAACCGAATAACATCCGGTAATTATTCTCGGTGAACGTATCCTAATCATGTTGAATACCGAAAAAGCCTTCATCGAAAAAACCCACCTTGTAGCCGTCTGCCAACCCTTCCCAGAACTTGGTGAAGCGCTTCCGGACAATGTCTTGATGTTCTACGTTTGCGTAGCTATTTTCATCTAGAAGGTACGAAACATCTTTGTACACATCGGGAATGAGGGTGCGCATTTTGGCACGCATTAACTGGTTGAACATTTGTTCTACGCCAGACTAGGAGTACCTGTCAATTACTACTGTCAGAAATGGCGAGAGAGCCTAACTTTGAGTATCGCTGCGAATTTCGCGGTCGACCCAGACAAGCTCATGATTGCCGACTTGACACCCTGCTGTTCAGCGTCCAGGTATAATTGGGTACCTGCAGGATAGGCCAAAAGGTCTTTTGTCAGTCTGTCCATGTGAGACAGCGAAACGTCCAAGTCGTTTAGCAGAATCTTCTTAACTAGTCAAATACTGATGAACTAGAAGGACAACAGCATACCACCAAGGACGACCGGCTCTCCCGCTCGGACCTTTCAGGACGGGCGGAGGAACTGCCAGTGTTGCGGTATGCATCATCTAACTTGTTCTTTATTCCCCCAGCGTAATCCCGTTCCATCACCTCCTTCAGGATCGTCGTGGTACTTTCGACAGTTTTGAGGGAGCCCGCTGAAAGCAATCGTGTATATACTGTTTTGAGCATGTAGAAAACATCATCGGGTGTAGTGGTAACCGGGGGAGTCTGTGAAAAATCGCACGTGGAAAGACGGTGAGCCTGTCGACATTGTTGAGAGATCTAAGCATCAAGATAGGCAAGATTACTGACTTTCTCTATGATTGCACGGATATACCATATCTCCAACGGAATGTAGCAAGAGGAAAGTAGTTCATCGAAATCCTTCTGCGAAGAAGAGTTCTCCAGTAAACGAACTTGCTCTGAAAGCTGCGCTGAGCTGCCTGGATCCTCGTTCTCGGCAGAGACTTCTGCTAGATCTTCAGAAAGATCCTTATGCTGCAGGCTTGTTAGAAAGGCAGCGTACATGCTTCACGGGGCTACGAACCTGAAGTTGTTCTACGAGAAATTTTCGGAATAGACTCCAACGACCACACATTCCAGCTATCTCGGACAAAACCTTATCAATCTCGCGCGGATTAGGACTATCATCCTCATTAGCAGTGTTGGAGGAGTGCTGTTTGCGAAGAGTGTTCAGTGAAAACGGGGAGCTTCCTATGGCCGATAACTGGAAACTTGTAAGGACGGAGTGCTAGTTGCGATGAATGACTTCACCTTCTTCCCAATAGCCCGATCTTCTCGCCAATTAGATAGGGTGTTTCGCACTACGCGATCACACTCTTCCAGTAGCCGCTCGACGACACTTTGCATTTTTCCCCTTCCGTAATACTTCTCCACCACTGGTTGGTGCTGGTCTACTATCGTCGCCACATTCTCGAAGAGAGCAGTAAGCACCGTGACATGATACAACGGAGAAGCGGCTGTGTGTGGATAAGAGACAAAAGGTCGGAACACCAGAGGAGCTGCTCACTGTTTGCGGAGGTAGGTGCCCTAACCCGGACCAAGTCAACAACGAACGACGCGTAAGCTTCCAGACCCTCAGTTTCCCAACCAATTAGTGGGAAAAGCTTGAAGTAGCGACTCGTAGCGGCAGCATCACGGGAACGAGAAGCATGAGCGAAATTTTTCAAGAAGATTGACAACAGTTGTTCTCTTGCAGTCTGAAGAGTCTGTGACGGAGGGAGATGGTTTTCAGCCGTTGGCTGGGATACTATGAGCATTTGAAAATGGCTTTTTGCTGGGACCCTACCACTACAGCTTCAGCAAAAGGGCCAGAGATGACTTGTGGAGGGAGTGACATGGCTCTAGCGCAATATCTGGTTGCTGATTCCCAATCCTGAGTGTCGATGGATGCCTGTAGTTGCATGAGAGAAGACTGGGCGAATCCGCTAAGTAACTGTCTTCCAAGGGAGGAGGATATCTGACGTACTTTGAGCTCCATGACCTGTCCAACCCGGTCTACTGCCTGTGAAATGCGACCCATTTCTTGGTCCAGGGACTTGACACGGCCACCTACACGCTCTGCGGTATGGGCGGTGGATGATACCTTATTGACAAGGCGGCTAGACTCGCCATGAAGGTCGTCCAAGGACGGGATGAGTGACTGCAGCAGTTGTAGGGACTCTGTTATGGAGTCGCGATCTGAGAGCAGTTCAGTCAACGAAGCAGACAGCTCGGCCTCTTCTGACTGGTAAGACGAAAGGCACGACAAGATTTCTCCGAGGTTGGTGAGGTCTCTTGGATCTCTGCGTGGTGCTTGTGCAGCAGCAGTGGGCTCTTCGCTCGCAGCTGGCTTTGGTATGGCCATCATGCCAGTTGGTGGACCCGATGCAAAAGCTTACTGGTACATGCTACTACAGTGACTCTTGACCGGGACGCAAATGTCTGCACTGACCAACACCACCCTCCCCATCACGGAGGCTACCATTACCGTTCGTGTGATCAAGTCATTCGAGTATCGCACGGAAAAAAGCCTGGTCTTGCATAAACTCGACTTGCAAAAGACGACAGTTGGAGAGCTCAAGAACATCGCAAAACAAGGTATCGGCTCTTCATCAAGCCGTACGACCGATATCCGTCTGACTTGTTCCCCACTCTGCACCAGCAATACAGTCGGGGCCCGGTTGGAAAGCTTACCGCAATGTCGATCTAGGTACCATTAAATGCGCGATGAAGCCGGCTAGGTGACGTCTGACCGCACTACAGACACACTCAAGCTATACACTAAGGCTCACGGTGCCAAGGCAGGACGGTACGGCTAGCGCGGTTACCAATATTCACCCATATCACAGACATCGAATCTGATAATTAACCTCGACCACGATGACTGGGTCCTCGATGACGAGAACAAGACCCTGGCAGAAGTCGGTTTTGGTTGGTCTCTTTCATCGATTTTCCCGACTATACCTAATTTTTTCGAGCGGTGACTTGTAGAAAACGAGACTGAAGTCAGCCTTTTCAACCGTGAGGCATATGAAAAGTACAAGCTTAATCCAGAGGTGAGTTATCTTCACGGCGAAGCTTCCGCCTGTAGTTTCGATCACGTCTCGTAGATTCGCTGGGACGTTTCGAGCTAATTAATACAGTTCTTACAATTACTGTTGGTACCTATTAAGTGCGGTGAAATTGCAGAACAAACGTGTCGTGATCTATGGTGACCGAAGGGTACTAGTCGTACGGATGTGCAAGTAAGCCATGAAAGTGTCCTATATCCACCACAACGGCATCATTGGTTCGCGCACTGTACCCGGGGTTCTCCATCGTGGTCCTCGTCCATGGCATCGTCCGCCATTGCATTGGCCGATGAGCGTGCATCTGGTTCGTCCAGGTCGACTTCTTCCAAATGTACGCTCCTGGGGAAGTGCGGCATCGGGTTGCGAGGAGGGAGCGCCTGCTCGAGTAACGGAACTTTAGAGGGGTCGATGCTGTCTGGGAACTTGACGATGAATTTGACGTAAAGGTCTCCTGGTTCGTGGTGCCGTTGGGACGGCATACCCTGGCCACGGATGACCTTGACTGCTTCTAAAGAAAATGTCAGAATATGGTAGCCATGTTAGATCTCATGATCACTATACCGTTCTTGACAACTTCCCCGGCTACGAACCTGATGATCAGGGCACGATCGTCGAGGTGCTTGATGGCAACTTCGCCACCACCGAGTGCAGTAAGGAGGTCAATTTCGACTTCGGTGACAAGATTGTTCTCTTGGCGCTTGAAGCGCTCATGAGGCTTTTCTTCGATGACGATGACGACATCCCCAGACTCGGCATTTGGGGATTGGTCACTCTCCCCGTGAAAGACGATCGTTTGACCACCCTTCATGCCCTTGTCTATGTGGACCTCGAGTATCTTCTTTTCTGGAATGACTTTTTTACCCTTGCACTGACTGCACCGATCTTTCGGGTTTATGACCTCCCCGGTACCATTACAGTCGTCGCAGGCAGACTGTATTTGTTGGATCATTGGTCCCATCTGGCGAAGAGTGACCTTGATACCACGTCCGCTGCACCCACTACAGGGTCGGACTGCGCCTTCCTTGCCGCCTTTACCGCCACACTTTGAGCATAGAGCATTGCGAGTTAGTGCAAGTTTGGTGGTCTTTCCACGATAGAGATCTTCGAGTGATACATTGACGCGATGGACGAGATCTTTGGTTTTACGGACTTGATTTCTGCCGCCGCCACCACCGCCGCCGAAGAAGCCGCCACCTCCGAAGAGTTGACTGAAGAGATCCTAAATTGGATTGTGAGGAAACGGGTGCCAGGAGTGACGAGGTCGATGTCCATACCTGTGGATCCATACCTCCCATGCCACCCTGCTCGGAAAGACCAGCTTCACCCCGGGCATCATATATTCTGCGTTTATCCGGATCCGACAGAACCTCATACCTAATTAATTGGTGAGGAGCGGATAGGCACAAAGTAGAGGGGAGCATACGCATGTGTCACCTCCTTAAAGAGTTCCGGATCGCCACCTTTATCGGGATGTAGTCTGAGAGCTCTGGCGAGTGTTGCGAGTGTTGGGAAGACCTGTGATCGTTGTGCGAAACGGCTTACTTTTTTCTGTAGGCCTTTTTGAGGTCACTGTCGGAAGCGTCCACGGGAACCTCAAGGAGGTCATAGTATTTGCTAGATTACCGAATAAGTTGACGGCGAGTCGCTGGACAAGCCATACCACTCACGTTTCCTTTACCATGGTGGACGCTTAGCTGCCGGGAAAGGACTGAGGGTAAGCGAATGACACAGGATGGCCGACCTTGCAGGGATTTTTGAAGGCAGGCAGGTCGTCAAATGCTGTGGAAGGTCAGCGAATTTGCGAGAACGTTCTTGCATTGCCTTCCAGTCCATTTTCGTATCTCTATTTGGAGCCAACTACATTTTTACATTACACACTGCTCGAAACCCTATTTCAACTCTCCAGTCTGCTCATATCTACTGCGCACCGCCGCTCACATCAGGGTACACGTCGAACCGCCTCTGTGTAGTTACAGGAATGCTTGCCCTCGCATCGTACAACACTGTCGGATCTGTACAGCAGTATTTCAGTCAGTTGTCGCACGTGCACGGGCGTACCCTTACCAATGGAGACATGAACGATGCTCTCGCCCTCTTCTGCCTCAGCCAGTACCTTTCCACTGAACGTCCATCCATCAGCTTACCCTGCCCACGGAAGGGCGCATGCAACACTCACAAGGGATCTACAACCATAGAATGTCCCCACTATCCCATATGTCAGAAATCGGGGCCACTTTGAATGACCGGGACTTACCGCGTGGTAATCTGCACTCACATCTCGTGCTGGGCTGCACATGGAAAAGAAAACTTGGTTATCGAGCGCCCTGCATGCGTCACATGAATTCGTGCAGAAAAGTCATCCGATCCCCTCATACCGTGCCCGTTGAAGTAAGCTCCAGTGGAGTGGTCCCGTGGTCAGGTTGAACGCCCCAGGGTAAATAAGCACATGACATCCTAAGCAACGATGTCAGCCTTGCATGGAACATTTCACAGGACGCCCAACCTTTGCGTGCGGATATCATCGCTAGCTCTGGGAATCTAACATCGTAGCATATACCGAGACCAATCCGCGCAAATTCTGGGCCTCAGTCAGCTATGAGGGACCGAGTGCGCGACTTGGATTACTACCAGTGTCGAAATAGTTCAAAGAAGAACCGCCCGTAAGCGAATCGCTTTCCTGAAGGCAGGGGGATCATTAGCATGCATCGAGGCGAAATCCCGGTACGGCTACTTTAAACGTTATTTTCCCTGGAATATCGATGTCGAATAAATGAATTTTGCGATGTATGGCCACCAATGCACCTGGCAAAATGCTCCAAGTAAGCGCAGTACGACAAGCTCCAAGAATACACTCACCGGTTGGTGAATATGCGGTACATGTGTTGTATAGTCTCTGGTCTGATGCGTCTCTTTCCGGGATGGAGCCTCGATATCGAGTTGAGTAAGATACAACCAAGATCCATGCATGAAACCTACCTCCGACCAACCAGACATTAGCCTCCTTAGCAGCGGAGGAAAGCATTTTCACGGTTTCGCTCTGACATGTCTGGATGTCGATGTCTTCTGCTTTGGTAGACCCAATGATCTCTACGTAGTTGGGGAAATGTGCATGCCCATAAGGCGAATTAAAACACTCCTAAGAGGCTGGGTCAGGAAGCAGGGAGTACAGACGAGACATACATACCGGCAGCACGACAAGCATTGGCCTGGAATGCCCTTCAGCTGCCTTCAATATCATTTCACGGGCATGCTTTAGGTTGGCCGACTTGTCTGGCCCGATGTTCCCAAGCTGAATCAGGGCAAGTGTGAACGGCTTGAAGGAGGGAGCGGTCGACATTCGGTATCTGTGGAGTGGGTTTGGGAAGAGAATGCCAGGCGCTACAGCACCGAGACGACGTATGAAGAGCATCAGATCAGCTAACACCGCTCCTTATCTGATCGTGAAGGGTTCCTCAAGCTCAGGCCTCTGTCGAGGTAACGACGTCTGTCTGTGTGCGACCGAGGCGACTGGTCGTCTGATAGTTTTTACAGTCGATGTCTGCCACGGTCCTCGTTCTCTACAATCCAGTCTCTGGAGACAGCACTGCAAAGGAATTCTTCGAGAACCATGTTCTCCCTTATCTCGACAGTAATGGCATAAGGCCTGCGGCAGTCATGGCTACAGAGCACGCCGGCCATGCGGGCACCATTGTCACTGACTTCCTCCAAAAACATCAGGAGGACGTGACCATCGTCCTTGGTTCCGGAGACGGTACGCTTCACGAGATCGTTAACGCTCTGTCGGGTCGTGCACTCGACACCACTCGCGTGATAACCTTCGCCCTCGTTCCATGTGGAACCGCCAACGCACTATTTTCATCCCTCTTCCCCTCCATGTCGGAAAGGCCGGTCGTTTCATACAAGCTGTTGTCTTTGGATGCTTTTATTGCTCGCTCAAAGCCAAAGCCGCTGGCCTTGGCGCGAACCACTCTTTATGAGGGGCCCACTCAGCACGTCCCCTGTCATGGCATCGTTTCGGTCGTCGTCACGTCTACAGCGCTCCATGCTTCTATACTGGAAGATTCAGAGCTGTTGCGCAAAGAAATTCCAGGCATAGAGCGCTTCAAAGTTGCAGCTCAGCAAAACAAAACTCGATGGTACCATAGTCGGGCTAAACTCTCGCCTGTGTCGTCGACCGGTGCCGTTCAAGTTTATGATCCTGACACGAATGCACTCGTTCCCCACGAAGGCTCGTTAGAGTTGTCTGGCCCGTTTGCATACTTTTTATCCACGGTCAACGTGGATCGCCTGGAACCTGCGTTTCGTATTACACCTCAGTTCTCAGCAGAACCGCCGGAGGATGGTTCACTAGATGTCGTCATCGTCCGACCACAACGTGATCCAACGTTCACATCTGACAGCCCTCAGACGAGAGAGGCATTTGCGACAAAGGCATTCACTGTTCTCATCGCAGCATACCAGGATGGTAATCACATACGTTTGAGGTATAACGGAAATGGAGACGTCAGCGCGGATAACGATGGACCAACAGTGGTAGAGTATTTTCGGTGTGGTGGTTGGGAGTGGATACCAGTCAGTGTCTCAACTTGATTGCTTAGCGTCGGACTCAAGTAGGTTTAGGAAGAAGCGGATGAGAAGGCTCGTCTTGTCTGCTCAGATGGTACAATTCTTAAGATAGCCGAAGGAGGTAGGGCTGTCTGCGGGGCAATCGAATCGAGAAATCTCTTGGTATACGGCTAACCAGACATGTTTCTGTCTGAGCGTACTCGTTCCGTAAGAAGAGGGTATAGACATTAGGACAGAAGCTTCCTAATAATCGCGCTTGTCTCTTGATAGACCGTATCTATAGATTTTGTGCTATCAATCTATAAGAGTGACAAAGACAGTGAGCGGTGGACCTCCACGACTGGCAGCACATACCTCCACCAGTTTGCCGAGATTGGAGTAGTGCTCGATGACTGGCATGGTTTGTTCGTAGTATGTCCCTTTGGAACGGCAGCATTACCAATGAAAGTGGTCGTGGTCAGTTCACTTACTGAAACGCTTTCGAATGCTGTCGATGTTGTCGTCTTCGCGTCCACTGGTCTTTCCGCGCTCGAGGAGGCGCTCAAGCATCACATCTTCGGTTGTCGTGAAGTGTATGACGAGGGATGCGGGACAGACCTGCTGTACATGGGATGCCTGTGAGGACGTGTTAATATTGTCGACATACTACTTCATCGAATAGTAAAGCTTGGTCCATCTTGCGAGGAAACCCGTCGATCAGGAAGCGGCCCTTGCCATCTGTCCACCCGTGGCCTGATCGGCTTTGGATCTCAGCGGCCATGGCGTTCTCAAGAAGCTTGCTGGTGACCTCCTTCGGTACGATAGAGCCTTCACGAATACACGTTCGAATCAACTCCCCATACTGAGAACCGTCTCTATTCTGTTCGGCCCGAAGGAGGTCTCCCGCTAATAGCAATGTCAATGATGTCTGTGACATCTAGTTGGTCTGAAGGGGTAGACATCATTCACCTGAAAGGTGACAGAAGTCGATATCTTTAGAGAGCTTGGTGCACTGGGTGCCTTTACCTACAACTGGGGTCGGTCTGGCTGAAGCATTTGTGAGGAGAGCAATTTACCAGCGCCGGGACCACCCAGCACATAAACTACGGTGACTTTGTTGGGGTCGAAGGTCGTAGCACCGTTTGGAGTCATCGAGGTGGGTAGTTGATCGAGTCGATGAGTATTTACATCCGTACATACACGAGGATATCGGTAGTCCCACGGATCGGGGCAGTGATCGACGCCGAACACGCTTTGACACGGTCCTACCGACGAAACACTTCGCAAAGCACTTACTTGAACACCAACTATAATCGTCGCGACGACAGTCTCGGGCTTGACATCATGAACGACGTCTTGCGGTTGAACCACGGTTCAGACGTGTATGTCGTCCGTTCTTGCCACAACGAGGATGGCACCGATCTTCTCGCTCTAGGAGGAGAACATTCGGTCGAAGTTTACCAGATAGTAAGTCATAATACTCCACGTGGGGTCGTCGCACGTCCGACATTGATCACTACAGAGCACTGCTACTACGTCCAGGAGACTAGCAACTTTTCACGTTGGCAACAGGATTACTGCGCTGGCTTGGTCGCCCCGCTCTGTTTCTCCTAGTCGCAGCGACGAATGGGTGGTCGAGTTTGTTGAGATCCCGTCTTCGGTGCAAGACAAGGATTGACGTGTTGTGTCTAGGATTGCAGCAGCTGGGATAGACTTCGGTCTACATCTCTTGTCAAAAAGTTCTTCTTCCGCAGAGAGCACTTTTCAATTCGGAGGTGGTCTCAGTGGTCACCACGGGAAGGTCAATGACATGTGCTTTTGCGGTGGTCGTGACGAGGACAATAAGAGATACGTGGCCACAGTTTCAGGTAAGTTATCGCTGCCTTCCCTGTCCAGTTGCTCACTAGTATGAAACGCAAGACGACAAGATGCTCATGGTGTGGGACCTCCATCCGCCGCTGGATATCTCTTTCGCGATCCCTTCGCCTGAGGTGTCGTCTGCCAACGATGATTCGTCCTCGCCTGGCCCTCGTCCTCAGCCGACAGCCTATGCAATCGCATTTTCTCACCCCCTAACCACGGTCGACTCACATCCTCATAGTAGCAAAGAGTTTCTTGTGTCAGATTGTCGTGGTTCTGTGTATCTGACGGACTGGCGGACCGACCCACATCAGACAGAACAAGGCACTTGGAGACACTCCACCGTTGTCGAGCTAACAGAATCACGGGCCATCTCGAATTCCCTGTTGGCAACATCGTCGCAGTGGAGCTCATTTGCAGCCTGGCGGCGTGATAATGCTGATATGTAAGCTGCTCGTGTTGCTGCTGTTTCCCTTGCGCATGACCGATTACTCTCTCGGCGCAGTGTGGGTGTTTCCTGCGGCCCAAGGTTTGCTATCTGGGATCTATCAAAACTTCGGGGAGGCAAGCCTTTGCACGTCGGAACTAGTTTCGCCGATGGTGGATACACGTTCCGGTTTGCCTCTCCCCTCGTCTGACCAACATGAGTGCTTATGTCCTTTGCTGCAGGTGGTGTTCGACGAACCCGGACTATTTTGCTATTTCCGCTCATTCAAATGCAAGGGGAGCCGTCATTAATGTCCACAACATTGGATATGTGCACGCGCAGCCTAGTGTTATTAATATTGCGCCCGCACCGCATCGCATTCGTGATTTTGACTTCATGGCAGTCTGCACCCAGCCAGTTCTAGCGGTGGCACTCGGACATCAAGTCGTCGTGTTCGCTCTCGGGGATGACCGTTAACACTCATTCTTATCTATGCCATACTTCTGTCAGGTATCGAGGACGTATTCTACAAACAGATGCTACAAACGGAACTTTCAGTTGCCTGCGAATTCATTTTGCGGAACGATTTGTGCATGTGGGTAGGGATACTGCGTATAATGCCCATTCATGCTGCCAGTATATGGCAGATTGCGGAACTGCTCATTTGGTGGGACTACGACGTTGTCGCCAAACCCAAGGTCGAACAGCATCATCCGGTAGTAGTTGACATCTGCAGTCGTATAGTCGATCATGTTCACGTTGGACATGGTCGATGCAGGGCCACCTCTGTTGCTTGCAACGTAAGGGAGGTTCGTGCCGTTGGCCGGTTCTCTTGGGGAATACCCCTCTTGCGTGTCGCCCACCGGATAGTAAACATTCATATCATCCGGCGGCGATGTTGGCTGAGCCGTTACTACAGTGGGCCCTATTCAATCGTGATTTGGAACAGCAACTAATCAACCAACGATAGGCATACTTTGGAGAGCAGGGTCTAGATGGACGTCTTGCTGAGTCCGATCTTGTGAGACTCCGGACCGTGTGCGGTGCACGTGAATCAGGTGCAATAAGAAACGCGCGTGATAACTTGCGGTTGAAGAAGTCGGGGAGAGCTGAGCAGCTGTGTTGTATGCTTCCGCGGTCCGACCTATCGTGTCGTAAATGTCACTTGCAGCACCATCAGGCAGCTCGTGGCTAGAACTTCGGAGAAGCTATTGTGTGCTCAGTGACGTATCTTTCGTGCTATGGTAAACCTACCCTCAACAAGAATATAGCGGAATATGCCGTCATTACCGTCGCGGTTTCTTGTCCATATTGCTTTAAAGACAGTGGTTGGTCTGCTAACAAAGTAACAAGGCACGTGCGTACCAGAACACCAAGCTCTCTGAAGTCTTTCGAAGCAATACGGAGGACGTTCATCGCGTGTTCAAAACATGCCAACAAAGCTCTCGTATGATTACTTGTGCGATGCGCCTGATGTTTGCGAGTTTAACATCTCAGATTCACAGGAAGAGGTTGAGTCGCTTACTTGAGGGACATTGTCCAGCACACCAAAGCTGTTCAAGAAGAGGCTTGTATAGAGTTGAAAGAAATTGAGAAAGGAGAAGTGGAATGGTTCGCCATTCGCTGTAAGGCAGATTAGCGGAGGGCTACTTATGCCTTGACATATGACTCCTACCTTTCCGCATTTCACGTTCCCATGTCACCCTCCATTGTGAAAGTTTGAAGTTTGCGGTGGATAGCGCCGAGTCGATGTCCACATGTCCATTAGCGCTGTTATTGGGGGTTCTACCGGTGAGCCTGTCAGTGGTCTCCGCCTAATCTCCGTTTTAGTTCCCACCATACAAAATAGACATGCTGTACGAACCGCTGTTCGACGAAGTTGAGCAAAGGCAGCCACCACGACGTCGTGGCAACGGGTTGAAGCGGTGCCGCGCTCGTGCCACGTATCCGAGTGTCGTATGAACTCGTCCTACGAGGGCACGTAGTGGTGAAGCAAGGCAAAGAAAGAAAGAAAAATGGTCACACCTCGGGAAGCATCCAATGACGGCCTGTTTGTATGCTAAGACTTCGATCATGGATGAATAAGACAAGATACGTTCGCTCGCGGTTCCTTCGCTCCCTCAGCTGGAAATCTGTTTCGTTCGGGGGAGGTTTCGCAACGAAACGATTGAGACCAAGCTCAACAGCCATACGACAAGCCTTGCCATACGTCAGCACTCAGTCGGGTTCTCGACACATCGCTCACGTAGCCAATATACATCCACGTGCGCTGCAGATATGTATGTGCTATGTCAGCTCAGCGTAGGGTAAAATAAGGGTGGCTGACATTGTCTTCCTGCTCTCTCCAGTAGGTCATGCATGCGAATGCTTGAACTACCTCGATTCGTTTCCACGCTTTCGAGAATGCACAAAGAGCCAGGTCGTGAGCAAGACGAAGGCAATCCTTGTAAAGACTCGGCTCAAAAAATTTGCAGCCAGCCATCATCAGGGCGGTGAACAGGAAAGGGCATTTTGATCGAACGTAGTCAACAGAGTGTAATGCAGGGTCGAATAGGTTGATGAACGGATTGAGACGTAGCATGATGAGGTCGAAGAGGATCTGCGCCTTTTCTTCGGTGATAAGTCCTGCGGTTATCGGGTCGTCGCATCCATCAAAAAGCGATGAAGGACGGGACTGCTGGTGGTTGATATCGTTTCCAGCTTGAGGCACTATGGTGGTTTGATAGGGGGATTTATGCTCTGGGTTAAGGATGGTTTTGAAGAAAGAATTGTTTTCTCTGCCAATCAGTTTGGCGGGGAATCTGTCGTCGGATCGATCACCGTCTTCCTCTTCGTTGCCGTCGGGGGCGCATTTCCCTGAACAGTTCAATGTTTACGCCTGATGACATGGAGAACGAGCAATAGAAGTACCTGACGAGCTATATTGTTCGGGACGGAGCACCGACCCGAAGGAAGAATCCGTTTGGGGTGAGCGCGAGTCAATGGTGTAAACAGGGGTGGTTGGCGTCTCGTTCATCTGCTTAAGCTTGGCCGCGTTCAATCCCTTTTCGAGACGACGTAGCATCTTGGATGCCTCAGACAGCCTACATAAATTATCAGAGAGTAAAGTAATATGGTGGTGCAGGGACCATACTTTGAACCGGGTTTGCGACCGCGTCGATGTTTCTCGAATATACATCTGGGCGTTTGTTTTGATTAGAGCAGAGTGACTAGGATGTGGGAAATGTATACTCTGAATTTGTCCTTCTGCATCGCTGGCAAGGTCTTTCACCGTCTTCCGCTCCGACACACTTCATCTAGGAGAGAGTGAGCTTGAATCGGTGCAAAGACGATATGTGCTACCTTGGCAGTCCGACACACGGTACAAGCCCTAGCGTTGCGTACCACTGGTTGTTTTGATCTGCGCATAGAGGCTGTTCAAAATACGCGTGGCAGGGAGCAAGGTCCTTGTAGACATACGACGATTTAGAGTGGTCGTCCAGACCCTCTGAAGAGGTTTGCATTGTCAGGTGCCTGGGTTTTTAACAGGGGCGGTTATCAACGTCAACGGCGACTCGGCGTCAGTTTATCGACCGGGGAAGATCGGTTAATTAAGAGTTAAAGTCAATGTGGCGATTCGGCAGGGAACTCAACAACAGTGCAGCAGACCCCGCGAATGAACAGAGCCGAGAGGGATATGGAATGCTAGCTGGTATAGCTGGACCAGAAGCAGGTCGATATCGATGAAGGGGAGAGAGATGGGGAAGGAGCCTTAGCAGTGGGATCCGTTGCAAATAAAGCCGGGCGGCAAAAGAACCTCCATAGGTTGCCGTCTACGGCAATCAATTGGATGTCCGACTTCCGACCGCTCATTTCCCGAAAAGGCATCTGCACCCATCTGCTCCCGTGGGACTGGCTGTGTTTCAATTTGCGGATATGAGCTTCAGTGCCAGCCAGGACAACGGTCGGAGGAGCATCTACGGGTCGATGGAACGCCATTTCGATACTGCTCCGGTGTACAAGGGAGGAAGAGGAACCCGACTTGTATCAATCAGGCTCCTACTATATGAAATCAGAAAACATTACTCGAACTTGACCTATTGAGGGAATTTACCGGTCATACCGTAAGTAAAAAGTGGATTGTTTGTGCTCACCATCACCTTCCTGTGCTCTCATTTCTGCGCTGTAGTAGTGACAGCTATGGCAAGTCTGTCCCCGTATTGCCTCGCTGTGAACTGCCAATACCCCGTCCAAGGCACCGTCAGCACTGTCATGTAAGCTGTATTACTAATCTGGTGGTCGTTATCTTCTTGACCATCATAAAATCCCGTCTCTTAGTGGCATTGCAAGTCATCTGTGGGGTATGTACCGGCAGCAATTCGCGTGGGCAAGTTCGATTCGCCGACTACAACCGCCAGTGGGCCACCACTGCGATCGTACGAACATGTCGGTGACAGTCACCGGCCCTGGTGGGTCATCGATCATCTCAGCCTCGTGGATTGTCCCCTTTGTGGTATGACTTCAGGTTCACGTTAGCAGACTGCTTAGCTTCCCAGGCTTTTCCACCATGTCTCCACTGTCCTCTTCACCACTGGCGCGCCCAAGCGCAGGCAGTCATTTGGCATTGCCTCACTATCTTGCTACTTCCGGCAATCTTTCGAATACCGTTCTTACACCAACCTCTGCCGCAATCTGCGGAATATCTGCAGGACTGTTTGTTGCTGTCGTCGCACTAGTCAGCTGGAAATGGAGATGTTGGAACCAAGGTGCGCCTCGTGAACAGCCTCGTCATGTCAGTCGCGCGCCTGTTAGTGTTTGAGATGCCGGATGTTAATGTCGTCGAATAGCGCAGGGTCTTGGCCAGAAGAACAAAACCGCCCTCTTCCGACGCGGAGGCGGCGTCGGCGTCGAGTGTCACGAGCGGCAATGCGTGCACGACCAACGCATGCCAGCCCATTGTCACGGACATGACCGCTGCAGATAGGGACCGGACATCAGATACGGCGATGGCGATTCATCCAACTCTGTCTATCGCACCAAGACCCACATCGCTCCAAATAGTGCCACCGAGACCCGTCAGAAGTGCAGCTCGCATGGAGTCGAGATTTCCTCCTGTTGTTCAACTACCCAGAGGTCTTTCATACAAAGCATCGACCATCACCACTTCATCCGTGTACTCGACACAAAGTGGGGAGGAACATCAAGTTCGAGTACCTCAATCAGTTGTCGTTGCAGCTCTTGGTCCACACATAGACCAAGGCTTCTCAGCAGATGGCCAAGACCAGAGCCTAGCCTTACCGCACCGCACAACTTGTGGGGGGAGCCAACTG
Organism: Pisolithus thermaeus; assembly: GCA_024663475.1. Lineage (NCBI taxonomy): Eukaryota > Fungi > Basidiomycota > Agaricomycetes > Boletales > Pisolithaceae > Pisolithus > Pisolithus thermaeus. Next base: position 807,500 of record JANFAF010000008.1, read on the forward strand.
GCAGCCATCTCCAAAATGCCAAATGAAGCGCGGCTCTCTCTGCAGATGAACCGCTTGTCGCATCTCAGTGCAGAATCTTTATCTCTTAATATGCAACTTGTGGACCCAGCTTCGATGACGCTTCCGATTGGACTTGCCTACGGTGGGGAATAGGGCCTGTTATTGACATATACTTGTACGATAGGTACACCACATTCAGGACATTTCGCAGTAGCATTCGGTGTCGCCACGGCTACCTCATTATTCGGGTCTACTTCCCCTACCAGCACTATTTACACACCTAACTGCCTATCAGCCCAGTTCCTTGGTTTGTATTTGACAAAGTGCTCAATCATAGATTTGTAGCCCAAAGCTAGTGGAAGCTTAAGCGGGGGCGGTGATTCCTCCTATTTATTGTACACCCAGCCTCGTGCGCGAGGATTGTAAAGCCGGTTTCTAGCTGAGGACCTGCCAACTGAAAAAGCAGTCTACGCACCCCGGCCGCCTCTAAAATTCGCACGTGAACTCCACCCTCCACGACCGCCGGAGTTGCCCCTGAAACCCCCTCGGTGAACGCCTCTCGTGCTGGGCATACCTCTGCCACGACCCCTGCCCCGTTGAGGTCCTCGCGTTGCACTGCTGCCCCGCCCACGGCGGCCGACTCCTGCTCCAGTCCCTCTAGTCCTTTCTGCAGACAATCAATGTCAACGCGCCAGGAATTGCTTGATATGCCATACCTATAACTTTCGGTCTAGGAAGGAAACGTTCGATAGGAAGTAGTTTGTCACTTCCAATGTATACTTTGTCGCCCTTTTTAAAGCTGGTCGCGATCATGCCTTCATTCATTTTGATGGAAAAGTAAACTTCGTTGATGGGTCCAAGAATTTCGTCGACCTTGCCGATAGCTGATTTATTTTGCAGGTAAATGGGGGCATTGAAGTAGGGGACTTTGTCAGGTATCAGAGAAGCGCAGAACATTTCATCCTCCACCGCATGCAGAAACGAGCCTACTTCTGCTCGCAAGCATCAGTCCGAAACCACCCAGTTCATCAAATTTACTTGCCCAAAACTGTGTCTGGTGGACCTTGTGGACCTCCGCCCCGCCCGAAACCTCTTCCACCTCGTGCAGCACCTCTTGGATATCCCCGACTCATTATGTGCAGAGGTTGAAAATCGTCGCTTATGTAATTCTGCCCCGTCCACATATCGTCTCCTTCTAGCAGCCCTTTTCCGTTACTGGTCATCAGCATGAGCCTCTTCTTTAGCAAGTCTATCACAGCGAAAGTAGAAACCGTACCGGACGACCCGAAAACGCCGGAAGCTGTTTTCCTTGGGCGAGATGTCTGGTCTTCCTTGTACTTAAGCGACTCGAGAGCGGCGATATGGATTAGGCCGACCAGCAATGGTATTGACAAACGACAGGCTCAGGCTTTACTGTGTTGGGCTACTTGCGATTCAAGGGTGAGGATTTAACTTGTTTTTCGTCAGCATGATTGTTTCATACATATATAAAGGTGTCAAGCCTTGCGGTTCCGCCGTCTTCATTCTTCAAACATCATAATGTTACTGTTAGAACATGCGTGGAGATTACCAAGGCAGCGCATGAGACGTTGCAAGAAGTTGTTTTGTCTGCAACGACTCCTGAAGCGTTCATGATAGCCTCATCGCGTGGCTCTGTGCTTGAAAACTGGTTGTTCGAGCAGTGTACTTCAATCATTCGCGATGGAGGGACAATTTCTCTCCCGCTTTCCACGTTCTCTGCGGGCGACTCTTCATCGGGTTGGCTGCCGTTCTATAGTTATCAGGTATACCTTACTCTGCCTGGACGGCAAGGTATTGCGAAACGGGGGGTTACACGTGTTACGGTAATTGCCCCACGGACCGAACCTGTCGGGGAGGCCAAATCGCTCTCCACTAGCCAGAGCGGCTGCCAAGAAAATTTGGAGATCAGTGAATCATTTTTGGTTTCGTCGACGCTGTCTGCACCACCAACGACGTTACGCGACACTGGTGAGCAAGGTCAAGAGGGCTTGGCCATGGTGTCTCATGATTGTCTGTCGCAGATCTTTCTGGGGTGACTTTTCATGTCAAGCCTTTACCAAGTCGTGTCGATCCGCAGCTAGACGACATCTCCATCTATATTCGTACCGGTGACTTGCGCCTTCTTGGGGTTTTAAATCGTGACTGGGTACAATTCATGTTTCTTATTATTTTTCCGCCGTCCCCTGATCAGTGGCTAGGTAGTCATACAACATGTTGCATCGGGTACCAGTCGAATGGTTCGTGTCTGTGTTCTCGACGGGATGGACTTCTTGCAGTAAGCCTTCTGACAATCTCTTCATCTGTACTCGATTGATTTGGCATTAGGCATTATGCAATGTTGTCGCCGTCTATGCTGTTTAATCTATGCCCGTCGTTTTCCGACCGTACTGTTGTTCGTGTTTCTCCATTTGGCGGCGACCCCAACATTGTCCCAGTTGCGAAGTGCATATCTCTCTCCCGAGTATCTTCTCCGCTTTCCAATAGCCGGCGGTATGAGCCGTTCTACATCGCTGCTTTACGGTCATATTTCACCACGTCCCGGAGACTGGTCAAACAGGGCGACATCATTGCATTACCTATTAACGTGGATTCTGCCTTGGATCCGTACTGGGTGTTACCTGAGCATCAGTATGTGTCCGTCGTCGTTTGTTATGACTTGTTACCGAAAAGTTTCTGTTCTAGTCGTGGTCCTCGTCATCTTGCAAGTGCACTGGTCTATTTTGTCGTCCGGTCTGTGGAGTGTGGCCACATTGGGTCTGGGGTAGAACAACGTCACGGCAATGATGTATCGACCCCCGTTACGCTTGATTTTGGTTGCTTTGTGGATGTGGAGGGTACACGTATTGTGCAAGTTGGCGTCCACACCAGCCATATACCGGATATGTATCATTACCTTGGGATTGGTGAGTTTCCCTTCCCTTGCACCTAATGGTCTGACGAGCTCCTTAGGCCAATCTATATGCTTCAGCCCTAGCGAGGCTGACCAACTCTCTCAGTTGTCGAATGCAAGTTCCCTTGGAGGAGCCGTCAAATCAATACATCCGTCTATCCTTTTGAAAGGTGCGCGAGGAACTGGCAAGTTCACTGCCGCCATTCGAGTTGCTCGAAGGCTGGGTTCACATGTTGTAGAAGTTGGTGCCCCATTCCTGTCCGTCTCATGTATTGACCATGGCTGTAGGTCAATTGCTATGAATTTCTGTCGGAGGGTGAACTTGGAGTGGAGAGCCTACAAGCATGGCTGGATGATGCATTTGACTTTTCACCAAGCGTAATCATCATACGGCACTTTCATGCTCTGCATCAGTTAGTACATAGGATGGGAGAAGGTGTGTGCAAATGCATCCTTGATTATTTCCGAAACTTATACATTTTTCAGGTGGAGCTTTGTGGCAATACTTGCAGAAGGTCATCGATAATGTGTCAAGTGAAGTTGTCGTGATTTCTACTATGAGTGATATGGTTGCCATGCCTGGAAGTGTCTCTTTTGTTAGTGAGATGGAGGATGAGGTAGTGTTCTGTGCATTGGATGTATGGCTAACTCATCACTTTACCTCCAGGCTCTTGATGAACATGCTAGGCTCAACTTATTGCTGGAGCAGTTACAAAGCAATAAATTGATCCATGTTCTTGGACAAGATGTATCTGTCAAGTCTCTTGCACTTCAGATGGCTGCACTAGTTGCATCTGATATTGTCCACTTAGTACTTCAAACTCGAATCCTTTCTGTGGCTAGGTATGTTTCTTATGTCCTAGGCATGATATTGGCTAACTCTTCATCTGGTCAGCACTTGGTGCATGATGACAGAAACAGTCTTACAGGCTGGGCAGTTTGAAACTGTCCTACATGGATTAAGGACATCCTCGGCTCAAAGTATGGGGATGCCTAGTATTCCAAATGTGCAGTGGGAAGATATAGGTGGACTTGCTGATGTTAAAACTGAGATCCTTGATACAGTTCAACTGCCTTTGGATCATCCTGAGTTGTTTCAACAAGGACTTAAGAAGAGATCAGGTATCTTGTACTCTTTCCTTATATTTCTCACTTATATATTTTGTAGGTGTTCTGCTTTATGGGCCTCCAGGGACAGGAAAAACCCTGCTTGCCAAGGCAGTGGCAACATCTTGTTCACTGAACTTTCTGTCTATCAAAGGTCCTGAACTTTTGAATATGTACATTGGTGAATCAGAGGCCAATGTGAGGAGTGTTTTTCAAAAGGCCAGGGATGCCAGCCCATGTATCATTTTCTTTGATGAGCTGGATTCAGTGGCACCCAAAAGAGGTAATCAAGGGGATTCAGGTGGTGTGATGGATCGCATTGTTAGCCAGCTGTTGGCAGAGCTGGATGGAATAGGTACTGGAGAGGCAGGTGTGTTTGTGATTGGTGCAACCAATCGACCTGATCTGTTGGATTCAGCATTGCTTCGTCCTGGGAGGTGTGATCCTTTTTGTTTTGATGACCTCATCTTTTCATTGAAATGTGATGGGATAGATTTGATAGGATGATTTATTTGGGTGTCAGCCGTGATCATAATGCCCAGCTGGCAATATTGCAGGCATTGACTCGGAGATTTAAGCTGCACCCTGCCGTGGATCTTTATGCCATTGCTTGTCAATGCTCCATGACTTATACAGGAGCAGACTTTTATGCCTTGTGCGCAGATGCAATTCTGCATGCCTTGTCTAGGAAGGTTCAGATATTGGAGGTTAAACGAAGTAAGGTTTGGTTGTATTTGAGTGTGGCATTTAATGTGATGCCTTGAATAGACCACTTGAATACCCTGCAACACTCTCAGATTTCCTCCCAATTTTACATCTCAGAAATGGTGCCTGCAGGGGACATGGAGGTTACTGTTGCCATGGAGGATTTTGTGGTTGCCTTGCAAGAGTTAACACCAAGCATCAGTGAGAAGGAGTTAGGCTATTACACTAGCATTCAGAACAGGTTGCATTCTGGAGATTAACAAATACCTGACTGTCAGTTGTAGATATGTATGTTGGGTTGAGGGGCCTTGTGGATCATGTTTTCATTTTCCTGATACTGATGGAGACTGCTATGCCCGCATCAATCCAATGATGTCTCATGCTTCCAGGGGTAAAAGGCATGTCTCAAAGGAAGCTGCAGACTGTCATGACTGTTCCCCCCACCTGCCACTTTCCTGTGCCTCAACACTGACCTCTGACACCTGCTTATGCATTCCTGCCACCTCTGACCCATTGCATCCAAGTCTAGCACTGGCTAATACACCAAACACTGCACTGCACATCCCTGGCCACCTAGTGGCCACCTCTGCTGTCAACATGCATACATATAGTGGCTCAAAAAACTGTCCATATGTTTGCACATTTCTGACTAATTGCAATGTAGCATGTCATTGATGAGGAATTGGCTCATGTGGTCAGTGGAGATGTAGTCCATGGTCTTGGTGTTCTAATGAGGTATTTTACATGATGGTTGGACAAGATCTGGGTGAGTAGTGACTGAAATGGTATGATGATGCATGCAGACAGTTTTTTAACTTTCAATAATTTCTACATGGTTGTCAATTTAACAAAGCATAGAATGCAGTGGGGTGCTGAAAAATGCTTACACAACTTATCACATGATGCAAAAATGATTTGTCAGCATGTAAACAAGACCAAACATTGGAATTGCACTATTGAGCATTCCTCCTTTACTACAACTTAGTCAACCACCATCCTGACCTATCAGGGTCATTTCATAGGGCAATTGCAGTAGGTACTAGTATCCACCACAGTAGCATCAATATAATGTGCTTACAGCACCATAAAAGTATGGAATAATCCACTGAGAGTCATCCCTGTGCTAGTTCCCCACTTATGGCTGGGGTGTCTTAAGTCTAATCAGCAGTGGGCAAGCTGAAAATGCATGGAAGCCAATCCAGCACTCCAGGCATGGGGACCCAACCAGTACCTGCCCAGAAGCACCAGATTGACTTCCATGACTTGCCCAGTGTTGGTTAGGCTTAAGACACCCCAGGCATTAGTGGGGAATTAGCATGAGGATGTGGGGGAGTTAAGGGCTCAGGAGGGGGTCTTCAATGACCATGTGAGTGATGTCCACCCTTTGCTTCCCTGCACATCACCACTGATGAGGCACTTACAGTCTGTGGCTGACCCTGTTGTACAGCCCAATGACTGGGGTGCATGTCAGGACAATGATGGTCCCAATGACAACATCAGTTCCAGTGAGGGGGGTCTGTGAAGGGTGCAGGAAATGGGGTGAGTCAGGGGAGTGTCAAGCAGTGGCTGTTGGGTGCCTGTGTGGCCCATGCAGGAAAAGAAAAAAGAAGTGCAGCTGGGCAGCTGCAGAGGAGAATGAGGTGGCAGCTGGTCCATTACAAAATTGAACCAGCCTAGGGGGTTCACAAGGGGGAGGGTCAGTGAAGGAAATCAATAGAATAGTGCTAGGATACTCCCAATAGGCTAGCTAGTGGTCCTGGGACCCTGTCTAGGGAAGAGAAACAGTAGACAAAAGGAACAGAAAATGAAAACTAAAAGCATTTAGCTAGGCTCTGAATACTCCTCAATCCCAACCACTCTAGGACTCCCCTAGAGCTGTCCTGACTTCACTCCCAAGGCAGTAACAGAAAAAACTGCTACAGGCTTGTCTCACCAGCCTGTGCTCTCCAGTCTTGATAGTGGTGATTGTTTTCTATCTAAGACTACTACAACTCAAGCCCAAGTCCAAACACTGCTTACTGATCAGCCACTCACCTTGCACCTAAGTCCCAGACCCAAATACAAAATGGAGATCATGCCCCTTAGAAGAATAAAATAAAGTGACACCTCAACCTCTCCTTCATCACCCAAAATCCTACTAGGGAGTACCCTATCCCTATGTTGGGCCAATGATGATGATGCCAAGGATGATGGGGTTGAGGAAGCACTGGCACTGGCAATGAGCTGATTCCAAGCAGCAAGGTTGCACCTGGTTAGAGTGGAGGCAGGTTGGGGGGTTACCAAGCAGGAGTATGAGGGGAAAGTTATCACTGCCCAAGAGAGGCAAGTGACAGTGATGGAGAGGATAGTGGGGGAAATGGACACACAGGCCCTAGCTGCACAGGTCTACTTGCAGTGTAGTGAGGGAAGTTTCCCTGCTAGGATATTTCTTTTCTTTCATTGTTTTTACTTAGGTTTTCATTTCTATACTTTTATTTTATCTTTTACTTAGGATTTTAAAGTTATGTGCATGCATTGTGGCTTATGTAAGCCCATGCATGCACTTAGAGTATGCTGTGCATACTTAGAGAAACAACAGATGCTTTACCACAGATGAAAAGACAGAATTAAGATGCAGCAGACTTGGATTATTATTTATCCACCCTTGGACACCCTCTGGATGCTATTTTGACTTCTCTTTCAGATTTTAAGGCATGTTCTCACTGTTCTCACCTCACTCTTTGACTCTCTACCAAGCAACCCTAGCCTTCTGGGTTGAAGTGAAGACTCCCCTTCTGACAGGAGCCCTCTAGGCTTCTCCTCACACTTTCTTTACCAACTTTACAGCAGAACTTCTGCCTTGGCCTCCAGAAGGACAGATAAGGGTGCCCTGGGGGGAAGGTGAGTCCAGTGTTGAGGGGAGCAGGTTTGGTGCTGGGGAGAATAGGTTGGGTGCTGAGTGGAGTGAGTTGGCAGTGAGCAGAGAGGCTGAGGAAGGTGGGGAGAGGAACAATGAGGATGTGGAGGGGGATGCAGAGGATATGCAGGAATAGTGTAGTAGTGACCCCTTTTTTGACATTTTATCAACTTGGGTAGTGACTCAAAAAATTGTCTGGAGGTTTGCCACTTTCTCAAAGAATTGCTTATAACTCAGTCCCCATTTGGCCATAAATTATGAAGAAATAGGGGCCAATAGCTAGTGGCCATGTAATAATGTCTGCCAAATATGGTTATAATCATGTGACTCAGTACTGTACAATTAATTCAACATTGACCACTGCTCATCTGGACAGTTTTCTGTCACATCCGTGATGTGTGTGCAAGGTCCAGACCACAGTCCGACCATCTCAGGTGTCGTTCTAGCCCTACGGGCTTCCATCATGAAACTCCTTTCTGTCTTTGATTTGACTTATGATCTATTTCTATTTCTGTTTCCATATTTAGTATGTTTCTCTCACACTTCTAAGTGACTCGCTACACTACCATACCCATATGTCTTACTAATCCCTGTACCATCCGGCTATCTGGCAACTACTGACTTACCTTACTAATGGCTCACTAATATTGTTATTCATCTGTACTGCACTCTGGTAGTCACTACACCCCAGACATTGCTTTACACTTTTCTCTGTACTATAAAAGCCTTGTACATATGTCGTAGCACATCAGTTTGAATATCAAATAAGATACTCATCGATCTCACTCAACTCCAGACAGTTTCTGGATAGTTCCGACCTCTGGGACTCAGCAGGAAACTAGTGTACTAAGTTGTACACTAAACTCCAACTACCTGGACTTTCACTCTAGCCTTCCTCTGCCCTTGGACCCTTCCTGGAGACCATTGAGAACCAGTCTTGACAGTATATTTGAACTCAATCCCTGCACGAGCCCACCAAACCCCCCACACCATGACTATGACCACCCAACTCTGTTCTCATTCCATGGCTGTTGAAGCTTTGGAACAAGCTGTGATCGACAATATGCATGAGTCCAGTGTTTTACGAGGTGTTCCAGCAGTTGACTAGCAACAACAAGCAACTCAGAACTTTGTAGTCAGAAGTCTCAACAGAACAGCTACCTAGCAACAACAAGCAACTAAAGAAGTGGTTCAGTAATGTAGCTGTACAGTAAGTGATATTAAAAAGAACTTTACCTCAGAACTTTGTAGTCAGAAGTCTGAGGTGCATGAGGAAAAAATATTCAACCTAAGTGCAAAGAAAAAATATTATGTAAGACACTCCATTGTAAGTATCAAGGAAAAAACTTCAACACTTCAACATGCCCACTCAACAGAATATGTCTTAGAAAATAATTCCCATACCATAAGAAAAACGAACATGCTTTTCACGTGACAGTCCCTTTGTCAGGATGTCAGCTACCTGTTCACCAGTTGGTATATATTCCACAGTTACCTCTCCAGAATCAACTTTCTTGTGAATGAAGTGGTGATGAATGGATATATGCTTCGTCCGGTCATGGAACATTGCATTGCTTGTCAGGGATATAGCAGACTGGTTGTCGACAAGTAGGGGGGTAGGTCCACAAATAGCTGTCAAGTCCAGTTCTGCAAGTAGGGTGCAAATCCAGATTAGGTCCTTGGTGGCTGCAGACACAGCCATATACTCGGCTTCTGTACTTGAGAGAGCTACAGAACTCTGCTTCTTTGAAGACCAGCTAATGGCTCCCCCAGACAGGATAAAAACATAGCCTGAGATTGAACAATGGTCATTTACATCAGCAGCCCAATCTGCATCAGCATAGCCAAGGGGGGTGTCTGTCATATCACTGGAAAAAGTGAGGTGAGCCTCAGTGGTTCCTCAAAGGTATCAGTAGACTTGCTTGAGTGCAGTCCAATGTGGCTCACCAGGGGTCACTGTGTGCCTACTAAGTACACCCACTGCAAAGGCTAAGTCAGGTCGCATAGCTAGCATTGCATACATCAATGCACCAAGTGCACTTTGGTATGTGTGTGCCTTGATCTCCAGCTCAGTCAGCTTTGTGAGCTTGAGGTTGGTCTCGATAGGTGTTGAGACACTCTGTCCATCCTGCATGCCGAAATGGTCGAGTATGGACTCTACATAGCGAGTTTGAGACAGCTCGATTGTCCCCTTATCTCGATCTTGAATGATCTCCATGCCTAATATCCACTGGGCCTTGCCTAAGTCCAAAAGGTCGTACTGACCTGCGAGCTGGGATTTCAGCTGATTTATAGCTTCACAGCTCTTTGAGAGGATGAGCTTGTCATCTACATAGACAGCAATGATCAGAAGGATGCCATTTTCGACTTTGTAGAAGAGGCTGTGGTCAGCATTGCTATGAGTGAAGCCTAGTGACTCGAATATGTCCTTCAAACATTTATACCAGGATTTTGGTGCCTGTTTCAGGCCATAGAGTGCTCAATATAGGCACCACACTTTGTTGTCTGAGGTTTGAAAACCAGGTGGTGGTCAAAGGTAGATCTCTTCTTCGAGCTGGCCATTTAGAAAGGCAGATTTTACATCCATCTGATGGATTTCAAGGTTGTATTTAGCTGCAAGTGCAAGCAATATTCATATAGTAGAGAACTTAGCCACTGGCATGAACGTGTCCATGTAGTCGATACCCTGGACTTGGGTGAACCCTTTGGCTATGAGACATGCCTTGTACCATTCTATGTCGCCTGTAGGGCCTCGTTTGAGTTTAAAAACCCATTTCGAGTCGATTACCTTGTGATTGAGTGGTCATAGCACCTCCTCATACAGGCCTATCCTCATGAAGGTATTCAGCTCATCCATCATTGCACTGTACCATTGATCAGCATCCACATGGCCCATGGCTTCGTTGAAGGTGGTGGCAGTGTTGATGAGGTCAGTGGCATGCCATGATGGCCAGTTGCCACGTACAGTGGCATGCCTGTGGCAGACTGTGGCATTGGACACGGTGGCATGGCATTAGGACTGCAACTGCCTTTTTAGGAAGTGTCATATGTAGCTGACTGATAGCGATAGATGCATACAGATTGTGTTCAACCCAGCATCCACCACTCACTGAACTGTGATGCCAAAAGGTGCTAGCCAAAGCTGGTGGCGAGACTGCTTCATTGATCATCCAGGCTTCAAAGAGCAAGCACGAGAGTCCCTTGCAAACCCGGATGCAAAGAGTGGTGATGGTAAACCAAAGGTGATGTGTACCGGTTGCCTCCCTGTGCAGATTAGCCAGGAGGCTGCATGAGACCAGGATGAGATATGCACAGGAGTACGTCAGGAGATTTGGGGCGAAGCGAGTGTTCTCAATTGGTGTAAGTATTCAAGATGATGCTGGGCTGAAAGGCCCTAGTAGTGTGATACTACTGATATCACTGATCAGTGTGGTCAGCCTCGCATTCCGATGCTAACAAGCAGTGGTTGACTGGGCGAACTGAGACCATGCTCCGCCATCTACAGAAGTGCCAAAATGTCCCAGCTACGATCTGGGATGCTGCACAAGTTGCATGTGTACAATGGCGTCTACTTACAAACTCACCCACTGCCCCATGTGTGGTGACACAGAATGAATATCCACCAGGTAACCAGCTGCTGCCTGCACCTATCTTTACCCCACTGCTGCAGTTGAATCAGGCTGCAGCTGGGCTGTCATCTGGTACTGGTGTGATCAGCACCATAAATAATTCAGCACCTACTGCTACAACACTCATACCGATGCCTCAACTATCTGTATCTGCACCAGCCAATGATTCTCTACCACTGGGACTTATCATACCAGCTGTGTGCTATCCCAGTGACTACCAACATTCACCTGTGCTGTCATCATTTGCCCCAAGCCCATCACCATCACAGTGTGTGTCCATCTCCTGCCAGTCATCAGCCTCAAACCTATCAGTGCTGCTATCCACTTTTGGCAACTGGCCATGGACAGATGCTGACAGGGCCCACTTTGGTGCTCGCATAGCACAGATTACTGCTTCATGTGGTTTTCCTTTCAATTGGGTTGAGAATCTGGAGTGGTTAGGATTTTTGCAGGAGTTTATCCCTCAGGCTGAGCCAGTAAAGTGGCAGAGTCTGGCAAACCACTGGATCCCTGCAGAGGTTGCAAAGTTTTGTCGAGAGGCAAAGAATCATTCTCATGGTTTGGAGGGCACTCTTCAGTATGATGGGTGGTGTAGGGAGTGAGTACTCCCCATTATGATATTCTCTTGGTTTTATAGCTTTTGGTTTCACTTTTACTTTACTCTTTTATTTTCTTTTCTTTTGTCTTTGTTCTTTTACCTTAGTCTTCACTTAGCTTCGAGTTTAGGCACGTGAGGTAGCTTACATAAGCCCGTGCGCACCTACACTCCTCTGTAACTACTTACAAAAATAATAATCGAAGTACCGAGTTTCGAGTTCGAGTTCGAATTAGTGAAGGCCATTGCGAGTAGCCTTCAGTATTCAGACAGACTTCAGACTGCCTCAGACGTCCTCTTTTCTCAAGACAGTTCTCTCTTCCAGGCTATAGAAGCCCCTTAGGAAGATCTCCCCTTCAGTTTCCTCAGTCCACCCTCAGTCGCCTTTCATCAGTCTCTTCAGTGGTCAGGTGTCAACTTCCATCATTTTATTGCATTTTTGTTGACAACATCAAAGCAAGAGGTACTTTCTGCCAGAACCCCTTCATGACCCAGGCCATTATTGACATTTTCCAACTACAGGTGCATACTGTTCATGTGCATGATGCATCAGCAGAATGAAAAACTGCAGATAATCTGTACAAAATTTTGTTGGATGTGATTGGTGATGTTGAGAAGAATTGGCAGGTGGATATTGTTGCAGTCACATCAGATGCATCTGGGGAGTCTCGGAAGGCATGTAAAATGCTCCACCAAGCATTCCCTAAATTTGTTGTTGTAGATTGTCAAGCACACCAGGTTAGTATGATGAACATTTTCATTATGTATCTACACTTCAGTGCTGACAACTATAACTTCATTGTCAGGTCAACCTTGTGGTTGGAGACTTCTTGAAGTGTTCAAACTCCTTCACAGCATGTGCTGAGCAAGCCACTGAGCTGATTACATGGCTTTGCAGCAAAACTATTGTGCTTGCAGCCATCCATGATATTCAGATAGCCCTCAATTCTACAAAACCTGTTGGTGAATGTGTTGTCCTGACTGTTACCCAGGCTGTTCTCATAAGATGGATGTCCCACTACCTGGCAATGTGTTGGCTCATGGAACTCAAAGCCACATTGACAATTATGGCAGACCAAGAACTTGGCCGACCTGAAACTCAGTGGCAAATTATGACAGGTGATGCTAGGTCAAAACAGAAGGCAGAGAAGATGCTAAGGCTTATTAAAAATCCAACCTTCTGGTACCAAAATGAAATGTGTGTTTCCCTTTCATATTAAGATTGTGGTATGCAGTATGCTAATTTATATTGTACAGGAATCAGAAGCTTCTTGAACCACTGGCATTTGCATCAACCATTACACAAATGGCCCACTTCCGAGTTGATCAATCACTGCTGCTTATGGTGTTTTTGTATGCAGAGTACTCCAAACTCCTTGAGGCAGACCCTGAGAACCAACTCTTTGCTGCCATGGAGTGTGAGGAGTTGATTCAAGCAGTTCTGGATAGCCTTGAAAAACATTGGAAAAACTGTGACCAGGATGTCTATATTGCAGCTGTGGTCCTGAACCCTGTCTACAAGACAGCACCATTTGCAAAAATATCTCAGCTAAATCTTGCTGGGATATTTGCTCTGATCTGCAAACTCTGGACAAGGTTTTTTGGGTCATCACCTCCACATGAACTCTTCATGGAGTTGCAGGACTACCTTGGCAACAAAGGTACATATATGAACTTTGCAGCTTGGGTTGAAAATGTGCAATGTGAAGCAGAAAAAAAGGTGTGGACTTTTACCATTTTTCCTACTAGTACATTGATATTCCAGTTACTAACAATCAACTTTAATCAGCAGGAGCACCCTGACCCTCTTGCAATGTATGAAGGGATGCAATATGGTGGTGGTGAAAAGACTCCCCTGCAAAAAGTTGCATTTCGACTATTTGCAAACTGTGCTAATTCAGTGTCATGTGAATGTCTGTTCAGCATGTTTGGGCTAACCCTCACCTGCCTCCATTCCCGACTTCGTAGTGAGGCAATGACTTCACTTGCTGAACTATGGCTACACCTCCAGGATGAACATGCACAGAGTGGACAGGCAAAACACAGATTAAAGCTCCGTGCTACAACATACATATTCAACTGGGCCAGGTCTGCAACATGCAGACTCAGCTACTTCTCAGGCTGGAACAAGTTCCACCTCTTTGGAACCACAACTGCAGCCATTGTCAACCCCTCAAAGCCAAGCTAACACTGACATTGTAGTTAACAGTGAGCCAGACAATGTGGAGCCAAATTTGGACCATATGGTGGCAGCCACAGCCACAGCCACAGCAGCAGATGTTGAAACTATTACCGGCTATTATCACTTACATGTGACTGTTACTCTAAGAATAGTTGTTCCATACTATTCTATGGTGTTCTCTTCTACTGGATAACTGGATAACATGTTCCTAGTAGAAAGACAGAGTAGTACCTATATGGAAGGTCCTCTTACTTACAATTATGGTAGTTCTGTTCGTGGTGCTAGTCTACCTGGTCCGTGCACACCACTCACATATATATACCCTGTAGGATACACCACAGGATGTAACGAGCTCATCTCATATATCACTCTCATCTCAGAACTACTGTCCAAGTACTTCCAAGACCAACACCAACTGAACCCTAAGGCAAGTGCTCAGCCCTAGCCCTTCTTTAACCCCAGATCCTCTGCGCAATAGGTTATGAGCCCCGAGTAAACGGGTGCTTATCGTCTAACGGACAATAGATCATTGAGGAAGACGTTCGTCATTGACTATGCCGTTGAACGGACCTGAAGCGCTAGGTTGGGCGTTGGCCACCTTGATGCTCTCGTTCATTCTAGGCATTTGTCAGGCAGTCTATGTTGTAAATGCGGTTGGCAGTCCTTTTTATCTTGCGTTGGTCCTCTCTACTGTTATGTGGGGTACTTTTTTAGGTCTCCCTACCTGGCATGGTATCTACTCCTCTTATCAGGAGTATCGTATTCTTTTGGGGCGCTATCGTCAGTTGCGCATTCGTGTCGGTGTTCTTGTTGAGGCCAGAGACCTGGAACCTCCTCGAATTTCCCCGCCTTCGTATGAGGCACACGAATTTCGTGATCTGGATTACCAACCGGATCTCGACCCAGTCCCTCGGTATCCTTTATCTCCGCCTCCTTATCTTATAGAGTTACCGGTTCATCAGAGACCTGTCCTTGATGATCCGAACTTTTATCGGAGATGGCTGCAACGTTTTAGCGGGCCAAGTGCTTTTCTAGAAAATCTGGTTGATCCTGATTTGCTCGGAGGCCGTCCTAATGACCTTCTTGAGCTTCTTCCTTCGACTCCCGATGAGGATGACGAGGATCTGAACTGGTTAGCCGAGTTCGATCTCTTGTAGTCGCGTCCTTTCATCGTCTCCTCTCGAGTTCATTTATCTGACGCACATCTTGGTATCCAGATGTCCGCTGTCGTAATCAACCGGAACGCTCTTATTACCAAGCCCAAATTGCCTTCCCGACCTTTCCCAGTGGCGGTTGAGAAGGAAACTGCTCTCGCCTTGGAGAAAGTGAGTATGACGGAAGCGCATTCTTATGAGCATTATATCAAGCACGTAATTGGATACACCGAAGAATTATACCATGAAAAAGCCAAACATTGGAGACAAGCAGCTTATGGAGACCATGAGCGAGCCTTTTTCCTACGTATGCCAACCCAACAATCCGTTGTCCCCATAATCTCCATGGAATTTTCCTGGAGTTATCTTAAAAAGCCCGACGACATCGACTTCTCCTCACCATTCTACGACCCGCGTACACACGTGTCGTTCCATTCCTTTTTCGTCAATTGTCTTCTGAAAATCTCTCCCACATCAACCCCACATGCCATAGCTAACTTCAACAGTGTAGATATTCCATCGTTCTGCTATGAAGATCCAGCCGTACATACGATCCCTGCCTTCACTCTCACAAACGACATCTTCTTCTATTTTAAAGGAAGAGCCCATCCTCTCTACGACTTCATCAAATTCGCCGGATTCATCCCCTCTCTTTGGGTTTGGAACCGCTATTTGGAAAGCACTTTCCGAGGAGTTTGGAACTCCGACAAAACAAGCCTCGAGTGCACTCCCGGATATCTCCGGGACAGATCAAAGTCGGGAGAACAGAGAAGAAGTCCTAGAGTCGTACTATCGTTGCAGGATCTCAAGTACAGTCTCAATCTGGAGCGGAGAATGTGGTATGAAGAAGAATCCCAACATCTCTGTTGGAGATCTATTGGAAGAGTTACGCGTTGGGTCCTATGGCCCAGCAAGTCGATGGTTTTACTCGACTTACAGCGTGAAATGGACAAAGGTGATGGAGAAAATATCTTCGTTAGGCCCAAACGAGGAATCTATTCCTGACGTCGTCAAAGGGCACATGCTAACCGAGCTGCCAAGGAATTATCCACTTCCCAGAAATTTTCCTGAGCCTTATGCTGGTTATGGACATGAGGGATACTACGGAGATATTAGTTACGCCGATAAAATAAATGTTTTTCAACTTATGTGCCATAAATCTCAGCGATATGATCAGTTCATTCTCCCTTACTCCATTGGAATCCATGGAGGAATAACATTACGAGATGAACGAAGAACCTATTCGCTTTTAGAGATTGGCTATCCTTATCTATTGGCGTACCATTATTTCGAAGACCTGGACTTCCATGAATTCGAAAAACTACATCTTGGGTGGCGACATTATACTACAAAAGGCAACTCTATTCCGCTGCAAAAAGATAGACCACAAGCTTCAGGAATCCTGAAGACCCGCAAGAAAAGACCCTCGCAACGACAAAGACGTTCCTTCCGTCGCGCAGTCTGGAAATCCACTGATCGCGATCAGGTTCTGGATGACATGCTGATTCTAGAACATTTCTAGTTTCATCATGGCTGACCAAAAGGAAACTTCTGCTTCTAAGAACATCCCACGTCTCAACGGTTCAAACTATGCCTCGTGGAAAGCTATGATCAAAGGATACTTTATGACTCTTGACGTGTGGAGTGTCGTCAATGGCACTTCGACCTGCCCTGATAGAACTGATGCTCGACAAGCCACTGCAGTTCAAGCTTGGGACACTAAAAATAATCGAGGAATGGGAACCATCCTCTTGTATTGTGATCCTGTCATAGCAGTTTCTTTGGAATCCAAAGATACCGCATATGAAATGTGGACCACGCTCCAAGCTTCTTACGGAGCTCCTACCGCTGTTTCGGCATACACGGATTTCTTGAGACTGCTCAAGATTCGGATTAATCCTTCTGACGATTTGGGATCCAAACTCGCAGAAGTGAACATGATTCTTGGGTCTCTTGCAACCCAAAATATTACTTTATCCAAACCTGTTCAGTGTATGATGCTGTGTGGAGCCTTTACCGATAAATGGGGAGCTGGTCCCACAAATATTCTCTCTTCGGTTAAAACCGAAGATCTTAAAATGGCAGATGTCGTACCACGTCTAAAAGAGCTAGCGTCTCATCGCACTGGGCAGTCCAATTTGCCCAAATTAGAAGTAAACAATGCCGAAGCCAGACCTTCTCGTGTCCAGGCACAACCACTCATCAATTGTCTCTCAAAACCTCTGCGTTGTCGTAAATGCCGCGGAAATCATCCCACCGAACAACACATTGACAGGCAACAATCAAGCCGTGGAAGAGGCACTTTCAGAGGTCGAGGCGGTCCTTCCCGAGGAGGAGCACCATATCCTCCCTCGAATCAACAACATCAACAGCAGGGACAAGGAAAAGGCAAGCAGCGTGCACGTCGGACTCGTGGTTGTGGTCGTGGACGGTTCTCCGCCGTCGACTATAATGATGAAAATCCTGAGGAATCCCAGGATTATGATCAAGAATCCTACGACCAGTACAATGAAGAATATGATCAAGGGTACGAATCGTACCATATAAATTTGCAAACTGCTTCTGCCGATGATGCTTCTCGCTTCGAGGAGTTTAACGATGAAATTACTCCAGTCCCGGTTCTGTCTAAAGACGAACCAGAAACAGTTGAGTATGTTGATGATGCCCTTCCTGGATCAATAGTTGACCCTCCATGTCAATGTTCCACCTGTCTACGGACAGTGTCCCGACTACATCTACAGGTACTACCGGATCTGGCCGAATCATGTGGTATTCCAGCTCTGGAGAGGAGGAGATGGATGTCTGCTGATGCTGAAGATGCAGCACATGACTCATCCCACTCCAATACACGTGCTGATCGATCCGGAGGTGGAATGGAAAATGCCACCACATACAGCATTAGTAATGAGAGAGAGGAAAGCGTACCATGCATTCGTAAAAAGGTTAAAGGATCTAGGCGTAACCGTCCTCGAGTAACGGTATCCTTACAAGAGTTTCATGCTTCGGTATCCAAGCATAGATATCCTAAACCTGTTAAATATGTACGCTTACCTGACGATTATGATCCTGACCCTACTATAGAGGGTGCATCTGGTTTTTCGTACGGCATTTCTAATGATTATGACTATGACGCTTATCCTTGTGATTTGGAAACCAATCACATCATAGCAAAACAGGCAAGTAAGAATTGTATGTGGATGTTAGACTCGGGATGCACAAATCATGTGACCCCTTGTCACACTGATTTTATGACATACAGACCGTTTCCTAAACCGGCTTATGGACATACTGCCAGTCATGAACCTGTCAAACTATACGGAAAAGGAACTGTTGTTTTAAAGTTGGAATCCAACAACTACCTGACACTACGTGACGTAATACATGGAGACTTCTCCAAATGCCTATGTTCCCGCAATCAGCTCTTAAAAGATGGTTACAAGAGTTATGCCACGAGATTGCATGAGGTGATTCGTACTCCCGATGGTCGTGAAGTCCTCAAGGCGACATGCTTGTCTACTTCGCGGTTGCACTGGTTCTATGGAGTTCCTGTCCATTCCTCCAGCGCCATTAAGACTGTAGACCTAGGGACCATCGAATTGGATAAATACATTCTTTGGCATAACCGCCTTGGACATCCAGGCATTTCTGTTATCAAAAACTGTTATCGCCATGTTTCCGGATTTCCTGCTGAGCTAATCGCGAAATCCTTACCCACTTGTCGTGGATGTGCCAGTGGCAAAATGGCATCTGATCCGTTCCATGCATCGTCCAAACGGGCTTCTAAACCCCTTGAATTGGTCCATGCTGATCTACTTGAACTACCCATTGAGTCCTACTATCGAGCGAAATATTGTTTTACTCTACTTGATGACTACTCCTCTTTCGGTTTTTGTCTCTACCTCCGACTTAAGTCTGACACCTTGGCTCGATTTTCTGATTGGTTATCCATCGTTGAACGACAAACTGGTTGTCTCTTGAAGACTTTTCGTTCGGATCGAGGGGGAGAGTTTATGGGTACAGAGTTTAAAACGCTCCTCAACTCCAAGGGAATAGTTCATGAGCTTTCTATCGCTGACCAACCTCAACAAAATGGACGAGCAGAACGTTTTAATCGCACCATACTTGAAAAAGCTGGTTCTATCCGCCATCATGCTTGTGTACCAAAACATTATTGGAACTTTGCTTTCGATGCCGCCCTACATGTCTACAATCGCACTCCATTGAGGAGATCCCTTTGGAAAACACCGTGCGAATTGTTCCTAGGCAAAACACCCGACATTTCATACTTCCGAGTCTTTGGATGCCTAGCCTATGTCTGGATTCCAAAAAATCAACGGAAAGACAAACTTGAACCTCATGCTGTTGAAATGGTTTTTATGGGCTATGAACCCAATACCAAAGGCTATCGGTTCTTGAATGGCCAGAAAATAGTAGTTGCAAGGACTGCAAAGTTTGCCGAAGAAATTTTTCCTTTTTGTAGTACGAATTTAGGAAAGGACAACAAATCCGATAACTCTGACCTTATCCCTGTGACAGACCAACGACCAAAAGAAACAAACGTACCTACCAATGATGATTGGATGGATAATGGGCCTGATCAGCCAATGGACGAGAGACCCCAATCTCGACCACAAAGTCCACAACAACAAAATGACCCACTGCGGGATTACGGTGATGAAGACCAGGATGCTGGACCTCCGCATATACCACCAAGGGATATCCCTCAACCAAGGGCGAACCTGCGTACCGATCGAAATGCACCACAAATTAGGGAAGAGTGGTTGCAACATCCTCATAGACCTTACAATGTACCTGCTGAACCGGGAAGACCGGTCATAGTTGCAAGAGATCACCCTAAACGACCTCGAATGAGAATTCCTCCCCTACGACCTGGAAATGTATATGGAGAAAGAAGAGATCCAGTCGAGGTAGAAAAGGAGATTCGAGAGAAAAGGGATGTGATTCATAAAATGGTTCAGGATACAGAACGCTACATGCGAGAAAAATACCCTGAGCGGTATCCGCAACCATCACAAGATAAGGGTAAACAGAAAGAGGTACCTGAACCAGAACAACAACCAGAAGCAGGACCTTCGCGTTTTCTGGGAGCACAAACCGATGAGAGCCAAGATGCCTCATTCGTGAATATACTTGCTGCGCGAATTAAAGAAGCACCGGAACAGTTTAGGGATGTACTCAAACTCCCAAAAACTGAACAAACCAGGTGGTTTGACGCCATGAAGGATGAATTAAAATCGATCGAAGAAAGAAAAGTTTGGACACTTGTGGATCCTCCTCCAGGACGTAAATTGGTCAAATCAAGATGGGTCTACGCTATTAAAAGCGACGGTCATCACAAAGCCAGACTAGTAGCGAAAGGCTTTACTCAAGAATATGGGATAGACTTTGAAGATACCTTTTCCCCGGTCGCACGCTTTGAAACTGTGCGAATCCTCCTAGCTCACGCAGCGCAGCACAATTGGGACATGGAAGCATTAGACGTGAAAACTGCCTTCTTATATGGCAAGCTAGACGAGGAAATTTATATGGAACAACCGGATGGATTTAAAGTCAAAGGTCAAGAGCACAAAGTTTATCGGTTGCTGCGAGCACTCTATGGTTTAAAGCAAGCAGCACTCTCATGGAACAAAGAGTTACACCAATCACTTTTGCGGATGGGTTTCCTCCGATCTAAAGTTGATGCCGGAGTTTATTATTACCAATCTAAAGCCGGAACGGTTATATTCTTGGTTTATGTTGACGATGGACTTTTCCTCGCATCACACAAGAACCTTCTCAGGAAGAAGAAAGACGAGTTTATGAAGAAATGGGAATCAAGAGATCTAGGCGAAGTTAAAGAGTATCTTGGTATCCAGATAACTCGAAATCGCCGAACCAATGAACTTTGGTTAGACCAGATCCCATATGTTCAAAAGGTCATCAAACGATTCGGAATGGAGCATGCGACTTCTGTTCGCACACCTTTACCCGCTGGTTATATTCCAGAGAAAGCTCCAGAAATTTACCAGTCAAATTCTCAGCTTCGCTCAAAATATCAATCGGTGATAGGATCCTTACTTTATATGGCTCTGGGAACCAGACCAGACATCGCATATTCGGTTATCCGAATGTCACAATATATGTCAAATCCTACCGATCTCCATCTTAAACAGGCTCTTCACATAGTTCGCTACGTGGCATCCACTCCGAATTTAAGCCTTTATTATCATGGAAACGAAGCTCGAATTTATGGTTTTGCTGATTCCGATTGGGCCTCAAATAAAGACACTCGTCACTCAACTACCGGTTATGCCATGTATTATGGCAACTCCCTTATTTCGTGGAGATCCCAAAAACAGAAAACAATCGCTCTCTCTTCTACTGAAGCAGAATATATGGCAATGTGCGATTCAGCCAGGCAAATAAAATGGCTTGATATGCTCTTCAAAGAATTATCGTTCAAAATGGACAAGACCATTCTCTACTGCGATAATATGGGTGCACGTTTTATCGCAGAGAATCCAGTCTCCGATGGTCGTTCCAAGCATATTGATATTCAGTGGCACTTTGTTCGTGAATGTGTCGAAGAAGGGTTATTCGCCATCGAATATGTTAATACAACAAGACAAAGGGCTGATGGATTAACCAAGTCCTTAACCTGGCAAAAGTTTGAAGAAAATCGCTCGTCATTAGGTTTGGTAAACCAACCAAATTAGAGCGAGGGGGAGTGTTGAAACTATTACCAGCTATTATCACTTACATGTGACTGTTACTCTAAGAATAGTTGTTCCATACTATTCTATGGTGTTCTCTTCTACCGGATAACTGGATAACACGTTCCTAGTAGAAAGACAGAGTAGTACCTATATGGAAGGTCCTCTTACTTACAATTATGGTAGTTCTGTTCGTGGTGCTAGTCTACCTGGTCCGTGTGCACCACTCACATATATATACCCTGTAGGATACACCACAGGATGTAACGAGCTCGTCTCATATATCACTCTCATCTCAGAACTACTGTCCAAGTACTTCCAAGACCAACACCAACTGAACCCTAAGGCAAGTGCTCAGCCCTAGCCCTTCTTTAACCCCAGATCCTCTGCGCAATAGCAGACTCGCATTCACATGACATGACATTCACAGAAATTGCCAGCTGTCTCATCACAAGTGCAAATGATGCTGGGCATGACAAAGAATCAATACCATCATTTGAAAAGCTCAAGCTTTCTGAACTATTTGAGTTCTCTAATCCACACTGGTCAGCAATTACAAAGACTGTGGCAATGCGAGGGCTGCAAGAAGAACTAGAGTTGTATGAGCTTGTGGAGTTAGATGCTGAAGGAGTGCCAGATGACGACCCTGGATTGGATAGTATGATGGCAGCAGTCATCTCACAAACATGAATATGTATTCCGTCTGTTTTCCGTCTACATATATTGCATTGTACCAGTAGTAATTTAGTGTAACACTGCAATTTGGCAGTGGGCGCTGCCAGCCACTCAACCATGAGAATAGCCACACGTACATATGGCCGTGGCATTATGCAGGGCCACTGGCATGCCACTGACCTCGTCAACACTGGGTGGTGGGCTCATTGTCGCAGGACGTGTTTGCTTGGTAAGCGCTTAGTAAGTCACAGTCATGAGTGTCACTTGACAACTGTGTGGCCGCATCAACATGCTCTGTCTCTGCAGCAGGCTCAGCCTCTCCCTCTGCTCTCTTGCTTTCTCCCTCTTCCAATGGGCTACTGCATGAAGGTAAGGTGTTCCTCTTGTATGCATTGACAAAATAGTGCTGATCATCATCACAAATAGGCACTTTTCTTGTTCAAGAGGACCTTCTGACTGCTGGAGGGGGGATAGGATGTGGGTAAGGTGCCGGTGGCCCTCGAGGAGGCTCAGGGCGCCTAGACGTTGGTGGAATTGTCTTCCTGGGTTCCCGAAGGTGTGTTTCACCAGGTTTCATCTCACAGTTCGAGCTCCTGAGTCCCTTGACCTCCCTAGGGTCTTCCTCAGCCCCCAAGGCTGATCAAGCTTGATCACAGCTGGCTGCTGCAATATTCTGGTTTGTTTCAATGTCCTTGTGAGTCTCCTGGTCATCCTCTTCAATTTGATTTGGTAGTCCTGTACTTGTAGTAGTACCGCTTTGGTTTGTGACCACAGGAGCATGAGTCCTGGTCGTTTCAACCTCTGTCTTGTCTATCAAGACCCGAGTAGGATTTTCTCCACTCCCTTTGTTGAAGACGATGTCATGGGACTCCATGATGTGGCCAGTTGCACAATGTATGCAGGTGTATGCCTTTCGGTGCTCTGCAAAGCCAAGGTGTGTACACTTGAGTGACTTTGCATCTAGTTTCTGATGCCTTTCGTCTGGGACATGGACGTGTGCCATACAGCCGAAGACGTGAAGGTGTGACACACTGGGCTTATTGCCAGTGAAGGCTTTGTATGGGGTGATTTTTTGCTCCAATGCCTGTGTCAGTAGATGATTTATTATGTGGGCAGCATGTAGGATAGCATCTCCCCAGTACTTGTTTGGCAGGCCAGCATCACTCAGCATGGATCGTGCACACTCTACAAGGGTACGATTCATTCGTTCTGCTACACCATTTTCTTGTGGTGTGTATGTGTTGGTCTTCTCATGATGTATCCCTTTTGACTTGAGATAGGCATCAAATTCTTTTGAGGTATACTTGCCTCCACCATCACTTCGAAGGAAGTTCAGGTGGCCACCAGTTTCAGCCTCTGCATGGGAAAAATACTCCTTGGTAAGGGGGAGTACTTCGTCCTTTGTTTTGATTAACTTTACCACCAGGTGGTGAGATTTTGCATCAATAAAGGTGACAAAGTAGCAGTGTCCTGTTTGTGCTGCAGTCTCCATCAGCCCACACACATCTGAGTAGGTTCTGTGCAGTACTGTAAGGTTTTTGACATTTGACTTGGACGGTATAGGTTCATGGTGCTGTTTCCCTTCCAGGCATGCTTTGCATGGGGCCATATTAGGTTCCTTGCCATTCAATAACTCCACTCCCACTATCATACCCTTTTTGTCAAGGGTTAGAATGTTTTTTATATTCGTGTGTCCCAGTCGATAGTGCCAGATGGCAACTGAGGCCTTGGATGTCATGACACGAGAGGTCAGGGCGACGATTGGCTCTTCTGGGTTAAGGAAGGTGGGCTGATTTATGATGTAGGCGGTGTGGCTTCCAGAGATATTAGTGGCATCTAGGACATACAGAGTCCATTGCTTGGTTGCAACTGCCGCTATCTCAGAGCCTGCACATATGACACATAGTTGTCCTTCGAATGAGACATTTAGGCCTTTGGCAGCTAGGGATGGGACTGAAACTAGGTTTGTATCCAGTTCAGGAATGTGGTATATGTCCTGCAGCATAGTCCCTTTTGTCTGACCATTTTTCAGGTTCATTTCGAGTTCAATACGACCTTTCCCTATAGCTTGGATTGACCTGCCATCACCGACAATGACAGGTTGAGGTGGTACGAGAGCTTGGTAAGAGGTGAACCATGCTTGCTGGCAGCTCATGTGAGCTGATGCTCCAGAGTCCACTACCCATTCAAGTGAGGAGGTTTCAGGGCATGCATGTGCTACAAAGAGTTGAAGGGGGAAACTCTGTTCAACCTGTGCAACCTTTGCTGAGAGCTTGGGAGTTTTCTCTTTAGGTTTGTCTTTCTCCGGTTGAGATGACACTTTGGTTCCCTCATCTGCTTTCTTCCTCCTGCAGTTCTCCTCTGTATGACCAACTAGTCCACATGGCACATAAGTACACTTCTTCATCTTCTTTTTCTCTGAGGCCTTAGACTTTTTCTTTGTCATTTTGGCTGTGAGTGCGCTGTGTGACTTTGTTGCCTGTCATGACTTCTCTTCAATGAGGAATTGGGCTATTACAGCTTCAGTCGAGAGCTTGTCATCTGATGACATGAGGATTGTTCGAAGAGTTGAGTAGGATTGGGGAAGTGATATCACCATCGCAATAGCAACTAGAGAGTCGTCAAGTGGTTGGCCAAGGGATTTTAGTATGTACAATTTCTGCCACATCGCATTGAGTTGGGTTTCCATCGACGTATCCTCTGTTAGGGTTCCTCAGAAGAGTTCTCCAATAAGGTACGCAATAGTCTGTTTCCCTTTCCCTTCATACCGTTCGCTCAACTTTGTCCAGGTTTCCACTGCAGAGTTTGCATACAGAACACCACTGAGGGGTTCGTCCTTCAGTGTCAGCATGATCTGAGCACAGGCTTCTCGATCCTTGATGAGCCATTCTTCATGCTCATCAGGGTGTGTGTTTTGGTCTGGAGCTGTTGTCTCTGTGCCAGCTACAACTTCCCATAGGCCTCGGACACCTAAGACTTTTTGCATATGGAATTTCCGCATTTGATAGTTAGCTCCATCATCAGCTAGTGACAGGATGTCATATAGTTGACTAGATGCTTGTGCAACCTTTGCTGAGGAGGTCGAAGCTGTTGTACTTGCCGATGGGCCAGCTTTGGGGGCTACAGATGCAGATCCTTTCAAAGACATGTTCTAGTACAGTGAGGTAATACTGAGTTTGCGAGTTCTTGCTGTCATTTAGAGCACGGGGCTCATAACCTTTTACAAGGTGTTCTGGCAGTTGACTAGCAACAATGAGCAACTCAGAACTTTGTAGTCAGAAGTCTCAACAGAACAGCTACCTAGCAACAACGAGCAACTAAAGAAGTGGTTCAGTAATGTAGCTGTAAGTGATATTAAAAAGAACTTTACCTCAGAACTTTGTAGTCAGAAGTCTGAGGTGCACGAGGAAAAAATATTCAACCTAAGTGCGAAGAAAAAATATTATGTAAGACACTCCGTTGTAAGTATCAAGGAAAAAACTTCAACACTTCAACACAGTGCATGTATCGCATTAGTGAGCCACCAATGCCCTCCACCATTGGTGAGCCAATTTCGAAGCTTCTCTGCCAGGGGTGAACCCCTTGCTACCCTGACCCCTAGAACCAACTCCTCCAGTAGATGTTCCTCATCCATGGCATGACCAACCCCAGACCTCTTTGGAGGTGATGACCCTGGAGATGACAGTCTGGGAGACAACGGTCTGGGAGATGATGACAATGAAGATGATGATGAAGACAATGATGGCAACCCTTTTGTCGATGCCCCAGAACAGTTAGACCCCCAACTAGCAGTCCTACAAAATTTGGCAACAGCCATTGACCATCTGTCACATTCCACCCATTGCTCTGATGACACTTCATCCTCACACACCAAAGTCTGGGAGCTGGACACTTTCGACGGAACTGACCTGAAGAAACTCCAGACATTCTTAGTCCAATGTGAACTGTGCTTTCAAGATTGTCCCAAGGCCTTCTGCCTGGACAGAAACAAAGTCACATTCGCCCAATCTTATCTCAAAGGAATGGCTCTCAAGTGGTTCGAGCCAGACCTTCTAAACTCCAGAGATCCGGTGTGGGCTACTCTTCTTGCAAGAGTGCTAAGGGAAATAAGTGGGGAAAGCTGTAGGTAGGTCCTAGGCTTGTCCCAAGGGGTCGTGAGTCGGAAGGAGACAGAAGGAGGATGCTAGGTGGTAAAGTGGGAAATATACAAAGAGAGGACTCAAGAGCTCATTGGAGCTCGGTACGTGGCAATAGTAGGCTTTGTAGGACGGTTTTCAGGGGTTAGGGACTCGATGGTGGCAAATTGGCGGCAAAGGGAATTCTGGGACTCAGGGTACTCTTGTAAACTCGGAGATGGCTCGGGAAGGCTCTCTAGACTCGAAGGGGACTCTTAGGTTCTCGCTTTGTGATGCCAAAAGGTGGGTGGTATATTTTTCTAAGTAGACCAGGCTTTTGTATTGTAAGGACAGTGGTATCTTAGGTAAAATCTGGCATATTTCGGATCTGTCATATGTCAAAAGTAATAACAGACAAAGCAAAGTCCGACGCTGGTACAGGCACATGCACGGCAGTGACAGCGGCGAAAGGAAAACAAAAAAAGTGGAGAAGATAAACACGAACCAAGGCAAGGCAGCATAACTACATGTCTGAGCCATGGGATCACACCCTGGAAGCTGACAGGGGGTGAAGGGAGTGGTATAGGTAAAGGAGGGTCTGTGGGGAGGCACAGTGACACATGACAGGCAACAATGTTGCTGGCAGTAACAGGCACATGTGACCAAGAGGAAGCATAGTGTAGACGGCGACACAATCCTGTGACCATGATGGGTGTGTGATTTGGCAGGTAGGGGGAGTCGGGATTGCCGCCGAGGGTGCCTCGCAGACTCAGGGAGCCTAGGCTCCCTACACTGGCAGACCGTCCACTCTGGATGGACAGCTGGCTGGACTTTGTAGCAGATCTCCAGACAACCTTTGGACCTCACGACCCAGTTGCAGATGCCGAACATCAGCTTGACCACCTCCACATGAAAGAGACACATTGTGTAAATCGTTATGTGGTCGACTTCAACAGATTGGCATCACAAGTCTGAGGTTATGGAGATGGCACTCTCCACCACCTGTTCTACACTGGGCTCCTGGATCACATCAAAGATGAAATCAGTAGGGTTGGGAAGCCCACCACACTATATGGGTTGCATGCACTAGCCCAAGATTGACACATGCTACTGGGAGTGCAAGGATGAGATCTCTCGTCAAGCAAAGTCCTCCAGCAACAACTCTGGAAATAACTCTGGAGGTAAGACCAACTCGAACAAAGGGGACAAGCAGAAGTCTGGTAGTAACCAGCAAACTCCATCTACATCGAACCCCAAGCCTCCAAATAATCAGAACTCCGGAGCACTGTCCACATTATCCAACAAGCTTGGTAAAGATGGCAAGTTGACACCTGCCAAGTGGAAGAGACATTTCGAGCAGAACCTGTGTATGTTCTGCAGAAACCCCAGGCACAAGGCCGAGGAGTGCCCTAAGTCTACATCTCATGCAGCTGTCAAGACCAGTTCTCAACGGTCTCCAAGAGGGTCCGAGGGCAGAGAATGTCTAGAACAAAAGTCTGGGTAGTCGGAGTTTTAGCGTACAACTTAGTACACTAGTTTCCTGCCAAGTCCCTAGAGGTCGGAGCTATCCAGAAACTTATCTGGAGTCGAGTGAGATCAATGAGTATCTTATTCAATATTTGAACTGATGTGCTATGATGTATGTACAAGGCTTTTATAGTACAGAGGAAAGTATAAAGCAATGTCCGGGGTGTAGCGACTACCGGAGTGCAGTACAGATGAGTAACAATATTAGTGAGCTTATTAGTAAGGTAAGTTGGTAGTCACTGGACAGCCAGATGGTACAGGGATTAGTAAGGCATACAGGTACGGTAAAGTAGCGAGTCACTTAGAAGTGCGAGAGAAACATACTAAATATGGAAACAGAAGTAGAAATAGATCGTAAGTCAAATTAGAGACAGAACGGAGTTTCATGACGGAAGCCCATAGGGCTAGAACGACACCTCAGATGGTCGGACTGCGGTCCGGACCTTACACGCGTGTCATGGATGTGACAGTATCCCCCTCTTAGGGCTGAGCCCTCAAGGCACTTGTTGTGCTCAAGTGTCACTTCGGAGTTTCGAAGTCTGCATTGTCGGAGTCCAAAAAGTTTCACAGTAAAAAGAGCTCAACGGGGTTTGGTCAAAGTCCAGATGCCCATTTCCATTCTCTTAAACACTATGGCTCCTACTCAATGTCTTAAGTCTTCTCTCAACCCCGCAGGCATTGCCTGGGAGGTACTCGACGACGGACTTCTTCAAGAATATCCGGACGACCTGCCGGCCATGAAAATGGCCAAGTTCGATGAACGACAGTGCTGTCAGTGTGCTGCCATGCAGGCAGCAATTGAAGAAGAGGAATGCTGGCAAGCTGAGGAAGTCAGGAAAGCGAAGGAGGCTGAGGAATGCCGAAAGGCCAAGGAGCGTAGGAAAGCTGAGGAGGCTGCTCAGAGGAAGGCAGCCGAAGACAGGAAACTCCGTGAGTTAGAAGCAGAGAAGAAATGACTTGAGGGGGAGACGTGTCGGGCGCAGCAGGTGGAGGGGTCATCGGTGCGTAACAACATTTATTGTTCTAAAATCCATACTGACAAGTTCACAACAGTCTCAGCATGTCGCATCGGTCAGCGGATGGCCCGCAGAGCAGGCAAAAGCTTGTTCTGCCTGCACCAAGGCCAGTGAACTGTGCGTGCCAGGCACTGGACGTAGCAAGTCGTGCGTCTGGTGCCAGAAAACAAAAGGAAAATGTGACTTGAATCCGAAGGCTCCGGAGTCCAAGAAGCCGGCATTGACCATGCCGTTGCCTTGGGGTGGAGAGAAAAGAAAACGGAGGAAGTCAGTGCACTTTGGTGAGGCAGCTGATGACGAAGATGTGGATGACATGCTGGACATTGAAGTCATCTCGAAACCCTGTGCCCCCTGCGTGCAAGCTCCATGTCCAGACCCATTGGCGGAGGTCCTGGACCGTCGACTCAGAGAGATCGTTGATGCGATCCAGAGGAACACCGTGGCAGTGGAGTCCATGTCGAAGGAGGTCAAGGATTTGTCCGGAGTTCTGGAGGAGTCGTTCGAGATCCTCAAGACCACGACAACCAGCCTTGTCAACTGGGCAATGAACGACGACGACGACATTTAGTCGTTTCTTTAGTTTATCCGTGTCTGTATTGTACTTCAGATTTTCCTGTCCCCCCCTCCTCTTTCCCTTTTTTTTTTTGAAATATATTTTTCATTGTGTCCATCTTAGAATCGAGTGAGCATGAGTTTTTCATAGTGTAGATGGAGTAAACTCCGGAAAGTCCATTTATTTCCAGGGTGGGACGGCGCTCAACGGACCATCCTTGTGGGGGTACGCTTTGTGGAAATCTGTGACTAAGTCAGGGGTGTTGCTTAACTTGGTAGCTATGAGCCAGGATGTTTCTTCATCTGTGCCTTCATAGCCAGCCCACTTGACTAGGTACTGCAGCGGACATCGCCTACAGTAGTCCACTTTAGAGTCTAGGATTTGTTCTATTTCGTACTCTGGTTCTCTGTCAATTTCAACGGGTGGAGGTGGAGGTTGGACATGGTTGGGGATAGTGTTCGGAGTTGCCAGTTCTAGTTGCGAGATGTGGAAAATGGGGTGTATGGACTTCATAGCGTCAGGTAGTCAGATAGTGAAGGATAATGATCCAACACGCGTGATGATGGGGTACGGGCCTAGATTCTTTTCCAAGAGTTTCTTTGAAGGTCGCGTGGACCTGAAGTACTTAGCTTTGATGTATACCAAATCTCCAATCTGGAAGTCTGGAGGCAGAGATCTTTTAGCATCTGCCGGACCTTGGTATCTCTGCTGAGCTTCCTTCATCTCTTCTCGTAGGAACATATGCAGGGAGTCTAAGTCCACTGCGTAGTCTCTAGCTCGAGACGACGTTAGCTCTCTTTCCAGGTGTACAGTAACATTAGGGTGATAACCCTTATTGGCAAAAAATGGTGAAACTCTGGTTGTAGCACTGGGAGCATTGTTGTATGCAAACTCTGTGAGTGGTAGCAACTCGGACCAGTTATCCTGTTGGTAATTACAGTAGACCCGTAGGTACTGCTCCAATGTCTGGTTAGTTTGTTCGGTTTGACCGTCGCCTTCAGGGTGATATCCAGAAGTGAAATGGAGCTTCATATCCAGTGCTTTTCCCAGCGACCGGAAGAAGTGAGACATGAACTCTGTGCCTCTGTCGGAGGTTACGTGTGAGGGAACTCCATGCTTTGAGAAGACATGGAGTAAGAACAGTCTAGCGAGTTGTGGAGAGGTGATTGTATCTTTTGTGGGGATGAATATGGCTTGTTTCGAGAAACGGTCTATGACGACCAGTATAGCGGTATGGTTTCCGGAGTTGGGTAGTTGTTCAATGAAATCCATCGAAATGGAGTTCCAAGGTCTCTCTGGTATCGGTAGTTGCTTCAACATACCATATGGTTTGTGTCTTGGGGTTTTAGCACGTGCACAGGCAGTGCAAGATTTGACGTAGTCTTTGATAAAAGTCCGAGCATTTGGCCAGACGTATTCACGATGGACGAGTTCGAGTGTTCTGTTTTGTCTGAAGTGACTGGCCAAGGGGTGGTCATGCTTGTAATGGAGTACACGAAGCCTGAGGTTGTTTGCTTCAGGGACATATATATGATCATCCAGACATAAAAGTCTGGATTCATCTACCCTCCAACAGGGGTTAAAATGGGTCAGAGAGATGGAGTTGACCGAGTGGGTCGGATGTTAAGGTGGACTTGATGTCTTCATGGAGTTTCTCAACGTCCATGATTATGCTAGCACGTAGTACCGGGCTTTCTAAGTAGGTCGCCCGTAACAAATTGGACAGTTGTTCGGTGGTGAACACCGGTCAGAGGTTCTGTGGATTGGCTTGGGCGTAGCCCCTATCCCCCTCTTTGGGGTAGACATCCCATCGTCTAGTCAGGGCATCGGGCTTTGCTCCGAGCTTACCGGGGCGGAAATGAATGACCATATTAAATTGAGAAAGGTACTCAGACCAATGCGCTTGGTGCCTGGTGAGCACTTTCGAGGTGGAGAAATACTCGAGATTCTTGTGGTCGGTAACGACGTCAATGGGGTGTGTGGGGCCTTCAAGGTAATGGTGCCAGGTCCGGAAGGCTTCATGGATAGCCAACAGCTCCTTGTTGTGTGTGTCGTAGTTTAACTCTGGGGCAGTCAAAGTCCGGGAGTAGAATGCTACCAGTTGTACCTCACCATCCAGGCAAGTGATGGACAGAATGCCAGCGATAGCATAGTCCGAAGCATCTGTTTCAACCGTGATGGGAAGTCCAGGCTTGAAGTGAGTCAATATTGGAGCCATGGAGAAAGCTTCTTTGAGACGATTAAAGGACCAGCAACAATCCTCAGAGAAATTCCAAGGTGCCCCCTTCCATGTGAGACATGTCAGTGGGACCACGATGTCCAAGTAATTGAAGATAAAACGACGGTAGAAGTTTGCAAAGCCGAGGAAGGACTGAATGTCCTTCACCTTGCGAGGTTCAGGCCAGTCACGGACGGCCTTTACCTTATCCTCAGACATTGACAAACCATCGGGGGATAAGAAGAAACCGAGGTATTCCACAGACTCGGAGTGGAATTTGCATTTCTCTGGTTTGGCATACAAGCCATGCTCCTGGAGTCTGCGGAGTACCTCACGAACATGTTTTTTATGGTTTTCCATATTATCAGAATAAATAAGGATGTCATCTAGGTAGACAACGACGCATACATCCAGTAGGTCCGCGAAGACAGAGTTGACGAAGCATTGGAACGCTGCAGGGGCATTGGTAAGTCCGAATGGCATCACCAGCCACTCGTAAGATCTGTAACGGGTTCTGAAGGCCATTTTCCATTCATCTCCTTCGGCGATCCGTACCAGGTGGTAAGCGTGGCGCAGGTCGATTTTGGTGTATACCTTAGCCCGACTAGGCGAGTCAAGTAAGTCCGAAATGAGGGGTAATGGGTAACGGTCCTTCTTGGTGATCTTGATCCGTCCTTCTTTTTGACAAAAAGGACAGGTGCGGCATACGGGGATGATGTTGGACGAATAAAGCTGGTAGTGAGATTTTCGTCGATGAAGGTCCGGAGAGCAGCAAGCTCAATGGACAAAAGCAAGTAGAGGGTGCCCAACGGCGGAGTAGTTCCTTCCTCCAATTCTATCTTGAGGTCGAATTCCCAGTGAGGCGCAAGCGTAGCTGCCTTGGCCTTGCTGAACACATCAGCAAAGTTGTGATAGTCCAGGGGTACTGATGACAAGTCCGGGGTATCCTGTATGGTGGCAGCCCAGAGTTTGGTACCATCCTGAGGTCAGATCTGGAGGGAGAACTGGGTTGAGCCATCTAGCTTGCAAGCGTGGATGAAGGCCACTGCGTTGACAAGGGAGATGTTTGGTGCTCGGGTGTTGGGTGGAGAGGAGTTATTGACTGACTCAGAAAGGGTGGTGTCTGGAGAGCCCAGGAGGGCATCTACGGGGTTTCTCGGAATTGACTCCGAGCCAGAGGGCGATGTCGGCGCTGGCAGACGAGATGTAAGGTTTCGGAATTTAATACTGCTCAGTACCCAATCAATCGATGGATTGTAGCAGGTGAGCCAGTTATGTCCGAGAACAATCTTACACTCAGAATTCAACAGAGTTACATAGAAGGTCATGTCGGTGATATCTCCAGAGGGGAAATGGACTGAGAGATTTGAGGCTTTACTGATTGATGTCGTTGTCACACTGTCGAACAGACAGAGGACGAGAGGTTGGATGGAGTAGATTGAAAGACCATGATTATTGACGAAAGTAGAATCTACAAAACAATGGGTTGAACCCAAATCTATTAATGCTGGAAAGTCCGGAATATTATACGAGTTGAGGGTGACAGAAGGTTTTAATGAATTAGGATTTGAAAGAGCGGATGCATTGAGGCATGCCTCCGAGGGTGCACAGTCGGTATCAACGCAACTCCCAGGCTGTGCAGAGTTCTGAGAGTTGCACTCTATTTTTTTGCCTTGGAGGAGGCAGTCGGTTTGGCTTCTGACTCAGTAACCATGGTAGTGCGAGCCTTAGCTGTGCGAGATGTAGATTTAGGGCATTCCTTAGCCTTGTGCCCAGGGTTTCCGCAGAACATACACAGGTTCTGCTCGAAACGCCTCTTTCGCTTGGCAGGTGTCAACTTGCCGTCTTTTCCGAGCTTGTTGGATAACGTGGACGCTGCTCCGGAGTTCTGATTGCCTGGAGGCTTGGAGTTCGAGGTAGATGGAGTCGGTTGGTTTCCACTGGATTGGGGGTTGGCATTGCCAGGCTTCTGCTTGTCCCCCTTGTTCGAGTTGGCCTTAGCTCCGGAGTTATTTCCGGAGTTGTTGCCGGAGGACCTTGCTTGACGAGAGATCTCGTCCTTACGCTCCCAGTAGCGAGCGTCGATCTCTTGGGCCAATGCACGCAAACCATATAGAGTAGTGGGCTTCCCAACCCTACTGATTTCATCCTTAATGCGGTCTGGGAGCCCAGTGTAGAACAGGTGGCAGAGAGCACCATCTCCGTAACCTCAGACTTGTGACGCCAATCTGTTAAAGTTGACCATGTAGCGATTCACACGATGCGTTTCCTTCATGTGGAGGTGATCGAGCTGGTGCTCGGCGTCTGTGACTGGATCGTGTGGTCCGAAAGTCATCTGAAGGTCCGCCACAAAGTCCAGCCAGCTGTCCATCCAAAGTGGACGGTCTGCTGGGTCTCTGGAGTTCAGAAGGTCTGGCTCGAACCATTCGAGAGCCATTCCTTTAAGGTAAGATTGGGCGAATGTGACTTTGTTTCTGTCCAGGTGGAAAGCCTTGGGACGATCTTGGAAGCACAGTTTGCATTGGACTAAGAATGTCCGGAGTTTCTTTGGGTCAGTTCCGTCGAAGGTGTCCGGCTCCCGGACTTTGGCGCGTGAGGACAAGGTGTCATCGGAGTGATGGGTTGAGCATGACAGATGGTCGACGGCCATTGCCAAGTTCTGTAAGACCGCCAGTTGGGGGTCTAGCTGTTCTGGTGTGTCAACAAAAGGATTACCGTTGTCATCGTTGTCATCGTTGTTGTTGTTGTCATCTCCAGGACCGTCGTCTCCCGGACCATCATCTCCAGGGTCATCGCCTCCAAAAAGGTCTGGGGTTGGTTGCACCGTGGATGAGGAACGTCGGTTAGAGGAGCCAGTTCTAGGAGTCGGCGTAGCAAGGGGTTCTCCCCTGGCAGAGAAACTTCAAAATTGGCTCACCGACGGTGGAGGGCGTCGGCGGCTTGCTAGTGCAATATGTGCACTAGACTCGTGCATGTCATCAATCGCAGCTTGTTCCAAAGCTTCAACAGCCATGGAGTGGGAACGGAGTTGGGTAGTCATGGTCATGGTGTGGGGGTTTTGGTGGGCTTGTGCAGGGATTTGAGTTCGAATATACTGTCAAGACCGGTTCTCAATGGTCTCCGAGAGGGTCTGAGGGCAGAGAATGTCTAGAGCGAAAGTCTGGGTAGTCGGAGTTTTAGCGTACAACTTAGTACACTAGTTTCCTGCTGAGGCCCTAGAGGTCAGAGCTATCCAGAAACTTATCTGGAGTCGAGTGAGATCAATGAGTATCTTATTCGATATTCGAACTGATGTGCTACGACGTATGTACAAGGCTTTTATAGTACAGAGGAAAGTATAAAGCAATGTCCAGGGTGTAGTGACTACCGGAGTGCAGTACGGATGAGTAACAATATTAGTGAGCTTATTAGTAAGGTAAGTCGGTAGTTGCCGGACAGCCGGATGGTACAGGGATTAGTAAGGCATATGGGTACGGTAAAGTAGCGAGTCACTTAGAAGTGCAAGAGAAACATACTAAATATGGAAACAGAAGTAGAAATAGATCGTAAGTCAAATTAGAGATGGAATGGAGTTTCACGACAGAAGCCCGTAGGGCTAGAACGACACCTCAGATGGTCGGACTGTGGTCCAGACCTTACGCACGTGTCACGGATGTGACAGCAGCTAAGGCTCACACTACCACAGTTACTGAGTTGGAAGCCAAACCAACTGCCTCCTCCAAGGCAAAAAAATAGAGTGCAACTCTCAGAACTCTGCACAGCCTGGGAGTTGTGTTGATACCGACTGTGCACCCTCAGAGGCACACCTCAATGCATCTGCTCTTTCAAATCCTAATTCATTAAAACCTTCTGTCACCCTCGACTTGTATAATATTCCAGACTTTCCAGCATTAATAGATTTGGGCTTGACCCATTGTTTTGTAGACTCTACTTTTGTCAATGATCACGGTCTTTCAACCTACTCCGTCCCACCTCTTGTCCTCCATCTGTTCAACAGTGTGACAATGACATCAATCACTAAAGCCTCAAATCTCTCAGTCCATTTTCCCTCTGGAGATATCACCAACATGACCTTCTATGTAACTCCATTGGATTCTGAGTGTAAGATAGTTCTCAGACATAACTGGCTCACCTGTTACAATCCATTGATTGATTGGGTACTGAGCAGTATTAAGTTCCAAAACCTTACATCTCGTTTGCCAGTGCTGATGTCGCCCTCTGACTCAGAGTCTATTCCGAGAAACCCCATAGATGCCCCCCTGGGCTCTCTGGAAATCACCCTTCCTGAGTCGGTTGATAACTCCTCCCCACCCAGCACTTGAGCACCAAACATCTCCCTTGTCAATGCAGCAGCCTTCATCTGCACTTGCAAGCTAGATGGCTCAACCCAGTTCTCCCTCCAGGTTCGACCTCAGGACATTACCAAACTCCAGGCTGCCACTGTACAGGACACCCCAGACTTGTTGTCGGTACCCCCAGACTATCATGACTTTGCTGATGTGTTCAGCAAGGCCAAGGCAGCTATACTTGTGCCTCACCGGGAGTTTGACCTCAAGATAGAATTGGAGGAAGGAACTACTCTGCCATTGGGAACCCTCTACTCACTTTCGTCCATCAAGCTTGCTGTTCTCTGGACCTTCATCGACGAAAATCTCACCACCAGCTTTATTTGTCCCACATTGTCCCCATATGCTGCACCTGCCCTTTTTTTTCAAGAAGAAGGATGGATTGCTTTGCCTTTGTGTTGACTTTAGGGGCCTTAACAAGATCACCAAGAAGGACCATTATCCGTTACCTCTCATTTTGGACTTACTCGACTCGCCTAGTTGGGCTAAGGTATATACTAAAATCGATCTGCACCATGCTTACCACCTGGTGCAGATTGCTGAAGGAGATGAATGGAAAACAGCTTTCAGAACCCATTATGGATCTTACAAGTGGCTCATGATGCCATTCGGACTTACCAATGCCCCTGCAGCATTCCAATGCTTCGTCAACTCCGTCTTCATGGACCTACTGGATGTATGCATCGTTGTCTACCTAGACAACATCCTTATTTATTCTGATAATATGGAAAACCACAAAAAACATGTCTGTGAGGTACTCTGCAGACTCCAGGAGCATGGCTTGTATGCCAAACCAGAGAAATGCGAATTCCACTCCGAGTCTGTGGAATGCCTCAGTTTCTTCTTATCCCCTGACAGTTTGTCAATGTCCAAGGATAAGGTAAAGGCTGTCTGTGACTGGCCTGAACCTCATAAAGTGAAGGACATTCAATCCTTCCTCAGCTTTGCAAATTTCTACTGTCATTTTATCTTCAACTACTTGGACATTGTGGTGCCACTGACACGTCTCACACAGAAGGGGGCACCTTGGAATTTCTCCAAGGATTGTTGCTGGTCCTTTAATCATCTCAAAGAAGCTTTCTCCACAGCTCCAATATTGACTCAATTCCAACCCGGACTTCCCATCACAGTAGAAATGGATGCTTTGGACTATGCTGTCACTGGCATTCTGTCCATCACTTGCCTGGATGGTGAGGTACGACCAGTAGCATTTTACTCCTGGACTTTGACTGCCCTGGAGTTGAACTATGACACACACAACAAGGAGCTGTTGGCAATTCATGAAGCGTTCTGGACCTGGTGCCATTACCTTGAAGGCCCCGCACACCCCATTGACATCATTACCAACCACAAAAACCTTGAGTATTTCTCCACCTTTGAAAGTGCTCACCAGACACCAAGTGTGTTGGTCTGAGTACCTTTCTCAATTCAATATGGTCATTCGTTTCTGCCCCGGTAAGCTTGGAGCAAAGCCCGATGCCTTGACTAGACGATGGGATGTCTACCCCAAAGAGGGGGATAGGGGCTACGCCCAAGCTAACCCACAGAACCTCCAACCAGTGTTTACCACTGAACAACTATCCAATTCGTTATGGGCAACCTACTTAGAAAACCCGGTACTATGTGCTAGTATAATCATGGACATTGAGAAACTCCATGAAGACATCAAGTCTGCCTTAGCGTCCAACCCACTCAGTCAACTCCACCTCTCTGACCCATCTAACCCTCATTGGCAGGTAGACAAATCTGGACTTTTACATCTGGATGATTGTATATATGTCCCCGAAGCAAATGACCTCAGGCTTTGCATACTCTGTTACAAGCATGACCACCCCTTGGCTGGTCACTTCAGACAAAACAGAACACTCGAACTTGTCTGTTGTGAGTACATCTGGCCAAATGCTTGGACTTATATCAAAGACTATGTCAAGTCTTGCACTGCCTGTGCATGTGCTAAAACCCTGAGACACAAACTGTATGGTATGTTGAAGCAACTACTGATACCAGAGAGACCTTGGAACTCCATCTTGATGGATTTCATCGAACAACTACCAAACTCCGGAAACCATACCGCTATACTGGTCGTTGTAGACTGTCTCTCAAAACAAGCCATATTCATCCCCACCGAAGATACAATCACCTCTCCACAACTTGCTAAACTATTCCTACTCCATGTCTTCTCCAAGCATGGAGTTCCCTCACACATAACCTCTGACAGAGGCTTGGAGTTCGTGTCTCACTTCTTCCAGTCACTAGGCAAAGCACTGGATATGAAGCTTCATTTCACTTCCAGATATCACCCTGAAGGTGATGGTCAAACCAAATGAACTAACCAGACATTGGAGCAGTACCTATGGGTCTACTGTAATTACCAACAGGACAACTGGTCTGAGTTGCTACCACTTGCAGAGTTTGCATACAACAATGCTCCCAGTGCTACAACTGGAGTGTCACCATTCTTTGCCAATAAGGGTTATCATCCTAACATTACTGTACACCCAGAAAGAGAGTTAACATCTTCTCAAGCTAGAGACTATGCTGTGGACTTAGACTCCCTGCATATGCTCCTATGAGAAGAAATGAAGGAAGCTCAGCAGAGATACCAAGGTCCAGCAGATGCTAAAAGATCTCTGCCTCTGGACTTTCAGATTGGAGATTTGGTATATGTCAAAGCAAAGTACTTCAGGTCCACGTGACCTTCAAAGAAACTCTCAGAAAAGAACCTAGGCCCATACCCCATCATCGCTCGTGTTGGATCATTATCCTTCACTATCCGACTGCCTGACACTATGAAGTCCATACACCCCATGTTCCATGTCTCGCAACTAGAACCAGCAACTCCGAACACTATCCCCAACTGTGTCCAACCTCCACCTCCACCCATTGAAGTCAACGGAGAACCAGAGTACGAGATAGAACAAATCCTAGACTCTAAAGTGGACTACCATAGGCAATGCCCACTGCAGTATCTAGTCAAGTGGGCCGGCTATGAAGGCATGGATGAGGAAACATCCTGGCTCATAGCTACTGAATTAAGCAATGCCCCTGACTTAGTTGTGGACTTCCACAGAGCGTACCCCCACAAGGGTGGTCTGTTGAGCACCGTCCCACCCCAGAAATAAATGGACTTTTTGGAGTTTACTCCATCTACACTATGAAGACTCATGCTCACTCATATTCAAAAACAGACACATGGAAAATATATTTCAAAAAAAAAAAGAAGGAAAAAAAAGAAAGGGGAGGGGGGAGACAGGAAAACTTGAAGTATGCTAAGAACATGGATAAAACTAAAATAACAACTAAATGTCATTGTCATTCATCACCTGGTTGACAAGGCTGGTCGTCACGGTGAAGAGAAATAAGTGAGAGGACTCAGGGATAGCTTCTGAAGGCTAGTTAGACCCTGTAGGGATTCCTGTTGAAGAGAAGAACCAGTAGAGGAAATAGAAAAGAAAAGAACTGAACACTTAGCCTGAAAAACTCAACTGTAACACTGCTGCACCACCACCTTAGGACTTCCCTAAGGCTGCTCAGACCTCACTCTCAAGGGCTGTAGCAGTAAGAGAGCTGCCACAGACTGGTCCCACCAGTCTGTGATCCCCAGCCTCTATAGTGGTAGCTTGTTCTCGTAGCTAGTACAAATTTGAAGTCAAGTCTGCACGTGCTTACTAAGCAACCTCTCGCCTCGCCACTAGGTCCCCATCCCACTTACAAAATGGGGATCAAGCCCCTTAGAAAGGTAAATAAAATCCTCCACACCTCCAACCTCTCATTTCCATCTATTCCCTTACCAGGGAGCTCCCACTCCCTACAGTGGTCTTGAGAACCTCAAATGACTCCTCCAGAACTCCGGACAGGTTCCAGACCTCTCTCAACATCGTCTCAACGGCTGCTGTGTTCTTCTTGATTGCCTTGACGATTTCTCCAAGCCGTCTGTCTAAGATCTCCACCAAAGGGTCTTGATGCGGAGCCTGCACATGGGAGGGACAGGGCTTTGTGATGACCTCAACATCCAGTGTATTGTCCAGGCCTTTGTCATCAGCTGGCTCTCTGAAGTGAGCAGACTTCCTCTGTTTCCTTTTTTCTCCACCCTGGGGAGACATTGCAGTTGGTGCTGGCTTCTCGGATTCCAGAGCCTTCAGATTCAGGTCACATTTCCCCTTAGTTTTTTGGCACCAGACACATGACTTGCTGCGACCTGTGCCCAGCACACATGGTTCTCTGGCCTTGGTACAGGCAGAGCAAGCCTTAGCCTGCTCTGCAGGCCTTCCACCAACCAACATGACACGCTGAGACTATTACAGACTTGTCAGCACAGACTTTTGAAAAGATAAATATTGTTATGCACCATTGAACTCTCCACCTGCTGTGCCTGATGCATCTCCTCCTCAAGGTGTCTTCTCTCTGCCTCCAACTCACGGAGCTTCCTCTCCTCAGCTGCCTTCCTCTG
This sequence comes from Pisolithus thermaeus, assembly GCA_024663475.1. Lineage (NCBI taxonomy): Eukaryota > Fungi > Basidiomycota > Agaricomycetes > Boletales > Pisolithaceae > Pisolithus > Pisolithus thermaeus. The sequence goes on from JANFAF010000008.1 coordinate 848,292, forward strand.
AGCAGCCTCCTTGGCCTTCCAGCGTTCCTTGGCCTCCTTCGCTTTCTGGACCTCCTCAGCTTTCCAGTGCTCCTCTTCTTGAATTGCTGCCTGCATGGCAGCATGCTGATGATGCTGTCATTCATCGAACTTCACCATCTTCATGGTCAGTGGGTTGTCCGGATATTCTTGAAGCAATTTGTCATCGAGTACTTCCCAGGCAATGCCTGCAGGGTTGAGGGAGGATTTGAGTCAGGGAGTGGGGGCCATAGCATTTAGGAGTTTAGGAATGGGCATCTGGACTTTGACAAAACCCCATCAAGCTCTTTTTACTGTGAAACTTTTTGGACTCCAACAATGTGGACTTTGAAACTCCGAAGTGACACTTGAGCACAACAAGTGCCTTGAGGGCTTGGCCCTAAGAGGGGGATACTGTCACATCCATGATGCACACGCAAGGTCCAGACCACAGTCTGACCATCTCAGGTGTCGTTCTAGCCCTACAGGCTTCCATTGTGAAACTCCTTTCCATCTTTGATTTGACTTATGATCTATTTCTATTTCTGTTTCCATATTTAGTATGTTTCTCTCACACTTCTAAGTGACTCGCTACACTACTGTACCCATATGTCTTACTAATCCCCATACCATCTGGCTATCTGGTGACTACTGACTTACCTTACTAATGGCTCACTAAGATTGTTATTCATCCATACTGCACTCCAGTAGTCACTACACCCCAGACATTGCTTTACACTTTTCTCTGTACTATAAAAGCCTTGTACATACGTTGTAGCACATCAGTTCGAATATTGAATAAGATACTCATCAATCTCACTCGACTCCAGACAGTTTCTGGATAGTTCCAACCTCTGGGACTCGGCAGGAAACTAGTGTACTAAGTTGTACACTAAACTCCAACTACCCAGACTTTCACTCTAGCCTTCCTCTGCCCTCGGACCCTTCCTGGAGACCATTGAGAACTGGTCTTGACAGTTTTCACTGCAAGCATTTCACAATTTTTCTTGAGAAAATATACTGAAAAAATGGAGGGAAGAGATACTCTTTTATGTTGCATGATTTGTTGGAAAAGATGCAAATATAATTTTCTCTTTTCTGTGCAGAAATATGGATTAATGGTAGTGCCCATTAGCTTCTACTCTAAGTGGTATTAGCATCAATTCATGTTTTTTGGAAGGAAATAAAACATTATTTCTGCATTTTTTCTTTCCAAAAATCCAAAATAAAAGAGTATCTCTCTCCATTTTTTCAGGATATTTTCTAAAGAAAATTTATGAAATGCTTGCAGTGTTTTTTGCAGGTCTTCATAACTTTATGTATGTCTGTGGCTATGCTGAATTATTCAGTGGCTGTGCTGAATTTCAACAAATTAATATAACTTTAGTATGATTATACATAAATTGGCTCCAACTACTGCCCATTATGCCCCCCATTCCTTATGAAGGCCATCCCCTTTGATACTCATCTAGCTGTGCTGTGCATGCTTCAAGATGGCCAGTCTTCTTGTCAAATTGCTTCCAAACTTCATATTGGTTGCTCTACTGTGTCAGAAATATGTTCCAAGGCCCTTTCACCCCTTCCAACCAAGGCCTTAGGCCATCTGTCTAAGCTTACAGCTCATGATTGTCACCACATGGCTCACCTAATCACCTCTGGGCAAGAAGATCCTGCTACCCAACTCAAGAAAGTCTCTGGCCTGGGTGTCAGCACCCAAACCATAAGGAATCACCTGAAGAAGGAGAATCTGAAGGTTGTTGTCAAAGCCAAGAAGCCTCAGCTCCAACCTTGACATGTACAACAGTGCTATGCATTTGCACAGGAGTACCAACACTGGGCTGAAGAACACTGGGTAAGGGTTGTTTGGTCTGATGAGACCAAAATCAATCATCTGGGGTCAGATGGGAGGCCTTGGGTGTGAAAAAAACCAGGGACCCCCATAGGCCAAATGTGCAGGATCAATGGGAGGATGGATGCAGCACTCTACACCAAGATTATGGAGGAACATGGGATGGATCACAACAACTTCATCTTTCAACAAGATGGGGATCCCAAGCATACCTCCAAGTTGGCCAAGAAATGGTTTAAAGATCATGGTGTTGAGCTTCTGGACTTGCCTGCACAGTAGCCAGACCTCAACTCTATTGAACATTTCTGGCATGACCTGAAGAAAAGGCTGGGAACCTACCCAGTACCCCCAAGGGCATAGAGGAGCTGTGGAAGAGGATTGAAGAGGAATGGAGGCAAATTTCAAGGGAGGTTTGCCTGAATTTGATCAATAGTATGCCTAGGGGGTTGTAGCAGTGCTCAATGCCAAGGGTGGTTACACAAAGTACTAGATATATCCTACTTATTGCCACTTGGGAACCCTGCAAAAAAATGTCTGGATGAGTAGTGGTCAATGTTGAATTAATTGGACAGTACTGAGTCACATGATCATAACCATATTTAGCAGACATTATCACATGACCACTAGCTGTCCACCCCTATTTTTGCATTATTTATGGCCAAATGGGGACTGAGTTATAAGCAATTCTTCAAGAAAGTGGCAAACATCCAGACAGTTTTTTGAGTCACTGTATATGTAGTAATTTAGAATTTTAACTTGGTTTTTTTTGAAGAAAACAAAAGTACTTGAAAGAAAAAAACTTGGAAAGAGAGGGGAGGTCAGACTGAAGTGGGATGAGTAGTGATGGGTCTTGGCTGTAGTCAGGGAGAGTTCAGACTGGTTGGGAAGTGATCAGAGACATGGCAGAGGGAGTCAGTGCCATCAGGCAGTCAGGTCAGGGGTGTATACAGACTATCTTTGTGGGGGTACCATTCATGGAAGGTAGCAATGAGCTTGGATGCATGCACCAATTTGGTAGCTAGGAGCCACAAGGTTTCTTTGTCAGTGCCTTCATAACCAGCCTAGCAGACCTTGTAGCTCAGCCAACAGCAGCAAGGGTGTCTACCTTCAAGTCAAGGACCTATGATATTTTGTACTCAAGTTTGCCATCAGCATTGACTGGTGGAGGTGGTGGCAGATGCTGGTTCAGGAAGGGGTTGGCCAAGGCAAGTTCCAACTGCAATACATGGGACACCAGAAGTCCACAGAAAGGGCTCTTTCACTTTTGAATTTACAAGGGTATTAGGATATTATCAGTATTTGGTATAGCCACCTTTTTCTCTAGTCACTGCCTGAATCCTTCTAGGCATACTTTGTATCAGTTTCTGACACTCCCCCACTGGTATCCCCTCCCCACTCCACCTGAACTCTCCAATAGCTCATGAATACCATTAGGTGGGTTTTCATGGCTTTCAAGCCTTCTTTTTGGGAAACCCCAGAGATTTGCAATGGGATTAAGGTCAGGGGGATGTGAAGGCCATACCATGGTCCCAAAATCCCATTCTTCTAGCCAATCTCTAACCTTTTTGCAAGTATGCTTGATATCATTGTCTTGCTGAAAGATTGTGTTAGATGGATTGAGACCATAATACTCCAATCTTTGTTGAAGCTCATCCTTCAAAATCTGAAGGTAAAGGTCTCCATCCATCCTACCATCAATCTTTGCAGCATTGCCAACACCCTCCCATGTCATACAACCTTACATCATCAAGGAACCCCCTCCAAACTTGAGGGTGTAGAAGGGCTGTAGGCAGCCTCAGTAATGACTCAACTACTATTATATTAAATATACCTATAGGCAGCCACAAGGTATCTGTCATGCCCATGCCTCTGTCCTAGCCCTTCCTGCATTGTCACTAACCCACCAGTACCCCTTCCAGTACCACTGGCCTCTCTCCACTCTGCTCTCCACCTGTCTGCTTGCTCTAGCACCCATACAGTGCATTTCTGCCCCACTCTCTGTTGGACCCCATCAGGCTCTGTCAGGACCATCATGTGACTGGTGTGTCTTGGTCAGGTGACATCCTCCCATCACTTAGGGGTCACCTTCCTTTTGGGTTGACAGTCTGGTCTAGGCATGGCACAGCTGCCACACTGCATGGTATGGTGCAGGGTCACTCCCTGTTTAGGCTTTTGGCTTACCTTCTGATTGGCTATCAGTGAGCACTATGAAGACACTCCATTCTGTACTATTCCTTTTAGATACTTCTTTGTCCTGTCCCTCACCTCCACTGTCCATACTCATACTCCAACTGAAGTTTTCTGATGTTTCTGCCCCTTGAAATTTTGCTGTACTCTGTATGTTAGTTCTGACATTCCAATACTGTACTGCCTTGATGGTGCACCCACTGTATATATGCCTGTCATGCTCAGCAGTGATTCTTCAGTACAAATATCAACTTAGTTCATCTCCTCTGCAGTCTTTGACCTCCCTCTCTGTCTTCTGTCAGACTCTCCCTGACTACTCTCCCTCTCTGAAATCCAAGGGCTGGGCTCATACAAGGGGGCAGCACATGAGCTGAACCCAATGCCCTCTCTCAAACCTCCATCATGCATGTCAGCTACCCTTTGGCCCTCATTGCTCTCTGTCAGTCCTCATTGGCCAACCATCAGCCAATGTTGGCCTACCTTTGTACACATCTCCTGGCCTCCATGAGTGCCAGAGATCATTGGAGTAGGCCCAGGTTTGACAATCAATAAGTAAAAAACTACTAAATGATAGTGAACTCACACTCAGCAGTGACTCAACTACTGAGGGAACAGTGTGAGAACTGTAGTACTAAGTGCACTCTAATTGCTTATTTAATCAGTAAATATTCACACCCAAGCCTGTATCAAACAGGGGTGATTCAATCTCCAACAGAGAGTTCCCTGTACCAACCTATCAGTGAGCCCCTCAGCTGCCTTTTTCCAAGCCCACTTGCATCCATCTGAACCATTACACTATCCTCTCCTAAGGCTTGACTTCCAAGTGAGACTGATTGGTTGCACAGCAGTTAAAGGGTCAGGGTATGGCAGAGAAAAGGTCTAGGGATTCTTCATGGCAAGAGAGAGCATCTGGTCATCCCATAGAAACACTAGTAAAATACTGTACTCACCATGCCTGACAGGGTTGAAGCTTCTGAGACATCACAAACCACCTCAGGTTGTGGTGATCCATCCAAATTTCAAACTGGTATGAAGTGGCTTCTAAATAATGACACCACTGCTGGAGAGCATGAATGATGGCTAGCATCTCTTTGTCATGAACTGTGTAATTTAGCTCTGCTCCAGAAAGAGAGTGACTTTAATAGGCAACAGGTCTCCAGAGACTGTTATCACATTCTGCTGAGAGTATGGCTCAGGTTGCATAGTCCAAGGCATCTGTTTCTAGATAGAACTTCCAATCCTGATTGATGAACATAAGAATAGGGGCCATGGTGAGAGCTTCTTTGAGCATGTCAAATGCTAACTAGCACTTGTCAGTCCACTGGAAAGGAACATTCCTTCTTTGTAAGATTGTTCAGGGGACATGCCACCTGGGTGAAGTCCTTAATGAATCATCAGTAAAAGTTCACAAGGCCAAGGAAGCCACAAAGTCTGCAAACTGAAGTAGGAATGGGCCAGTTCTGCACAGCAGAGACTTTAGTGGGGTCCATTCTGACTCCATTAATGCTAATGATCATTCCTAAGAAGTCAACTTCCTGTCTCTTAAAAGGCATTTCTCCAGTTTAACAAACAAGTTGCTTTTTTCAACCCTCTCAACACCTCCAGCATGATCCTGTCATGATCCTTTTCATTTTCCATCTTTGTAAATATCATAAGGTTGTCAATATACACCACCACAACATTCTCCATATCTCCAAAGATATTGTTCATCATATTTTGGAAGGTGGTGGGGGAATTACAAAGTCCAAAGAACATAACCAGAGGTTCAAAGGTACCACAGTGATGGATGAAAGTGGCTTTCTGCTCATCACCTTCCTTGATGTGAACATTATTTTATCCCCACCTAAGGTTCATTTTCATAAATAATTTACAGCCTTTTAGCTTGTCAACAAGCTGTGAGATAAGGAGGAGTGAATACAAGTTCTTGACTGTATGCTCATTTAAATAACAGTAGTCCTGTACCATACACTTCTTGCCATCTTTTTTTGGGACAAAGAACACAGGAGAAGTCTGGAGACTTGCTAGGCTGGATGTAACTCTACTTAAGTTGTCTGTCAACAAAGCTACTGACTTCAGCCTGTTCATCAGGAGAAAGAGAGGTCAACCTTCCCTTTTTCACCACAAATGATTCAAGCTCTATAGTGGCATGGCCCCAAGGTTTCCAAAGCAGCATGTGTTCAGATTCCTGGACAGAGAAAATGGATAAATATTCATGATATTCCTTCAGAACCAGTTCCTCAGGGGTCTCATCAGTTTTCTTGGCTTCTTCCTGCTTGTCAGAAGCCACTGCAGTGATATAAGCTTCCTGCACTTGTTGCTCTATTTTCTCTATATGTCTAACAAAGGCCAGCTTCAGCACAAGCTGCCAGCAGCTAAGGGGACATCTCTTCATTGAGATTTCACTGGTTTTCCAGTTGACTTTGGGGTTATATGTGGCAAGCCATATGTGGCCCAGAATCATGTTGTGATGTCCCAGATCTGTGAAATTGGCTATGAACTCTTTGAAGTGATTTCTGAACTGTACCCTAAGTGGCACCTGATGCATACAGTAATTCTACCAGCAGAATTAGCTGTACCATCAACATTAATTACATCCATGGCTTGTGGCAAGGCCAGCTTTGGAGGATTCTTTTGATCAATGAATTTAGTGCCCAGAAAGCTCCAGAGGCACCACTATTGAGTGGTGCCTGCACAGCATGTGCATCTCCTTTCTTTGTACAAATAATTATGGGAACAGAAACATGATCCTTCAAGTTGAGTGTGCAAATTCAGAATTTTGGTGGTACTGTCACCCAAGCATCAATAACCAAACTGGATCCTACCATACAAGAAGAAACATTTTGTTGGGTTTTACAGGCTGAGGAATTAAGCAAACCATTTTTAACATCCAGTTCCAAGCCCAGCTGGGACCCCAAAGCAGATGGTACATCAGAGTCCATATCAAAGTCTGTTGTATCTACAGACAGAGGGGAGAGCCTATTTACAGTAGCTATGTCTGAGAAAGAAACCTTTTTTTGTGTTTTTATATTGTCTGGTATTGTGTTTTGTTTACTGTTTTTAGAAGAAGAAATGATGTGAGAAGAGAAAGATTGTTCAGTACTAGGAGAGCTTACAGGACCCAATTTCACTGTAGCTCTGACCCTTTTAACTGATTGATATGAGTGACAATTTGCTCAAAGCTCATCCCCTCCATTGCTTTTAGGTGGGGGTCTACACCTTTGGAATGTACCTGCCATCCCTTGTCCTTGTTTTTCCCTTGTGGGTAGTGCAATCTTATGTATGGGACCAACCTGGCCTCAACTGTAGCATTTGTACTTAAAGAAGTCTTTTCTTGTGGCACTCCCAAACCACCCTGTGCAGTGCCAATGTACATGGGTGCACCACTTCATGGAGTGACACCAGCCAAAGGCCAGTTGTAGTTTTGAGCCCAGTGACTGTTGGAACTTGACAAGGTTTGGAGCCTAAGCACTTCAAGGGTGGCTCCCATATTTTGAACCATGGGCTCATATGTATTTTTCTCAGGTTTCTTTTCTTTTGCCCTGAATGTATATCTTCTGGAGGTTTTCAGGGTGGATTGCTCACTCCAGCATCCAAACTGTGTAGTTGTTGGATATCCCAGACCATAGTCCTCAGTGCATTAAACTTTGCCAAGAACTCCTCAGTTCTGGCATTCCCTTGACATATATTGGCCAACTCCTTTTTGGCCCAATCTGCATTATGAAGAGGGCAGAACCTCCTTTCAATTTCTGCCTTGACCTCATTGAACATGGGTCAGGCTTGTGCTGCAATACAAGTGTCTATTTGGGCTAGTGTTGCCTCAGCTCCAAGTTGGCATTTTTTATCTTTCCTCCTGTTTGGTTGATGCATATGTACTTGGTCTGAAATTGCAGCTCTGAAGGGTGGTTATCAGCTGAAAAAAATAATGATTGACTCAGCCATTCCCAAGATATTTGACTTAAGCCATTTTTGCTTGAGCTGAGCCAGAAGTCAAGCTGGACTGATATCTTCAGAGTGATGAAATCAATCCCCATATAGGAACTTGGGCCAATGGTGGAGAGCACTTTCAACTATATTCCATTCACTGGCTGCAAGTTGATCAAAGTAGAAATCCACATGCTATGGAGAATAAGCTGAAAAAGTCCCAAGCCAAGCCATGGCAACACTAATTGGGCCCTCACATAAGCCCTGGTGATCAGTTCAGTTATCTGAGGCCAGATGGTAAGCACATCTTCATGGCATGTCCTAAATGCCACAATTGCTACAAAGTCACACAACTTCAACCAGCATTAACTTTGATAGTGACCTGTCAAACTGTCCTGGGCCAGCAATTCCCCATTTGGTGGGGTCAAACTGTTGTTGTTGCTGCTGGGGCAGGTTGGTGACAATTGCAGCAATGACCTGCAGACTGACCACTATTAACAACTGATGCACAAAGTCAAGCATGTCCTGGGTTAAGTTTTGTGAGTTGCAGGGGTGGCAACTGATGCTGATTCAGAAAGGGGTTGGCCAGGGCAGGTTCCAGCTGTGACACATGGAACACTGGGTGTACAGAGCACATGCTGCTGGGTAGTTTTAGGGTGATGGAGTGCATACCAGGTTGGGCAATAATGTTGAATGGGCCTAGATACTTCTCAGAGAGTTTATTGGATGGTCTAGTAGAATGGAAGTACTTGGCTTTGACAAAGGCTTGGTCACCAACATTGAACTCTGGCAGGGGTAGGTACTTCACATTGGTGGGACCTTGGTAGCATTGCTTTGCTGCAGCCATTTCAGAGGACAGGAAGTCATGAAGGGTGGAGAGGTCTGCAACATAGTTGTGGGCCTTTGTGGAGGTGAAGTCATGGTTGGCAGTGACTGACAAGTTAGGGTGGTAGCCCTTGTTAGCAAAGAAGGGAGAGACTCCAGTGGTTGCACTAGGTGCATTGTTGAATGTGAAATTGGCCCCAATGTTTCACAGGCATGTTGAAAGTTACTGAGTGATGAGAAGGGGGGTAGATGGTTCATCTGTTCCATAGGTTGTATGGAACATGTAGAACAAAGCTGAAGATTTGGATCCTCTTCTTCAACCAAAGGAGAAAAGCAAGGCATGAGAGTGGGGAAGATCTGGTGCTCAAGTGCAGTCACCAGTCTGGCAAAGAGTATGGGTGGAGCAGAAGACTCCTGTTTGATGTACAATGACTCAAAAAACCCTTTCAATGTTTTGCCATTTTGCTTTGATGGTGATGTGAAAAATCAAAAAAAATTTCATAAAATTGTGAAAGTATTCATGTAGATAGCCCTTTGTCCTGGCTTCAGAAGGGTAGTTCAATCAAGTTGTTTTACTTTGTTTTGGCTGAGATATCACAATTTTAATCAGGGCAACTCATTGAAAGGGTTTTTTTGCCAATGAGATTGCAGCATATACATGACATTTGGACAGGATTTTTGGCAGCTTATTTTGCTTACATCAGCAGGAAGGTCATGTGGCTACTGAAAATCTTCAAAATATACTTTTTTTTACCCCACTATCACCATGAGAAGTCTCTCTTCTGCCAGAACCAGTGAAATCCTCTCTCTCCTTGACTTTGGGCTCTCTGGCAATGAGATATCATCCCAGACTGATGTATCCATTGCCACCATCTCCAGATTATGCTCTAGACACTGCCCTTACCTCACAAAATCTCCTGGAGGTCACCCAAAAAAGCTTTCTGATGGCAATATTCAACATGCTCTTCATCTTGTTGGATCTGGCAAGGCTGAAAGTGCTGTCCAATTCACCAGAGAACTCAGAGATATCATTGATGAGCCTCTCTCTGCTCAGACAGCTAGGAATGGGATGAAGAAAGCTGGGTTAAAAGCTGTGGTGAAGAAGAAAAGGCCACTCCTTACCAAGCATCACAGGAGGGAGAGGTTGGACTTTGCTTTGAGATATAGGGATTGGACTATTGAGGACTGGAAAAGGGTGGTTTAGTCAGATGAGACCAAAATAAATTGTCTAGGGTCAGATGGGAAGAAATAGGTGTGGAAAAAGAGTGGGGAGGGACTGAATGATAGGCAAGTGCAGGGGACTCTCAAGTTTGGGGGTGGATCCTTGATGATGTGGGGATGTATGCTGTGGGAGGGGCCTGGATACTCCTGCAAGATTGATGGGAGGATAGATGGTGATCCATATGTGCAGATCTTGGAGGATGAACTGCAGCAATCCCTTCAGCATTATGGAAAGACTACTGAAGACATTATCTTCCAGCAAGATAATGACCCCAAACATGCCTGCAGGAAGGCTTCCACCTGGTTCAGTGATCATGGATATGAGGTGCTCTCATGGCCAGCCCAATCTCCAGACCTCAACCCTATTGAACATCCATGGAATCATCTCAAGAGAAGGCTAGCAGAGTATGAGGAGCCACCCAAAGGGATGTTGGAGTTATGGGAGAGAACACAGGATGAATGGAACAAGATAAGGCCAGAGGTGTGTCAGGAGTTGATCAAGAGTATGCCTAGAAGGGTAGAGGCAGTTACCAAGGCAAAGGGAGGCCATGCAAAGTTCTGAATAGCATACAATTTCATCAGCAAAAAAACCCTTTCAATGTGTTTCCCTGATTAAAATTGTGATATCTCAGCCAAGACAAAGTAAAACAACTTGATTGAACTACCCTTTTGAAGCCAGGAAAAAGGGCTATCTATATGAATACTTTCACTATTTTATGAAATTCTTTTGATTTTTCACATTGCCATCAATGCAAAATGGCAAAACATTGAAAGGGTTTTTTGAGTCACTGTATGGCAAGAAATGTCATACTGGAGCCACTGACTCTCACTTCTTAATGCAAGGAATCTGAAACCTTCAACAATTTTCCCTGGCCTCTGTGCCAGTACTCTGTCATCAACTATCATATGAGTAGTGGATATACATATGGTAGTACACTTTCTACTTCCTGGAAGTTGGGGCACTACTCTACACTATGTGCTTCCATGCCCTAATGTGGATTACAACTCCACACTACCCTTGATGGATAGTGGGACTACTGACTACAGATCTTCCTCAAACACAACCTCCAGCCAAAAGGAGGATGAGACCACATATCTCTGGACCATGTGAATGAAATCACATGACATAGTGGGCAATATCATAGCCAAGGGTGTGTATTACTTATGACTCCACCAAAGTTTAGTGTGATTTTCCATGTGTTCCCATACTCCAAAAAACTCAGCTGCCTTGCAGCACCTTCAATACTTATTGAATGGAGCCAAGACTATGTGCTTTGGGAGATATACAATGAAGGCACCCTCTCCAACAATTAAGGATGTGAAGAATGAATTAATCCCCTCTCAACTGGTGCACTCTTATGCAAGAAAAACTGGTATCAAGGTTGGGGGAAGTAAAGCCCTTTGTTACTTTCCAGGGGTTCTAGGTTGAACAACCTATTGGGCTGCCAGGGTGCAAAAATTTTCCCTTCCATCTACCATTAGGCATTTCCACTTGTTACCTACAAGCAAATAATACTTTCCTTGTCATTTACAGTACAGCACAGGCCATAGTCTGGCTGACCCTCCTTGCCTCTTGGTGTGCAGAGGAGGGCATTGCCTCACCCCAACCTTGGTGCCACCTTTCCTGTATAAAAGTGTACTGGCCAAGAGGGGATTAGTTCATTCTTTATGTCCTGAAGTGCCAGACTGACTTCCATGACATTTTCACCCTTCCCAATACTGATTAAATGTTAGGGACCCTCAGGCATTGGTAGCAGATATAGTACAGGCAAGAATTTTAGCAATTATTTTTAAAAACCAGTAGTGCTGGGCATACATCCTGCTCATGGTAATATCATTGATATCAAATTTGTTGATATTTCCTTGAGAGAATAGTCTTGATTGAGTGATGGTACAGGATAAAAGGATCAATGACTCAAGTTCAATGGTTGGCCTTATTTACATAACCATCAGATTGATGTATCCTTTGGAAGCCATGACATAGGGATATCTGTATGAATACTTTCATGATTTTTATAGAATTCTCCTGATTTTTGTCATCATCATCTATACAAAACAGTAAAACATTCAAGAATAGGCCATTGGCTTGTAACATGCACTCCATTTATGCCCATGAACCATTTGACTCAAGTCCAACTCCATACAACAGCCTTTGGGGATGACTGCTGTGGTCCACATTGAGTACAATGGATACCTCACTGATACAGGTATCCATAGCAGCAATCTGCTTCTTGGACCCCTGATCCAGCCATCATGGTGAAGCTTGACTAGTTGAGCCTGTGGTTCCTCACCCCCCCATGAGAACCCATCAAGAAGTTGTTCAACATCACAGAGTGCATATGATGGGATGGATGAAAAGCAAATGTGACATGGTTCTATGACTAAAATTATTGCTTGTAAATGAGCCAAAATACTCATCACAGGTCCACTATGCTTACCATGTGCTTTGTCCAATGGAACAGGAACTTTGTTCAGGATGGATGCAGACATCATCAACTGCTCATGGGTATTGATAAAATCTTCATAGGCATCAATATCCCAGACCCTCAAAGTCTGGTCCTCTGAGCCTGAGACAATCCTCTTTCCATCAGGGGAAAATGCAACTGAGAAGATTGTATGTGCATGCCCTTCAAGATGGCTGCCAATCTGGACTCCTCTTTCAGCATCCCACACCCTCACAGTCTTGTCCAATGATCCTGACACAATCCTCTTGCCATCAGGGGAGAATGCAACTGAATAAACTTGATCTGTATGCCCCTCAAGATGGCTGCCAATCTGGACTCCTCTTTCAGCATCCCAGATCCTCACAGTCTTGTCCCAAGAGCCTGACACAATCCTCTTTCCATCAGGGAAGAATGCAACTGAATAGACTTGATCTGTATGCCCCTCAAGATGGCTGCCAATCTGGATTCCTCTTTCAACATCCCAGATCCTGATAGTCTTGTCCCGAGAGCCTGACACAATCCTCTTGCCATCAGGGGAGAATGCAACTGAGGAGACTTGATCTGAATGCCCCTCAAAATGGCTGCCAATTTGGACTCCTCTTTCAGCATCCCAGATCCTCACAGTCTTGTCCTTTGAGCCTGACACAATCCTCTTGCTATCAGGGGAGAATGCAACTGAGTAGACTCGGTTTGTATGCCCCTCAAGGTGGCTGCCAGTCTGGGCTCCTCTGTCAGCATCCCACACCCTGACAGTCTTGTCCAAAGAGGCTGACACAATCCTCTTGTCATCAGGGGAGAATGCAACTGAGGAGACTTGATCTGCATGTCCCTCAAGATGGCTGCCAATCTGGACTCCCCTTTCAGCATCCCAGACCCTCACAGTCTTGTCCTTTGAGCCTGACACAATCCTCTTGCCATCAAGGGAAAATGCAACTGAATAGACTTGACCTATATGTCCCTGAAAATGGTTGCCAATCTGCACTCCTATTTCAGCATCCCACACCCTCACAGTCTTGTCCACAGAGCCTGATGCAATCCTCTTACCATCAGGGGAGAATGCAACTGAATAGACTCCTTCTGCATGCCCCTTAATATGGCTGCCAATCTGGACTCCTCTTTCAGCATCCCAAACCCTCACAGTCTTGTCCCAAGAGCCTGACACAACCCTCTTGCCATCAGGGGAGAATGCAACTGAATAGACTGCACCTGTATGCCCCTCAAGACAGCTGCCAATCTGGACTCCTCTTTCAGCATCCCACACCCTCACAGTCTTGTCCCAAGAGCCTGACACAATCCTCTTTCCACCAGGGGAGAATGCAACTGAATAGACTGCATCTGTATGGCCCTCAAGACAGCTGCCAATCTGGACTCCTCTTTCTGCAAGGACCCCATCTGTGTGCCCCTCTAAGCCCAGTAATTGGGCTGCTTTCCAATATTCCAGACTTCCTACAACTCCTGAAAGGGAAGAAAATTTTGGCATAACTTTCCTTGATAGCATTGTTTTCACAGGAAGAAATGCCAGTGCAGAGATATAGACATGTGGTGCACTGTGAGAGATGGCCCCATTGAAGATGTCAATAAACCTGATTTCATCTTCTATCATTGCAAATGCATCCTTGAAGACATCTTGGTTCTTTGATATTAGATTAGACCAAATTAATTGCCCATACACAGCTGTAGAAAGCTCACCAAAAGCCACCTTGCAGCAGTAACAAGAGCTGTGGCAGCACTTCCAACACTCCCCAGAAGACTCATAGCCTCAAGCCAAAATAGAATTCTTTCACTTCCCACAATGCTCTCCACCAACTGTGCAAGGAGTACCTTAAATGTGGTCATCTCCAGATGTTGGGACCAAAATTGACAGGAGTAGGATAGCTGGGGGGAAATGCTCCTACAGATTCTGTCTGGTAAATCAGCAACCTCAACATTGCTCAAGTAGGAACTCTCCAGTCCACAAATGTTGAACTGAAGTTCATTGTGAAGAGTCTGCAGGGTGGCAACAGCTAGGTCATCTGTACAAGAGGTGTCAATGAAGTAGATCTCACTCCGTGATTGGTCAGTGAGGAAGTCATAAAAGGATGCATGCAGAGGTCGGACAGGAGAGGCACAGTCAAGAATGCCTCCTAATACTGGGGACATGAGCTTGAGGATGACAACAACATTGTAGTGATCCTGCTCGTCTGGGAAGTGTTTGCGCATGTGATTCAAGGCCGCCATGGGCAAGGGCGAGGGTGTCATTATGATTTGGTGCATTACAGACCAGTATCGTTCAAAACCTTGCCCAGATTTTGGGACAGCACCCTCCAGGATCGAAAAGTAAGTTGTGTCCAAGAGTGATCTTCCCTCTTTGGATTGCAGATTGACAACATTATCATAGCACTCCTTCACGGTTGCTCCAGTTGTGTGCGATTGGATGTAATCACAAGCCAGATGAGCCCACTCAAATAGGCAGTCTGCCTTCTGGGAAATCTTCTGGACTTTGGTATCTCCAATGTCTGGCAGATGTCGAAGTTGTTTGTAAACATAGAGCTGGATATCACGTTCTGTTGACTCCATAGCAACATCATCCAAAGCAAGTTGCCTTCACATGGGGAGCACCATTCAACACCTGTTGAATATCAGGTAAAGGGCGGGATGTTACAAGGATTCAGATGTTACAGGGAAGCTTGCTGGCCCAAGATGCAAGGACTGACAAGATGTGCTTCCACGATCCTTCCAGACCACTCTCATCCAGCGCATCGACCACCATGATGATGCTTCCAATCGCTGTGCTCGATACCTTCAGCAACGGCTCCAAAATGAGCTTTTCCCACTGCTCCATGACATCAGATGTTGTCTTGAGGGAATGGTCCTTCACAACCACATCAGCTAATGCTCGCCAGAATGCAGGGTCGTGGTCTGCCAGATCATGTGCAATAGTGGTGAATATCTTTTCCTCATGATGCTCAGCCTGCCTATCCTGGGCAAAGCAAAAGCACAACCCAAACCCTCCAGCATCCTTAAACCACAAAGCAATGGTATGTGTGATAGCAGACTTCCCTCTACCAGCCTGCCCATGCAGCCAGAGAATGCATGGAACATTTTCATCAGTGTTTTGGATCCAGCTGACGATCTCTGAGAGGATCTTGGTTCTGGTGCCATCTAGACATTTCTTCGTCTTATTGACACCCGTGCCCCCTGCATAAGCCATGCCTTCCAAGCTCCGATCCTCATGTAAGAAGCCCAAATCCCCATGTATGACACCCAGATCCCCATGCATGACGTCCAGTTTCTCCTGCCCGAGGTTCAGATCTTCAACTACATGGTGCACATTGACAAGAATATCCCGAATGGCATGATCCCAGTACTGTTGCATCAAGTCATTCAGCATCCTGGTGTAGCCATCCATCCTAGTCCATGTCTCAGAGTCTATATCCATTATATTCTTTCCGAATCTCCTCCCTGGTAGTAATTTCAGTTAGCCATTCGATGAAATGTGCAATCGACATACAGAAGCTCATCATCTCTGAATAATTCTTGATGAACCAGGCCACTTCACCCATCACTTGTGCAATCTTCCCTAAAGTTGTCTTCATACTATTGATATTCTGGATGGTATCATCTTCCAGAAGAAATTCATATACTGTTCTGATTGTATCAAGGAGGTTGGACACATTGTAGTCTAGGTTAGCTTGATTGATAAGTGACTAAAGAGGGCTGTGTGAGGAGAGCAGCATTTAAGTGGAGCGGGCTACTGAGTCAGAAGCCAAACTGACTGCCTCCTCCGAGGCAAAAAATAGAGTGCAACTCTCAGAACTCTGCACAGCCTGGGAGTAGTGTTGATACTGACTGTGCACCCTCGGAGGCACGCCTCAATGCATCCACTCTTTTGAATCCTAATTCATTAAAACCTTCTGTCACCCTCGACTTGTATAATATTCTGGACTTTCCAGCATTAATAGATTCAGGCTCAACCCATTGTTTTGTAGACTCTACTTTCATCAATGATCATGGTCTTTCAACCTACTCTGTCCCACCTCTCATCCTCCATCTGTTCGACAGCATGACAATGACATCAATCACTAAAGCCTCAAATCTCTCAGTCCGTTTTCCCTCTGGAGATATCACTGACATGACCTTCTATGTAACTCTGTTGGATTCTGAGTGTAAGATTGTTCTCAGACATAACTGGCTCACCTGTTACAAACCATCAATTGATTGGGTACTAAGCAGTATTAAATTCCGAAACCTTACATCTCATTTGCCAGCACCGACATCGCCCTCTGACTTGGAGTCAACTCCAAGAAACCCTGTAGATACCCCCCTGGGCTCTCTGGACACCACCCTCCCCAGGTCAGTTGATAACTCCTCTCCACCCAGCACCTGAGCACCTAACATCTCCCTTGTCAATGCAGCAGCCTTTGTCTGCACCTGCAAGCTAGATGGCTCAACCCAGTACTCCCTCCAGGTTTGACCTCAGGATATTACCAAACTCTGGGCTGCCACCATACAGGATACCCCAGACTTGTCATTGGTACCCCTGGACTATCACAACTTCGCTGATGTGTTCAGCAAGGCCAAAGCAGCTACACTTGCACCTCACCGGGAGTTCGACCTCAAGATAGAATTGGAGGAAGGAACTACTCCACCATTGGGAACCCTCTACTCACTTTCGTCCATTGAGCTTGCCACTCTCCAGACCTTCATCGATGAAAACCTCACTACCAGCTTTATTCGTCCAACATCGTCCCTGTATGCTGCACCTGTCCTTTTTGTCAAAAAGAAGGACAGATCACTTTGTCTCTGTGTTGATTTTAGGGGCCTCAATAAGATCACCAAGAAGGACCGTTACCCTTTACCTCTCATTTCAGACTTACTTGACTCACCTAGTCAGGCTAAGGTATATACTAAAATCAATCTGTGCCACACTTACCACCTGGTGTGCATCACCAAAGGAGATGAATGGAAGACAGCTTTCAGAACCTGTTATGGATCTTATGAGTGGCTGGTGATGCCATTCGGACTTACCAATGCCCCTGCAGCATTCCAACGCTTCATCAACTCTGTCTTCATGGACCTGCTGGATGTATGTGTTGTTGTCTACCTAGACAACATCCTTATGTATGCCTAGGAGGGTTCAAGCAGTGTTGAAAGCCAAAGGAGGTTATACCAAGTACTAGAATACCCATGTATGCAAAAGCTCAAAAACCCTTTCCATGACATTGCTGTTTTATATTGCATATATCTTGCCAGCCTGTGAACCAAATCACATGACCTAGTGGGCAATTTTGTAGCCAATGGTATGTACTATTTATAACTCCACCAAAGCTAACCAGAATTTCCACAGTGTTTGGCAGTACACCTCATTCACTGCTGTTAGGGTCAGTATGGAAAGGGTTTTTGAGCTCACTGTAGTAGCTTTCAATATGATTCACTTTGTCCTTCATCTCTTTCTTGCCTTGTACTTGCTCATTGTGTGTAAAGGTTAGCTTGCTGCTTTATATTGTTGGCTGGCTGGAGGCATGCTAGTGGTAACTTGGTGTTGCTTCCAGCAGACCAGGATTTGGGGTCCTGGCCACCATTCTGTACCTTGGCATTGCAGGATTGTCACCCCTACTAACATACTTAGATAGTCTAGGCTCTGACTGCATTTCACAGATGTCTTTTTGTCAGCCAAAACAATTGTTGAGACATCCCTTCATACCAGCCACAGGCCAGACAAGCCAGAATGCTGCTGCATTTTCCTTGGATGATCCTGCAGCTCTTATGGCCCATCAGACTGTTCAACCTCTATGCCATGCTCATGGAACTGCAGGCCATTACCTTCTGGTTGAGCCCTTGCTCACCTTACCTGGTGGCCACACTTTCATGCAGTATCCCCATGCTGCCTCTGACTTGCATTTTGGCTGCAGTTCTACTTTGAGCACCACACTTCCCTGGAGGGCATCTGCACATGGCAAACATGAGCCATCTAGTGACTCTGCTTTCAATTGCCTGATGGATGGGCTACATGTTAGCCAAGACCCATTCTCATCACCATCCAGGAATTCCTGCAGGAAAACAAGGCAGTGGCAGTGGTGGTTGCAAGATGTCATTCCTGCCCTTGTTGAACCATACCTCTCATATCAGTGACTTTCCAATTGCTTCTGGAACCCTGTGGCCTATGAGCTGCCAATGTGCCACTGTCAGTCAACTCAGAAGTTGAAAGTCATCTGTATTGAATTCAGTGGTGAGATTTGTATTTTCCTGTGACATTCTCCACTCTGACTCAACACCTTGTTCATGACAGGTCTTTGACATGTTGATCTCATGGTTTGTTCATTTGTGCCTGCTGCCCTGCAGCTTCCTTGGATGGGTTATTTTCCCTGTGCACCACTGGGGCCAACCCTCACTGTGAGCTTGCAACTTTTGAGTCTTGTCAGACAGCTCTTCATGCAAATGCCTCTGAACACCTCAGCATGGTGTGAGTCCTTTGAGGCATACCTTGCAGGCATGGGTTATAAGGTGAACACAAAGGTATGGGTCTCCCTAAATATCATGTTATCATTCAAATACTTTCTTGTGGGGTATGTATATTACTGCTAGTGGAGACTGTAGCACAGATGATTGTTCTATGTGGGGTAGTGTCTCTGATGAATGATTGCATGATTCATGGTGGAAATTGTGTGGATGTGTGTGACTTGTTCTGTTCCTTGGGACTACAATTATGCTATTTTATTAGGATGGGATGTCTGGCTGTTACATATTTATGGGGATGTTATAATCTTTTACCAATCCATGCTTTTGGTATTCTGGTTTGTCAAAGATGGTTCCTAATGATGCTTATAGGAAGGCATACATTGGAGGTTTGGCAATGCATACCACTGGTATTGTATACTTGAGATATCCCTTGATGAACATGTCCAACAACAGTTGCAAAAATCTGCAAGTCAATCACCAGATATTTCTCCAGCAGTTCCATCTACATCCCATGGGTCCTCCAATGGTGATGTCTTCAACTCAAGGATGAGGCCTTCAGAATACCTATGACAACATTGTCCATTATGCTTTGGTGGCTATAGCTGGCAGAGGAATAGTACTCAACACAGGTATGTTGCTTGGTGGATACAACTTTAACAGTTGTTAGATTCCCTTTGTTCTAGTTCTTCTGATGTTGATGCAATTGTTTGCATTGATGCTTGTTTTGTTCAGAAGTGCAGGAGTGGACTGCCAGATGATCCAAGAAACCCCACAGCTACAGTTTTTCTTTCACCAGAAGACATTCATGCCATGGAATGTGAGGTTGATGAATTGCAAAAGTCAAGGTCTTCAATCCAAAGGAGGGGGGGTCAGGCTTTGAAAAGGAATCACCTTGGAGATGAGGATGATGTATTTGAAGAGGGGATGAAGATAACAACATCAGTTCTGAAGGGGTGTAATGAATCCTTCACTGCAGCTGATGAGAGGTATCAAAAAGTGAGGCATGGCCATTTATTTTGACTCTATTGTCCTAATGACTATTCAGGCAAGTACCCAGTTCTTTTCAGATACTGGTGTAATGGCCCTACTCTGTTGCCATGATCATGTCATGTACCTTGCAAATATGACTTCAGCTGGGGAAAAACAATACTATGCACTTGCCCTAGTCAAGGCACTTTTTGGCCACCTCCCAAGTAGTTTCCATATTGGGTTGTTATATGACATAGGTTGTCAACTGGAACAAAGCTGCAGAAAGTGGAGTTTTCTCAAGTCATTCTTGCCTTGTATTTCTTTTGCCATTTCAGTATTTCATGCCTTTGGTCATCAGTGGGCATGCCAGCTTATCTACCCCCCACAAATGAGAAGGATTTGGGCTTTCTGATGGGGAGGGTTGTGAGCATTTTTGGAGTTCAATCAAAGGACTGATACCATCTCTCTGGGTTTCTGGGGTATGTTATTGTCCCATATCATTGTCTCAGGCTAATATTATATCTAGTATCACCAGTGTCTCTTTGTTATTGACTTCCAGGTGCACCATCTTGATATGAAGAGCCTCACTGGTCTTGGAAACTGGCTTCTTCACCATTAGAATCATTGTCAAGAAAAGAAGGGTGCTGCAAGCAAAGGCCTAAGGAGATGTGGTGTCGACATCCCAATTCTTCAAGCTCAATGGGAGGCTCAAGTTTCTGCACAGACCAAACCAGCTCTTTGTAAGCTGCTTGAAAAAATAATGATAAATAATCTTTCTTGCTCACTAAAAGATTAGGTCACAGCACAAAAGCGGCAGGGAATACTGTGATCCAGATAATGGAGACTCAGAAATCTTTAGAGAATTATGAAGCCAGACTAGCTGGGCTGGAGAAGGATCTTCTCCATGGGATTGCTGACATGACAAACTTAAATATAGAAATTGTGGAGTGTCATAAAAAGATTATGAGTTTCAAGGAAGCATTGCAAAGGCAAAGGACAACTCTAGGTTTGGATGGGCTTGCAGAATTTGCTAAGATTCAGAACAGCTCTTACCTTCAAGTGGATTTCAGTTCATCTGTCATATCCATATTTAATCTGATTGATCCCCTCTTTCTAGATTCACATGCATGCATTAGCAATCAAAAAACATATCCAAGACCATCAATGAAAGTTTGAATTGCAGAGACTGGAACATTCATATCAGCATACAGTCAGTGGTAAGAGCTCTCATTAATAAATGAGTTTGTATTTGACTTTTGCAAAGAACAGAGGCTACAAAATCACATAGAGGCATCTGTAAAGTGACAAGAACCAGGAATAGGCAAGCTTGCCAGTACCTATAATAACTTGTGTCTTCAAATGGTAGCCTACGCCTTATAAAGGGAAAAGCTCCTCAAGGGTCAATAGCACCACTCCTGATTCAAAGGGATTCCTTGTTCAAGTTGGATGTGGATGATGATATCTGGCAGGATATTGGTCTTGGGGATGATTCAGGTGGTTTGTTACCCCCATGGTTAGCTGATGAAAAGGTGTGCTCAGGGATCAGGTCACTCCTGGAGCTGAGGTGATGTGAGGAGGAGGAAAGACATTTAATGCAGGAAAGGCAAGCCTTGATACAGTGGTTTACTGAAGAGTGGGGGTGCATACAGAAGACCATTGGGGGTGCAGGTGAGGGCTAAGTGCCACTGGCATTTCCATGGTTAACACTAATACAGATGAGGATCTTGCATTTGAACTTGACTGTAGAGCTTCTGAGCTAGCAAGTCTATGCCTGATGTGGCAGAAGCAATTGAGGGACTTTCCAAGAAAACCTGATGAGGACTGGGGAGCAAGTAATGAACTACAGAGCATGCTTCAGGAACATCATTTCACAATTGTGGAGGCAGATGAAGTGGAGAGGGTTGATAGTTTTGAGTCAGAGGATGAGGATGAAGTGGATGGAGTGTTGGATGATGAGCTGATATATGTGGCTGAAGAATTTGCCCTGGCAGATGAATATCACCAGGGAGATATGGGCAGTGCAGATTTGTTATGGGGAGATGTTTGGGAAAATGATTTATTGGATATGGATCCACCATCATCACCAAGTAAAAGAGTCTGCAGATGAGGATATCATGGGTAAACCATCTCCATATATCAGATGTATATGTAAAAATGTAACTGGGTAGATGTACAACCATGAAGATATGGGTTGAATAACAGACTAAGCAAGGTTGGATGTGAGATTGGCTGAAAAGAGGGGAAGCCACATGTGCTGCAAGACTGCCATAAGATATCATTCTGATTGAAGGGGAGCACAAGAATGTCACAGTCTTGCTTGTGAGGTCCTCATGACATGGGATTGCCTGACACAGCCCCTTTAGCTATTAAGGGACATCCCTTTGGCACTCAGTGGTGTGGAAGGGATTGCCCATGTTAACCCCTTTGGGTATTAAGGGATATCCCATTAGCCACCAGTAGCAGAGGTGGAATCACCCATCATAGCCCTTTGGCTATTAAGGGACATCCCATTGGCCATCAGTGGTGCACATGGGATTTCCCATCTGAGCTTTATTGGCTATTCAGGGAATTCCCATTGGTCCTCAGCAGTGGAGGTGGGATTGCCCACCATAGGCACTGGGGCTATTAAGGGACATCCCATTGGTATCAGTGGAGCATGTGGGATTGCCCATCATAGCACCTTTGGGTATTAAGGGGGATCCCATTGGTCCTTAGCAGTGGAGGTGGGAGTGCCTGTCATGACCCCTTGGGCTATTAAGGGACATCCCATTGGTCCTCAGTGGTGCTGGTGGGATTGCCCATCATAGCTGTTTTGGCTATCAAGAGGCATCTAATTAACCCTCAGCAGTGGAGGTGGGATTGCCCATCATGGCCCCTGTAGCTATCAAGGCACATCCCATTGGTCCTCAATGGTGTGGTGGGATTGCCCTTCATAGCCCCTTTGGCTATGAAGGGACATAGCATTGGCCTGTAGTGGTGGACAGGGGATTGTCCTTCATAGCTCCTTGGGCTATTAAGGGAAGTCCCATTGGACATCAGCAGTGGAGGTGGAATTGCCCATCATAGCCCCTTTGGCTATTAAGGGAAATCCCATTGGCCCTTGGTGGTCCAGTTGGGATTGCCCTTCATAGCTCTTTTGACTATTAAGGGACATCCCATTGGTCCTCAGTGGTGCACATGGGATTGTCCATTGAAGCCCCTTAGGCTATCAAGGGACATCCCATTGGCCCTCAGTGGTGAAGGTGGGATTCCCCTTCATAGCTTCATTGGCTACTAAAGGAAATCCCATTGGCCCTCAGCAGTATTGGTCCTCTATGTCCCTCTTACAAGCATGAGCATAACAGTCCATGACAATGAGCTACAAGTTGCTCTTGCTCGCTCAAGAAGAGCAGAGATTTATAAGCCAAAGATGTTGACAATGCAGGTGGGTGGAGGCCTTGTAGCCAGCTGGATCTGGCATGAGTACCACATGGAAGCAAGAAGGACCTCCATTGGAACAAAGTTCCTTGCAAAGCTGCAATATTAGGGTTGTGCATGGGAGAAGCATCCTCCCTCCTATATTGAGACCCACCACTAGGTATGCCAGCCTTGCACAGTGTTATAGTTCCCTGGCATCATGGCCATGGTATGCTGTCTTGCACAGCCCACTCCCTCAACAATGCAGGTGGGATTGCCCTTCACAGCCCCTTTGGTTATTATGGGAAATCCCATTGGCCCTCAGCAGTGGAGGTGGGATTGCCCATCATAGCTCATTTGGCTGTTAAGGGACATCCCATTGGCCCTCAGTGTTGCAGGTGGGATTGCCCATCATAGCTACTTTGGCTCTTAAGGGACATCCCATTGGTCCTCAGTGGTGCAGATGGGATTGCCCTTCATACCCCCTTAGGCTATTGAGGGACATCCCATTGCCCTTCAGCAGTGCAGGTGGGATTGCCCATCATAGCCCTTTGGCTATTAAGAGACATCCCATTGACTCTCAGTGATGAAGGTGGGATGGCTTATCCAAATCCCTTTGGCTAGGGAGGGACACCCCATCAGTCTCTTACTGCTGGCTTTGCACCATTTCACTTGCCAAAGAAGGTTGAACAAAATTGCAGGAGGTACTTTTCAATTTAAGATGACATTCACCAGGAAAATACCAAACTAATCACCTAATTTCCTTCCCCCTCTCTGCCCAAAAATGTGAAATGATGGTAACAGCCATTAGCTTCTACTCTGATTGGCATTAGCATCATTTCATAATTGTTGGAAAGTTACAACATGAACACAAAACCTTAGTTTTTCATTCTTTCTTCCCAACTATCCACATTGACATAGTTTCTCTTTCTCTAAGTTTTTTCCTCATGTCTTCTGAAGAGAAGTTTTCAACTGCTTGAAATTTCCGTGATGCCTGCAGGTGAGATTTTCCATCACAATCTCTTTGGCCATCCAGGGCCATCCCATCAGCCCTCAGTGGAGGAGGGAGGATTGCCTGTCATAGTCCCTTTGGCTATTAGGGGAGATCCCATTGGCCCTCAGCAGTGGAGGTGGAGTACCTATCATTGCCCCTTTGGCTATGAAAAAGGAGTTCCCATTGGCCCTCAGTGATGCAGGTGGGATTGCTCTTTATAGCTCCTTTGGTTCTTAAGGGATATCCCATTGGCCCTTTGTGATGCAGGTGGGATTAACCTTCATAGGCCCTTTGGCTAATATGGGACATCCCATTGGCCCTTAGTGGTGCAGGTGGGATTCCCCTTCATAGCTCCTTTGGCTACTAAGGGAAATCCCACTGGCCCTCAGCAGTGGATGTGGGATTACCCTTCATAGCTCCTTTGGCTCTTAAGGGATATCCCATTGGCCCTCTGTGGTGCAGGTGGGATTTCCCTTCATAGGCCCTTTGGCTTATATGGGACATCCAATTGACCCTCAGTGGTGTCATTGGGATTGCCCATCATAGCTCTTTTGGCTTCCTTGGGAAATCCCAATCTCCTTTGAAGGTGTAGCCAAAATGTTCCATAAAACCCAGTTTGGCCATCATAGTACATTGCATTTGAATACTGAGGGGCAAGTGGCACATCTCACAACTGACTCAGGGTAAGGGAATGCCAAGAAGGTCAACTTTTTCTGATTGCATCATTTCAGATCAACTGGTGACACTATGAGCATCATCCAAACCCATGGATCTTTTGTCAAAGAGACACTGATCATCTTCATGCTGTGCTGTGTGTTTGGCAGGGGGATCTGGTACCTGCATGCCTTTCCACTTTGCTATGGTGATTTGTTTGTTATGTTGCAACATACATCCAACCTTTCTCTTGTTTCATCTAGAAGCTCTTGGGACAGAGACTGACCATATTCTCATCTTACCACTTCCCCATGAGGTTGACTTTCTAATGGCCACCTGGCACCTGGAAGATGAGGAATGTTTTGTTTGAGCCTTCCTGGTGATTATTATGAAGGGGTTGCAAAGGCTTGGTCTTCCAAATCTTTCTGCCAGTTTCCCATATATATTGAGTCAGTCACATGGCCTGATTCATGCAGCCAGAATTTATGTGCCAATATGGCACATATTTTGTGTGATGGACCCCTGACACCCTAGGCAGTCATGGGTTTTCCCAGTTCAATTTATTCAATTTCAAATATAGGGCAGGGAACATGGGAAATCCCACCATCTCTGGGCCTAGGACCTCATGCCTTTCCCTGGAACATAGGGGAATGTCCCTGGGATGACCTTGGTCTGAGAGGCATCTAGCTGGAATGATTTGTAAAATATATTCAGCCTAAATGCTTACAGGAAATGGTTACCTGAAGTGGACAAGGATGGTCCATTGAGTGCCATCCCACTCTGAAAATAAACAGATTCTTTGGAGTTAACTCCACCTATGCTATGAAGGCTCACATGCACTCGATTTCAAGATGGACACATGGAAAACATTTCAAAAAAAAAAAAAAAAAGAAAAGGGGGGGGGGGGAAAGACAACTCAAAGTACACTAAGACATGGATAAAACTAAAAATGGCAACTAAACATCATCCTTGCTCATGGCCTGGCTGACAAGCACAGTCATTGTGCTTTTGAGAACCTTGAAGGACTATTCCAAAACCCTGGACAGGCCTCAGACTTCCCTTGACATTGACTCTACAGCCATGGTGTTTTTCTGAATTGCATTCATGATCTCTCTGAGCAGGCAAGGTTTTGAAATCACCTCAGTGTCCAGCATGTCATCCAAATCTCCATTGTCTGCAGCCTCTCCAAAATGTGCTAACTTCTTTTGCTTCCTTTTCTCTCCACTGCAAGGAGATGGCATAGTCAACATGGGCTTCTTGGACTCTGAGGCCTTGGCAGCAAGGTCACACTTGCCTTTAGTTTTCTGGCACTGGATGCACAACTTGCTGCAACCTGTGCCTGGCACACACTGCTCTCTGGCCTTGATGCAGGCAGAGCAAGCCTTTGCCTGCCCTGCAGACCTTCCACCAACCAATGCAATGTGCTGAGACTAGTTCTGGACTTGTCAGTACAGAGTTTAGAATGATAAAATTAATGTTATGCACCAAAGACCCTTCTGCCTGCTGTGCCTGATGCATCTCCTCTGTAGGGATGAGATAAGATTCCTACACCAAATGGGCCTGGAGTTCATTAATGGTTGAACTCTGGTGCCATTTATAGGTATATTACATAAATGTGAGTGTCCATATATAAATGGGTGCCCATTACATAAGGAAGACACTTCTTTTTTACCATACTTTATGCACTTCAATATAACACTGGTCGTGTTTATATTCAAGTGACTAAGTATACAAGTGAACGAGAAGCTAGAGACTTTACATTTTTTAAACACCCAAACATGTTATGGGCCCCAAGTCTAACAAGAATACCATGCCACAGAAGAAATTTTCTTGTGGCACATCAAAACCTCTCAAACCTGATAAAATTCGAGAGGATGGCGATGGTGATGATCTGCCACCATCAGGGAGTCAAGAGAACTACCCTCAAGCACAATCATCCAAGACAATCATGCAAGGAACTACTGATGACGCTGATCGTGCCATAATCTTAGATGAAGGGCCGAGTGCGCTAACCGACTTGACCACCAAAACTGCTCTCATAGAAACTACAAGAGCAGAAGGGTCAGGAAAAGGAAAAGAAAAATCCAACAATAAACAAAAACCACCTACATTCCCCAAATTTATCCAGGAACTGAAAGACATAGTGGCTGAATGCACCACTCAATGGGAAAACTTCAGTGACCAGGATGAATGCGGCCACCAAGTATGTACCTTTAAAAAACTATACAATCTAGTGGACATGCCCGACATCAAGAGTGCACACAATGGGACTGGTGAAGAAGGATGAAGCCCAGCACGTGACGCAAGAAGGGAAGTCCACTATGACGAAACATCTGTGAGGAATGAATGCAGGCAGGAAAACACTCTATGAGGAGATAACACTCATAGAGTGGGAACAGGCAGAATCACCCAATACCCAGCAATGTATGACCTAACAGACTGGCCAGACCGGGAAATCCCACCTCACATGGAGAGAGACTTTAAGGAAGAAGAGACATTTGGCTGGAGGGTGGGCACTGGACACCCAGGTGGTGACCCTGACGACAACCCAGACAACGATCCAGATGACGATTATTGTCGCAGAAATAACCACGACAATCACAATGACAATCACAGGAGAAGACAACCCCCAGCTCCAGCCCCCCCTCATCGCAACCATAGGGATGATGAGGAGGAGGAACGCTGCAATCATCACACCCATGAACGATCACTAGGAATACACTCCCACCGAGGGTTAACCCCTGGTATGAGTGGATATATGGAATCCCTACTAGAAAAATACTGTCAGAGGATATATGAAGCGGTAGGCCAAAATATGGCTCCCACAGGTCCCAAGGTCAAAGCCATAAAAATCGCCCAACCTAAGTACTACAAAGGTCAAGATGACATCGACACCTTCGATGAATGGGTCAACCAGATACTATGCTGGTTGAAGATCTATAAAGTGACAGGACCAGCCCATGATGCAGACCACATAATGTATGCTGGAACCTGCCTGGAAGGAATGGCAGCACAATGGTTTAACCAAGAGGTAGACAGTCCAGATCGCTCAATCTGCAACTGGATGTTTGAGGAATTCATATGCTGCATGTTCACTCAATTCATCCTTGAGGCTTCAGCTCAAAATGCCACTGAATGATACAATAACACCAAGTACTCTGCCACGAAGGGAGTACTTGCATTCTACAATGACCTAAAGCACCAAGCATCCAGGATGGTCCAACCCCCTGATGAATATTCCATGAAGAGGAAATTCATCAATGGACTCCCTCTACCAATCACAGAGGGAGTCCTCAAATCAAGAGGAGTATCAGCAGAACATATGCTGATGGACCAGATCCTAATTGAAGTGCAAAAGATGGAAAGCGCCCTCAAACTGATCAGCAACCACATGCAAGCCCAACAAATGAAACAGACTGGGCTTCGTCCTGCCAATCCTGACAACAGGATTGGCAATAGGCAATACTCTGATGGAGTATACAGATACACCCAGAAAGGGAACATACTGTACAGGAAGGTGATGGACAATGCATGCTCCCAGAGAGAGGAATCGGCCAGACCGCAGGGACAATGCATGACTGGAGCCAGTCACAAGAAAAAGAACAGACCAGTAGACCAGAGTCAGAAAAAAGACCCTGGCCTGCCATGCCAAAATATCAAATGCTACCACTGTGGAAAAGAAGGGCACTATGCCAATGAGTGCAACCAGAAGAATGTCCCTTCGAAGGACAATAAGACTGGCAAGGCCAGGCTATTTGCTGCTGAGGTGATCGAGGATGATGGTGCCAACGAGACTCCAGAACCTCAAGAAACCACAGCAGCTTCTTATAACAAAGGAGACCAGGAAGTGCTCCTAGAAGAAGAAGCAGATGCCAATGATGATGTCATTGACATCTATGGCGATTACTATGACAGTGGCAAGGATGGAGAGCCTGTCATGTATCTCGGGTTGATGGATGCCCACAGCACTACTGAGGGCCAGCAAATTTACTATGCCTGAATGGACATTGAGGAATCTACTGTGGAAGGTGACCCGACTGAAGAGGCCAAGCCAGATGATGAGGAGACATCACCTGGCGAGAATGAAGTCAAGGAAGTCATGGCCAATCCATGGGGAATAGTGAATGCAGTCAAGAATGAGGCCATGCTGCCTAGCATGGACGACCACACATGGCATTACTCAGAAAGATTTGGCCTAACTCATATAGACAACTGCCAGACATGCCAAATCCACAGAGCTCATATCATAGAAGATGAGCTTGCAGAGGTACCATCCCTGATAGCAGCCTGAGCAGTACCACAACAACTGAGATGAGGGGCATATGACGAGGGGTGGGATGCATGAGAAGAAGCAGCAGGCAAAACCCTAGCCCCCCACATAGGGTATGTCCTGGCAGAAATGAATCATAATAGACCTCACCCTCGAACATGTGGAGGGCACAATGGATGGAAGATGGCCAACAATCAGCGTCGATGGGATACACCAGACCCTGCTCAGTCTGGGGCACCTGGCAGTGAGAACATGACAGGCAATATGTCCTAGGGAGAACAATGCCTCGACGAGTGCATTACCCTCATTGAGGCAAATGAGGATGGCAAGAGCAGACATTGACAGGATGGGAGAACTCATCCAGGGGATCTGGGGAGCGATGACCTGGAATGAATGGTGAATGCAGCAGGCACTGCAGGAAAGCGATCAACTTCAAGGAGACCTGTGAAGGTTGGCCGACAGGCTCTCATGTGCCCATGAGAGCCTTGGAGGGGAACCACGTTCATATGTTGAAGTGGAGACCCTGGCCATCCCAGACCAAATGACTGTCAGTGGGCCATCACATCCTAACTCAAACAAAACCCAACGACTAATGGCACTTTGTCCAATGGAAGAGACTAATCATGCATTCCAGTATGGAATGTCCACCAACAATACCATCACCCCTAGACCAACAATCTCACCACAAGCATGTGCTTGTGTAGTAGTAAAAGCCCAGGTCAATGACTGTGAAGCGTTGACCATGATAGACACAGGGAGCACGACCAACTTCATGAGCCCTGCATTCACTACTGTCACCAAGTTACCTATGTTTACCCTGGCCTCCCAGCTAACCTTACAGCTGGGATGTGTTGGAAGTTGTTCCAAGATCACACATGGCTCCCAGACGAAGTTGCATCTGGGAGCCTTCATGTGTGATGCCTACTTCGACATTGTGAACATTGACTGATATGACTGCATACTCGGAATCCCCTCTCTCCGATCACATGGTGTGCGATTAAAATTTGATATGAATACAATAGAGGTTGGGGTAATATCCATGCCAGCATACACAGAACTGGACCTGTCCAGTCCTGTGGAAAATCGAACACGAGAAAAGGGATGACACAAGGATGCATTGTCCTCAACCCCAATGAATACATGACTAGTGGGTGGGGCCACACTGACAAGGAATCCTCTTGGCCCCACAACACCTCAATGAAGTGTTGAGATATCAACATCAGTAACTGAAGGCAAAGGGCAAGTCACGCTTGCACAAATGAAAACCCAAAAATACTCAGACAAGGATATTCCTCGTCTGAGGGAAGAACTGTATAAGAAATATGAGCATTGTATGAAGGGAGTGGTGCCAAAGATGCCACCACTCCGAGAAGTAAACCATCGCATACCCTTGATCAATGAGGGTATGCATTACACCTACCATTTGCCACATTGCCTGGACTCATTGAAGCCTCAGCTGGCAGAGAAGATCCAGCTATATACCAGAGCTGCATGGTGGGAGGGAGCAAGCATGTTGCAAGTGGCACCAATGCTCTGTATCCCGAAGAAAAATGGGAAGCTTAGAACGGTTGTTGACTGTTGAAAGTGCAACAACAATACGGTCAAGGATGTAACCCCATTCCCTGACCAAGACCAGATTCAAATGGACATTGCATGAGCGAAGTATCGCTCGAATATCAACTTGTTGAACACATATGAACAAGTCAGAATAGACCCCAGCAACATACCAAAAACAGCCTTCTCAACCATCTTTGGCACATTCCTGAGTCATGTTATGCAGCAGGGAGACTGCAACACACCAGCCACCTTCCAGCAGCTGATAACAGTGATGTTGCAGGAATATATAGCTAGGATAGTACATGTGTACCTAGACAACACATTCATGTACAGCGATACAATAGAGGACCACATAGAACATGTGTCCCTTGTGCTCGACACACTCATAAAAGCTGATTTTTATCTCGAGAGGGATAAAGTCGACCTATTTGCCGAGAAGCTTGATTGCCTCAGCCACATCATCAATGACAGAGGAGTCCACATGGATGAGGACAAGATGGCCCATATCTGCAACTGGAGGAAGCCCATGAACCTGAATGAAATACAACGGTTTGTGGGCCTAGTCAAATACCTTGCAGCATTCATGCCAGATGTGTCTGCATACATGACACCTCTGATGGGAATCCAGAGGAACAGCCACACCTTCCTCTGGCATGAAATTCATGACAGATGCTTCCAGGCAATAAAGGACCTCGCTTGTAAGTACCCAATATTACAACCAGTAGACCCAAGGTCAGACGAGCCAATCTGGCTCATCTGTGACACGTCCCTATATGGTATAGGAGCACTATATGGCCAGGGATCGACCTGGTAGGGGTGCTGACCAGCAGGATTCATGTCGAAAAAGCTCACAGATGCCCAACACAACTATAGGATGTTTGAGAGGGAAACCCTCGCCATACTCGAGGCATTACTGAAGTGGGAGGACAAGCTTCTGGGATTCCACTTCAAAGTCATCATGGACCATGAAGCCCTCCAATTCCTTCGCACACAGCAACGTCTATCCAGCCATCAGATGTACTGGATGGACTACATATCTATTGTGCTTTGACACCGAGATCATATACATCAAAGGATCAGAGAACAAGGTGGCCAACTGTCTATCTCAGTACTACGAGACAGATGGGGGAGATGAGGCACAAAAGGAAACCATCAAATGGGCAACAGCTGACATTCGACTCGACCCTGAAGGAGATGACCTCCCAATTGACAGGTTAAGAGAGTTGTGTCTTGCAGCAATGCGAGGCGAGACGCCAAAGATTAGGGAACCAATGGAGGAGTGTCGTGCAGAAGCTGACACACTAAAGCAACATGCAGAGCAGAGAAGGGAAGAACCCACTCATGTACCCATGAGTGAGGATCCCACTCTTCTCGACTCTGCAGGGGACCTGCAGATGCTCAACACCCACTTCCAGGGGGAGTGTGGCTTCCTTGATTGCATCAGACAAGGGTACCTGACAGACCCTATCCTGGCAAAGGTACTCCTACACCTGGATCACCACAAAGGATTTGATGTAAACAATGGCCTGATCCACTTGAAGGTTACAGCAGGAGACAGAGTACTCTGTCTCCCTCAGGTGGACTGGAAGAATGACCAACTGATGGTGCAAGTGATCGAGCATGCACACAAGATGCTTGGTCACTTTGGAACACTGCGCATGGGAGACTACATCTGTAGGCACTTCTGGTGGCCTGGGATGGGCAAGGACATCGACTGATTGTGCAGATCATGCCCAGTGTGCCAGACCACCAAGACCAACAACACATGCCTGGCAGGTCTGCTCCACTCCCTGCTGGTACCCAAGAGACCTTGGAACTCCATCGCAATGGACTTTGTTGGCCCCTTCCCCGAAAGCAACAGCACCAACTACCTATGGGTCGTCCTGTGCTGACTAACGTCTCTAGTTCACCTCACACCAGTCAACACCACCATACGAGCATCTGAACTTGCATGGGTTTTTGTTTGGGAGATCATGAGGCTACATGGTCTCCCTGATACGATTGTGTCTGATTGCGATGCTAAGTTCACCTCACAGTTCTGGTGTGAGGTGCATCGACTCCTGGGCATGAAGCTGCTAATGTCCATGGCCTTCCATCCTCAGACAGACAGAGCTTCAGAATGAGCAATATGGAATGTATTGCAGATACTACGTGGTCTAGTCTCCCCAGATCAACGAGACTGGGCTGAGAAACTACTGATGGTCAAGTTCGCCATCAACTCAAGCATTAGCAGCTCAATGGGATTCACACCATTCGAGCTGACATATGGATACCTGCCCCAATCACTGCCTAATGTCGAGGAGCAGTCAACTATGACTGCTCCTGGGGTAACATCCTTCGTCTGTCGAGCAAAGGAAAACCTAGCGATGGCCCACAATGCCATCATCGAGGCCTGCATGGTGCAGACACACCATGCTAATAAATGAAGAAGGGATGGAGAAAAATATGATGAGGGCAATCTAGTATATCTGTCAACAAAGAATCTCACCTTGCCCAAAGGACGTGCTTGAAAACTGCTCCCCAAGTACATCAGCCCAATGAAAGTCATCCGAGCAAACCCATCCACAGACATGTACACTCTGGAGCTGCCTACACAGCTCCAGGAACAACAGATCCACCCCACATTCCATGCCAACCTCCTGTGTCGTCATGAACCTAATGATGACACACTATTCCCCAAATGCGATGCCCATGCCTTCTATGATGTGGGCACACCTGACAACACAGAATGGCTAGTAGACAAAATAGCTGCCCACCATTGGGTGGGCCATCAGTTAGAATTCCTAGTCAAGTGGAGTCTAGGCAACTCCACTTGGGAACCTTACCTGCACTGTAAAGACCTTGAGGCCCTGGATAGGTACCTCAAACTGCAAAATGTCGAAGACCCCTGCCAACTGCCTAAATGCAGTCGGCATAGTACAGAAACAAATGTGTAGGGACCTATACCTTCGAGTTCGCACAAGTACTATGCATGTGACTGCACAACACTTGTACACAAGACCACCCTTCGAGATCTCCTATGTTGACTTTGGACTTGCCGCTGGCTTTATACTTAGAACAGTTTTAACTACAACCAAACTTTATCACACTGCTTACACAACCCTGCCACTTTATGAAATTTTCCCATTGCCTCTTTCTTTCTCTTTACCACATTCTCATCATAACTATAATCACCTTCCTGTCTATGTCATGCTGTGGCCCCCTACCCCCAACAGCATCCTCTTGTGAGGACACTGTTGTCTCCCCTGATGTGTCCATGTCTCCCAACGACAGGACATGTCATCATGAATCAAAACAACACGTGAGGGACAACACCCCCCCTCGCCACTCCCCTTTGTACTCTCGGTCCCTGTCTTGTCATTGCTCACACTCATGCGACACCAAATGTCATCGTGAGTGTTCCATCTCCCCCCCTCATCAACACTGGCATGCCAGTGAGTTTGGCATTGTCATTCACAACAACTGTGGCCAGCCTGCTGGCTGCAGTACATGCTCAGCATATGTGCTGCACATGGCCCAGGACTTGGTCCTTGGCTCCCCAGACCTTGTACACGCCCACACATCCTGTGTGCATGTACTATCTTGCCTCCTTGGGCTGGACAACTCCTCCACACTGCAACAAGAGGTTGACCGCCTTCAGGCAGATTGTGACTACTGGCAGTCATGCACTCATCACTACCAAGATGAGTGTGACTGCCTCAAAGATGATTATGACTTTGAACATGCATGGCAGGCTTCCCTGGCTTCCCACCACCACCACCAGGACCCCTCACACTCATCTGCACCAGGACCATCCTCAAGCCTGGCAGCTCACCTCTCAGGGGGAGGGAGCAGGGTACTCCCTGCTGAACTACAAGCTGGCTCCCCTCCTTGCACAACCCCCCTCACCATCAATGTAGGCCCTGTGCCTTGTGAAGACCACCATGAGATGCTAGGTAATACCCCCGACGAGCCTTTGGAGACATGGCCTCATCAGAAGCACCCCCTGCTGACCAACCTTCTCAAGGAGGCCAGCACAATGTTCCCAGTTAATCAGAGGGACCACCCCCACCAAATGTCTGTCTTGCTGGATGGCAAGAAGTTTCTTCACATCCAGGTTTGCCAGAGCCTATACCAATTCAAAGCTCCCCAGCAGTACAATGTCAAAAGGGCAATAACTGCTGAGTATGCCCCACCCCTATGGGGGGCAGTCTTCCCAGGCACAGTGCGCCTGTTAAACACACCTTGCAAGATAGATGACATCTATGCTTGTGCCTCCCAAGAAAACAACGAGGGTAATGCGCTGAACACCAGGGCTGCCCAACACCTCATCACTTGGATCAACTGGTACCTAGCTGACATCAATGTGCATATGGGAAGGAAACTGGCCAAAACCCAGTCACTGCCTATGCACTCTTGCAATGGCATCCCCCTACTTGGATGGCTGCCAAGGGCAAGATCAAGCAGGACAACTACAAACCATCTGTCACTGGGCTTGCCCCAAATCCACCTCTGGACTGTGAGGAATGTCATGCAGGTCCTTCAGAGGCTTGCGAGGAGCTCGCTATCCCTTGCAAGCTGGCCCCCATCACACAGGTGGAGAGACCCCCACCAATGGAAGCCCCCCTTCCAGTTGTGATACCGACCCCCCCTGTTGTCCCCACCATACATCCAATGATCCCTCCAATTATTGATCACCAGGACCCAAAAAAGAGGTCCCACCAGGATAGAATCCCCAAGAATGCACCAACCTGGGGCAAATCCCTACAATGATGGAGGGCAGAAATTGAAAAATATCTAGACACAGAGGAGATGTCAAGTTTCCCAGGAGTGGCAGGCCCCATCGAAGATTATGCTGAGGATAAGGAGGCAGCTCTGATTCAAAGAATCAGAGGTTTTGTGCTGGAAGGATACTTCACACCCCAGTTCTGATATGATTCCAACCAGCATGGGTGGCATCATAACTTTGCTCGCCTGTTCGCTGTTGCTGGCCGGTACTGGGCCATAGTGGAGAATGAGGGACTGTCCATTGTCCCAGGTGCCTGGAGCAACTGGGATCTTCGCAAGGATGTTGCCCCATCCCCCACTGACATAGCCTGCTTCCTCACCAGAAATGGACTGAGCTTCCAGGAGGCCGATGAACTGTACTCCTGGAGTGTTAGCTTCCTCCATGATGAGAGTGACATGCTTCATGAAAAGGGGCATCAGGTCCACGATGGTCTGATGCAAGGCAACTATGAGTGAGGTAGTGACATGGACCACCTGGCCAAGCAGCGACCTCTCGAGTATTACCTGGAACAGGCCAATGAATTGGGACTCCCAGACTTTTGTACTGTTGAGGCCATTCCTGCCAATGCACACTCACTGAGTGGTGTCAAGGTAGTTGGAGGGGTGATGGCTGCCTCAGACTTCGACAACTGGGAACCTGATGTCCCAAGCATGAGTAACATGGGGAGGCAGGGCATGGACATCGATGACGAGGGTCCTGCCCCTATGTAGGGGCCTTATATTATACATGATTCCATCTCAGCTGCACGTTTCCATATACTCTTGCAGACTGGCTATTTGTTGCTCAGTCATCTCTTTCTCTGATACCTCACACTTGTGTAATATACATGAGTGTGACAATAGAATAAGAAATACCAGTACAGTTGTAATAGTGCTTGTTTTTGAAAGAACCCATTTTGGGGTTCTTCAGGGGGAGGGTGTAGGGATGAGATAAGATTCCTACACCAAATGGGCCTGGAGTTCATTAATGGTTGAACTCTGGTGCTGTTTATAGGTATATTACATAAATGTGAGCGTCTGTATATAAATGGGCGCCCATTACATAAGGAAGACACTTCTTTTTTACCATACTTTACACACTCCAATATAACACCGGTCGTGTTTATATTCGAGTGACTAAGTATACAAGTGAACAAGAAGCTAGAGACTTTACATCCTCCTTGAGATGTTTCTTCTCTGCCCCCAGCTTGTGGAGTCTCTTTTCTTCTGCTGCCTTCTTTTGTGCAGCCTCCTTGGCCTTCCTACACTCCTCAGCTTCCTTTGCTTTCTGAGCCTCCTGTCACATCTGTGATGTGCATGCAAGGTCTGGACCACAGTCTGACCATCTGAGGTGTTGCTCTAGCCCTATGGGCTTCTGTTGAAAAACTCCATTCTGTCTCTGATTTGACTTATGACCTATTTCTGTTTCTGTTTCCATATTTAGTATGTTTCTCTCATGCTTCTAAGTGACTCGCTACACTACCATACCAGTATGTCTTACTAATCCCTGTACCATCTGGCTATCCAGTGACTACCAACTTACCTTACTAATAGCTCACTAATATTGTTATTCATCCGTACTGCATTCCAGTAGTCATTACACCCTGGACATTGCATTGGACTTTCCTCTGTACTATAAAAGCCCTGTACATACATTGTAGCACATCAGTTTGAATATTGAATAAGATACTCATCGATCTCACTCGACTCCAGACAGTCTCTGGATAGCTCTGACCTCTGGGACTTGGCAGGAAACTAGTGTACTAAGTTGTACACTAAACTCCAACTACCTGGACTTTTGCTCCAGCCTTCCTCTCCCCTCAGACCCTCTCAGAGACCATTGAGAACCAGTCTTGACAGTATATTTGAACTCAATCCCTGCACGAGCCCACCAAACCCCCACAACATGACTATGACTACTCAACTCTGTTCCCACTCCATGGCTGTTGAAGCTTCGGAACAAGCTGCAATCAACAATATGCATGAATTGAGTGCACGTATTGCATTAGCAAGATGCCAACGTCCTCCACTGTTGGTTAGCCAATTTCAAAGTTTCTCTGCCAGGGGTGAACCCCTCGCTACCCTGACCCCTAGAACCAGCTCCTCCAATAGACATTCTTCATCCACAGCATGACCAACCCCAGACCTCTTCGGAGGTGACAACCCCAGAGATGATGGTCTGGGAGATGACAGCCCCAGAGATGACAACAACAATGATGATGATGATGATGATGATGATGATGATGATGGTAATCCTTTTGTCGATGCCCCAGAACAGTTAGATCCCCAACTGGCAGTCTTGCAGAACCTGGCAATGGCTGTCAACCATCTGTCACATTCAACCTGTCACTCTGACAATACCTCATCCTCACACACCAAGGTCCAAGAGCCAGACACTTTCGATGGAACTGACCTGAAGAAACTCTGGACATTCTTAGTTCAATGCGAACTGTGCTTTCAAGATTGTCCCAAGGCCTTCTGCCTGGACAGAAACAAGGTCATGTTCACCCAATCATATCTCAAAGGAATGGCTCTTGAATGGTTCGAGCCAGACCTTCTAAACTCCAGAGACCTGGCAGACCATCCACTTTGGATGGACAGCTGGTTAGATTTTGTGGCAGACCTTCAGACAACTTTCAGACCACACAATCCAGTCACAGACACCGAACACCAGCTCAATCACCTCCATATGAAAGAAACACATCATGTAAATTGTTACATGGTCAACTTTAACAGATTGGCATCACAAGTCCAAGGTTATGGAGATGGCACCCTCCAGCACCTGTTCTACACTGGGCTCCCAGACCACATCAAAGATCAAATCAGTAGGGTTGGGAAACCCACTACATTATATGGGTTGCATGCACTAGCCCAAGAAATCAACACATGCTACTGGGAGCACAAGGATGAAATTGCTCGTCAGGAAAAGTCCTCTGGCAACAACTCCAGGAACAACTCTGGAAGTAAGGCCAACTCACACAAGGGAGACAAGCAGAAATCTGGTAATGCCAACCCCCAGTCTGGTAGTAACCAACAAACTCTGTCTACCTCAAACCCCAAGCCTCCAAATAATCAGAACTCTGGAGCACCGTCCACACTGTCCAACAAGCTCAGTAAAGATGGCAAGTTGACACCTGCCAAGTGGAAGAGACATTTTGAGCAGAATTTGTGTATGTTCTGTGGAAACCCCAGGCACAAGGCCAAAGAATGCCCTAAGTCTACATCTCGCACAGCTAAGGCTCGCACAGCCACAGTTACTGAGTCAGAAGCCAAACTGACTGCCTCTGCCAAGGCAAAAAAAATAGAGTGCAACTCTCAGAACTCTGCACAGCCTGGGAGTTGTGTTGATACCGACTGTGCACCCTCAGAGGCATGCCTCAATGCATCCACTCTTTTAAATCCTAATTCACTAAAGCCTTCTATCACCCTCAACTCATATAATATTCTGGACTTTCCAGCATTAATAGATACAGGCTCGACCCACTGTTTTGTAGATTCTACTTTCATCAATAATCATGGTCTTTCAACCTACTCCATCCCACCTCTCATCCTCTGTCTGTTCAACAGTGGGACAATGACATCAATCAGTAAAGCCTCAAACCTCTCAGTCCACTTTCCCTCCAGAGATATCACTGACATGATCTTCTATGTAACTCCATTGGATTCTGAGTGTAAGATTGTTCTCAGACACAACTGGCTCACCCATTACAATCTGTTGATTGATTGGGTACTGAGCAGTATTAAGTTCTGAAACC
This sequence comes from Pisolithus thermaeus, assembly GCA_024663475.1. NCBI lineage: Eukaryota > Fungi > Basidiomycota > Agaricomycetes > Boletales > Pisolithaceae > Pisolithus > Pisolithus thermaeus. The sequence continues at coordinate 887,515 of JANFAF010000008.1, forward strand.
TTACATCTCATTTGCCAGTGCCAATGTCGCCCTCTGACTCGGAGTCAATTCTGAGGAACCCCAAAGATGCCCCCCTGGGCTCTCCAGACATCACCCCTCCCATGTCAGTTGATAACTCCTCTCCACCCAGCACTCAAGCACCAAACATTTCCCTTGTCAATGCAGCAGCCTTCATCTGTGCTTGCAAGCTAGATGGCTCAATCCAGTTCTCCCTCCAGGTTCTACCTCAGGATAATACCAAACTCCAGGCTGTCACTGTACAGGATACCCTGGACTTGTCGTCAGTACCCCTGGACTATCATGACTTTGCTGATGTGTTCAGCAAGGCCAAGGCAGCTACACTTGTGCCTCACTGGGAGTTCAACCTCAAGATAGAATTGGAGGAAGGAACTACCCCACTGTTGGGAACCCTCTACTCACTTTCATCCATTGAGCTTGCTGCTCTCCAGACCTTCATTGACAAAAATCTCACTACTGGCTTTATTTGTCCAACATTGTCCCTGTACACCACACCTGTCCTTTTTGTCAAAAAGAAGGATGGATCACTTCATCTGTGTTGACTTTAGGGGCCTCAATAAGATCACCAAGAAGGACTGTTACCCATTACCTCTCATTTTGGACTTACTTGACTCACCTAGTTGGGCTAAGGTATATACTAAAATCGAGCTGTGCCATGCTTACCACCTGGTGCAGATCACTGAAGGAGACGAATGGAAAACAGCTTTCAGAACCCATTATGGATCTTATGAGTGGCTGGTGATGCCATTCAGACTTACCAATGCCCCTGCAGCATTCCAACACTTTGTCAACTCTGTCTTTGCAGACCTACTGGATGTATGTGTCAAGACCGGTTCTCAACAGTCTCTGAGAGGGTCCGAGGGCAGAGAATGTCTAGAGCGAAAGTCTGGGTAGTCGGAGTTTTAGCGTACAACCTAGTACACTAGTTTCCTGCTGAGTCCCTAGAGGTTGGAGCTATCCAGAAACTTATCTGGAGTCGAGTGAGATCAATGAGTATCTTATTTGATATTCGAACTGATGTGCTACGACGTATGTACAAGGCTTTTAAAGTACAGAGGAAAGTATAAAGCAATGTCCGGGGTGTAGCGACTACCGGAGCGCAGTACGGATGAGTAACAATATTAGTGAGCTTATTAGTAAGGTAAGTCAGTAGTTGCCGGATAGCCAGATGGTACGGGGATTAGTAAGGCATACAGGTACGGTAAAGTAGCAAGTCACTTAGAAGCACGAGAGAAACATACTAAATATGGAAACAGAAGTAGAAATAGATCGTAAGTCAAATTAGAGATGGAATGGAGTTTCACAACGGAAGCCCATAGGGCTAGAACGACACCTCAGATGGTCAGACTGCGGTCCGGACCTTACGCGCGTGTCACAGATGTGACAGTATGCGTCGTTGTCTACCTAGATGACATCCTTATTTATTCCAATAACATTGAAAATCACAAAAAACATGTCCATGAGGTACTCCACAGACTCTGGGAGCATGGCTTGTATGCCAAACCAGAGAAATGCGAATTCCACTCTGAGTCCATGGAATACCTCAGTTTCTTTTTATCCCCTGACAGTTTGTCAATGTCTGAGGATAAGGTAAAGGCTGTCCATGACTGGCCTGAACCCTGTAAAGCAAAGGACATTCAATCCTTCCTCAGCTTTGCAAATTTCTACTGTTGTTTTATCTTCAATTACTCAGACATTGTGGTCCCACTAACACATCTCACATGGAAGGGGGCACCTTGGAATTTCTCTGAGGATTGTCGCTGGTCCTTTAACCATCTCAAGGAAGCTTTCTCCATGGCTCCAATATTGACTCATTTCCAACCCAGACTTCCCATCATGGTCAAAATGGATGCTTCGGACTATGCTATCACTGGCATTCTGTCTGTCACTTGCCTGGATGGTGAGGTACAACCAGTAGCATTCTACTCCCAGACTTTGACCACCCCAGAATTGAACTACAACACACACAACAAAGAGCTGTTGGTGATTCATGAAGCCTTCCAGACCTGGTGCCATTACCTTGAAGGCCACACACACCCCATTGATGTCATTACCAACCACAAGAACCTCAAATATTTCTCCACCTCGAAAGTGCTCACCAGGTGCCAAGCATGCTGGTCTGAGTACCTTTCTCAATTCAATATGGTCATTCGTTTCTGCCCTGGTAAGCTCAGAGCAAAGCCCAACACCTTGACTAGACAATGGGACGTCTACCCCAAAGAGGGGGATAGGGGCTATGCCCAAGCTAACCCACAAAACCTCTGACCAGTGTTTACCACTGAACAACTATCCAATTTTTTATGGGTGACCTACTTAGAAAGCCTGGTACTATGTGCTAGTATAATCATGGACGTTGAGAAACTCCATGAAGACATCAAGTCCACCTTAATGTCTGACCCACCTAACCCCCATTGGCAGGTAGATGAATCTGGACTTTTACATCTGGATGTATATATGTCCCTGAAGTAAATGACCTCAGGCTTCATGTACTCCATTACAAGCATGACCACCCCTTGGCTGGTCACTTCAGACAAAACAGAACACTTGAACACATCCATCATGAGTATGTCTGGCCAAATGCTCGGACTTTCACCAAAGACTATGTCAAGTCTTGCACTGCCTGTGCACATGCTAAAACCCCAAGACACAAACCATACAGTATGTTGAAGCAACTACCAATACCAGAGAGACCATGGAACTCCATTTTGATGGATTTCATCGAACAACTACCAAACTCTGGAAACCATACTGCTATACTGGTCATTGTAGACCATCTCTCGAAACAAGCTGTATTCATCCCCACTGAAGATACAATCACCTCTCCACAACTCGCTAAATTGTTCCTACTCCATGTCTTCTCCAAGCACAGGGTTCCCTCACATGTAACCTCTGACAGAGGCATGGAGTTCATGTCTCACTTTTTCTGGTTGCTAGGCAAGGCACTGGATATGAAGCTCAATTTCACTTCCAGATATCACCCTGAAGGTGATGGTCAAACCAAACAAACTAACCAGACATTGGAACAGTACCTACAGGTCTACTGTAATTACCAACAAGACAACTGGTCCGAGTTGCTACCACTCATGGAGTTTGCATACAACAATGCTCCCAGTGCTACAACCGGAGTTTCACTGTTCTTTGCCAATAATGGTTATCATCCCAATGTTACTGTACACCCAGAAAGAGAATTGACATCCTCTCAAGCTAGAGACTATGCAGTGGACTTAGACTCCCTGCATACATTCCTACAAGAAGAAATGAAGGAAGCTCAGCAGAGATACCAAGGTCCAGCTGTTCCTTGTGGTGATCTTCACCTCTTATCTTCACTTTCTCTCTTTTACATGGTCTCTTACTTACTACCATTCGATTCCCCTTCTTATTTGCTACTTACTACTTCTTCTCCCAGCCTTCTAGGCCAATTCCTAGTGTTGTGGCGCATCAGCCACTCTTTGTTTACTGTTGTTTACTTTGAAGCACACTTAGTGTAGCTGAGTCCAGTGTTGAGACCTTTGGTTGCTCACACTGGACTCTAGGTACTGTGTACCCTCATATCTCTATTTAATCTATGGTTGCTCACACTGGACTCTAGTCTGGTTATCCCCTTAGCTCACTAGAGCTTTAGGAGTCAATTAGGATCCCCCTAGGGACCCCTTTACTTCTTTGCTGCTCACACCTCTGCCCTCAGACCCTCTCAGAGACTGTTGAGAACTGGTCTTGACACCTCCTCAGCTTGCTGGTGCTCTTCTTCTTGGATTGCTGCTTGCATAGCAGCATGCTGGGACTGCCGTCATTCATCAAATTTTGCCATTTTCATGGCAGGTGGGTCATCTGGATATTCCTGCAACATTTCCAGTTTGAGGGCGTCCCAAACAATGTTGTCTGGGTTGAGAGTGTGAGCAGCAAAGAAGTAAAGGGGTCCCTAGGGGGATCCTAATTGACTCCTAAAGCTCTAGTGAGCTAGGGGAATAACCAGACTAGAGTCCAGTGTGAGCAACCATAGATTAAGCAGAGATATGAGGGTACACAGTACCTAGAGTCCAGTGTGAGCAACCAAGGGTGTCAACACTGGACTCAGCTACACTAAGTGCGCTTCAAAGTAAACAACAGTACACAAAGAGTGGCTGATGCGCCACAACACTAGGAATTGGCCTAGAAGGCTGGGAAAAGAAGTAGTAAGTAGCAAATAAGAAGGGGAATCGAATGGTAGTAAGTAAGAGACCATGTAAAAGAGAGAAAGCGAAGATAAGAGGTGAAGATCACCACAAGGAACAGGAGAGGCTCACAGTGCCCTTGAGATAGTGAAGGAGGTGTTTCACTGCAGCCCAGTGAGCTAGGCCTGGGTTGGAGTTAAATCAAGCAAGCACACTGCTGGTGAATGTGATATCAGGCCTAGTGGTGGTGGCAAGGTACATCAGTGCACCAACAGCTCCCTGATATTCAAAGGAATGCATCTGGGAAGTTTCCCCTCAAGTCTCAGGGCACTGATCATGAGTGAGGCACAATCCTGGGCCATGGGAGTCCAAACTGGCTTGCAATCAGCCATGCCAAAGTGATTGAGGATGTCAAGGCAGTACTGCTGCTGGGAAAGGGTGATCCTGATCAATTTTTTAATACCTAGGAGCTATGTAGTAGGTCCTAAATCACTCAATTTGAAGTGTTTGCACAGGGCAGAGATCATTTCAATGGCAGAGAGAGATTTTGATGCAAAGGTCATGTCATTGACAAAGACTGGCAATATGATGCACACATCACCTCTGCACAGGATATAGATGGCTGCATCTGAGTAGGTTTGCTGGAAACCAAGGGACTCAAGTACAGACTGCATTTTTTCATTCTGGTGATTACCACCTTTCTTGGTCCCATGGAGTGCCTTCTGGAGCAGACAGACGTACTTTCTGGAGTCCTTCTGGGAAAATCCCTCAGGCTGCTCCATATACATGTCACAGTCCATCTCCCCATTGAGGTATTCATTGGAGACATTGACAGAGCACAAGTGGAGATTGTGGAGAGCAGCTAGAGCAAGGATGACTCGAATGGTGGGCATATGAACAGTGGGGGGGAAGATCTCAAGGAAATCAAAGCTGGGTCACTGGTTATAGCCCTTGGCCACCAATCAAGCCTTGTACTGGTTGATGGAGCCATCTGCATTGCACTTCAGCTTAAAGACCCATTTAGAACCAATCACCTTGTGATCCACAGGCCCTTCAACCAAAGACCAAGTCCCATTACTCTCATGGGCAGCTAACACTGCAAGCATGTCACAATTTTTCTTCAGAAAACATGCTGAAAAAAAACAGAGAAGAGATACTCTTTTATTTTGGATGTTGTGTCAGAAAAAAAGTAAATATAACATTATCTTCTCTGTGCAGAAACATAGATTGATGGTAATGACCATTAACTTCTACTCTAATGGATGTGCCACAGCTAACCAGTGCAGAGGGATGATCTGCATCATCAGAATCATTATCAGAGTCAAGATAGATACATGTAGAGGTTGGAGCACCAGTGGAGTCAGGAAGTGATCTAGGGTGCACCAGATGTGATAGGTGCATTTCTGCATGTGGGAGCCAAAGGCAGGCACTGATCCTTCTGCAGTTGGACATAGGCAGTGCAACCCCACACTGTGGGGTGTGAAACATGGAGTTTTCACCCATGCCATAGCTCATAAGGCATAGCACTGTCCACAGCATCAGTAGGGCATCTGTTCCAAACATGGACAAGAGCAGCACAGCCCTCACCCCAGAAAGACTTTGCCAGGCCAGACTTGTCCAACATTGCAGTGATGTGTTCTGCAAGGAGCCTATTTGCATGCTCTGCAACTCCATTTTTCTGAGGACAAGCTCATATGGTGTGCTGGCACTTTATACCTCCCTGGGTGGTGAAATTGAGCATTGCATTGCTCATATACAGTACTCCCCTCCCTTGTCATCTCAAAGAGTTTTGATGCATCACTCTGTCTGATTTTCTACAAAGGCCTTGATAGTCTTGACATGGCAGGCATCAGGTATCTTGGGTACCAAGCATTTGGCAGTGGAGAATTTACCATCTGCAGCAATGTGGAAACCTGTGGAAACAGAATGTAATCAGATGTTATCATGGCAACCAAGTGGCAACTGTCAGATAGTTACTTCCTCAGTAACACCAAGCTACTATATTAGTATGTACCTGTCAGATAGTTACTCTACAGGTTGTCAGTAAATGTAAAGCTAAATATAAAAGAGTGACTTACTCCTCAGTAACACCAAGCTACTGAGGAAACTAGAGGAAAATTTACTCTACTGTAGTCCGCTTTTCTGCTTATGTAAGCAACTAATCTTCGCACCTAAAGAATGTACTACCTAGAGGAAACTAGAGGAAAATTTACTCTACTGTAGTCCGCTTTTCTGCTTATGTAAGCAACTAATCTTCGCACCTAAAGAATGTACTACCTAGGGGGCAGTTTATATTCCAACACTCCCCCATAAACTGCAAGGATTAAAAGATAAAAATGCAAAATGAATGTACCCATGTGTGAAGCAAGCAAATGTTGTCCAGTCCAAGTTCTTGAAGTGTTGATGCATCATGTTGTGGCATGATTACCTGATTTGGCCATGTGCAGGTCTGTGGCTGTTGTGCCATCTCATCCTCATGCATGCAGCTATGCTGATGCTGCCACTGCCTCCCAAGTTGGTTTCACATGCTGGCAGCTCCCCCAGATTGCTTGTAGGATCTCCAAGGTAAGTTCTGATGTGATTTCTGCAGGTTTCATTGCTTCAACGATTTCGTTTCACCTCAAAATGACTCTGGTGAGTCTGCCCACTATCTGGGCCTTGTCTGATAACTTTTCTAGACTCTGTTTCTTCTCGTTTTTGATGGTGGCTGGTAGGAATGACCTTGCGGGGGTGCTCAGCGGGTTGTGTGGGGGGTGTAGGTGAGTTCCACTTCATGTTTTTGCCTCTAACCTTGTCCTGACCCATTTCTCCCTCAGATAGCTGTAGTTCCTTCATCATCGCTCATGTTTATGTTCCTTGTGGTGATCTTCACCTCTTATCTTCACTTTCTCTCTTTTACATGGTCTCTTACTTACTACCATTTGATTCCCCTTCTTATTTGCTACTTACTACCTCTTTTCCCAGCCTTCTAGGCCAATTCCTAGTGTTGTGGCACATCAGCCACTCTTTGTTTACTGTTGTTTACTTTGAAGTGCACTTAGTGTAGCTGAGTCCAGTGTTGACACCCTTGGTTGCTCACACTGGACTCTAGGTACTGTGTACCCTTATATCTCTATTTAATCTATGGGTTGCTCACACTGGACTCTAGTCTGGTTATCCCCTTAGCTCACTAGAGCTTTAGGAGTCGATTAGGATCCCCCTAGGGACCCCTTTATTTCTTTGCTGCTCACACAGAGGATTGTAGAACTTCCAGCCCTTGTAACCATCAGGATAACCTATAAAGATGCATTTCTGCATATGAGAACCAAGTGCAGGGCACTGATCCTTCTGTAGGTGAACATAGGCAGTGCATGCCCACACCCTGAGGTGGGAAACATCAGGTTCTTGACCATGCCATAGCTCATAAGGTGTAGCACCATCCACAGCATCAGTAGGGCACCTGTTCCATACATGGACAAGAGCAGCAAGGGCCTCACCCCAGAAAGACTTTGCCAGGCCAGACTTGTCCAACATGGCAGTGATCTGCTCTGCCAGGAGCCTATTTGCGCATTCTGCAACTCCATGTTGCTGAGGATGAGCTCTAACAGTGTGTTGGCGCTCTTTGCCAGCCTGGGTAGTGAAATCGAGCATTGCATTGCTCATATACTCCCCTCCCTTGTCATCTCAAACATTTTTGATGCATCGCTCTGTCTGATTCTCTGCAAAGGGTTTGATTTGCTTGAACACATCGAAGACATCAGATTTGGCTCATAGGGGAATCACAAATCAATATCTGGAGTAATCATCAATGAAAGTGACCCAGTAGTGAAAGCCAGAGAAGGTCCTGTAGGGCACATAGTTCAGATCAGTGTGCACAAGTTCTAGAGGACGAGAGGTGTGCCATTCAGAACTAGGAAAGGGATTAGCATGCATCTTGCCAGCCAAGCATGGTTCACAGATGGGATCAGGGTGAGTCTTGACATCTAGCTTCAGTCCAGTAACCAGGTTGCACTGTATGAGGGCCTGAACTCCCTCCACATGGTGGTGGGCCAGTCGACCATGCCACAGGCTCAAATCAAGATGCAGGGTAGTTGCAGGCGAGGCTGAGTGACTGAAAGGAATGGTAGTGCCATCCAGGAGTGCAGTGTTGCTGTCTGAGATGCTGGTAATGAATAGGGGAGCCCCAGGAGGGTGAGAGGAGGCCTTGCACACAGAATTGATGTTTACTATGAAGCCAGAGGGGCAAGTTAAATACAGGACTGAGAGGAGATTGGATTTAAGGTCTGGGACATGCAGGACACCTCTAAACTCAACTGCCCTCGCTCCCTTGCCCTCTATCACTGGATGAAAGACCACAGAACCAATCCCAGCTGAGTAGATGATGCTTTGCGCTTAGAGGCCTTGTGGGCATCCTTGGCTCGCTCTCTGGCAAAGCACATGTGTTCACAAGTGCCCAGGTCTCTCGCAGAAGGAGCAGGGGGTGGTTTGGGCACATCCACAGGTCCTAGCACTGCTGGCAGCGAGTGCAGAGTCCCCAGATGTGCCAGCCACTTCAGCATGAGGTTTCCTGTTGATATCTTCAGCCATAAATGCAGACTTGATAGTAGACTTGTCCAAGGATTGAGAGTAGGAGCAGGGATGAGGGAAAATGCAAGTATTCCAAGGGTAGAGCACAAACCATGGCCATACAGATGAGTTCATCGTCCAAGGAGGACAGTGTGGACTACTGAGGGCACAACTCCTGGATCTTGAGCATGGCTTGCTCGATCCTACCTCTCAGGGAGGTCAGGGACTTGTCCTCTCACTTTCTGATGCTGAAGAACTTGTCATAGGCTGCAAACCGAGCACCAGGGTGCTGTTGGACATAGAGGGTGGCCAGGGCATTCCAGGCAGCAACAGGATCGTCTTGGACAGTCCTAATATGCACTCTCTGATCAGCTGCCAAAGCTAGCACGATTTCACCTGCAACCTTTGTGAGCAGCAAAGGAGTAAAGGGGTCCCTAGGGGGATCCTAATCGACTCCTAAAGCTCTAGTGAGCTAGGGGGATAACCAGACTAGAGTCCAGTGTGAGCAACCATAGATTAAGTAGAGATATGAGGGTACACAGTACCTAGAGTCCAGTGTGAGCAACCAAGGGTGTCAACACTGGACTCAGCTACACTAAGTGCGCTTCCAAGTAAACAACAGTAAACAAAGAGTGGCTGATGCGCCACAACACTAGGAATTGGCCTAGAAGGCTGGGAAAAGAAGTGGTGAGTAGCAAATGAGAAGGGGAATGAAATGGTAGTAAGTAAGAGACCATGTAAAAGAGAGAAAGCGAAGATAAGAGGTGAAGATCACCACAAGGAACACTCCCCCCTGATTGCACACCTCTGCCAGCTCAGCTCCCCCCTACTGGTGCAAGTCCCATCATCTTGCAGAACTGCTGCACCTTGACTCGAGCCAGAGGCTTGGTCAGCAGATCAGCAGGCATCTGGTCAGTGGGCACAAACTGGGGTGAAATCACCTCCCTGTCCACCATATCTCGCAGCCAGAACCACCGCAAATCCAGTTGCTTCATCCTCCCATGATGCTCAGGGTGTTTGGCAACTTGGATCGCAGATTGGTTGTCGATGCGCAGTACAGAGGGCTGGGAGACAGCAAAGCCCATCTCCTGAAGCAGTTTTCGCAGCCAGACCACCTCCTTGCCAGCCTCCACAGCAGCGATGTACTCTGCCTCAGTTGAGGACAATGCAACGATGCCCTGCAGCTTTGAACTCCAAGAAATCGCGCCAGTACCAATTTTGATGAGGTATGCGCCAGTAGAACGACCAGTATCCTTGCAACCACCATGATCTGCGTCAGAATAGGTCGAGAATAGCTCAGATGTCGAGGGATCAGGAGAATAGGTAAGGGAGAGGCTTGCAGTGCCCTTCAGATAGCGCAGGAGGTGTTTGACTGCAGCCCAGTGAGCTAGACCTGGGTTGGAGTTAAATCGAGCGAGTACACCGACAGTGTATGCGATATCTGGCCTAGTGGTGGTGGCAAGGTACATCAGTGCGCCAACAGCTCCCTGATAATCAAAGGAACGCATCTGGGAAGCTTCCTCTCGCGTCTCAGGGCAGTGATCACGAGAAAGGCGCAATCCTGGGTCCATGGGAGTCGAAACTGGCTTGCAATCAGCCATCCCAAAGCGATCGAGGATGTCGAGACAGTACTGCTGCTGGGAAAGGGTGATGGATCGACGAGGGCGGTCTCGATCGATTTTAATGCCCAGGAGTTGAGTGGTAGGTCCTAAATCGCGCAATTTGAAGTGTTTGCGCAGGGCAGAGATCATCTCCTCGATGGCAGAGAGAGATTTCGATGCAAAGGTCATGTCATCGACAAAGACTGGTAGTATGATGCGCACATCACCTTTGCGCAGGATATAGATGGCTGCATCAGAGTAGGTCTGCTGGAAACCAAGGGACTCAAGTACAGAGCGCATTTTGCGATTCCAGCGATTACCACCTTGCTTTGTCCCATACAGCGCCTTCTGGAGCAGACAGACATATTTTCTGGGGTCCTTCTGGGCAAAACCCTCAGGCTGCTCCATGTAAACATCACAGTCCATCTCCCCATTGAGATAGGCATTGGAGACATCGACAGAGCGAAGGTGGAGGTCGTGGAGAGCTGCTAGAGCCAGGACGACTCGAATGGTGGGCATACGAACAGTAGGAGCGAAGATCTCCAGGAAGTCGAAGCCAGGTCGCTGGTTGTAGCCCTTGGCCACCAATCGAGCCTTATACCGGTCGATGGAGCCATCTGCATTGCGCTTCAGCTTAAACACCCATTTAGAACCAATCACCTTGCGATCCACAGGCCTTTCAACCAGAGACCATGTCCCATTATTCTCATGGGCAGCTAACTCGTCCAAGGCAGCTTGATGCCACTGCTGGGCATCAGGGCGGCGAGTAGACTCGGCATAGGTCCTAGGTTCTGCAGTAGAAGTCGATAGGGCGAGATCTGCGTCCTCTTCTTCATCATCTACTTCGTCCTCCAATTGCTGGGGGCTAAGCTGCCACCAACTGCGAGGAGGTCGTCGATTTCGAGCAGGGAGTCGAGCACCGATGCCTACAGGGGTTACAGGGCGAGGTGGAGGTGGAGGAGAAGCTGGAGGAGTGTGGAAGTCGTCTGCAGCAGGTGCAGGGGCATGATCAGGACCATCAGGAGCGAGTGCTGGAGGATCTGGAGGGGCATATGCGACTGGAGGGGCCACAGCTCCCCCTTGACCCTGTACCGGTGCAGGGGGATCATCCTCGTCATCAGAATCATTATCAGAGTCAAGATAAATGCCAGTAGAGGTAGGAGCACCAGTGGAGTCAGAGGAAGTGAGCTGGGGCGCACCAGGTGTCATGGGACGTCGCTTGGAGGCCAGAAAATGGCGCTCATCGAAATCAGCTCGCTCAGAGATGATGGTGCGCTTGGTCAAGGGATTGTAGAACTTCCAGCCCTTGTAACCATCAGGATAACCTATAAAGACGCATTTCTGCATATGAGAACCAAGTGCAGGCCGCTGATCCTTCTGTAGGTGAACATAGGCAGTGCATCCCCACACCCTGAGGTGGGAAACATCGGGTTTTCGCCCATGCCACAGCTCATAGGGCGTAGCACCATCCACAGCATCAGTAGGGCATCTGTTCCACACATGGACAAGAGCAGCGAGGGCCTCACCCCAAAATGACTTTGCCAGGCCAGACTCGTCCAACATGGCAGTGATCCGCTCTGCCAGGAGCCTATTTGCGCGTTCTGCAACTCCATTTTGCTGAGGACGAGCTCTAACAGTGTGCTGGCGCTCTATGCCAGCCTGGGTAGTGAAATCGAGCATCGCAGTGCTCATATACTCCCCTCCCTTGTCATCTCGAAGAGTTTTGATGCGTCGCTCTGTCTGGTTCTCTGCAAAGGCTTTGAATCGCTTGAAGGCATCGAAGACATCAGATTTGGCTCGCAGGGGAATCACAAATCGATATCTGGAGTAATCATCGATGAAAGTGACCCAGTAGCGAAAGCCAGAGAAGGTCCTGTAGGGCACATAGTGCAGATCAGTGTGCACAAGCTCTAGAGGACGAGAGGCACGCCATTCAGAACTAGGAAAGGGATTGGCATGCATCTTGCCAGCCAAGCATGGTTCACAGATGGGATCAGGGCGAGTCTTGACATCTAGCTTCAGTCCAGTGACCAGGTTGCGCTGTATGAGGGCCTGAACTCCCTCCACATGGTGGTGGGCCAGTCGACGATGCCACAGGCTCAAATCGAGAGGCAGGGTAGTTGCAGGCGAGGCCGAGTGACTGAATGGAATGGTGGAGCCATCCAGGAGCGCAGTGTTGCTGTCTGAGATGCTGGCAACGAATAGGGGAGCCCCAGGAGGGCGAGAGAAGGCCATGCGCACAGAATCGATGTTTACTACGAAGCCAGAGTAGCGAGTTAAATACAGGACTGAGAGGAGATTGGATTTAAGGTCTGGGACATGCAGGACGCCTCTAAACTCGACTGCCCTCGCTCCCTTGCCCTCTATCACTGGATGAAAGACCACAGAACCGATCCCAGCTGAGTAGACGATGGTATTGTCAGCCAGGCGGATTGGGACGCGTTTTGGGGTATAATTTCGCAGCCAGTGGCGATGTGGGGTCATATGAGAAGTGGCCCCAGTGTCTGCAGTCCAGTGATCATCAGCATCGAGTTTGGAGGGGCAAGGGGAGGCAGAGAGGCGAAGACTTGCATTTCCAGCTCCTTCATGGTGGTCATCGAGCGCAGAGCTGTGCGCAATGGCAGCCTTGGCAGCTGCTGAGGCAGGATCTGGAGTATTAGGTGTGGCAGGCGAAGTTGTAGAACCAGAGGGCGATTCCTGAGCCTGGTTCGCCTTCCTACCTTTCCCTTTGCGCTTAGAGGCCTTGTGGGCATCCTTGGCTCGCTGTCTGGCGAAGCACATGTGTTCACAGTGCCCAGGTCTCTCGCAGAAGGAGCAGGGGTCGCTTTGGGCACATCCACAGGTCCTAGCACCGCTGGCAGCGAGTGCAGAGTCCCCAGACGTGCCAGCCACTTCAGCACGAGGTTTTCTGTTGATATCTTCGGCCATAAACGCAGACTTGATAGTAGACTTGTCCAAGGACGAGAGTAGGAGCAGGGAAGAGGTGAAATGCGAGTAGTCCGAGGGTAGAGCACGAACCATGGCCATACAGACGAGTTCATCGTCCAAGGAGGACAGTGTGAACTGCTGAGGGCGCAACTCTTGGATCTTGAGCATGGCTTGCTCGATCCTAGCCGTCAGGGAGGTCAGGGACTCGTCCTCTCGCTTTCTGATGCTGAAGAACTCGTCATAGGCTGCAAACCGAGCACCAGGGCGCTGTTGGACATAGAGGGTGGCCAGGGCATTCCAGGCAGCAACAGGATCGTCTTGGACTGTCCTAATGTGCACTCTCTGGTCAGCTTCCAAAGCTAGCATGATTTCACCTGCAGCCTTGTCTGCCTTCGCATCCCACTTGTCTTGGTCGTCTCCAGGAGCATTGGGGCGAGCCTCAGTGCCAGCAACAAGCCTCCAGAGGCCTTTGGAACGAAGGAAGGCCTTCATCTCTTCGCTCCAGGTCGAGTAGTTGGTCCCATTGAGGGGTTTGATGCGAGGGGTTTGTTCAGAGGACATGGTCGATGTGTGTGAGACAAAGATCGACGATGGCGAGCGAAGATGGCGATAGATGACTTCGAGGGTGGTATATATGAACAGAGGAGATCAAGAGGAGTCGAATGATATAAGATTTAGAGAAGATTGATAGGCCAGAAGTCGAGAGAGGGACAGCTTGGTCCGTGCGCAAATATGTGGCGATGGCGACCGATCGCGTCGGTGAAAATTTTTCTAAAGGGTATCGGCGGAAAGCCCTCGATGTGGAGAACCCGGCAAAAGTCGAATCGCAAAGATCGGAGCAGTGGATGATGAGATATGAAGGGTTCGAGTATGAGTATGTGCGCACTGATAGCCCCCTTTAACTTTCCAGTGTTATATCTCGCTTTCTACCCAACAGATCGAGCTGAAATTTGGTGTGGCACGAGCGCTGAACCTTGTGAGTCGAAGCGAGGTGTTTTGACAGTCAAAGAACTGATGGGAGAGGCTGGAGAAGCCGATGTTGGGGATTAGGGGTGGAAAAGCGACAGGTGCTGTTGGTCGAGATGTGGATGGATTCCGAATTTGAAAATAGGCCGCCTAGGGTTATTAGGGCCGTAGAAATCGATGGTGAAAGTTTGGAGTCGATTGGAGCAGCAGGTGTTGCGATATGGGGCTTAGAGCGCGGGGCTCATAACCTGTGAGCAGCAAAGGAGTAAAGGGGTCCCTAGGGGGATCCTAATCGACTCCTAAAGCTCTAGTGAGCTAGGGGGATAACCAGACTAGAGTCCAGTGTGAGCAACCATAGATTAAGTAGAGATATGAAGGTACACAGTACCTAGAGTCCAGTGTGAGCAACCAAGGGTGTCAACACTGGACTCAGCTACACTAAGTGCGCTTCCAAGTAAACAACAGTAAACAAAGAGTGGCTGATGCGCCACAACACTAGGAATTGGCCTAGAAGGCTGGGAAAAGAAGTGGTGAGTAGCAAATGAGAAGGGGAATGAAATGGTAGTAAGTAAGAGACCATGTAAAAGAGAGAAAGCGAAGATAAGAGGTGAAGATCACCACAAGGAACAACCTTGTCTGCCTTCACATCCCACTTGTCTTGGTCATCTCCAGGAGTGTTGGGGCGAGCCTCAGTGCCAGCAACAAGCCTCCAGAGGTCTTTACAATGCAGGAAGGCCTTCATCTCTTTGCTCCAGGTCGAGTAGTTGGTCCCATTGAGGGGTTTGATGCAAGGGGTTTGTTCAGAGGTCATGGTTGATGTGTGGGAAACAAAGATTGACGATGGTGAGCGAAGATGGTGATAGATGGCTTCGACGGTGGTATATATGAACAGAGGAGATCAAGAGGAGTCAAATGATACAGAATTTAGGGGAGATTGATAGGCCAGAAGTTGAGAGAGGGACACCTTGGTCTGTGTGCAAATATGTGTTGATGGCAACCGATCGCGTCGGTGAAAAATTTTAAGGGTATCGGGCGAAAGCCCTCGATGTGGAGAACTCGGCAAATGTCAAATCACGAAGATCAGAGCAGTGGATGATGAGATATGAAGGATTCAAGTATGAGTATGTGTGCACTGATAGCCCCCTTTAACTTTCCAGTGTTATATCTCACTTTCTACCCAGCAGATCAAGCTGAAACTTGGTGTGGCACGAGCTCTGAACCTTGTGAGTCGAAGCGAGGTGTTTTGACAGTTGAAGAACTGATAGGAGAGGCTGGAGAAGCCGATGTTCAGGAATAGGGGTGGAAAAGTGACAGGTGCTGTTGGTCGAGATGTGGATGGATTCCGAATTTGAAAATAGGCCGCCGAGGGTTATCAGGGCCATAGAAATTGATGGTGAAAGTTTGGAGTCGATTGGAGCAGCAGGTGTTGCGATATGGGGCTTAGAGCATGGGGCTCATAATCTGTGAGCAGCAAAGAAGTAAAGGGGTCCCTAGGGGGATCCTAATTGACTCTTAAAGCTCTAAGAAGCTAGGGGAATAACCAGACTAGAGTCCAGTGGGAGCAACCATAGATTAAGTGGAGATATGATGGTACACAGTACCTAGAGTCCAGTGTGAGCAACCAAAGGTCTCAACACTGGACTCAGCTACACTAAGTGCACTTCAAAGTACACATCAGTAAACAAAGAGTGGCTGATGCGCCACAACACTAGGAATTGGCCTAGAAGGCTGGGAGAAGAAGTAGTAAGTAGCAAATAAGAAGGGGAATCAAATGGTAGTAAGTAAGAGACCATGTAAAAGAGAGAAAGCGAAGATAAGAGGTGAAGATCACCACAAGGAACACAAGGCTCCAGCAGACTATATGACATAGCTGCTTTCACAGACAATGGTTCAAATTATCAGATGTGGAAGTTTCAAATGCAAAAAGTCTTGGACATTTGAGGTCTCTGGAACATAGTTGCTGGCACAGAGGTAAAACCTCCAAATGCAAACTCACATCCTGATGAATATGAGGAATGGCTAAACCGTGATAGAGAGGCAAGCACTCAAATAACCCCTACCCTGAAAGATGAACCCAGTGGTGTCATGTATGCCACATCAGCAGCAGACACCTGGTCAAAGCTAAGTGAGTGGTACAAAGGGAAAGGAAAACAGAGCATAGCCTACATTATTGGTGAACTGTTTCATGGGACTCTCACTGATGATCAACCTATGGAGACCCCCAGTTGAACTCCATGCATCAAAAAGCCCACATCCTCTTGTCTCTCAGACAACCACTCAATGACTCCCTAGTGGCCATAGCAATGGTCATTTCTCTCCCACAGTCCTACTATGTCCCAGATCTCAACACCAATCTAGTGTCAGTATCTGCTCTAGCCTCCAAGGGCCTTCATGTTACCTTCGAAGATAGGTCATGCACAGTTCATGCAGGTGACCGAGTAGTGGCTATAGCCTACAAGCATAAAGCTCTGTACATCCTTGAAGCAAACACAACATCCAGAACCCATTCTGCATATGTGGTCAGCTGTCCAAATGCTCTCGACCCCACTCAACCATTGACAGCACTCACCTCTCATTCATCCACATCCAAAGCCTCATTGACTACCTGGTATTGACATCTAGGGCATGTGAATATCAAAAGCATACTAAAGTTAGAAGAAAAGGACATGGTAGCTGGTATGGAAGTGACTGGATCGAAGGAATGAAGCTCATCAGCCTGCAGTGCCTGTCTAAAAGGGAAACAACATTGAGAGCCAATCATGTCAAAGTCAGATGTGCAGAACCCCTCTGTACTGCATAGGACTTACTCAGACATCTGTGGACCTATGGAGATGACATCTCAAACAGGACATCGATACTTCGTCACATTCATTGATGGACACTCCCACCATCTGGTAGTTCAGTTGGTTAAAACCAAAGACGAAGTCCCTTGGACTCACCAAGGGATACTTCACTCATGCAGAAGCTTGAACTGGACACAAGGCAAATTTTTTGTGTAGTGATGGCAGTGGTGAATATAGCTCAAAAGACTTTGAAACCTATCTCAAGTCAAAGGGGTTTCACCATGAAAAAATTAATGCCTACACACCTCAGGAAAATGGCATAGCTGAACACATGAACCATACACTGGTCGAGTGTGCATGTGCCATGCTAAATGACACCAGCCTACCCAACAAGTATTGGGGAGATGCAGTCCTACATGCCACACATATAATAAATCGCCTTCCTACAAGAGCACTCAACTTGAATACTACCCCACACAAAGTCTACACTGGGAACAAACCCTCTCTTTCCCACCTTTGAATTTTCGGCTGCACAGCACATGCCCATATCCCTGAGGAAAAACATCAGAAACTTGGAGTTAAGTCCCTCGAGTGCACCTACCTTGGATTCTTAGAGAATAAAAAGGCCTATGTATGTGTGCATCGACCCACTGGAAGGATAATCAAGACAAGGGATGTCATCTTCGATGAAGGTGAAGGGGGAGAACAATCTCATGTCCAAATCGATCTAGTAACCAAGGAGATGAAGGCATTAACACCCAAAGTGAACACCCATACCCCTTGAGAGAAAACCCACCTGCAAGTCAAGATTGAGGAGTCTGATGACTCTGGAAATGGCTCAGATGTCACAGATAACGAGCCTGGGGGCTGGGACATGCCAAACGAACCAATCGAGGGAGCACTGACCTCACCAATGACTGAGGACAAAGCTCAATCAATGCCCAAGCCTGCTGAAGCTGTAAAAGCTGAAAGCATGTATAGTAGATCAAACTGTGTGCAGGAAAGAGAATCCATGCACCTAGAACACTCTCATCGAGCTCCTTGATCAAATGCCTGACCTTTCGAAACCTTACCTGGACCTCCAGGCCCTTACACAGCAGGCAAAGGCCCTGGGGAATGGCTTCTAAATCAAGCCAGAAATTTGCCACAGATGTAAAATTTGAGCAATGATACAAGAAATCAAAATCATAGAGAGAACATGACAATGGCTTGATGTCTTAGTGGTCCTGTCCCAGTAGGAGTATGAGATATTCACACCACAATTAAGTGGGTTCGTTGAGGTGCAATAATTTTCTCAAATAGCAGCTGTGATGAGCCATTGAAGTTGCAGTACCTTTGTGAAGCTTAGTGGCAATGCCTTTGCTCTGTCAACAAACTGAGTACTTCGAGTTTTAAGCACAAAATAAGAGGCCTTCCTCATTTTGCACTGATGAAGTTCCTCACAAGGTATGGCACCCCCGTTTCGACACTTTATTTTCATGTTGCAAGCATGTCTTTTCGAGCCTAAGGTAGGCTCACTGCGTCACGTTTTTTGTCTGCAGTAAGTGGCACATAACTCTGAACTAGATCTCAAATTCCTTCCACCATCTGATGTGGTTGCATCATATCCAGGATGTCTTGTCTTCCGTCCACTGCAGTCGCAAAATTATACAGACTATCATCCAACTCGTGCTTAGGGCTTCTCTGCAGTGCGCTTGCAGCGCAGC
Organism: Pisolithus thermaeus; assembly: GCA_024663475.1. Lineage (NCBI taxonomy): Eukaryota > Fungi > Basidiomycota > Agaricomycetes > Boletales > Pisolithaceae > Pisolithus > Pisolithus thermaeus. Next base: position 906,213 of record JANFAF010000008.1, read on the forward strand.
CAACTCAGTAGCTGACTAGCTTTGACTCTGGTATGGTATTGTGCGCCCCTTGCTCCTTGCAGCCTTGCAGTGTAAGATCTCTGGTATGAGTCCAGGTCCAACTGCAGAGGTGGTGAGATCGTTGTGCCATCCACCTTTATCACTTCTCCCTTCATAACCTTGTACTAGTCCCCGGTCTTCTTCAATTTTAATCAAGGCACTTTTCTTCAGGACTTGCCCCACTTTCCTTCAAAATGGGATGATGCCACCAGAAGGCGATAGAAAACTGTTGGTACGGGTCATATGTATGTGGCTTTTTCGTGAACTGTAGATCAGGATGAGGGTGCTAATAGCACGGCAGGCTGCATGGCGGTCAATGCTTCAAAAGATAGACTCAACTCTCGAGCAGATGTGCAGGGGAGAAGCAGACTTCTTGTCTCAAGGGGATTTCATATTTTGGTAGCTACTCTAGTATTTCATATCATTTCTGTTGGGAACAGGTGAGTATCTTCGTCTGCCCCTCATATCTGCAATACATGCCATTTCCCCTCATTTTGGGAGAATACCTTAGGCCATGTTTGGCCGCACCATAGTCATATTCGTATGCTTAACATAAAAGGTGGTGGTGCAAACTTCCCTGACCTTCATTCTTCATGGACTACCAGCTGTACTTCCCGCCAATACCCCTCAGGAAAGTGTTCGGAAAGGAGCATAGTCCCAGCCCAAATAGCTCTGAAGTTACTGCTCGCAAGGTATTCGATTTCGAGTCTGAGCACTTGATTCAGAGCCAACTTCCAGTGGAGAAGATGGAGTGTACCAACAATCTTATTCCTCCACCATGCAGCTCGCTCTCAAAGCCAAACAGTGGCAGGTATGCTTTGCGGGAGATCCTGGCATGGGGGGATGACATGTATGACTCCATTCAGGTACTGTACAAAAAATCTACTATCATACCTTCACCAAATCTCTACTAATCTAAAATTTACCTCTATAGAAAGGGCTGCATCTCGTGTGTGAAAAACATTTGGATATGAATTCTCCATATCATCTTCAGTGGTTGGAATCACTCTCGGCCTTCTTTGAGGTGGTAAGTGACTTGTGCTGTGCATTACATGCTTTCTTTCCATTTGATTTTAGGCCTGCAAGCAATTCCCCATCCTCAGCCACTATGAAGACTCCTGGCCTGCAAGAGATTTTGCCAAGATGTACCTCAAAAACAAGGTTGGAAGTGACAAAGCCAAGACGAGGAGCAAGACGACCTGTAATGACTGATGTAGGTGCTGTAACCTGTCTAAACCTCTCTCACTATGGTTAGCTTATTTCGTGAGATCAGGTAGGCATAGTTCAATGTTGCATATGCAGAGGTATATGAGGTTGTTATACAAGTTGGCTTTGGCAGAGACAGTACTTACCACTCAGTGAAATATTGTACTATCTTCATGTAGCAATTTCACACATCACCAAAATTCTTGGAAGTCACTAGCCCACAGCATACAGATTTAGAAGTGTAGCAAACATGTTCGGATTCAATATTAGATTTTCAAATCAAGTAACTAGGTTAACTGAGGGTAGGAAGTACAATGACAACAGTGAAGGTTGAGGAATGGCAGTGGGAAATGGGGTACTAGGGAGTAAAGTCATGCATTTGAGTTAGCACCAGCTGTCCCAAGTGGTACAGAAGATCCTGCACTGTTGGCTGGAAACGACGTAAGCTCAACTGCGAAAAGGACATTGACAATTCACCATACCAGTGCATCCACCTGTGCAACCAGGGGCAAAGTCATACTCCTCCTCCCGCACCCTAAGATGTTTCTTTGAGCACAGATGTAGCGAGGACAGCCAGGCAGCATCGTAGCAATTCACAGGAAGCCCAGGAGGGGCAGCAGCAGCATCGTTGAACTTTGCAGAATGAAGGCGATTCCGGAGTTGCATGCCCGCTTTCTTGTGTTTTCCAATCGTGATGGAAAGGAATTCCAGTATTGCTAAATCTGCTTCCCACATGAGAGCGGAAAGCTGCTGGCTGCACCAGCGAGGATACATGCGTGGATAACTAATTGTCCTCCTTGCTTCATCTTTGGACTCATCAGAGCTTATACCCTGAGTCCCAAGGTACTTGACTAGTGGCAAGTGCTTCTGCAACTTAGGATTCTCCACCATAGCATCCAGGCGCATTTTTAGCAACTTGAATCAACGTGAATGAGGGGAATTGACGACATAAGGTGTACATACCTGAACTTTCCTTGAAGTATGTGAAGATTTACACAATCTTGCCTTCACGTCCTCCTTGGCTTTCACTGGATCCTTACTTGGGGCGATGATGACCTCATTGTAATGTGACTTGATGTAAGTAAAATGGGCCTTAAAAGCCCCATAGACAATGTCGAATTTGCAGTACTGTTCAGGGATTGTCTGTGAGGTGTACCAGCCATGGTTATTGACCTTATCCAGAAAATCATCAGCGAAGACCATAAACACCTCGCGATTATATGGTGTATCTTTCCCATGGGCGCAGTCTATAATAAAATTAGTCGGTGTGACCTCAGGGTAACTGGGAATGTCCTGTTCGTATGCTGCAACCTCATCACTGGTGAGCACACATTTGATATTGTTCAGGTACTTGTAGTCAGTAATTTTGAGCAAATGGAGGGCATGGAGCTGGATGCAGGTCTTGGAAGTCACGTCATCAGCGATGAATGAAGAGCACAAGCACTAATTCCACTTACAGCGAAGTATTTGTGTTCTTCTATGTCACTCTCCATAGGGATGTCAGATGTGGGATCTGAAGGGACAAAGTTGTGGGGCTTCTTCGGATGCCTAGTCACTTTCAAGGGAAACTTGTCTACATCTTGCATCTCAACATCTCTAGATGTGTTTGTGTCGATTCGTGATGCCTTCAAATCCTCCTGGATAGCAGAAATCCCTTCCATAATCGTCCTAGTGGATGAAGTGTGCGACCGCTCAAATGAGGTGAACATAGAATTTAACAACTCAGAGAAGTAAGATAGTAGAGGTGCAAGGGATGCACCGTGTGACTGTGGATCACCAGTGTTCGGACCAGGTCCATCTTGAGGAGCAGGCTGGACTGATGGTCCTGGCTGAGAAGGAACAGTAAATGGATCCATAGAAGTGGAAAAAGAGTGGGGGATAGGCTGTCAAGGCTGAGAGGGGATAGAAGTTGAAGGCCACTTGGGTAGGTTAACATTTGGGGCACTGAACTCAGTCTGAGGTAGGTTCGGACGAATCCAATGTTCATCTGGGGCAGTAACCTGTTCACCCTGATCCGTAGACCTCTCCTTCCCTTTGCTATGGCTGGGGACCTTCAATTCCATTTAGCATCATCACTATGAATTCGGAAATATACATACCTGACTAGCAGACAAGGGGTTTCTGCCACAAGTATCAAGTAAGGCCTGAGGGCGGTTCATCAGCGTACAGAGACTACTGCCATAATCAAGAGAAAACATACTTGTATTGATACCTCACTGAGAGGGAGACTGGGTGCCCGAGGAGTTGACTGCTCGTGGTCAGAGGAAAGTGGTGACAACATTTGAAACACTGGTGTCTGTTCCCAGGAGAATGTAGGTGTCTGGTCTTGACGTGATACTGGAGTCTGCTCTCACGACTGTACTCCTGAGAAGGATGTTCTGGTGGAAGAAAATACTGTATTTGCAGTTGATGTTGCACTGTCACGAGGCTGAAGCCCAGTCAGTCTCCATCACCCTATGTCAAACTGGGATACAAACTTGTGAATCACCATACATTGCATGGTTGAGAGCATCGAGGAGGGAGGCTTGCAAGGCCGCAGCTTCTTGCGAAGTCGTGGCTGCTCCCTCCGAGTTGGGTGAGGTCTGCACCATCTGTGGAGCAGTAAGGTTAGTGGTAGTCCTCGATGACTTCGAACCATGATGGCCTTGCTCCCAATCAGCTCTGGAGCGCTGTTTTTCACCAGTTGTCATGAAGGGATTGGAAACGGAGCAAGGAATTTTATCCTGACACCATTTTCTGTATTTAACGTCCTACTCACCCATGAGCATCCTACAGGGGACAAAGGTCTGGTTAAAAATTCCAAAGGACCACAAGCTTCATGAAAGACAAAGATCACATTTACTCCCTGGACTCAGTAGTGACCACTTTCCATGATTGTTGTAGCAAAATAATAGCTGATTGGCCAGCCTATCACAGCCTTCAACCTCAAGGCACTCCACATTTCGGGCCCTTAGATGCAAATAGGTTAGATTTCCAAGAAATGTGTACAGCATACTTAGCCAGAGACAAAGACTCGCCTTCCGGAAGCTATAAATCTAATTGTGGATACACGTCGACTTGTCACAACAGAGTGCTAGATACTTGATCATGCCAGCTTCATGGTGTAATTAATTGATGACAGTCACATCAAAAATCATAGTATAATAGCGATGGGGTTCAACAAAATTCAAAGGTATATTATAGCGTCCTGAGGGGCCTGGGGGTGTCCATCTTCATCCTGCAGCATCCGATATATGTATTCTATGCTGTTCAAAGCAACTCAGCGGACTGTGGCGACTGCCCCCACTCTCAAATTCTTGATTTGCAGCTGCTTGATATCAAAGTGTGAGAGTAGCATTCCATAAGATGTGATGGTAGACCTCAGCTGGATGAAAGGGTCAATATTGATGATCCATGAGTTAATTTTAATCTCACTCACTGAATACAGGAAGAAGTGATGGATGAGCATGGACGTCATGGCAACCACTAAAACATGAAGAAGTGGTACTTGCTTGATGGTCAGTGACTGTATTAGACACTTCAGTGCGACAATTTGAGTCCATAAGTACAGTTGAACACCTCGATGATATGCAGCGGTGATGATATCTTGAACGATGTACTTATTAATACGCTCATCAAATGGAAGTAAAAACCATACTGCTTTCATTCTTGGCTCGCCATGTCCTAATGTACATATCCTGCATCATATGGGAAGTTGCTGTCACAACCAAGGTACATGTTGGATACTCAAAACACCTTGAGGGAGCAAATCAGATGAATCACTGAAAAGTCTACTTTAGACTTACTGCAACTGACTGAACCATGTTCCCTGAGGGAACCATTGAGATAATTTTGTATGGTGTTCAGGGGATACTTACCATTGTGTTCTAGAACTTGTAAGCAATCTCCAGATGGCATGCTCCAGATGTGGACGCTGCCATCTGCAGCTCCACTCACTACACCCCCAGGAAGAAATGCCACTTGCAATGGAACGTTTTTATCCTGGGCCAAGGGACGATTCTTCAAATGCAATACCGGGTGGGACTGACTGAGTTCATATATATCGACACCTGATCCTAGATTAGATACGAGCACCCGCTTCTGATCCAATGAGAGAGAAGCATGACCCCTTATGACATGATAAGTAAGAAAACAAATGTTGAATAACATTGCACTTACAGATGTCAGTGGCTATGGATGGGTTGGATTCACCAAAGCTCCTTTTGTGAGATAACATCCCAGCACCTGTGCATGTTAGTGTCATAGGTGGGGTCAACAATCGAACCCTGCTAAACACATACACTACTCCGTGGTTGAGGTAGGCAACGACAAGCTCACTTCCCTTTTCCCTAAACATTATCGCTCGACCCTGCACTCTCTTGTCTGCTTCCTCCACCGCATTCACCAATTCTGAGGGTGAGGGGAAAATCTTGATTGTAGTATAGTTCCCTAGTAATCATTGATTGTAAGCGACTAAGGCAATTAGTATGGCAAAGTGTGAGAGTACCTGGGAAAATCTCTTTTGCAATGTGAATTTCCGACCCAATTGCAATGGCAATGTCACCACTGTACTCGTCAATGGAGAGAGCAAAGATCGGAGATCTGACACCAGTGAGGACAGATGGCTCTTGGACCTACCTTTCTTGTGAGCCAGTGCCAATGGTATACACAAATAACATACCTTGAAATTATCAATGATAGCCAGTGTGCCATCATTACAGCCTACGAAGAGGCGGGTTAAGCATCGCAGATCCCATGCAAGGCTGAGGATTCCGCTTTGGAAGACAGTGCAGTATTTCAATGATCCTATGAGTGGGTCATATATAATGACACTACCATCATCACTTCCACTGGCAAGCTCTTTCCCAGCCAGAGAAAACATAAGTGCAGTTACCATGTCTGCATGGTCCTCCAGCATAAGTGCCAGAACAAATGGTATGGTGGGCTTCATATGCAAGTAGAAGATGGGCTGGAATAATGACATCTGCTTTGACAAAGTCAGATTTTCGATGACTCAAAAATCATGGGAATTGGCCTGGGCAGCCATTTGCATGCTTGTTGGGTAATTTGCTACTATTAAGTATGATAGAATATGGTCTGCAGCGGTCATCTGTGGGGCACAAAGGTCTGATCAACTGCATCTCCTTCACAGAAGATGGAAGTTACCTCGCTAGCGGAAGTAAGTACTGCCATACTTGAACAATCCATTCTAATGTATGCTACAGGTGATGACAGCCATGTCCTTGTTTAGGCAATGCAAGATGGCAGTCTCCTTCAGTGCCTCAAACCAAAGCAGGGGCCTGTTGTCACTGTCAAGTGGTTCACAGGGAGCCCTCCCCATTCTGAGCCTACTACCAAGGTGTGCTACCTCCTTTCTGCAGGCACCAACGGCACAGTGGTCATATGGCGTTTCAATATGACACTGGTAATGTTCCATATACACCGACTGTTAACTATATGATTCATGTGCTTCGCACTTCTCATAGGCACTGTTTGAGTGGGTGCATATGGAGACCGTTTTTGACTCTGCAATCGAATGTGTTGCACTTGACGAAATGCACAGTGTACTGGCTGTTGCGATGCTTGGGAGAATTGCCACATACCAATTGTTGAAATCCAACTGTTGTAAGTCATCTCATGGCTGTCAGATATTATAATCTTCTGATAATATCTCAGTGACAATGCATCTCCTCCAGGTTCATCCTCCATCATCTCAACCACGACTACCCAGTCTGCCCATCTCTGCTCACTTTTCAGATCAAGGGCATAATTTAATGGTCGCATTCTTGGACTCTCATGAGATGTATGTTACTTTCACTTGTGTTCATCTACTGCTTGCTTAACACCCTTGCAGTGTTGCCTGGGATATCATGCTGTGGAAGCAACTTTGGCCTCAAAAGATCAGAACGTGCATGTATGTCTTTGTTGAACCAGTATTGTGTTCCATGCCCTTAAAATCCTGTTGCCTTCAGAGGAAGCATGGTGTACCACGATGGCACCAAAATGCTCCTCGTCTGGAATCCCATTGACAAACTTGATGCCTACCAGCTAGTGGATGAGCCAAACAATTGTCTGCTGCATATCCACCATTTCCGGGTGAAGATCAGGTGAAATCGTATCTGTCAGGTACAGTTTGATCTAGATGGAAAGACTGCCATCACAGGTAGTGACAATGGCCAAGTGGTTGTTTGGGATATTTCTACTGGGAAACAGCTACAGGTACTTCACCACAGCGAGGGTAATTACACTAACTATGTGCCAAATTCATTGAACTGACCATGTTGGCTACAGAGCTTTATGGGGTGCAAGTTGTGAATGTAAGTCCAGCCGATTGACTGTTTCATGTTTGAACTGATGGCCTTCAAGTACCATGCGTTACAGTTCACAAAGCATTATGTTGCCAGCAGATCCTCAGATGCTGGTGAAGAGCAGCCGCTACTGCGGTTATGGTCCACTGAAGTCCTGGTAGGCATTTAATCATCCTAAGGAGGCAGATTCTGATACCTTTACGATCCAGTCAACTCAACTCAACCATACTGAACAAGAATCACTAATGAATAATGTGCCAACCCCCATTGCATGCTGATACATCACTATCCTCCTATTAATGGTTTTATTCTTTGTGGGGTTCATCTCATTTCAAGTGTACAGCAGACCATCAGTGTACTTCTGCAATGGACTCTACCACATGTTATTAACTACATACTTCCTGTTTGTAGGCATCGTAGTACTGACATGGCTCACCAACTTGATGGATGACTAAGCGCCAACTGACACTCATTTGGTCCGTAATTGGTGATATAATACTTTTCTTCATCTATGTATCAAAGGCACACAGCATCATGACTCGAAGAGCTGAGATCCCTTCGTTTCTTATCCTTTGTTTTCATTTCCCATTCCATTCGAATTTCCAGGACTCTCATGGGGGTAGACCATATTCATCGTAGCATTAAGAAGAGGCCTTACCGGCCTTACCGATATGCAGAGAGAGATGTAAGTATTCCTGATTCATTTGTAAGTTGATAACTGGAGTTTCTGTCCCAGACAATACCCATCCACCACCAACCATTTCCATTATACCAACCTTTACTGGCCGAGCATGCTCTGTTCATCAGAGAGGAGCTGGACTTTGATGTAAGTAATGCACAGCGATCACTTCATACCTCGCTGACCCTGACATTTGGTAGGCCACTCCCATCCACCACTAAATATTCCCATTTCCAGAGGATGCAACTGAGGGTACATCGCACCCTACTGCAACCAAGTCCCACAAGATTGGAGTGCTGGGAGGCCCTAGTTACGAGAGAGAAACATCCCAAAATGTCAAAGGCACTGTGGAAAGGTGGGTCATCACACTACTGTGGCACTCATCTGAAGCTAATTTTTGTTCAAGCATGATGAGGCACCGAGTTACAGTCCCAGAACGCCAGGAACATAAGATTCGAAATTTAGATGTAATTATTGGTCATTTTGTCTCATTGGGTGATATTCCCCTCGAGCACCCTCCCATTTGTTCTCAAGCAGTCCATGGAGACCTCTATGTTCACCACTATGAGAATCAGCTCCAGATATGGTTAAGAGATGGTGACCAATGGGTGCCAGATATCAGGGACAGATATCACCACCCGACATTACCAGAGTATCGTTTGTATGTGGCTGAGGGTGTGGAGCCTACTTGGGTTACCAGGAAGACGAGGTTGACCTATAAAGGAAGACTGAAGAATCACAGTCATCAGTGATGTCAATAATTGTCACCTTTCTAATACATAGTCATACTCTAGTACTTTATATCAAGCATTCATGTAGCGACAATAATCACAGAGGCACAGAAACTCTAAGAAATCTGACAATGACAATGTCCGAATGAAGGTTGATATTGGCACGCCGGCGGGAAGGATGCTATGCACCATGTCCTTTGTCTTGATGTCTGGCATATTTAAAGGCGCTGTCCTGCAACCCGAAGGACCTCACAAATTTCCCCACCAGTCTTCCAGCATCTCTATCATGCTTAAGCAGGTTACACTCAAGATTACACTAAAAAATGAGCATGATGGCACTACTGTGGTAAGTTACATTCATTTGCCTCTTTCGAAGCTAATCACACAGATAGGACTCGCCCCATGGTGGATGTGCCTGCCTTCTCGCACAATTAGAAAGTGTCCAACAGAAATTGGTTGATGCTAATCCGGAGGTATGCTCATTAACCTAACTAATGCATCAGATGTATACTCATCACCATTGCAGCTTGCACAACTTTTTCACTGTGATATTACTGTTCCCCAGGAAAGGGACAAAGAACATGCTGCTACAAGGGACAAAGCCACTAAGCCCATACAGAAACAGTTTTTCCCTAGTGACATTCTCCTAATTACTGTACTCATGCTTTTGCTCATGCTTGTAAGCTTGGACATCTGGTCGCATTTCATTGTTGTACATGACTAGTGTACTGTAAACACACAATGGACACTGAGTAGTTATTTACTACCAAATGCAAATTTGTTGTGCTTGTGGCCATAGGACTCATCTTAACGAGTGACAGGTTATATACATGGGCATTAACTGGCTGACAGCACTGGAGGCCTGAGGGGAGGCCTGAAAGTCATTCTGCTCTGTAAATAGCTGAGTTTTTTTTGGGTATATACATTCGTAAGGTTTCGACGTGATTCCATTATTACAGTAACCTAAGTAACCTAATCATCTCTGGTGTAGAATACGTCTGCCCAAATGTCTTCATCAGAGGGAAGAGGATTGTTCACTGGGAAATCCTGAGGGACAAGAGTACCGATTGCCATGATCAAGTCCACGGTAAGGAAAACCCTGATGGGTTTGTTGCAGATGGGTTTGCAGCAAAGCAAGCAAGAGTATTGAGTACTAAAAATATGCCCTTCTTCGAACAATTCTCTAAGTTTGTCTGCAGTGAATGGCGCCGATTTCAAGCGAAGGGGAATCGATGGCCGCCAACTGATTTGCTTCTCAAGTAGGGTGTGGAACCATATCTTCAAGCAGTTGTAACAAAATGAGTGCCTGCATTCAACTATACTGCGGCCATAGGTCAGCAGGGAGTTGGAAACAAGTCATACAGAGGAACTCACGTGAAGGGCTGTTCCATGCCATGCTGGCAGATGATGCATTTAGTTATGTAGGCTTGTGACGTTGCAAACTACACAATGGCACTGTAAATGTGCTGCGAGTTGAAAATACTATACAAACGTACTGTGCTGATATTGTTCTGGAGATCGGAACATCTGTTTTCAGCAAGTGCTTGAGTTTTCTCAGCCTGGCACACTTGCTGCCTCAATTGCTTCATTTCCTGACGATGTAACTTGTGAGTGGATGATCCCAGTCCAATACCTAATAAAACACTCACTGAATGCTGCATTTTCATATCTTTCTCCACAACATCCATGACCTTCGCAATCTTGGTCAGTAATTCCTCTGTTGTCATAGAGTGGGTACGGTGTGAACGAGATGTATTGGTGGTGTTATGAGACCGAACAGATATGCGTGGAGAGCATCTGCAAAGAGTCTGGCAGCGAGAGGGTGCCATTAGAACAGGGAGATTGCGAAAGACAGAGAGTTGGTGAGGGAATCCAGGCGAATCTGACTACTGAACCTGACAAACTTGGTAGAATACTTATACTTCTGAGTGACAAAGAACATACCCATGATCCTGCAACTGCGACCAATCGACGTGTCTTTATGGTCCATTTTTGGAAACCCCATGCTGATCAAGTCTTTGTTTCGAAACATGGAGCACTTTGAGGCCGGAGGCTATGGTAGCTGGCCAATTGGCTAATCGTTCTGATAGTCATGGAATATCAACTTTATTGGTGCTGTGATGGTCAAGTCTTTGTCACCTGGTGCAAGTACGTCATAGTTCCCGGTAGGGGAAAATATCAAATGCCTTGAGGTAAGCTAGCTGAGATCTAACCTTTGTCACTACTAACTTCGATCTGTGGGCTGCTGTGGTAATGGTCACTCGTGGGTCGTATTATTGGCCAAATTCTCCAGCAATCTTGGAAAGTAGCATGCGCTCTACCTAAAGTGCCAGATCTCTGTCTGGACTGCCTTTATGTCTTATTGTGGTCATCAGTCACCCTTGATCCCATCACAGCACGTGCAGTGCGATGCTAAATACCATGTCCTTTGTCTTTCAAGTGGCTGAAATTGCATATCCAGAGTATTTAGAGGCAGCCATATGTCTCAAGGACCTCACCAGTTTCGATGGTTTGTGCTTGCCAATGCCTCTTTCTCCCTCTCATGCAATCTTCCCTCTCACATTGCTCTAATGTTCAATGGACTCTGAATCTACTTCTGGTACTCATGGTGTCATTTTGAACCTCAGTGGGTAAGCATATATGAAAGCTCGAAAAAAATGCACACAGCTTACCCATACTCAGTGTAAATATCCTTTATGCAACTGAGCATGCATTCATCACTATGTTGTGGGCCTCCACTGCTGTTCCCATCTCTGAGCCAGGCCCGGCATCCATTCTTCTCTTGGCTCTGCAGGAAATTAGGGAATCTCATAAGAATTTGGATTGCACTCTAATACAACATTCGTTACTTATGTCTCTCAATAGCATGGTTTCTCATCAAATCCCCTTTTGTCAGCCTTGGCTGTTCTCTCCACCCAAATGAAGTTGAGCGTGCATGAGGAGCTCTTCTGCTTGGATGGGATGACAATGTAGGTTAATCATGTCAAATTGTTAGATTAGGCTGACAGCCAGCTATTAGAACAACACTGTCACATTCTCTGTTGAATATCGGGCCTTCCAGATTTCCTTCGCCAACTCAGCGATGTACTGGTGCTTCAAATACATGGCGAATTGCCACTCATACCATGTTTGATCTACCAGGTATGCTTTTGACGAAAAAATGTTATTCGATGATTTCTTGCAGTGCAAGATCCCCAGCCAAGTCCCTGTTGGCATGCCAGGCCCTAGGTACGAGTGGATTCTTATTGCCCTCATGCTGACATTTCACCTACCATATTAACAGAGCAGAGGTAGTGGCCATCACAGATCACCAGGAGGCAGTGTAATGGATGCACGCTGTTCACTTCACTCTTGTACTGATACCTGGTGTAATTTTTTGAACCAAAAGAATGATAATTGAAACAAGTTATGGCTATGCTTGCTGGAGGACTTATGTAGGGTAATTACTGTAATAAAAATAATCTTTCAGTTGATTACCAACATGAGCTGATCCACGACATGTCTCTCCACCATCAATGCCCTATGCACATGGGGTCGCTTCCCTACCTACATTATGTGCTGCAAGGCACCATGTCTTAGTAGTACTAGTAGTCTATTTGTTGCAGTAAATAAATATTGATATTCTCCACCGTCATGACACCCACAGTTAAGCAGCACTGCACATGTGAAGTTTACCAGTGCATCAGGTCATTGGACCCAGATCCAACGACGTGGGTGCCCAGTATCCACTGTCCATCAACACCGGCGAGATGACAAGATATGCAAAACAGCCAGGCAGACTGGACAAATGGAGCTAGACATGCTAATGGCTAATTCTAGCTCTGAGATGGAGACTGATGATCCCATCATATCATCTCGGGCTGTTCATGGTGAGGCTGGGAATTGGCGAGTAGCAGCAGGTGAACTAGGTGAGTCTCGTTGTGACACATGCATTGTACCGACCTGGAGTTTTGTTACAGTTTTGTGCAGCACACCCATGCAAGAATCAGCATCTGTGCACAACACTTCTGCCCCATCTTCTTCCAGCCACACAGACAGTAAGTCAATGTGATATTATTCCTGCTGCCTAGCACGAGCCTGAGACTGTATTCCAGCTCCCATGGGATATCTAGTTTACTATCGTGACCTCTTCGATTCAACCGTGCATGCCCTGTCCACTGTCAGTTCAGCAGGTCTCGTATTCCTTCCAGTACTTTCTGGTGTATGCAAGGACACCCTGCCTGAAGTTGACCCAATCGCTTCATGGAATTTTGTCGTTCATCAGCAACTAGTAGAGAAACTAGTGGATCTTGTGAATGCCATGCTGAGTGATGGAAATAAAGACATACAGATGGAAAAGGAGAACTTGGTAGCTAAAATCCATGAGCATCAAGCTTATCTTGATCAAATGGTGAGGTATGAATGGCTCCATCAAAGGGACAAGAAAATGCACAGTGTGGGATCCCTCGAGTGTCCAGTAATCATCAAATCAGGTATATGCACACTGCTATTGACTGGGATGTATACTGAGCACTGTTTCAAATCAGATCATATATTTTCTATTGTCGATTTGCTGGCTCAAACTGCTGTTCCCATATTGTTGAGCATTCTCGCAGCAAGTGCTCTGCACCTACTTTCTGGGTTATCAAGACAGAATTTGAACTTCCTCCTCATTCTTTTTCCAGCTGTTGTTGTTTCAGCACTGGATAAATTGGTTGCCGATGCCTTTGGTGTGCTGTATGGTCGACAATGATTACAAGAACAAGTACAAAGCTTCGGCTCTGCATGGCCTACAGATATTCGGACAGCTCTGAATATTCTTTGCATAGATCCAGAACTGCGCCAGTACATTTGTTGTCCCACATGCTTCAGTCTCTATGGTCCATTTCCCAAGCAGCAGACAAATGAATACACAGATATGCCACTAGACTGCAACTACCATGCGACACCCTCCAGCCACCCATGTGGGGCCTGGCTCTTCTCTCGGTCAGGGGAAAATAAGCACTTTGATCCTTTCTGTTGATACTGGTATCAACCACTGCCGTCATGGATAGCTTGTTTTCTCTCAAGAGCAGACATCATGAATTGCTTGCATCATTCACCTGCACAATGCCAGCCAGATATAATACATGACATCTGGGACAGTAGCGTGTTTCGAAATTTTAAAGGACCCAACAATTGCCCTTTCTTTGGTTCCCACAATCCACGCATTGAGATACATCTTGGGTTCAGCCTGTTTGTTGATTGGTTCAACCCTTTTGGAAACAAGCAAGGTGGCAAGCATGTTTTGTTTGGTGTTATCTACATGATTTGCAATAATCTCCTGGCTCACTTATGTTATCGCACCAAGAATGTCTATCTCATTGGCATTATCCCTAGCCTGTGAGAACCTTCTCATGGCCATATCAACCATATCCTCTCCCCACTTGTTGACGACTTGCTTATGGCCTGGTTGCCTGGTCTACAACTAACTCACACTGCTCTCCACCCACTGGGGTGCCTTATGCGTTGTGCAGTGATACCACTCATTTGTGACATATTGGCAGCATGCAAGACTGCAGGAATTGCTGGTCTTGGCTCTCACTCGGGCAAATATTGCACATTTTGCCTGCAAGATAGTTCAGACCCAGCCAATATCAACATTTCATCTTGGAGCCATTGTACCTGGCAAGAACATGTTGCGATTGCTACAATGTGGAAGAACGCAGCCACAGAGGGCATTCAACAGCAAATATATGCTAAGTTCGGCATCAGGTGGATGGAACTGTTATGTCTACCATACTGGAATCCAACTCAGTTTGTAGTCGTTGATTGCATGCACAATTTCTTCATCGGAGATCTTCAACATCACTGCCACAATGTTTTGGGTCTCGATGCTGATGCCAAGCCCAATGAAGCTTCTCGTGTGCAATCCCACATACCCGAGCAACAACAAGAAGAACTGGATGCTGGTGTCGATGCCATCAAGACTGGTTCAATGACAGTGCTGACTCGTCTAAGAAGAGGCTACGTTGTTGCACTTGCACGTGCCAACAATGTCATACCTCCGATCCCTGTTAGCAGCGATCCCTTAGTTTGGCACAAAAGTAGTCCAACTATTGGCAAGACAGCGTATGCGCAAGCATTGATTGAGTGGGTAAATGATGTAGTGATTGCATCTCTGTACTTCTCATTTCTCATCTTCCTGTCAGTATAAATGGAGCAAACCAGAAATCAGATGTCCACTACCATTCCCTCGTCCTGTTGTAGATTTATCTACTGCATGGGAAAGTGCCCCAACAACCGTAATACTCAATTGAACTCTCCTCACAGAAGTTTGGTCAGATATGTCCAAAACAACGCCTCCATCATGGATGACATGTGCTCCCTGGAACTTTGGAAGTTGAGCACATGGAAAGCTAAAGGCTGACCAATGGCATATGGTTTGCCTTGTTAATTTAGTGATCTCTTTGTGCAGGATCTGGGGAACTGGAGGTGCCAGCGAGAAGGATCGCTTCCTTCTTCACAATTATCTGTCACTTGTCATAGCCATCCACTGGGCCACAATGCATTCGACTTTGGAGAGGCACATGAACATGGTTGAAAAATTCATGGCATACTATGTTCAGACTACAGCAGAAATCTTTGGTCCTCGTGCCCTAGTGTTCAATAACCATGCATCCCTCCATGTGCCCAAATGCCTGTGTGCATTTGGACCAGTGCATGGATGGTGGGCATTTCCATTCGAACACTACAATGGTATGTTAGAACGTTATAATATGAACTCTAAACTAGGTCCGTATGGTGAAAAACCTGTGTTTTGTGTTCCTTGTGGTGATCTTCACCTCTTATCTTCGCTTTCTCTCTTTTACATGGTCTCTTACTTACTACCATTTCATTCCCCTTCTCATTTGCTACTCACCACTTCTTTTCCCAGCCTTCTAGGCCAATTCCTAGTGTTGTGGCGCATCAGCCACTCTTTGTTTACTGTTGTTTACTTGGAAGCGCACTTAGTGTAGCTGAGTCCAGTGTTGACACCCTTGGTTGCTCACACTGGACTCTAGGTACTGTGTACCCTCATATCTCTACTTAATCTATGGTTGCTCACACTGGACTCTAGTCTGGTTATCCCCCTAGCTCACTAGAGCTTTAGGAGTCGATTAGGATCCCCCTAGGGACCCCTTTACTCCTTTGCTGCTCACAGGTTATGAGCCCCGCGCTCTAAGCCCCATATCGCAACACCTGCTGCTCCAATCGACTCCAAACTTTCACCATCGATTTCTACGGCCCTAATAACCCTAGGCGGCCTATTTTCAAATTCGGAATCCATCCACATCTCGACCAACAGCACCTGTCGCTTTTCCACCCCTAATCCCCAACATCGGCTTCTCCAGCCTCTCCCATCAGTTCTTTGACTGTCAAAACACCTCGCTTCGACTCACAAGGTTCAGCGCTCGTGCCACACCAAATTTCAGCTCGATCTGTTGGGTAGAAAGCGAGATATAACACTGGAAAGTTAAAGGGGGCTATCAGTGCGCACATACTCATACTCGAACCCTTCATATCTCATCATCCACTGCTCCGATCTTTGCGATTCGACTTTTGCCGGGTTCTCCACATCGAGGGCTTTCCGCCGATACCCTTTAGAAAAATTTTCACCGACGCGATCGGTCGCCATCGCCACATATTTGCGCACGGACCAAGCTGTCCCTCTCTCGACTTCTGGCCTATCAATCTTCTCTAAATCTTATATCATTCGACTCCTCTTGATCTCCTCTGTTCATATATACCACCCTCGAAGTCATCTATCGCCATCTTCGCTCGCCATCGTCGATCTTTGTCTCACACACATCGACCATGTCCTCTGAACAAACCCCTCGCATCAAACCCCTCAATGGGACCAACTACTCGACCTGGAGCGAAGAGATGAAGGCCTTCCTTCGTTCCAAAGGCCTCTGGAGGCTTGTTGCTGGCACTGAGGCTCGCCCCAATGCTCCTGGAGACGACCAAGACAAGTGGGATGCGAAGGCAGACAAGGCTGCAGGTGAAATCATGCTAGCTTTGGAAGCTGACCAGAGAGTGCACATTAGGACAGTCCAAGACGATCCTGTTGCTGCCTGGAATGCCCTGGCCACCCTCTATGTCCAACAGCGCCCTGGTGCTCGGTTTGCAGCCTATGACGAGTTCTTCAGCATCAGAAAGCGAGAGGACGAGTCCCTGACCTCCCTGACGGCTAGGATCGAGCAAGCCATGCTCAAGATCCAAGAGTTGCGCCCTCAGCAGTTCACACTGTCCTCCTTGGACGATGAACTCGTCTGTATGGCCATGGTTCGTGCTCTACCCTCGGACTACTCGCATTTCACCTCTTCCCTGCTCCTACTCTCGTCCTTGGACAAGTCTACTATCAAGTCTGCGTTTATGGCCGAAGATATCAACAGAAAACCTCGTGCTGAAGTGGCTGGCACGTCTGGGGACTCTGCACTCGCTGCCAGCGGTGCTAGGACCTGTGGATGTGCCCAAAGCGACCCCTGCTCCTTCTGCGAGAGACCTGGGCACTGTGAACACATGTGCTTCGCCAGACAGCGAGCCAAGGATGCCCACAAGGCCTCTAAGCGCAAAGGGAAAGGTAGGAAGGCGAACCAGGCTCAGGAATCGCCCTCTGGTTCTACAACTTCGCCTGCCACACCTAATACTCCAGATCCTGCCTCAGCAGCTGCCAAGGCTGCCATTGCGCACAGCTCTGCGCTCGATGACCACCATGAAGGAGCTGGAAATGCAAGTCTTCGCCTCTCTGCCTCCCCTTGCCCCTCCAAACTCGATGCTGATGATCACTGGACTGCAGACACTGGGGCCACTTCTCATATGACCCCACATCGCCACTGGCTGCGAAATTATACCCCAAAACGCGTCCCAATCCGCCTGGCTGACAATACCATCGTCTACTCAGCTGGGATCGGTTCTGTGGTCTTTCATCCAGTGATAGAGGGCAAGGGAGCGAGGGCAGTCGAGTTTAGAGGCGTCCTGCATGTCCCAGACCTTAAATCCAATCTCCTCTCAGTCCTGTATTTAACTCGCTACTCTGGCTTCGTAGTAAACATCGATTCTGTGCGCATGGCCTTCTCTCGCCCTCCTGGGGCTCCCCTATTCGTTGCCAGCATCTCAGACAGCAACACTGCGCTCCTGGATGGCTCCACCATTCCATTCAGTCACTCGGCCTCGCCTGCAACTACCCTGCCTCTCGATTTGAGCCTGTGGCATCGTCGACTGGCCCACCACCATGTGGAGGGAGTTCAGGCCCTCATACAGCGCAACCTGGTCACTGGACTGAAGCTAGATGTCAAGACTCGCCCTGATCCCATCTGTGAACCATGCTTGGCTGGCAAGATGCATGCCAATCCCTTTCCTAGTTCTGAATGGCGTGCCTCTCGTCCTCTAGAGCTTGTGCACACTGATCTGCACTATGTGCCCTACAGGACCTTCTCTGGCTTTCGCTACTGGGTCACTTTCATCGATGATTACTCCAGATATCGATTTGTGATTCCCCTGCGAGCCAAATCTGATGTCTTCGATGCCTTCAAGCGATTCAAAGCCTTTGCAGAGAACCAGACAGAGCGACGCATCAAAACTCTTCGAGATGACAAGGGAGGGGAGTATATGAGCACTGCGATGCTCGATTTCACTACCCAGGCTGGCATAGAGCGCCAGCACACTGTTAGAGCTCGTCCTCAGCAAAATGGAGTTGCAGAACGCGCAAATAGGCTCCTGGCAGAGCGGATCACTGCCATGTTGGACGAGTCTGGCCTGGCAAAGTCATTTTGGGGTGAGGCCCTCGCTGCTCTTGTCCATGTGTGGAACAGATGCCCTACTGATGCTGTGGATGGTGCTACGCCCTATGAGCTGTGGCATGGGCGAAAACCCGATGTTTCCCACCTCAGGGTGTGGGGATGCACTGCCTATGTTCACCTACAGAAGGATCAGCGGCCTGCACTTGGTTCTCATATGCAGAAATGCGTCTTTATAGGTTATCCTGATGGTTACAAGGGCTGGAAGTTCTACAATCCCTTGACCAAGCGCACCATCATCTCTGAGCGAGCTGATTTCGATGAGCGCCATTTTCTGGCCTCCAAGCGACGTCCCATGACACCTGGTGCGCCCCAGCTCACTTCCTCTGACTCCACTGGTGCTCCTACCTCTACTGGCATTTATCTTGACTCTGATAATGATTCTGATGACGAGGACGATCCCCCTGCACCGGTACAGGGTCAAGGGGGAGCTGTGGCCCCTCCAGTCGCATATGCCCCTCCAGATCCTCCAGCACTCGCTCCTGATGGTCCTGATCATGCCCCTGCACCTGCTGCAGACGACTTCCACACTCCTCCAGCTTCTCCTCCACCTCCACCTCGCCCTGTAACCCCTGTAGGCATCGGTGCTCGACTCCCTGCTCGAAATCGACGACCTCCTCGCAGTTGGTGGCAGCTTAGCCCCCAGCAATTGGAGGACGAAGTAGATGATGAAGAAGAGGACGCAGATCTCGCCCTATCGACTTCTACTGCAGAACCTAGGACCTATGCCGAGTCTACTCGCCGCCCTGATGCCCAGCAGTGGCATCAAGCTGCCTTGGACGAGTTAGCTGCCCATGAGAATAATGGGACATGGTCTCTGGTTGAAAGGCCTGTGGATCGCAAGGTGATTGGTTCTAAATGGGTGTTTAAGCTGAAGCGCAATGCAGATGGCTCCATCGACCGGTATAAGGCTCGATTGGTGGCCAAGGGCTACAACCAGCGACCTGGCTTCGACTTCCTGGAGATCTTCGCTCCTACTGTTCGTATGCCCACCATTCGAGTCGTCCTGGCTCTAGCAGCTCTCCACGACCTCCACCTTCGCTCTGTCGATGTCTCCAATGCCTATCTCAATGGGGAGATGGACTGTGATGTTTACATGGAGCAGCCTGAGGGTTTTGCCCAGAAGGACCCCAGAAAATATGTCTGTCTGCTCCAGAAGGCGCTGTATGGGACAAAGCAAGGTGGTAATCGCTGGAATCGCAAAATGCGCTCTGTACTTGAGTCCCTTGGTTTCCAGCAGACCTACTCTGATGCAGCCATCTATATCCTGCGCAAAGGTGATGTGCGCATCATACTACCAGTCTTTGTCGATGACATGACCTTTGCATCGAAATCTCTCTCTGCCATCGAGGAGATGATCTCTGCCCTGCGCAAACACTTCAAATTGCGCGATTTAGGACCTACCACTCAACTCCTGGGCATTAAAATCGATCGAGACCGCCCTCGTCGATCCATCACCCTTTCCCAGCAGCAGTACTGTCTCGACATCCTCGATCGCTTTGGGATGGCTGATTGCAAGCCAGTTTCGACTCCCATGGACCCAGGATTGCGCCTTTCTCGTGATCACTGCCCTGAGACGCGAGAGGAAGCTTCCCAGATGCGTTCCTTTGATTATCAGGGAGCTGTTGGCGCACTGATGTACCTTGCCACCACCACTAGGCCAGATATCGCATACACTGTCGGTGTACTCGCTCGATTTAACTCCAACCCAGGTCTAGCTCACTGGGCTGCAGTCAAACACCTCCTGCGCTATCTGAAGGGCACTGCAAGCCTCTCCCTTACCTATTCTCCTGATCCCTCGACATCTGAGCTATTCTCGACCTATTCTGACGCAGATCATGGTGGTTGCAAGGATACTGGTCGTTCTACTGGCGCATACCTCATCAAAATTGGTACTGGCGCGATTTCTTGGAGTTCAAAGCTGCAGGGCATCGTTGCATTGTCCTCAACTGAGGCAGAGTACATCGCTGCTGTGGAGGCTGGCAAGGAGGTGGTCTGGCTGCGAAAACTGCTTCAGGAGATGGGCTTTGCTGTCTCCCAGCCCTCTGTACTGCGCATCGACAACCAATCTGCGATCCAAGTTGCCAAACACCCTGAGCATCATGGGAGGATGAAGCAACTGGATTTGCGGTGGTTCTGGCTGCGAGATATGGTGGACAGGGAGGTGATTTCACCCCAGTTTGTGCCCACTGACCAGATGCCTGCTGATCTGCTGACCAAGCCTCTGGCTCGAGTCAAGGTGCAGCAGTTCTGCAAGATGATGGGACTTGCACCAGTAGGGGGGAGCTGAGCTGGCAGAGGTGTGCAATCAGGGGGGAGTGTTCCTTGTGGTGATCTTCACCTCTTATCTTCGCTTTCTCTCTTTTACATGGTCTCTTACTTACTACCATTTCATTCCCCTTCTCATTTGCTACTCACCACTTCTTTTCCCAGCCTTCTAGGCCAATTCCTAGTGTTGTGGCGCATCAGCCACTCTTTGTTTACTGTTGTTTACTTGGAAGCGCACTTAGTGTAGCTGAGTCCAGTGTTGACACCCTTGGTTGCTCACACTGGACTCTAGGTACTGTGTACCCTCATATCTCTACTTAATCTATGGTTGCTCACACTGGACTCTAGTCTGGTTATCCCCCTAGCTCACTAGAGCTTTAGGAGTCGATTAGGATCCCCCTAGGGACCCCTTTACTCCTTTGCTGCTCACATTTTGTTGAAGAGGATCTGATCACCACATGTCCATCCCACAGGTGAAATGGAACTTACCATTTTGAAGGCGTTTTGTCGAGGGAGTAACTTGAAGGCACTTCTCAAACAAGACAACCTTCCAGATGCATTTCAAGGAATTCAGGGAATCTTTTCTCAATACCTGAAGTCACTGCTCACAGGTGCAGCAGGAGAGGGTCTCGAGGCTCAGGCTCAGGCACACACATCTGACAACAATAGTGATATGCCCGAGATCTCAGAGAAGCCCAATAACCTTACAGAGCTTTACATGGATCAGTACAAATCCCTACTTGAATGTCTCAACGAAGGAAGGCATCCTGCACCCTATATCTCCTATGAAGATGATCCTCGCCCATTTGTATGTGTTATTGAGCCACACGTACAGGATTGGCAGATGGTCAAGCTAAAGGGCGTGTCATACGTGTGCGTGTTGAGCCATGTTGGCAATAGTCAGGTATTGTTTACTGTTGGAGGAGAAACTTTCAAGTGGGCTGGTGAGATCTGGCGCATTTTCATGCACAGATGGGCAGGTCCAGCGCCAAAGAACATCATGGTCACCAAATTTTTTTTTGTTGTATGCCAGTTCCAAGAGCTCTCGGTTCAGCAAGCCTCATACGACCTGTACTGACAGTTTCCTCTTCTTTCGACTCACCTCTGCGTCGATGACTTTTTGGATGGGGAGAAAGTCATAAGGGGCCACAACATCATTAGTCATTTCGCAGGTTGTCCATATGAGAGCCTGGAACTTTCGAGAGGAAAGTTCCTTGTTGTACTATCATTGAACAGGGTGAGTACTACTACATTCATGGCTCATGCGCTTGCCAGTAACTGGACAATAATAGAGTTAGTTGCAAATGACTGAATTTCATAGCTCTGGACTGCTCAGATTAACCCAAGTAGTAGGTTCCCAGGGCCTGATTACCTAGGTAGCTGTTCGGAAACATGTCAATTATCATCCTTTCCATCTCTGAATCACAATTAACAATTGCAAGACTATAAATTTACACAAAGCTATTTTAAATGGTACTGTCAAGACCGGTTCTCAACGGTCTCTGAGAGGGTCCGAGGGCAGAGGATGTCTAGAGCGAAAGTCTGGGTAGTCAGAGTTTTAGCATACAACTTAGTACACTTCTTTCCTGCTGAGTCCCTAGAGGTCGGAGCTATCCAGAAACTATCTGGAGTCGAGTGAGATCGATGAGTATCTTATTTGATATTTGAACTGATGTGCTACGACGTATGTACAAAGCTTTTATAGTACAGAGAAAAGTATAAAGCAATGTCTGGGGTGTAGCGACTACCGGAGCGCAGTATGGATGAGTAACAATATTAGTGAGCTATTAGTAAGGTAAGTCGGTAGTCGCCAGATAGCTGGATGGTACAGGGATTAGTAAGATGTACGGGTACAGTAGTGTAGCAAGTCCCTTAGAAGCGTGAGAGAAACATACTAAATATGGAAACAGAAGTAGGAATAGATTGTAAGTCAAATTAGAGACAGAACGGAGTTTCACAACGGAAGCCCGTAGGGCTAGAACAACACCTCAGGTGGTCAGACTGCAGTCCAGACCTTATGCACGCATCATGGATGTGACAGTATCCCCCTCTTAGGGCCGAGCCCTCGAGGCACTTGTTGTGTTCAGGTGTTGCTTCAGAGTTTCGAAGTCCGCATTGTCAGAGTCCGAAAAGTTTACGGTAAAAAGAGCTCGACGGGGTTTTGTCAAAGTCCAGACACCCATTTCCATTCTCCTAAATGCCATGGCTCCTACCCAATGCCTTAAGTCTTCACTCAACCCTGCAGGCATCGCCTGGGAAGTACTCGACAACGAATTTCTCCAAGAATATCCGGACGACCCGCCAGCCATGAAAATGGCGAAATTCGACGAGCGACAACGTCATCAGTGCGCTGCCATGCAGGCAGCAATTGAAGAAGAAGAATGCTGGAAAGCTGAGGAGGTCTGGAAAGCAAAGGAGGCCAAGGAATGTCGAAAGGCCAAGGAGCATAGGAAAGCTGAGGAGGCTGCTCAGAGGAAGGCAGCCGAAGAGAGGAAACTCCATGAGTTGGAAGCGGAGAAGAAACGACTCGAGGAGGAGATGCGTCAGGCACAGCAGGCGGAGGGATCATCGGTGCATAACAATATTTATCGTTTTAAAATCTGTGCTGACAAGTCCGTAACAGTCTCAGCGCGTCGCATCGGTCAGTGGATGGCCCGCAGAGCAGGCTAAGGCTTGCTCTGCCTGTACCAAGGCCGGGGAACCATGTGTGCCAGGCACTGGACGTAGCAAGTCATGCGTCCGGTGCCAGAAGACCAAAGGAAAATGTGACTTGAATCCGAAGGTGCCAGAGTCCGAGAAACTGGTATCGACGGTGACGTCTCCCTGGGGTGGAGAAAAGAGAAAACAGAGGAAGTTGGCACACTTCGGTGAGCCCGCTGATGACGAAGACCTGGATGATATGCCGGATGTCGAGGTCGTCTCAAAACCTTGCCCACCCCGTGGACAAGCTCCACACCAAGATTCATTGGTGGAGGTCCTGGACCGTCGACTCGGAGAAATCATCGATGTGATCCAGAGGAACACCGCAGTGGTGGAGTCGATGTCGAAGGATGTCAAGGATCTGTCTGGGGTTTTGGAGGAGTTGTTCAAGATTCTCAAGACTGCGATGACCAGCCTTGTCAACCGGGCAATGAATGACGACAACAACATTTAGTCGTTATTTTAGTTTTATCCATGCCTGTATCGTACTTCGGATTTTCCTTTCCCCCCCCCTC
This sequence comes from Pisolithus thermaeus, assembly GCA_024663475.1. Taxonomy (NCBI): domain Eukaryota; kingdom Fungi; phylum Basidiomycota; class Agaricomycetes; order Boletales; family Pisolithaceae; genus Pisolithus; species Pisolithus thermaeus. Next base: position 930,438 of record JANFAF010000008.1, read on the forward strand.
CTCTTTTCTTTTTTTTTTTTTTTTTGAAATATATTTTTCGTTGTGTCCATCTTAGAAACGAGTGAGTGTGAGTTTTCATAACGTAGACGGAGTAAACTCTGAAGAGTCCACTTATTTCCGGGGTGGAACGGCGCTCAACAGACCATCCTTGTAGGGGTACACTCTGTGGAAATCCGCGACCAAGTCAGGGGCATTGCTTAATTCGGTAGCTATGAGCCAGGATGTTTCTTCATCCATGCCTTCGTAGCCAGCCCACTTGACTAGGTACTGCAGCAGACATCGCCTATGGTAGTCCACTTTGGAGTCTAGGATTTGTTCTATTTCGTACTCTGGTTCTCTGTTGATTTCAATGGGTGGAGGTGGAGGTTGGACATGGTTGGGGATGGTATTTGGAGTTGCCGGTTCTAGCTGTGAGATGTGGAACACAGGGTGTATGGACTTCATAGCGTCAGGTAGTCGGACAGTGAAGGATAATGATCCAACATGAGCGATAATAGGGTATGGGCCTAGGTTCTTTTCCGAGAGTTTCTTTGAAGGTCATGTGGACCTGAAGTACTTTGCTTTGACATATACCAAATCTCCAATCTGGAAGTCCGGAGGCAGAGATCTTTTAGCATCTGCCGGACCTTGGTATCTCTGTTGAGCTTCCTTCATCTCTTCTCATAGGAATGTATGCAGGGAGTCTAGGTCCACTGCGTAGTCTCTAGCTCGAGAAGACGTTAATTCTCTCTCTGGGTGTACAGTGACATTAGGGTGATAGCCCTTATTGGTGAAAAACGGTGAAACTCTGGTTGTAGCACTGGGAGCGTTGTTGTACACAAACTCCACGAGTGGTAGCAACTCGGACCAGTTGTCCTGTTGGTAATTACAGTAGACCTGTAGGTACTGCTCCAACATCTGGTTAGTTCGTTCGGTTTGACCGTTGCCTTCAGGGTGATATCCAGAGGTGAAATGGAACTTCATATCCAGTGCTTTGCCCAGCGACCGGAAGAAGTGAGACATGAACTCCGTGCCTCTGTCGGAGGTTACGTGTGAGGGAACTCCATGCTTTGAGAAGACATGGAGTAGGAACAATCTAGCGAGTTGTGGAGAGGTAATTGTATCTTCGGTGGGGATGAATATAGCTTGTTTCGAGAGATGGTCTACAACGACCAGTATAGCAGTATGGTTTCCGGAGTTGGGTAGTTGTTCGATGAAATCCATTGAAATGGAGTTCCAGGGTCTCTCCAGTATCGGTAGTTGCTTCAACATACCATATGGTTTGTGTCTCGGGGTTTTAGCACGTGCACAGGCAGTGCAAGATTTGACATAGTCTTTGATAAAAGTCCGGGCATTTGGCCAGACGTACTCATGACGGACGAGTTCGAGTGTTCTGTTTTGTCTGAAGTGACCAGCCAAGGGGTGGTCATGCTTGTGATGGAGTACGTGAAGCCTGAGGTCGTTTGCTTCAGGGACATATATATGATCATCCAGACATAAAAGTCCAGATTCATCTACCCTCCAATGGGGGTTAGATGGGTCAGAGAGATGGAGTTGACCGAGTGGGTCGGACGTTAGGGCGGACTTGATATCTTCATGGAGTTTCTCAACGTCCATGATTATACTAGCATGTAGTACCAGGCTTTCTAAGTAGGTTGCCTGTAACAAATTGGATAGTTGTTTGGTGGTGAACACCGGTCGGAGGTTCTGTGGGTTGGCTTGGGCGTAGCCCCTATCCCCCTCTTTGGGGTAGATGTCCCATCGTCTAGTCAAGGCATTGGGCTTTGCTCCGAGCTTACCAGGGCAGAAACGAATGACCATGTTAAATTGAGAAAGGTACTCAGACCAACGTGCTTGGCGCCTGGTGAGCACTTTCGAGGTGGAGAAATACTCCAGGTTTTTGTGGTCAGTAACAACGTCGATGGGGTGTGTGGGGCCTTCGAGATAATGGCGCCAGGTCCAGAAAGCTTCATGGATTGCCAACAGCTCCTTGTCATGTGTGTCGTAGTTTAACTCCGGGGTGGTCAAAGTCCGGGAGTAGAACGCTACTGGTTGTACCTCACCATCCGGGCAAGTGACAGACAGAATGCCAGTGACAGCACAGTCCAAAGCATCTGTTTCAACCATGATGGGGAGTCCAGGCTTGAAGTGAGTCAATATTGGAGCTGTGGAGAAAGCCTCTTTGAGACGATTAAAGGACCGGTGACAATCCTCGGAGAAATTCCAAGGTGCCCCCTTCCGTGTGAGACGTGTCAGTGGGACCACAATGTCTGAGTAATTGAAGATAAAACGACGGTAAAAGTTTGCAAAGCTGAGGAAGGACTGAATGTCCTTCACCCTACGAAGTTCAGGCCAGTCACAGATGGCCTTTACCTTATCCTCGGACATTGACAAACCGTCGGGGGATAAAAAGAAACCGAGGTATTCCACGGACTCAGAGTGGAATTCACATTTTTCTGGTTTGGCGTACAAACCATGCTCCCGGAGTCTGCAGAGTACCTCACAAACATGTTTTTTGTGGTTTTTGATGTTATCAGAATAAATAAGGATGTCATCTAGGTAGACAACGACGCATACATCCAGTAGGTCCGCGAAGACGGAGTTGACGAAGCGTTGAAATGCTGCGGGGGCATTGGTAAGTCTGAATGGCATCATGAGCCACTCGTAAGATCCATAACAGGTTCTGAAAGCCGTTTTCCATTCATCTCCTTCAGCGATCCACACCAAGTGGTAGGTGTGGCGCAGGTCGATTTTAGTGTATACTTTAGCCTGACTAGGCAAGTTGAGTAAGTCCGAAATGAGAGGTAGTGGGCAACGGTCCTTCTTGGTGATCTTATTGAGGCCCCTAAAGTCAACACAAAGGCGAAGTGATCCGTCCTTCTTTTTGACAAAAAGGACAGGCATGGCATATGGGGACGATGTGGGACGAATAAAGCCAGTAGTAAGACTTTCGTCGATGAAGGTCCAGAGAGTGGCAAGCTCAACAGATGAAAGCGAGTAGAGGGTTCCCAATGGCGGAGTAGTTCCTTCCTCCAGTTCTATCTTGAGGTCGAACTCCCAGTGAGGCGCAAGCGTAGCTGCCTTGGCCTTGCTGAACACATCAGCGAAGTTGTGATAGTCCGGGGGTACCGACGACAAGTCCAGGGTATCCTGTATGGTGGCAGCCCAGAGTTTGGTAATGTCCTGGGATCGAACCTGGAGGGAGAACTGGGTTGAGCCATCTAGCTTGCAAGCACAGATGAAGGCTGCTGCATTGACAAGGGAGATGTTTGGTGCTTGGGTGTTGGGTGGAGAGGAGTTATCAACCGACTCGGGGAGTGTGGTGTCCGGAGAGCCCAGGGGGGCATCTACGGAGTTTCTCGGAGTTGACTCCAAGTCAGAGGGCAACGTCGGGGCTGGCAAACGAGATGTAAGGTTCCGGAATTTAATACTGCTCAGTACCCAATCAATCGACAGATTGTAACAGGTGAGCCAGTTATGTCCGAGAACTATCTTACACTCAGAATCCAATGGAGTTACATAGAAGGTCATGTTGGTGATATCTCTGGAGGGGAAACGGACTGAGAGGTTTGAGGCTTTAGTGATTGATGTCGTTGTCACACCATCGAACAGACAGAGGACGAGGGGTGAGACAGAGTAAGTTGAAAGACCGTGATTATTGATGAAAGTAGAATCTACAAAACAATGGGTTGAGCCCGAATCTATTAACGCTGAAAAGTCTGGAATATTATACGAGTCGAGGGTGACAGAAGGTTTCAATGAATTTGGATTCGAAAGAGCGGATGCGTTGAGGCGTGCCTCCGAGGGTGCACAGTCGGTGTCAACACAACTCCCAGGCTGTGTGGAGTTCTGAGAGTTGCACTCTATTTTTTTGCCTCGGAGGAGGCAGTCAGTTTGGCTTCTGACTCAGTAACTGTGGTTGCGTGAGCCTTAGCTGCGCAAGATGTAGATTTAGGGCACTCCTTGGCCTTGTGCCTGGGGTTTCCACAGAACATACACAGGTTCTGTTCGAAACGCCTCCTTCGCTCGGCAGGTGTCAACCTGCCGTCCTTACCGAGCTTGTTGGATAACGCGGATGGTGCTCCGGAGTTCTGGTTGTTTGGAGGCTTGGGGTTTGAAGTGGACGGAGTTGTTTGTTGGTTTCCGCCAGATTGGGGGTTGGCGTTACCAGACTTCTGCTTGTCCCCCTTGTTAGAGTTGACCTTAGCTCCAGAGTTACTTCCGGAGTTGTTGCCGGAGGACCTTGCTTGATGAGAGACCTCGTCCTTGCACTCCCAGTAGCGCGTGTCAATTTCTTGGGCTAGTGTGCGCAACCTGTACAGAGTAGTGGGCTTCCCAACCCTACTGATTTTGTCTTTAATGCGGTCTGGGAGCCTGGTGTAGAACAGGTGGCAGAGAGCACCATCTCTGTAACCTCAGACTTGGGATGCCAATCTGTTAAAGTCGACCACATAACGATTTACACGATGTGTTTCCTTCATGTAGAGGTGACCGAGCTGGTGCTCGGCATCTGTGACTGGGTCGTGTGGTCCGAAGGTTGTCTGGAGATCCGCTACAAAGTCTAGCCAACTGTCCATCCAGAGTGGACAGTCTGCCGGATCTCTGGAGTTTAGAAGGTCTAGCTCGAACCATTTGAGAGCCATTCCTTTAAGATAGGACTGGGCGAATGTAACCTTGTTTCTATCAAGGCGAAACGCCTTGGGATGATCTTGGAAACATAGTTTGCACTGGACTAGGAACGTCCACAGTTTCTTCGGATCAGTACCGTCGAAAGTGTCCGGCTCTCGGACTTTGGCGCGTGAGGATGAAGTGTCATCGGAGCAACGGGTTGATCATGACAGACGGTCGACAGCCATTGCCAAGTTCTGCAAGACCGCTAGTTGGGGGTCTAGCTGTTCTGGGGCGTCAACGAAAGGATTACCGTCGTCATCGTCGTCATCGTCGTTGTTGTCATCATCTCCAGGACCGTTGTCTCCCGGACCGTCATCTCCGGGGTCATCGCCTCTGAAGAGGTCTGGGGTTGGTTGTGCCGTGGATGAGGAACATCTGTTTGAAGAGCCGGTTCTAGGTGTCGGGGTAGCGAGTGGTTCACCCCTGGCAGAGAAACTTCGAAATTGGCTGACCGACAGTGGAGGATGTTGGCAGCTTGCTAACGCAATACGTGCACTTGATTCGTGCATATCGTCAATCGCAGCTTGTTCCAAAGCTTCAACAGCCATTGAGCAGGAACGGAGTCGGGTAGTCATGGTCATGGCGTGGGGGGTTTGGTGGGCTCGTGCAGGGATATGAGTTCGAATATACTGTCAAGACCAGTTCTCAACGGTCTCTGAGAGGGTCCGAGGGCAGAGGATGTCTAGAGCGAAAGTCCGGGTAGTCGGAGTTTTAGCGTACAACTTAGTACACTTCTTTCCTGCTGAGTCCCTAGAGGTTGGAGCTATCCAGAAACTATCTGGAGTCGAGTGAGATCGATGAGTATCTTATTTGATATTTGAACTGATGTGCTACGACGTATGTACAAAGCTTTTATAGTACAGAGAAAAGTATAAAGCAATGTCTGGGGTGTAGCGACTACTGGAGCGCAGTACGGATGAGTAACAATATTAGTGAGCTATTAGTAAGGTAAGTCGGTAGTTGCCGGATAGCCGGATGGTATGGGGATTAGTAAGACGTATGGGTACAGTAGTGTAGCAAGTCCCTTAGAAGCACGAGAGAAACATACTAAATATGGAAACAGAAGTAGGAATAGATCATAAGTCAAATTAGAGACGGAACAGAGTTTCACGATGGGAGCCTGTAGGGCTAGAACAACACCTCAGGTGGTCGGACTGCAGTCTGGACCTTACACGTGCGTCACAGATGTGACAGGTACAAGTTTGAAGAAGACCAGGGACTAGTATGAGGTTATGAAGGGAGAAGTGATAAAGGTGGATGGCACAATGACCTCACCACCTCTGCAGTTGGACCTGGACTCATACCAGAGATCTTACACTGCAAGGCTGCAAGGAGCAAGGGGTGCACAATACCATACCAGAGTCAAAGGGAGTCAGCTACTGAGTTGGCTGCGCTGCAAGCGCACTGCAGAGAAGCCCTAAGCGCGAGTTGGATGATAGTTTGTATAATTTCATGACTGCAGTGGACAGAAGACGAGACATCCTGGATATGATGCAACCACATCAGATGACAGAAGGAATTTGAGATCTAGTTCAGAGTTATGTACCACTTACTGCAGACAAAAAACATGACACGGTGAGCCTACCTTAGGCTCGAAAAGACATGCTTGCGACATGAAAATAAAGTGTCAAAACGGGGGTGCCATACCTTGTGAGGAACTTCATCAGTGCAAGATGAGGAAGGCCTCTCATTTTGTGCTTAAAACTCGAAGTACTTGGTTTGTTGACAGAGCAAAGGCATTGCCACTAAGCTTCACAAAGGTACTGCAACTTCAATGGCTCATCACAGCTGCTATTTGAGAAAATTATTGCACCTCAACGAACCCACTTAATTGTGGTGTGAATATCTCATACTCCTACTGGGACAGGACCACTAAGACATCAAGCCATTGTCATGTTCTCTCTATGATTTTGATTTCTCGTATCATTGCTCAAATTTTACGTCTGTGGCAAATTTCTGGCTTGATTTAGAAGCCATTCCCCAGGGCCTTTGCCCGCCATGTTATCTGAATCCCATCCCCCCACCAGCCTTACAAAGGTCCTCACAGGCTAAATGCCAACCTGTGCAAGATGATGATCAGCGATTCTTCATAAATGCATACCAAAGAGAGACCTTACCTGTCTCGAAGGTCATGGAGGGGAGAGACATAGTGAGTGCAGCTGAAGATGCAGCTGTAGAGGGTGTGGATGCAGTGAGGCAAAGTGGTGATGAAGTCAGTCAACAACAACAAACACAATCCACTTACCAAGCAAGCACATCCTGTGACAATGAACCAATGACCTTCGCTGAGGCTATGAGGTGCCCTGACAGTGATCAATGGTATGCTGCAATGGCCAAGGAGCTGAAAATGTTTGTAGACATTGGTCTGTATGAGGAGGTAGTGTGCCCACCCAGCCACAAAGTCATAGACTCAAAATGGGTCTACAAGGTCAAACAAGGACCAACTGGAGAGATCAAGAGATACAAGGCTCGTCTCATAGCAAAGGGGTTCACACAGGTGTACAGTGTCAACTACACTGATATGTTTGCACCCATAGCTGAGTTTTCAACCATTTGCATCCTTCTGGCACTAGCCACAAAGCATGACTTTGACATACATCAAATGGATGTGAAGTCTGCTTTCCTGAACAGAAAACTGGAGGAAGAAATCTATCTTCGACCTCCCCCTGGCTTCAGAAGCTTGGATGACACTGTCTGGCAGCTTCACCATGCTCTCTATGGATTGAAGCAAGCTCCAAAATCATGGTACACTCGCCTACAAGATGTATTCGAATCCCTCAGGTTCACTTGTAGCAATGCTGACCATAGTCTATTCTTCAAAGTTGAGGATGGTATCCTAATCATCATTGCTGTGTATGTGGATGACAAACTCATCCTTTCAAAGAGCTGTGAGGCTATCCAGCACCTGAAGAAGAACTTAGCAGCTGAGTATTTGCTCACTGATCTAGGTGAAGCCCGATGGATCTTAGGGATGGAAATCATTCATGATCAAGTGAAGGGGACTATAGAACTGTCCCAGAAATGCTATATAGAAATTATCCTTGAACAAATGGGGAGGCAGGATGGTCGATCGGTTGCCACCCCCATCGAGCAGAATCTGAAGCTCAAAAAGTTGGCTGCACCTGAGTGTGACCTTGAACTCTATCAGAGTGGTCTCGGAGCACTGATGTATGCTATGTTAGCGACTCAACCTGACACTGCATATGCAGTGGGCATCTTAAGTCGACATGCATCATCTCCCAGTGACTCTCACCTATCTTCGTTAAAGTGAGTCTACCGATACCTCCACAAGACTGCCAAGACATGTCTTGTGTACTCTAGGGAAATCAAAGGCCCACTCGAAGGATACACTGATGCTGATTGGGCTGCAGACATAAATGATCAAAGTTCAGTCACCAGATATGTGTTCATACTATCTGGTGGGGCTGTCTGTTGGTCTTTGAAGAAGCAGATGTCCATAGCACTTTCAAGTACCAAAGCCAAGTACATGTCTGTCTCAGCTGCCTCCAAAGAAGTTATCTGGATCCACACATTACTTCATGAGCTCGACACAACCGAAACCTCGCTTCCCACTCCCCTATGTGTTGACAATCAATCCACTATAGCTTTGACAAGCAATGCCATGTTTCATGATCATATGAAACACATCGCTATTTGTCATCATTTCATTTGTGAGAAAGTCGAGGAAGGGGAAGTCACAGTTGAGTATGTGCCTACCACGGAACAGGTTGTGGACATTCTCACCAAGGGCCTCTCACATGAGAAGCACCTTTTGTTTTCTACTGGTATGGGACTTATTTTCTAAGGCTAGTCACACTGAGTGGGCATGTTGGAGATTGGTGGTTTTACCTTCAAGTTGACAGTGCACAGCCTTACATAATTGTACTCATACATAGGTTGATTCTTTTTTCAGAGTCACACCTCAGACTGTCTCTTTCAAGTCTGAGGTGATTATTCTTTCCTTTTCATGTTCCTACACTATTTACTGATAGCTTGTAGTCTCCCTCTCATAGGTTAGACTACCATAATACAGACTGTCTCTTTCAGGTCTGAGTCTCCCTCTCATAGATCCATCCAGTTATCCTCACCTCAAAACTGAAGCTTACAGCAGACAGCATGAACTGGGTCACCTACAAGGATAGACTTATATGGTCAGTTGAGGCATGAGGCCTTGGAGGGCATTTGGATGGCTCGGAGACTGAGCCTGAAGATCCGAAATCACTCAATGGTCAAGGGGAGAGTTGGTCCCCAACAAATTCAGCTGAAAGGAAGGAAGTCAAGGTCTGGAAAGCCAAAATGAAAGCATGGCAGATGGGCAAGGCCATTGTCAAGCAGCAAATCACTGGAGCACTACCAGACACCTTATTCACACTGTCACACAGATCAAAAGACTTAAAACAGCATGGGAAATTTTCTGGCACCTTGTGAAGCTCTTTGAGCAGCGATCTTGAGTTGTAGCAGTTGAAATCCTATGAAAGATGCAAAACTTATGTTGTCGAGAGTGCAAGGATGTTCACAAGCACTTCAATACCCTGCAAGACATGCAAGAACAGTTACAGTAGCTTCCATGGACCAGGCGCCAACAGATGAAAGTTTGACCATGATTATTATCAGTTCCCTTCTGAACTCATACCAGGCACAAATTGGCACGGTCATGGCTCTTTTGAAAGTCACAGGAATGGCAATAACTTCAGACATACTTATGGAGACTGTGCTGGACACATATGACAGCTGGAATTTGGGCATGCAAAAACCTATGAATGAAAGTGGTGAGGATGCCACATATACTGCCTCAGGAAATTCAAAGGGAAGGAGAATACATGGGGATTGCTATACCTATGGCAAGTATGGCCACATGGTGTGAGACTACTGGGCGACTAAAGAAAAGGCTACAAAGGAGAAGGATGAGGTTAGCGACTCAAAAGGAAAAGGGCATCAGAAAGCAAGCGAGAAAGCTGCAGTCACAGACAAGTTGAGCAGCAAGGCAAGCAATGCCGAACCTGATGGCATGTGGTTCATGCACACAGGATATTCTAGCAAGGACGAGGAGCTATCAGACTGGCTCACGGAGGTAGATGAAGAAGAATTACCTGAAAGCAAGAGTGCAGCAACGACTGCCAGCACTACACAAGAACTTACTATGTGCCAGAACTGTGGGAACTGGAGCCCAGTGGTGACGAAGAAGGACAGCCTGCTCGAGGGCAAGACAGAAGACAGGTCGAGTGACCACGAAAATGAGTCGAGCGTTCGCCAAAACCTTGAAAATGACTCCAAATGGAGTGCACACAAGAAGCACCTTACCCCTGGAGCCAAGTTCCGAGTTGGAGAAACAAATGTTTATATATCTGGAGATATCCTACCAACAGGATGATGAAAATATATATTTGGGACTATAGGAACGAGCAATGATGAAGTGCTACAGCTATCCAGAGGAGAAACAGGTCAGGACAAGGTTAGGAGTGAAAACACAAAGCAGAACTTACCTACACCCCCCATACAACCTGCTGAGCACCCCCGCGAGGTCATTCCCACCAGCTGCCACTGAAAATGAGAAGAAACGGAGTCTAGAAATGTTATCTGATGAGGCCCAGACAGGCAGACTCACCAGGATCATTTTGAGGCCAAACGAAGTCTTCGGAGCAACAAAACCTGTCAAAATCATATCAGAACTTACCTTGGAGATCCCACAAGCAATCTGGGGGAGCCACCAGTATGTGAAACCAACTGGGGAGGTAGCAGCAGTGTCAGCATAGCTGCATGCATGAGCGCAAGATGCACCGCAGGCATGGGCCCAGTTAACACCTGGATTATGTGTTGTTAGTTCAGTGTCTACTAGGTCAGGAAAAATATGTATATCTTATGAGACTCCACTGTGCTGTATCCTAAAGCAGTTGCTTGGGGTTGGTCATTCTGAGAGCTGAGAGTAATCTCAAGTCAACACTATTGAGCAGAAATGTCTGCCTTCTTGACATGACCTAAAGTCATTGCCATGTTTTGGTCCCTCCAAATTCAGTATTCTATGCAAAGTAATGAGATGTACTGTGACAGAGAGAAAGTATAGACATGATTTGAAGACAGGACCAGCTTCCACCAGGGTAAATATGTATAATTGATTTGAGATCATGTCCTCAGAATTCCTGTTGCTAACTAGTGGACTTTCTTTGGGTAGAGACATAATAATAAGCTGAGCTTTTATGCATGCTTTTACTTAGGGTAATTTCCCAGGTGTGCCACAGGGTAAATATTGCTTTGTCTTGACCTAGCAACTCGCTGTCTTCTCCATAACATCCCAGTTAATTTTTGGCTGGTGCCTGCTCAGGTACATCGGTAAGGGCACTTCTCTGGCCTGGTCTGCACTGGCATCTGCTCTGCTCTGCTCTCCCACTCTGGGTGCTGAGTACAACCCATGCCACTCATGACACTGTGACATGCGACTAAATACATACTACAAATACTATCCTTGTATCATGCCACCAACATTTACAAAGAGCACTGCAGGACACTTGAATGTGACCTTTGGAATGGTCAGATTGATGATATTCAGCAATTCGATAACACAACTTCCAGGGCTGCCTACAGACATCACTGACAACTATGAAAAGTAGGCTTCAATTGAGAACATAGAGTAGTCATCTTGCAACTGGCCTTGTGGCAGATCCCTCAGAGACCAGGACTGCATCACCCACAGTGACAGTGACAATGTCAATGGCCCCTCCACACAGGTCATACTTGAACTGAGGAACTTGCACCGAGGTAAACTTGGTGTCCATACTTCCTATGCTGTGTGTACTCAATTCCTGATGGGCAGAGGCAAGTATGTTTGCATCTGGAAGATGTTCTGCAGCCTCACAACTCACCTGTTATCACCGTGTCTGCCAAGATGTCAGGTAGCAACACCAGCAAGGATTGGTGCTGCTATACCTCCTGCCTACCAGTATTCCCAATAGTTCTGGCTACTGATTCAGAAGCTGGTCACATAAGCGACCATCTTACCACAATCATGGTAGCAACAATGACCCATGCTTTCATCAAGTCCTTAAAGAGCAGATTCATGGGGATGGAGACCAGGTCCAACAGGGATGTAGGCTACCAATGAAACCAAACACATCAGAGCATTCTCTCTGATATATGTTCGCTTACCTTACAAATGATGCTGCACAACTAACGCAGGCCATGCCTAAACTTTTCTAACATGGCATTCATCCACAGCTTCATATTGGTTGGCCCTTGGTGTGATGAGTCGGATTCTTCCACTTCCATTGGCAGAACAACATATCGCACTGATCGAACATGAAAGATGTAGTCATTTGCATGAGCCAATTGTGCACAGGGCCTTGTCGACTTCACCAGCCAGTCAGATGGGCCCAATCAGTGATTTGTCAGCTCTTGTTTCGTTGCTATCAAGTCCATGGTTCATAGGCCATAGTGTTGCACAGGGAGCACAGAGGATACACATAAATATGCCAGATGAGTTGCATGCTGCATTACAGCTCTTGATCAGATTGGCAGCAGCCTTATGATACACAGAGGCAACCCATGCAAAACAAAAGAAAAAAAGAAAAGAAAAGAAAATTAGCACAAAGCATGGTACTTGAGAGAAAAAATGGCAATGCCCACCTTGCACAGGCATTGTGTCACTCTGTGGGCATATATCACTGAGCTGCATGAGCTTGACATTCACAGTATCATCATGGGATGGATGTGGAACCCATGGGCACTTGAGTTCACAGGTGTAGTGCATGGTTTGAACAGCTTTGGAAACAAGAAGCTGGGAGCTGTCGGACACGAACCTGACTACAACACAGGGGTGGACATAGATGGCTGTGAGAGGGTAATCGATGGCATTTGCGAGTGACAGCAGCAGTCATAGCCAAAAGTGGAAACCGAGTCTGTGAGACATGAGACATAATGTACATAGTTCACATTGTATCACACACAAAGTACAGGGGTATACTAAATCCTACAGCACTGCAAGATTTTCTCCAAAGATTGCAATTAGTGTGAACAATTAGATTCTATTAGCTAATCTTCAATTGCATGAAGGAATATTCCAGCCCAAACATCAGAATTCACATCATTGTTGACATCAGCTTGCATGGCAGGACCAAGCACAGCTGTGAGTGATGAGATCACAGCCATCAAGGTTTGTTCCTCCTGCAGTTTCTCCCAGACTCTGCAACAGAAGAACAGGCAAGTGTAAGAAAGGCCAGCATAGGCCACACCCACAATGTAGAACTCCTCCAGTGTTTGAGCAGTATATGGCAGATTCCTTCGAGGTTCAAGGTGGGCCAGGAGGCGAACATCTTCCAGGTCTTTGCGAAGGCACTCATTAAACCACTGTTGGAGACATTCTAGACAGAACATGTGCTTGCACTCTTGGATTCTGCAGTTTGAAAATCAATACCTGGTATGCAATGAGTGATGTTGACATACAAGTAAGGACGGGTGCATGGGTCTTTGCACATGCCACATGTGATCGACTCCTCCCAGGTCCTATAAAGCTAGAAATGACTTGAACAGTGCATCAAAAAAAATGGAAGTGCGAATCACTTATGGTGTCATGGAGTTTCTGCAATCTGGTTGCCTCTGATGAATAGCATGCAGCCAGTTCTTTCAGTTGCTCTGCGTCAAGTGCTATTTCATCACGTTCCTAAAAAAACAACCATTGAGTGAGATTAGGAGACATAGCGAGATATATCTGAAATATACCTTGTGGGATGTTGCTACTTCATTAGTCAGAAACTCCATGAGGTTCACAATTTGCTAGATGGGATCAGTCAATGACACAAATGATGTGAGGGATACAGCTTATGTCATTGGTGGTCTTTATTTCACATTCAAGAGGGTAAGACTCTGCCAGTAGTGTGGGAGCAGAAGGCAAAGACAGGGGTGTTGCAAAAACAGACAAAAGACTAGACATGGATGAAATTGATGCAAAACGAATGCGTTTCGAGGTTGGGTAGGTAGCTCGAGGAGCCAGAGGCGAATATCAAGAGGCACATGGCGATGGCATTGATAATCATGTGCGGAGGTTGTATCTGTGGCTACTGTTGCAGGTGTATGGCTGCTTATGTGGAGACTGGCATTGAAGGCACATGCTATGAATCGACGGCAGGAAGAGGAATGGGGGGTGGGCCCAGGTCGCATAATTCGCAGCTTTGCAGAGCATTTTATTCTGTCCTTGCCACTCATCAAAGGCAGGACATGCTTTGTTGGGATCACCTGTGTTCATCAGCACAGACCTTTATTATTCATCTTATTCACCACCTGAAGCCACAAGTGTTAGGCACAACACGAGATTGAGAAAGATCAATAAGACCTTGAGGGAATGTGTCAGCAGAAATGTCCATACTGAGTCAATGTGTTCAACAAAGGTGGGTTCGAGCAGACTATTGGCATTTACTGCTGCTCACCACAACCTGCCTGGGAAACATGGAATATCGAGTGCTCCATGCATTAGATGGACACAGAGCACCTATCAACTGCGCTGCTTTCTCTGAGGATGGGTCATGTCTTGGAACAGGGGGTAAGTTGTCTCACACTGACAGTGGACTGGCAGTAACCCATACTTCAAGGTGACAATGGCTATATCTTACTTTGGTCCATCAGTGGAGGTACTTTGGATCAACACATCAAAACTACACAAGGTCCCATCACAACTCTGAGATGGCTCCACAACAATGAGAATGATGGTCATCTTTTCCTGGCCTCCACAGGTGCCAATGGGACATTGCACATTAGGTCCATATTCAATAATCTCATATGTCTTTCCTCTTTTTGCCTTGTAATCCTCACACTATGTTAGTGCACAAGCAAAATCTTATGTGTGCACACACTTCTTGATGGGCCCATGGAAGATCTTGCAGTTAACGATGATCATACATTCATGGCTGCAATGGGGTTGGGTTGGGTGATTGTTCTCTCCATTTCCTTATGTACTGTAGGTAAGTCCATTGGAGGATCAGTACTTTGCAGTGCATTGAACATAATGAGTCCCCTTGAGGTACTTCATAGTGGACCCTGTTCCGGACCAGCCCTCACATCGAGCCCTTGCAAGAAGTTGTCATTTTTTCAACAATGGAAAGTCACTCATGGTTTGCTTTCTTGATAGCAAGGAGGTGTGTGTATCTTCACTCTCAGGCTTGAAGCCATTGATATCATCCTTTTTCAGTATAGCATGGAATGTTTCACCATGGACCCAGATTTGGTGCTACAAGCTGGTGACAAGAATGTAGCTTTATTCTGGTTCTAACTTCTTTACTAGAACTAATATTCACTGCACCCAGAGGCAGTACTGCATACCATGACACAACGCAATCACTTCTCATATGGAATCTACATGACGGAGTAGACATATATTGCATGTGTGATTCTCCCACAGAGCAGTTATTGCATGTACAGAAGCTGCATATCAAGACATGCGACTTGCAAATTTGTGCTGTCCAGTTTGATGCGACCGGAAGTGCTGCAATAGTGGGTGGAGATAATGGCAAGGTGTCTATCTGGAACATAGAATCTGCTAAACCGATGCAGGTGCTATCCCATGGAAAAGGTATGCGACCCCACATCTATGCTCAACATGAATAACTCATCAAGTCAACAGAACAGCTCCTTGCCCAAACCATAGTGGTATGAGCATAACTTTCCTTACTTTTTTGCAACTTGTGACCATGTGAGTCCTTGTGCAGTATCACACTTCTCAGGTATCAAAGAACATGATTGTGAGTTGCACAACTGACACTGTTGACTCCAGTCCAATGGTGAAGGTTTGGTCCACTGCTGTTTCACCTGAACTTGATATCTTCATTGTCAAACATGTTGCCTCAAATGTTGAGAGTGCTGATATGTCAGTTAAAGCTCCATTTGTCATATTCACCCAATCTGTTTTCTGGACTCTGTTAGTTGCCATGGCTGGGATGGTGGTGGGCTTTGTACTAAGTACTGTTATTCATATTTGTGACAAAGCTATCTACCTGTACTAAGGCTCTTTTGCATACATTCACAGCCACTTGGCTGAGATGCCCTGTTTTGGCAAATTTGACAATCCACTCGATTAATGCTTACAGTCATCTCAATCACTCTAGTGATTATCTGATGAAGGTATTCACAGCTGATATCGTTGGAACCAAGGCCTTGTCACATTGTGCCACCTACTCTGGGTGTTCAGTTAAGGTCAAAGGTTTCCAATGCTGTTTATACAAAACCAAGTCTTTCAGAGCCTCTCGCTTTGTGGCAGTTGCAATGGAGGTTCGCATAAATCTTCCAATGTAGGTCTCAAACTTAACCGACATTTTTCTTGTCCCTGTCCCAAAGCTGGGTCTTCATTGTTTTTGGGGAGTATGGAGCTGGAGCTGTCTGGCTCTGCGGAGTATAACTCATATTGTATTTCAGAGGACAGCACTAACAACTCGAATCCTCTCACCACCACTCCCGTGACAGCTCAAAGTCAGGTAAGTGTCGATGATTAGTTGTTTGTTAGTTGCTTATGCCGCCCTAGCTCACCAACTTCTTGCCATGGTCGACTGCTTCCTTTAATTTCTCATCTTCAGTTTCATCTCCTTCCCCCACTGCCAAGGGCCAACACATGCCAGGCACTCTGCAACTGAGGCCACTAGGTCCTACAGAGGGCTCATTTTCAAGTGTCACTTCCTCCCTCAGTTTCAGATCCTCTGATGATGGAGCTCAATGAGTGAGTTCTCACATAATTGTGATTGGCTCTGACTCATTATATTTGTAGCCATCGTCTGGTCCTCAATGCATATCCCTTCCTGGTATTCCTGAAGATATTCCTTCTCAACCTAGGTTTCTGTCACATCTGTGACATGTGCATAAGGTCCGGACCACAGTCCGACCATCTGAGGTGTCGTTCTAGCCCTACAGGCTTCCGTCGTGAAACTCCGTTCCATCTCTAATTTGACTTACGATCTATTTCTACTTCTGTTTCCATATTTAGTATGTTTCTCTCGCACTGCTAAGTGACTCGCTACTTTACTGTACCCGTATGCCTTACTAATCCCCATACCATCCAGCTATCCAGCGACTACCGACTTACCTTACTAATAAGCTCACTAATATTGTTACTCATCCGTACTGCGCTCCGGTGAAGAGAAAGAAGTGAGAGGACTCAGGGAGTGACTCTAAAGGCTAGTCAGACCCTGTAGGGAATCCTGTTGAAGAGAAGAACTAGTAGGAAAAGAAAACAGAAAAAGAACTGAACACTTAGCCTGTAAACTCAACTGAACTCTGCTGCTCCACCACCCTAGGACTTCCCTAAGGCTGCTCAGGCCTCACTCTCAAGGGCTGTAGCAGTAAGAGACTGCCACAGACTGGTCCCACCAGTCTGTGATCCCCAGCCTCTATAGTGGTAGCTTCTTGCTCCCGTAGCTAGTACAAATTTGAAGTCAAGTGTGCACATGCTTACTAATCAACCTCTCGCCTCGCCACTAAGTCCCCATCCCACTTACAAAACAGGGAGCAAGCCCCTTAGAAAAGTAAATAAAAGCCTCCACACCTCAAACCTCTTATATCCATCTATTCCCTTAACAGGGAGCTCCCACTCCCTACATCCGAGGGGGTCTTCGAATCTCGACTGTCCTCAGTCACTTCCCATACCCAAGGCCTTAGGTAGAGGGGAAGGACAGAGTCCCGAAGCTTTTCCAGCTCAAGTCGAGGGTTCGGGTCGAGGCACGAAGCCTTTACGAAGGGGTCGAGGTTCCAGATCGAGGCATGAAGCCTTTTCGAAGGGGTCGAGGGTCCAGATCAAGGCACGAAGCCTTTACGAAGGGGTCAAGGGTCGCAATCGAGGCTCAGGCTGCATTCGAAGTGCTCGAAAGGGGGATCGAGGGAGGCTCGAAGCCTGCATGAGGTGGTTGACAGTCTCGAATCATCATATTTACCTGAAAACAAAACTATCAGATTTGTGTACTTAAACTAGTGCCCTTGGTCGCTCCATGGTGTCCTTCAGACAGCCGACTACGAGGGAAATATATGACATAAAAGAAAGCAAACCTATCCCCCCCTTCGAAGAGGGGGATGAAGCGGTAGGTATGTATCAGAAGTGGCAGTGGCACTTGGCCTGACTGCCTTCGAGCACACTTCGAAGCTTCGAATATCCTTGTATTAAGTAGTAGTCAGTAAAACGAAGCAATATAGAAATGAAACACTTGGGCCTTCAAGCTCAAAAGGTGAGCTTGCATCAGTATATACTAAGGAGGGGCTTCGCCCTGCCACCTCTTCGCTCTCTCTTGGTGTCCTAGATACTCATAGATACTCGCCATGAGTTCACAAAAGCTGTCAGCATATAATAAACAAATGAGAACAAAAGAAAACTGGTGGGAGGGCCTTCGAGCCCTCAGGCAGATGCTTCGAGGCTTCGACTTGTTACTTCGAGGCTTGACTGGCCCCTTCGAGGCTCCGACTGGTTGCTTCGAGGCTCCAACCAGTTGCTTCGAGGCTTCGACTGTACCTAGGTACCCTTCTTCAACCCACAACCATGGTGTAGGGCGCCCTGGTCCTTCTCGTATCCTCACCCTCACCGTTCGATGACTAACCATGAGGACATGAGCCCTCAAACGAGAGTAAGGATCCAATGGGACAGGGCTGGGTTGCTAGATCGAAGGAGAGGTCTCGAAATCGGCTCGCCGCTCCAGAGAGTGTCTTCTAGGAAGACCGAGAACACCCTCCAGAGTAACCCTGTAAACATACTACCATAAGTAACATATTCACAAAAGAAACTAAATACTTGAGCCTTCGAGCTCTGTGCTCGATGTCGAGAGTCAACTGCTGGTGAGGCCTACAAACCAGCCTCGAGGGGGTCTCGTGCTCATTGCTCTCCTCAGAAAACCTTCATGCCCTCTAAAACAATATAGCTGTGAGTATAAACACCTAAGGAAAACATAAAAACACAAAGGGAGAGGCTCAGGTCTTGTCCCGAGTGCCAGTGGGGGCCTGGGCATTGCTTCGGCTTGATCCCCAGCCTCGTGGCCTTGAAAACTCAATGTAGCACTCCATATAACCTGGGGAAAAGGAACCATAAGTCCACTGCATGCAAACGAGAGGGAGAATGTGTGTGAACATGCCCATCACATGAGTGAGGGCCTCCTCGCAACTGTCGAGCCTCCCCTTCGACACAGGGAGGCTTCTGCATCTTCATGTACAGTATCTGTGGTGTCCTGACCCTTAAGGCGGCTTCATTAGTCGATTTTCGAGTGCTGGAAATTGCTGTAGACTCGAGAATAGCGCTCCACCCAGCAGAGTGGGGAGCCTCAACCTGTAGCATCAGTATCACTCTTCTAAGACACTGTACCTTTCCTTCTAGTGATTCATAGCCTTTAAATAAATGGTTCTTGGACTTCTGAGACAAACCAGCATAGATTTCCACAGCAGTCACACTGCAGGTGCGAGGCACAAGTGAGTGTGCATTGTTGACACGTAGCGCAGTGGTGCCACTTCGCTTAGCGGGCTGACTAAGCGTGCTCGGGCTCGTCATGCAAGTCTCTACTCCGAGACTCCTAGTCCATCCCTGCTGCCAATATATCAGTAAAATTGTCCATCCACTTGACCTACCACTGCCATGAGTTCTCCAAAACTCAGGTAAGATCTCCTTTATTGTCCGAGAAACTGATTTTAGGGTTTTTCTTCGAACTTTCACTTCTGGTGGCTTCCTCCGAGCCACCACCTTCGACTGCCCCTCGGCTTCGACTCCCGACTCGGTTTCTTCGACTTCTACACTTCTTGCGTGCTCCAGGACCTCACATAGGTCACCTCTAGGCTCCAATGTGGGCTTTGGTAGGTCAGGGACACATGCTACTGCCTCGATGGGTCGCTCGTTTGCTCTTGGCTCGTCTTCAGCATGTTGGGGCTTGATGGAAGAGTTCTGAGGGGGAATATCAGTGTGGGGTGATGGGGAAGAATGGAAATACTCGGGTTGGGAAACTGGTGAGTCCCCCCAGGCTTCTGTTACTTTGAGCTCGACTGATGCCTTCGCTCCCAGTACTTTTCCTTCGCTTTGCTCCTCTATATTCCCTTGTAGACATTCTCCCTGTAACTCCGCAGTTAGTGACTCCTTGGCAATATATGAAGTGACCTCTATGTGTTCAAAGCTGGTCTCACATCGACCTTCGACAAGGGGTGGGCCACTCAGCTCTGCCACAGCTACCTCGATACCATCTACCTCAACAGCCTGACTTCTCAAGCCTACTCCTGGCACTTTCAAGGGCTTCGAAGAGTCTTCCCTCAACTCGAAGCAGTACCCTTCTTCGAGCAACCTGGTATGTGGGCCATGGGTCATCCACATACTGCCTTCGATCGTTCCACTTGAGCCTTCAAAGGATCTCGCGCTGAAACTCTTGATCAAACCCTTCGAGGAATAAGTCATCCTTCTCGATCCACAAAAGCTGGCTTGAGATTCGAAGTTGTGCTGCGATGTCAGTGAAACTTAACCGGTAGTTGAGTAAGGCTTGGTATGAATCGATCTCGACCTTCTTCTGCTTGTTGACTAGGTCATAGAGGTCGCGCTTCGAATAGCAAACTGCAGGGCACCTAAACAAAGAAAAAAGTCGAGTTGCATCTTTAAGGAAGTCAGCCCAGTCGCTTTCAGCATGAAGTAAGTGTCTCCATCGCTCGAACTCCTCAATACCAAGGTAGTAAATGGACCATCGAGCCCATTCATGATCTTCGTAGCAGCCAGCTTGCATGCAAAGGTCTCGAACGTCCTCCAGGAACCATATTAGGTCATCTGGGTGCCCTGAGAACCTTGGGGCACCTTCTTCATTCCCTCGAGGCATTCCATTGAGGGGTCGAGGGGCACTTCGCAGCCACTCTACTATCAGCTGACCCTCGGCACTCGAACCTGACCTTCGATCTGAACTTTCACACCTCGACTGACCCTCGTAGCTTTCGATATCCCTGTAGTAGAGCATAGTGAATAAATTAGAAGAAGAAAAATCACGTAGCTGTGTCCAGAAAATCTATTCTCGCCACACAGCTTCTCTCGTCTTGCCTCGAAGGTTACTCCAGTGCCTCGAACTTATGAAAACTCGTTCCTGAAACTTCTAAAATGTAGATTAAATCCTAAAAATGAAATAATGGATACTTAGCTTCGCTCCTAAGCACCCAAACTGTCAGTAGAATAGTGTTCTCCTCCCCAAGACCAGGATCCCCTCGCGGTGGGCTCCAGATGAAGAGAAAGAAGTGAGAGGACTCAGGGAGTGACTCTAAAGGCTAGTCAGACCCTGTAGGGAATCCTGTTGAAGAGAAGAACTAGTAGGAAAAGAAAACAGAAAAAGAACTGAACACTTAGCCTGTAAACTCAACTGAACTCTGCTGCTCCACCACCCTAGGACTTCCCTAAGGCTGCTCAGGCCTCACTCTCAAGGGCTGTAGCAGTAAGAGACTGCCACAGACTGGTCCCACCAGTCTGTGATCCCCAGCCTCTATAGTGGTAGCTTCTTGCTCCCGTAGCTAGTACAAATTTGAAGTCAAGTGTGCACATGCTTACTAATCAACCTCTCGCCTCGCCACTAAGTCCCCATCCCACTTACAAAACAGGGAGCAAGCCCCTTAGAAAAGTAAATAAAAGCCTCCACACCTCAAACCTCTTATATCCATCTATTCCCTTAACAGGGAGCTCCCACTCCCTACACCGGTAGTCGCTACACCCCAGACATTGCTTTATACTTTCCTCTGTACTTTAAAAGCCTTGTACATACATCATAGCACATCAGTTCGAATATTGAATAAGATACTCATCGATCTCACTCGACTCCAGATAAGTTTCTGGATAGCTCCGACCTCTAGGGACTCGGCAGGAAACTAGTGTACTAGGTTGTACGCTAAAACTCCGACTACCTGGACTTTCGCTCTAGACATTCTCTGCCCTCGGACCCTCTCGGAGACCGTTGAGAACCGGTCTTGACAGTATATTCAAACTCAAATCCCTGCACGAGCCCACCAAAACCCCCATGCCATGACCATGACTACCCGACTCTGTTCCTGCTCCATGGCTGTTGAAGCTTCGGAACAAGCTGCGATTGACGACATGCATGAGTCTAGTGCATGTATCGCACTAGCAAGCCGCCAATGCCCTCCACCATCGGTGAGCCAATTTCGAAGTTTCTCCGCCAGGGGAGAACCCCTTGCTACGCCGACTCCTAGAACTGGCTCCTCTAACCAACGTTCCTCATCCAGGGCACAACCAACCCCAGACCTTTTTGGAGGCGATGACCCCAGGGATGACGGTCTGGGAGACAACGGTCCCGGAGATGACGACAACAATGACGATGACGACGATGACGACGGTAATCCTTTCGTTGACGCCCCAGAACAGCTAGACCCCCAACTGGCAGTCTTACAGAACTTGGCAACGGCCATCGACTGTCTGTCACGCTCAACCTGTTGCTCCAACGACACCTCGTCCTCACATGCCAAAGTCCGGGAGCCAGACACCTTCGATGGAACTGACCCAAAGAAACTCCGGACATTCTTAGTCCAATGTGAACTGTGCTTCCAAGATCGTCCCAAGGCCTTCCGCCTGGACAGAAACAAAGTCACGTTCGCCCAATCTTACCTTAAAGGAATGGCTCTCGAATGGTTCGAGCCAGACCTTCTGAACTCCGGAGACCCGGCAGACTGTCCACTTTGGATGGACAGCTGGCTGGACTTTGTGGCAGACCTTCAGACAACTTTCGGACCACATGATCCGGTCACAGATGCTGAGCACCAGCTCGATCACCTCCACATGAAGGAAACGCATCGTGTGAATCGCTACGTGGTCGACTTTAACAGATTGGCATTGCAAGTCTGAGGTTACGGAGATGGCGCTCTCCGCCACCTGTTCTACACTGGGCTCCCAGACAGCATTAAGGATGAAATCAGTAGGGTTGGGAAGCCCACTACTCTATACGGTTTGTGCACATTAGCCCAAGAGATCGATGCTCGCTACTGGGAGCGTAAGGATGAGATCTCTCATCAAGCAAGGTCCTCTGGCAACAACTCCGGAAATAACTCCGGAGCTAAGGCCAACTCGAACAAGGGGGACAAGCAGAAGCCTGGCAACGCCAACCCCCAATCCAGTGGAAACCAACCAACTCTGTCTACCTCGAACTCCAAGCCTCCAGGCAATCAGAACTCCGGAGCAGTGTCCACGTTATCCAACAAGCTTGGCAAAGACGGCAAGTTGACACCTGCCGAGCGAAAGAGGCGTTTCGAGCAGAACCTGTGTATGTTCTGCGGAAACCCCAGGCACAAGGCTAAGGAATGCCCTAAATCTACATCTTGTGCAGCTAAGGCTCGTGCCACCACGGTTACTGAGTCGGAAGCCAAACTGACTGCCTCCTCCGAGGCAAAAAAATAGAGTGCAACTCTCAGAACTCTGCACAGCCTGGGAGTTGCATTGATACCGACTGTGCACCCTCGGAGGCACGCCTCAACACATCCGCTCTTTCAAATCCTAATTCATTAAAACCTTCTGTCACCCTTGACTCGTATAATATTCCAGACTTTCCAGCATTAATAGATTCGGGTTCAACCCATTGTTTTGTAGATTCTACTTTCGTCAATAATCACAGTCTTTCAATCTACTCTGTCCAACCTCTCGTCCTCTGTATGTTCGACGGTGTGACAATGACATCAATCAGTAAAGCCTCAAATCTCTCAGTCTGTTTCCCCTCTGGAGATATCACCGACATGACCTTCTATGTAACTCCATTGGATTCTGAGTGTAAGATTGTTCTCGGACATAACTGGCTCACCTGCTACAATCTGTTGATTGATTGGGTACTGAGCAGTATTAAATTCCAAAACCTTACATCTTGTCTGCCAGCGCCGACGTCGCCCTCTGGCTCGGAGTCAATTCCGAGAAACCCCGTAGACGCCCTCCTGGGCTCTCTGGACACCACCCTTTCTGAGTCAGTCAATAACTCCTCTCCACCCAACACCCGAGCACCAAACATCTCCCTTGTCAACGCAGTGGCCTTCGTCCGCACTTGCAAGCTAGATGGCTCAACCCAGTTCTCCCTCCAGATCTGACCTCAGGATGGTACCAAACTCTGGGCTGCCACTGTACAGGATACCCCGGACTTGTCATCAGTACCCCCGGACTATCACGACTTCACTGATGTGTTCAGCAAGGCCAAGGCAGCTATGCTTGCGCCTCACCAGGAATTTGACCTCAAGATAGAATTGGAGGAAGGAACTACTCCACCGTTGGGCACCCTCTACTCGCTTTTGTCCATTGAGCTTGCCGCTCTCCGGACCTTCATCAACGAAAATCTCACTACCAGCTTTATTCGTCCAACATCATCCCCGTATGCCGCACCTGTCCTTTTTGTCAAAAAGAAGGACGGATCACTTCGTCTCTGTGTTGACTTTAGGGGCCTCAATAAGATCACCAAGAAGGACCATTACCCGTTACCCCTCATTTCGGACTTACTTGACTCGCCTAGTCGGGCTAAGGTATACACCAAAATCGACCTGTGCCATGCTTACCACCTGGTATGGATCACCGAAGGAGATGAATGGAAAATGGCCTTCAGAACCTGTTACGGATCTTACAAGTGGCTGGTGATGCCATTCGGACTTACCAATGCCCCTGCAGCGTTCCAATGCTTCATCAACTCCATCTTCGCGGACCTACTGGATGTATGTGTCGTTGTCTACCTAGACGACATCCTTATTTATTCTGATAATATGGAAAACCATAAAAAACATGTTTGTGAGGTACTCCGCAGACTCCGGGAGCATGGCTTGTATGCCAAACCAGAGAAATGCGAATTCCACTCCGAGTCCATGGAATACCTCGGTTTCTTCTTATCCCCCAACAGTTTGTCAATGTCCAAGGATAAGGTAAAGGCTGTCCGTGACTGGCCTGAACCTCGCAAGGTGAAGGACATTCAGTCCTTCCTCGGCTTTGCAAACTTCTACCGTCGTTTTATCTTCAATTACTCGGACATCGTGGTCCCACTGACACGTCTCACACGGAAGGGGGCACCTTGGAATTTCTCCGAGGATTGTCGCCAGTCCTTTAATCATCTCAAAGAAGCTTTCTCCATGGCTCCAATATTGACTCACTTCAAGCCCGGACTTCCCATCATGGTTGAAACAGATGCTTCGGACTATGCTATCGCCAGCATTCTGTCCATCACTTGCCCAGATGGTGAGGTACGACCGGTAGCATTCTACTCCCAGACTTTGACTGCCCCAGAGTTAAACTACGACACACACAACAAGGAGCTGTTGGCTATCCATGAAGCCTTCCGGACCTGGCGCCATTACCTTGAAGGCCCCGCACACCCCATTGACATCGTTACCGACCACAAGAATCTTGAGTATTTCTCCACCTCGAAAGTGCTCACCAGGCGCCAAGCGCGTTGGTCTGAGTACCTTTCTCAATTTAATATGGTCATTCGTTTCTGCCCCGGTAAGCTTGGAGCAAAGCCCGACGCCCTGACTAGACGATGGGACGTCTACCCCAAAGAGGGGGATAGGGGCTATGCCCAAGCCAATCCACAGAACCTCCGACCGGTGTTCACCACCGAACAACTGTCCAATTCGTTACGGGCGACCTACTTAGAAAGCCCAGTACTACGTGCTAGCATAATCATGGACGTTGAGAAACTCCATGAAGACATCAAGTCCGCCTTAACGTCCGACCCACTCGGTCAACTCCATCTCTCTGACCCATCTAACCCCCATTGGAGGGTAGATGAATCTGGACTTTTATGTCTGGATGATCATATATATGTCCCTGAAGCAAATGACCTCAGGCTTCACGTACTCCGTTACAAGCATGACCACCCCTTGGCCGGTCACTTCGGACAAAACAGAACACTCGAACTCGTCCATTGTGAATACGTCTGGCCAAATGCTCAGACTTTTATCAAAGACTACATCAAATCTTGCACTGCCTGTGCACGTGCTAAAACCCCGAGACACAAACCATATGGTATGTTGAAGCAACTACCAATACTGGAGAGACCTTGGAACTCCATTTCGATGGATTTCATCAAACAACTACCCAACTCTGGAAACCATACCGCTATACTGGTCATCGTAGACCGTCTCTCAAAACAAGTCATATTCATCCCCACCGAAGATACAATCACCTCTCCACAACTTGCTAGACTGTTCTTACTCCATGTCTTCTCAAAGCATGGAGTTCCCTCACACATAACCTCCGACAGAGGCATGGAGTTCGTGTCTCACTTCTTCCGGTCGCTGGGAAAAGCACTGGATATGAAGCTCCATTTCACTTCCAGGTATCACCCTGAAGGCGACAGTCAAACCGAACGAACTAACCAGATGTTGGAGCAGTACCTATGGGTCTACTGTAATTACCAACAGGATAACTGGTCTGAGTTGCTACCACTCGCAGAGTTTGCGTACAACAACGCTCCCAGTGCTACAACTGGAGTTTCACTGTTTTTTGCCAATAAGGGTTATCACCCTAATGTTACTGTACACCCAGAAAGAGAGCTAACGTCGTCTCGAGCTAGAGACTACGCAGTGGACTTAGACTCCCTGCATACGTTCCTACGAGAAGAGATGAAGGAAGCTCAGCAGAGATACCAAGGTCCGGCAGATGCTAAAAGATCTCTGCCTCCGGACTTCCAGATTGGAGATTTGGTATACATCAAAGCTAAGTACTTCAGGTCCATGCAACCTTCAAAGAAACTCTCGGAAAAGAATCTAGGCCCATACCCCATCATCACACGTGTTGGATCATTATCCTTCACTATCCGACTACCTGACGCTATGAAGTCCATACACCCCATTTTCCACATCTCGCAACTAGAACCGGCAACTCCAAACACTATCCCCAATCATGTCCAACCTCCACCTCCACCTGTTGAAATCGATGGAGAACCAGAGTACGAAATAGAACAAATCCTAGACTCTAAAGTGGACTACCGTAGGCGATGTCTGCTGCAGTACCTAGTCAAGTGGGCTGGCTACAAAGGCATGGATGAAGAAATGTCCTGGCTCATAGCTACCGAGTTAAGCAATGCCCCTGACTTAGTCGCAGATTTCCACAAAGCGTACCCCCACAAGGATGGTCCATTGAGCACCGTCCCACCCTGGAAATAAATGGACTTTCCGGAGTTTACTCCGTCTATGCTATGAAAAACTCATGCTCACTCGATTCTAAGACGGACACAACAAAAAATATATTTCAAAAAAAAAAAGGGAAAGAGGAGGGGGGGACAGGAAAATCCGAAGTACAATACAGACACAGATAAACTAAAGAAACGACTAAATGTCATCGTCGTCGCTCATTGCCCGGTTGACAAGGCTGGTTGTCGTGGTCTTGAGGATCTCGAACGACTCCTCCAGAACTCTGGACAAATCCTTGACCTCCTTCGACATGGACTCCACTGCCACGGTGTTCCCCTGGATCGCATCGATGATCTCTCCGAGTTGATGGTCCAGGACCTCCGCCAATGGGTCTGGACATGGAGCTTGCATGCGGGGGGCACGGGGTTTCGAGACGACTTCAATGTCTGGTGTGTCGTCCACATCTTCGTCGTCAGCTGCCTCACCAAAGTGCACTGACTTCCTCTGTTTTCTTTTCTCTCCACCCTGAGGCGATGGCATGGTCGACGCCGGCTTCTTGGACTCTGGAGCCTTCGGATTCAAGGCACATTTTCCTTTTGTTTTCTGGCACCGGATGCATGACTTGCTACATCCAGTGCCTGGCACGCATGGTTCACCAGCCTTGGTGCAGGCAGAACAAGCTTTCGCCTGCTCTGTGGGCCATCTGCTGACCGATGCGACATGCTGAGGCTGTTGTGAACTTGTCAGTACGGATTTTAGAATGATAAATGTTGTTACACACCGATGACCCCTCCACCTGCTGTGCCCGATGCATCTCCTCCTCGAGTCGTTTCTTCTCCGCTTCCAACTCATGGAGTTTCCTCTCTTCGGCTGCCTTCCTCTGAGCAGCCTCCTTGGCTTTCCTACACTCCTTGGCCTTTTGGCATTCCTCAGCCTCCTTCGCTTTCCAGACTTCCTCAGCTTGCCGGCGTTCCTCTTCTTCAATTGCTGCCTGCATGGCAGCATGCTGATGGCACTGTCGTTCATCGAACTTGGCCATTTTCATGGCCGGTGGGTCGTCCAGATATTCTTGAAGAAGTCCATCGTCGAGTACCTCCCAGGCAATGCCTGTGGGGTTGAGAGAAGACTTAAGATGTTGAGTAGGAGCCATAGCATTTAAGAGAATGGAAATGGGCATCTGGACTTTGACCAAACCCTGTCGAGCTCTTTTTACTGTGAAACTTTTCGGACTCCGACAATGCGGACTTCGAAACTCCGAAGCGACACTTGAGCACAACAAGTGCCTCGAGGGCTCGGCCCTAAGAGGGGGATACTGTCACATCTGTGACACACGTGTAAGGTCCAGACCGCAGTCCGACCATCTGAGGTGTCGTTCTAGCCCTATGGGCTTCCGTCGTGAAACTCCATTCCATCTCTAATTTGACTTACGATCTATTTCTACTTCTGTTTCCATATTTAGTATGTTTCTCTTGTGCTTCTAAGTGACTCGCTACTTTACCATACCCGTATGCCTTACTAATCCCTGTACCATCCAGCTATCTGGTGACTACCGACTTACCTTACTAATAAGCTCACTAATATTGTTACTCATCCGTACTGCGCTCTGGTAGTCACTACACCCCAGACATTGCTTTATACTTTCCTCTGTACTTTAAAAGCCTTGTACATACATCGTAGCACATCAGTTTGAATATCGAATAAGATACTCATTGATCTCACTCGACTCCAGATAAGTTTCTGGATAGCTCCGACCTCTAGGGACTCAGCAGGAAACTAGTGTACTAGGTTGTATGCTAAAACTCTGACTACCTGGACTTTCGCTCTAGACATTCTCTGCCCTTGGACCCTCTCGGAGACCGTTGAGAACTGGTCTTGACAGTTTCCCTGGAGCCATAGCCAATGGGTATGAAAACCATGTATCACTCTGTCCTAGGTGTACTGACCAACAAACCCCTGGGACAATGATAGCTTGGTAGCAACCCCCCTATCATTCCATCTCAACGAGGAGTGGACCCTGCCTACACTATTTATGTGCATACATTTTCGTTAACAATGGGCCATGTAACGCATGAGATTTGGCTGAGAAGAATAATGTAACCCCAAATGTCACATGCGGTGCAGACTCCAGGGTCCTGCATAACATGATGCAAGTGATTCACACCAGGTTGCAAGCTTCCTCAGGGGACGTCCATATAGAGCCAGGCTCAAAGAAGAGAAAGACAAGTGGAAGCAGTAAAGGAAAGCCAAAAACAAGGGTGGTGCATGCTAACAGTGAGACTTCGGAGGGGATGAACGTTATGGATGCAGTGAGTATTACAACTCTTCGGTTTGTTTGCCTCACCAGGTTCCATGCTCCAGGTTCCTGGCCAACCGCCCCATCCTTTCCCTGACTGGCCAGGTGTCAATTTCGCAGGAACACCTGCAAACCCAAACATGAGTTTGAATCTCAGTGGACCATCTGTCACCACTGGGCCTGCAGGCAGTGATACTACTCCCTTCTCAGCAGCAGTGGTCTCAGGCAGTGTTGCTGACTTCAGTTTCATGCTGTTTCTCAAGTTCTTTATGGAAAGCATGAACCATCTTCTATTGACTTTCAAGTCAAATCAACTGACTGTGCAATGTACAATCAAAGAGCAGCAGCAACAGTTTTCTTCCCACCTGGAGTCACTGCATGCGAAAATTGCCCAAACTGACCCTGCTTCATCCTCAGGTTGGTCACCAACACATGGCTTTCACACTGAGGAGGATGGGAGTGATGGCCTACTGCTCCCACCAAAGAAGAGGAAGTGGAGAAGTCACCATGTTAAGGGGAACACTCAGGTAGTTGACAGAGATGTGGACATGGTGACCTACAATCAATTCTTGGTATGTTTCTAATATTTGCAGATGTTTACCTGTCTCACACTGTTGCAGCAATATGTCCATGATCATTTACTCACTTTACTTGGAATCAAAGACTTGAAAAATATCGCTGATGCAAAGGCTCGTTGTATGATCTCAGAGGCGGAAAACAAGGCATTCATTCAAGAGTTACCAGGCAGCATCCAAATTATGGCCAGCAACTTCAGGTTAGATTTATCCCAAGACCAGTCCACACTTTTCAATCACACAGCCATGGAAGTCTTCACTGCAGACTTCTATTGAAAGGTTACACAGGATAGCTGGTATAATTCCCTGCCAATACCCATGCAATACCTTCAAGTGGATATCATTAGCGATTGCTTCTACTACCACTTGAAGCATGTGAAATCATGTTACAAGCACTTTGTTGTGCACATGGCACTTGATTCTGAGGCTGCACAGATCAAGGAGGATAAACGCTTGCAGAGAATGTCCCAAGCAGTTAGGAAAGTAAGGGTAAGTTGGTGCAGTTGGTAACTGAGTCTGCAATTTGGACTGTACACTAATTCTACGTTCTTTTGTCTGTAGCTCTATAAATGGTGTCTCAATGCGATTGCTGAAGATCCGCAATTGAGCACACATAAGCATCTGCTTGAGGCGCTGGGCACTCAGGGTATGAGCTTGGATGAGTCAGACACTGAGGTGCCTGGAAAGTCGACCACTTATCCTCACATTTATCCTCAATGGCATTCACAGCAACTATCGAGTTTTCTCTGGAAACTAGATGCTATCATTGAAAAAATCCATGCATTGCTGATAGGGAGGCACAAGTGAGGTGGAAATCCATTGCGCATTCGCCCCCATACTAGCAAATACAATACCACAGCAGCAGCTCCCATTGGATTTCCTCACAACTTCTACAACAAAGAGTGGTTGGACTCCTTACCTGTGTGGAGCAAGGCTACATTGGGGGCCAGGGATGTTGACTATAAGTTTAGTGATACAGATGATGCATTCATACCCATGACTCAGTAAAGTGTATCAGTAGACCATGTAGCTGTCAGCAATTGCCATTATTGGAGGTGTTTCTTCTTTGTTCAATGCTCACTGCTCAGGACTGAAGTTCACTGCAGAGAGACTGTCACAGATCACCATGTCTATGTCGCTACAACCTTTCCATGCACAGGAAAATGATCTGCACAGACATTCCAAGTCTGTAACCTGTCTTGCCTTCTCACCTCTCGGAGATTGCCTAGCAAGTGGTGGAGAAGATGGTAACCTCATCGCTTGGGATCCAACGATGGGTATGCTTCTGCATAGGGTTCTCAATAGTGGTAGTATCACTTCCATGGCTTGGGATCCTGATGACTCCAAACATCATCTCTTTGTTGGCACTGCCAAAGGAACAATATATACCATTAACAACTTCAGCATATGTCATCACTTTGGACATCATTTTATTGTGTTTCTTATCGCAGACCAGGGGCCAGAGCAAGGCCTGGACAGCAATGTCCTCACAGGAGTTGAGGCACCAGTCTATGCTATCGCTATCAATGCTTATTCCGGTGTAATAGCTCTGGGAATGGGCTCAGAAGTCCATCTTGTGAAGTGGGTTGCGCCCAGTAAGTACTCCCAACAATGATTTCAATGATGACAGTCACTGTAGTCCAAGCAGGTCATTATGCTACCTTCAAAATCTTACCTCCACCACCAGAATTACTGAACACTTCACAGGACACTGATAAATGTGTTTGGGTCCATGCACTTGCCTTCAGGGAGGGTGGCTACCACCTGCTTGCAACATACCTCAGTCATGGAATAATGTAAGTCCATTCCAACTCAGGGACCTAATTGTTTACAGATGCATCAAAGTTGTTGGGACCTGTCACATCCCCATATACAGCTGCTATGGATGACCATGCCTATGCACTCCCACAGGCTGATGTAAGTCACACATTTAAGTCACCAATTCCACAGCATTGTGTTATGACCATGCTGCTTCAGTGGCCATTCTCTCTTGTCACCGGACAAACAAGCTTTATTGATATCCAACCTTTTGGACAGCATGGATCTTTATAAGATCCATCATTGCCATCTGTATTGCAGATTTAAATACATTTCAGACAGTGGTGAAAATTTCCCCATTCAAGTTACATTCCTCCATGATGGCCATGCAGTGGCATGCAGATCTACAGATGGCAATGTTATGGTGTGGGACATTGCCAATGAAGACCAAATCCAGGTTCTTCCCCATGATGGTATATGTTATTACCTAGGTATAGTTATAGTCGCTTACCGCTCGATTTCAGGACACCCAGTACAAGCAATCTCGGTAGTCTTGTTCCACTTTGTGTACAGTGCCCTATTGATACAGTATCTGACTGCAGCTACAGGCTCATCAATACCAAGACTTCACATTACTTGCTGCAGGCACATCTCACTCATCCGAAAACATGTACATCTGAATTTGGCGTTCAGACACCAGTAAGCTGGTTCCCTCACTGCTCATAGACTCATCCTACCTTGTTTTCTTTTTGCGATGCAAGGGTCATCTCACACTATGATCAAGATGTTCATCTGCCAAAAGATGGTATGCTTCTTGTCTCATGTTAACTCCTTAAATTTTCTCATATATCCAGGTCCAATCTCGCCGCTTCTGTCATACTGTCATGGATAGGAGGGTCGCAGATGTGATTCCATGGTGATGGCTACCAATATTATTTACTGGAGTGATTTTGGTGATTTCTGTTTCTGTCACATTCATTTGCATTGAGGTACGATCTTGTTTTCCAGCGAAATATATAAATCTCAAGTGATACATGCAGGTCCCCTATACTGTGAGTGATTCTCTGTCTCTGTGTCTTGTCTGACTTAGTGTATCAGGACAAGGGAAGGCTGTCTGGCATCAGACAGATAAATCTCGCAGAGATTCTGAATATGGTGTCTAATAATGTGAAGCAAATTCATCGAGGGGCAGTGAATGTACTAGGGAACTGGGCCCAGGCATTACAAGGTGAAGAAGGTGATACCATGGATGTGTGATGTTTTGATTCATTGTACTTCTACAATAGGTACAAGGTTAGAATGTGTTACGAACCTCTTGCAGAGAATTGTGGCGATTTTTATCCAGTCTCCTCTCATCATGGCCAGGACTACACATAAATTATAACACATGCCTCAAGGCATGTCTTTGCTTTGTTCTAATGGCAATGTGCAACAATGCAGGACTCTTCATGTATCATATGCTGTGCACTCCCATCACAAGTGACCATGAGCATAAATTTGGAACTGAAACTCTGGAGTGTGTTTTGTCTATTACATCGAACTTTCACATGAGGCACTTGCCACCTGTTACTCTGCATCATATTTTTCCGAAGGAAAGGGATGAGAGCCCTCTGCCACCTGAAACACATACTACTCTCCAAAGGGTCTTTCATCCTGATCAAAGCATGAATCAGAGTTCACATACTAATCCCTGTCATTTGACTTCTGATCATGGCAGACCCTTTCTCAATCAATCACTGCTATCCAGGTCAGAGCCACTGGCTTCCCTTCCATGCTGTGAAGACCACTCCTCCCATGAAACTTGGGCCTGTAGCCAAGGTCAGACTATGCAGCTTTGTTACTTCCAACATTAGCTAACCATGAAGCACACAAAGGAAACTGCAATGGACCTGGGAGGTGTTTAATTCCAGCACCACCAGGGACATTGTCCAAGCCTACCACCGGAGGCTATATGCTGTGGTCAGTTCTTGGATGGGAAAATATGAAATATAAAACTGTCCAGGTAACGGACTCTGTGAATCCAGCTTAACTGCGCTGAATAGTATCAGAATCCTCTTCATATCATTGCCAAGGGAGTGCTTGACATGTCACAGCCCATGCACAAGCAAACACCAGCAGCAGTAAACTCATTCTGTCAGAAGGCAAGTGACATTTCGAGACAATGACTAGTCCAAGCTAACATGTCCAGGCATTATATAGGCAGCAGAGGAATTCCCATTCCTGAATGATTATGAGAACTGCTGGCTGGCTCGTGACTTTGCTACTATGTACCTAAAAAACCAGCCCAAAGCAGGATGCGATGCATCCCATGACACAGGCGAGCGGGCAGAAGGAGTGCACATAAGGAGAAGCTAGCATAGTCATTTTGGGGTGTAAACCAAGTTTCAAATTTCATATATCATATTTCTCCATCAATGATGAGAAAAGCAAATACCATACTATGACAACAAAGGTGCAGGAACTTTCACAAACACGTTCTGGGTTGCCCGGAGGCAATATGAAGCCCTGAAGCCGCCATAGTGGTAATATGTATGACTTGCACCAATATGTAGACCTTTCTCCATGAGGATTCACTGGCTAAATTTGCTGAATGAAAGAGATTTGGAGAGACAAAGAAATAGAAATGGCTTTAAGCCAGTGTCCATGGGTCATGCTTGACCCAACAAACAGTCTTTCCCTCTCTATCTTTTTAGTCCTCTGCACACCTGTATGGAACCACACAGACCTGTCGAAGGTTTTGGTACATGTTCACAATCTACCATTACCAGCTCATTTACAGTACCACTCCTAGCGGGCCACTATATGCATACCCAATGTACCCAGTGTAATGCTGTTGGAGTACCATATGAGATTCCAGTTACCCCATCTTTAATTGATCTTTTCCAACGGATTCATGAAATGACTCTCCTTCATGATATAGTATGTATTTTTCTCATCACAGAAAGGGGGAACTGACTTTCTGAACAGCTGGTAGAAGAAGCACTG
The DNA here is from genome assembly GCA_024663475.1 of Pisolithus thermaeus. Taxonomy (NCBI): domain Eukaryota; kingdom Fungi; phylum Basidiomycota; class Agaricomycetes; order Boletales; family Pisolithaceae; genus Pisolithus; species Pisolithus thermaeus. The sequence continues at coordinate 964,749 of JANFAF010000008.1, forward strand.
GTTACACTTGCTGGGATGTCAGAGGAATTCCATGTATGTCCTCTTTTATTGTATTTATTCCACCTTGTCTGAATCAACGGCATCACCGTGTAGAACATGCCATTGACAATTATGATAAAAATGGCCCAGGATTCACAGGTTAGCAATGTGCACCAACTGGACACTAAGATCTACTGAAGCCTGTGACAGTCACCCTGTGAACACCAACCACAATCCGACTCTGCAAACGATGCCATACAGGCACTGCACCATGTGGGAAGGCTGGCACTGGTCATGGCTGCCTTCTTTTTCTGCTTGGTCATGCTCATATATTTGATCGTTATGACTATGTGCGATGACAATGGATATCATGAGTTTATCTGTAGTGTCCACGATTTCCCATTTAAGATCACATTCCAATAGTTTCGCTACTCATATACATATCTGTGTAACCCTCCAAAGTATTATTTTGCCTCATTAGTGTTGCAAGGTTTGTGTTGCCGCTGGCAGAGTCTGAAAGAGATTTGGATTGATTCAACTAAGCATCGCCACAGCTCTTGCATGTTACAACTCAATCATGCACTTTTGACAACTTCCACAAGCCATACATCCAAAACTGACTGCACATTCTTATGGAAATCCTACCAATGCTTGGCCAGAACGACAGGCACATATGCAGTTGTCGTGTGTATGACTGTTGTCAATTTCAGGTCACTGATCCTCGCACCCAGCAGATTAGTTCTGGGCGATGGATTAGTTATTTGGCCTGGAGACAGCACGTAAAAGAAGAGGAAACACAGGTCAAACTAGAGTGAAGTAGGGACAACAACATTCCACTGGAAGCAAACCTGCTTGTGGCTACCCTGTCTGAGCTGCATGTCAAAGACTGTGTCTGTTGGAATATAAACTGCCCCCTAGTTAGTACATTCCTTAGGTGCGAAGGTTAGTCGCTTACATAAGCAGAAAAGCGGACTACAGTACAGTAAATTTTCCTGTAGTCTCCTCAGTAGCTTGGTGTTACTGAGGAAGTAACTATCTGACAGTGTCCTGTCATCACACTCTGTAGGAATCCAACATACCTCCAATGGGGTATCAGGTAAGTGATTCCCTCATGTGATAAACAGTATCCGAAGGCTCATAGACATGTAGGCCAACCCTTTGATGGCAAGCTTCGTATGGTGGATATTGATATGGTCGATGTTTCACAGATGTCTGATGATGATGCTCATGATACATGTGAAAGTGAGTGTTGTGAGTATGAGTTTATGCTCTTTATTCTGACTCTATACAGAATTGAGTTTACTGGCCAAGTACCATGCACTCTTTCTCTCACAGAAGAGCTGCCTTCCACCAACATCTAATGTGGTCTTCACCCAACCGCCTGAACTTTCCTTGCCTGATACACCAGGGCCTCTGGATATGAAGAAAAGCACACTGTTCCTTGCTCACCAATCTGCAATCAGGAAGACCATGGAACTCATTGACTCTGTATCAAGTCAAAGTCATGATTCCATGCGAACTGCTAGGTGCAATCTTATACGAGAAATACAAGATTATCAAGGCTTTCTAGAATGCATAGTCACTCAAGAATGGCTGAGGCAGAAAGCCAAGAATGTCAAGTTCAAGTCATATCTAAGATCAATTCTTCCCAAGTTAGTTGATAATCGTGAGTTATCATTCTGCGATGTATGCATTTTGTACTGTTCTGCACATATTGGCCAGTGTGTCTTGTGCACATTTGAACTTCCTTTTGGTGGCTATCTGGGGGGTAGTGTCACTGGCACTCTTTACCTTTACAAGTTCTACCACATCTGACATGCTGGCAAGGCAAACACTCCATGAAAAGATTTGGTCATTCCTTTCTAATTGGCCCTCTGATATCCATACAGCAATCAATGAACTTGACCTCGAGCCATCCTTACTGGAGTATGTATGCTGTAAATGTTGCTTCTTTCTCTATGATCCCCATCAATATCCCTATAATGGAGAACTCGATTGTCCTTCCAGCTGCACCTTCCGTGAAACTCCTGCCAGTGATGAGTGTGCAACATGACTGCTGGATGTTGATGCCGATGGTCATACCAAACCCTGCTGCTGTTTTTTCTATCAGCCACTGTCATCATGGATCGGACAGCTCCTTGTGCAGCCAGGCAAGCCAAGCATTTTACAAATGGCACTTGATCCACCCGTCACTCAGATGAATGACATATGGGATGGCAATGTCTTTTGGTCTTTCAAAGGACCAGCTGGGAAACCATACTTGGAGGTGCATGGCGATAAATCCAACTATAGGCTTGTTTTCAGTCTTTTTGTTGATTGGTTTTCTCCCTGGGGTAGCAAAAAGAATGGACCACATGCATCCATCAGGGTGGTCTACATGATATGCTATAACTTACCACCACACCTTTGCTACCGAATCAAAAATGTCTATGTCGCTGGCATCATTCCAGGACCAAACAAGCTGTCTTTGCACCATCTCAATCATGTACTATCTCCTCTTGTCAATGACTTACTCTGAGGTTGGGATCCTGGGTTTCACCTCATACAAACTGCACTCCATGAGTTTGGATGTACTGTGCATTGTGTGCTCATACCTCTCATCTGCGATCTGCCTGCCCTACATAAAGCACTTGGTGCCATCGGACACTGTGCGACATGTTTCTGTTCATTCTGCTTGCAGACCAAGAACCATATCGCAGAATTCAATGTCAATACCTGGAGCCAACGAAGTTGGGAAGAACACGTCCAGATTGCCATCAAGTGGAGAGATGTGGCTATGGAGACCATCCATAACACAATACTTAACCCATGGGATTCGCTGGTCCGAATTACTGCGTTTGCCATACTGGGACCCAACCAAGTACCAAGTTGTTGAGGCTATGCACAATCTTTTCCTGGGTGAACTTCAGCACCACTGCCACCAAGTCTTCTGTATGAATGCTGACGTTGATGGTGAAGAAGGCGGAATTTCATTACACTCTCCAGAAGAACAACAGCAGCAGCTGGATGTGGCAATTGCAGCCGTCTGAAAAGGTTCATGAACTGCATTGAGCCATATCTGCAAAGGCTACATCATATCTCTAGCACATGCCAACAATGTCAACCCCCTCGCTGGCAGAGATATTGATCTGGATCCACTACAGAAAGATGGGAAACAATCAGTAACCAAAGCAATGTATTCCGAGGCACTCTTGGAATGGGTGAGACATTATCATGTATCTTACACTACCACTCTGTTGCTAAAAATTTGGTGTAGTTCATAGCCCACAATGGCCCAGAAATTCGATGTCCACAAACATTCCCTCATCCGACTGCTGACCTTTCTCTAGCTTGGACCGATGTGTCGAAGCCTGTCATCTTAAATAGGAATGTTCTGAGGGAGATTTGGGCAGACATGTCGAAGACCACCCTCCCAACTTGGATATCTCGTGCTCCACACAATTTTGGCAGTGCCAGTCTCAGGAAACTGAAAGCAGACCAGTGGAGGACAGCATGTATGATCAATCTTGTCATTACCCTTTGCAGATTATGGGGAAAGCCAGGCACCTCTCAATGGAATACTGACATCCTGAAAAATTTCCTCTCTCTGATAATTGCAGTCCACTTTGCTACAATGCAATCAACTACAGTGAAATGCATTACAATTGTTGATGAATATTTCAAGTTTTCCTTGAAGAGTCTTGTCAGCATCTTTGGCAAGGGGTGTTTGGTCGTTAACAATCACCTGTCACTCCACATAGCAGAATGCTTGCGGGGTTTTGGACCTGCACATGGGTGGTGGGCGTTTCCATTTGAGAGATATAATGGGATTATGCAGTGCTACAAGACTAACCAAAAGCTTGGTATGGAGGATTCTACTGCCAAAGGTCCCAGTGACTAACCAAGAATTACAGGTGAAGTCAAGCTCATGTTCGTTCAGATGTTCTGCAGGGGTGGTAACCTTAAAGTGCTCATGGCTTCAGATTACCTTCCAGAAGTTCTGGGATCCTTTTGGCCCATCATCCAGGAATACTTTGGAAAGGATTTCAGGGGCAGTGTTCTCGCTGATCTCCTTGCTCTCACGACCTGAGATTGGCAACTCAGACCACAAAGGTAGTGATATACCATGAATGGACAGCAAGCATCTTGTCCTACTTTCTGACGATGCATACATGGCATTACTGCATCGACTTAATGATGATCATCCTACTCCACACTATTGCTCATATGCAGACCCCTTCGAAGAGTCCACTAGATCATTGGAGCCAAATGCATGATTCCAGATGAATGTGCACTACAAAGGAGTGGTGTATGCCACTGCTTCCCAACATGTTGGGAATAGCTTTATTTTTTTCCATTGCTGTGGAAACCCCATGCTGGCCAAATCCAAGAGATCTTCAGCCATACACAGGCCGCAAAGGAACCATCTTCTGTGATGGAATTCTTCTGCATTGTGAAGCCATTGCAGGAACTAGCCAATGTTGATATTCCCCAGGACCCTTACCACCCTTACCATTTGCTTGATGTTCATCTTTATTATGACGATTTTGCCCCAATCATCATCATTAAACTCAAAGATATAATTGCACATTGTGCTACCTGCCCATACACTGACCCTCTACTAACTCGCAATGCACATGTAGTGCTCTCATTAGACAGAGTAAGTTGCATATCACCACGACTATACATGAGACTAATTTAAGTCAAAGAGCTAAACTCAGCATCAATTACTTCGGGAATCGGAAGATGGAACTAGCCAGACCTAGTTTAAATTCTAGTACAAATGAGATAGGAATATATGAACCAGCTGATTTGTTATGCCAACGTTCCTTTCCAAGATAGGTCGCACGAGTCTTGCGTGTCACCCAAGTCAGGTCACTTCCAGCGCGTATGCTCAGTCGATAATCGCCAAGAATGGGGTGGACATGTCCATCACTAATGTCAGAAAGCCATTCAGTATTGTTCCAGAGCCAGACACTCATATCGCCGTTGCTATGCTTTTGAATGAAGAGATCCCCTAGCATGGGATGTAGGCCACTTGGAGGATGTAACAAGGGTTTGTTACTTTCAAATATGTATTGGCCCACTGTAGAATCAACCCCCCGCAGCTTGGTCTCACGCTGGGAGGGATTTGAATAGGTTCCAGAGAAAGATCCTCATTCTCACTAGGATACGCATTCATTGACTGTCAGAGTAATAGACGTGGAGAAGTAACCAAAGGACTTACCAAGTTCTATCTGTCCTGGTCAGCGGCGACCAGCTGAGGGCACTCATTAGCTGGATAGGTGGGTATAGGGGCACAATCTTTTGACGTGCCATCCTCACCGCTGCTGTTGCTGGACTGCACATTAAGATCATGGGGTACATGGAAAGGACCACTCTGATTACTTCGCAGTGCTTTACTGAGCCATCCTACACTGAATTAAAATACGGCCTACCTTGGTATGGTGCTGACACGAGCCTCGGGCGGTACTACTACCCCAGGAAGAGACACTGGAAAACGTCACTGGTGAACAAGGATGGCCTTAAGCAGAATATGAGTAGCCATTGGAAGAATAGCAGTTAAAACTTACATCACACTCCAGGTCCTCTAGGTAAGTTTCGATACTTCCCACCTTCAGAGGCTGATACCTGTGGAACACTTGGCAGTGAATCAGTACAGTCTGACTCTACACATCAGTAGCTAATGGCAGATGTGCAGTGGGACATGCACATCCTGCTCAACATGCCTGATGGGACAATATGGAGCCATTCAATGCTGACAAAGATGATCACATTCAACATTTCTGGTGGCTTTCATCTTGAGAGAACTAGTATGCGGAGGTAATCGCATTGGTTTGACTCACTTTATAGAATTGCATGAAGAGCGGTTCGGCATTGTCCACTAAAATATAGGGAACCATGCTGAGTCTGTCAAAGGGGTCTGAATCATTGATTGTTAGTGCAAAAAGCTTTGAGAGCTTTGAGATGGCAGAGAGGCATAAGACAAACATTTCTGGACAATGTATTTGTAACCTGCCAAAACCAGAAAGTATTGTTACCATGTTTTCAGACTTCCTCCCTATATCTCGAAATAACATTATGAAAGGAAGCCTTTCACTTCTTTGAGGCCTCCAAGTGGCGAGGAGACCATATAATGAGCAAAACCACACAGACCTGGTGTTTCAGTCTGCCAGTCTTCCTTTTTCACGATCATGTGCCTTCAACACCGTGCATCGATCATCCACTCGCAAGCAGCCTTATGATCGCACCAAGAGTCACGGCTACAGCCTGTGTATGCATGCATCGAAGTCATCCCAGTCTCTCACTTCCAGCTCTTCAGTTACTTCTTCGCCTTCGGTGTCCATGTCATCTTCGTCGACATCATCTTGGTCTATCCTTTCATCTGTTCCTACAATGCCTCTTTCATCCCCCACACCATCAGGATCACTATCTCCCCTGGAGAGCAGAGTCAGGGAAACTATTGAGGTAAGCATTCTTTGCATATGCGATGCTACAAAGCAATTTTGATGCCTTCATTCAGAAAATTACAGAAATCACCCAACTTCTGGACGTAGAACTCAAAGCATCCTGCCAGGTGAGTTCACCTGCATACAGCAGTGTTTTCTTTCTCAGTCAATTTACATTCTAGGAGCAGGACAAAGCTAAGGATGAGTTAAAGAGGTGTTGTCAAGACCAGTTCTCAACAGTCTCCAAGAGGGTCTGAGGGCAGAGGGAGGCTAGGGCGAAAGTCTGGGTAGTTGGAGTTTAGCGTACAACTTAGTACACCAGTTTCCTGCTGAGTCCCTAGGGTCGGAACTATCCAGAAACTATCTGGAGTTGAGTGAGATCAATGAGTATCTTATTTGATATTTGAACTGATGTGCTATGATGTATGTACAAGGCTTTTATAGTACAGAGAAAAGTGTAAAGCAATGTCCAGGGTGTAGCGACTACCAGAACACAGTATGGATGAGTAACAATATTAGTGAGCTATTAGTAAGGTAAGTCGGTAGTCGCCAGATAGCCAGATTGTACAGGGATTAGTAAGACATATGGGTATGGTGGTGTAGCAAGTCACCTAGAAGCACGAGAGAAACATACTAAATATGGAAACAGAAACAGAAATAGATCATAAGTCAAATCAGAGATGGAATGGAGTTTCACGATGGAAGCCCGTAGGGCTAGAATGACACCTCAGATGGTCGGACTGCGGTCCAGACCTTATGTGCGTGTCACAGATGTGACAGTATCCCCCTCTTAGGGCCGAGCCCTTGAGGCACTTTTTGTGCTCAAGCATCACTTCAGAGTTTCGAAGTCCGCATTGTCAGAGTCTGAAAAACTTCACAGTAAAAAGAGCTTGATGGGGTTTTGTCAAAGTCCAGATGCCCATTCCTAAACTCCTAAATGCTATGGCTCCTACCCCCCATCTTAAGTCTTCCCTCAACCCCACCAGCATCACCTGGGAAGTCCTTGACAACGAACTGCTCCAGGAATTTCTGGACGACCCGCCAGCCATGAAAATGGCGAAATTTGACGAGCGACAACATCGTCAGCATGCTGCCATGCAGGCAGCAATTCAACAAGAGGAGCACTGGAAAGCTGAGGAGGTCCGGAAAGCAAAGGAGGCTGAGGAACATTGAGAGGCCGAGGAGTGTAGGAAAGCCGAGGAGGCTGCACAGAAGAAAGCAGCTGAGGAAAAGAGACTCCGTGAATTGGAAGCAGAGAAGAGGCATCTTGAGGAGGAGATGCATTGGGCACAGCAGGTGGAAAGCTCCATGGTGCGTAACAGTACTTATCATTCTAAAATCCATACTGACAAGTCCATAACAGTCTCAGTGTGTCGCATCGGTTGGAGGACAGCCCACAGAGCAGGCTAAGGCTTGCTCTGCCTGTACCAAGGCCGGGGAACCGTGTGTGCCAGGTACTGGACATAGCAAGTCATGCATCCAGTGCCAGAAGACAAAAGGCAAGTGCGACTTGAACCTGAAGGTGCTGGAGTCCGAGAAGCTGGCATTGACGGTGACGTCTCCCCAGGGTGGAGAAAAGAGAGAATGGAGGAAGTCTGCCCACTTCGGAGAGCCAGCCAACGACGAAGACCTGGACGATATGCCAGATGTCGAGGTCGTCACGAAGCCCCATGCCCCCTGTGTGCAAGCTCTGTGTCAAGACCCTTTGGTGGAGGTCTTAGACAGACAGCTCAGAGAGATTGTCAAGGCGATCGAGAAGAACACAGCTGCCATCGAGACGATGTCGAGAGAGGTGCAGGACCTATCCAGAGTCCTGGAGGAGTCATTTGAGGTTCTCAAGACCACAACGACCACTCTCGTCAACCAGGCGTTGAACAACGACAACATTTAGTTGTTATTTTAGTTTATCTGTGTCTGTATTGTACTTTGGATTTTCCTGTCCCCCCCCTCCTCTTTCCTTTTTTTTTTTTTGAAACATATTTTCCATTGTGTCCATCTTAGAATCGAGTGAGTGTGAGTTTTCATAGCATAGACGGAGTAAACTCTGAAAAGTCCATTTATTTCCAAGGTGGGACGGTGCTCAATGGACCATCCTTGTGGGGGTACGCTCTGTGGAAATCTGTGACTAAGTCAGGGGCATTGCTTAATTTGGTAGCTATGAGCCAGGACGTTTCCTCATCCGTGCCTTCATAGCCAGCCCACTTGACTAGGTACTGCAGCAGACATTGCCTACAGTAGTCCAGTTTAGAGTCTAGGATTTGTTCTATCTCAAACTCTGGTTCTCTGTCGATTTCAATGGGTGGAGGTGGAGGTTGGACATGGTTGGGGATAGTGTTCAGAGTTGCTGGTTCTAGTTGTGAGACGTGGAATACAGGGTGTACAGACTTCATAGCGTCAGGTAGTTGGATAGTGAAGGATAATGATCCAACACAAGCAATAATGGGGTATGGGCCCAGGTTCTTTTCTGAGAGTTCCTTTGAAGGTCATGTGGACCTGAAGTACTTTGCTTTGACGTATACCAAATCTCCAATCTGAAAGTCCAGAGGCAGAGATCTTTTAGCATCTGCCAGACCTTGGTATCTCTGCTGAGCTTCCTTCATCTCTTCTTGTAGGAACATATGCAGGGAGTCTAAGTCCACTGCGTAGTCTCTAGCTTGAGAAGATGTTAACTCTCTTTCTGGGTGTATGGTAACATTAGGATGATAACCCTTATTGGCAAAGAATGGTGAAACTCCAGTTGTAGCACTGGGAGCATTGTTGTTTGCAAACTCTGCAAGTGGTAGCAACTCGGACCAGTTGTCCTGTTGGTAATTACAGTAGACCCGTAGGTACTGCTCCAACATCTGGTTAGTTCGTTCGGTTTGACCATCGCCTTCAGGGTGATATCTGGAAGTGAAATGAAGCTTCATATCCAGTGCTTTGCCCAGCGACCAGAAGAAGTGAGACACGAACTCCGTGCCTCTGTTGGAGGTTACATGTGAGGGAACTCCATGCTTTGAGAAGACATGGAGTAGGAACAGTTTAGCAAGTTGTGGGGAGGTGATTGTATCTTCGGTGGGGATAAATATGGCTTGTTTCGAGAGACGGTCTACAATGACCAGTATAGTGGTATGGTTTCCAGAGTTTGGTAGTTGTTCGATGAAATCCATTGAAATGGAGTTCCAAGGTCTCTCCAGTATCGGTAACTGTTTCAACATACCATATGGTTTGTGTCTCGGGGTTTTAGCACATGCACAGGCAGTGCAAGATTTGATGTAGTCTTTGATAAAAGTCCAGGCATTTGGCCAGACATACTCACGATGGACGAGTTCGAGTGTTCTGTTTTGTCCGAAGTGGCCGGCCAAGGGGTGGTCATGCTTGTAATGGAGTACGTGAAGCCTGAGGTCATTTGCTTCAGGGACATATATATGATCATCCAGACATAAAAGTCCAGATTCATCTACCCTCCAACGGGGGTTAGATGGGTCAGAAAGGTGGAGTTGACTGAGTGGGTCAGACACTAAGGTGGACTTGATATCTTCATGGAGTTTCTCAACATCCATGATTATACTAGCATGTAGTACCGGGCTTTCTAAGTAGGTTGCCCATAACGAATTGGATAGTTGTTCAGTGGTGAACACTGGTCAGAGGTTCTGTGGGTTGGCTTGGGCATAGCCCCTATCCCCCTCTTTGGGGTAGATGTCCCATTGTCTAGTCAAGGTGTCGGGCTTTGCTCTGAGCTTACCAGGGCAGAAATGAATGACCATATTAAATTGAGAGAGGTACTCAGACCAACGTGCTTGGTGCCTGGTGAGCACTTTCGAGGTGGAGAAGTACTCAAGATTCTTGTGGTCGGTAACGATGTCAATGGGGTGTGTGGGGCCTTCAAGGTAATGGTGCCAGGTCTGGAAGGCTTCATGAATAGCCAACAGCTCCTTGTCATGTGTGTCATAGTTTAACTCCAGGGCAGTCAAAGTCCAGGAGTAAAACGCTACCAGTCATACCTCACCATCTGGGCAAGTGACGGACAGGATGCCAGTGACAGCATAGTCCGAAGCATCTGTTTCGACCGTAATGGGAAGTCTGGGCTTGAAGTGAGTCAATATTTGAGCTGTGGAAAAAGCTTCCTTGAGACAATTAAAGGATCAGTGACAATCCTCAGAGAAATTCCAAGGTGCCCCCTTCTGTGTGAGACATGTCAGTGGGACCATGATATCCAAGTAATTGAAGATGAAACAATGGTAGAAGTTTGCAAAGCCAAGGAAGGACTGAATGTCCTTCACCTTACGGGGTTCAGGCCAGTCACGGATGTCCTTTACCTTATCCTTGGACATTGACAAACTGTCAGGGGATAAGAAGAAACCGAGGTATTCCACAGACTCAGAGTGGAATTTGCATTTCTCTGGTTTGGCATACAAGCCATGCTCCTGGAGTCTGCAGAGTACCTCACGGACATGTTTTTTATGGTTTTTGATATTATTGGAATAGATAAGGATTTTGTCTAGGTAGACAACGATGCATACATCCAGTAGGTCCATGAAGACGGAGTTGATGAAGCATTGGAATGCTGCAGGGGCATTGGTAAGTCTGAATGGCATCACGAGCCACTCGTAAGATCTGTAACGGGTTCTGAAAGCCATTTTCCATTCATCTCCTTCGGCAATCCACACCAAGTGGTAGGCATGGCGCAGGTCGATTTTAGTATATACCTTAGCCTGACTAGGCAAGTCGAGTAAGTCCGAAATGAGAGGTAAAGGGTAACGGTCCTTTTTGGTGATCTTATTGAGGCCCCTAAAGTCAACACAGAGATGAAGTGATCTGTCCTTCTTTTTGACAAAGAGGACAGGTGTGGCATATGGGGATGATGTGGGATGAATAAAGCCCATAGTGAGATTTTCATCAATGAAGGTCCGGAGAGTGGCAAGCTCAACGGACAAAAGCAAGTAGAGGGTTCCCAATGGTGGAGTAGTTCCTTCCTCCAATTCTATCTTGAGGTCAAACTCCTGGTGAGGTGCAAGTGTAGCTGCCTTGGCCTTGCTGAACACATCAGTGAAGTCATGATAGTCCAGGGGTACTGATGACAAATCCAGGGTATCCTGTACAGTGGCAGCCCGGAGTTTGGTAATATCCTGAGGTCGAACCTGGAGGGAGAACTGGGTTGAGCCATCTAACTTGCAAGTGTGGATGAAGGCTGCTGCATTGACAAGGGAGATGTTAGGTGCTCAGGTGCTGGGTGGAGAGGAGTTATCAACTGACTCGGGGAGTGTGGGGTCCAGAGAGCCCAGGGGGGCGTCTATGGGGTTTCTCGGGGTTGACTCTGAGTCAGAGGGCAACGTTGGTGCTGGCAAATGAGATGTAAGGTTTCGGAATTTAATACTGCTCAGTACCCAATCAATTGATGGATTGTAGCAGGTGAGCCAGTTATGTCCAAGAACAATCTTACACTCAGAATCCAATGGAGTTACATAGAAGGTCATGTCGGTGATATCTCCAGAGGGGAAATGGACTGAGAGGTTTGAGGCTTTAGCGATTGATGTTGTTGTCACACTGTCAAACAGATGGAGGACAAGAGGTGGGACAGAGTAGGTTGAAAGACCATAATCATTGACGAAAGTAGAATGTACAAAACAGTGGGTCAAGCCCAAATCTATTAATGCTGGAAAGTCCAGAATATTATATGAGTCGAGGGTGACAGAAGGTTTTAATGAATTTGGATTCGAAAGAGCAGATGCATTGAGGCGTGCCTCCAAGGGTGCACAGTCAGTATCAATGCAACTCCCAGGCTGTGCAGAGTTCTGAGAGTTGCACTCTATTTTTTTGCCTCGGAGGAGGCAGTTGGTTTGGCTTCTGACTCAGTAACCGTGGTTGTGTGAGCCTTAGCTGTGCAAGATGTAGATTTAGGGCACTCCTTGGCCTTGTGTCTGGAGTTTCTGCAGAACATACACAGGTTCTGCTCGAAACATCTCTTCCGCTCAGCAGGTGTCAACTTGCTGTCTTTACCAAGCTTGTTGGATAACATGGATGGTGCTCCAGAGTTCTGGTTGTTTGGAGGCTTGGGGTTCGAAGTAGACAGAGTTGTTTGTTGGTTACCGCCAGATTGGGGGTTGGTGTTACCAGATTTCTGCTTGTCCCCCTTGTTCAAGTTGGCCTTACCTCTGGAGTTATTTCTGGAGTTGTTGCTGGAGGACCTTGCTTGACAAGAGACTTTGTCCTTGTGCTCCCAGTAGCATGCGTCAATTTCTTGGGCTAGTGCATGCAACCCATATAGTGTAGTAGGTTTCCCAACCCTACTGATTTCATCCTTGATGCGATCTGGGAGTCCAGTGTAGAACAGGTGACGGAGAGCACCATCTCTGTAACCTCAGACTTGTGATGCCAACCTGTTGAAGTCGACCACATATTGGTTTACACAATGCGTGATCGAGCTCGTGCTTGGCATCTGCGACCAGGTCGTGTGGTCCAAAGGTTGTCTGGAGATCTGCTACAAAGTCCAGCCAGCTGTCCATCCAAAGTGGACAGTCTGTTGGATCTCTGGAGTTTAAAAGGTCTGGCTCAAACCATTCAAGAGCCATTCCTTTGAGGTAAGATTGGGCGAACATGACTTTGTTTCTATCAAGACGAAATGCCTTGGGACGATCCTGGAAACATAGTTCACACTGAACCAGGAACGTCCAGAGTTTCTTTGGGTCAGTTCTGTCAAAAGTGTCCGGCTCCTGGACTTTGGCGCATGAGGATGAGGTGTCATCAGAGCGACAGGTGGATCATGACAGATGGTTGACAGCTGTTGCCAAACTTTGCAAGACCACTAGTTGGGGGTCTAGCTGTTCTGGGGTGTCGACAAAAGGGTTGCCATCGTCATTGTCATCATCATCATCATTGTCATCATCTCCAGGACCATCATCTCCCAGACCGTCATCTCCAGGGTCATTGCCTCCAAAGAGGTCTGGGGTTGGTTGCGCCGTGGATGAGGAACATCTGTTAGAGGAGCCAGTTCTAGGAGTCAGGGTAGTGAGGGGTTCACCCCTGGCGGAGAAACTTCGAAATTGGCTCACCGATGGTGGAGGACGTCAGCAGCTTGCTAACGCGATACATGCACTAGACTCATGCATATCATCGATCACAGCTTGTTCCGAAGCTTCAACAGCCATTGAGCGGGAATGGAGTCGGGTAGTCATAGTCATGGCATGGGGGTTTTGGTGGGCTTGTGCAGGGATTGAGTTCGAATATACTGTCAAGACTGGTTCTCAACGGTCTCCGAGAGGGTCCGAGGGCAGAGGGAGGCTAGGGCGAAAGTCCAGGTAGTCGGAGTTTAGCGTACAACTTAGTACACCAGTTTCCTGCCGAGTCCCTAGGGTCGGAACTATCCAGAACCTATCTGGAGTCGAGTGAGATCGATGAGTATCTTATTCAATATTCAAACTGATGTGCTACAACATATGTACAAGGCTTTTATAGTACAGAGAAAAGTGTAAAGCAATGTCCAGGGTGTAGCGACTACCAGAACGCAGTATGGATGAGTAACAATATTAGTGAGCTATTAGTAAGGTAAGTCAGTAGTCACCGGATAGCCAGATGGTACAGGGATTAGTAAGACATACAGGTACAGTGGTGTAGCAAGTCACCTAGAAGCGCAAGAGAAACATACTAAATATGGAAACAGAAACAGAAATAGATTGTAAGTCAAATCAGAGACGAAATGGAGTTTCACAATGGAAGCCCATAGGGCTAGAATGACACCTCAGATGGTCGGACTGTGGTCCAGACCTTACATGTGCATCACAGATGTGACACCCATACACAGCTGAGACCCTTTCAGCATTGATTGCAGGAGAGGTAGTACACCTTCTTTTGTATCATTGCCCCATATGCAGTGCTGGGGTGTGGGAAAGGCCGAAGGAGCTCTGTCCTCTAACACAGATTATGGAGGCTTTGACTGGCATGCTTCATGCTAATTTTCTTTTCTTTTCTTTTTTTCTTTTGTTTTGCATGGGTCGCCTCTGTGTATCATAAGGCTGCTGCCAATCTGATCAAGAGCTGTAATGCAGCATGTGACTCGTCTGGCATATTTATGCGTATCCTCCATGCTCCCTGTGCAACACTATGGCCTATGAACCATGGACTTGATAGCAACGAAATAAGAGCCGACAAATCACTGATTGGACCCATCTGACTGGCTGGTGAAGTCGACAAGGCCCCGTGCACAATTGGCTCATGCAAATGACTATGTCTTTCATGTTTGATCGGTGCAATATGTTGTTCTGCCAATGGAAGTGGAAGAATCTGACTCATCACACCAAGGGCCAACCAATATGAAGCTGTGGATGAATGCCATGTTAGAAAAGTTTAGGCATGGCCTGCATTAGTTGTGCAGCATTGTTTGTAAGGTAAGCGAACATATATCAGAGAGAATGCTCTGATGTGTTCGGTTTCATTGGTAGCCTACATCCCTGTTGGACCTGGTCTCCATCCCCACGAATCTGCTCTTTAAGGACTCGATGAAAGCATGGGTCATTGTCGCTACCATGATTGTGGTAAGATGGTCGCTTATGTGACCAGCTTCTGAATCAGTAGCCAGAACTATTGGGAATACTGGTAGGCAGGAGGTATAGCAGCACCAATCCTTGCTGGTGTTGCTACCTGACATCTTGGCAGACACGGTGATCACAGGTGAGTTGTGAGGCTGCAGAACATCTTCCAGATGCAAACATACTTGCCTCTGCCCATCAGGAATCGAGTACACATGGCATAGGAAGTATGGACACCAAGTTTACCTCGGTGCAAGTTCCTCAGTTCAAGTATGACCTGCGTGGAGGGGCCATTGACATTGTCACTGTCACTGTGGGTGATGCAGTCCTGGTCTCTGAGGGATCTGCCACAAGGCCAGTTGCAAGATGACTACTCTATGTTCTCAATTGAAGCCTACTTTTCATAGTTGTCAGTGATGTTGTCAAGACTGGTTCTCAATGGTCTCCGAGAGGGTCCGAGGGCAGAGGGTGACTAGAGCGAAAGTCTGGGTAGTCGGAGTTTAGCGTACAACCTAGTACACTTCTTCCTGCCGAGTCCCAGAGGTCGGATCTATCCAGAGACCTTCTGGAGTTGAGTGAGATCGATGAGTATCTTATTTGATATTCGAACTGATGTGCTACGATGTATGTACAAAGCTTTTATAGTACAGAGAAAAGTATAAAGCAATGTCTGGGGTGTAGTGACTACCGGAGTGCAGTACGGATGAGTAACAATATTAGTGAGCTATTAGTAAGGTAAGTTGGTAGTCGCCGGATAGCCAGATGGTACGGGGATTAGTAAGACATATGGGTACGGAAGTGTAGCAAGTCACTTAGGGAGCGTGAGAGAAACATACTAAATATGGAAACAGAGATAGAAATAGATCGTAAGTCAAACTAGAGACAGAACGGAGTTTCACAATGGAAGCCCATAGGGCTAGAATGACACCTCAGATGGTCAGACTGCAGTCCGGAACCTACACATGTGTCATGGATGTGACAGATGTCTATAGGCAGCCCTGGAAGTTGTGTTATCGAATTGCTGAATATCGTCAATCTGACCATTCCGAAGGTCACATTCAAGTGTCCTGCAGTGCTCTTTGTAAATGTTGGTGGCGTGATACAAGGATAGTATTTGTAGTATGTATTTAGTCGCATGTCACAGTGTCATGAGTGGCATGGGTTGTACTCAGCACCCAGAGTGGGAGAGCAGAGCAGAGCAGATGCCAGTGCAGACCAGGCCAGAGAAGTGCCCTTACCGATGTACCTGAGCAGGCACCAGCCGAAAATTAACTGGGATGTTATGGAGAAGACAGCGAGTTGCTAGGTCAAGACAAAGCAATATTTACCCTGTGGCACACCTGGGAAATTACCCTAAGTAAAAGCATGCATAAAAGCTCAGCTTATTATTATGTCTCTACCCAAAGAAAGTCCACTAGTTAGCAACAGGAATTCTGAGGACATGATCTCAAATCAATTATACATATTTACCCTGGTGGAAGCTGGTCCTGTCTTCAAATCATGTCTATACTTTCTCTCTGTCACAGTACATCTCATTACTTTGCATAGAATACTGAATTTGGAGGGACCAAAACATGGCAATGACTTTAGGTCATGTCAAGAAGGCAGACATTTCTGCTCAATAGTGTTGACTTGAGATTACTCTCAGCTCTCAGAATGACCAACCCCAAGCAACTGCTTTAGGATACAGCACAGTGGAGTCTCATAAGATATACATATTTTTCCTGACCTAGTAGACACTGAACTAACAACACATAATCCAGGTGTTAACTGGGCCCATGCCTGTGGTGATGACAGAACAGCCACAGAGCTGCATGTGGCCAAATCGGGTAATCATGCCACAACATGATGCACCAACATGTCAAGAACTTGGACTACACAACATTTGCTTGCTTCACACCATTCCTGTAACTTTCGAGAGAGCCATGACTGCACCAATTTGCACCTGGTATGAGTTCGGAAGAGAGCTGATTATAATTGTGGTAAAACCATCATCTTTTGGTGCTTGATCCATCGAAGCTAATTGCTCTTGCATGTCTCGCAGGGTATCGAAGTGCTTGTGCACATCCTTGTGCTCTTGACAATGTAGGTTTTGCATTTTTCGTAGTATCTTGACTGCTATGACTCAGGATCACTGCTTGAAGAGCTTCACAAGGTGTCTGAAAATTTTGCATGCCATTTTAAGTCACTTGATCTGTGTGAATAAGGTATCTGGTAGTGTTCCAGCGATTTGCTGCTTGATGATGGCCTTGCCCATTTGCCATGCCTTCATTTTGGCCTTCCAGACCTTGACCTCTTTCCTTTCAGCTGAATTTGTTGGGGACCAACTCTCCCCTCAACCATCAAGTGATTTTGGGTTTTGGGCTATGTCTCCAAGCTGTCTAAGTGCCCTCCAAGGCCCCATGCCTCAACTGACCAAATAAGTTGGTCTTTGTAAGTGACCCAGTTCACACCATCTGCCACAAGCTTTGGCACCTTCAAAAATTCATCTCTGAGTTTGTAGTTCATCTTTTAGTAGTCTTCTGTAGTTCTTCTCTCATGCACAGTTAGAGCTTGGGGCTCATAACCTGTCAGATAGTTACTCTACAGGCTGTCAGTAAATGTAAAGCTAAATATAAAAGAGTGACTTACTCCTCAGTAACACCAAGCTACTGAGGAAACTAGAGGAAAATTTACTGTACTGTAGTCCGCTTTTCTGCTTATGTAAGCAACTAATCTTCGCACCTAAAGAATGTACTACCTAGGGGGCAGTTTATATTCCCACAGCAACCACTGCTGCCACATTTTTACATTGAACACTCACACATTTTTGCCCATCCCCAGTACATTTCAATTGGATTGAGCTCACAGTGGAATTTGGGTATGAACCAACACTTGTGCCCAGCCTCCTCAATGATGGCCTGTATGTAAGGTTTCTCATCTTTGAGATCTTGCTGATTTGACAACATCCTCCACATGCAACAAATGGTTGATACAGATTCCAGAATGATGTCCATGTTCAACTCTGTGGGTTTGTCTGCCCCCTTTGCCACTGCCAATGCCTCTCTTCATAACTGCCATTGAGCTTCACATGACAATTTGCAGGTCTGAAACTGGCCCACAACCTTCCCATTTTTTGCCTCTGGAGCAGAGAGCAATCCATGCTCTTCCAACATGTGGTACATTGCCTTTGCTTGGCCATGAACCTCATAATGGGGGTGATCAGGGGCAAGATCTGTTGGAAAGACCACAGTTTGCAGCTTTCCCTGCAGTGCCAGGTTGGGATTATCCAATGGAATATAAGTGTCATGATGACTCATTGTGTTCCTTGTGGTGATCTTCACCTCTTAGCTTCATTTTCTATCATTCACATGGTCTCTTACATACTACCATTTGATTCCCCTTTTTATTTGCTACTTATTACTTCTTTTCCCATCCTCCCAGGCCAATTCCTAGTGTTGTGCTGCATCAGCCACTCTTTGTTTACTGTTGTTTACTTTGAAGTGCACTTAGTGTAGCTGAGTCCAGTGTTGAGACCTTTGGTTGCTCACACTGGACTCTAGGTACTGTGTACCCTCATATCTCTATTTAATCTAAGGTTGCTCACACTGGACTCTAGTCTGGTTATTCCCCTAGCTTCTTAGAGCTTTAGGAGTTGATTAGGATCCCCCTGGGGACCCCTTTCCTTCTTTGCTGCTAACACCATGTGCTGAGGATTGGTCAAACACCAACTTAGCAATGGCTTTTCAATACATCCATTCAAAGATTTGTTTGACTGCTTGACCTTCTCAGGGGTCATGAGTGAATTTCTGTTTCATTCATGCAGGATGGAAACCAACCTGATCAACCAATTTATCATTTGTCCAGAAGCCATCATAGTTTTTCCAAGGGTAGATGACTCCATAAGCATCTGTACATGTTAACTGCTGATCCAAAGGTAATGCAGCATTGTTCTCCTGGCACTACCTTTCTGACAGGGTGTGCCAACCTGATTGCTTGACAATCCAATCTGACACATGGATAGCATGGCCTTCACATTTTTTGCATAATGGCATCTGGCCATCTCATACATAAACTCATTGACAATGTTCATTTGCACAGAAAATTGTTTCATCATGCATCAAAGGGATGTGTAGCTTTTCATTGGGCCCAAACTTGTGGCTCAGTAGGCTCAAGCTCATTGTCAGTGAAGCTTCATTGCAACCTAGTATTTACTCTCATGTCAGCAACAGCATGGTATGGTATCTTCATCCACCTACCTTTCATTGAATACTTCTCTAAAAACTACTTGCAGTATGTGACAACATCATCACATTCATGGCCATCAACATACATTCCCTTGTTGACCTCTTTGACCTCATAACCTAGCTTTTCAAGCCAAGCACATGCAGTCCCCTCTGATATTTTCTGGCTACCAAGGTTCAGACTCAATGATGGGATGGTGACATTATTAACTTGCTTCATCAACAGCAACAGAGCAATCTGGCAGTGAAGCCTTCAGTAGTGGTGAGGTATTCTACATGCTTTTTTCACTCACCCTTCCATCAGAAAGTCCTGTTAGGTAGTGTCACAGAGCCTGTGCAATCTGCTTATTGTTCAGCAATGTTGGATGTGCATGATGCTTTCCTGTATTTGTTGGAGGTAGAGTTTGGAAGCATGCTACATACATATTTATACAGAGAACAGATCTTCCATGCCATGTAAGGGCCTTTCCAAACAGAGACTATAACAGTATGGCTTGCTTTCATCATTAAACTCTAATTCATGGGTCTTTCTGATATTTCTCCCAGAGATTAATCCACTGATTGAGGGAAGTGAGATAGAACAGTGGGGTAAATGACTAAAACTTCTTTGCATCACCAATAAGTTTGTTGACACATTCCATGACCAGAGCAGACCCACTGCATCATTGTCATCCTCTGTCATGTCCAAAAAAGTGGCAGCACAGATTTGGTGTGGTTCATTTGGTGTGGTGGGGTTGGCCTCCAAAGCAGCAATGGTATGACTTGACATACAAACAGATACAAGAGGGCTGGTTGGGATGCCCTTCATATTTGGTAAGGGAGTGTCTGGCTCAGATGATCCATCAGAAACAGATAGGGGAGGTGTCAGAGCAAGGTGGCTGACTGCTTCCAGTGGGGCTGCCAAGCCCAGGTTTTGTTTGTGTTAGCAGAAAAAGGGAAAAAGGGTCACTAGGGGGATGCTAATTGACTCCAAAAGCTCTAGGGAGCTAGGGAATAAACCAGACTAGAGTCCAGTGTGAGCAACCAAGGGTCTCAACACTGGACACAGCTACACTCAGTGTGCTTCAAGGTAAACAACAGTAAAACAAAGTGTGGTGAAGGTCACCACAAGGAACAGTTTGGGTGTGAAAAATAAGGTGGTCTTCTTACTGTGTTTTTTGCAGCTCATTTCAAATCCCTCTCTCAAGGTATGTACTTGTTTGGCCAGCTCCAGTGTATGTGAGCAGTGAATACTTGGCAGCTTTGTTGGCTGTCTACCTTTTGGAGTCCAAATTGCTGCCCTAACCAACACATTAAGACTTGGGATAGAGTGTGACAGTAGTCACTCACTGTTGTATCCGACCAAAATCTATGTGCTGTGGCTGTTGCTCTTTAGGCACATGCCTCAGCATAATCAGATATTTCTTCTGCCTCAAAGGCTGCAAGCATGTTGCCAATATCCTGAGTCTTCCTCTTCTCACCTGTACAAATGATTTCTTCATCAGATTCCTCCTTGGAGTCATCATCTGATTTACTCCTCTCAAGCACACCAATATTAAACAGGTGCTCCTACAGGCTTTCTTAATAGTTGAAGAGGTTGTTCCTTGTGGTAATCTTCAGCTCCTATCTTCACTTTCTGTCTTCTACATGGTCTCTTACTTACAGTAATCTGATTCCCCTTCTTCTCATTTGCTACTTACTACTTCTTTCCCCAGCCTTCTAGGCCAATTCCTAGTGTTGTGGCACATCAGCCACTCTTTGTTTACTGTTGTTTACTTTGAAGTGCACATAGTGTAGCTGAGTCCAGTGTTGAGACCCTTGATTGCTCACACTGGACTCTAGGTATGGTGTACCCCATACTGTATCTCTGTTCAATCTATGGTTGCTCACACTGGGCTCTAGTCTGATTGGTTTGTGTGCAAATGAGTGTCCATGGTGACTGATCATGATGGTGAAAGTGTTTCTAAAGGGTATCAGCTAAAAGCCCCCAATGTGGGAACCCAGCCAAAGTCAAATCATGAAGATCAGAGCAGTGGATGATGAGATATGAAGCACTTGAGTATGAGAATGTGTGCACTGATAGCCCCTTTAACTTTCCAGTGTTATATCTTGCTTTCTTCCCAACAGACCAAGCTGAAACTTGGTAGGGCACTAGTTCTGAGCATTGTGAGGCGAAGTGAGGTGTATTGACAGTGGAAGAACTGATGGGAGAAGGTGGAGAGGTTGATGCTGGGGGATAGGGGTGCAAAAGTGACAGGGGCTGTTGGTTGTGATGTGGAAGGATTCCAAATTTGAAAATAGGCTGCCTAGGGTTATCAAGGCCATGGAAATCGATGGTGAAGGTTTGGAATCGATTGAAGCAGCAGGTGTTGCAATATGGGGCTCAGAGCATGGGGTGCATAAGCTGAGGCCAATATGGGTAGTGGATTCCTATCAAGCCTGGGCTTCAAACCCCATGGGCCACATGCCACCCAACCCCAGCTCTTTTGAGCTCCAGCACAGTAGCCCAGCTCTGGACATGCTGGAACTATGAAGCCTGGCTCAACCCAACTTTGGAAGAAATGTTCTTAACAGTATTATCCAACTCAACTTGGACAGGTCTCCAAGAACAAATGAAGAACCTTCTCCAAAATCTCAGCCCTACAGACCAAAAGTCTGAATCACACTCTTTTACCCTATCCCCATATCTTCTCCAGAATCTTTGAAAGCTCCCTAGGCAGTTTTTAGGTGTCATCACCAACTCCATGCCTCTTTTGGCACCCCACCCAGCAGCATCACTCCAGCAATGCTATTGCACCCTCATTTGGGTTCCCTGGCACAGCATGTACCCAGATCACCACTAGCTCTCCTACTGCAATCTGTTGATCGATCAGGAATTGAGTAGTAGCCTTTTCTGGCTTGTTTTGTCAGGAATGCCAATCCCCAGGCCTCTTGTTCCACACCAGAGCACCTCTGGCTTGGATATCTGCTTTTTGAGCACCTGTTTTTCTGTCCAATCTGCCAGACAACTTTATCTCAAGTAATGACAGACCTACTTTCCCACCTGCCAGCCTTTGTAGAATCCAGCTGGACTTCACTGGCACTCAGCTCCAGACCTTCACACTCCCTAGTCACATGACACTCCTGCTCATTCTTCACCTTTTTTTCCCCACAACTTCAGTTTTCTCCAGCCTCCAGCACTCCACCAGCCCTGCCTGCTGATGAGGTGTTGATCACCAAGGCTTATGTTAGGGGCATTACCCTTCTTGGGAAAGTTGAAAACAAGGGTGTACTCAAGAAATTGTCTTTTTCATCTATGTTCCCAGTAGGCAAAGAGACATCTTCTCTCAAAGAGTAAACCATTACCCTTGTGAGCAGCAAAGAAGTAAAGGGGTCCCTAGGGGGATACTAATCAACTCCTAAAGCTCTAGTGAGCTAGGGGGATAACCAGACTAGAGTCCAGTGTGAGCAACCAAAGGTGTCAACACTGGACTCAGCTACACTAAGTGCACTTCAAAGTAAACAACAGTAAACAAAGAGTGGCTGATGCACCACAACACTAGGAATTGGCCTAGAAGGCTGGGAAAAGAAGTAGTAAGTAGCAAATAAAAAGGGAATCAAATGGTAGTAAGTAAGAGACCATGTGAATGATAGAAAGCAAAGATAAGAGGTGAAGATCACTACAAGGAACAGATTCAGCAGTATCTCTGGATGTACATAAGCCATCAGCAGGAAAGATGGGAGGATTGGCTGCCTTCAGTGCAGTTCACATATAACAACTCCAAATCTGGTTCTACTGGCAAGTGCCCCTTTGAAGTTACTCATTCATATACACCACAAATGGGCATCAAGCCAACAACTTCTAAGGTAGAAGCAGCTGAGGAGACTGCTAGGAACTGGTTCCAGGTGTTCCAGGAAGCATGTGACTTGCTTGGAAAAGCTAGGCAATGACAGAAAACTCAGGCAGACAAATGTCATTCCCCTCCCACTATGTACTCCATTGGTTCTCAGGTCTGGCTAGCTACAGACCATCTCTCATTGAAAGACTGGCAGAGCCAGAAGTTGACTGAAAAGTGGATTGGACCCTATGAGGTTATAGAGGTCCTCCTGAATGCTGTTAAATTAAAATTACCCTGAAATATGCAAATTCACCCAGTTGTGAATGTTTTGCAGGTAAAACCCTATCTTGGCACCCTCGATGGGCAACCCATTGTTAGACCTAGTCCTCAGCAAGTGACTGATGAGGGAGATGTAGAGTTTGAAGTGGAAAAGGTGGTAGATTCAAACTTGAAGCATGGGGGCTTACAGTTTTTAGTCCACTGGAAGGGCTATCCTGATGAAGATTGCATTTGTGAGCCAGCTTACACTCTTAAGAATGCCCAGGAGGCAATAAATGATTTTTACAAGCCTCACCCATCTGCCCCTAGAAAACTCCACCTCATTAGCACTTCTGGACTCTTTTTCTCTCCCCCACCTGAACCTGTTACTGCTGTTCACCCTCTCTGGTCTTGCCTGGAAGTTGAGCCTTGGGAGGGGGTGGTGTAATGGTCTTTTACTTTCCATAGCATAGTTCTCCTTTTTTGGTTATTCTCTGGTTAGGGTTACAAAGACATTTGTTAGATGCTTTAGTTAGTCAGCCATTGCTGCATTGACTCAGCATGTTCAGCTGCAGCCAATTGCTTTTATCCCTCTTTGTTTGGTTTGTTCTATGATGCTCCTTGGTACAAATAGCTCTAGTAGTATAAATACTGGGCTCTCTTGTCATAGTACACTCCAATCAAGTTCATTTTGTGCTTGTTGCTCAATAACTCCTTCCCCTTGAGATCTCTATCAGTTCTTGGAGTAACCATGATACAGCTTTGTCTGTCAGTGTTACAGTCACCACCTACAGCCCCACAACTGGGGCTAGTATGGGGAGCCTTCAGGTAGCACCAACAGTGAGGCATGCAGCCTGTGAGGGCTGCAGGCAGTGAGGGAAGGTAGGTGAGTGCCAGGCAGTGGCAAGCAGATGGTCCTGTGGGCCATGCTGCAAGAGAAAAAAGAAGTACAATTGGGCTGCAGTGGAGGAGGTTGAAACAACAGCTGGGCCATCCAGAAAAAGAGCTGGGACAGGGGGTTCATGGGGTGAGGGTCAGAAGAAGGGGCAGCCCAACAATGAAGATGATGACAATGATGAAGATCACAAGGTCACAGAGATCCCAGCACTGGTGGACCCCCACTCCCAGACCACCTACTTGCAGCTGGTTGTGGAGTTGTCAGTGATGGGGGTGTCAGTGGATGGGGTGCCCCAGCCTCTGTATGATGAGCATATGCTCATTGTACATGGGAGGATAGCAGCTGTGATGGAGCAGTTGGCCCTGGCAATGGAGGTGCAGGATGGGGCCATATGGGCCTATGTCAGGCATGTGATGGCATTCCCACCATGGCCTGTCAGATAGTTATCCTCAGTAACACCAAGCTACTGTATTGGTATGTACTTGTCAGATAGTTACACTACAGGTCATCAGTAAATGTAAAGCTAAATATAAAAGAGTGACTTACTCCTCAGTAACACCAAGCTACTGAGGAAGACTAGAGGAAAATTTACTGTACTGTAGTCCGCTTTTCTGCTTATGTAAGCAACTTATCTTCGCACCTAAAGAATGGCTACTCAGGGGGCAGTTTATATTCCAACATGGCCACCAGTGGTGTGGGGTGGGGTGGTGCCAGGCAGAGTTGGCTCAGTGGTTGAGGGGAGTAGGTCAGGGGCCAAGCAGAGCAAGTCAGCAGTAAGCAGGGTTGTGGAAGAGAGCAGGGAGCAGGACAAAAAGGATGCAGAGGGAGATGTGGAGGACATGCAGGAGTAGGGTGGATTTTCCTTCTTTTTTTTTTTGTAAATCATGTATAGTAAATAAAAGCTTAGATGTTTTTGGTCTGACAAAAATTAAGTGTAAGCAAGGAGTGGCTGATGTGCCACAATACTAGGAATTGGCCTAGAAGGCTGGCAAAAGAAGTAGTAAGTAGCAAATAAGAAGGAGAATCAGATGGTAGTAAGTAAGAGACCATGTAAAAGATAGAAAGTGAAGATAAGAGGTGAAGATCACCACAAGGAACAACATGTGCTCATAGTACCTGTGTGTCAAGACTGGTTCTCAATGGTCTCCAGGAAGGTCTGAGGTTGTAGAGAGATTGTAGCAAAAGTCCAGGTAGTCAGAGTTAGTGTATGACTTAGTACACTTATTCTTGCCAAGTCCTCAAAGTCAGAGCTATCCAGAAACTGTCTGGAGTCAAGTGAGCTTGATGAGTATCTTATTTGATACTTGAACTGAGGTGCTATGACATATGTACAAGGCTTTTATACTGCAGAGAAGAGTCTAAAGCAATGTCTGGGGTGTAGTGGCTACTGGAGCACAGTACAGATGGTTAACAGTATTAGTGGGCTATTAGTAAGGTAAGTTGGTAGTTGCTGGATGGCCAAGTAGTACAGGGATTAGTAAGATATACTAGTATGGTAGTGTGGTGAGTCACTTAGGAGCATGAGAGAAGTACACTAAATATAGGAACAGAAGCAGAAATAGATCACAAGTCAAATCAGAGGCAGAACAGAGTTTCACAATGGAAGCCCATAGGGCTAGAACAACACTTCAGATAGTCAGACTACAGCCCAGACCTTACACTTGTATCATCGATGTGACAGTATCCCCCTCTTAGGGCTGAGCCCTCAAGGTGCTTGTCATGCTCAAGCATTGCTTCAGAGTTTCAAAGTCCACATTGTTGGAGTCTGAAAAATTTCATAGTAAAAGGCATGACAGGGTTTTGTCAAAGTCCAGACACCCACCCATCTCCAAATCTCTAAACACTATGGCTCCCACCCCTTGACTTTGTACCACCCTCAACCCTGAAAGCATTGTTTGGGACACTCTTGATGCAGAGATGCTACAAGAGTATCCAGATGACCCACCTGCTATGAAAATTGCAAAATTCAATGAATGACAGTGGCAACAGCATGCTGCTATGCAAGCAGCAGTCCAAGAAGAAGAGCACCAGCAAGCTGAGGAGGCCCAGATGTGAGCAGAAAAGAAGTAAAGGGGTCCCTAGGGGGATGCTAATCAACTCCTAAAGCTCTAGTGAGCTAAGGGGATAACCAGACTAGAGTCCAGTGTGAGCAACCATAGATTAAATGGAGATATGAGGGTACACAGTACCTAGAGTCCAGTGTGAGCAACCAAAGGTGTCAAAACTGGACTCAGCTACACTAAGTGTGCTTCAAAGTAAACAATAGTAAACAAAGAGTGGCTGATGTGCCACAAACTAGGAATTGGCCTAGAAGGCTGGGAAAAGAAGTGGTAAGTAGCAAATAAGAAGGGGAATCAAATGGTAGTAAGTAAGAGACCATGTAAAAGAGAGAAAGTGAAGATAAGAGGTGAAGATCACCACAAGGAACAGGGTTTGGAGGGCCCAGCTTGAGAAGCACTTTCATGCTGGGAATGATGTTGGGCAGAGAAGGAGTGAAATTGATTGACCACTGAGGGTGCATGTCACAGATTGGCAAATGTGAGGGCAAGTCTCTTGGCAGTTTCTTGTTGTGTGCAAGACTGGGTCTGCATAATGGTATTTGAGTGTTAAAAACTGATGAGGACTTGTACAAGTGTGAGTATGAATATACTGTCAAGTTCAGGCCTACTCCAATGATCCCCTATGCTCACAGAGGCCACAGGAAGTGTACAAGGGTAGACTGATGTGGGCCAATGCTTGGCTGATGAGGGCCAACAGAGAGTGACATGGACCAAAGGGTGGCTGATGGTCATGACAGGGGTTCAGGAGAGGGCATCAGGTTCAGCTTGTGTGCTGCCCCCTTGTATGAGCCCAGCCCATGGATTTCAGATAGGGAGAGAAGTCAGGGGAAGTCTGATAGAAGACAGAGAAGGCTGGTCAAAGACCACAGAGGAGGGGGAACTAAGTTGATATTTGTACTGAGGGACCACTGCTGAGTGCAGCAGGCTTATATTCATCAAGCATGCCTTCAAGGCAGTACAGTATCAGAGCATCCCAACTAACATATGGAGCACAGTAAATTTTCAAGGGCCAGTGGATCTTGGCATGGAGGTGGTATGTGAGGGGGACAGGGTTTTGAGATGACCTCAATGTCTGGTGTGTTGTCCATATCTTTGTTGTCAGCAGGCTCTCCAAAATGTGCTGACTTTTTCTGCTTCCTTTTCTTGCCACTCCAAGGAGACATCACAGTCAATGTAGGCTTCTTGGACTCCAGAGCCTTCAAATTCAAGTCACACTTGCCCTTTGTCTTCTGACACCAGACACACAACTTGCTGCACCCAGTACCCAGAATGCATGGTTCTCCAGCCTTGATACATGCGAGTGATACAACATGCTGAATAAATTACAGACTTGTCAGTATGGATTTTTAGGATGATAAATTAATGTTACACAATGAGGAACTCTCCACCTGCTGTGCCTGATGCATCTCCTCCTTGAGTTGTTTTTTCTCTGCTTCCAACTCATGGAGTTTCTTTTCCTCAGCCACCTTCCTCTGTGCAGCCTTCTCAGCCTTCCTACACTCCTCAGCTTTCTGATGCTTTTCAGCCTCCTTTGCTTTCTGGTGTTCCTTGTGGTGATCTTCACCTCTTATCTTCGCTTTCTCTCTTTTACATGGTCACTTACTTACTACCATTTGATTCCCCTTCTTATTTGCTACTTACTACTTCTTTTCCCAGCCTTCTAGGCCAATTCCTAGTGTTGTGGTGCATCAGCCACTCTTTGTTTACTATTGTTTACTTTGAAGCACACTTAGTGTAGCTGAGTCCAGTGTTGACACCTTTGGTTGCTCACACTGGACTCTAGGTACTGTGTACCCTCATATCTCTATTTAATCTAAGGTTGCTCACACTGGACTCTAGTCTGGTTATCCCCTTAGCTCACTAGAGCTTTAGGAGTTGATTAGCATCCCCCTAGGGACCCCTTTACTTCTTTGCTGCTCACAAGTTATGAGCCCCACACTCTAAGCCCCATATTGCAACAACTGCTGCTCCAATTGACTCCAAACCTTCACCATCGATTTCTATGGCCCTGATAACCCTAGGCAGCCTATTTTCAAATTTGGAATCCATCCACATCACAACCAACAGCACCTGTCACTTTTGCACCCCTATTCCCCAACATCAGCCTCTCCAGCCTCTCCCATCAGTTCTTCCACTGTAAAAACACCTCGCTTCGACTCACAAGGTTTAGAGCACATGCCACACCAAGTTTCAGCTGAATCTGTTGGGTAGAAAGTGAGATATAACACTGGAAAGTTAAAGGGGGCTATCAGTGTGCACATACTCATACACAAACCCTTCATATCTCATCATCCACTGCTCCTATCTTCGTGATTCAACTTCTGCCGAGCTCTCCACATCGGGGGCTTTCAGCTGATACCCTTTAGAAAATTTTTCATCAATGCAATCGGTCACCATCACCACATATTTGCACACAGACCAAGGTGTCCCTCTCTTGACTTCTGGCCCATCAATCTGCCCTAAATCCTATATCAGTTGACTCCTATTGATCTCCTCTGTTCATACCCATTGCTATCTTCACTTGCCATCATCGATCTTTGTTTCCTCACACATCAACCATGTCCTCTGAACAAACCCCTTGCATCAAACCCCTCAATGGGACCAACTACTCAACCTGGAGTGAAGAGATGAAGGCCTTCCTTTGTGCCAAGGGCCTCTGGAGGCTTGTTGCAGGCACTGAGGCTCACCCCAACACTCCTGGAGATGACCAAGACAAGTGGGATGCAAAGGCAGACAAGGCTGCAGGTGAAATCATGCTAGCTTTGGAAGCTGACCAGAGAGTGCACATTAGGACTGTCCAAGACAATCCTGACAGTGCCTGGAATGCCCTGGCCACCCTTTATGTCCAACACTGCCCTGGTGCTTGGTTTGCTGCCTATGATGAGTTCTTCAGCATCAGAAAGTGAGAGGATGAGTCCCTGACCTCCCTGACAGCTAGGATCGAGGAAGCCATGCTCAAGATCCAGGAATTGCGCCCTCAGCAGTTCACACTGTCCTCCTTGGACGATGAACTCATTTGTATGGCCATGGTTCATGCTCTACCCTCGGAATACTTGCATTTCACCTCTTCCCTACTCCTACTCTCATCCTTGGACAAGTCCACTATCAAATCTGCATTTATGGCCGAAGATATCAACAGGAAACCTTGTGCTGAAGTGGCTGGCTTGTCTGGGGACTCTGCACTTGCTGCCAGTGGTGCTAGGACCTGTGGATGTGCCCAAAGTGACCCCTGCTCCTTCTGTGAGAGACCTGGGCACTGTGAACACATGTGCTTCGCCAGACAGCGAGCCAAGGATGCCCACAAGGCCTCTAAGTGCAAAGGGAAGGGTAGGAAGGCAAACCAGGCTCAGGAATCACCCTCTAGTTACACAGCCTTGCCTGCCACCCCAAACAATCCAGATCCTGCCTCAGTGACTGCCAAGGCTGCCATTGCTCACAGCTCTGCACTCGATGACCACCCTGAAGGAGCTGGAAATGCAAGTCTTCGCCTCTCTGCCTCCCCTTGCCCCTCCAAACTCAATGCTGATGATCACTGGACTGCAGACACTGGGGCCACTTCTCATACATATGACCCCACATCAACACTGGCTGCAAAATTATACCCCAAAATGCATCCCAATCTGCCTAGCTGACAATACCATCATCTACTCAGCTGGGATCAGTTCTGTGGTCTTTCATCCAGTGATAGAGGGCAAGGGAGCAAGGGCAGTCAAGTTTAGAGGCATCCTGCATGTCCCAGACCTTAAATCCAATCTCCTCTCAGTTCTGTATTTAACTCGCCACTCTGGCTTCATAGTAAACATCAATTCTGTGTGCATGGCCTCCTCTCGCCCTCCTGGGGCTCCCCTATTCATTACCAGCATCTCAGACAGCAACACTGCACTCCTGGATGGCACTACCATTCCTTTCAGTCACTCAGCCTTGCCTGCAACTACCCTGCCTCTCGATTTGAGCCTGTGGCATCATCGACTGGCCCACCACCATGTGGAGGGAGTTCAGGCCCTCATACAGTGCAACCTGGTGACTGGACTGAAGCTAGATGTCAAGACTCACCCTGATCCCATCTGTGAACCATGCTTGGCTGGCAAGATGCATGCCAATCCCTTTCCTAGTTCTGAATGGTGTGCCTCTCATCCTCTAGAGCTTGTGCACACTGATCTGCACTATGTGCCCTACAGGACCTTCTCTGGCTTTTGCTACTGGGTTGCTTTCATCAATGATTACTCCAGATATCGATTTGTGATTCCCTTGCATGCCAAATCTGATGTCTTTGATGCCTTCAAGCGATTCAAAGCCTTTGCAGAGAATCAGACAGAGTGACACATCAAAACTCTTTGAGATGACAAGGGAGGGGAGTATATGAGCAATGCAATGCTCGATTTCACTACCCAGGCTGGCATAGAGTGCCAGCACACTGTTAGAGCTTGTCCTCAACAAAATGGAGTTGCAGATTGGGCAAATAGGCTCCTGGCAGAGCAGATCACTGCCATGTTGGACAAGTCTGGCCATGCAAAGTCTTTCTGGGGTGAGGCCCTTGCTGCTCTTGTGTTCCTTGTGGTGATCTTCACCTCTTATCTTCGCTTTCTCTCTTTTACATGGTCACTTACTTATGTACTACCATTTGATTCCCCTTCTTATTTGCTACTTACTACTTCTTTTCCCAGCCTTCTAGGCCAATTCCTAGTGTTGTGGCACATCAGCCACTCTTTGTTTACTGTTGTTTACTTTGAAGTGCACTTAGTGTAGCTGAGTCCAGTGTTGACACCTTTGGTTGCTCACACTGGACTCTAGGTACTATGTACCCTCATATCTCTACTTAATCTAAGGTTGCTCACACTGGACTCTAGTCTGGTTATCCCCTTAGCTCACTTGAGCTTTAGGAGTCAATTATGATCCCCCTAGGGACCCCTTTACTTCTTTGCTGCTCACAGAGGTCTGGGGTTGGTCATGCCATGGATGAGGAATGTCTATTGGAGGAGCCAGTTCTAGGAGTCAGGGTAGTGAGGGGTTCACCCCTGGTGGAGAAACTTTGAAATTGGCTAACTGATGGTGGAGGATGTCAGTGGCCTATGTGCACTTGATTTGGGCATATCATCAATCACAGCTTGTTCTGAAGCTTCAACAGCCATGGAGTGAGAATGGAGTCAGGTAGTCATAGTCATGGTATAGGGGTTTTGGTGGGCTCATGCAGGGATTCAGTTTGAATATACTGTCAAGACCAGTTCTCAATGGTCTCTGAGGGGGTCTGAGGACAGGGGGAGGTTATAGTCAAAGTCTGGGTAGTCAGAGTTTAGCATACAACTTAGTACACTATATCCTGCCAAGTCCCAGAGGTCAGAGCTATCCAGAAACTTATCTGGAGTTGAGTGAGATCAATGAGTATCTTATTCATTATTTGAACTGAGGTGCTACAACATATGTACAAGGCTTTTATAGTACAGAGGAAAGTCCAAGCAATGTCTGGGGTGTAGCAACTACCAGAACACAGTATGGATGATTAACAATATTAGTGAGCTATTAGTAAGGTAAGTCAGTAGTCACCAGATAGCCAGATAGTACAGTGATTAGTAAGGCATACTAGTACAGTAGTATAGAGAGTCACTTAGAAGTGTGAGGGAAATATACTAAATATAGAAAACAGAAACAGAAATAGATCACAAGTCAAATCAGAGATGGAACAGAGTTTCATGATGGGAGCCCATAGGGCTAGAATGACACCTCAGATGGTCAGACCATGGTCCAGACCTTGCACACATGTCATGGATGTGACACAGTTTGTCAATAGCATCTTCACAGATATGCTTGATGTCTGTGTCATGGTCTACCTCAACAACATCCTTATTTATTCTCATGACCTGCAGTTGCACCACCAATACATAAAAGAGGTACTCTGATGCCTCTGCTACCATGGCCTATATGCCAAGCCCAAAAAGTGCAAGTTCCATAGGGACTCAGTCAAGTACCTTGGATACATCCTCTCCCCTTCAGGGCTCACCATGTCTGCTGATAAGGTTCAGTCAATCCATGATTGGCCTGAGCCCTGCAAAATCAGGGACATTCAGCCTTTTCTAGGGTTTGTGAACTTCTATCATCAGTTCATCTGCAACTACTCTGAAATAGTTGTTCCACTACTCACCTGCCTCACCCAAAAAAACACTCCTTGGAACTTTTCTGAAGAGTGCCACTCTGCCTTCCTCCACCTCAAGGATGCCTTCACATCCACCCCTGTCCTTACTCATTGGGTTCCCAACATGCCAATCACTGTCAAGACCAATGCCTCTGACTATGCCATTGCTGGCATCCTCTCCATCACCTGCCCTGATGGAGAGCTATGGCCCATTGTGTTCTACTCCCACACCCTCACTGCTCCCAAACTCAACTATGATACCCATGATGAGGAACTGTTGGCTATCTACAAGGCCTTCTGACATTGGCAACACTATTTAGAGGGCTCAGCTGCCCCTGTTGACATGGTCACTGACCACAAAAACCTTGAGTATTTCTCCACATCTAAGGTTTTGACCTGCTGACAGGTCTGCTGGTCTGAGTACCTTTCTCAGATCAACCTCACCATCTACTTTCAGCCTGGGTGCTTGGGGGCCAAGCCTGACATGCTCACCTGCTGGTGGGATGTCTACCCAAAAGGGAGGAATAGGGACTACACACAAATCAATCCACACAACCTTTGCCCTTTGTTCACCCAAGAACAGCTTGCATTGTCCCTCCATACCACCCACCTTATGGCCCCCATCCTACATGCCACTATGGCCTTTGATGTTGAGAAGCTCTGCTCTGACATCATATCCACTCTCCCTGCTGACCCTACATCAGCCACTCACCTCCCAACACCATCCACTCTGAGATGGTCTGTCAACCCTGATGGCCTCCTCCACCTTGATGGTCACATCTTCATCCCTGATGTCAGCAACCTTCACCTTAGGGTACTTCAGTTCAAGCATGACCACCCTCTTGCTGGCCACTTTGGGCTGTATTGCACACTTGAGCTCATCCACCATGACTATATATGGCCCAACCTCCACACTGAAATCAAGAAGTATGTTGGCTCTTGTACCACCTGCAGCCACAGCAAAGCTCTGCATCACCACCCATATGGCCTACTGAAGCATCTCCCTGTCCCTGAAAGGCCATGGAATTCCATCTTGATGGACTTCATCGAACACCTTCCCCCCTCTGATGGCTACACTGCCATCCTTGTAGTCATGGATCACCTCTCTAAACAAGTAGTCTTCATCCCAACACATGGCTCCACCACCTCAGCCAACCTTGCCAAGCTCTTCCTTGCCCATGTCTTCTCCAAGCAGGGGGTCCCCACTCATGTCACCTCTGACTGAGGTCCCAAACTCATGTCATACTTCTTCTGCTCCCTCAGTAAGGCCCTAAATATGCATCTTCACTTCACCTTGGGCTACCACCCCAAAGGCAATGGCCAAACTGAGCACATGAACCAGACACTTGAGCAATATCTTTGTGTCTACTGTAACTACCAGCAAGACAACTGGGCCAAATTACTACCACTGGCTGAGTTCACATTCAACAATGCACCTAGTGCAATGACTGGAGTCTCACCCTTCTTTGCTAATCAGGGCTACCACCCCAACTTGTTGGTCACCACTGACCACAACTTCACCTCCACAAAGGCCCATGACTATGTTGCAGACTTCTCTGCCCTCCACAACTTCCTCCACTCTGAAATGGCTGCAGCACAGCAGCACTACCAAGGTCCCACCAACACTAAGTGCCTACCCCCACCAGGGTTCAATGTCAGTGAACAAGCCTTTGTCAAGGCCAAGTACTTCTGCTCTATGAGACCATCTAATAAACTCTCTGAGAAGTACCTTGGCCCCTTTGACATTATTGCCCAACCTGGTACACACTCTGTCACCTTGAAGCTACCTGACAGCATGCACTCTGTACACCCAGTGTTCCACATGTCACAACTGGAACCTGCCTCAGCCAACCCCTTCCCAAATAAGCATCAGCTGCCACCCCCACCAGTCGATGTCAACAGCAAACTTGAGTATGAGATATCAGAAATCCTTGACTCGAAGGTAGACCACTGTCACCACTGCTGGTTAAGCTACAAGGTCCACTGGGCTGGTTATGAAGGCACTGATGAAGAAACTTTGTGGCCCCTGGCCACTGAGCTAGAACATGCCCCTGAACTCATTGCATGTCAGATAGTTACTTCCTCAGTAACACCAAGCTACTATATTAATATGTACCTTGTCAGATAGTTATTTCCTCAGTAACACCAAGCTACTATATTAGTATGTACCTGTCAGATAGTTACTCTACAGGTTGTCAGTAAATGTGAAGCTAAATATAAAAGAGGGACTTACTCCTCAGTAACACCAAGCTACTGAGGAGACTAGAGGAAATTTTACTCTACTGTAGTCCGCTTTTCTGCTTATGTAAGCGACTAACCTTCGCACCTAAGGAATGTACTAACTAGGGGGCAGTTTATATTCCAACATTGCTGCCTTCCACAAATGCTACCCTCACAAGGCTGGCCCATACACACCTCTGACATGATCACCCAATGGCCCCAACTCACTCCACCTCATTCCTGACCACTTCCTGACCATTTTTCCTGTACCCACTGCTACCTGCCTGCCCTGTTCCAACTTCCCCTCCACTACCACTCCAATTTCTTTTCTAAGTCACCCTCAGCATTTACTGTTGTTTACTTTGAAGTGCACTTAGTGTTCCTTGTGGTGACCTTCACCTCTTATCTTTGCTTTCTCTCTTTTATGTGGTCTCTTACTTACTACCATTTGATTCCCCTTCTTATTTGCTACTTACTACTTCTTTTCCCAGCCTTCTAGGCCAATTCCTAGTGTTGTGGCACATCAGCCACTCTTTGTTTACTGTTGTTTACTTTGAAGTGCACTTAGTGTAGCTGAGTCCAGTGTTGAGACCTTTGATTGCTCACACTGGACTCTGGTCTGGTTATCCCCTAGCTCACCAGAGCTTTAGGAGTTGATTAGGATCCCCCTAGGGACCCCCTTACTTCTTTGCCACTCACACTTAGTGTAGCTGAGTCCAGTGTTGAGACCTTTGGTTGCTCACACTGGACTCTAGTCTGGTTATTCCCCTAGCTCCCTAGAGCTTTAGGAGTCAATTAGGATCCCCCTAGGGACCCTTTTCTTTCTTTGCTGCTAATATGCCCTAGGGACCCCTTTCCTTCTTTGCTGCTAACACTGTCCCCACCATTTTCAGCATCTACCAAAACCTACTGGGCATCACATTTGTGGAGATGACAGGCAAGAAAAAAAGGCATTTGGCATCCTGGTAAGTCTAACCCATGTTCCAAGGTGCATAAAGCCCCCACTCATAACTCAATTCTCAGAGGTCCAGCAATATGCAATGTGGGAAAGAAACACAAATGATGACTCAGGTTTTGTCAGGTACTGTTGCCTCAATCTGTTTCCTCACTGTGTGTCCTGATGCTCTCTATGGGAACCTGTGACTAACATAGGTGGGCTCCAGCTGCCAAGTACTCCCACTGCAGTGTGGGCCCTTCTGCCAGGTTATGATGTCTCATGTGGAGATTGCCATTATCCCCTTACCATGATGGTAGTGCTAACCTTGCAAAGCCTACACCCAAACACCCCACACTCAGGCAGCACAATGACATGACCACATTTGGGTCATGTGTTCCACAGCTTCCTAAGTAGAACCCAGTGGTTGCATGTGATGTTGTGGAGTCTCTGTCACAAATGCTTGAGAACTGGTTTGTAGGATATATTTCCAAATGTGCTTTTGTCAGCTGACATCAACTCTGTGGTGTTGGATATGCAAAGTCCTCAAAATGTTGTTGAATCATTATGAGAAGCAAGCCCCACTTTCAGCTGACCTTATCAAAAGATGATCCAGAGGTTTGTCACCTCATAATCACAGCCCAATGGGAATGGACACCCATACAGTTGCTAGAGACTTGGAGTCAACCAGGGAAACTTGCAAGTGTAGCAGAGGGCCTTTTCTTCAACATTTATTCCATGAGGTGTCTGCTGAATGTCTATGATGACCCTGACATCCTCAAAGGCCAGAAATTGCTTCCTTGAAGGCATTGTACATGGCTACAAGGCTGTCACTGCACCAGCTTGACACAATGTGAAACACTGAAAGGTATGCCAATTTCTCCACCTCAACATCACTCCATCTCTCATGTGACTCTAATAGACCTCAAGACCCAGCTTTCCACAACCAGCTTTGCTGATGACAACCATAGTCTGGGGTTGGGCAACACAGCTACTCATTGATCAATCTGGTTTCCTCCATAGTAATGCTGTCAAGCCACTCAGCAAGTCCCTGGGCTGTATTGCATCCATGTTCATAAGTTGTAGCTACAGAGTCATTTCTGATCACTCCATGCATGTTCTTCAGGTATGGCTACATGATCAATGATGGTGTTCTCCTGGTCACAGGTATTCTACATGAATAAGACATGCACAAACTACTCAAGTGGCATCACCCCTGCAGTGTCTTCGAGTCCACCCTGTCCTCTGTGTCACTACCAATGTCAAGGAACCATGAAAGAGCATACTTGTGGAGATGCCCCCTGGTAAGTGATTGGGAAATGAAAACTATGTGCAACAGTTGGTTGGATGTCCTTCACACCTGGCCCCATACTTCCAAAATTATCTCCACAGCAGACCTCAACAATCTCAACATTGAGATCATCTGAAATACCATCTATAAAGCTTATGTTGAAGAGTCCTATGAGTTCATGGGTACCCTCTGATCACTGACATCAGATGTGATGCACACCATTCCGGTGTTCAAAGCTGACCAACACCACATGTAAATTACTCTGGTAGAAATGCCTGGTCAAGTAGTATACATTCTGAAAAGTGAGAGGAATGGATTTGAAATGGTGGAGATATGATGTGCAAAGTGACATGGGACAGCTGGGGAGGATAGGAGTAAGGCCCCAGGATGATGACTGCTGGCATGATCAAGCAGGTGATGCCAGGGGACATGAGGGTTAACAGGCAGAAGAAGGAGTTGCACCAATCTGTCCATCCATTCCCAGGAGATGTTAGGTGCTCAAGTGCTGGGTGGAGAGGAGTTGTCAACCAATTCAAGGAGGGTGGTGTTTGGAGAGCCTGGAGGGGCATCTTTGGGGTTTCTCAGAGTTGACTCTGAGTCAGAGGGCAACATTGGTGCTGGCAAGTGAGATGTAAGGTTTTGGAATTTAATACTGCTCAGTACCCAATCAATCAACAGATTATAACAGGTGAGCCAGTTATGTCCAAGAACAATCTTACACTCAGAATCCAACAGAGTTACATAGAAGATCATGTTGGTGACATCTCTGGAGGGAAAGCAGACTGAGAGATTTGAGGTTTTACTGATCAATGTCATTGTCACACTGTCAAACAGATGGAGGGTGAGGGGTGGAACAGAATAAGTTGAAAGACCATGGTTATTGATGAAAGTAGAATCTTCAAAACAATGGGTTGAGCCCAAATCTATTAAAGCTGAAAAGTCTGGGATATTATACAAATTGAGGGTGACAGAAGGCTTTAGTAAATTGGGGTTCAGAAGAGCAGATATGTTGAGGCATGCCTCCAAGGGTGCACAGTCAGTATCAGTGCAACTCCCAGGTTGTGTGGAGTTCTGAGAGTTGCACACTATTTTTTTGCCTCAGTGGAGGCAGTCAGTTTGGTTTCTGACTCTGCAGTTGTAGTTGCATGGGCCTTGGCTGCGCAGGATGTAGACTTGGGGCATTCTTTGGCCTTGTGCCCAGAGTTTCTGCAGAACATGCACAAATTCTGCTTGAAGTGTCTCTTACATTTGGCAGGTGTCAGTTTGCCATCCTTGCCAAGTTTGTTGGATAGTGTGGACAGTGCTCCAGAGTTCTGACTATTCAGAGGCTTGGGGTTCAAGGTAGACAGAGTTTGTTGGATGTTACCAGACTGGGGATTGGTGTTACTTGACTTTTGCTTGTCCCCCTTGTTTGAGTTGGCTTTACCTCTGGAGTTGTTTCCAGAGTTGTTTCCAGAGGACTTTGCTTAATGAGAGATCTTGTCCTTGTGTTCCCAGTAGCACACATCAATTTCTTGGGCTAGGGTGCACAGCCCATACAAGGTGGTAGGTTTCCCAACCCTACTGATTTCATCTTTAATATGATCTGGAGTCTGGTATATAGAACAGGTGGTGGAGAGTGCCATCTCCATAACCTCGGACTTGTGATGCCAGTCTGTTAAAGTCGACCACATAGTGATTTACACAATGTGTTTCTTTCATATGGAGGTGGTCAAGCTGGTGTTTGGCATCTGCAACCAGATTGTGTGGTCCAAAAGTCATCTGAAGGTCTGCCATGAAATCCAGCCAGCTATCCATCCAGAGTGGATGGTCTGCTGGGTCTCCAGAGTTCAGGAGGTCTGGCTTGAACCACTCAAGAGCCATTCTTTTAAGGTAAGACTGGGCAAACATGACCTTATTTCTGTCAAGGAAAAATGCCTTGGGATAATCCTGGAAACAGAGTTCACATTGAACTAGGAATGTCTGGAGTTTCTTCAGGTCAGTCCCATTGAAAGTGTCTGGCTCTTGGACTTTGGTGCATGAGGATGAAGTGTTGTCAGAGTGACAGGTTGAATGCAACAGATGGTTGACAGCTGTTGCCAAATTTTGCAAGACCACCAGCTGGGGGTCTAGCTGCTCTGGGGCATCAATGAAAGGGTTGCCATCATCATCATCATTGTCATTGTTGTCATTGTCTCTGAGTCCATTGTCTCCCAGACCATCATCTCCAAGGTCATTGCCTCCAAAAAGGTCTGGGGTTGGTTGCACCATGGAAGTGGAGCATCTATTGGAAGAGCTGGTTCTAGGGGTCAGGGTAGTGTGGGGTTCACCCCTGGTGGAGGAACTTTGAAACTGTCTGACTGATGGTAGAGGACATTGGCAGCTCACTAACACAATGCATGCACTTGATTCATGCATATTGTCAATTGTGGCTTGTTCCAAGGCTTCAATAGCCATCGAGTGTGAACAGAGTCAGGTAGTCATGGTCATGGTCTAGGGGTTAGGTGGACTTGTGCAAGGATTGAGTTTGAATATACTGTTAAGACTGGTTCTCAATGGTCTCCAGGAAGGTCTGAGGTTGTAGAGAGATTGTAGTGAAAGTCCAGGTAGTCAGAGTTTAGCATACAACTTAGTACACTAATTCTTGCCAAGCCCCAGAAGTCAGAGCTATCCAGAAACTGTCTGGAGTTGAGTGAGATTGATGAGTATCTTATTTAATATTCAAACTGAGGTGCTATGACATATGTACAAGGCTTTTATACTACAGAGAAGAGTCTAAAGCAATGTCTGGGGTGTAGTGACTACTGGAGCACAGTACAGATGATTAACAGTATTGGTGAGCTATTAGTAAGGTGAGTCAGTAGTTGCTGGGTAGCCAGGTAGTATGGGGATTAGTAAGATATACTAGTATGGTAGTGTGGTGAGTCACTTAGGAGCATGAGAGAAGTATACTAAATATAGAAACAGAAACAGAAATAGATCACATGTAAAATCAGAGGTGGAACAGAGTTTCATGACAGAAGCCTGTAGGGCTAGAACAACACTTCAGATAGTCAGACTACAGCCTGGACCTTACACTCACATCACAAATGTGACAGTGTGTAAATATGGTGTCATGATTAGTGTGTTCCTTGTGGTGATCTTCACCTCTTATCTTCACTTTTTCTCTTCACATGGTTTCTTACTTACTACCATTTGATTGCCCTTCTCATTTGCTACTTACTACTTCTTTTCCCAGCCTTCTAGGCCAATTACTTGTGAGCAGCAAAGAGGTAAAGGGGTCCCTAGGGGGATCCAAATTGACTCCTAAAGCTCTAGTGAGCTAAGGGGATAACCAGACTAGAGTCCAGTGTGAGCAACCATAGATTAAATAGAGATATGAGGGTACATAGTACCTAGAGTCCAGTGTGAGCAACCAAAGGTGTCAACACTGGACTCAGCTACACTAAGTGCACTTCAAAGTAAACAACAGTAAACAAAGAGTGGCTGATGTGCCACAACACTAGGAATTGGCCTAGAAGGCTGGGAAAAGAAGTAGTAAGTAGCAAATAAGAAGGGGAATCAAATGGTAGTACATAAGTAAGTGACCATGTAAAGGAGAGAAAGCAAAGATAAGAGGTGAAGATCACCACAAGGAACATTCCTAGTGTTGTGGTGCATCAGCCACTCTTTGTGTACTGTTATTTACTTTGAAGTGCACTTAGTGTAGCTGAGTCCAGTGTTGAGACCTTTGGTTGCTCACACTGGACTCTAGGTACTGTGTACCCTCATATCTCTATTCAATCTATGGTTGCTCACACTGGACTCTAGTCTGGTTATTCCCCTAGCTCCCTAGAGCTTTAGGAGTTGATTAGGATCCCCCTAGGGACCCCTTTCTTTCATTACTGCTAACACTAGGGCTATGAAGGGACATCCCATTTGCACTTCTGAAGGGACAAAGGATTTCCTCTGAGGCTATGATGGGACATCCCACCTGCACTTCTGAAGGGTCAAGAGACTTCCCACAACAGCCTCTAGGGCAATGATAGGACATCCCACTGCACCTGTGAAGGGATGAGGGATTTCACAAGACAGTACTGTTCCTTGTGGTGATCTTCACCTCTTATCTTCACTTTCTCTCTTTTACATGGTCTCCTACTTACTACCATTTGATTCCCCTTCTTATTTGCTACTTGCTACTTTTCCCAGCCTTCTAGGCCAATTCCTAGTGTTGTGGCATATCAGCCACTCTTTGTTTACTGTTGTTTACTTTGAAGTGCACTTAGGGTAGGTGAGTCCAGTGTTGAGACCTTTGGTTGCTCACACTGGACTCTAGTCTGGTTATTCCCCTAGCTCCATAGAGCTTTAGGAGTTGATTAGGATCCCCCTAGGGACCCCTCTCTTTCTTTGCTGCAAACAAGTACACCTACTCTTCAAGCATAATTATCTGTCCATAAACATGGATCAATGGTAATAGCCATTTGCTTTACTCCAATTGCATTCACATCAATTTTATGTTTGTTGGATAGTGGCCCAAAAGAAATAAGAAATCTTTGCATTTTTTGTTGACTGCCATCTAGAATATGAGAGAATCTCAGCCAACTTCTTTTCAATGTGTTGTGTAGTTCTAGACTAAATGAGGAACAATTGCAGTGATTCAACTGCCTCCTTGTGTTCCAATCTTCATGGAACCTATATAAGGTGAAGAGGGCAATCATGCACTTGCTTATGCCCACTAACCACAAGTGAGCAAGTCATCATGTCAGCTCAGTGAGACATATGTATACTCATGTATCACACAGTTCAGAGGTAAGAAAATGGATATTGTCAGCCAGATTTTCATTTTATGTACACATGTATACTAGAAGGGAATGTGGTCTGATCATGATAATGATGATTTCTTCATATACAACAGTGCCATAGCTAACTTAGAGTATTTTTTGATCCAGAGACCCCAGTCACTCTAGGCAGTTATGGGATGTCCCATATAAATGGATATCCAAAGCCAGGGAAAGTGGGAAATCCCATGACTGATGGTCTATCCCAGGGCACTAGAACCATGCACTTCCCTGGGATGACCTTGGTCTTGGAGGCATTTAACCTGGCAGATTTGGAGAACCTATTCAGCCTAAATGCTTACAGAAAAGGGTTACCTGAAGTGATGCTCCAAGAGTGCAGTTGGAGATCCTCCAGAAGAAGGGAGGCAAGGCTAGGCTTGCTGCCCAGAAGCTTTCTGCCCAACAGCCTCCCAAACCTTCCCCTAAGATAGAGTCTACTACAAACTCTGTAAGTATTGTATTACATTTAATACACCTGCTTACATGTTTCCCAGTTCTGTGTCATGTGTAGAGATGGAGGGAATCTTTGGGTCATAATGAACAAGGTTGTGGTAGAGTGGTTTGCTAGAGGTGCTTGGTAGTACCTGAGGACTCTATGGGTAGAGTAAAAGGTGGTGATGTGCAATTCCAATGTGTAACCTGCCATTGGCAGAAAACTAAAGGTGCTCCCAAGCCATACTTTGTAAGTCCATTTGTTCCACCCCCTTTTACCATTCTGAACCACAAGTAAAGGCTTTCTACTCCAAAGGAGAACCTACAGTGAGTGAAAAAATGTGTGCAATGTTTGGCTGTTTTGTACTAAGTCCGGTGTAGCGCCATGAGGCGTGGGAATCCTGCTTAGCCTTGGTGAAGTGGGTGGTAGTACTCGCTCTTGGCTACAAAATGGTCCCAGGGTCACGTGATTTGGTGCAGTAGTCATTGAGATATGTCCATTATAAAACAGCTACACCATTGCACACGTTTATTCACTTTTGAAAAGTGAGGAGTATTTGGGGAATATCAGTACTTGGTATAGCCTCCTTTTGCTTTAATCACTGCCTCCACCCTCCTAGGCATGCTTTCAATCAACTTCTGACACTCTTCAGCTGGTATATTGTTCCACTCCACCTGAGTCCTCTCCCACAACTCCAGTATTCCCTTGGGAGGATGCTCATACTCTGCAAGCCTCCTCTTGAGGTAACCCCAGGCATGTTCTATGGGGTTGAGGTCAGGGGACTGTGCAGGCCATACCATAGTCCTAAAATCCTGCTCCTCTAGCCACTCCTTGACCTGTTTGCAGGTGTGCTTGGGGTCATTGTCCTGCTGGAAGATGATGTCAGGAGGATGGAGACCATAATACTCAAGGGAATCTTGTAGTTCATCCTTCAAAATTTGGAGGTAGAGGTCTCTGTCCATCCTACCATCAATCTTGGTGCCATACCCAACACCCTCCCAGGTCATACAGCCCCACATCATGAGAGACCCTCCTCCAAACTTCAGTGTCCCCTCTACTAGCCTATCATTCAGCTTCTCCCCTGGCTTTTTCCATGCCCATTTGCGCCCATCTGACCCCAGGCGATTAATTTTAGTCTCATCAGACCATACCACCCTCTTCCAGTCCTCCAAAGTCCAACCTTTATGGGCATAGGCAAAGTCCAACCTTGCCTTGCGATGCTTGGCAGAGAGGATAGGTCATTTTCCCTTTACCACAGCCTTCATACCAGTCTTCTTCAGGTGCTGGTGAACAGTATTTGGGTGGAGGGGCTGGTTGATGACATTGGTGAGAGTTTTGGTCACCTGCACAGCATTGTCTGCCTTCTGAGTTGAGATGAGGTGGATGGCATGGCAGACATTAGCAGGGGAAAGCTTGGATGGACGACCTCCAGTGGACTTCTGCAGGCTGGAACACTCCTTGGAATGAAGTCTAGAGATGGTAGAGCAATGTAGGCCAGTACTGGAGGCAATAGAGGAAGGAGAATGACCAGAATCAAGCATAGTGAGGATAGTATTCCTTTGGGTGGAGGAGATGGATCTCATGGTGGTAAAGGTTGGAAATAAAGAAGCGTGTGAACTTGTTCAAACTCAGACACAATGTTTATATGTGTATCTTTGTTTGTAGGACCAAACAACCACAATTATCTCTTCATTTGACTCAGATTTTACTTCCAGCCCAAAAGTGAATAAACATGTGCAATGGTGTAGCTGTTTTATAATGGACATATCTCAATGACTACTGCACCAAATCACATGACCCAGGGACCATTTTGTAGCCAAGGGCGAGTACTACCACCCACCTCACCAAGGCTAAGCATGATTCCCATGCCTCATGGCGCTACACTGGACTTAGTACAAAACAGCCAAACATTGCACACGTTTTTTCACTCACTGTATCTTGCCCAGTCCTCCTCTCCTTATAGGGGGATTCCAACACAGCATGACCTCTCAGGTAGCCTACCTCCCAACAGCCCTACTCCACCTCCACCTAGAGACCCTGGAGGTTGCCCATTCCCAGGTCAACATGTTGCATTCCTTCTTGCAGTCTTACTTCCCTCAGGGTGGCTATAACTTCTCTCAGTTGGGTTTCACCCTGGGTACCCCTGAGTCCATGGAACTTTATGAAAAGGCTGCATCTGGCTTGGCAAAGACCCTCTCTCCACATTCCAGGGTGGTCCTGTTCCTGACTACCCATGGTGGTGAAGAAAGAGGTGATCTCTTGAGGTAAGTTGGACCAACTGTTCTGCTTGTCCCCCAGTTAACTTTGGGCAAATGTCTCCAACTCCTTCTCAACTCCCTAAAGGATATTATCAAGGGTGCTGACATAATTTTTAATGTCTGTGGGTCTGTGGTTAACATGGAAAAGAGTTTCCATCATGTCAAGAAGGCTGCCCAAATGTAAGTTTCTTTGTCTGATGATTACTCCTCCCTGACATTTTCCAGTTTCAACCCCAGGTCCATGTTACTATTCAATGCCCCCCATCTCCAACTGGCTGCAGGTCCCTACCTGCACAGCCTCCTTGACAACCCCACCATTCAAGGTTATGATGTGTCAAGTGCTGCACTCTTTGCCC
Organism: Pisolithus thermaeus; assembly: GCA_024663475.1. Lineage (NCBI taxonomy): Eukaryota > Fungi > Basidiomycota > Agaricomycetes > Boletales > Pisolithaceae > Pisolithus > Pisolithus thermaeus. The sequence continues at coordinate 1,009,311 of JANFAF010000008.1, forward strand.
TGCATGACTCTGCAATGTTGGGTAGGCATTCCAACATTGTATTGATTTTTTGGAAGTCAGGAGACATGGTAGTGGAAAAATTGGTCTGGACTGACAAGAATATCAGGCCATGGGGTAACTACTTGCCAGTCCAATGTCCACAGTGTAGAACCATGCAGAAGTGGGTGGGGGGTTCTGCAAATAAGACCCTGTCTTATGAGGGCAAGTACATTGACTGTGGAAAAAAATATGGGGCCTGATGGGATGTCCCTCCCACCTCAATCTTACACTTTCACAATGCCTAAAGGTGCCCAACAACTTAATCAAGGGAAAAAAGAGAGATCTTCCTGGCTAAAGTCAACATTGTAAAATACCATCCTACATACATCTGCTCTAAATACCATTGAGATTTGTGCTTGCTCCCATGATGAGTTCCAATGCAAATTGTCACTTCACCCTTGTATGTGAATTTTGGGGTTAACTCGCTTCAACCCCTCCCCATCCCAATTGGAGGTGAGTGGTGGTTCCCCTGACAGGTTAGCTGACCTGACTTTCAGAGTCACTTAGCTGCCCACAACAATCTTCTCAATGAGCTCTAGTGGTGGGCAGGCTGTACAGTGAGCTCAGAAACCCTTTCCATACTGACCCTAACAGCAGTGAATGAGGTGTACTGCCAAACACCATGGGAATTCTGGTTAGCTTTGGTGGAGTTATAAATAGTACATACCATTGGCTACAAAATTGCCCACTAGGTCATGTGATTTGGTTTACAGGCTGGCAAGATATATGCAATATAAAACAGCAATGTCATGGAAAGGGTTTTTGAGCTTTTGAATTGGTGAGTAGAATCATAGTGTATTTGCTATCATTTGTTAGTACAAACAAAGGTACATATGTAAACATGATGTCTGAGCTTGAAAAAGTTCACACACTTCTTTGTTCCCCATTACCATCATGGTCAGATCCCTTTCCCTCACTCAACAAAGGACCATCCTTTCCTTGCTTGATTCTGGACTCTCCGGTGAAGCCATTGCCAAGAGAACTGGTGTTAGCCCTTCCACCATATCCAAACTTCATTCCAAAGAGTGTCCTACCCTTCTAAAAGCCATTGGAGGTTGTCCCCCTAAGCTCTCCTACCAATATTTCATGCTCAACATCTCATCACTTCTGGGAAGGCTGAAAATGCTGTTCAAGGGACCAAAACTCTTTCCAACCTTACCAACCAACCACTCTCTGCCAGTACAGTTCATCTTCACTTGAAGAAAGCTGGTATGAAGGCTGTGATCAAGACCAAACATCCTATTCTCTCTGCCAGACATTGCAAAGCTCATTTGGATTTTGCTTATAGTCAAAGACTGAACTATAGAGGACTGGAAAAAGGTTGTATGGTCTGATAAGACCAAAATCAATCATATAGGATCAGATGGACACAAATGGGCATGGAAAAGGGCAGGAGAGGGGCTTAGTGATAGGCTGGTTGAAGGAACCCTCAAGTTTGGAGGGGGTTCCTTGATGATGTGGGGCTGTATGACTTGGCAGGGAGTTGGCTTTGCTACCAAGATTGATGGTAGGATGGATGGGGACCTTTACCTTCAAATTTTGAGGGATGAGCTCCAGCAAACCCTGGAGTATTATGGTCTCAATCCTCCTGACATCATCTTTCAGCAGGACAATGACCCAAAGCACACCTGCAGAATGGTCAAGAATTGGCTGGAAGAGCAAGAATTCCAGACCATGGTGTGGCCTGCACAGTCTCCAGACCTAAACCCCATTGAGCATCTCTGGGGTTGCCTCAAGAGGAGGCTTGCACAACATGAAAACTCCCCTAGTGGAATTCATGATTTGTGGGAGAGAGTTCAGGAGGAATGGGAAGGGATACCAGTTGAAGAGTGTCAGAAGTTGATTGAGAGTATGCCTAGGAGGGTTCAGGCAGTGTTGAAAGCCAAAGGAGGTTATACCAAGTACTAGAATACCCATCTATGCAAAAGCTCAAAAACCCTTTCCATGACATTGCTGTTTTATATTGCATATATCTTGCCAGCCTGTAAACCAAATCACATGACCTAGTGGGCAATTTTGTAGCCAATGGTATGTACTATTTATAACTCCACCAAAGCTAACCAGAATTCCCATGGTGTTTGGCAGTACACCTCATTCACTGCTGTTAGGGTCAGTATGGAAAGGGTTTTTGAGCTCACTGTAATCCACCACACCCTGAGCATTGATACCCTGAGGCTGGTGTAACCTACCTCCAATGAGGGAGGTGACCTGATTTTCAGAGTCACCTAGTTTCCCACAGCAATCTACTAGCATCTAAGTGCAAGCAAGGGATTTCAAAAGGTGGAGGTTCCTTAGCAGTTTTGACAGCATGATCAACAAACCAGTACATCATGTGTAGGAGAGCTTTTGCCCAGTATAAAGCATTGGCTTCATGATAGAGGATGTTGGACTCATCCTGCAGGGTATATCAGACAAATGGGGGACTGGGTTCTGCCAGCTGGTCATTGATGTAAGGTCTTTTGAGGATGATGGTGTGGTTGACAGATGACCTGATGCCTGAGTCCCTGAGGCATGAGAGTGTTAGTTGTGCAGTCTGAGCTGTCTTGAATGCTCCAACTCCAATTAGTGCTTTGGCTCAAAGGTCAAGTTGGACACTGCCAGATATAAGTTCTGCATCCTGGATATCAAAAGTGGACTTCTTGGTTACCAAATCATCAAGGTCACACATTGGGATGGCATAGAAATCTACTTGGATAATCCTCTGCCAGAAGACTGAAGTGCATGAGTACTTTGTGATCCTGACAACACACATCAGCTTACCTGTCCTTACATTGAATTTGCAGGCACCTCCAGCATGCAATGCCTCCTTGATTTGATTGCAGTTGGGGGACAAGAAGGTGGTTGCAATTTTCTTCTGCAGTGGGGCAGGACTGGAGCCACTAGATGTACTGCTAGTGATGGTGGTGGCATTTACTGGACATCACCTCTGTATCAGCAGATGTCACCATTTGCTATACCAACCATCAATTAGTGGGCAGGGTTGTACTTACACCATGACTATACCTACCTTATTTCTGTTATGATGATATATAGCATCTTGTGATATTGGGCAATCAAAAATGCTACTTGACACCATAGAAACAACCTGCTTGGAGAAAAGTGGGGAAGTGGATGGTTCAGAATTTATTGCATGCTGAGTTACAACCAGTGTTGAGATGGAGGAACAAGGGGGCGATGAGGTGTGCAAATTTGCCTGAGACATCTGCAGTCCATGCACAGGTGGGCTAGACCAGAGTTTCTCACAGAACCTTTTGAATTCTGACCACTGACTTGCAGGCATGATGATGAATAGGATGAACTGCTTCGATTTGAAAACTATAGCCTTCAACCCTTTTTTGTTGCTGGCATGAAGACAGTCATTGTAGAAATATCCCTGCAGGCTGGAATGTCTGGCAAGGTCAACCCACTTGCTATCATGGACAACAAACTCAACCTCTCACCAGTGGAACTGTGGGCAGTAAGCCTTGATGCATGGTATCAATGTCTCCAGTGCTACAGCTGCAAGCTGGGGCACAATACTCAGCACATCAATGTCTTTCACCCCCTCACAGATGCTCTATCAAACTTGATTAATGCCATCTGTAGTATATATATCTTGACTGAAGTAAAATGTACACTGATGTTGTTTGCTTACAAATTCTTCTTTTTCCCCCCAGCTTCAAACACCACTGATATCTCTAATGAGATCATCTCTGTGGGTGGTGGGTTATGAGCCATCCATCCCCAGCATTTGCATTGAGCTGTGTAGTGCCTGTGCTGTGCACTGTAACCAGAAGACTCTGGCAGCAGTGGCTGTGGGGTCTGTTGCCAAGCAGATGGTACATGGATGCTTGGTCCTCCACTTGGGGTAGGCATCAAGAAGGTGGATCATGAGGGCTGACATCAGTTCAGATGAATTGCAGGAGATAGGAGCCACACTTGACAAAGCCATGACAGGTGGGGGGTTCACCAAAGCTGCAGATAAGATGAGTCTTGCAGTAGTTCTGATAATTCAGAGCAAATGTACCTCATGACTGTGCCATGCCTATAGATTGGCATATGTACTTTGGATCAGGTAACACTGTAGATACTTAAGTTCAAGTTGGTTGTATAGAGCAAAACATACATACCATGCATGTTCTGTGCTCAAGCTGTGGTGGTGTGCTTGTTCCTGTACCACCTATAACATGTTTTACAAACAAACTTTCTGGGCTGAGCAGGATCATAAGCCATGACATAGTGGTGGGGTTTGCCTTTGCATATCTGAGCCTGACACCTGGAGTGCTGGCAAATCTGGTCTTCTTTTGTGAAAGCATCCTCTGTCAACTGTGTGAAGAGGTCTTTGACATGTGCTTGCATAGTAAAAAAGTGACAAGGCAGGTGCATATTGAAGCATCGCAGTAGACAGCTTAAGTGCAATCCAAACATCATACTTACAAACAGAAAGCTTAGCACCATCCTTGAGTATCATGTACAGCTGATGGATCTGGATGCTTACCTGCAGGTTTGGAAGGAACACAATTAGCCATCATAGCATAGAATCCAACATAGAAGGTAGCATTGAGGTGTCTGACAAGCAGATAGTCTTGGACAACAGGAAAGAGTAGGCCAGGAACTCAATATGTCAAGCATCAGACAAGTGCAGGACACAAGAAACAGGAATGAAGTGTTAGCAGCAGAGAAGTAAAGGGGTCCCTAGGGGGATCCTAATCAACTCCTAAAGCTCTAGTGAGCTAGGGGGATAACCAGGCTAGAGTCCAGTGTGAGCAACCAAAGGTCTCAACACTGGACTCAGCTACACTAAGTGCACTTCAAAGTAAACAACAGTAAACAAAGAGTGGCTGATGCACCACAACACTAGGAATTGGCCTAGAAGGCTGGGAAAAGAAGTAGTAAGTAGCAAATAAAAAGGGAATCAAATGGTAGTAAGTAAGAGACCATGTGAATGATAGAAAGCGAAGATAAGAGGTGAAGATCACCACAAGGAACAGATTCAGCAGTATCTCTGGAACTCAGCTACACTAAGTGCACTTCAAAGTAAACAACAGTAAACAAAGTGTGGCTGATGCACCACCACACTAGGAATTGGCCTAGAAGGCTGGGAAAAGAAGCAGTAAGTAGCAAATGAGAAGGGGAATCAAATGGTAGTAAGTAAGAGACCATGTACTGTAAAAGATAGAAAGCAAAGATAAGAGGTGAAGATCACCACAAGGAACATGAAGCAGTGTCAGGAAGTGAGTGCACAGCAATGTGCTCATTGTGGAGAGGCAATGGTCAAAGACAGAACATAAGTGGTCAGTTAACTATACAAATGCCTGCAATGCTTGCAATTGCATTGGCCTGTACATGCCTGCAGTGCTTGCAAGTACATGTGCAGAAAATGCACTCCAGTATGTCAGTTTACCACACCATCAGTTGACTTAAGAATCACAGTGAGTTCACTCTTGTGCAGTGTAGGAGGGCACAGTGTCTAGGTCCATGTCTTTGCATCTGAAGAATCAGAATAAACCCACTCATACATACTAACACTCACTCTGATATGATATACATAGATGACTATTGATTGCTTGTGATTCAATGCAGCACCTCTTGACCAAATTGAGCCCCACATTAGGCTACTATGGAAAGCCTGCCAGATGGATACAGAGATCCTGGCCAAAATATGCAAACATATCAACATGAGTGTTTATGGCATTGGGTGAGTTCATGCATGTTCTTGAGATGGTGTACATAACTTGTCACTTGCTACCTTGACAGTCTGACCAAGCTTCAAGCAATTCAAAAGCAACTAGGACTTCTTCACACCCCCCATCAAGGACACACCTGTGAGAGCATTCAAGACATCATGGTCAAGATGTGGAGGATGTACCCAGATGCTGGGCTATGTGAGATGACTGGGTTGCTATTTCATGAGCATGGGATGGCTGTCTGGAGGTGAGCAAGTGCTATGCACACAAAACACTGACTAGAACTTTACATGTAGGAGTGTGATGCAGGAGTATTTTATTACCTATGAACCCCAGCTACTGAGGCAACACAAGGTCAATCACTTGTAATCTTGCTGCTTTTGGGCACCCAGTGTAAATGATATATGGGCCATAGACCAGCATGACAAATGGCTGTGTTTGTTCCTTGTGGTGATCTTCACCTCTTATCTTCACTTTCTCTCTTTCACATGATCTCTTACTTACTACCATTTGATTCCCCTTCTCATTTGCTACTTACTACTTCTTTTCCCAGTCTTCTAGGCCAACTCCTAGTGTTGTGGCCCATCAGCAAGTTGTTGTTTACTGTTGTTTACTTTGAAACACACTTAGGGTAGCTGAGTCCAGTGTTGAGACCTTTGGTCACTCACACTGGACTCTAGTCTAGTTATCCCCCTAGCTCACTAGAGCTTTAGGAGTCAATTAGGATCCCCCTAGGGACCCCTTTACTTCTTTGCTGCTAATACAGTAGGTATGCACTCCTTCACAGTTTAATATACCATAAACTTACATTGAGCTAGGTAGTGGGATGCTTTTAACTGATCCACAAATCCTCACACACCCATATGTATAATTTCAACTTACTCTACCCTTGTTGGCATTCTGCTCAAGCATTTCTCACTTTTCATATCTAGTGATGTTGGTGAAGGTCAGAAGCTCTTCAGTGAGGGGAATTGTCATATGCATGTATTTAGGTCGTGCTACTAGTAAGTACACTACTGGTAGTTATCTGTTTTCTGGTAGTAGTGCACATGAACTCTGGACTGGTGTCCACCCCTGGACCCTCTAGTCCGAGTCTTGTTCTCTGTTTAGTCTAGCATTACCATGTTCCTTAGTACAATTGGTTATTACTGTGCATTTGTCAGACCTGTGTCTACTACTGGTAGACAGGTTCCTGGACTTTCCTTAGTCACTCCTTCATACATAGCCTCTTAGTTATTACCAAGACTACTGGAACTCCAGTAGTGTCCCCTCCAGACTAGTAGTATAAATACTTAGTTAGATCTGTACTGTAGAGTCAGTCAGATAATCAACCTAGAACCCAGAGTATTCAGTATCTCAACCACTACCTGGACCTGTCCATGGCACAGTGCATGAGCTGAGGCCAATTTGGGTGGTGGACCCCTACTGAGCCTGGGCTTCAACCCCCACAGGCCACATGCCACCCAACCCTGGCTCTTATGAGCTCCAGCACAGTAGCCCAGCTCCAGACATGCCAGAACTATGAAGCCTGGCTCAACCTGACTTCAGAAGAAATGTTCTTAACAGTATTATCTGACTCAACTTGGACAGGTCTCCAAGAACAAATGAAGTACCTTCTCTGGAATCTCAGCTCCACAGACCAAAAGCAATTTTTTAGGTGTCACCACCAACTCCATGCCTTTTTTGGCACCCCACCCAGCAGCATCACTCCAGCAATGTTTATTGCACCCTTGTTTGGGTTCCCCAGCACAGCGTGTACCCAGATCACCACTAACTCTTCCACTGCGATCCATTGATTGATCAGAAACTGAGTAGTAACCATTTCTGGCCTGCTTTGTCAGGAATGCCAACCCCTATGCCTCTATGTTCCACACTGGGACACCTCTGGCTCAATTGTTTGCCTTTTGAGCATCTGTTTTTCTGTCTGTTCTGCTGGACAACCTTGTCTCAATTAATGGCACACCTACTTTCCCACCTGCCAGCCTTCATAGGACCCAGCTGGACTTCACCAGCACTCAGCTCTGGACCTTTGCACTCCCTAGTCATATGTCACTCCCACTCATTTTTCACCATTTTCCCATGACTCCAGTTTCTCTGGCCTCCAGAACTCTGCCAGCCCTGCCTGCTGATGAGGTGATGATCACCAAGGCTTGTTTTAGGGGCATTACCCCTTCTTGGGAAAGTTGAAAACAAGGGTCTACTCAAGAAATCGTCTTTCTCATTTACATTCTCAGTAAGCAGAGAAACATCTTCTCCCTAAGAGTAAACCATTACCCTTGACATCACCCTCTTGAACCACCTATGTCTCCTTCTACTCCTTCCCTCCCTACTCCTCCTCCTCCAGTGGTGTTTCACCCAGAGCATCACCCCATTCCCCTACCAATGTCTCCACCAACATCTTTGTTTCCCCCCAGGTCCCCTCTCCCCTGGGCACTCCCTGACCCCACCCCCCTCCAGGTACTCTCTGGGGCTTTCAGGGATGCCCCACTCCCTACAGTCCAGGTCCTCTTCATGACCCTGGCTGTACTAGGGGCCACCTGCTATGTCATTGGCAAAATGGTAACAATGGCTTAGCCAGTGTTACCAGCCAGGACTCAACCTCCAGCCTCTCCCTGTTTTTATCTTCTGGCCACTCTTGGCCTTCATTCTGCTACCCTAATCAAGTAACACCTCTGTACAGGCTGTACTGTACATATCCAATCTTCCCATGCCCTTTGTGCCCTTGTACTAGCTCTCCCAACTCCCAACACTACCAGCCATCTCTAACCTCTTGGTCCTTGAGGGCTTGGACCTAAGAAAGGGGGATGGACCAGTCACATGACCACCCACCCCTCATGACCTTTTGGTAAAATACACCCCTGGTAGTACTCTGTATTTTGTCTCAACACTGGTATTTCTGGCTTTGAATATGTTCTCACCTACCTGGTTACTACTCACAATACCTTCATTTTAGACTCTGTCTGGTCACTTCCAGTACATATATATACTTCTGGCTTGTCTCTTCACAACACTGGTACCTTATACTTAGCAATGTTCCCTGTGTTGTTTTGCCTTTTTGTCTCTGTCTCATTTTTCTCACAATACTCACCCTCATTTTCAAAACTTGGACTGGCACCTCCAGACTTCCAGATAACCCATTCTCATTCACTGTCTATGCATGAACAAAGGTACTTGTAGACTAAAGCAGGAAGTGACAAAGGGAGGTTAGCTTCATTTCCAGCCTGGTTCATCCAAAGCCTTGGCCTCTTCACTCTCCTCACTACCTGACTCAGTGGGCAACTCCAGCTCTGGATATGTCATCTCTTGCAAAAGCTCCACCATACTTTCGATCACATGATGATGCAAGCTGCCAAGTGTCTTGACCATTTGCTGGAGCTGTGCCATCTCCTCGGTATGCCAGTCTATCACAGCAGCAATAGCATATAGACCACCAGTAATCGATGTGTCGCATGCAACACTCTTGCCTTTCTCAGCCTGCAAGCTCCCACCCACCACCTCCACTTCCAGACTCTTAGCCCATGCATGCTTCTTTTTCTCACTGGCTCTTGGTGACATACTCTCTGCTGGCACTATGCACTTCTGGACCTTCTTTGTACTGGCTGGCATGCATTGCTCCTTCATCAATGAACACTGGTCACATGATTTCTTCCCACACTTACTGGCTTTGGCCAGCTCATAAGTGCAGTCAACCTTGGCCCTAGTGCACCAGGCACAGGTCATGTGATCCACTTGTGGCCCCCCCCCAACTCTGTGACCCCTCTGCCAGTGCTGGATTAGACTCAGCTGGCATTGATGAACTCACTACTGGGTCACATGACTGCGACCCTCCACCCTCAACCTGACTAGCTGCCCATGCTTGTGCCTCCTGCTCTCAGCACTTGTTTGCCTCCCTTTCCCAGCACTCATTTTCCTCCTTCTCCTGGCACTCATTCTCCTCTCTCTCCTGGTGCTCAGCTTCCTCCTGCCTATGCAACTCCACTGCCTCTCTCTCCTGGCACTCAGCCTCCACCCTCTCCTGGGTCGCAGCCTCCTTGGCCACCTTTTGTTCTTTTCACACCTTCTTCTGGTGCTGCCTCTCGTCATGTTTGGCTTTAGCAACAGCCTCATCATCGTCACTGTCAGATTGAATAGCAGAGTCTGGGACCACCAACCAGTGCTGGACAGCAGTGGCCAGTGGAGTAGGAATGAGTGACAAGGGTTGAGACATGAAGGGTAAGGTTTGATGGCAGACTATGAAAGTTGGCCATTCCCTTTTGAAGACTGGTACAGTACATGTGTGCACTGCTTGATTAGCCAGCCATGTGTCATGGCCTAAACATATCCCTCACTTGGTCCTTGTGGGCTTGGCCCTAAGAGGGGGATACTGTCATATGCATGTATTTAGGTCATGCTACTAGTAAGTACACTACTGGTAGTTATCTGTTTTCCAGTAGTAGTGTACATGAACTCCAGACTGGTGTCCACCCCTGGACCCTCTAGTCCAAGTCTTGTTCTCTGTTTAGTCTAGCATTACCACATTCCTTAGTACGATTGGTTATTACTGTGCATTTGTCAGACCTGTGTCTACTACTGGTAGACAGGTTCCTGGACTTTCCTTAGTCACTCCTTTGTACATAGCCTCTTAGTTATTACCAAGACTACCAGAACTCCAGTAGTGTTCCCTCTGGACTAGTAGTATAAATACTTAGTTAGATCTGTACTGTAGAGTCAGTCAGACAATCAACCTAGAACCCAGAGTATTCAGTATCTCGACCACTACCCAGACCTGTCCAAGGGCACAGCACATGAGCTGAGGCCAATTTGGGTGGTGGACCCCTACCAAGCCTGGGCTTCGACCCCCATGGGCCACATGCCACCCAACCCCAGCTCTTATGAGCTCTGGCACAGTAGCCCAGCTCTGGACATGCTGGAACTATGAAGCCTGGCTCAACCTGACTTCAGAAGAAATGTTCTTAACAGGAATGTGGAGAAAGGTGTAGCCCTCTTTGAAAATCAGCACATCTGTAATATGTTTTGTCATTGGGAAGGCTTTCAGCTGAAGGCTTTTGGCCTTGATTTGAAATCTCACTGCACAGCAACTTAGATACACTATACATCTGTGGTTACATAGACCAAAGAAATCACTACCATGTTTTTGTCATGACATTATGCTACATAAATATATAGTTTTTGTGAGTCCATGTTGGGATGTATCGACCTAAGTGCTTTTCTCTTCAGCCATTTGTACTTTGGTCATTTGAACTTATGAATTTTTATGGTTATACCTTGAGAAGTTTGGACTTTGGGATATTTGCAACTTTCAATCAGATGTTCAGACATAAGGTGAAAGTGGTGCCATGATTCATAGGTACACCTCCAACTTTCAGACCTTGTACTGAGCTGGCAAATAAACAGATACCACAGAAAAAATCTCCCTGCTATGGCCAAAGGTTTCATCAAAATTGTTCAGAGAACAATGGGGTCCCATGTGGTGAAGTTTGTAGGGAATGAGTCAGGGGAAGGCCAGATCAAGCTGGCAGTGAGTTTCACTTACCTTGTTGGTTCCAATGCTGAAGAAGACCACCAGGTTTGAGACAGCACCAGGGTATGGGAAGAAGGTTTTCACCAAGTCATCCCAGTCAAGCAAGGATTGGGTTTTGACTGCAGAGAGCATATTGACTGACTATCTCTTGACCAAACCCAGTGAGTGGAGTGTATTGCCTATCAACATGTTTATGCCAATTGATCACTGCTTAGGGGAGGAAGATTCAGCTGAGAAGCAGGAGGTGGAGATATCCTTGGATGATGATGGAAATCCAGAAGTGCCCACTTGGGGTGGGCAGAAGTTGAAGGTGCAACAGAACTTGGCAAGAGCAGTCTTCCAAGCTGCTTATGGTGTGTCTTGCTTGGCATGTGCATAGCTGCATTTCTGATGTAAGTTTGGGACATAGCCAAGTTCACCAAGAAGCCCAAGGCCAAGGTTCCCTGGGGCTTGCTGATCAGGTCCCCAATGAAGTATCTGGACCCTGAGTCTATCCCAGAGGGTTTTACAATGAAGGATCCTTCCAAATGGACAAAGGCTGATCTCAGGTTGCTTTGGGATCATTGGCAATCCCTAGAGGCACAGGACAAGGTGATTGTGTCATTCATTGATTGCAAAAAGGAGGATGCACCTTTGTCCAGGCAGTTTGACAGGAAAGTAGTGGGAAGCAGTAAGAAGAGAGTGTGGGTGACTGTGGATGATGACAGTGAAGCAGAAGTGGGTGGAGCAGGCATACCAGGCCCTTCAGTCACACAGCACTCAGTTGGAGGACCCTCTGAGCAGACTGTTGATGGTGGTGAGGTCCTAGGGGAGGCCACTACAGATGTGGGCCAGTCAAACCCAGAAGAGACCAGTCCTGCTTGGCATGCCAGCAAGGACCAGATCTCTTATTTGAAGTCTCTTTCCATCATGCCCAGGTACCAAGTACTTGTTGACCTGGTGGATGCCCTACCAGAACAGGTAAGTCTGACTGTCAGGGAGCATTAGACTAACTAACACATGACATAGGAGCATGGAAAGGGGCCAGAGGTAGACTTCCTGTTAGCAGCAAAGAAGTAAAGGGGTCCCTAGGGGGATCCTAATCAACTCCTAAAGCTCTAGTGAGCTAGGGGGATAACTAGACTAGAGTCCAGTGTGAGCAACCATAGATTAAATAGAGATATGAGGGTACACAGTACCTAGAGTCCAGTGTGAGCAACCAAAGGTGTCAACACTGGACTCAGCTACACTAAGTGCACTTCAAAGTAAACAACAGTAAACAAAGAGTGGCTGATGTGCCACAACACTAGGAATTGGCATAAAAGGCTGGGAAAAGAAGTAGTAAGTAGCAAATAAGAAGGGGAATCAAATGGTAGTAAGTAAGAGACCATGTAAAAGAGAGAAAGCAAAGATAAGAGGTGAAGATCACCACAAGGAACAGGAAAATCAAAGGAAGGGAGTGAGAACTCTGAATCAGACCAAGAGACCAATGTAAATGAATGGGTAGATATGTGGTGGGAAAAGGTAATAGATTATATAGAATTATGAATGTCAAGGGTACATGCAACTCTGAATAAGAGGACCAGTGTCAGCAAGGGAGTGGATTGGAATTGTCAATAAGTTTAGAAAATGAGCTGGATTGAAAAAGTCACCTTTCATGCTTGTGAGTAATTTGAGGATTGTCTGTGTGACTGAAGGTCTGCAATGGGTGTGGATCAACCATCTGTGGGATCTCTAGTATAGTGATTACCCAGCCCACATCTTCAAAAATTTGGAATTGATTGAACAAGCTCTAGCCTTGTTCAACCTGGGATGGACCATAGTGATGGATTAAATGCCACCCCCCAGCCAGGTCAGCTGACCCCACTTTCAGGGGGGGCATCCCCCAGCCAGGTCAGCTGACCCACTTTCAGGGGGGGATGCCATCCCCCAGCCAGGTCAGCTGACCCACTTTCAGGGGGGGGGGGGGTGGCATCCCACAGCCAGGTCAGCTGACCCCATTCTCAGGGGGGGTGGCATCCCCCAGCATGGTCAGCCAACCCACTTTCAGGGGGGGATGCCATCCCACAGCCAGGTCAGCTGACCCCACTTTCAGGGGGGGTGGCATCCCCCAGCCAGGTCAGCTGACCCCACTTTCAAGGGGGGGTGGCATCCCCCTGCCAGGTCAGCTGACCCCACTTTCAGGGGGGGGGGGGGGTATCCCTCAGCCAGGTTGCCTGACCCCACTTTCAGGGGGGGTATCCCCCAGCCAGGTTGGCCAACCCACTTTCAGGGGGGATGCCATCCCCCAGCCAAGTCAGCTGACCCACTTTCAGGGGGGGTGGCATCCCCCAGCTGTAGAAAATGGCTGTAGGCAGCCTCAGTAGTGACTCAACTACTGTATACTACAGGCACCTGTGGGCAGCTACAGGCTATCAGTGTCAAGTTCAGGCCTCACTCTGAGGGTTTGCAAAGACAGGAGAGTCCTGAAAGGGTACTAGTAGGTTGACTGATGTCAGAGGTCACAATTCCAACACTAGTCCAACTGGTAGGGACTGAGATAGGAGCCTCCAAAGGGAGCTGATGAAAATTCTGACTAGCAGAGCAGAGCAGGGATTGGCTGAAAGGGGATGACAGGGGTTCCAACTAGCAGAGCAGAGGTCAGAGGAGGGCATCAGGTTCAGCTTGTGCACTGCTCCCTTGTACAAGCTTGGCCCTCATATATCAGAGGTAGGCAAAGTATGGAGAGGTCAGAGGAGGACTCAGAGGAGGGGGACAGAGACTCAGAGTGGGGAACTTATGTTGATATTCATACTGAGGTGACATTGGTGTATTGTATGGGTATTTATATGCTACAGGGGCACTGAGGTGGTACAGTATCAGGATGTCAGAATTAACATATGGGGGTACAGAAGTTTTCAAGGGGGAACATATGTCAGAAAACTTCATGATGGACAGAAGTCTAACAGCAGAGGAATGGACAAGACAGGGGATATATCTACAAACAGATAAGACCATGATGGAGTGCTCACCAACAACCAATCACAGGCCAGGCCAGAATTCCAGAAAGCAGTGTGACACTACAGAGTGCCATGTGGTGCAGGCACCATACTGTGCCTGCTCAGCCCAGTGGCCCCAAATGGATTTTGCCCCCTAAGATGACCACATGACCCACAGGGGGTCAACCCAACATAGACTGAAGGTAGTCATGTGTCAAGACTGACAGTGGCCAACAGCAGCAATTGCTTGACTGCTGCAGCAGAGTGATCAGCAGGCTTAATAAATGTCAGACTTGGTCAGAAATGGGTCAGAAGGTGTCCGAGGGGGTGCAGAGGTGTGGGAAAGGGGCAGGTGAGGCACAGCTGTGACAATCAGTAAGTATGAAGATACTAAGTAAATAGTAGGCTTACTCTCAGTAGTGACTCAACTACTGAGGGAATAGTACCAAAATGTACTGTGAAGTGTACACTCTAAGTGCTCATGTAATTGATAGAAAAGTGTACCAAAGTAGATATCACACAGGGGTGATTCAATCTCCAACACCAGCCTGGTCAGCTGACCCACTTTCAGGGGGGGATGCCATCCCCCAGCCAGGCTGGCTGACCCCACTGTCAGGGGGAGTGGCATCCCACAGCCAGGCTGGCTGACACTTTCAGGGGTGATGCCATCCCCCAGCCAGGTCAGCTGACCCACTTTCAGGGGGAGTATCTCCCAGCCAGGTTGGCCAACCCCCTTTCAGGGGGGATGCCATCCCCCAGCTAGGCTGGCCAACCCCACTTTCAGGGGGGGTGGCATCCCCCAGCCAGGTTGGCTGACCCCACTTTCAGAGGGTTGTATCTCCCAGCCAGGTTGGCCAACCCCACTCTCAGGGGGTGCTGTGTCAGCTGACACCACCAGTTCATTCAACTGGCTCACATCAGGTCAGGGTCAGTTGGCCAACATCAGCTAGTCCTATGCTTAGGCCAAATTGTACAAGTCAGGTGTCCTAGTTTCAGGACCAAAGGTGACTGAAGGGTCTGCAAGACCAACCAGGTGGGTGACCTTGATATGGGACTTGTTTCTTGGGAAATAGGGGTATAGGCAAAATGTGGCAAAATGAAACTTTGAAACAGCACAATCAAGTTCTGTGAGGGGATAAGAGCCACCCTTGGTACAGTGTACCACTACCACAGGTCCTAGGTAGCAAGGTTTTGTCTTTCAGTCCAGCTCTCTCTCAATGCAGGAATATCTGACAAGGATGAGGGTACTGGGCTCAAAGTTAAAATCATGTATAGTCTTCTTGAAACAAGACATGAAGTCTTTTGCTGAGGTGGAGTGGGATTTGAGGACTTGTTCATGAATTAGTGCTAGGTCTTCTGGGCACTTCTGTAATTGCTGAGCATGATTGGCAATGAGGGCAGTAGTAGAGTATGATGCCACTTCAAAAGGGGCAAGAAAGGTTGCTTTGGCAGGGTCAAAAGGGAGTCTGGGACAGATGCCATGGGCCATGTAATAGGGAGAGAATCCTGTAGCTTTGTGAACCATAACCCTCTTTGCCCAGAATACAGATGGGGCCACCTCTGACTGTTGGAATATAAACTACCCCCTAGGTAGTCATTCTTTACGTGCGAAGGTTAGTTGCTTACATAAGCAGAAAAGCGGACTATAGTACAGTAAATTTTCTTCTAGTGTCCTCAGTAGCTTGGTGTTACTGAGGAGTAAGTCACTCTTTTATATTTAGCTTTGCATTTACTGACAACCTGTAGAGTAACTATCTGACAGGTACATACTAATATAGTAGCTTGGTGTTACTGAGGAAGTAACTATCTGACACTGACCATCTTGAGGCTTTACCCTCACAGCTCTTTACCATTGCTTCCCTGACATCAAAAGGCTGCCACTCCACTATACTGTTTGCTTGTGAATTATAGGGTGAGATACAAATATGCTGAATGCCATATGTCTTCAATAGCCAGTCAAGTGCTAGAACATAGGGGCCACTGTTGTCAGTGACAACCTCTGCCATGGCTCCCCATCTGCACAAGATTTGCTCAGATAGGAATTTGCTGATTGACTTTCCAGTCTTGGATTGAAGCATAGCCCACTCTGGGTAGCTAGTGAGGGAGCATCAAGCTTGAGTGATGTAGCAGTAACTGTTGGACTTCAGCATTATGAAGGTGTCAACATAGGCCTTATAGAATAGGGGCTTGGGTATTGCCATGACAGGGGGAATATGAATCCAATTGAGGTGGTGAATCTGGCATTCATGACATGTCTTGATGTACCAGAAAACCTCCTGCTTGAGCACAGGCCACCAAAACTGAGTCAGTAAGTGCATACAGGTGGAGAAGATACCCTCATGGCCCAACTTGTTGTGAGTGTGACAAATGATCTCAAGTTGCTTGTGGCAGTGAACCACAAGCTGGTGGCAACCTTGTGGTTCTTTCCTCCATAGCTCTCCACCTTTCACAAAGTATCAGGTCACCAGCTGTACAAGGCTCTCCAGCTCCTTCTCCTCCAACTCATCTGGTGGCTTCTTCATCTCTAAAAACTTCCTCACCACCTCCAGCCTCTCATCTCTCTGCCTTGCCTTTTCTGACCATGGAATATAGGTCTCTGTAGCCTCTGGGGTAATTTGGTTGCTACTAGTATGCTGACATCCTGGAACAAAACTGAAGATGAGAAGTGTTGGGACAGTGGATTCTTTTGAGAACATACCATTCAAGACCTCAGCTCTCAGTGGTTTATGAGTTCCATGGTGAAGGCTCCACATTAATCTACCCAGTCCTCATATTCTTCTTCATCTACTTTGGGGTCTTCTTCAGCTTTTGGTCTCCTTGACAGCCCATCAGGAGTGGCATGCTTGAGTGCTGGTGCATGAACTAGTTTGAAGTCAAAGAGTAGAATCCCAGCAATCCACTAGTTGATGGTGGCATTAGGTTGTAAGTTGGGATTGTTAATCATACCCTTAATGTACCTCATGTTGACCTTGACAACTAAATGCTGCATGCCAAAAACATAAAGCCACACATCATGCAGCACTCAAAACAAGCCAAAGAGTTCTAACTTGGCTTGGCTATAGTAGCTCTCTTGGTTGTTAAGAGTGATGGATCCAAAGCAGGCAGAATACCACTGGGAATCTTCTCCCTGGATATAACCAATGGCAATGTTTGAGGTGTTGATGGCAAGGATGACTGGCAAAGAGGAATAGTAGTCAATAGGGTGAAGCACTGGGGAGGTGACTATTGCCACCTTGAGATAGTCCATTGCCACTTGATGTTCATCACAAAACTTGAAGGAGAGGTCTTTCTTTGTGAGCTTGATGAGAGGGCATGCATGCTTGGCAAAGTCTTTAATGAAGGGAGCAATATGAGCATAGACCTAGAAAGCCTCTAACTTCAGTGATGTTAGCACAGTAAGGCCAGTCCCTAATCTTTTGCACTTTAGTTTCATTGCAGATTCTCCTTTTATACAAAACCTTATGCCCAACCACCACAATAGATGGGGTAGCAATGATGCATTTTTTGGCAGAGACAGTAGCTCCTGCATGGCAAAGTTGGTGTAGTACATGATTGGTGTTTTGGAGGTGCTCCCAGATGAAGCACCAAATGCCTGGGTTCTGTGGTATTGTTTCATAGGAACTGTCAGCATTTATGTAGGTAGCAAGATCTAGGCCCTTTGATCAGGCAGTCATCAATGAATGGGATGGTTACCTTGGGGATTTCCTCCTTTAGGATCCAGCAGATGTTGCTGTGGAATATTTGAATGGCATTAGTGTACCCCATAGGTAATTTTGTCAACCTAAGGGTGCCAATAGGGGTCTGAAAGGTAGTTAGGTTGTGGTAATCATTGTGGATGGTTCAGTGGTCATAGTCGACCATAGGGTCTAAGATCCCATATACCAAGTGACAGGTGAAGGCTTTGGCAATAGAGTAAATGAAAGGGGGAATGGCTGAATCTTGGATGGAGACAGCATTTAGGGGCTGTAGGTCATGAATGAGATGCAGAGACTTCCCATCCTTCTTGACAACACAGAACTGCTTGGACTGATAAGATGAGGTCAAGGGGTTGTAAACACCAGTAGTGATTTTCTCTTTGATTATTTGGACAATGTCTTGAAAGATGGCAGGTGGGATAGGGATATTGCATTTGACCCAAGGCCTGTGAGGCAAGGTTGGGATTTTTAGAGGGGGAAACATGTCCCCATGAAAGGTCCCTCTTTCAGAAGTCTCCCAAGCAAAGGTGGCCTTGTGGGTTTGAACAAGCCATCAAACAAGGTCTAACTCCACTGGCCAAAGGAATTTTGTAGGGTCAAGGTTGAGCTCTTCTGCTCTCTGCACAGTAAACCTAGAACCTGGAATGAACAAAGGAGGATGGTATGGTAATACAGGCAAATCTGCAAGAGGATTGCCAACCCCCCAATGCTCTACTCTGAATTTGACAGGCATCACAGTCAGGATAGGCTTTACCTTCTTCACTACAGGCTTGTACTTTGACATGTGGAAAACCAGGTCATAGTGAAAGGTAGACTGTAGAGCCAAAAGTGTCAGTGGAGAAATCATAGTACCAGTTGTAAGTAGGAAGGGATCTTTTGGCAAAATGAAGCTAGAATCAAATGGATCAAGGGGCCCACTATCTGGGGTATAACTGAGTAACAGTGCTGCTGCAGCATTTTCTTTTGAGTCTGTAGAGAAAGAAGAAGCAGAATTTCTCAAAGCAAAAGGGGAATCTGAAACATAAAGGGAACACATGGATACTATATTATCTTAGTCTCCTTGTAACCCTGTTGAGTCATCAACCACTGCTAAAAATCCTGTTCAGTCTCTTGGATTGGTGGTGGTGCTGGCAGGCAAAGTATTCAGCCTCATCCTCTGGGTTCATGAACTGGGGATAAGGGTATACTGTAAATGATGGTGGGGGCAAGTTGGGATAAGTAGTTGGCAGCCTGAGTTAGGGTCATGGATTTCAAGAGATTGTTCACCATTGGGGAAGTCTCAAAGGATGCTGCTGAGGAGACAGAAAACCAGGCAGCCTAATAGGAGGTCAAAAGGGGCTCTATTGATGACTTGAATCTGTAGGTGAGCCTCAACTGGCCCAATTCACAGAGAGGCATTTTCAATGACACCTAGAGTGCTCTCTTTAGACTGGTTAGTGGCTTCTAATGTCATACACATGTCTGATTGAAGAGGGGCTCCTAAAGCTTCCCACAACTCACACCTGAGAGTGACTACCTGACAGCCACTGTCAAGGATGCACTCTACCCAAAGTTTGTCCATAAGAATGCTGTCTACTGTGTGGAGAGGAGTGGCAGTGAGACTGACACACTTTCCCTCAGTATCCTTGATGAGATACTGTATTGTTCATATGAAGCCCAAGTGGATGAGGATGATTCTGATGTGGTCTTGAGGCTACCAATCACAACCTTCTTCATCATAGCCATCTCCTTTATTTGTTTGCAAATCTCTGCTTACTGCTAGAAGATCTTGGGTCAAAATCTTGATCTTAGCCTCTAAGACTTGAGATATGAGTCATTTAGTGGTGGCAGCTTCATCCAAACTGCTCTGGTAATGAAACTGAGGGATGGGGTTTGTTGGGGGTCTGGAAGTTGAGGGTTAGATCTAGTCTGTGGCTCATTACATGGTGGCTGAGTGTTAGAAGCCATGGTAGGTGCAGGATTGTTGGAAGGTGGAGAGTTAGCAGGGGTGGCATTTCAAGGATGGCAAATGGGGATTTCTACACCACCAAAGTGGGCTGGTTTCTTCCTTTTTATAGCATTCTTGAGCTCCTCAATCTGAGCATAGGCTCTGGCAAGGTGCACTTATCTTCTTTGTCAGCATTATCTTCAATCTCATGATCAACAAGGTAGGACAAGGGATGAACCTCTACCTGAAACTTGGCAGTGTCTTCAGAGCCAAGGAACATAGTGTTAATAAGGTGGGGAGGGGTATCATGTCAGAGGCAGTGCCTGGAGACTGGATAGTTATGAGATTTGCTGACACCATAATAGACTCTCTGAGAGCCAAGAAGTTATCAATCTTCTCCTTGAAATTCCACCCTGCAGCAGACCTAGGAACATCAGAGCCATCTTTCACAAAGACTTTACAGCCTATAAGTGTGCATTTCCCTTGCTGGACATATACTCTTTGCAGAGCTCACACTTGGCTGTCCTATGGCCATCAGTGCTACCACAGAAGAAGCAGTGGGGGTCAAAAGAGCAGTGAAACTGCTGATCTGAGGGTTGTGTCTGGCAGCTGCCTGAGGTGGGGTCAGCAGCTTGGACATATTCCCTTTCAAGAACAGTAGGCAGTGATGTCAGTTGGTTGTAGGACTCTGGGAATAGGGCCAAACTATCAATTTGGATGGCATTTCAATGTGCCCCACTAAGGAGGTAGGTCATGTGCTTGTAGACCTTGTTGAATGGCCATGGATCATTGATGTCATGGTCTAGGTCCTTGAGTTGAAGGTGAGTAGCAAGACTGTTATGGAATTTATGGAGGAAACCTTCAAGGAACTTCTCATTAACATAGTCATCAGTGAGTCTTTTCTTCTTATTGATTAAAGCCATGACTTGGTGGAATTCACACACATATTTGCCAAGGTCTTCAAGGGATGACATATGTCAAAAGTAATTAAAAAAAGGTGTAAAGTCTGACACCAGTGTAGGCACATGCATGGTGGTGACAGCAGCAAAGAAAAAGCAAACAGAAGAGGTAGAAGACAAACATAAACAAAGGTGAAGCAGTATAACTACATGCCTGAGAAGCAGAGCTGCACTCTGGAAGCTGGTAGAGCATGGAATGAGCAGCAGAGCTAGTGGAGGGACAGCAAGGAGATGAGGCAGCATGTGACAGGTGGCAATGTGGCTGATGGTGATAGGGGCAAAGGTGGGCATATGATGAATGAGGAAGTGTGTTGTTAGCATAGGTGGCAATGAATTTGTCCAATGCTGTGCCATGACCATAAGAGACATGCAATTGGGTGATTGGAAAGAGTGAGGATTGCTGCCATGGGTGCTTTGCAGCCTCAGGGCGTGTAGACTCCCTACAGTGTGCTATGGGTAGGTCAGCAGATCATCTGCCAAAGGGGGAATTCTTCTTCTTCCCCATTCATTCAAAACCCATAACTCACTGCAGTGTCTACTCAAGTGAATTGTGCAAAGCCAGTGCTCACTCCTAGAAAGTGCAAGCACATCTTGACAAGCAAATATGATGATACAGTGGGTGAGAGCTAGGGAGAAAGATTCATGAAGTATATAACAGCAGCCAGTTGGAACATACCTGATATAATAGTAATGAACACAAAGTGGGGAACAAGTATGAGGCTGCCAAGGATGACTACTGATCTTCAATGCCCTGAGTTGCACTAGCAATGCATAGCACCTCCACTAGATGGAGTCTCATCTGTGCAATCAATAGTCAGAATCATACCATGATACTCCCAAAGGCTCCAAGCCTGCAAGGAGCATCAGATGTCAGAGGGCACCAAACCCCAGACACTGGGTATGGGAATGCACCAAGCATCCCCCTGGCAGAACCATACCTGATGGTGCAAACAAGAGAAGGAAAGAGGCAGAACAAACATTGTGACAGTGGAGTTGGAACTGAAGTGGAGGATTGATCAAGTGTATAATAACAACAGTCTAAAGGTAGAACTTACCAGTTGTGGTATCAAGATATGCAAAGTAGGGGAAACTATGAGGCTGCTTGAAGAACCACAATCAATCTTCAATGTCCTAAGTCACACTGCAAAGTCTCATCCACACAGCTGACAGTAGGATCAATACCAAGAATCCATTGAAAGCTCCAAGCCTTCAAGGATTGTCAAAGGGCACCAAGCCCCTGACACTTGGCAGGGAAACACTCTGGACATTCACCTGGCAAAATGATGTACAGCACAGGTGACTGAATGAACTTATCATGGTGAACATGAGTTGCTCAGTACATTTGTTTGTCTTGTACAATTTGTCCATCACATGTTGGCAGCACATGTCATATGTTAATATCCAATTCAATTTTGGCTTCCAGGGTTTGGCAGTTAACACATAAGTCCCTTAGTGTATTAGTGTATTAGTGTATTAGCCCTGCAGACTGGGCTGCAAAGTTAAACCTAATGACTAGGTATATACATAAGTATATCATTAGGCACCATGTCATGCTCATGCCTCAGGGCAGTGTTACCCTCGACCCCTCTCTGTGCCAATGGCCCTCTCCTGCTCTGCTCCATACCTGCCCACTTGCTCTAGCACTTGTACAGTGCACTCTTTTCTGACACTTTTTACCTCTGGAAAATTTACTGTAACCTGTATGTTAGCTCCAATGCTCTGATACTGTACTGCCTTGATGGCACACTGACTGTATATAAGCCCACCACACTCAGTGGTGTCTCCTCAGTACAAATATCAATTTAGTTCCCCCATCTCTGCAGTACTCAACCAGCCTTCTCTGTCCTCTGTTGGATTCCCCCTGACTCCCCTCCCTATCTGAAATCCAAGGGCTGGGCTTGTACAAGGGGGCAGCACACAAGCTGAACCTGATGCCCTCTCCCAAACCTCTGTCATGACCATTGGCCACCCTTTGGCCAACATTGCTCTTTGTCAGCCCTCTTTGGCCAAGCATTGGCCCACATTGGTCTACCTTCATACACCCCCCCATGGCCTCTGCAAGCATCAGGGATCATTGGAGTAGGCCTGAACTTGACAGTATATTCATACTCACACTTGAATGAGTCCTTATCCACTTTTGATACTAAAAACACTACTATGCAGACCTGATCACATTTGCAATGAGAAACTGCTGAGAGGCTTGCTCTCACATTTGCCAACCCTCAACACACACCCTTGGTGGTCAAACAGTTTCACTCTTTCTCTGCCTGACATCATTCCCAGCATGAAAGTGCTTCCAAAGCTGGACCTTCCAAACCCCAGTGGCCTGAATTTCACACTCTGCCACCACAAGGTGATGACCCATTCAACCCCAAACATCCTGAACATCCCAATGGTGGGTCCAACAGTGGGGGCGGTGGTGACAGGGGTATCCCCAAAGATCTGGCTGAGCCACCTGACACTGCAAGCATTTCACAATTTTTCTTCAGAAAACATGGTAAAAAAATGGAAAAAAGAGATACTCTATTATTTCACATAATTTGTCACACAAAATGCAAATATAACTTTATCTTCTCTGTGCAGAAACACAGATTAATGGTAATGCCCATTACCTTCCACACTAATTGACATTAGCATCAATCCATGTTTTCTGGAAGAAAATAAAACATTATTTCTGCATTTTTTCTTTCCAAACATGTAAAATAAAAAGAGTATCTCTTTCCTTCCTTTTTCCATTATTTTTTCTGAAGAAACATTGTGAAATGCTTGCAGTGTGAAGACCTGCTCCTCACCCTAACCAGGGCCATCCATGCACTTGCCCACTCAAGCCAGTGCTCTGGGGACTCAACTCTGAAAACCAAGGTTTGTGAGCCTGACACCTTCAATGGCTCTGACCCAAAGAAGCTCCATGAGTTCCTAGTGCAGTGCAAGCTGAATTTCCAAGACTACCCAAATGCCCTCTGAACTGACCATGCCAAGGTCACCTTCACTCAGTCCTACCTTAAGGGTATGGCAGTGGCCTGGTTCAAGCCCCACCTCCTCAATCCTGATGACTACCTCAGCCATCCATTATGGATGGACAACTACTGTGAGTTCCTTCATGAACTGACCATTAATTTTGGCCCACATGATGTAGTGGCTGATGTGGTACAAAACCTTGAGAATCTCTTGATGAAGGACACCTCCCACATCACCAAGTATGTCATGGAGTTCAACCAATGGGCTTCACAGGTCAAAGATTATGGTGAAGGTGCCCTCTGACACCACTGTTACACCAGCCTCCCTGACTGCATCAAGGATGAGATGGCCCATGTCAGCAAGCCTGCCACCCTCACAGGGTTGCATGACTTTGCCCAGACCATAGATGCTCAGTACTGGGAATGCAAGGCCAAAATCTCCTGCTCCACCAAGCCCTCTGCCAATAAGTTGTCTGCTGGGAAGCCCCCCAATGACAAGAAATCTTCATCAGCATCTCCATCCTCCTTGTGCCCCAACAATAAAGGCAAGTCCAAGACAAAGGATGGCCAAAAGTCAGATGCACCCAAATCTGATACTGCTCACCTCCTTGGCAAGGATGGTAAGCTCAACACAGCCAAATGTCAGCACTGCCTAAAAAATAATTTGTGCCTCTTCTGTGGTGAACCCAGGCACTCTGCCAAGGACTGTCTGAAGTCCCCCCCTGTGCCACCAAAGCCCATGCTGCCACAGCTGCTGCTCCTCCTGCTCCTCCTTCCCCTCCCAAGGAGAAGGAAGAACCAAAAAATCAGTCTGCTCCTCCAGGGAGTCCACATGGTGAAGAGAATAGAAAGAGATATCACAGGGATAGCTTCTGAAGGCTTGATAGACCCTATAGGGAATCCTGCTGAAGAGAAGAACTGGTAGAGAAATGAAATAGAAAAAGAAACTGAATACTTAGCTGGCAAACTCAACCTGAAATCTCTCTGAACCACCACCTTAGGACTTCCCTAAGGCCACTCAGTCCTCATTCTCAAGGGCTGTAGAAGTAAGAAGCTGCCACAGACTGGTCTCACCAGTCTGTCATCCCCAGCCTCTATAGTGGTTGCTTTTTTCTGTGACTAGTACACTTCAAAGTAAAGTCTGAACCACACTTACTAAGCCACCTCTCACCTCACAGCTAAGTCCCCATCCCAATTACAAAACAGGGATCAAGCCCCTTAGAAAAATAAAATAAAATCCTCAACACCTCAATCCTCTCATTACCATCTAATCCCTTACTAGGGAGCACCTACTCCCTACAATGGCCTGGAGGAAGCATTGACCCCAACCATGCACCTGCCATCCAACTCAATGTGCCTGCTCTTTCTGATCCTAATTCACTTATGCCTTCTGTCTCCCTTCCAGACATTCTGCTAGACAATATTTCTGCATTAGTCAATTCTGGCTCTTCTCACTGTTTTATAGACCCTTCTTTAGTTAGTAAATACTCTGTACCTACAGTGAGTGAAAAAACCCTTGCAATGTTTCGCTATTTTGCACTAAGTGCAGTGTAGCACCGGAGGGCGTGGGAATCTCGCTTGGCAGTAGTGGGATGGATTGTAGTACTGACTCTTGGCTACCAAGGGGTCACTTCATCACGTGATTCTGTCCAGTGGTTGTTGAGATATGCTGGTTGTAAAACAGGTACACCATTGCAAGGGTTTATTCACTTTTGGCCAGGGTGGTGGAATCTCACTCAAATGAAGGGATAATTGTGGTTGTTTGGTCCTACAAACAAAGATACACATATCAACAATGTGTCTGAGTTCCAAAAAGTTCCCACACTTCTTTGTTTCCAACCTCTACCACCATGAGATCCATCTCTGCCACCCAAAGGAATACTATCCTGACTATGCTTGATGCTGGTCACTCTGCTTCCTCTATTGCCTCTAGTACTGGCCTCCATCTCTCTACCATCTCTAGGCTTCATTCCAAGGAGCATTCCACCCTGCAAAAGTCCACTGGAGGTCATCCATCCAAGCTTTCCCCTGCCAATGTCTGCCATGCCATCCACCTCATCTCCACTCACAAGGCAGAAAATGCTGTCCAGGTGACCAAAACTCTTACCAATATCATCAACCAGCCCCTCCACCCAAACACTGTCCAGCAGCACCTAAAGAAGACTGGTATGAAGGCTGTGGTCAAGTGTAAATGTCCTATCCTCTCTGCCAAGCAACACAAGGCAAGACTTGATTTTGCCTATGCTCACAAGGATTGGACTCTGGAGGACTGGAAGAGGGTGGTATGGTCTGATGAGACTAAAATCAACTGCCTGGGCTCAGATGGTCGCAAATGGGTTTGGAAAAAGCCAGGGGAGAAGCTGAATGATAGGCTAGTGGAGGGGACTCTGAAGTTTGGAGGAGGTTCTCTCATGATGTGGTGCTGTATGACTTGGGAGGGTGTTGGATATGCCACCAAGATTGATGGGAGGATGGATGGAGACCTTTACCTCCAAATTTTGAAGGATGAACTACAAGATTCCCTTGAGTATTATGGTCTTCATCCTCCTGACATCATCTTCCAGCAGGACAATGACCCCAAGCACACCTGCAAGCAGGTCAAGGAGTGGCTGGAGGAGCAGGATTTTAGGACTATGGTATGGCCTGCACAGTCCCCTGACCTCAACCCCATAGAACATGCCTGGGGTTACCTCAAGAGGAGGCTTGCAGAGTATGAGCATCCATGCAAGGGAATACTGGAGTTGTGGGAGAGGACTCAGGTGGAGTGGAATAATATACCAGCTGAAGAGTGTCAGAAGTTGATTGAAAGCATGCCTAGGAGGGTTGAGGCAGTGCTTAAAGCAAAAGGAGGCTATACCAAGTACTGATATCCCCCATATACCCTTCCATTACCAAAAGTGAATAAACCCTTGCAATGGTGTACCTGTTTTAAAACCAGCATATCTTGATGACTACTGGATGGAATCACGTGATACAGTGACCCCTTGGTAGCCAAGAGTCAGTACTACAATCCATCCCACTACTGCCAAGCGAGATTCCCATGCCCTCCAGTGCTACACTGCACTTAGTGCAAAATAGCAAAACATTGCAAGGGTTTTTTCACTCACTGTATGAAACCTGTCTCTCTGCCCATTCTGCTTTGCTTGTTTGATGGTAGCTCAAATGCTGTAATCTCTCCAGAAGTAGATCTGTCCATCTGCTTCCCTTCTGGCAATGTCACCCCTGTTTCTTTTTATGTTACTCTGTTGGATTCTTCTTGCTTGCTGGTTTTAGGACACAACTGGCTCACCCACTACAATCCATTGATTGATTGGTATTGGGCCATACATATCTCATTCTGACCACCACTGCAGGGAATGCTGATGCCCCTGGCACCTCTCTCACCATCAACCACTCCCTCAGCACTGACACCAACACCCTCTGATTTGTCTTCCAACACTCTGCCACCTTTGCTGAAGGGTTCTGACTTGCCACCTCCTTGACATCTCCCTCATCAGGGCCACCACCTACCTCCATGCTTGCACTCTCTCCCTGGTTCAGTGCAGTACAGTCTGCACCTGCACCCTGATGATGTCTTGCTTCATGCATCCTCTGCTTTGCCCTCTCCTCCTGATCTCTCTTTGGTCCTTGCCAAATACCATGAGTTTGCCAACATCTTTAGCAAGGCAAAAGTGACCAAACTGCCACTGCACTGCAGCTTTGACTTGAAGATTGATATTGAGGAAGGGGCCTCTCCACCCATCAGCATGATCTACTCCCTCTCACTGCCCAAGCTTGAGGCTCTCCACAGCTTCATTGACAAGCACCTCAGCTATGTGTCATGCCCATGCCCCTGGACAGTACTACTCTTGACCTTTCTCTGCACTGATGGACCTTCCCCACCCTGCTCCACACTCATCTGCTTGCCCTAGTGCCCATGCAATGCACCCCCACCCAATCCTCTGTCAGACTCTGTCAGTCTCTGTTGGGGCCACCACATGACTGGCACATCTCAGTCAGGTGACTCCCTCCCCTCACCTAGGGGTTACCTTCCTTTTGTGTCAACAGGCCAGTCTAGGCACAGTGCAGCTACCACACTGCATGGTTTGGTGCAGGGTTGTTACTCATTTAGGCTTTCTGTCTAACTTCTGATCAGCTGTTGGCAGGCATCCCAAAGTCTCTCCATCCATACTATTCCTTTTAGGTATTCCTTCTTTGTCCCATCCTTCACCTCCATCATATGTATCATTCCCTGACTGAAGATCTCTGACACTTCTTACCCCTTGAAAATTTACTGTACTCTGTATGTCAGTTCCAACATTCCAATACTGTACCACCTTGATGGCATGCTTGCTGTATGTAAGCCCATCACACTCAGTGGTGGTCCCTTAATATGAATATCAACTTAGTTCCCCTTCTCTGCAGTCTTCAACTGGCCATCTCTGTCTTCTGTTGGACTCCCCTTGGCTTCTCTCTCTATCTGAAATCCAAGGGCTGGGCTCATACAAGGGGGCAGTGCACAAGCTGAACCTGATTCCCTCTCCTGAACCTCTGTTGCTGTGAGCAGCAAAGAAGTAAAGGGGTCCCTAGGGGGATCCTAATCAACTCCTAAAGCTCTAGTGAGCTAGGGGAATAACTAGACTAGAGTCCAGTGTGAGCAACTATAGATTAAATAGAGATATGAGGGTACACAGTACCTAGAGTCCAGTGTGAGCAACCAAAGGTGTCAACACTGGACTCAGCTACACCAAGTGTGCTTCAAAGTAAACAACAGTAAACAAAGAGTGGCTGATACACCACAACACTAGGAATTGGCTTAGAAGGCTGGGAAAAGAAGTGGTAAGTAGCAAATAAGAAGGGGAATCAAATGGTAGTAAGTAAGAGACCACATGAAAGAGAGAAAGTGAAGATAAGAGGTGAAGATCACCACAAGGAACACACTTATCTGTTGCAAGGCAGTGGAGGGATGCAACTTCTGATGCTGTATGTTGTATAATCTATGACAAGCATGGCATGTGATGGACAGAACTACTTTGATTGCCATATTGGGATCCCACCAGGTTTACTGTCCTGGATACAATGCATATGCTCCTACTTGTCCTGATACAGAAGCATTGTTGTGAGATATGGGGAATGGACGATCAGTTGGATGATGGTCTTGGGGCAACATATGACAAACTCATAATGAACCACCCACCTTCATATGACCAAATCCAGAATGGTTTGTGCACCCTTCGAGAAGGTTCAGAGGATGATCTTCATAGGTTGAGTGAACCCATCCTCCACTTCATGTGCCAAGAACTTCATGTTTGCTTTGGTGGCAAGAAAAGCAAACTTGTTGAACAGCTTATCAACTTGGTTTGTCTAATTCATGAATATCACTATGCCCTTTGAAGACTTGTTTCTTTCAGCAAGGCCAAATGGGTTGGGGTAGTAAAGGGGCCAACACCTCAGATGATGGAACAGAGATTGTGACATCCGAAATGGACCACCAATCACATGCTGTGCATTTGATGAGCATGCTCACACACAATGCAGCCTCTATCCAGTCAGCACCCACCCACAGTGTACTCCACCTGAGCACCCCTGGGCTGACCAGTGACTCAGCTGTGACATCCAATGATAGAGCAACAGTTGCAATACCCAAATGAAACCAACACTCGTACATTGCATGTCTGGCAAGCTTCCCCACATGCACATTGGACTCTATCCAAAATTCCACTCATGGTGTACTTCCTATGAGCATCCCAGGATCGATTGACTATGACAGTATTCTGTGTCATGCCCTTGCCCTACCAGACAATGAGAAAGAAAAGGCATTGAAGGTGTTGAAAGTTCCCAGTTGCTCAGCTTTGATGCAGTTGAAGAAGGCTGCTCTAATTTTTCTTTGCTCCTTGAAACTCTCTTTTCCCATTATCTCTGAAAACCCCCTAGCTGTGGAGCAATGTATTGCCCACTATGATGCACAGACCAAAGAAGAGTTGGCAAAGAACATTTTGACTTGGGTGAGCTTTCTTTCCTAAGGTGTTGATCTTTGCATGCATTCATTTGCACTACAGTGTGAATGAAGAGAAACAAGTATGAATGTCTCAAGTCTGCAAGCCAATACCTCTGATCAGCCTGTTAACACCCCTGTCCCTGCAAGTTTGGTCCTGCAAAACCCCAATATTACAAGTCAGTCTGATCCCCCTGAGCCTTCGAGAGTCTGATCCTACAGAACTCTGATATTTCTCTGGCCATTTTGAATTCAGTCACACAGCAGCCACATGTTTCAGCACAGCCATCTACTTCATTCATAATTGGTTCAACAACATGACAGATCCTTGTGGACAATGGTTTTCAGGAGGCACTGGAAGTGCTCAAAACAGCACCTGGCATAAAACCACTCTGTAGACTCCAGAAACCACTGTTAGTCGCACTGTGCATGGCTAAGCTTAGGCACAACACTACTCAGTGTGCAGATGAGGCTTTGCATGAACTGTCTTACAATAAGCTCTCGAAATATCAGCTGGCTGAAAGATTGAATGACTGGGTATGTTTCCATTACAATACTCTCATGACTATGGCTCTCATAGTTCTCTTTGGTTGGTGGAAACATAGTGAGTTTTCAACCTCTTCATCATTGTCTCACAGGACTAATTCCAGGTTAGGTGAGTTGGAACAGACCATGCTATGCTGGTTCTGCATGGGTCAACACCTCTGTGCACTGATATCCTCGGGATTCCTGCCCCATGATACAACCAGCTTGCTTGTCGACTTTGATCATATCTTTCAGACAAACCTCTGAGGTACTTTATTTAATGATATTCTGGCATTTGACAGCTCGTCAGACATGTCAGAGGATGCTTCTGACACTGGAGATCTCAAACTAATGTCAGTGGATCAATGCTGCCTCCTTCAAGACTGGCTTTCAACAAATGCTATTGATTATGATCCAAGGAAAGGCATTAGACCCTATGCATCAGTGCACAAGTCAGTTTGTTGGCATGGAGAGATGTATTCAGTGGCATCTGCCTCCCTCAAAAACAGCCACATAATGTTTTGAGTGGCAGGAAGTGACCTTGTAGCAGGTGTTATTCAGCACATCTTTTCCCACTGCAGGGTGACCACAAACAATGTCATGTTGACACAAACATTCTTCGTTGTCAGCCAGTACACCAAACTTCCTGTCAAAGTGCCACTTTCCCGTGCCTACAAATGTTTCCTGGATGTAGGAGTGCACTGTGTCTCGATGACCTTGCTCCCAAATGCATGGCTACTGATGGCCTCAGATGTAGTGTGCCACTTTGCCTGTGCAACTGTACATGTAATGGAAATGGAGTGTGAGGTCCTCTATGTTCAATCTTTGGATAAGGCAAGTACATGAACTTGGAATTCTCATCACACATGTTGGATTTTGACTCTCACACTAATTAGAACTGAATGTGTAGTGATGAAGACTACATAGAGTACTCCAATTAGTCTCCATACATACTGACAAACCTGAGTTGTCAGATGTATTTGTACTTACCAAGCTGAAGCCCAGGTGGCCAGTGCTGGATGCCTCCAATGATTGTTTGGGCCTTTGATAGTGACATGAATGACATGACTCCCATCCTCCCTGAGATTCCCAAGATTTTTTAAATTTACCATGGGCATTGATGATGCAGCATATGTGTTGATCATCTGGGTGATTCTGGGTTGCAGCTTCCTACCTTCATAGGGTGATGGGGAAACTGGTCAAATAATGAAGTGTGTTGATGTGGAAGTGACTCACTCAAGTCTCTGTCAGCCATCAGTTTCACTCTCAGGCAGCCACACTCCACCTTTAGGCAACAACACTGGTTACATTTTCTGCTGATTTGAGGTTGAGCAATGATCAAGCACTAGGGGCCTATGGGGTTGACTGACTTCAACTCTTGCCAACTTTATGCAGTCCCAACATGTATCCACTGCATGCTGGCTGTCCTTGCAGTTGGTGTGAACCTCAACGAGCCACAGACATGGCCTCAACCCTTCAGACACTGGAAAATGGGGACCCAAATAAGGGGCTGGACAAGCACTGATGTTCTCTTGTAGGGTGTATGTGCATGAATCTGGGTCATACTTCCTACCTGCTGTCTCTCAGGCAGGAGCATTTGTGGACAGTATGTCAGTGGGATGGGGAAGCTGGTTGAACATGCTGCACCTTGGTATGGAATATATTGATGTTGAACTGACCAGGCCTCCTACAGCTGTTGGTCATTCCATGACCAGACAATGTCAATTTGCCCTTTTCAGGGTATGTGTCTGGTTTTCATGTGAATATCAGTGAACCGATCTGCCATCCTAGCTTACCATGATGGGCATGAAACAACAATGAATGAGTGGCATTCCTCATTCTGCACCTTGCTGTGGAATATATCAATTTTGAAGCACCACCAGAGTGCTCTTCCTCATCTTTGCCAACATAAACTTTGAGTCAAGGTCATAGCACCTCATTGGTTGCAGTGTTGCCATAGTCATCATTGCGGCAGACTTGCCACTTGCCTGCATGGGAAACAGGAAGTTTGACTATCTGTTTGGTGCTACCCTGGGCACTATTGTGCTGCAAGCCATCTGTTTTTTGCTGCTAGTGCAACCTCTGGAGGAATATTGGCATGAGGCGGTAAGGTTCCTGCATCCCAACTCCCATTTATGCAGCAGTACTTCTGGTTATTCAAGATGACCAACTCACTGAGAGGTATCAGGCGACCATTCAAGGTTGATCTTTCGCTTGCATTTCCTTCACCAACTTTGACCTTACCTTCCTGACAGGCAGAGAGAGTTCTCTTATCTCCATTGACCTGTGCCATCAGACCTGCACATCATTCATAGCATCACAGTTATGCTGGATGTTCTCTCACTACCTACTCTTGGAAGCCACGACCTTGTATGTACAAGCACTGATGATCCCTTGTCTACATTCAAATAAGTTTTGAATATTTCACCTGTCACTATGCAAACTCTAGTTTGGAAATTCCATTGCAATAACATCAAAATAATGTCTGTGCCACTACTGGAAGAATATTTTATAAGTCCATTACAATATTTCAAGAATGTTTTTTAAGTGTTGCCACATGCAATATAAAGAAGTTATACTAATTGGTAATGTGAATGTTATTGTAGTTCACATTTTTGATAACATAAGCACAATGGCCACTGAAATTAGCTTACATTATGCAAGACACCTTTATCATAATGACTTCATCTTACCAGTAACATTATTTTGACATTATCATTTCTCTATTTATAATAATGTTTATCATAATGTCATGAAATATGATGAACATTATTTTGTCATGCACCTTGTGCATTGTGTTGCACAGAATGCAGGATGTTTTCAGGCAGTGTGTCAAGTTCAGGCCTACTCCAATGATCCCCAATGCTTGCAGAGGCTGTGGGGGGGTGTATGAAGGTAGACCAATGTGGGCTGATGCTTGGCTGATGAGGGCTGACAGAGAGCAATGTTGGCTGAAGGGTGGCCAATGGTCATGACAGAGGTTTGGGAGAGGGCATCAGGTTCAGCTTATGCACTGCCTCCTTGTATGAGCCCAGCCATTGGATTTCAGATAGGGAGGGGAGTTGGGGGAATCTGAAAGAGGACAGAGAAGGCCAGTCAAGGACTGCAGAGATGGGGGAGCTAAGTTGATATTTGTACTGAGGAGACACTGCTGAGTGTGGCAGGCTTATATACTGTACAGTCAGTGTGCCATCAAGGTAGTACAGTATTGGAGCATTGGAGCTAACATACAGGGTACAGTAAATTTTCCAGAGGTAAAAAGTGTCAGAAAACTTCAGTTGGGGAATGGTACATATGACAGAGGTGAAAAGTCAGGACAAAGGAGAAACACTTAAAAGGAATAGTATGGACAGAAAGCCTTGGGAGCACTTGCCAATAGCCAATCAGAAGTTAGGCCAAAAGCCTAAACAGGTAGCCACCCTGCACCAAACCATGCAGTGTGGTGGCTGCACCATGCCTAGCCCTGCCCACTGCCCCAAAAGGAAAGTAACCCCTAGGGGAGGGGAGGGAGTCACCTGACCAAGATGCACCAGTCATGTGGTGACCCCAACAGAGACTGACAAGGTCCAACAGGGGACTGGGCAGGAGTGCACTGCATGAGTGCTAGAGCAAGCAGGCAGTTATGGAGCAGGGTGGGAGAGGGCCATTGGTACAAAGAGGGGTTGAGGATAACACTGCCCTGAGGCACAAGCATGACAGTATCCCCCCCTTAAGGCCTGAACCCTTGAAGGCCATAAGCAGCATGGTCTAGACAACATGAGGTTTAATTTTGTAATTGGCAATGGGCCATGAGGTGCCTATTGATTGCCATGGCAGGGTTGTGTCAGAGTCCAAACCGGTCACATAAGAAAGCACACTTTCATCACTAAGTTCCTCCTCTTATCTCTCCTTGATGTCACATCCATGTCTAACCAACCAAGTTCAAGCTGTCAACCCACCAACACCACATCCTGGGACTGGACCCAAGTCCCTGATGTGGACCTCAGGGTCCACACAAGCAACTCAGAGGGGACTGAGGAGGCCAAGGAGGCCAAAAAAGGTAGGCACAAGGTGGCAAGAAAGGAGAAATGGGCTGAAGCCCATCAACAAAGGGCAGAAGAGGCCTGGCTGGAGAGGGAGTGCCTGGAATGGGAAGAGCACAAGAAATGGGAGCAGGAGGAATGTGAAAGGCAGGAGCATGAAGAGTGTGAGGAGAAGGAGAGGTGGGAGGCCTTGGCAGTGGCCTGTCAGGCAACAGTGGCAGAGGTGGAGGCTGCACAACAGAGTGTCACAAAAGACAAGGGTAGGGTGGGGGAGTTGCAGAGTGAGAGTAGGGGGTCATAAGTGGCCAGGTGAGTACCATGAACACACCATGATGATGCTAACAAAGGTTTACAGCTCTGGGCAGGTTGCCACCTACAGCCCCATGGCTGGAGCTAGCATGGGGATGCTGTGTGTAGTGCTGACAGTAAGGCACATGGCCTGTGAAGGCTGCAGACAGTGAGGGGAAGCAGGTGAGTGCCAGGCAGTAGTGGGTGGCCAATCCTGTGGGCCATGCAGGAAAAGAAAGAAGAAATGTAGTTGGGTGACAGTGGAGGAAGCTGAAACAATGGCTGGGTCATCCAGAAAAAGAGCTGGGATGGGGAGCTTGCAGCAAGGGTTGGAAGAAGGGTCAACCTGATGAAGATGATGACAATGATGACAATGACAATGAAATTGCAGAGGTCCCAGCACCAGCAGACCCCTGATCACAGGCAGCATATCTGTACCTGGTCAGGGAGATGTCAGTGATGGGAGTGTCAGTCAAAGGAGTGCCTGAGCCCCTGTACAATGAGCATATGCTCATTGTGCAGGGGAGGATAGCAGCTGCAACAGAGTGGTTGGCCCTGGCAATGGAGGTGCAGGCCAGGGCCATACAGGCCTATGTGAGGCATGTGATGGCATTCCCACCAGGGCCTCCAGAGGTGCAGAGTGGGGTGGTGCCAGGCGGAGCAGGGTCAGAAGCTGAGTGGAGTGGGTCAGGGGTGAGGCATAGTGAGTTGGCAGTGAGTGGAGTGGCCAAGGAGAGTGGTGAGAGGGGTGACAAGGACATGGAGGGGGATGCAGAGGATATGCAGGGGTAGGGTGGATTTTTTTTTTGTGTGTATAATTCATGTACAGTAAATAGAAACTTAGATGTTTTTGGCTCCTCAAGCCAAAAACATCTAAGTACTGAGGGTTACTGAGGGTGATTCAGAAAAGAAATCAGAGTGGTAGCAGAGGGAGAGTCAGACAAGGCAGGCAAGTAGCAGTGGGTATAAGAAATGGTCAGAGGGTGGTCAGGAAGGTGACAGAGGGAGTCAGGGCCATTGGGCAGTGAAAAGATTTGGTAAGAGATAACCCAGGAGTAGACTCTAAAGGCTTGTTTGACCTTATAGGGAATCCTGCTGAAGAGAAGAACTGGAGGAGAAATGAAACAGAAAAGAAACTGAATACTTGGCTGCACAACTCAACCTAAAATCCCTGTACCACCACCTTAGGACTTCCCTAAGGCCACTCAGTCCTCACTCTCAAGGGCTGTAGCAGTAAGAAGCTGCCACAGACTGGTCACACCAGTCTGTGATCCCCAGCCTCTATAGTGGTTGCTTTTTCTTCTCTAGCTAGTACAACTTCAAAGTCAAGTCCCAATGTGCTTACTAAGCAACCTCTCACCTTGCAGCTAAGTCCCCATCCCAATTACAAAATGGGGATCAAGCCCCTTAGAAAAATAAAATAAAACTCCTCAACCTCTCTTAACCATCAACCAATCTCCTACTAGGGAGCACTCACTCCCTACAGTGGTCATGTTGGGGGTGTATACAGGCCAGCCTTGTGGGGGTAGCAGCAACAAGTTCAGGGGCATGCTCTAATTCAGTGGCTAGGAGCCATGGAGTCTCTTCATTGGTGCCCTCATAACCAGCCCAGCAGACCTTGTAACTTAGCCAGCAGGAATGGTGGCAGTCCACCTTGCAGTCTAGGATTTCTGATATCTCATACTCAAGTTCACTGTCAAAGTTGACTGGTGGGGGTGGTGGCTGATGCTGATTCAGGAAGGGGTTGGTTGGGGCAGGTTTCAGTTGTGACATGTGGAACACTGGGTGTACCAAGCACATACTGTTGGGTGGCTTTAAGGTGACAGAGTGCATACTAGGTCAGGCAATGATGTCAAAGGGGCCTTAAGAATGCTATCAAAAGGAAGAAACCAGCCTGCTTTGATGGTGTGGAAATCCTCGCTCATCACCCTCAAAATGCTGCTCCGGCTAACCCTCCCCCTTCCAACAACCCTGATCCCACCACAACTTCAAACACCCAGCCAGCACGTAATGAGATGCAAGCTAAATCTAATGCTGCCAAGCCTTCAACCTCTAGACCTTCATCCAACCCTACCCCTCAGTTTCATTACCAGAGCAGCTTTGACAAAGCTGCTGCCACTAAACAACTCATGTCCCAAGTTTTAGAGGCCAAGATTGAAATCTCGACCCAAGATCTTCTGGCAGTCAGCCCAGAAATCCACAAACAGATAAAAGAGATGGCTATGATAAAGAAAGTAGTGATTGGTAGCCTCAAGACTGTGTTGGAATCGTCCTCATCATCTACCTGGGCCTCATATGAACAATACCTCATTAAGGACATGGATGGCAAGTGTGTTGGTCTCGCCACTGCCCCTCTCTGTGCAGTAGATGGTGTCCTTATGGACAAGCTTCAGGTCAAGTGTATCCTTGACAGTGGCTGTCAGGTAGTTGCCCTCAGGCATGAATTGTGGGAGGCTTTAGGGGCCCCCCTCCATTCAGACATGTGTATGATGTTAGAAGCTGCTAACCAGTCCAAAGAGAGCACTCTAGCTGTCATCAAAAATGCCTCTCTTTGAATTGGGCCAGTCAAAGCTCACCTACAGGTTCAAGTTGTCAACAAAGCTCCTTTCAACCTACTATTAGGCCACCTGTTCTTCTGTCTCCTTAGCAGCATCCTTTGAGACTTCCCTGACAGAGAACAGTCATTAGAAATCTGTGACCCTAACTCAGGCTGCCAGTTACTGATCCTGACCTGCCCCTGCCATCGTCTATACCCATACCCCTGATTTGTGAACCCAGAAGATGAGGCAGAATACTTTGCCCACCAGAATCACTGCTGCCAACTCCAAGAGAGTGAACCAGGTTTTTAACAATGGTCAATGACTTGACAAGGTTACAAGGAGACCAAGATAATATAGTATCCATGTGTTCCCTTTATGTTTCAGATTCACTTTCTGCTTCAAGAAATTCTGCTTCCTCTCTTTCTACCGACTTTAAAGAAAATGCCACAGCAGCCCTGTTGTTCAGTTATACCCCAGATGTTTTGTCTCCTGATCCATTTGATTCCAGTTTCATTTTGCCTAAAGACCCCTTCCTATTTACCACTAGTACTACAATTTCTCCACTGACACTTTCTGCCCTACAGTCTACCTTTCACTATGACCCAGTTTTTCATATGTTAAAATACAAGCCTGTAGTGAAGAAGGTAAAGCCTATCCCAACTGTGATGCCTGTTGAATTCAGGGTGGAGCATTGGGAAGTTGGCAATCCTCTTGCAGATTTACCTGTATTACTGTACCACCCTCCTTTATTCATTCCAGGTTCTAGGTTTACCACTCAAAGGGTGGAAGAGCTTGATCTTGATCCTACCAAGTTCCTTTGGCCAGCAGAATTGGATCTTGTTTGTTGGCTCGTTCGAACACATGAAGCTGCCTTTGCTTGGGAGACCTCAGAAAGGAGAACCTTTCATGAAGACATGTTTCCCCCCCTAAAAATCCCAGCTTTACCTCACAAACCCTGGGTCAAATGTAACATCCCTATCCTGCCTGCCATCTGTCGAGATGTCATCCAAATAATTAAAGAGAAAATCGCCACTGGTGTTTACAAGCCCTCAACCTCATCATATTGGTCCAAGTGGTTCTGCATTGTCAAGAAGGACAGGAAATCTCTGTGCCTTGTTCATGACCTACAGCCCTTACATAAATGCTGTCTCTATCCAAGATTCAGCCATCCCTCCTTTTGTTGACTCAATTGGAAGCTTTTGCCTGTCACTCAGTGTATGGGATCTTGGACCTAATGGTCAGCTATGACCACCAAGCCATCCACAATGATTACCATGACCTGACTACCTTCCAAACCCCCATTGGCACCCTTAGGCTGACGAAGTTACCTATGGGGTACACTAATGCCATTCAAATATTCCATGGTGATGTCTGTTGGATCCTAAAGGACAAAATCCCCAAGGTCTCCATCCCATTCATTGATGACTGTCCAATCAAAGGCCCTAAGTCTTGCTACCTAAATGCCAATGGATCTTATGAAATGATACTGCAGAACCCCAGCATTTGGTGCTTTATCTGGGAACACCTCGAAAATACCAATCATGTACTACACCAACTTTGCCATGCAGGAGCTACTGCCTCTGCCAAGAAATGCATCATTGCCACCCCATCTATTGTAGTGGTGGGACATAAGGTTTCATATGACAGGAGAATCCCTGACAAAACTAAAGTCCAAAAGATTAGAGACTGGCCTTACTGTGCTAACGTCACTGAAGTTAGGGGCTTTCTAGGACTATGCTCATATTGCTGCATCTTCATTAAAGACTTTGCCAAGCATGTGCATCCTCTCATCAAGCTCACAAAGAAAGACATCTTCTTCAAGTTTCATGATGAACACTGAGTGGCAATGGACTATCCCAAAGCTGCTATAGTCACCTCCCCAGCACTGCATCCTATTGACTACAGCTCCTCCTTTCCAGTCATCCTCACCATCAACACCTCCAACATTGCTGTCAGTTATATCCTCATGCAAGAGGGAGAAGATTCCAAGAGGTACCCCACCTGCTTCGGATCCATCACTCTTAACAACCAAGAGAGGTGGTATAGTCAAGTCAAACTCAAACTATTTGGTCTGTTTCAAGTGCTGCATGATGTGTGGCTTTATGTTTTTGGAGTGCAGAATCTAGTTGTCGAGGTCGACATGAGGTATATCAAGGGCATGATTAACAATCCAGACTTACAGCCTAATGCCACCATCAACCAGTGGATTGCCAGTATTCCACTCTTCGATTTCAAACTGGTCCATGTACCCACTGCTAAGCATGCCACCCCTGATGGGTTGTTGAGGAGACCGAGAGCTGAAGAAGACCCTGAGGTAGATGAAGAAGAGTACAAAGACTGGGTAGATGAGTGTGGAGCCTTCACCATGGAACTCATGAATCACTGAGAGCCAAGAACTCAGATGCTATGTCCTCCAGAAATTCTGCCATCCATATACTACTCATCTAAAATCTTGCCTCAGGATGTCAGCATATTTATGGCAACTGGTTCACCACCAGAAAACACTGAGACCAAAATCCCACAATCTGAGAAGGTGAAGCATAGGGATGAGAGGTTGGAGGTTGTGAGGAGGTTCTTGGACACGAAGAAGCTGCTGGATGAGTTGGGAGAAAAGGAGCTGGAGAGTCTTGTGCAGCTAGCAACCTGGTACTTCATAAAGGGCAGGGAGCTTTGGAGGAAAGAGCCCCAAGGTCACCACCAACTCGTGGTCCACCACCACAAGCAGCTTGAAATTATTCATCAGGCCCATGATGAGTTAGGCCATAAGGGTATCTTCTCCACCTGTATGCACTTGCTGACATGGTTTTGGTGGCCCATGCTTGAACAGGATGTTCACTGGTACATCAAGATGTGTCATGAATGCCAAATTTGCTGCCTTGATTGAATCCACATTCCCCCTGTTGTGGCAATACCTGAGCCCCTATTCTACAAAGCCTATGTCGACACTTTCATAATGCCAAAGTCCAATGGATACTGCTATGTTACTCAAGCCCAATGCTCCCTCACCAGCTACCTGGAGTGGGCCATGCTTCAATCCAAAACTGGAAAGTTGATTGGCAAATTCTTATTTGAGCAGATATTGTGCAGATGGGGAGCTGTGGCAGAGGTCATCACTGACAATGGTGGTCCTTATGTTCTAGCACTTGACTGGCTATCAAAGACATATGGCATTTGGCATATCTGTATCTCACCTTATAACTTGCAGGCAAATGGTATTGTGGAGTGGTGGCATTTCGATGTCAGAGAAGCAATGGTTAAGAGTTGTGAGGGCAAAGCCTCAAGATGGTTGGGAGTGGCCCCATCTGTATTTTGGGCAGAGAGGGTTATGGTTCACAAAGCTATGGGATTTTCACCTTACTATATGGCTCATGGTGTCCATCCCAGACTCCCTTTTGACCTTGCCAAAGCAACCTTTCTCACCCCTTATGAAGCACAGTTGTACTCTACCACCACCCTCATTGCCAATCATGCTCGACAATTGCAGAAGTGCCCAGAAGACCTAGCTCTAATACACAATTGAGTCCTCAATTCCCACTTCACTTCTGCAAAGGACTTTTATGGCTTGTTTCAAGAGGACTATCCATGACTTTGACTTCAAACTGGGTACCCTTGTCCTTGTCAGAAATTCTTGCATTGAGAAAGAGCTAGACCAAAAGACCAAACCTCATTACCTAGGTCCTATGGTAGTGGTACACCACACCAAAGGTGGCTCTTATCTCCTTGCAGAGCTCAATGGCACTGTTTTGAGGTTTCACTTTGCTGCCTTTCACTTATACCCCTATTTCCCAAGAAACAGGTCCCATATCAAGGTCACCCATCTGGTCAGCCTCAACAGGTCTGCAATAGATCAGCTTGAAGATGACTCCCTTCCCAACCCAGAACTGGCTGGTGTCCTTGGGGACGAGTCAGATGAGTAACCTACATCCTACATTCTTTTTTTTTCTTTTCTTTTCTTTTTTTTCATCCTTTGTCTATCTTTTACAGACACTTTACCTATACAAATTACTGACACAAAAAGCCAAACACAAAACCATAAAACAATATAAAAACCAAAAGCCAAATTTCTTTGTCTCCTCTTTTCCCTTGACTTGTAGTTTTACTCACTGTTTACCATCTATAGAATTCAGCCAAAACTAAAACAATAACAACCACCACTACCTACACAGTCAGGATGACAGTACCATACCACTCATTTTTTCTTCTTTTCACTTATGTTTCTTAAATTATTCTGACTTTTCAATCTTACTGCCAAGGTGTGTTCATGGGCAAGGTGCACACACATGAAATTACCACTGACCTACAGTACAACACCAGAAAATCAGGATACTTGCATATGAAACTACTGCTACCACTCTGGGGAAGGTCTGAGGGTCCAGGGATGAAGTTCTCCTGGTGCCAAGCCTTCAGGGAATGTAGCTGGCACCAAGACTGACACAGAGCCTCACATACTTGGGTTGTGGTCATACTAACCTGCACCATCTGTGAGAACAGGTC
Organism: Pisolithus thermaeus; assembly: GCA_024663475.1. Lineage (NCBI taxonomy): Eukaryota > Fungi > Basidiomycota > Agaricomycetes > Boletales > Pisolithaceae > Pisolithus > Pisolithus thermaeus. The sequence goes on from JANFAF010000008.1 coordinate 1,050,875, forward strand.
CATCAGAGTGTCCTCCCCCCATTCAATCAACAACTCCATGTCAGCAATTTGTTTGTCCAACTCTTTGATAGGGTGGATATGACTACTTCACATGTGGTGCTTACCTTTCATGGGCAAACAAGATGGCCCCATAAGGCATGGCAACCTCTTCAGACTCAGTCAGATCAATTTCAACCTTTGGCATACCAGTGTCCTTGCCACCCGCGACCTCAGGAGCCTGTTTGCCCTGGCCCAACTCAACTTGTGCACTAAGGAATTTGCTAGAGTCTCTTGAGGACTCTGTTGGTTGGTCAGTGGGTTTACTGGTGACATGGGGAGTAAGGGGAACTGGGGGTCTAGGAGTGGGAGTGGGAGTGGATGGGCCACTGGGGAGGAAAAGAGGGAGAGGTTGTGGCAGTGGAAGATCTTGGGGTTCGGTCTTGGCTGCAGCAGATGTTGAGGCAGCAGGTTGAGTAGCTGTTGAGCAGCTAATGGGACAGGGTCATGGTTGTCCTGTCATAGGGGTAGGCACTGAGGGAGGAGGGGGAGCAGGGTGCACCTTAGCCTTCTTGCTTATTGAGGCCAACTTGGGCTGGGGACCCTCTGGGTTTTTGTGCTGCATCACATCATCACTAGCTGAGTGCACTGTTCAACAAGCCTTACTCACCTTCCTACCCAGCTTCCCAGCCTTGTCACATTTCTTCTTGCCATTGTGGCAAGCTTTGCAGGCTGTCCACTCCTTCCACACACAGATAATCCCCCACTTCACACATTGCTCACAAGGTCTGGTACTCCCTGGCACAGGGTCGACCTCCATCATGTCCTCCTCCACCATCAAATCACCCAAGCTGGATGGCACTGCTCCTTCCCCAACTCTCACCAGTGAGCCACCCTCAGTAGCCTAACCAGCCCCAGGCATTAGCATACTGTTCAATGCCAATGGGCCACCTACATACTGATGCCACCTCTTTCCCTTTATTGGCAGATTTCTCTAACTGCTGTTGTGACTGATGAACTGCCTCACCTCCTGCTTGAGGGGTACCCAAACTGCTCACAGTCAGTTTAAGCTTGAGTTTCATTGCATGTGGCAGGAATCAAGCCTGGAGTGCCATTAATGCCAAGAAGGCATTGCTGATGGCAGTTTCAGTGTCATTGGGGTAGTTGGGGACCTTGGTACTCATGTCCAAGGCAAACTTGCATAGTTGCTTGATATGCCCCTGCAACCAGGCATCAGAAGGACAGTAGCATCAGTATCACACAGGCCACTCACTGACGACTCTTTGTACCATCCCAACCACACTCACACTGTCTCCTCATCTGCAGACTCACCAAGTATTTCCTTCATCAGCACCTCCAACTTCTTCATCTGCAAAGCCCACATGCCCAGAACAAGATCTCTTGTGGTATCAGGAGTAATGAAAGGTGGTATGGAAACAGATGTGCTCTGAGAGGAAGACATTGTGATGGGCTAAGAGAGACTGGATGGTGATGAGGATGATGGACTTAGCAGAAAAAGAATGAACATGGCAATTACACTCAGTGCATTAAGCAAACTTTACACCATGGAAGCATTTTCCCACAGCATGTGCTTGAGAACCCCATTGCTTGTGCTTTGATCCATGCACAGCCACTTTCATCACAAAGGTGTTCTGCCTCCATCTTGTACCTAATCACATGCACTTGACTGAGGATGGTCAAAGTCTAAAGACCCCAGGAGGTGTAGGGAGTCTAGGCTCCCTGAGGCTGCAAGGCACCCTTGGTGGCAATCCCTACTCTCACTACCTGCCAGATCACATGCCCCTCATGGTCATGGGATTATGTTGCCACTTACATTAATGGTATGCTTCACCTCAGTCACATGCCTATTACTGCCAGCACCACCATCACCTGTCACATGTCACTGTGCCTCCCCACAGTCCCCTCCTCTAGCTATACTGCCCTCTTTGCCCCAGCCAGCTTTGGACCCCACTTCTCAGGCATGCAGTTATGCCACTTCACCTTTGTTCTTGTTTATCTTTCCCCTTTTCTTTGCCTTTTCCTTGCCGCTGTCAGCATCAGACTTTGCTTTGTCTGTTGTTACTTTTGACATATGACAGATCCAAAATATGCTGAATTTTACCTCAGATACCACTGTCTTTATGATACAAAAGCCTGGGCTACTGAGAAAAATATACACCCACCTTTTGGCATCACACTGCGAGTACCTGAGAGTTCCCTTCGAGTTGAAAAGAGCTTTTCCAAGTCACCCTTGAGTCTTCAGAGCACTCCCTAGACCCAGAATTCCCTTTGCTGCCATTTTGCTGCCATCAAGTCCCAGACACCCTGAAAACCATCAGCCTAGCTATCTATTGCTGCTTCTTGAGTTCTGAAGGGTTCTCGAGTCTCCCTTTTGTGTATTTGCTGCTATACCACCTATAATCATTCCCTTCTGTCTCCTTCCAACTCAAGACCCCTTGGGACAAGCCTAGGTCTTACCTACAGCTTTCCCCTTCTTATTTCCCTCAGCACTCTCACAAGGAGAGTAGCCCACAGTGGCTATTTCATCTACTAGCCATTCTGTGTCATTGGGTGTGCCCACATCATAGAAGGCATGGGCATTGCATTTGGGGAATAGTGCATTGTCATTAGGTTCATGATGACACAGGAGGTTGGCATGGAATGTGGGGTGGATCTGTCATTCCTGGAGCTGTGTAGGCAGCGCCAGAGTGTACATGTCCATGGATGGGTTTGCTCAGATGACTTTCATGGGGCTGATGTACTTGGGGAGCAGTTTTTGAGCATGTCCTTTGGGCAAGGTGAGATTCTTTGTTGACAGATATACTAGATCACCCTCATCATATTTTCCTCCATCCCTCCTTTGTTTATTAGCATGGTGTGTCTGCACCATGTGGGCCTTGATGATGGCATCATGAGCCATTGCTAGGTTTTCCTTTGCTTGACGGACAAAGGATGTTACCCCAGGAGCAGTTGTAGTCGACTGCTCCTCGATGTTAGGCAGTGATTGGGGCAGGTAGCCATATGTCAGCTTGAATGGTGTGAATCCCATCAAGCTGCTAATGCTTGAGTTGATGGTGAACTTGACCATCAGTAGTTTCTCAGCCCAGTCTCATTGATCTGGTGAGACTAGGCCTTGTAGTATCTGCGATACATTCCTTATCACTTGTTCTGAAGCTCCATCTGTCTGAGGATGGAAGGCTGTGGACATTAGCAACTTCATGTGCAGGAGTCGATGCACCTCACACCAGAACTGTGAGGTGAACTTAGCATCGTGATCAGACATGATCATATCAGGGAGACTGTGTGGCCTCATGATCTCCCAAATGAAGACCCATGTGAGTTCAGATGCTCATATGGTGGTGTTGACTGGTATGAGGTGAACCAGAGACATCAGTCAACACAGGATGACCCATAGGTAGTCAGCACTGTTGCTTTTGGGGAAGGGGCTGATGAAGTCCATTGCAATGGAGTTCCATGGTCTCTTTGGCACCAGCAGGGAGTGAGGTAGACCTGCCAGGCATGTGTTGTCGGTCTTGGTGGTCTGGCACACTTAAAATTCAGGACTGGTCTACAGTTTAATGATCACCAGTACCCTGACTCTAAACCCAACAGAGGCCATGAGTTTAATCTTAACAAACCCTGAACATATGATGGTGACCATGACATGTTCTTTACCTGGATTACACAGGTTAAAGGATACCTCCAAATCAATCAGCACATGTATATGACAGACCATCTTCAGATTGGGCTAACACTTTTGTTTATGACCAAAGGCACAGCCATGGCATTTGCAGAAGTTTATATCAATGAACATGATCGAAGTGGTCATCTCAAATATCAAGATGATTGGGATCAGTTCAAGAAGCATCTCCAAGCCACCTTTGTGACTGGAAATCCCCAACACAAGGCACAGATCCAGTTAGTAACCCTTTCTCAGGGAGATGATCTGTTTGAGAAATACATTTCCCAATTCCTGTCCATGTTTAACTGCACTGGCTATAACAATGATAATTTCAATGGTGCTATCTTTTTCAGACAAGGATTGAAAAAGGAAATTTGTGATTGGGTCCTTGACCACAAAGATCCTAGGATGGTGTCAGACTGGATTGTGTATGCCAGACAGGTGGTTAGCAAGTTGGAACAGAAGAAAATCCTCAACAAAAAGAAACCTGGGCCAACTTACTCTGCTCCATGTTACCAATATCCCTCCCATCCTGCTCACAATCCTAATGCAATGGATGTCAACAAGCAATGTCAGAAACAAGGCAGAAGACAAGTTAACTTGGTGCACTGTTATAATTGCTCTGAAGAAGGGCATTTCAGCAAGGACTGCCCAAAGAAGAAATGAGTGAAGGAAGTGGATATCAAAGAAGAGGTCAAGGTTGAAGAAAAATCCTCAAAGAAGGGTTTTTAATTGGGCATTCTGAATCTTCCTTGTGCAGTTTGCCATCTAAATGTGTTTTGAGTGCTCATCCTGTTTTGTGTAATAGTATCACTGATGAATCAAAAATGTGTGCACATTTGATTTATGGAACACTTGAGCCACTCAACTATGGAAATGTGAGGATACCCACCATGATTGATAGTGGTGCCAAAGTAAACCTTATTGGAGCCAGATTGGCTGCAAAGCTGAAGCTTTGAACTTACCCTCTCAAGAAAACTTGGGATATTATGGCCTTTGATGGCAATGTCCAGTATACCATCTGCAAAAAGGTCTATCTCAAATGTCAGAATTTGGTCAAGCCAGTGAAGCAGTTCAAGGTGCTTTGTTACATAGGACCAATGGAGAAGGATCATTTGATCCTCAGAATGCCATGGCTCAAGCAAGAGAAACCCATTATTAATTGGGAGACTCACAAGGTGGTTGGATGGGGTGGTTCCCTGACAGCACAACCACTGAAGAAGAAAGAAGCCAATAGACATGAGGACAAGACCACCTCTGTAAATTGCACCACAATCTCCACTCAGCTGGAGATGAATGCTGGACCATTGGAGATCCCAGATCTTCTAAAGGAATATGCAGAGTTTGCTGAAGTCTTTTCCAAAACTGATATTCTGTTACCCCACTTCTGAAAGGGGTTAGATCATGAAATATGGACCAAAGAAGAATTTTGGAAGGACAACAAGAAATTGATGAAGAAGGCTACATTATATCCCATGTTGCTGGATGAATTGAAGGCCCTTGATGAGTTTACTGATGAGAATTTACAGTGCAGAAAAATCATGCCTTCCAACTCACCTATGTCAGCCCCTGTGTTCTTTGTAGCCAAGAAGGATGGAAAGAAACATCTGGTTCAAGACTACTGGTATCTCAACTTGTACATGATCCATGACTTGTATCCCCTTCCCAATATACCACAAATGATCAATGAATTATGTGAGTCTAAGTACTTTGCTAAATTCAATGTTAGGTGGGGTTTCACCAACATTCAAGTCAAGCCAGAAGACCAGTGGAGAGTGGCATTTCTAACCCCCCAAGGATTGTTCAAACCAACAGTAATGTTTTTCAGACAGTGCAACTCTCCACTGACTTTCCAACATTTTATGGACAGTATTTTTTTGTCTCAGGTCCACAAGAAACAACAATGTCAGTATATGGACGACATAGTGGTTCATGCAAAAACTATCCTGCAGCTACAACAATATGTCCATGAGTTCCTTGAAGTGTGCAAAAGGGAACAGTTATGCCCGAAGATCAGCAAATGCATCTTTGAAGTGGAGGAAATTGACTTCTTGGGGATGAAGATCACCTGAGGAAATGTTCAAACCATCTCCATCAAAACCAATGCTGTCAAAAGCTGGCTGACCCCCCAGAACCTTAAGGATGTGCATTCATTTTTGGGCTTCTGTAACTTCTATTGCAGGTTCATCCCATTGTTCTCACAAATTGCTCATCCATTGCACAACCTGTCAAAGAAGGACACAAAGTGGCGATGGACAGATGAAGAGAACAGTGCCTTCAAGAAAATCAAGTCACTGTTGTGTTTGGCACCCGTTCTACAAATCCCTGACCATCACAAACCATTCACCCTGTTTACCAATGCCTCCAAGGTAGGCACCAGAGCCATCCTCACACAGAAAGGCCTGGATGACAAGTGGCACCCTTGCCATTTCCTCTCCAAGTTGCTAAAGGGTGCAGAGCAATGTTATCAGGTCTTTGACCCTGAAATGCTAGCTGTTATTCAAGCACTTGAACCTTTCTGACATTATCTAATCTTGCCCATGGAACCAACAGTGGTCTACATGGATCACAAGAATCTGACATATTGGTGCCACCCACAGAAGTTAACCCCTTGCCAAGCTTGATGGCTAGATATGCTCCAAGGCTACCCAATCCTGTTCTTGCACATGCCCAGAAAACTCATGGGGGTCCCTGATGCTCTCTCTTGATGTCCCAACTATGGTGAAGAACCCACTGTAACCACTGCCACCCTACCTGAAGCCATGTGGCTTGAGGGGGGGTGAATTCACTGCTTCCTGAAAAGTCTAAACCCAATCAAACCTTAACAGCTGACAAGACTTCAGATCAATGCCCCATGAGGGAGGAACAAAAGGTTGACCAACATCACAAAGGGGTCTATGTTATTTCAAAAGAGGTCTATGATTGCACCACAAGCAAAATGCCAAAGGATACAACCCTCTCAGAAGAAAACCCTGACATCCAGAAAGCCTCAGATGGAACTAAATGGTACAAGCAATGGCTGTATATTCCCCCAAAAACACAGAAGCAATGTCTCCATAGCTACCATGACCACCCAAGTGCAGGTCACCCTGGAGTAAAGGTGATGATGAAGAAAATGATGAAGGAGGTTTGGTGGCCAGGAATGTGGAAGTTGGTATGAGAATATGTGAAAGGTTGTCCAGTCTGCCAGGCAAATAAAGTCATAACACACCTGGTCACACCTCCCATTATGCCAAATGATATGCCCAAGAACCCTCTCCCCTTCCAACAAATATCAATGGACCTTGTTACTGATCTCCCTGAATCAGAAGGCTATGACTTGGTCCTGACTGTTGTGGACCAGGGGCTCACCAAGGTGGCAGTGTTCATGCCAACAAACAAGACTGTTGACTCAGTCAGCCTAGCCCAACTTTTCCAACAATATGTCTATCAATGGTATGGGTTGCCTGAAGCAGTCATATCTGATTGTGGCCCCCAGTTTGCATCTGCCTTTACTAAGGAGCTGTATAAAGCTCTCAGCATCAAGTCCAAGCTTTCTTTGGCCTATCATCCCCAAATGAATGGAGAAAGCAAGCATGTTAATCAAGAACTCAAAACATATCTATGGTGCTATTGCACTGAGCTGCCCAATCCATGGGCCTGCAAACTTCCAGATGCTGAGTTTGCTCATAATTCTCATATACACTCTGTTCATGGTCAAACTCCATTCTCCCTGCTTTATGGTTTCAATCCCTCTCCCTATCTGGTCACTTGTACCACAGCCATGCCATCAGTCAATGATTGGCTTCAGTCCCTTGTGATCAATCACAACATCACCCAGTTGTCACATGAACAGGCACAAGACATGATGTGATCAAGATCAAAAGGAACATACAATGAGCCCAAAGAAGGGGACTAAGTATGGTTAGATTCCAGCAACCTTTGCATGCAAGGCCAGTCTTTGAAAATAGAACCAAGACATCTGGGACCATTTCCCATCATTGAGGTAATTTCACCTGTGGCTGTCAAGTTGGGACTACTGCCCACTTGGAAGGTACACCCAGTTTTTCACATGTCATGGATCTACCCATTTACCAAAACTGCCAAGTATGGAAGTGCACCCCTACCTCCTCTTCTGGATCTGGTAGACAATGAAATTGAATGGGAAGTAGAGACAATACTCAATCACCACAGCAAGGGATGCAGAAAGGGCTGTGAGTACCTTGTTAAGTGGGCTGGGTTCCCCCACTTGTCTAACACATGGGAGCCTGAGGATAATTTAAAAGAGCACTCAGAGGAGGTCCTTGAACAGTACAAACTCACTCACTGCCTTCACTAAATGGCCTCCCCTTGCTCCATTAACACTGAAAATCCCAGTTCTGACTACTTCAACTATGATGATGCTACCCTTGCCTCTGACTTTGCCAATGACTTCATGGAGGTCTCCATGACCTCTCCTGCTCCAACCTCCTCTGTTCCCCTCCCATGTGAATTACTCAGCCATCTGCTCTCTGGAGAGAACTTATCAACTGATGGAGCAACATCCACCTCCATCGAACCCCTTTCTGATGCCTCCAGCTTCCACCCTCTCAGAAGCCTTACACTCTGACACACCAGCAAGAGCAAGGGCAAAGCCTGAGCTTGACCCCCAACACTGATGCCTTCCATCCCCCTCATTGATCAACTCTTAGCTGTGCCCTATGAACATGGTGATCCCACAGAAGCCCAAGAAGATCACCAACCCCTACCTGCTCTACCCATTGCCAGGCCTGTTCTATGCCAGCACCTACCAGAAGGTACCAGGTCTGCAGTATCTGCACCTGGATTCAACCCTGTTGTGGAACCCACAACAGCACAGTTCTTCAACTATTGTTGGCTGCTTATGAAATACAACCCAGGGGACCCACTCATCAGGGTCACACAAGAACAAGAGCAATGTCTATGGATGTTGTGTCAAATCTTCCAAGGATCAGATGTAGTTGCTTCTTATGTGCCAAAGTTTCTTGACATCATGATCAAGGTACCCAAATCTGAAGGCAATGCCACCTTTCTTGAGAACACCCTCCATGCTGCTATCTCTGCCATGGGTGAGGTGCAATATGACCTTGTCCAGATCCTCCATCAAGATCTTGGTCTGGTTGTCACTAACTCCTTTTGCCATGCAACATCCAATTGACCCAGATGACTGGTCTGGATGTCTTATGCCAGGTGGCTGCTGCCGCAGAGAGAGGAGGATTGGGCTTTCATCATGTACAGCCAGAGGAAGCAGATGATTGGCAGGAGTTCCAAGCATCAGTCTGGAATGCTGACCCCAGAGGAAGATCTGCAACTACAGGAGTGGACCCTTCAAGGTTATCCATCCCTGCAGTTAAGGTGGAGATGCATCCTCCAGCCCTGGAATCAGAAGAACAAATGAAACAAAGGGTCTTCCAACAAGCCACCACTGTCTTAGCCCACTATTTGACCACTGGAGCCACTGTACACAACTGGGAAGCATTCCTAGATAAGGTGTGTGAAAGTGCCTGGGGTATCACCAATCAAAAACCTTATAACACCATTCATGCCCTCAACATCTTCCCACCATCCCCATTTATTGTCCTGGAACTCAAGGACAAGCTCTCTTTCTACTTAGGTTGTCGAATCCAAGTCCCCTCTGACCATCCCCTTCATTTGTACACATGCTACAACTGTGGCTATCTCAGTTACTGGTCCTGTGGACATGGGGCAGGTTCTTGCTGGCTGGATCCTGAACATGCAGCTGCTGTCTGCCCATATGGCCCACCTGACTCCTCCCCTACCTTGTCTCCTGCTATGACCTCCTCCTGCCATAATTCAGCCTTGCCACATACCCACTGAACTCATTGACCAGGAGCTCACTGCCCTTGAGGGGGGGGTGATGTTATGCCTTGACCCAGCTCCTTCCATTTCCAGGCTGGAGCTGTGGATATGCACTTTTGGCCCTGTCATATTCATCATCATTGGATGTACTGTTGTCACCTTCCTCATAGGCTGCCACATAATACTTGGTAACTGACCTGCCAGCCTTTATTTTTGGTGACTTGATCTCTGATCAGTCACTGTTCCATTGGGCATAACCCCAACTCCCAGTTCAGATATGCCTCAAGCCCTTCAACAGGCTCTGTCTCCATGTTTTGTGTCTATATCCCATTTTCCTTTTCTGACTCATCTTTGTCCTGTGCCCATTGTACTATAGCTGTGCCCCTGCTGTGCATTGTTTCCATTCTGACCCTAGCCCACTTTGTGTGCTAGCTCATTGGCTTGTTGTTCTGTATGTACCTGTGTCTCTGGCCCATCTTACTGTATGGGCCTGGTATCCTGTTTGTCATGGGCCATGGACCCATTTCTAGTTGTGCTTCATGCTTGTACAGCTAGTAGTATATAGACACTACAGTACCAGCTGTACTTCCTTTAACTTTTTGCTCCTTGCAAATATGCACCATATATTTCCATTCTTTGGAAATACATGTGATCATACCAAGGGAGCTCAAAGTAACTGTTTACACTCCAAGGTCTTGTCATACTGCTGACATTGGTAGCAGCACCATTATTTGGTGCTCCTTGCTAACAGTGGCATAACAGCTAGCCTTGCACAGTGCAGGGGTCAATAACAGGGAATCCCCTCTCACTCACTCAATGTCCAATCTTTGCAGGCACTTGCTCAAGCTCTATCAATGTTGTTGGAATATAAACTGCCCCCTAGGTAGCACATTCCTTAGGTGCGAAGGTTAGTCACTTACATAAGCAGAAAAGCGGACTACAGTAGAGTAAATTTTCCTCTAGTCTCCTCAGTAGCTTGGTGTTACTGAGGAGTAAGTCACCCTTTTATATTTAGCTTTACATTTACTGATGACCTGCAGAGTAACTATCTGACAGGTATATACCAATAAAGTAGCTTGGTGTTACTGAGGAAGTAACTATCTGACAGATGTTACTACCAGTTCATCATTCTCATTTAATGTGAGTTTGCATGCCCACCATGTAGAGCACACCTATGTTACCCCATCATAGATGACAGGCATGGCACCCCTACTGCTTCCACAGCCACACAAGAGAATGGGACAGATTGGTTACATCAGCACATGCTCCTGTGAGTATCTTTATTTTCCTTCATTGCTCTTTTATATTTAACCTGGCAAGTGTGACAGGCTGTGCTGCTATGCAGGCCACTCCTCATGTCAGTCATTGGACACTCATTGGGTATGTTGTGGACAACTGAACCCTCATGCTGAACTGGCAAATGACATCACATCCCAGTGAGCCCATCATGTTTGAGAGACACTTGTAATGCCATAAAGGGACCATAACAATACCATGCCTGCTTGTATCAACCTACAAAGCTGATAGGGTAATATATATACTGCAACAAGATGATGGTGCTGTATAGCAAGCAGATCAGTGAGGATTGATGTCTATGGCTGGCTATGTATTGGCAGTAGCAAACCACTGTTACAGTGACTCCAAAAACCCTTTCCATGTTTGACCTCACAGCAGTGTTTGAAGTATACCACCAGACACATGAAAAATCACACTAGGCTTTGGTGGAGTCATAAATAGTACATACCCTTGGCTACAAGATTGCCCTATAGCTCATGTGATTTCATTCACACAGTCCTGAGATATGGGAATTTTAAAACAGCAAGTCCATGGAAAGGGTTTTTTCACTTTTGAATTTACAAGGGTATTAGGGTATTATCAGTACTTGGTATAGCCACCTTTTGCTCTAATCACTGCCTCAACCCTTCTAGGCATACTCTCAATCAGTTTCTGACACTCCTCCACTGGTATCCCCTCCCACTCCACCTGAACTCTCTCCCATAGCTCATGAATCCCACTTGGGGGGTTTTCATGGCTTGCAAGCCTCCTTTTCAGGCAACCCCAGAGATGTTCAATGGGGTTAAGGTCAGGAGACTGTGCAGGCCATACCATGGTCCCAAAATCCTGCTCTTCTAGCCAATCTCTAACCTTTTTGCAAGTATGCTTGGGATCATTGTCTTGCTGAAAGATTGTTTCAGATGGATTGAGACCATAATACTCCAATGTTTGTTGAAGCTCATCCTTCAAAATCTGAAGGTAAAGGTCCCCATCCATCCTACCATCAATCTTTGCAGCATAGCCAACTCCTTCCCAAGTCATACAACCCCACATCATCAAGGAACCCCCTCCAAACTTGAGAGTTCCCTGTACCAGCCTATCACTGAGCCCCTTACCTGCCTTTTTCCAAGCCCACTTGCATCCATCTGACCCCAGGCAATTGATTTTTGACTCATCAGACCATACAACCCTCTTCCAGTCCTCTATAGTCTAGTCCTTGTGGGTATAGGCAAAATCCAAGTGGGCCTTGTGATGTTTAGCAGAAAGAATAGGGCATTTGGTCTTGACTACAGCCTTCATACCAGACTTCTTCAAGTGAAGATGGATACTATTGGAAGAGAGAGGCTGGTTAATGATATTGTAAAGGGATTTGGTGACTTGAACTGCATTTTCAGCCTTGCCAGAAGTGATAAGGTGCTGAGCATGGCAAACATTGGCAGGAGAAAGTTTGGAAGGACACCCTCCAATGGCCTTAGGAAGTGTGGAATGCTTCTTAGAATGAAGTTTGGATACAGCAGAGGGGCTAACACCAATTTTCTTGGCAATAGCTTCACCAGAATGGCCAGAATCCAGCAAGGAGAGAATGGTGTTTTGTTGGGTAAGAGAGAGGGATCTGACCATAATGGTGGTTGAAAGCAATGAAGGGTGTGAACTTTTTTAAACTCAGACATATTGTTTAAATGTGTGACTTTGTTTGTATCAACAAACAATAGCAATTATAGCATGTTTTCCATGAGATCCTAGGTACCAATTCAAAAGTGAAAAAACCCTTGCCATGGACTTGCTGTTTCAAAATGCCCATATCTCAGGACTGTGTGAACAAAATCACATGACCTATAGGGCAATCTTGTAGCCAAGAGTATGTACTATTTATGACTCCACCAAAGCCTAGTGTGATTTTTCATGTGTCTGGTGGTATACTTCAAACACTGCTATGAGGTCAAACATGGAAAGGGTTTTGGAGTCACATTGTTGTCATTGGAGTGTTCATCCCAATTGGATCCCATGTTATTGCCTCTACAGTAAACCTGTGGGGTGTTAAATGTGAATACATAGTCTAGTTAGCCTACATAGCACACTAACTATGGCAGTGACTCATATTCAAGGCAAACTACCGGTGCTATGAAGTACTACATATTTGAACTGTTCAGCTACAGTGACTACATATTGGGGACTTGTAGAAAATGGCTGTAGGCAGCCTCAGTAGTGACTCAACTACTATTATATTAGATGTACCTGTAGGTAGCTACAGGCTATCAGTAAGTATGGAAATACTAAGTAAACAGTAGACTTACCCTCAGTAGTGACTCAACTACTGAGGGAACAGTACCAAAATGTACTCTATGTGTGCGCTCTAAGTGCTTATGTAATCAACCAAAAAGCACACCAAAAATAAGTATCACACAGGGGTGATTCAATCTCCAACACACCCCCTGAAGCTCCACTGTGTGATAAGTAGAAGTTCAGAAAATAAGAACTCAATGAATGTATACTCAATAATTCAATAAACGAGTGTGTATTCTGCTGCAAGTGAGCTTCGAGTCCGTGTGTGTAACGAGTGTACGTGTGGCTGTGTCGACGTGTCGTTGCGTTGGGGCAACTTCCTCTTTCGGAATGCGCGTCGTGTGCGTGCATCGTCTTGCCTTGTACCATTGCCGCTAGGGCATCGTATCGAATAACAATCGAATTTCAACATCTTGCATTTGTCCAGGGGGTATCCCATGTCGCCAGTAAGTGTTTGCAACATTCCAGAGGTGTTTTGTGAGCTTGTGAGGTGGTGGAATGGGAACAGTAAGTCTGGAGGCCTTGCTGCCTCTTACTTCAATTGTACTGACGTTTTTAGATCTCGTCTTGATCGTAGCATGTCGGCGTGAGTTCCTAAGGGTCCAAGGAGTGTGTGCGAGGTCGCTTTGAGCGTGTTTTGATGGCACAGGTGAGTTGTTCGGCCGTTTGGCCCTGAGCTCGCTATCTCGCCTTATGCCACTGCTGTGAGGCAGCTGTTTGGCCGTACGAAGATTTCTCGGCCCTTTCACGTCGTTCTGTGTCGATCCAGGTGGCACCCCCTCCTTCCAGTAGGTGTTAGCGATGTTCCGGAATCGCTTCGAAGGATTGGAGAGCCCTTGGGGTAGCTGCGTGTAAATGCCAGCTGTTCGGTGCGTATGCCCTCTCGTTTCGGTTTCTCTGGTGCTCCTGACCACATTACAGTTTACCCTTACCATCCATGACCCTCCCATAGGGTATTGAAGTTGCTTGTAGGGCATCGGGAAGGGTTGGAGTGGCCACGTGAGAATGCGCACTATCCGGTATGTTCGCCCTCTCGTTTTGACTTTCCACGCATGCCTGACTCTGTTACAGCGTACGTTCGTCGTCCATGACCCTCTGGTAGCGTCCAGGGATCGATTCGAGTGTGTAGGGAGGAGCAGAAGTGGCCGCTTGGGGGCCATCTTGGTAAGCTAGGCGCTTTGCCTCGTATGCGCATTGCTGACATTTTCAGCTTTTGGTTTTACTCTTCCACGTCGACGTAGGTCCGTGAAGAGTGTAGGCATGTCCAGTATGCCTTTGGAGATGGCGCAGGTGCTGCAGGTAAGCACCTCAGCTGTTTTGCCTCTCACTTGCTGTGCTGACTTCCCTCGTCAGTTAGCAGTGATTCTTTGACTCCGCGCGAGTTGGCATATCCACTCCTAGTTGCATCACCATGCCTTCTACCACTGCCGTTGTCCTCCTTTCCAGGTAAGTTGTCCCATGTAGGCTGGTTTCGTACAGCCATGGACCATTTGGCCTGCCATGACTTGTTTTCTGCATTCAACCTGAGTCTTGCACGATGCCGGAAGCACCCCCTTCCCCCGTGCCTCATCAGGTGGGGTTTCGGGTGTGGAGTGACCTTGGTAGGTTCGTTTTGGGTGTCCCAATGCCCGTTTGCAGTCAAGTTCAAGATGGTTCATCTCTTGTCGCTTGCTGCTTCTCCTCATATACGATAAGTTGAACTTTGTAGTTGTAGCACTACATGCTTGTGCCGAAGGCCATTTCCGCAGCCTAGGGTGTTCGACATGTGGGGTAGGATGCTTCGTGGGTGTGCCAGGTGGATCAGGTACATTAGCGATTGTCTCGCTGTTTGTCCAGGTGTGCTGACTGCCCTTGGAAGGTATCTGTGGTCCGTCTTGCATAGAACGTCCACCAGCCTGTCCAGGCATATTATCTGCAGGCTCCAGTGCCTCAGATCTTGACTCTAGTAAGTCTTGACTCTGCTCGACTTCGCCACTTGCATGCCGATTGCCCTCATCGGATGCTTGGAGTTCCTTTGCATGTTTGTCATACCATGCTTGGCCTATACTCCCCACCTCAAACATGGGTAGGACATCCACCACATGCTGTGTGTCTACAACCTTGTCCTTGGGCTTCGTGTGCCCAGTCTGGGTCTTGGCGCATTCGCTTGTAGTAAACGGTAGGTTTCCTTGAGGTTCGAGAGCCTCGGAGCTCGTTAGTAAGTCCTTGTCCTCTCCAGCCTTGTTGCCCACACACCGACAACCCTCATCAGGTGCTTTGAGCGCATTCATGCCTTCCACTGGCTGTTTTAAGCCTATAGCCTCAACCTCCACCCCTTGTAGGTAAGGTTTCAAGTGCCGCGCATCTACGACCTTGGGCTCGGGCTTCATGTGCCCAGCCTCAGTCTCAGCGCAGTCGCTTGGGCTGTCTGTAGGTTCATTTTGGCTGCCAGGTAGGTCTCTTGACTCGCTGTTACTGTTGAGAGCTTCCTGACCAGTTTCTGTAGCCATATTCGAGTTGCTTCGTTGCTCGGCTTCCTCAGCAACTAGCCAACTCTCTGGTCTCGGAATTCGACCAAAGCGCTTTTCCAGGTAATCCCACTTTTCGAGTGGCGATTTCAGGTGTAGCATGAAGCTGAAAATGGTATCCGGAATACCGCTAACAATGGTGTAGTTTACCATTGCATTTTGTTGTGTCCAAGACTGGTCGGCAGCTCGCCACACTGCGACCTCTACTTGTTTGTCGTCAGTCTGGGGTGTCCAACCCTCACCATGACCTATAAGCTCTGCTGGACGTGTAGGTCGTCTTTCAGACCCGACCAGGAACCCCATCAAGCCTTCGTCAGAAATGGCACATAGGACCGAACTTGCGTAAGCGAGCTCAGGTAGGTAATCCATCCGTCGTATTATCCAATAGCTTTTGAGTAAGGACAGTAGTAGATTTTTGAGTAGTCACTTGTATCGAGTCAACCACGAGTTGCCTCTAATAAAATTTTCTTCCGCGCTATGCAGGGCTCGTAACCTGTAGAAAATGGCTGTAGGCAGCCTCAGTAGTGACTCAACTACTATTATATTAGATGTACCCATAGGCAGCTACAGGCTATCATTAAGTATGGAAATACTAAGTAAACAGTAGACTTACCCTCAGTAGTGACTCAACTACTGAGGGAACAGTACCAAAATGTACTCTATGTGTGCGCTCTAAGTGCTTATGTAATCAACCAAAAAGCTCACCAAAAATAAGTATCACACAGGGGTGATTCAATCTCCAACAGGACTTACCTACCATGCTACTGGCACTATAGAGTCTACATAGGGCTACATAGGTAAGTAAAATTTTCCTGATGTAACAATGTAGCCACTTAGACACACCCTGGCTATGTCTACATATCATGTGTGTTGGGACATTTGGACTTATGTATTTTATCACATCATTGGGCAGTGCCCTTCAGGTTTATTTTCAAAGGAGATTGGGGTCTCATCCAATGTTTGTTGCCTAAAGGAGGTTGGAGCAGATGTCAATTGCCTGAAGTAGTAAGTCTTCAGACAAAAAGCTCAAAAATTTGTAGCACGAGTGTCTGGCTTTCCATACTATCCAAATATTTGTACCTATGCGCATCTGGATGCATCTAGTAATACAACCGTTCCCCTTTCCGTTCCGAAGGCAATGACATTGTTGAAAACTGCCATGCTACCTCGATACATTTTCGAGCGTGAACGAACATGTCTGAATGCTACGGGAACCCAACAAAGACGCCGCGGATCCGGAAAGCCGCACCAAAGCCAGTCATCCTTAAGATAGTGCACCCCAACTCTTTGCGCAGGGGAGCGATTGGTACCACCACCAGATGGACTGAGTGATTGTGAGATGCGATGATAGCTGGCGTCCGAGAGGATAGATCTTTCGTCTGGGGTAAATGAAACATTCTCTATCGCATTCCCGGCTTCGAAGGTCGAAACCAAGGCAACCTCCACCTTCGCCCCATTCGTGGCAACGGTAACGCCCCATAGGGAGATGAGCCCACTTGAGAAGCATGACAGTAGACGACTTCCATCGCGAGAAAAAGACAAAGACTCGACGCTTCCGGCGGGGTTAGTAGTCCAGAGTATGTTTTGGGTTCGAATGTTTAGCAGTGTAATTGTCACATATCCGCATCGGCTGTCAGGATCGATGTCATCTAATGATCCTATCGCGACCACTTCTATCGTCGAGGAACATGCAATCTGGTAGATGGCACTTCTGTCTTTCTGAAGTAAGACCCGACCTTCGGAAGGCCGAGCTGTCACGTTCCACAGGCGGACACTTCCATCGTCGGAGCATGATAGGAGTTGCTGACCCGCATATACAACCTTCCATGCGGCGCCAGAGTGACCAGTCAAAACCGACTCGCAGTTCACTGTTTTTGCGTCCACAAGCCGTACTGCGCCATCGTAACTAGACGATGCAATCCGCTTTCCATCGGGAGAAAATGATAACGAAGTAATCAAAGTACCAACACTTTTCGATGTCCCTAGATGTGCACCGGTGACTGCATTCCACAGCCGGATGGTTCCATCCCAAGATCCCGTGGCAAGCCTAGTCCCATTTGCAGAAAAGGCCAATGCTCTGACTACTGCCGAGTGGTGAGCACACGTCAAGTCGATATAGTTTCCAGTTCGGGCATCCCATTTTGGCTCTGACTGCTTGTGTAATACGTGACCTCGCAGCTTGAGCAGGGTAGAGAGGTTCCTCTTCTGCTTTACTGCTGAAGTGAGTGGACGGGAAAGGATCGCAGACAAGTCCCAGATGCGAACGGAGTGGTCACAGCTACCAGTGCCAATTCGTGTTCCATCAGCAGAAAAACGGAGGCAACGGACCTGGTCCGCATGACCCATCAGGGTGTGGAGTACAGCGCCTGTGCCGACGTCCCATAGACGAATAGAGTGATCCCATGAACCGGAGGCTAGGATCGTTCCATCGGGGGAGAAGTCGACTGACCAAACGAGCGATTCATGACCCCGAAGAATGCGTGAGCCAGACGTGACACCTGCCTGCCACATGCTGATTGTATTGTCTGCAAGTCCGCAAGCGATGGTCAGGTTATCGGGTGCAGCAGCAACTGACATGACTTCGGTTCTGCCAGGGAAAGTTTGTTGACATTGCAAAGTTTGGATATCCCAGAGCTTGCAAGCACGGTCATGCGACCCGGATACCAGGTGGGAACAATCATGAAAGAACTGGATGGAATTGACTTGGTGTCTGTGACCTCTGAGAACAACGGGATCTGAATCGAGCTTTGATGCATCCCAGATGAGGATGTGAGCATCGTGACATCCAACTGCAACGAAGTGACCGTCTGTAGAACAAGCTAACGCCTGAACTTTGGCCTGTACAGTCCGGGTGTGCAGGCAAGCCCCCGTCATCATGTCCCAAACCCTGATGCTGCTGTCCAGGGAAGCAGACAAGATTTGACCGCGTGGGTGATAGAAGAGTACTGACGTGACCTGATCAGAATGGCCATCAAGGGTATGGAGATGTGCTCCAGTTCTGCTCCACACACGGATTGAATGATCTCTGCAGGCCGAGACGACATTCCCATTCTCTGCTGAGATGGCAAGGTCTAGGACCCAGTCATTATGGCCCTCTATCACCTGTACACATGGGCTCCATGTTTCATCCAAGCCACTTAGGACCTCGACCGCCCTTGGCGATTGTTCGTAATAGAGTTTCCTGAGAAGGGTCTGTCTTGGGCAGAATGGGACAACCCCTTTATATGCCTGGAAGCAGGATGCGCGGAGGCCAGGTAGACACTGCCTCACAATACGGATGCAATCTTCGAGTAAAATCAGGATATCGGATTGAGGGAGCGGGTGCCTCTGAACGTTGAAATAAGCAAACCGCAGACAAAAGGTAATATGGATGCTCGCACCACCAACATCCTCAGAGTAACATACAAAGCTTCAATAGCATTGTCAAGCTCTCCAAGGAGGCTTAAAACTTCTAGCCAATGAAGCATATTTTTATAACAGAAATCTTTGAGGTGTTCGAACAGTTCATCGTTAATATCTGAGTGAGAGACGTGGAAGGCCCAATGGCGGCATGCGTACTGCAGCGGGAGAGGAATGTGACGCTGAATACGCTCAGCCAAGTTAGGTATCTCAATATTCAGTTTGGACAAATCATTGATATTGCACATATCCCGGCGTAACAGCGTCTTCATTGTAAACAGACGTCGTGTAGCGATGATTGTATGCTGCACAGTTGACCTGACGGAGAAGTTTGAGTCAGTGCAGCGTAGAGGGTCGACAAGAAAGTCGTGAAACGATGGATGGATGAGGCGGATGGGTTCGTATTCTGAGTCAGGCACAATGATGACTGAGTGGAGTTGACGAAGAGCTTCACGCGTGCTCTTCTCCGGAAGAGACATGAGAACTTCCAATGAAGCAGCCGATAATCGTTCACAACTGAGAGCAAGAGTCCCAAGGATCATCTTGAGTCTTGCCCTGAGTGACCTCGGTACCTCGGGAAAGGCCGTTCGAAGAACTTGAAGGTACAAGGTACTTAGCAATCGGTGGGGGGAAGATGCGGCTTCTGATGTTTCGGACAGCAACACAGACCGCATGCGAGTATCCGGGTCCTCGCCGCCGGAGGGATCTTCAATAAACTTAATGGCTGTGGCTGCAAATATAAACAATCCGTCTGACTTCTGAACCAACGATGAAATTGCAGATGTCGGCGGCCAAGGTGAAGTAATCTGATATATTGCGGAAATGCGAGTCAAGTTCTTTTCCAGGTAGATACGAATATCCCTCTCCGTAGATTCCATGGGAATCTCGTGGAGGACGAGGTGCTGTGTAGAAGCACCAAGGCCAGTCCCGCGAAATCCCGCAGAGACATTATGCACCGGCCGGCTTGTAATCAAAAATTTGAGAGGCTCCAGTTCCGCAATGTAGCGCGCGAGAGCAGCAAGTATGACTGAGGTGGCTTCACTGTCTCTACATTCATCAAGTGCGTCGATGATGATAACGCAAGTACCAGAGTGGAATGATCTCTTCAAAGGGTCAACTATTAAATGTTTAAGTTGACGGGCAACTGCTGCACTTTGGATGTCCCTATCCGTGGTCATCACTTCAACAAGTCGATTATTAAACTCGGAGTTGTGCTGAGCAAGTTGACGAGCGATGGTGGGGAACACCAACCCTACATTGCTGCATTCCGCACTATCCCTCGAGCAAAAGAAGCTGGCACCCAAGTATTTCCTTTCGTGGCACCACTCTGCGACTGTTTGGGCGATTGTCGACTTCCCAGAGCCTGCCACACCGCTAATCCAGAAAACAGGAGGCGAAGTCATGCCACTATGGGACACATCAGAAAGGATCCATCGATATATAGAGGCAAGAGTCTCCGTCCTGGTGTTGTCTTCGCAAGAGACTCTATGCTTCGAGTGATCAAAGCGAGCGGTAATGGCATAACGCGGAAGGAAAGTGGCTGCAGAGTAGTGTTAGGACGAACGATGAAAAGCATGAGACACCCACAGTCGGGGGACTGAGCATTCAATTGACAAATCATAAGCGAGGAAACATGCAATTTAATGGGCAGACTGCACCTGGACGTGAGCAGCCAATTCAGATATCTGATGCCTAATTCCAGTGACATGACTGGTCAAAACATCCAGTTTAGCACCAACTCTTTCTTGCAGCTCCTAGAAAGGATAAACAAGGGTCCAATATATCACCATGGTAACTGTATGCTTACGTCCACAGCCAATTCGATCGAGATGGTCCCTCCGACCTGCAACGAGATTCGAACAACGTTAAGTTTGTCATATAGCCAGAAAAGAGGGATGCCACGTGCAATAAAGTTGTTGATAGCCCAAGTTAGATCCTTGATGTGACCTTGGATCTCGCCGCTAGTTCGGTCGGCGCTCAAGATACGAATTCCAAAAGGTCGGGAGCCTATCTTCCGCAAACTCTGGCAGATAATGCTGAGCTTCCTGAAAACGTTGCGCTATGAGAATCTCACTGCACTAGCGACGAATGGTGTGGAAATGAGAACCTACCTACTTAAGGCTTCAATGCGCTCTTGTAGTGCTTTCGGACAGGCATCCATTTCGCGAGGAACAGACGATTGCAGCATGTCGTTCAACTTCACGACGTAATCCCCTAGTTCTTTTATATCATTCGTGTTTGATGCTGCGGTCTGAATGTAAAGCAAGTACGATAGGTCAGTAGACTCGTCTGCAGGTACTGCTTGATCATACCTGGATATTTTGCAAGACAGTATAGAGCGCTCCAACAGCGGCCTGGAGGGGCGGAAAGATAGGGCACACTGCTTGGGTGATTTTCAAAGCATTTAACAGTCCATCCCAGCTGGCCACTCCGAATCCCTTAAAACGGGAAGGTTCCCGATTGTCCATGTTTAAGAATGGCAGGTTTTTTTCTTCTTCTGAGCGTTAGAGGGGTGTTGCAGTGAACTGATGATTGAAGGTAAGGAGCCTGTACACAACGGTGGCCCATCAGCCTTACAGATTCCTCTAAGACTCAGGAATTTTCCTGTGGCTCACAAGCACATTTGGTTCAAGCTGAAAGGATCAAGTGGTGGGTGAAGGGCATGTGCACCCAAGAAGAGACTGTCGTGTTCGGCAAGAGCCAAACCTTGACAAACATGCATGTACTCACTCAAATCTAGTGTTTTTCGGGCCCGGCTTTTGAAGGCTCGGGGCCTGGGAAAATGCCAGGCCGGGTCCCGAGCCCCCACAAGCCGTCTATGAGGGCTCGGCCCGGCTACAAGCCGGGGCCTGACGGCCTGAGCACCAGCTTACTGGTCAGAGGAGGAAAAGTTAACTACAGATTAACAACAATGTAGAATACATTGAATGTTAATGCTATACAAGTACAACAGCATTAAATGTTAGCAAATAAAAGTAGAAGTACATTACAGTTAGATTGCAGTGCTTTGATGAGGTCAGCCTTGGAGGGGACTTGAGGAGAACAGGGTGCTGGGAAACAACTGCTGGATGAAATACTATGAAATGTCAGAAGGTGGTAGATATTGTGCAGAGGATGTGAGGTCAAAAGGGCAAAGGGCAGAGTACTTGCCTTAGTGATTCAGTTGGTCTTGGACTTTAGTAGCTCTGAAGAGAGGATGAAAATAGAGAGACAAGCTCATTGTATCCTGTGATCTATCCTACAGGGTAGATATGTGTGTGTGGTGCACACAGACCAGGTAGACTAGCACCATGATAAGAACTACCATAATTGTAAATAAGAGGACCTTCCATATAGGTACTACTCTGTCTTTCTCATAGGAACATATCATCCAGTCATCCAGGTATAAGAGAACACTGTAGAATAGTATGGAACAACTATTCTTAGAGCAACAATCACATGTAAGTGATATGAACTGGTAAATGTTTCAACACTCCCCCTTGCTCTAATTTGGTTGGTTAACCAGACCTAATGACAAGTGATTTTCTTCAAACTTTTGCCAGGTTAAGGACTTGGTTAATCCATCAGCCCTTTGTCAAGTTGTATTGACATATTCTATGGTGAACAACCCTTCTTCAACACACTCTTGAGCAAAGTGCCATTGAATGTCAATATGTTTTGAACAACCATTCATTGAGTAGAGTAAAGACATATTTGGTGTGATAATAAGACTCAACAGGGAGTTCAAGAAGATTGGCATGGACTAATTCCAGTGGTGTGGAGGCCCACTTGGATGAAGCATGGAAAGGATCAGATGCCATTTTCCCAGAGGCACAACCTTGACAGGTAGGTAGGGATTTTGTGATTAACTCAGCAGGAAATCCAGAAACATGGTGAGAACAGTTTTTAATAACTGACATGCCTGGATGACCAAGGCAATTATGCCAAAGAGTATAGTCATCCAGTCCAATAGTGTTATGCTGCAAGTTGCTCAAAGTGCCAAATAATGGCATAGCAACTTAAGAGCAGTATAATGAAGTACCTCAGTGCATAATGACTTTGAGCACCCTTGGCATGTTGTAGGGAGTGAGTACTCCCCACTATGATATTCTTTTGGTTTTATAGCTTTTACTTTTACTTTTACTTTGCTCTTTTATTTTCTTGTCCTTTGTTTTTGTTCTTTTACCTTAGACTTCTCTTAGCTCCGAGTATAGGCACATGAGGTAGCTTACATAAGCCCACATGCACCTACACTCCTCTGTAACTACTTACAGAATAGAACATCAAAGTACCAAGTTACAAGTTCGAGTTTGAGTTTGAGAAGGCCTGTCACATCCGTGACATGTGTGTAAGGTCCGGACTGCAGTCCGACCATCTGAGGTGTCATTCTAGCCCTATGGGCTTCTGTCGTGAAACTCCGTTCTGTCTCTAATTTGACTTACAGTCTATTTCTATTTCTGTTGCCATATTTAGTATGTTTCTCTCGCGCTTCTAAGTGACTCGCTACACTTCTGTACCCATATGTCTTACTAATCCCCATACCATCCGGCTATCCAGCAACTACCAACTTACCTTACTAATAGCTCACTAATATTGTTACTCATCCATACTGCGTTCTGGTAGTTGCTACACCCCAGACATTGCTTTACACTTTCCTCTGTACTATAAAAGCCTTGTACATATGTTGTAGCACATCAGTTCAAATATCGAATAAGATACTCAACGATCCCACTTGACTCCAGACAAGACTCTGGATAGTTCTGACCTCTAGGGACTCAGCAGGAGGTAGTGTACTAAGTTGTACACTAAAACTCCGACTACCCAGACTCTCGCCCTAGCTTTTCTCTGCCCTCGGACCCCCTCAGAGACCGTTGAGAACTGGTCTTGACAAGGCCATTGCGAGTGCCTTCAGTGACCAGACAGACCTCAGACTGCCATAGATGTCCTCTCTCAGACAGCACTCCTCTTACAGGCTATAGAAGCCCCTTAGGAAGATCTCCCCCCTTCAGTATCCTCAGTCCACCCTCAGTCTAACTTCATCAGTCTCATCAATGTGCACACTCATATTTCCAAATAATGGAAATAAATGTGGGTGATTGCAAGGTAGTGAAAAGTTAGGGAAATACAGCAGTACAGTACTTCTATATATACTGTAAGTGGTATGGGCATGAGGCCTGAAGGAAACAGTGTCCATGACCCACTAGAAACAGGCAACAGGCATGTATGGTAAGGACAGGACATGGGCACATTCAATTAAGGTAAACAGACACAGGTCATAAGGTACATATGGATCTTGTAACCAATGAGAGCAAGCACATGGAGTGGGCTTGCGATGGAAAGGCAACAATGTGCAGCAGGGGTGCAGCTATAGTACAAACAGTGTAGGGAGTGGGTACTCCCCAATATGATATTCTTTTGGTTTTGTAGCTTTTACTTTTACTTTTTACTTTGCTCTTTTATTTTATTTTCTTTTGTTTTTGTTCTTTTACCTTAGACTTCACTTAGCTTCGAGTTTAGGCATGTGAGGTAGCTTACATAAGCCCACATGCACCTACACTCCTCTGTAACTACTTACAGAATATAACAACGAGTACCGAGTTACAAGTTCAAGTTCGAGTTCAAGAAGGCCATTGCAAGTGCCTTCAGTGACCAGACAGACCTCAGACTGCCCTAGATGTCCTCTCTCAGACAGCACTCATCTTACAGGCTATAGAAGCCCCTTAGGAAGATCTCCCCCCTTCAGTATCCTCAGTCCACCCTCAGTCTAACTTCATCAGTCTTGTCAATGGGCACTGGACAAGAACAAGTCAGTGAAGGAACATGGGACATGAACACATAAACAAGACAAGGGCCTGTTGAAGGGCTTGCAACATACATATCTGGATATAGTGTTGGGGTTGCACCCAACGGAAGGAAGATGACAGGTGACTGATCAGAGATCAATCACTAGAGGTAGAGTCTGGCAGGTGTAACAGTCTTTAACTTTTCATAGCATAGTTTTCCTTTTTAGTTACTCTCTGGTTAGGGTTACATGGACGCTCATTAGATGCTTTACTTAGTCAGCTGTTGCCACATTGACTCAGCATGATCTGCTGTAGCCAATCACATTTATCCCTCTTTGTTTGGTTTGTTCTACAATGTTCCTTGGTACAAACAACTCTAGTAGTATAAATACCAGGCTCTCTTGTCATAGGATACTCCAATCGAGTTCATTTCATGCTTGCACCTAAAACTCCTTTCCTCTAAGCTTCTCTATCAGTTCTTGGAGTGACCAAGATACAACCCTGTTTGTCAGTTGTCACACTTGAACTCAATTACCAAACTCTCCCTCACTCCACTAGCTCCCAGGCATATAGGGAAACCATACTCAGACTCCAGGGTTAAGGAGCTTCTCGTTCTTCTCATTCTTTTCTTTCATGAGACAATGCCTTTAGTCTCGTCCTCCTTTTGGCTGGAGGTTTGGTTGAAGAAGAACCATAGTCACACAAGAGATTTTTGGCAATTTAGGACAGCTTTTAATGACAAATAATATGACAATCCCATACTTGAAATATGCCTTGCCATTCAGGAAATGCTAAGATTTTAAGTCTAAGTAAGCCTCAAAATTCCGGCAGAAATTTGAAGTATGTGCACATGTAGCATCCAGGCCAAAATCTTGGGATATACTTAAAGTATTGGAGAAGCTCTAATGTTGGCACAAATTTCCAATTTTGGCAACAAATATAAATGGCAGCAAGATTTTAAGTTCTGCTGGCAGCAGTACCATGGGCCGAGTTTGAAATATTGACAAACAATAAGTTCTCCTCCAGAATTTGAAGTTTCGACAAAATACTATATGTATGTTGATACTAGATACATCGTCCAATTTTATATCCTGTGCACGATCATCATGTGATGATTCCCCTACGGATCGCCTGAGTTTGACACACTCATTGCCCATGGAGATCGAGTGAAACTTATGCAACACAAAATGTGCACGAGTCGCAGTCCTAGACATGTACCAGAGGATACATCATCTGTTAAATAGTGTATGCTGGAGAGAACGATGCTGGTGTTAGTATAAAAATGATTGTACCTGACCAGGTGAAACCAACACAAACATGGAAAGTATGGATGGTAACATGCATAAGGACTTAGTCCTGGGGGTAGAAAGTTAGCAGGTCTTGCTGTAGGATTAAGCCATGGAACTTACGTGACACAGGGAGAGGACAACTATGTGATCATCTGTGACTGCAAGACGGGCAAAATGACTAACAACCCATGATAGACACACAGTTTCTAAGTCATCTGAGAGGACTGAAGAATATAACTTCGCTGGAAAGTGCAGGTATGATGCGAATGGGTCATGCTGCTTTCCAGACAGTAATGGCAACTGTCATTGCATGGTGAGAGTCAGAAAACTGTTATCTCTGAATATGTACTTGATGCTTCCAGGAACAGGTGACACCAAAAGATAGCCTTGTGGGTAGAACATGATAAGTGAATTGCCAACATGAGTGGAGGACCTGCTATAGACAATGCCTTCATGCCTAACGTGTGTGCATAGGACTGCAGTATGTTGGTGAGTGAGCCTGAAAAGATCCCATGGAACTACTACAGGCACTGCTGTGGAGGGTACCAGAATGCCATCATCATCAGGGTCATCACTAAGATCCTGGCTTGCCCCTGTGACCCCATATGTCTGATCAAGGAGAATTTTGCATTCTCAAATTGCTGGAGGGCATTGTGGTCGAGAAAGCCAGCCTCGAAGTTTTGCTGCTTTGAGGTAGGATTGCATCATCGTTGCTTCCAACCCTATCAACTCTGTCAGAGAGGCCAAACCGCCATGACATGCTATAGCTGACCAGACTTGTGGTTTTTCGGAAGACACTGTAACATCCCAATCAAACGCTCAAAGGGGAATGACCACCAGGAATGGACAGGACCAAACAACATAAGATAGTCATAGATGTGAAAGGATGTGTGGTGGTTGGGTCGTGCACTGGATGCAGGGTATATTGTCTTGAGCTTTCCAACATAGCTAGCAATGTAGGCTCGATAAGCAGTCACACAGTTGTTGCTCATTGTGTGTGCACAAGCCAGGTACATGGCAGAAATGAGATCCATTGTGTGGTCAAGAACTGCCTTGAGGTCTGGTCCATTGTTTCATGGACTAGCCTGAGTAGCCCCCCAGAGGCTAATCAATGCTATTGGGAGATAAACCATTGCAAGGATGTGCCACTCATCTGCTTTCATCATTCCAGTGGCTAAGTCACCAAAATTAGTAGGTACTGAACTGAGCCAAGGAGGAGTGACTGTGTCATGAATAACACTGCAAACACTGCAAGCATTTCACAATTTTTCTTCAAAAAACATGTTGAAAAAAACAGAGAGAAGAGATACTCTTTTATTTTGGATGATGTGTCAGAAAAAATGCAAATATAACATTATTTTCTCTGTGCAGAAACATAGATTGATGGTAATAACCATTAGCTTCTACTTTAATGGGCATTAGCATCAATTCATGTTTTCTGGCAGAAAATACAATATATTCTCTGCATTTTTTCTTTCCCAACATCTAAAATAAAAGAGTATCTCTTTCCTGTATTTTTTCAGTATACTTTCTGGAGAAGCATTATAAAATGTTTGCAGTGGAACCCGACACAGAACTTCTCACATGTCAAACTGAGTATATTCGACCTGGGTAGCCACCTGGGTGGGTGAAAAGGGCATTGCTGCCCACTGACAGATTTACTCAATGATGTACTACAGTAGAGTCAGAATAGCAAACTCACCCAATCGATGAGCACCTTCGCATAATCAGCTTTGAAGGTTCTTCCCTGCTTTGAAGGAATATGGCCTAAGCTCTGACAAATGAACTTGAGAGTATGGGTATTCTTGCGATGTATGGATTCTCGAAGCTGGTCGAGGTATGCCTTGACTGTGATGTCATCTGTGCAATGGGGTACTTGTGCAGTAAGAAGCTCGTGGAGGGCAGAGACTTGTGAAATCTCTTTTTGGCCCATTGAAAGTTCTGTGGCAGTGTTTGGATCAACCTGTTTGAAAGGAAAGTGGAAGGCAGGATTTGATGAGCATGCTGCATCCAAAGTTTCATTGGTAAGTCTAAGTAGACTTCGCACATGGTACTGGACCAAGCCTTCAAGTATACAGTGCATCAAATCAACTACAAGTTGGTGTGCAGGATCCCAGTATGGCAAGCACCATAGCTCTGAGTAGCGTACACCATGCTCCTTGAAGATCTTATCATGTTTGGTGGATGTAGGTGCATCCCTCCATTGCTCTGCAAAGTGATGGGTCTTGTCCCTGTCATGAGTTGTCCAATTATGAAAGTCCGTCTGGGCATAATTTGTTTTATGGTAACAGTTACATGCACTGCAGAAGAAATGACTCCCAACACCAGCAAAAGCCACAAGATGGCGAGCTGCAGGTAAGTCGCATATGACTAAGGCCACAGCACTGTGTGTCACATGGCCATTAGGATAGTTTGCCATTCGTGAAAAGCAGATTCCTTGGTTCCATGCAGTCACCATGTCATCGACAAGTGGCCATATGTAGTGATTCAGGTGCTCGAGGGATGGCTGCTTGGGACCAGGTATGATGCCAGCAAGATAAATATTTTCTGGTTTGTACCAAACATCTGGTGGGAGATTCAGGCAAGCCATGGAGATAATGCCTGATGACATGCTTGGCCCTCATATGCTCATTCCCTCAGGGTTGAAAAAGTCAATGTGAAGGGCAAATGCATAACGACCTTCATCACCTCGATCAACAAAGAGCCTTCTGGGGTTTGGACCATGAAATTCCCAGAGGAATTGCACCTCAAAGGGGTTCTTGACAATACAGGGTGGTGATGACGACGACACCTGCAAATTGTCGCATGCTTCATCCATGGCCTTCTCTATGTCTCCATGAGACATAAGCATCACTAGATAATCCTTGAAGTCATGATAAATGAAAGTCTTCTTTGGGTGACGTGTCCCATCAGTACCGGTATCTAGTAACTCCTCCATGCACTGAATCTCTGGCATAGAGAAGTTGTTGCAACATTCTGGGTATGCAAGAACGCTGGAACCCAGCGAAGATACAGGTGGATATATACAGTGACAAGTGCAAACAGCATATTGAATCGTTTTTGTGTTAAGTTGGAATTTAGAGAGGGCACCAGAGATGGTGGATGGAATCTGCTTCATGATGTTTTCATGGGTAGCACTGAGTGCGCCATCAGGTTTCTGGAAGGCAAGGTAGAGTATGAGCGAAAGACTGCCCATAATGAAGTTGGCACCAGTGGTACCAATACCAAATATGATGCTGCATACTACACCAGCCAGCAGCATAACCTGTGCAACCACATCCATTTGTTTGACTGGTGGCTGGTACTGTGTCTCTGCATCCCACATCAGTCATTCCCAGCCTACCACATAACAGAGCCTCATACCTGTGTTGACGTCCACTGGACCTTGTAAGACAGGTAGGTGAGAAGAAACTTCAGCCTCCAACTCCTCCAAGAGAGTCAACAACATCCTCTTCTTAGACTTGACAGAATCTGCAATCCAGGTGATGTTGTCTGTGGCCTGACACAGAGTCATTACTTTGTGCTGAAGGAAGGAATAGTCAACATCGGATGGCTTGAGCAACAGGCAGCTGCAGCAGTGGATACACAACTCAACATTGTTCAAGAGCTGAAGGGCTTTGACCATACAACGATGACTATCCCTCTTAGGCAATCTGCAGCCACCAACCACTAAGGTAGGAGTCACAGAGCCTGATGATGACGAAGTATTAGGACACATGGGAACGGGTGGGAGCTAGTTGGAGGGTGACGTGGATGGTGATGCAGATTGAAGCATGAGGCAGTTAATACTATTTGTAAGGTCAGCAATGGGGACTGATCCTCCACTTGGAGGATTTGCAATGACACTATGGCTCAGACCTGTGTCCTGAAACTTGGCATGGGAGCTCCATAGCTTACTGGGGGCATGCTCAGTACCAGGGCCATCATCAGTGAGTGTGAGAGTGAATAAGTGCCCAGCTATGGAATCGCCAGCATCAGGCAAAGACCTGGTCTCATTGCTGGATGAACCATCAGTATGCATGCAGTTGGTGAGATGCTCAACTTGGACACACTTGAGATGAGCTGGCATGAGCTGGGAGTTCATGAGCACACCCTTTCTTTGTCTGTTTGCATCTGTACTGCCTTTGTCCAGGCACTCATTACAAACACATTGTTTGAGGACAGGGGAAGCAGAAGGCATGCGCTATCAACACCATGGGTCAGGAAATGCGGGGCTTGAGAATCAAAAAACTCACAAAGTCCAGGGGAGGTTCTCATTTACAGCAGGAAACTTTGCATTATATATGCAACTTCCTACCTCTGACCACATCTTAGACTAAAACAAGGTTGGGAAGGGAGAGACTCACCCAGGGTCCTGACTTTCATCTGGAATGGCAGTTTCCCATCATCATGACCCTGTTGTGAGCCAGATTGGTACATATGTATGACATGCTGCTGTCCTTGTACTTGTTTCCAAGCAACTAGAACAAGACCTGTGGTGAGATCTCGCGAGGGAAATGAGGTAGAAACTCACTGGAGAGGATACTTCAGTATGCTGTTAGTATTCCATGGGAGATCAAGGATGTGTGATGGAAACGAAATGATGTATGTGTTGGCGGGGACATGGAGATGGAATGATTCAGATCCTTCTGTGACGGTGATTACATCGCTGTCACAGAGGTCACACTGCAATATTGGCTAAATGTACATGTATGTCTTTCTACAAGTAAATAACCGGTGGGGCTGCCTGTTCCCCACTGTATGCCTGGGCTGCCATATGTGGCGCAGCTGTTCTTTCCCTTCGGTCGGTCCTCCCTATATCATGGTCCGAGTCAGCTTGACTCTTATCCTCAACCATTCGCAGAATCTGCTTTGTGAGTCCAGTTAACTGCTCCACATCATTCTCTAAGCTGTTTACTCTGGACCGAGTTCCATTGAATAGGCAAGATATGTCAATTTTTTGCCAACTCATCATCCAGACATCAAGCTTGGCCTGTATCTCGGAATGGAAGTCAGTATGGATGTTGACTTCAATATCTGGCTTACATTTATAGGAATTTGAGAACCCAAAGCGACCACGACCAAAAATACAAACATGATAAGAGACCTCACCCAAGTCCAAGAATTAGTTTGGTGGGTTTTCCAAATGTTGTAGTCATGCAACCACACACTGATTACTGCCTTCTTCCAACCACCAGCCAGGGATGTGCATGCAATAATGCACCATCCACCAATGTCATGCACCTGCCAAGATATATTAGTTAGCATTAAACCCCCTTCATCTCACCAGAGTGACATACAGTGATCGTTGGAATGAGTGTTGTGGCCATATGACTCAGTGTCTCAATCAGCACACCAGTTTGTCTATTGAAGACATAGACGCTGCCATTGTCACTACCCCCAATCACCACCTTTCCATCTTTGCCAAACAAGACTTGCTTGGGAACAGGCACAGTTGGTGGGTCCACTGTGAAAGTCCTAACTAACTGACCACTCTCTAAATGATACAGTGTGAATCCATCAGTCGCATTGTCCACAACAAAGAGACCCCTTTTGAGGTGTATGTTCCTTGTGGTGATCTTCACCTCTTATCTTCGCTTTCTCTCTTTTACATGGTCTCTTACTTACTACCATTTGATTCCCCTTCTTATTTGCTACTTACTACTTCTTTTCCCAGCCTTCTAGGCCAATTCCTAGTGTTGTGGCGCATCAGCCACTCTTTGTTTACTGTTGTTTACTTTGAACCACACTTAGTGTAGCTGAGTACAGTGTTGACACCTTTGGTTGCTCACACTGGACTCTAGGTACTGTGTACCCTCATATCTCTACTTAATCTATGGTTGCTCACACTGGACTCTAGTCTGGTTATTCCCCTAGCTCACTAGAGCTTTAGGAGTCGATTAGGATCCCCCTAGGGACCCCTTTACTTCTTTGCTGCTCACAGGTTATGAGCCCCACACTCTAAGCCCCATATCGCAACACCTGCTGCTCCAATCGACTCCAAACTTTCACCATCGATTTCTACGGCCCTGATAACCCTAGGCAGCCTATTTTCAAATTCGGAATCCATCCACATCTCGACCAACAGCACCTGTCACTTTTCCACCCCTATTCCCCAACATCGGCTTCTCCAGCCTCTCCCATCAGTTATTCGACCGTCAAAACACCTCGCTTCGACTCACAAGGTTCAGAGCTCGTGCCACACAAAGTTTCAACTTGATCTGTTGGGTAGAGAGCGAGATATAACACTGGAAAGTTAAAGGGGGCTATCAGTGCGCACATACTCATACTCGAACCCTTCATATCTCATCATCCACTGCTCCGATCTTCGCGATTGGACTTTTGCCGAGTTCCCCACATCGAGGGCTTTCACCCGATACCCTTTAGAAAATTTTTCACCGACGCGATCGGTCGCCATCGCCACATATTTGCGCATGGACCAAGCTGTCCCTCTCTCGACTTCTGGCCTATCAATCTCCTCTAAATCCTATATCATTTGACTCCTCTTGATCTCCTCTCTTCATATATACCAGCCTCGAAGGCATCTATCACCATCTTCGCTTGCCATCGTCGATCTTTGTTTCCCACACATCGACCATGTCCTCTGAACAAACCCCTTGCATCAAACCCCTCAATGGGACCAACTACTCGACCTGGAGCGAAGAGATGAAGGCCTTCCTTTGTTCCAAAGGCCTCTGGAGGCTTGTTGCTGGCACTGAGGCTCGCCCCAACACTCCTGGAGATGACCAAGACAAGTGGGATGCGAAGGCAGACAAGGCTGCAGGTGAAATCATGCTAGCTTTGGAAGCTGACCAGAGAGTGCACATTAGGAGTGTCCAAGATGATCCTGTCACTGCCTGGAATGCCCTGGCCACCCTCTATGTCCAACAGCGCCCTGGTGCTCGGTTTGCAGCCTATGACGAATTCTTCAGCATCAGAAAGCGAGAGGACGAGTCTCTGACCTCCCTGACAGCTAGGATCGAGCAAGCCATGCTCAAGATCCAAGAGTTGCACCCTCAGCAGTTCACACTGTCCTCCTTGGACGATGAACTTGTCTGTATGGCCATGGTTTGTGCTCTACCCTCGGACTACTCACATTTCACCTCTTCCCTGCTCCTACTCTCGTCCTTGGACAAGTCTACTATCAAGTCTGCATTTATGGCTGAAGATATCAACAGGAAACCTCGTGCTGAAGTGGCTGGCACGTCTGGGGACTCTGCACTCGCTTCCAGTGGAGCTAGGACCTGTGGATGTGCCCAAAGTGACCCCTGCTCCTTCTGCAAGAGACCTGGGCACTGTGAACACATGTGCTTTGCCAGACAGCGAGCCAAGGATGCCCACAAGGCCTCTAAGCACAAAGGGAAAGGTAGGAAGGTGAACCAGGCTCAGGAATCACCCTCTGGTTCTACAGCTTCGCCTGCCACACCTAACACTCCAGATCCTGCCTCAGCAGCTGCCAAGGCTGCAATTGTGCACAGCTCTGCGCTCGATGACCACCCTGAAGGAGCTGGAAATGCAAGTCTTCGCCTCTCTGCCTCCCCTTGCCCCTCCAAACTCGATGCTGATGATCACTGGACTGCAGACACTGGGGCCACTTCTCATATGACCCCACATCGCCACTGGCTGTGGAATTATACCCCAAAACGCATCCCAATCCGCCTAGCTGACAATACCATCGTCTACTCAGCTGGGATCGGTTCTGTGGTCTTTCATCCAGTGATAGAGGGCAAGGGAGCGAGGGCAGTCGAGTTTAGAGGCGTCCTGCATGTCCCAGACCTTAAATCAAATCTCCTCTCAGTCCTGTATTTAACTCGCCACTCTGGCTTCATAGTAAACATCGATTCTGTGCGCATGGCCTTCTCTTGCCCTCCTGGGGCTCCCCTATTCGTTGCCAGCATCTCAGACAGCAACACTGCGCTCCTAGATGGCTCTACCATTCCTTTCAGTCACTCAGCCTCGCCTGCAACTACCCTGCCTCTCGATTTGAGCCTGTGGCATCATCGATTGGCCCACCACCATGTGGAGGGAGTTCAGGCCCTCATACAGCGTAACCTGGTGACTGGACTGAAGCTAGATGTCAAGACTCGCCCTGATCCCATCTGTGAACCATGCTTGGCTGGCAAGATGCATGCCAATCCCTTTCCTAGCTCTGAATGGCACGCCTCTCATCCTCTAGAGCTTGTGCACACTGATCTGCACTATGTGCCCTACAGGACCTTCTCTGGCTTTCGCTACTGGGTCACTTTCATCGATGATTACTCCAGATATTGATTTGTGATTCCCTTGCGAGCCAAATCTGATGTCTTCGATGCCTTCAAACGATTCAAAGTCTTTGCAGAGAATCAGACAGAGCGACGCATCAAAACTCTTCGAGATGACAAGGGAGGGGAGTATATGAGCACTGCGATGCTCGATTTCACTACCCAGGCTGGCATAGAGCGCCAGCACACTGTTAGAGCTCGTCCTCAGCAAAATGGAGTTGCAGAACGCGCAAATAGGCTCCTGGCAGAGTGGATCACTGCCATGTTGGCTGAGTCTGGCCTGGCAAAGTCTTTCTGGGGTGAGGCCCTTGCTGCTCTTGTCCATGTGTGGAACAGATGCCCTACTGATGCTGTGGATGGTGCTACGCCTTATGAGCTATGGCATGGTCGCAAACCTGATGTTTCCCACCTCAGGGTGTGGGGATGCACTGCCTATGTTCACCTACAGAAGGATCAGCACCCTGCACTTGGTTCTCATATGCAGAAATGCATCTTTATAGGGTATCCTGATGGTTACAAGGGCTGGAAGTTCTACAATACCCTCACCAAGCGCACCATCATCTCTGAGCGAGCTGATTTCGATGAGCGCCATTTTCTGGCCTCCAAGCGACCTCCCATGACCTCTGGTGTGCCCCAGCTCACTTCCTCTGACTCCACTGGTGCTCCTACCTCTACTGGCATTTATCTCGACTCTGATAATGATTCTGATGACGAGGACGATCCGCCTGCACTGGTACAGGGTCAAGGGGGAGCTGTGGCCCCTCCAGTTGCTTATGCCCCTCCAGATCCTCCAGCACTCGCTCCTGATGGTCCTCATCATGCCCCTGCACCTGCTGCAGACGACTTCCACACTCCTCCAGCTTCTCCTCCACCTCCACCTCGCCCTGTAACCCCTGTAGGCATCGGTGCTCGACTCCCAGCTCGAAATCGATGACCTCCTCGCAGTTGGTGGCAGCTTAGCCCCCAGCAATTGGAGGATGAAGTAGATGATGAAGAAGAGGACGCAGATCTCGCCCTATCGACTTCTACTGCAGAACCCAGGACCTATGCCAAGTCCACTCATCGCCCTGATGCCCAGCAGTGGCATCAAGCTGCCTTGGACGAGTTAGCTGCCCATGAGAGTAATGGGACATGGTCTTTGGTGGAAAGGCCTGTGGACTGCAAGGTGATTGGTTCTAAATGGGTGTTTAAGCTGAAGCGCAATGCAGATGGCTCCATCGACTGGTATAAGGCTCGATTGGTGGCCAAGGGCTACAACCAGCGACCTGGCTTCAATTTCCTGGAGATCTTCGCTCCCACCGTTCGTATGCCCACCATTCAAGTTGTCCTGGCTCTAGCAGCTCTCCACGACCTCCACCTTCGCTCTGTCGATGTCTCCAATGCCTATCTCAATGGGGAGATGGACTGTGACGTTTATATGGAGCAGCCTGAGGGTTTTGCCCAGAAGGACTCCAGAAAATATGTCTGTCTGCTCCAGAAGGCGCTGTATGGCACCAAACAAGGTGGTAATCGTTGGAATCGCAAAATGCGGTCTGTACTCGAGTCCCTTGGTTTCAAGCAGACCTACTCTGATGCAGCCATCTATATCCTGTCCAAAGGTGATGTGCGCATCATATTACCAGTCTTTGTCGATGACATGACCTTTGCATTGAAATCTCTCTCTGCCATCGAGGAGATGATCTCTGCCCTGCGCAAACACTTCAAATTGCATGATTTAGGTCCTACTACTCAACTCCTAGGCATTAAAATCGATCGAGACCGCCCTCGTCGATCCATCACCCTTTCCCAGCAGCAGTACTGTCTCGACATCCTTGATCGCTTTGGAATGGCTGATTGCAAGCCGGTTTCGACTCCAATGGACCCAGGATTGCGCCTTACTCGTGATCACTGCCCTCAGATGCGAGAGGAAGCTTCCCAGATGCATTCCTTTGATTATCAGGGAGCTGTTGGCGCACTGATGTACCTTGCCACCACCACCAGGCCAGATATCGCATACACTGTCGGTGTACTTGCTCGATTTAACTCCAACCCAGGCCTGGCTCACTGGGCTGCAGTGAAACACCTCCTGCACTATCTAAAGGGCACTGCAAGCCTCTCCCTTACCTATTCTCCTGATCCATCAACATCTGAGCTATTCTCAACCTATTCTGATGCAGATCATGGTGGTTGCAAGGATACTGGTCGTTCAACTGGCGCATATCTCATCAAAATGGGTACTGGTGCGATTTCTTGGAGCTCTAAGCTGCAGGGCATCGTCGCATTGTCCTCAACTGAGGCAGAGTACATTGCTGCTGTGGAGGCTGGCAAGGAGGTGGTCTGGCTGCGAAAACTGCTTGAGGAGATGGGCTTTGCTGTCTCCCAGCCCTCTGTACTGCGCATCGACAACCAGTCTGCGATCCAAGTGGCCAAACACCCTGAGCATCATGGGAGGATGAAGCAACTGGATTTGCGCTGGTTCTGGCTGTGAGATATGGTGGATAGGGAGGTGATTTCACCCCAGTTTGTGCCCACTGACCAGATGCCTGCTGATCTGTTGACCAAGCCTCTGGCTCGAGTCAAGGTGCAGCAGTTCTGCAAGATGATGGGACTTGCACCAGTAGGGGGGAGCTGAGCTGGCAGAGGTGTGCAATCAGGGGGGAGTGTTCCTTGTGGTGATCTTCACCTCTTATCTTCGCTTTCTCTCTTTTACATGGTCTCTTACTTACTACCATTCGATTCCCCTTCTTATTTGCTACTTACTACTTCTTTTCCCAGCCTTCTAGGCCAATTCCTAGTGTTGTGGTGCATCAGCCACTCTTTGTTTACTGTTGTTTACTTTGAACCACACTTAGTGTAGCTGAGTCCAGTGTTGACACCTTTGGTTGCCACACTGGACTCTAGGTACTGTGTACCCTCATATCTCTACTTAATCTATGGTTGCTCACACTGGACTCTAGTCTGGTTATTCCCCTAGCTCACTAGAGCTTTAGGAGTCGATTAGGATCCCCCTAGGGACCCCTTTACTTCTTTGCTGCTCACAGTGTATGGCTGCTGAACCTCTGACATGGAAGTCAGCATAGCAGAGTGGCAGTGAACACATGCTCACATTACTGATTGGCAACAATGCTCTGACAGGACTGTCCCATCCTTGCTGCTTAATTTGATCCTAACCAATCGTAGGTGAGCTGGTACACTGGAACTGGGAGTACATACTTACACGTTCCCATCATACAAGCCAAATACATAGATGCTGCCAGTATCACCAAATGCGATTGATCTCGGCACAGTACTGTCCAGCCAACCTGCGAACACCGACTGCAGCTGCGAGTTGGCACCAAGCACTAGGACCTGGACGATGTTGTCACATGTTCCAAGGGCTATTTGACATGTTGATTCAGCAGATGCCGAGTCCCAGGTAATACAGGTGATTTCAAAACCTGAGCCGAGCCTACAGGCACAAATCTAATGGAATTGCTTCTGCTGATTTTGTATGTGGTTGGGTATGTGTTTGATCATTTATATGAATAAATCTTACATCAGCAGGGTGGGTTCATAGAAACATGATATAACCCAAGTTTGTCCCATAGCAGAGAGTTTCAGACAAAGTATACCTTGTTTTCATCCATGTTGCACAAGTCACGACCCCACATGAGTCTATGTGTGATGGTACAGTAAGTTCCCTTTGAGTTAAAATATTCAAGAGCTTGATCCCCTGTGCACCTAGATGAGCATGAGTCCAGATCCAGAATGAAGTGTTCTCGACTGAGGCATACCACCAACTGCAAGATTCTCTCTGTTATGGGATAAGGCAAGTGCAAAGCAGCCTACACTGGAAAAGGAGGCAGTCTTCTGGTAGCACTTTGTTGATGATGAGAACCACAGTAGCGAAAATGGGAACATCATTTGGATTGGTACTGAGTATGTCCCACTCAAGTCATGCATTACATTTATATGTGGTGTGTTGTATGCAAGTTTTTGTCTAGGATGCCACTTCAATCTATATAATTGTTTATAATTGTTTTCTGAGTCTGCCTTCATTGCTATCTACTTTGATTTCAGGAGACAAAAACAAAACAAAAGAGTGCACTCCCAACAGGAAGGTATGAGATTATTTAACCGGCATAATTGTTGATATTGTTGATACCTTTACATGGCAAGGCTGAGTGGCATGCCGTGTTGCCTGTACCATCTCTTAATAAGTATTCAGTTCAGTCTCATTCAGCGTCAAGCCTCCCTGCTAATGCCTACCACTATTAAGCCTGTGTTGCCATTCTACGACAATGTTACTGCCCCTCCACTGCTCAGTGATCATGCAGAATACCTGAAGTCACTACTTGCCACTGAGGTCCTCAGTCCAGCTGGTCTGGATGTTACTCCGGTGAAGGTTACTGCGGTCAACACATCAGATCCTCTTGTTAACCATTCTTGCCAGTCTACTCCTGCCCCAGTGTTCCGCTTTCCATCACATTCCCCCAAGTCGGACCGTCATAGTACTTCCCCATATGCAAAAAGAGTCATGTTCCAGTGGGTGACATCTGCTGTGAGTGAACAGACTCACAGTGCTACCGATGCTTCCTCAGCTTCAGATGACTCTTCTGATAGTGAGTCTTCTCTGAGTACCCTCTCAGAAGACTCCAAGATTCCCAAGCTGCAAGGGGACCCTGGCCATCCTGGTTGTGGTGGGTACAACCTTGAAATGGCGCTTGACTAGAATCATGCAGTGTATCTGAAATTCAAGGTAGCATCTGTTCTTACTATCTCGAATGAACTTCTAACTATTGTGTTGTACTCAGAAATTAACCCATTGTCTTGTTGACGAGCATCTGGATACTGCCAAATGTGCATCTGCCCAGAATCCTACACTTCTCAAAGTCATGCATGACAAGGTAGGTAGCCTAAATTTTTGTTGTGGTTGCAGTGAATATGAAGATTTCAGGCTATGGCTGCATTCCCTGATCTCGAGAATTACAGCAACTGCTGGCCAGTTACTGACATGGTGATGATGCATCTTAAGTACACTTCAAGTCGAGTGAGATGTCAGGAGATTGAGATAGCTGCAGGGAAGGCTGAGATGGCTGCAGGGAAGGCCAAGCGTTCTAGAGTACATTCTCATCTGTCTTCCATTACTAACATCAAACTGATTGGTATATACCCAGCAGAAGTAATTTGCACATGTTATGTAGTCTGGTGTTCTGCTATTGTCACGGTTCCTCTTGTAGGCTACCAATACATCGTCTGAGTCACCATCCATCCTGCCCCATCATTACTATGCATGGCTTTGCTTCACTACTGTCAACCTGTTTATCATGAGTGACCTTGCTCCAGATCCAGCAGCCTAGCGTTGCACATGGTTTGTTTGCATCTTGCAACTGTTATCACCCATGGGTCCATACCAATCCAGCTGGCTAATTGATGTCATTCATATGTTATCATACTTGGACTTACAGTGTGCACGACCTTGTATGCTACTATGTCACACCAGCCACAGCTACGATACCAGGAATGCAAGATCGCAAATAGTGATGGTGTTGGGCAAGCGATGGCTTCACAAGGCCAATGAAACAAGGTAGTCTTGACCCATCCATGGCAGTTCAGTCGTTGTGCCACCCTGTAATGGCGAATTGGTAAGTTGCTGAACCTTCAATGCTTGTATTTGCTGACTGATTGACAATGTAGTTGGCAATCATGGAGTCTCTTGCATGCATGTTCACAATGTGGCATGTCCGTGTACCAATTCTCATGACCATGACATCTCCCCAGAATCCACCATCTCCACTCAACAAGGCATTCACCTGGAGCTGGCAGTGCTGCTTGAAGAATACACAGTAATTATAGGTGTGTCATCCCTCATGTACAGTAACCTGGCAGTTGTGGATATAGGGCTGAAGTGTCACCTCTTGCAGCAATGCTTCAGCCACCAGGAAGCGGGGTGATCCATAGGAGATGGCTGCACATCAAGTGAGCATCTCAGCCTGGTGAGGTTTACTACAGGAGGTTGAATAAAGTCTGCACTGCAGACGAAGTTCGAGACTCTGGAATGCTCCTGAGTCCTAGGTATGGATAATGGTGAGTTTGCTTACAGAATGTGATGGAAGGATATATGTTCATGAGTTCACCATGTTGACAGAATTTCAGAATGAGCATAAAGCATGACCAGTGACCAGCACCAG
Source organism: Pisolithus thermaeus (assembly GCA_024663475.1). Taxonomy (NCBI): domain Eukaryota; kingdom Fungi; phylum Basidiomycota; class Agaricomycetes; order Boletales; family Pisolithaceae; genus Pisolithus; species Pisolithus thermaeus. Next base: position 1,091,254 of record JANFAF010000008.1, read on the forward strand.
GTGGATAGCCAGTATGCAGGAGGATGAGTGGGCGATGCAGTCGCCCAATAAATCATCACAACTAACAGTTAAATCACACTTCGAGTCTAGGCTTTGAATGCTAACTGCATTTGCAAGGACAATAGAGTTAAGCAGGGATGAGTGGGTGATGTAGTTGCCTGATAACACATATTGAGGTTTGTGCACTAACTGTATTTGTATAGACAATCAGATACAATACAGCCAGGTACACCCACAGTTTCTAACAATTCAAAGTGCCCATCACACATCAGGATTACATGAAGATGATATGAAGATGGATGTGCAATGGTGTTTTTTTTGGTGAGTGAACAAAAAAGATTGCTCGATGATGAATTCAGAACATTGTTGCCTAGGTTGCCCATGGAGGCCATCATGAGGCTATCGCAATTATCACTGACCCACAGATTGCAACAGAATTTTCTGAGCGTGTGGTGAGTGAACAAAAAAATCACTTGACAATTGGTTTTGGAACCCCCAAGTTATAAAAGTGCTTTCATGAAAGACTTAGGGCCCAAATACCAGAATGTCACATGAAGCAGAGTTACCAATACCTGGGGCAATGCTCGATGATTCTCAGAATATGTCACGCACTCCAACCCCCCGCCACTCTTGCCCTCCATTGATGTCTCATCATTCTCATAACTCATCCACCTGCTACCATCCAGAGACACTCCAAACTGTTCAAGGTGATGATCTATTTGAGGATGAAGAGGGTATGGTCCCTTATCCTAATGTATATCAGATGGAAGTGCACATGGCAGAAACTATACCAACGGGCTCCCAGCCCTCTGATTCTGAATCTGTGGTGACAGCAGATGAAGGGCATCAGTCTTCCACTAGTGACGTCGGTCAATCCAGCTTGCAAAGGACTGGCACCTTACATCGCACACGAGATGCATCTGAGGTACAGTCTTCTTCCTTTCTCTATCCTATGGGAATAATCCTCATTTACTGTTAGTTTTTGGGTGGAGGTGGAGGTAGCCAAACTGACTATGGAGCCCACCATCAGGATAAGTGTCATTACGAGGAAGTTGACTATTCGCAAGCGCTGCAGCATGAATTGTGTGTGAAAAAAGAGGCTGCGAATAACATGAGAATGTGTATGCATTCATTAAAGGCAGTGTGTTACCTAGTTGAAATGCTCACTGTTCAACTCTCACTATGACTTTCAGACCTGTCAATCACTCGAAGAGCAGAATCACTGACTTCAGGCCATTGCTCAGTGTGAGCTGGAAAGTCAGCAAGGTAAAATTATTGAGCTTCAGAAGATCATACAACAGCAGGAGGAAGTAGGTATTGCCCATACTGTCAGGACAACTATCTGCTGATTCATCATTCAGGAGCAGGAAGTACTTCACGCTCAGCTTGTCATGGATCAGCAAGCTGCCTCACTACAACACTGAAATGACATCGAGAGCCTCTGCCAGGAGATGAAGGTCTGTCTTTAGTTCTTGAGTAACAGACATGGTCACTCATAGCTAAATGTTCAATGCAGGCTAATATGGAATCACAACTTCAAGATCTATTGAAGGAGTCCCATGAGACCTTGAACAAAGCACTTGAGCAGCATGGCCTGGAGCTGAATGAGAGGGTGAACGCAGTTCAAGCAACCCTGATGGTATGTTGAGATATGACTGTTTGAAGGCATGGTTTGGATGACATACTCCAGGTAGAGAAGGAAACTGAAATTGCTAATCTGGAACATTGGTATGCACGATGACAGGTAACTATTTCCTCAGATGATGATGCATCTGACTGAAAATTAATAGGGAACTGCGAACTGCCAGAGCCTCCAACCTGATCGCATGGATACCATGGAGACATCTATGACAACAAATGGGTTGTCCATGCCCATGCCCACAAGATCACCCAAACAACACACATGTCCATCAGCACAGGCTGCAGGACCATCAGCATGGGCTGCAGGACCATCGGCACGTGCATCAGGACCATCAGTGCCAGTTTCTGTGGTGACACTGAACCTTGACACTATCAGGAAGCTGAGAAAGAAGTGTGGATTCTCTTGCAAGACTTGTTTGATTGGTGTACTGCTCGAGGTGAGCATTTGATTCCATTAACATGTCATATATGATGTATCTGACTCACCATAGGAGCAAAACGAAGGGAACTTGCCCTGTGCACCTAGCATAGAGCAGGAGCCCTCGGTACCACCACACGACCAACTTCCCAACCCTCAAACATCAGCGTCCACAGATGCACTCACCAGGGGCATTGAAACTGCTTTAAGAAACATTTTCACCAGTGGTCAGTTCTCACAGTACATGAAGCAGAGCCCCCACAAGAGAAGGATTCAGGCTAAGGAAGTGGATGAAATTAGGGTAATAGAAACACAGGAGGAACACAACTTCTACTTGGTTGGTTGATTTGGCAGGTTCTTGGATGGTCTGAAGCTGATTCGGCAACAGGAAAAAGTTTGACTCCTTTTCCAAGAGAAGTTCAATTTCACACATGACATGGATTTTATTGTATATGAACCTGCAGACAAAGATGAAGTACATGCATATGAGTATGAGGATGGTCCTGGTCCCAACCCTGAACATCTGCAATTTGACTTGGCAAAGAACTCGAAGTCGCCATGGAACAGCATGGTACTTGGGATCCTTTGTCAACAGCTGAAGGACCAATGTACAACAGAGCAGTGGCCAATGCAATGGCCAGATACCTACATCAGACAACTCCTTACAGAATGGTACAAACGACTTAGGACGATGTGGAGGAATGCCCAACCAAAACTGACAGAAAAAGGTACAGTGGAAACCCCTGCTGAGACCAAGGCACGATTAGTTGCTGAGAGGCAAGTAGTGCTAAAGCAGTGTCACCAAACTACTCACTGCCGAAGTGTGAGTTGCTAAGTCTATTCCAGTTGTTGATCAACATACTCACTACCTCACAGAGATATGCATGGAGAGTGGCAGTTCTTGATCACATTGTCAAACTGAAGACAGAGGGCAATGAGGACGACGCAGGTGCCTGGAAATGGCTCCAGAGGCTGGTGAAGACACTCAGAGAGCATGGCATGAGCTCAGATGAAAGTGATATTGGGAATGATGTCGAGGAGGTTCTTTGTGTCAAGAATATGGGCTGGTGCCATTCCATTGCTAGAGAGCTTGACTTAGTGGACTTGCAGCGGTTGGTTGACACTGACATTTTTGCTCCTCAGGGATCATGACCAATGAGAAGGATTCATGCACCTGGTAATCTGGAAAGCTGCAGGGATGCAGTGAAGGGGTTACCACTGTCATTATATGACAGTGCCTGGGTTGCCAGCCTCAGACAGCATCAGTTGGACAAACTAAATACTTGTGAGGAACAATTCTTGTGGATGCAGATAGCTGTAGCCTCAATCTAACTGTACACATATCTCACAGATTAACTCCAGTAGTAATGTAGGGGTTCTTTTTTACTGTTCTCATGCACATGCATAAGTTTCACTCGATCTCCATGGGCAATGAGTGTGTCAAACTTGGGCGATCCATAGGGGAATCATCATGTGATGATTGCACACAGGATATAAAATTGGATGATGTATCTAGTATCGACATACATATAGTATTTTGTTGAAACTTCAAATTCTGGAGGAGAACTTATTGTTTGTCAATATTTCAAACTTGGCCCATCATACTGCTGCTGGCAGAACTTAAAATCTTGCTGCCATTTATATTTGTTGCTGAAATTGGAAATTTGTGCCAACATTAAAGCTTCCCCAATACTTTAAGTATATCCCAAGATTTTGGCCTGGATGCTACATGTGTGCATACTTCAAATTTCTGCCAGAATTTTGAGGCTTACTTAGACTTAAAATCTTAGCATTTCCTGAATGGCAAGGCATATTTCAAGTATGGGATTGTCATATTATTTGTCATTAAAAGCTGTCCTAAATTGCCAAAAATCTCTTGTGTCAGTAGTCCCACTATCTGTCAAGGGTAGTGTGAAGGTGCAACCCACATTAGGGGGTGGAAGCACATAGCATAAAGTAGTCCCCAACACTTGGGAGGTAGAAAGCATACTACCATATATCTACTAGCATTATGATACCCCTACAGTAGTTGATGACCAGAGTACTGGCACAGAGGCCAGGGAAAATTGTCAAAGGCTTTCAAAATTCCAAAGGGCAAGAAAGAGGAGTCAGCATCTCCTGTAGTTTTACGAATCTCGCCCTATATCAAACAGGAGTCTCCTGCTCCCTGAATCCCTTCTCCCAAGGAAGAAGATCCCAATCTCCTCAGTTTCATACTTCATGTTCTGTACAACTTACAGAACATACAAACAATTTGCCCACCTCTTCATCGCCCTGTTTTAGTTGCTGACAATGGACCCCCACAACTTGACAGAAGACATGCTGCAGTTTATGCAGCAGCTTTCAGTAATGGTCAGGCAGCAGGTCACTGCTGCCATCGCTGCCCAGCAACAGCAACATAGAGGTGGTGGAGGCACTGGTGGAGCAGGTGCAGGAAATGCTCCTGTCGACCCCATGAAACAGGGAATAGCAGACCCAGGCCAGTTTGATGGCACAATTTCGAAGTTTGAGGAGTGGTGGTTGAAAATGTGGGCCTTCATGGCCTTAGCAGAGTTCAAGATGCACTGAGAGGATGCACTGGTGGTCTGGTCTCACATGACTGGACCAATAGCAGGGGCTTATGCAAGGGCCCGAATCGATACATGTCTCACAGCACAAAGGTGGCTGACCCATGCTGAGGTCTGTGAGCAGCAAAGAAGTAAAGGGGTCCCTAGGGGGATCCTAATCGACTCCTAAAGCTCTAGTGAGCTAGGGGAATGACCAGACTAGAGTCCAGTGTGAGCAACCATAGATTAAGTAGAGATATGAGGGTACACAGTACCTAGAGTCCAGTGTGAGCAACCAAAGGTGTCAACACTGGACTGAGCTACACTAAGTGCGCTTCAAAGTAAACAACAGTAAACAAAGAGTGGCTGATGCACCACAACACAAGGAATTGGCCTAGAAGGCTGGGAAAAGAAGTAGTAAGTAGCAAATAAGAAGGGGAATCAAATGGTAGTAAGTAAGAGACCATGTAAAAGAGAGAAAGCGAAGATAAGAGGTGAAGATCACCACAAGGAACAAGGTCATGGCCAAGGTTGAAATGACATTCTGTCCTCTACATAATGCAGATTGGGCCAAGAGGCAGTTGGCCAATATCAGACAAGGAAATGCCAGAACAGAAGAGTTCTTGGCAAAGTTCAATGCACTTAGGACTGCATCCAGGGTATCCGATGATTACACAATTTGGATGTTGGAGAGGGCAATGTGCCCTGAAATCCTCCAACAAATATATGTTCAGAACAGAAGAAAGAATATGTGGAAGGACTTTGAGCCCAAGGTCCAGGCAATGGGTGTGGCTATGGAGGCCGTAAAACTCCAATTGTCTCAGTCTGGCAGTTGCTGGACTCAAAATTTCAACTGGCCTTTGGCTGGTGTAACTTTGGGCAGTGGTGCACCCATGGATATCAGTGCTGCAAGCGGGTCGAGAGGTCCCACAAGAAAAGACTTCTCTAATTACAAATGTTATGGCTGTGGCCAGACTGGTCATATAAGACTGCAGTGCCCGAAAGGGAAAAACAGAGGAAAAGGATGGCAGGTCCATTCTGAAGGCATTGACCCCTGCCTTAAAGCAATGGAGGGGATGAGCTTTGAGCAGATCATCACTCATATTGGACAGTTAAAAGAATTGGAGCTACAGTGAAATCAGGTCCTGTAGGCTCTAGTGGTACTGGACAGTTTTCTTCCTCGTCTCATCTCCCTTCACTTAAAAATAAAAGTACAAAAAAAGAAAGTAGCAAATCACAAAAAAAGGTTTCCTTCTCAGACTTTGTTTCTGTAAATAGGTTTTCTCCTCTCTCAGTAGATAGCATGGACTTAGATATGGACTCGGATGTACTGTCTGCAGTGGGGTCCCAGTTGGGCTTGGAACCAGATGTTAAATGTGGTTTGCTTAATTCCTCTGCCTATAAAAACCCAAAAAATGTTTCTTCTTCTCATATGGTAGTTACCAGAAAGGAAAGCAACAATGAGGTGACAGTACTGCTGAAACCCTGAATTTGTTCGCTTAACCTGAAGGACCATGTCTCTGTCCCCATAGTTATCAGGTCTCGGAAAGGAGATGCACATGCCATGCAGGCTCTCTTGGACTCTGGCACCACTGGCGTCTTTTTGAACTCTATGAATGAAAGAAACTCCCAAAACTTGCCTTGCCTAAGGTGGTTGACGTATTTAATGTTGATGGTACTCACAATTCTGCTGGAAGGATTACACATCAGGTACTGCTTTGTGTTCAGTTTGGGAATCACTTCAAGGAACTAGTAGCCAATGTTACGGATCTGGGATCTCATGACATGATATTGGGACACATGTGGCTTGCCACTCACAATCCCAATGTCAACTGGAAGACCAGTGAAATCTCAATGAGGAGATGCCCTTACTCATGTAGGAAGTTAGTGCCTAAGCCAGCCTTTGTAAGACACATAGAAAGGGTTGAAGCTGTAGTGCAGGATGCTTTTATTGCTGCTGTTGCTTCTGCCAAGCAGGAGGAAGTTAAGAAAACCAACAAAACCCCTGAGGAACTTGTTCCAAAGGAATATCACAAATATTTATCCATCTTCTCTGTCCAGGAATCCAAATGCATGCCACTTAGGAAACCTTGGGACCATGCCATTGAACTAAAGGACTCATTTGTACCCAAGAAGGGAAGGTTGATTCCTCTCTCTCCTGATGAGCAAGCCAAAGTTAGCAGCTTCATTGATGGTCAGCTCAAGAAGGGTTACATTCAGCTGAGCAAGTCTCTGCAGACATCCCCTGTGTTCTTTGTCCCAAAAAAGGATGGAAAGAAGGGAATGGTACAGGATTACCACTATTTAAATGAGCATACAGTCAAGAACTTGTATCCACTCCCACTTATCTCACAGCTTGTTGACAAGCTAAAGGGATGTAAATTATTTACCAAAATGGATCTCAGGTGGGGATACAACAATGTGCACATCAAGGAAGGTGATGAGTGGAAAGCTGCTTTTGTCTGTCATTGTGGTGCTTTTGAGCCACTGGTTATGTTTTTCGGACTCTGTAATTCTCCCGCCACATTCCAGAACATGATGAATGATATCTTTGGAGACATGGAAGATGTCATGGTAGTATATATTGACTACTTAATGATATTTATGAAAATGGATGATGAAAGGGAGCATGACAAGATCGTGCTAGAGGTGCTCAGAAGGTTGAAAGAAAACAACTTGTTCATTAAACTGGAAAAATGCCTTTTCAAAAAGCAGGAAGTTGACTTCCTTGGGATGATTGTTGGCATTAATGGAGTTAGAATGGACCCTGCCAAAGTTGCTGCTGTGCAGAATTGGCCTGTTCCTACTACTGTTTGTGGAGTTCATGGCTTCCTCAGCCTTGCGAACTTTTACTGACATTTTATCAAGGACTTCACCCAAGTGGTGCATCCCCTTAATGATCTTATGAAGAAGGTTGTTCCATTCTGGTGGACCGACAAATGTCGGTTAGCATTTGATATGCTTAAGGAAGTGTTCACTTCAGCTCCTATTCTTATGTTCCCCGATCAGGATCAGAGGTTCTGTCTAGAAACTGATGCTTTGGATTATGCAACTGGAGCCATACTGTCAGTAGAGTGTGAAGATGGTCTCTGGAGACCAGTCGCTTATTCAAGCCACTCCCTCTCTGGAGCAGAATTAAATTATACAGTTCATGATAAAGAGATGCTAGCCATCATCCACGCATTGGAGCAATGGTGTCACTACCTTGAAGCCACTCTGTACCAGTTTGAAATTTGGACAGACCATCACAACTTGAAGTGGTTTATGATGTCTCAGAAACTCCAACCCTGTCAGGCATGGTGGGTGTAGTATTTCAGCCATTTTAACTGTATTATCGTCCATAAACCTGGTGTTTCTATGGGATAACTGGATGCTCTCTCTTGTCACAAGGATCTGGTAGAAAATAAAGAAAATGCAAAAACAGAAGAGTCATTATTTATTAAATGTGAACAACTTCGTTCAGTTTGTTTGGAATCTTCTCTGGAAGAAGAACTTCGTTGTGCTTTGGTTGGGGTTGACACTAGTGAGCTCACCCTGAAAAATGGACTTTTGTACAGTAGAGATAAGGTCTTTGTACCTGAAGAGCTTCGTAACAAGGTTCTTGCTGCTCTTCACAACTCACCCCTAGCAGGTCATCACAGTGTTAAAGGAACTCAGGAGTTGGTTACATGCTGGTTCACATGGCCTACCTTGAAACCTGATGTAGAAGAATATGTTAGACACTGTCAGGTATGTCAAACTAGCAAGTCTAGTAACAAGCTGCCAGCTGGAAAACTTAAACCTTTGCCAATCCCTAGTGGACCTTGGCAAGATCTTACCACCAATTTCATGGACCTAGGTGTCAAGTCTGCCTCTGGAAAGTCTCATGTGTTGGTCATGGTAGATTGTTTTTCTAAGGAGGCTGAGTTTATCCCATGTACTGCTGAAGAAACTGCTGCTAGTACAGCGAGGCTTTACTTGTCACATGTCTGGAAGCATCACAGACTCCCTTTATCTATTGTTTTGGATCGTGGACTGCAGTTCACCTCGCAGTTTTCCTGCAAACTATTTAAAATGCTTGGCATCAAGCAGAAACTCTCTATGGTGTTTCATCCACAGACAGATGGTCAGACTGAGTGGTTGAACCATGAAATTCAACAGTACCTTAGGATGTATGTAAACCATCAGCAGGAAAGATGGGAGGATTGGCTGCCCTTAGCACAGTTTGTGTACAACAACTCCAAGTCTGGTTCTACTGGCAAGTGCCCCTTTGAAGTTACTTGTTCATATACACCATGGATGGGCATCAAGCCGACGACTTCTAAGGTAGAAGCAGTGGAGGAGACCGCTAGAAACTGGTTCCAGGTGTTCCAGGATGTATGTGACTCGCTCAGGAAAGCTAGGCAATGACAGAAAACTCAGGCAGATAAATGTCATTCCCCTTCCCCTACATACTCCATCAGGTCTCAGGTCTGGCTAGCTACAGACCACCTCTCATTGAAAGACTGGCAGAGCTGGAAATTGACTGAAAAGTGGATTGGCCTTTATGAGGTTATAGAGGTTTTGCTGAACGCTGTTAAATTAAAACTACCCCAAAATATGCAAATTCACCTGGTTGTGAATGTTTCACAGGTGAAACCTTCTCTTGGTGCCCTTGATGGGCAACCCATTACTAGACCCAGTCCCCAACGGGTGACTGACGAAGGTGATGTAGAGTTTGAGGTTGAAAAGGTGGTAGATTCATGCTTGAAGTGTGGGGGCTTACAGTTTTTAGTCCAGTGGAGGGGCTATCCTGAAGAAGATTGCACTTGGGAGCCAGCTAGCACTCTTGAAAATACCCAGGAGGCAATAAGTGACTTCTATAAACTTCATCCTTCTGCCCCTAGAAAGCTCTGCCTCATAGATATGTCAGCACTCCTTTTCTCCCCTCTACCAGACCCCATTACCTGCATTGAACCCCTTTGGTCTCACCTGGAAGTTGAACCTTAGGAGGGGATAGTGTAATGGTCTTTAACTTTTTGTAGTGTAGTTTTCCTTTTTAGTTACTCTCTGGTTAGGGTTACATGGATGCTCGTTAGATGCTTTACTTAGTTAGCTGTTGCTGCATTGACTCAGCATGTTCTGCTGTAGCCAATCATGTTTATCCCTCTTTGTTTGGTTTGTTCTATGATGTTCCTTGGTACAAACAACTCTAGTAGTATAAATACTGGGCTCTCTTGTCATAGGATACTCCAATCGAGTTCATTTCATGCTTGCACCTAAAACTCCTTTCCTCTAAGCTTCTCTATCAGTTCTTGGAGTGACCGAGATACAACTCTGTTTGTTGGTTGTCACAGCAGGCCAGTTATGAAGTATTACCCAGAGGCTGATGAGGACAGTGACAACACTGCAGCTGACAACAACAAAAATAGTGGGACCAAAGGCGCATATCCACAGTTCCAGTCCAGAAATGGAAGGAGCCAGGTCAGGGCATAACATCACCCCCCCCTCAAGGGTGGTGAGCTCCTGATCAATGAGTTCAGAGGGTATGTGGTGAGGTTGAATGATGGCTGGAGGGGGATGTGACTGGAGATGAGGAAGGGGAGGATGGCTGGGAGACAGGTGGGCCAAATGGGCAAACAGCAGCTGCATGTTGAGGATCCAACCAGTGAGAACCTGCCCCATGACCACAGGACCAATGGCTGATATAGCCACAGTTGTAACAGGTATAGACATGGAGGGGATGGTCAGAGGGGACTTGGATTTGACCACTGAGGTAGAGGCATAATTTATCTTTGAGCTTGAGGACAATAAAGGGTGAGGGAGGGAACAGATTTAGCATGTGAATTGCATTGTAAGGTTTTTGATCAGTGATTCCCCAGGCACTCTCACATGCCTTATCAAGAAAGGCTTCCCAATTGAAGACGGTGGCTCCAGTGGTCAAATAGTGGGCTAAGATGGCAGTGGCTTGTTGGAAGATCCTCTGTTTCATTCATTCTTCTGATTCCAGGGCCAGAGGAGGTGTCTGGACCTCAACCTTAGGGGCAGATAACCGAGCTGGGTCAACTCTTGCAGCCAAAGGTCCTCCTGTGGGGTTAGTGTTCCATGGCAATGCCTGGAACTCCCTCCAATCATCTGACAGTACTGACTGTACCTTATGAAGTCATGATCCTCCTGCCTCTGCAGCAGCAGCCACCTGGCATAACATGTCCAGACCAGATCTTCCAGGTCGATCAGATGTAGAGCAACAAAAGGAATGAGCAACTGCGGGGCCTAGATCTTGATGGAGGATCTGAACAAGGTCATATTGTACCTTGCCCATAGTGGAGATAGTGGCACAGAGGGTGTTTTCTAGGAACATGGCATTTCCAGTAGAATTGGGCACCTTAATGGTGACATCAAGGAACTTCAGGACATACAAAGCTACTACGTCTGATCCTTGGAAGATCTGACACAGCAGCCATAGACATTGCTCTTGTTCTTGTGTGACCCCAACAAGTGGGTCCCCTGGGTTGTACTTTGTAAGCAGCCAACAATAGTCAAAGAACTGTGCCATCATGGGTTCCATGATGATGATGGGGGGTGCTGGCTTGGAGGAAGGGACATCAGACCCAGAACTTTCTGGTACATGCTGGTGAAGAATGGTTCTGGAGACAGGTAGAGTGGGTAAGAGTTGGTGACTTGCTTTGGTTTTGACAGTGGATGTGTCATAGTCGTAGGGTGCAGCTGAGAGTTGATCAATGAGGGGGATGGAAGGCATCAGCATCAGGGGTCAAGGTCAGGCTTTGCCTTTGTTGGGTTTGGTGTGATGTATTGTGAGGCTCCCAAGTGGGCAGAAGCCAGTGGTGTCAGAAAGGGGTTCGATGGAGGTGGAAGTCTTGCCATCAGTTGATAAGTCCTTTCTGGCAAGTGGACAGCTGAGTAATTCATGTGGGAGGGGAACTGAGCCAGAGGGGGGGTATGGGGGAGAGGTTGTGGAGACCTCCATGTAATTGTTGGCAAAGTTGGAGGCAAGGGTAGTGTCATCATAATCAAAGTAATCAGAGCTGGGGTTTTCAGTGTTGACAGAGTGGGGGGAAGCCATTCAGTTTAGATGACGTGCAAGTTTGTACTGCTCAAGGGCCTCTTCTGCATGCTCTTTTATATTTTCCTTGGGCTCCCACATGTTGGAAGAATGTGGGAACCCAACCCACTTCACAAGGTACTTGTGGCCCTTTCTACACCCATTGCTGTGGTGATTGAGTATTGTCTCCACTTCCCATTTGACTTCATCATCGACCAAATCAGGAAGGGGAGGTGAGGGCATGTTTCCATACTCTGCAGTTTCAGTGAATGGGTAGATCCAAGAAGTGTGGAAAACCAGGTGTACCTTCCAGGTGGGCAGTAGCCCCAACCTGACAGCCAAAGGCAATATTACCTCAATGATGGGAAATGGACCCAAACATCTCGGTTCAATTTTGGATGACTGGCCTTGTATACAAAGGTTGCCTGAGTCTAACCATACCTGATTGCCTTCTTTGGGCACAGTGTATGTTCCTTTTGATCTCAATTGCATCACATCCTGTGCCCATTTGTGGCTAAGCTGGGCGATGTCACGATTGATCACTAGAGACTGGAGCCAATCATCAACTGATGGTGTGGCAGTGGTGTGAGCAACCGGATAAGGGGAAGGATCAAACCCATAGAGCAGTGAAAAGGGGGTCTGCCCATGTACCGAGTGAACATGTGAGTTATGGGCAAACTCTGCATCTGGAAGTTTTTGGGCCCATGAATTGGGCAACTCTGTGCAATAGCAGCATAAATATGTTTCGAGTTCTTGGTTAATGCATTCACTTTCTCTGTTAGTTTGAGGGTGATATGCAGAGGACAGCTTTGACTGAATTCCGAGGGCTTTGTACAACTCCTTCATAAAGGCTGATGCAAACTGTGGAGCATGATCAGATATAACTGCTTCAGGGAGTCCATACCATTGATAGACATATTGTTGGAACAAGTGGGCAAGGCCCACTGAGTCAATGGTTTTGTTTGTAGGCATGAACACAGCTGCTTTAGTAAGCCCTTGGTCCACTACCATCAGGACTGAGTCATAGCCTTCAGATTCTGGAAGGTCAGTAATGAGGTCCATTGATATCTGCTGGAATGGGAGAGGGTTCTTGGGTGTATCATTCAGGGTTATGGGCAGGGTGGTCGGATGAGTCATAACCTTGTTAGCCTGACAAATCTGACAGCCCTTCACGTAGTCGTGTATTGACTTCCACATGCCAGGCCACCAGACCTCCTTGACCATCTTCTTTGACATTGCTTTAACTCCAGGGTGACCAGCACTGGGGTGGTCATGGTAGTCATATAGACACTGCTTATGGGTCTTTGGCAGTATGTAGAGCCATTGTTTATACTGTTTCATTCTGTCTGAAGCCTTCTGTACATTGGGATTTTCATCTGAGAGGGTCACATCCTTTGGCATTTTGCTTGTAGCACAATTGTACACCTCCTTCAATATTACATATATTCCCTCTCAACATCAGTCAACCTTTTTCACATCTGTCATGCAGTGCTGATCTGAGGTCATGTCAGCTGAATCAGGAGTGGAAACATGGGAATTGTTGGAATTCACCCCCCCCTCAAGCCACATGGTGTCAGGAAGGGCAGCAGCTGTGACAGTGGGTTCTTTGCTGTAATCAGGCTGTCGGGACAGAGCATCAGGGACCCCCATCAACTTGCCAGGCTTGTGTGAAAACAGAACTGGGTAGCCTTGAAGTGTGTCAAGCCACTGTGCTTGCTGGGGGGTTAACTTTTGGGGATGTTGCCAATATCTAAGATTCTTGTGATCCATGAAGATCACTGTAGGTTCTACCGGCAATATGAGGTAATGCCAAAAGGCATCCAACACACAAATGACAGTGAGCATTTCCAAGTCAAAGACCTGGTAATGTTGTTCAGCTCCCTTCAAGGATTCAGAAAGGAAGTGGCATGGATGCCACTCATCATCAGGTCCCTTCTGCATGAGCATGGTGCCAGTGCCAACCTTGGAGGTGTCCATAAACAGGGCAAACGGCTTGCGATGGTCTGGGATTTGTAACACTGGTGCTGAACATAACAAGGATTTAATCTTTTCAAAGGCACCATTTTCTTCTTCGCCCCATCGCCACTTTGTATCCTTCTTCGACAGGTTATGGAGTGGCCTTGTAATTTGTGAGAAAGATGGAATAAACCTGTGATAGAAGTTGCAAAAGCCCAGAAATGAATGCACATCCTTTAGGTTATGTGGGGTAGGCCAACTCTCGACAGCATCAGTCTTGACCAACACAGTTTGAACATTCCCCTTGGAGATCTTCATCCCCAAGAACTCAATTTCTTCAGCTTCAAAGATGCACTTGGAAATCTTCAGGCATAGCCATTCCTTTTTACATATTGCTAGAAACTCCTGAACATACTGTCAGAGCTGAGGGATGGTCTTTGCATGGACTATGACATCATCCATATAACCACATTGCTGCCATTTATGTAGTTGATCCACAAATGTGGTATCCACGAAGTGTTGGAAGGTCAGTGGTGAATTACACTGCCCAAAGAACATATGTAATGGTGGGTTTGAATAAGCCCCTAGGGGTTAAAAATGCCACCTTCCACTGGTCCTCTGGCTTTACTCTGACATTTGTAAAACCCCACCTTATGTTGAACTTGGCAAAGTACTTGGACTCACATGGTTCATCAACCATTTGAGGGATATTCAGTAAGGGGTACAAGTCATGAATGGTGTGGGAATTTAAGTACCAGTAATCCTGGACCAGTCACTTCTTGCCATCCTTCTTAGCTACAAAAAACACCGGGGCTGATACAGGTGAATCTGAAGGCACGATTTTGCCACATTGTAGGTTTTCGTCAATGAACTCATCCAAAATTTTGAGTTCTTCTGGCGACATTGGGTATAAGGTTGCCTTCTTCATCAGCTTTTTATTGTCTTTCCAAAAATCTTCATTAGTTTTGATCTTGTGGTTGAGTCCCTTTTGGAAGTGGGGTAATGGAATGTCAGTCTTGGAAAAGACTTTGGCAAAATCAGCATATTCTCCTGGGAGATCGGGGACCTCAGAAGGTCCAGCATTCATTTCAAGTTGAGTCAAAATCATTGTGCAATTAACAGAGGTGTCAAGACCGGTTCTCAACGGTCTCTGAGAGGGTCCGAGGGTAGAGGAAAGCTAGAGCGAAAGTCCAGGTAGTCGGAGTTTAGCATACAACTTAGTACACTATTTGCCTGCTGAGTCCCTAGAGGTCGGAGCTATCCAGAGACGATCTGGAGTCGAGTGAGATCGATGAGTATCTTATTCAATATTTGAACTGATGTGCTACGATGTATGTACAAGGCTTTTATAGTACAGAGAAAAGTATAAAGCAATGTCCAGGGTGTAGTGACTACCGGAACACAGTACAGATGAGTAACAATATTAGTGAGCTATTAGTAAGGTAAGTCGGTAGTCGCCGGATAGCTGGATGGTATGGGGATTAGTAAGACACACGGGTATGGTAGTGTAGTGAGTCACCTAGAAGCGCGAGAGAAACATACTAAATATGGAAACAGAAATAGAAATAGATTGTAAGTCAAATCAGAGATGGGATGGAGTTTCATGATGGAAGCCCATAGGGCTAGAACGACACCTCAGATGGTCGGACTGTGGTCTGGACCTTATGTGTGCGTCACAGATGTGACAAGAGGCATTCTTGTCCTCATGCTTATCAGCTTCGCTCTTCTTTGGCAGTTGCTCACTTGGGGAACCACCCCATCCAACCACCTTATGAGTTTGCCAGTTAATAACTGGCATTTCCTTTTTGAGCCACAGCATCCCTAGGATCAAATGATCCTTTTCCATTGGACCCATGTAACAAAGTATTTGAAACTCATGAACCAGCTTGACCAGGTTCTGGCACTTGAGAAAGACCTTTTTCTTGACAGTATACTGAACACGTCCATTGAAGGCAGTAATGTCCCAGGTCCTTTTCAAGGGATATGTTTGGAGTTTCAACTTGGCAACAAGCTGGGCTCCAATAAGATTTACTGTGGCACCACTGTCAATCATGGCAGGTATCCTTGCATTTTTGTAATTGAGTAGCTCAAGTGTTCCATAAATAGATTGGGCACACATTTCAGATTCATCAGCAATACTATTACAGGATATGGGATGAGCACTCAAAACACTTTTAGAACTTGGTGAACTGCACAAGGTTGATTCAGAATGCCCCTTTAAAAATCCTTCTCTTTTGAAGGTTTGTTACTTGGTTTCTTGACCTCTTCTTCATCCACATCCACTTCCTTTACATGTTTCTTCTTTGGACAGTCCTTGCTGAAATGCCCTTCTTTGGAGCAGTTAAAACAGCACACCAATTGAACATGGCTTCTGCCTCTTTCATTCTTCTGATGTCTCTTGTTGACATCCATTGTGTTAGGATCCTGAGCAGGATGGGAGGGATAGTGATATTGTGGGGATGGGTGAGTTTCCCCAGCCTTCTTCTTGTCGAGGATTTGTTTTTGTTCTAGCTTGCTAACCACTTGACCAGTGTAGGCAATCCAATCTGAGACAGTACAAGGTTCTTTGTGGTCTAGAACCCAATCACAGATTTCTTTCTTCAACCCCTGTCCAAAGAAAATAGCACTGTTAAAGTTGTCATTGTTGTACACAGCCAAATGTAAAATATATCCCACATATATTTTTTTTTTGCTAGCTACTGCCGATATACAAATTATATCCCAAGAACCTTTTTCGTCAGTCATAGGTGTGATAATATTTAAATTTACTCCTGGCTTCTTGGCGAGTGGCTACACCCAATGTCATTCATATATACCATGGGTATCCAACAAGGATAGCCTGTATACTGAATGTCAATTCCTGGTTAAGTATCAAGCCACAGTATACTTCCTATATACTTTTGGGTATACACTGTATACTCTGCTGCAGTGTGCAACCTCATATCCAACATATGAGAACAGATAGTTAATTCCAACGTTCCATTTGAACAGAAATAACATTGGTAGCAGTATGTACTGTAGTATGAAATCTTGGACAGCTACTAGGTGACTCCACTGCATCAACATCCTGTAGTGACACAAACCTTAGTCCTAATGCTGCAAGCAGAGGTGAAAGGAAACTTGAAAGGATA
Source organism: Pisolithus thermaeus (assembly GCA_024663475.1). Classification (NCBI taxonomy): domain Eukaryota; kingdom Fungi; phylum Basidiomycota; class Agaricomycetes; order Boletales; family Pisolithaceae; genus Pisolithus; species Pisolithus thermaeus. The sequence continues at coordinate 1,107,967 of JANFAF010000008.1, forward strand.
TTAGCATGCTGCATGGAGACTCTGACCTGGTTGCCAGTTGAGTAGACAACTTACAAGTAGGGGTAGTTATGGGCCACTGTGGACCTGAGTCAAGCAAGAAGGGTAGAGAGTATGTGAAGCAGATGCACAGCCAGTAGATACCAGTAACCTGAGATGTTGAGCATTAATGCTGAACACCATTGTGAGGTGTGCTGTGGAAGGAGGACAGGCACATGCATGCAACGAGACTTGTAAAAATTTTCAGAATGAACAATTACATCAGCATGTTGAGCTGGTGTGAAAGGTACATATATCTCATGGATATACAGGGGGCATACAATGTATATTGGTGGTGGATATACATAGTATATCCTATAGAATTGCTATGCAATGGATCTGCAGAAATTCATAATAATTATATCCCTGGAACATCGGTTCCATGCACATGGTTTATCCGATGGATGCACTTAATGTCTCTTGGTATGTTAACCTGATTTCAAGCCTTATTTCATATATTTATAAATTATTCTATATGTATATGTCGGATATAGGTCAGGTGCACAGCACATAACCTGGGAATCATTTTTGGCAATTATTCACAGAGTATTTTTGACGTTTGGCCATGTAGCTGGTGTGGTTAAAGATGGAAAGGAATTGAGAAATGTATTTTTTGAATGGATCTTGGCCTTGCATGAGGGTAACTAGTTTGATCTGCACCTTGTGCTGAGGGTTACCAGTTACGAAAGTAGCATGTAGGTGAGATTCAAACTGTTCCCAGTCACCTTTGTATTCATAGTGGCTGCTTCGGTCATGTTTGTTAATATAGACCTCAGCAAAAGCAGTGGCAGAACCCTCTGTCATAAAAGACAAAGTCAACCTGATCTGAAGATGATCAGAAGTATACACATGCTGATTGATTTGGAGATAGCCTTTAACCTGCATGATCCAAGTAAAGAACAACTCATGGTTGCCATCATAGACATGAGGTTTGTTAAGGTTGAACTTGTGACCTCCATTAGGTTTAGTTGCATGGACATCAGCAATTGCTACTGAGGTTGCAGCAAATTTAGCATGGAGTTCTTCGATTTCTTTAGCAGTTGGTTCTTGATTAAACAACGGAGTTTGGTCAGAAGAGGGCTTCATGGCTTCCTGCCCAGATCTAGATCCAAGATTCAATCCTTCAGTAGTGTATGACATGACATGGATAAGATTCTCTTCATCAGCATCTGGAACATGAGTGTCTCCAACAATAGATCCTAGTTCAGACTTATCATTGAAGGTTAATGGTTCAATGTCAGTTTCTGACTCCAGCTCATTTTCTTGGTAAGCACCCAAGATAGCTGGGTTGTGAAGGGAGGATGGAGGAGTCATGGAACGAGGTTGATTGGGGTAACGATATTTGTACTGAGAGCTGGTAGGTTTACATGGCATGTACTTGTGGGGTAAAGGTTGTGGCAGTACTTGATGTTTGCCTTTGCTTAGAGAAAAAGCACTCAACAGCTCTGGAGGAGGCAGCAGAGGTGGTCTTGAAGACACCTTGGGCAAATGATAAGGCAAGCTTGAAAACATTGAAGGGTAAGTTGACAATGCCGAAGAACAGTTGGTCAATGGTTAAAGGTAGAGGTGCTGGCTCATCAATCTGAAAAATGGATAGTCCAGTGAAACAGCAGAAGCATAGGGAGCTACAAGTTCCAACGAGTCAGCAAACCTAAAAAAGGTTAGTTTGTTTATAATGGAATGAAGTAAGACACTAGTCCTTCAGGCTAAATAATAGCCAGACTAATGAAGATGCAGTTCTGAGATGGAGAGGAAGAGGAATAGCAGGCATTGTGTCCAAAAAATGGTCACAGCTGCAAAATGAACTTTTTGCTTTTGTTATGCCATGAGTTGCTCGAAGTGCCAAATAATGGCATAGCAACTTAAGAGTGGTATAATGAAGTACCTCAGTGTGTAATGACTTTGAGCACCCTTGGCATGCACACACTCGTATTTCCAAATAATGGAAATAAATGTGGGTGATTGCAAGGTAGCGAAAAGTTAGGGAAATACAGCAGTACAGTACTTCTATATATACTGTAAGCGGTATGGGCATGAGGCCTGAAGGAAACAGTGTCCATGACCCACTAGAAATGGGCAACAGGCATGTATGGTAAGGACAGGACATGGGCACATTCAATTAAGGTAAATGGACACAGGTCATAAGGTACATATGGATCTTGTAACCAATGAGAGCAAGCACACAGAGTGGGCTTGCGATGGAAAGGCAACAATGCACAGCAGGGGCACAGCTATAGTACAAATGGGCACCGGACAAGAATGAGTCAGTGAAGGAAAATGGGACATGAATACATAAACAAGACAAGGGCCCATTCAAGGGCTTGTGACATATCCAGATATAGTGTTGGGGTTGTGCCCAATGGAAGGAAGATGACAGGTGACCAATCAGAGATCGATCACCAGAGATACAGTCCAGTGGGCCAGTTACAAAGTATTACCCAGATGCCAATGAGGACAGTGACAATGCTGCAGCCAATGATGACAAAAATAGTGGGACTGAAGGTGCATATCCACAGTTCCAGTCCAGAAATGGAAGGAGCCAGGTCAGGGCATAACAAATAGTCCCTAGGTCTATGGTTTTAAGGGCACTGGAGGAATGGACAGGAACTCCATAGAACCAGTGCAACCATGAAGTAGACAAGCATGTCACCTTGAGGACTTCACAACCATCAGGAGTATGAATCACCTTGTGCATTTTCCTTGCATAACTCTTGTAGCCATCTTTCAAGAGTTGATTTCATGAACATAGGCATTTGGATAAGTCTCCATGAATTACATTTTGTAATGTCAGGTAATTGTTGGATTCCAACTTTAATACATATAATGGTTCCTTTTCTGTATAATTTAACAGGTTCATGTCCAGCAGTATGTCCAAAAGCTGGTTTAGGAAATGGTCTGTAGGTTGTAAAATCAGCTCAACAAGGGGTCATGTGATTAGCACATCCCAAGTCTAACATCCACATGCAATTTTTGGATACCTGATTGATCATGTGATTGGTTTTTAAATCACAAGGATACAGTAAGTGTCAAAATCATAGTCATTAACACCATATGAAAAACCAGATGCACCCTGCATATTAGGGTCAGGATCATAATCATCAGGTAAGCATATATATTGTATAGGTTCAGGGTATCTATGCTCAGATACCAAAGCATGAAAATCTTGTAAGGATACCATTACTCTAGGGTGGTTATGCCTAGATCCCTTAACCTTTTTATGAATGCCTTGTACACATTCCTCTCTCTCATTATTAGTGCTGTGTGTGGAGGTATTTTCCATTCCACTTCTGGATCTATCAGCACATGGATTGGAGTTGGATATGTCATACTCTCAGTTTCTGAGGTCAAAAGATGACCATCTCCTTCTCTCCAGACCTTGAATACCACATGATGCAGCCAGATCTGGTAGTATCTGTAGATGTAGTCAGGATACTGTTTGTAGGCACATAGAGCATTGACACAGCAAATTAACAGTGGAACCAGGAAGAGCTTCATCAACATACTCAACTGTTTGTGGTTCTTCTTTAGTAAGAACTGGGACTGGAGTGATCTCATTGTTAAACTCCTCAAAATGTGAAGCATCATTGGCTGATGCTGTTTGTAAATTTATATGATAGGACTCATAGCCCTGATCATATTCCTTGTTATATTGGTTGTAGTTTTCATCTTTGTAATCCTGGGATCCCTCAGGATTTTCATCATTATAGTCAATGGCAGAAAACCTGCCATGACCATGACCATGAGACTTGTGTGCACATTGTTTGCCTTTAGACTGTCCCTGAGTTTTTTGTTGCTGTTGATGTGAGGGAGGATAAGGTGCTCCCCCTCAGGAAGGACCACCTTGACCTCTGAAAGCTCCTCTTCCATGGTTGGAAGATTGCCTGTCAACATGTTGCTCTGTAGGATGATTTCTGTGGCATTTGTGGCAACACAGAGGTTTTGAGAGACAATTAATGAGAGGTTGAGCTGTGACATGAGAAGGTCTGGCTTCTGCATTGTTGGTTCCTAGCTTGGGTAAATTTGATTGCCCGGTATGGTGTGACACTAATTCTTTGAGACAAGGGATGACATCTGCCATTTTAAGATCTTCAGTTTTAACTGAGGATAAAATATTTGTGGGACCAGCTCCCCACTTATTGGTAAATGGTCTGCAGAGCATCATACATTGGACAGGTTTGGATAAGGTAATATTTTGGGTTGCAAGCGACCCAAGAATCATATTTACTTCTGTGAGTTTGGATCCCAAATCATTGGAAGGATTAATCTGAATCTTGAGAAGTCTCAAGAAGTCCATATATGCAGATACTGCAGTAGGAGCTCCATAGGAAGCTTGAAGAGTGGTCCACATTTCATTTGTGGTGTCTTTGGATTCCAAAGAAACAGCAATAACTGGGTCACAATACAGGAGAATTGTACCCATTCCTCAGTTATTTTTCATATCCCATGCTTTAACAGCAGTAGCATTGGCAGCATTTGCCCAGTCAGGGCAAGTTTCAGTCCCATTTACAACACCCCAGACATCAAGTGTCATAAAGTATCCTTTGATCATAGCTTTCCAAGATGCATAGTTGGAGCCATTAAGGCATGGGATGTTCTTTGAAGCTGATGTTTCTGTTTGGTCAGCCATGGTAAAACTAGAAATGTTCTAGAATTAGCATGTTGTCAAGAACCTGATCACAAGCAGTGGATGCTGAAGCTGCATGACAGAAGGAATGTCATTGGCATTTTGAAGGTCTTTTCTTGTGTGTCTTTGGAATTCCAGAAGACTGTGGGTTCACTTTGAACCTTGGAGTTGAATTGCCTTTTTGAGTATAATGTTGCCTTTCAAGATTTAATTTTTTGAATTCCTGGAATTCCAGATCTTCGAAATAGTGATATGCCAACAAATGTGGGAAGCCAATTTCAAGGAGTGAATAAGTTCTCTATGTAAGAAAAAGGCTCTTTCATGATCTCCATAAGCAGCTTGTCTCCAGTGGTTGGCTTTTTCATGACATAATTCCTCAGTATATCTGATAATGTGCTTTATATACCTTGCATGTGAATACTCTTCTGTCATACTCATTTTCTCCAGAGCAATGGCAGTCTCATGCTCAACCACAACTGGGAAAGGTTGGGAAGGTAGCACAGGCTTAGTAATAAGGGTATTCCAGTTGATAACAACAGCAGACATCTGGATACTAGAATGTGCATCAGTGAATGAACTTGAGAGGAGATGATGAAAGGATGCAACTACAAGAGATCAAACTTGGCTAACTGGTTCAGATCCTCATCATCCTCATTGGGAGTTGAAGGGAGTAGCTCAAGGAGGTTGTTAGGATGCCCTCCAAGCAAATCAGGGTCAACTGGATTTTCTAGGAAGGCACTCAGCCCAATAAAATGTTGAGGCCAATCCACATAATACTGATTGATAGGGATTTCCCTCTGATGAACAGGAAGATCTATCAAGTAAGGTGGTGGAGATAAAGGGTATTGAGGAACAGGGTCTAGGTTGGGTTGGAAATCCAATTCCCAAAATTTGTGTGCCTCATAAGAAGGAGGGGATATCTGAGGAGGTTCTAGATCTCTAGCCTCAACAAGGACACCAACACAAATGTGCAATTGTCAATAGCACCCCAAGAGAATATGATACTCCTGATACAAGTATGTAGATACAGTGACTCCAAAAACCCTTTCCATGTTTGACCTCACAGCAGTGTTTGAAGTATACCACCAGACTCATGAAAAATCACACTAGGCTTTGGTGGAGTCATAAATAGTACATACTCTTGGCTACAAGAATGTTCTCAGCAGCATTCATTTCTGCCAGGACATACCCTACATGGGGGGCTAGGGTTTCACCTGCTGCTTTTTCTCATGCATCCCATCCCTCATCATATGCCCTTCATCTCAGTTGTTGTGGTACTGCTTGGGCTGCTATCAGGGATGGTACCTCTGTGAGCTCATCTTCTATGATATGAGCTCTGTGGATTTGGCATGTCTGGCAGTTGTCTATATGAGTCAGGCCAAATCTTTCTGAGTAATGCCATGTGTGGTCATCCATGCTAGGTGGCATGGCCTCATTCTCCACCGCATTCGCTATTCCCCATGGATTGGCCATGACTTCTTCAACTTTGTTCTCACCAGGTGATGCCTCCTTGTTGTCTGGCTTGGCCTCTTCAGTCAGGTCACCTTCCATGGTAGATTCCTCAACATCCATTTGGGCATAGTAAATTTGCTGGCCCTCAGTATTGCTGTGGGCATCCATCGACCCTAGATACATGACAGGCTCTCCATCCTCGTTGCTGTCATAGTAATCACCATAGATGTCGATGACATCATTGTCAGCATCCACTTCTTCTTCCAGGGGTGCTTCCTGGTCTCCTTTGTTATAAGAGGCCATTGCAGTTTCTCGAGGTTCTGGAGTCTCATCAGCACCATCATCCTTGATCACCTTGGCAGCAAATAGCCTGGCCTTGCTGGTCTTATTGTCTTTCAAAGGGACATTCTTCTGGTTGCACTCATTGGCATAGTGCCCTTCTTTTCCACAGTGGTAACATTTGATATTTTGGCATGGCAGGCCAGAGTCTTTTTTCAGACTCTGGCCTACTGGTCCATTCTTTTTCTTGTGACTGGCTCCAGTCATGCATTGTCCCTGTGGTCTGGCTGATTCCTCTCTCTGGGGGCATGCATTGTCCAGCACCTTCCTGTACAGTATGTTCCCTTTCTGGGTGTACCTGTATACTCCATTGGAGTACTGCCTATTGCCAATCCTGTTGTCAGGATTGGTGGGACAAAGTCCAATCTGTTTCATTTGTTGGGCTTGTGTGTGGTTGCTGATCAGTTTGAGGGCACTTTCCATCTTTTGCACTTCAATTAGGATCTGGTCCATTGGCATATGTTCTGCTGATACTCCTCTCAATTTGAGGTCTCCCTCTGTGATTGGTAGTGGGAGTCCATTGACAAATTTCCTCTTCATGGAATATTCATCAGGGGGTTGGACCATCCTGGATGCTTGGTGCTTCAGGTCATTGTAGAATGCAAGTACTCCCTTCATGGCAGAGTACTTGGTGTTATCATATTGTTCAGTGGCATTTTGAGCTGAAGCCTCATGGATGAATCAAGTGAACATGCAGCATATGAATTATTCAAACGTCCAGTCATGGATCATGCAATCTGGACCATCTACTTCTTGGTCAAACCATTGTGCCACCATTCCTTCCAGGCAGCTTCCAACATACATTATGTGATCTGCATTGTGGGCTGGTCCTGTCACTTTATAGATCTTCAACCAGCATAGTATCTGGTTGACCCATTCATTGAAGGCATTGATGTCATCTTGACCTTTGTAGTACTTAGGTTGGGCAATTTTTATGGCTTTGACCTCAGGACCTGTGGGAGCCATATTTTGGCCTACTGCTTCATATATCCTCTGATGCTATTTTTCTAGTAGGGATTCTGTATATCCACTGATACCAGGGGTTAACCCTCAGTGGGAGTGTATTCCTAGTGATTGTTCATGGGTGTGACAATTGTGGCATTCCTCCTCTTCATTGTCCCTATGGTTGTGACAAGGGGGGGCTGGAGCTGGGGGTTGTCTTCTCCTGCAATCATTGTTGTGATTGTCATGGTTATTTCTGTGATGATAATGTAGAAAATGGCTGTAGGCAGCCTCAGTAGTGACTCAACTACTGATATATTAGATGTACCTGTAGGCAGCTACAGGGGATCAGTAAGTAGGAAACTATTAGGTAATAAGTAGACTCACCCTCAGTAGTGACTCAACTACTGAGGGAACAGTACCAACATGTACTCTAAGTGTGCGCTCTAAGTGCTTATGTAATCAACCAAAAAGCGCACCAAAATTAAGTATCATACAGGAGTGATTCAATCTCCAACAGATAATTGTCATCTGGATCATCACCTGGGTCATCATCAGGGTCACCACCTGGGTGTCCAGTGCCCATCCTCCAGCCAAATGTCTCTTCTTCCTTAAAGTCTCTCTCCATGTGAGGTGGGATTTCCTGGTCTGGCCAGTCTGCCAGGTCATACATCACTGGGTATCAGGTGATTCTGCCTGTTCCCACTCTACAAGTGTTATCTCCTCATAGAGTGTTTTCCTGCCTGTATTCATTCCTTGCAGACATTTTGTCATAGTGGACTTCCCTTCTTGCATTGCATGCTGGGCTTTGTCCTTCTTCACCAGTCCCATCATGTGCACTCTCAATGTCAGGCATGTCCACTAGATCATATAGTTTTTTAAAGGTATGTACTTGGTGGCCATGTTCATCCTGGTCACCAAAGTTTTCCCATTGAGTGGTGCATTCAGCCACTATGTCTTTCAGTTCCTGGATAAATTCAGGGAATGTAGGTGGTTTTCATTTATTGTTGGATTTTTCTTTTCCTTTTCCTGACCCTTCTGCTCTTGTAGTTTCTATGAGAGCAGTTTTGGTGGTCAAGCCAGTTAGTGCACTTGGCCCTTCATCTATGATTATGGCATGATCAGTGTCATCGGTAGTTCCTTGTGTGATTGTCTTGGACAATCATGCTTGAGGGTAGTTCTCATGACTCTCTGACAGTGGCAGATTGTCACCATTGCCATCCTCTTGAATTTTATCGGGTTCAAGAGGTTTTGATGTGCCACGAGAAATTTTCTTCTGTGGTGCAGTATTCTTGTTAGACTTGGGGCCCATAACATGTTCAGGTGTTTAAAAAATGTACAGTTTCTAGCTTCTTGTTCACTTGTATACTTAGTCACTCAAATATAAACACAACCAGTGTTATATTGGAGTGCATAGTATGGTAAAAAAGAAGTCTCCTCCTTATGTAATGGGCACCTGTTTATATATGGATGCCCATGTTTATGTAATGTACCTATAAATGGCACCAGAGTTCAACCATTAATGAACTCCAGGCCCATTTGGTGTAGGAATCTTATCTCATCCCTACATATACCCCTCTGGCTGCCTATATCGCCAACACACTGGAGCAGAGCCTCTTGGCATGCACAAATCCAAAATCTTCTCCATTTATGACAGTGATATCCAAGGACTTTGGCAACCCATTTCTCCATGATCTGCATCCACAGTCACATTGTACTCTGGCTGCCATCTGCAAGGCACTTGCAAAGTCATCTGTGCAAGATTATAAGGCATTTCTGAAGGCCTGCAAGACTCTCCACTTGAACAGGGTTGTTGAGCCATGTTGGCTGGACTGGCCCTTGTCCTGTACCTCACAACTCCTTCATGTAGAGACCCTCCATCACTTTCACCATTTTTCCTGGGATCACAATGTTAAGTGGTGTATTGAAGTTGTCACTCCTCTCAAGATTGATTTTTGCTTTAGTCTCCTCCAAACCATGGTGGGGTACTGTGGGAAGATGGCATATTGAAGTTGAAGCAAGGCACTGGACACAACCACCACACCATTCAACACTACATCAATGGCATCATCTCTGGGGCAGTTCCCCATTGATTTCTCATTGCAGTTTGCACCCTGGTTGACTTCCACTATCTTGCACAGGCCCCTGTTTTCACTGATCATTCACTGGCCAGATTGACAAATGCACTGCAACTCTTTCACAATAACAAAGACACTGTTGTGCAGGCTGGAGTTCAAGATGCCTGTTAAGTTTGGGCCTACTCTGGTGATCCCTGATGCTCACAGAGGCCAAAAGAAGTGTACAAAGGTGGGCCAATGTGGGCTGATGCCTGGCCAACAAGGGCCAACAGAGAATGATGCTGGCCAAAGGGAGGCTGACAGACATGACAGAGGTTCAGGATAGGGTGTCAGGTTCAGCTCATGCACTGCCCCTTTTGTATAAGCCCAGCCCTGGGATTTCAGAGAGAGAGAGAAATCAGGAGGATCCCAACAGAGACACAGAAGGAGGTGAACTAAGTTGATATTCATACTGAAGAATCACTGCTGAGTGCAGTGGGCTTATATACAGTAGGTGCACCATCATGGCAGTACAGTATCAGAGCATCAGAACTAACATATGGGGTACAGTAAATTTTCAAGGGGTAGAGATGTCAGGAAACTTCGGTTGGAGTATGAGTACAGTCAATGGAGGTGAAGGACAGGACAAAGAGCAAACATCTAAAAGGAATAGTACAGATGGAATGCCTTCAGAGCACTCACTGATGACCTATCAGAAGATAGGCCAAAAGCCTAAATGAGTAGCAACCCTGTGCTGAGCCATGCAGTGCAGGAGCTGCACCATGCCTAGACTGGCCCATTGTCCCAAAAGGAAGGTGACCCCTAAACAGGGGAAGGGTGTCACCTGACTGAGAAACACCAGTCATGTGGTGGCCCTGACAGAGACTGACAGGGTCTGACAGAGGATTGGGTGGGGGCATACTGGTGCTAGAACAAGCAGATGGGTGCAGAGTGGAGTGCAGAAAGGCCATCAGTGCAGAGAGAGGTTGAGAGTAGCACTGTCCAGCAAGCATGGGTGTGATAGTATCCCCCCCTTAGGGCCTGAACCCCTGAAGGCCATAGGCAATGCAGTCTAGACAACACAAGGTTTGACTTTGTAATCAGCAATGGGCCATGAGGTGCCTATTGATTGCCATGGCAGGGTTGTGTCAGAGTCCAAACAGGTCACATACAAGGGCATGTTTTCATCACTAAGTCCTTTCTCTTGTCTTTCTTTTGCTCCATGACATGTCCAGCCAACAAAGTATGAGTCAACAGCCCACTTCTGCCTCCAGCCATGACTGGAGTCAAGCAACCAACAAGGACCTAAGAGGTCCACATGAGTGACTTGGAGGGGACTGAGTGCACAAAAGAGGTGGAGAAGAGTAGGTGGGAGGCATTGAAAAAGGAGCAGAGGGCAGAAGCACACCAGCGGAAGGCTGAGGAGGCACAGTGCAAGGCCACTGAGGAGAAGGTAGCACACAATGTAACAATAAGTACTAAGGTAGAATTAGTACTACAAACAGGTGTATTTGTAGAGTAATAAAGCTCACCTCAGTTCTTTGGTAGAAGCAACTGAGGTTCAAGGAAATGTGATGACAAGAAAAACAGTAACATAATTATGTGAGCAAAAGCATTGTGCCAAACCAAGTATATACTGCAACACTCCCCCTCAAATGCACTGCAGTCTGAGAGCAGCTGTGAAGTGTTTCACTTTGAGGCTTGGGAGAGGCTTAGTAAGCATATCAGTGATCATGTTGCCCATAGGACAACAAACTAAAGAAATAGAGCCTTTGTTGATAGTGAAATGAATAAAATGATAACTGTTGAGAATATTTGGTTGGTTCTAGGGTAGCTTAGCAGGTGACCAAAGAGGTGGGCCAAGATCAGGGATAATTCAATGGAGAACAGGTTCTCCATCATCCCTGGCTTTATACACAAGTGTTATCTAGATAAGTACAGCACATACACACACACATCATAGATAGGCTATCTTGATAAGCCCTCACCACCACCAGATAACCAGCACCACTATTATTCCAACAATAACATATGTCAATGTGGTTGGTTTGAGCATGATAAGCTCCATCTTTTGCAAGTGCAATTGCAGACTGGTTGTCACAGTGTAGTGTAGTCAGAAATACAAGTGGCTGGAAGGTTTCTTGCAGGAAATGTCATAGCCATATCACTTCTTTTGTGGCATGTGTAGTGGCCATGTATTCTGCCTCAGTTGTTGATAGGGTAACTAGTTCTTGCTTTTTTGATCCAAGAGTGAAATCATGCAGGTGAGATGATTGCAAGTGACTTTCATTCCAAGTAATGATGCAATAGGGCCTAGGTCTGAGAGTTTGTATTTTGCAGCTATAGTGAGCTTAAAATTCCAAATGCAATCGGGATTATTTCCAGTGACCATGCAGCCATCCACATGGGCTGCAAGTAGTAGGATATCTGATCTGTGATGCATGAAAAATACTCCCCAGTTGGCTTCAGAGTGCTTTAGGCTGAGCTCATGCAGCACTTTACACATTCATTGTACCACTTCAAAGTGCCCTGTTTTGAGCCATACAGAGTGATGTGGAGATGTGTGACAGGATGCTTGATGCTTGGGCTAGTATAGTGGAGACCCTGGGGTAGCTGCATGTAGATTGCTTCATCCTCATCCAATTTTCCATTGAGAAACACACTTTGGAAGTCGAAAATGTTGACATCCCAATCATTGCATGCAGTGACAGCTAGGATAGTCCTAAGTGAGGCAAGGCGAGCAATGGGGGCATAGGTATCATAGTAGTCAACACTGTGGACCTGCAAGTACCCTTTTGTGACCAATCATGCCTTGTATTTGTCTATATCACCATCCACATTTCTTTTGATTTGGAATACCCATTTGCAGCCTACAACATTTATTCCTTGAGACTTCTTGATGACAGACCACATTTGTGCATCTTTGAGCGCTTTGAACTCCTTCTGCATAGTTTTGTCCCACTTTGACCAATCAGATCACACACAGGCTTCTTTGACCATTTCAGGATCAGTCCCTTCTATCTCCACAGCACTGGCAACCATCATGAAAACTTCCACATCATCTTTGTCCACCTCTCCTTTCTCCCCCATCATCCAAAACTCTACTGCAAGGTTTCCAGTGGGTTTTGAGCTTGTCTGGATACCTTGAGGCACTGTTGATGACCTAGTATGGCCATCATGGGTTCCTTCTTGTAGGTGCTTCACATAGGCTGACTCAACTCTGAGTCTTCCACTTCATCATGGAGGGGCTGGGACTTCAAATTGTGAGCCTAAATGGTCTGCAGTGGGCTGGGATGTTGTAGGTAGTTCATTTGGTTGCTTAGTGCTCTGCTCAACATTTTTCATAGGTGACTGGGTGCTTGGCACTGATGGGCCATTGTCTGTTGCATTCCCTTGCTCCCCCTTGAGTGGTGCACTAAGTGGGACTTTGACTTCTGCTGTAGTAGCTTTAGCATAGTTGCATGAGTTGCATGATCCCATAACAGGAGATGCAGGATCTAGGGTAATTCTGGCAATTGTTTCATCCCATAGCATCTGATGAATTACTTCAGGAGCAAAGTGGCCAAGTCATATATGAATCTCCTCCATTGTGAGAGGTTCCTTAGTACTTGCTACACCAGCTAGAAGTTTCTTTGGGGCACTGTCAAGTTCAGGCCTACTCTGACAATCCCTGATGCTCACAGAGGCCATGGGAGGTGTATGAAGGTGGACTGACATGGGCCAACACTTGGATGACAAGGGCCACTGGAGAGCAACATTAGCTGAAGGGTGGCCAACAGTCATGACAGAGGTTCAGGAGAGGGTGTCAGGTTCAGCTCATGTGCTGCCCCCTTGTATGAGCCCAGCCCTTGTATTTCAGATAGAGAGAGAAGTTGGGGGGAGTCCAACAGAAGACAGAGAAGGCTGGTTGTGGACTGCAGAGAAGGGGAACTAAGTTGATATTTGTACTGAGGGACCACCACTGAGTGCAGTGGGATTATATACAGTGAGTGAGCCATCAAGGCAGTACAGTATTGGAATGTCAGAACTAACATACAGGGTACAGTAAATTTTTCAGGGGTAAAAAGTGTCAGAAAACTTCAGTTGGGGAATGGTACATATGACAGAGGTGAAAATCAGGACAAAGGAGAAATACCTAAAAGGGATAGTATGGACAGAAGGACTTCAGAGCACTTGCTGATAGCCAATCAAAAGTTAGACTGAAAGCCTAAACAAGTAATGACCCTGGGTGGCAGCTGGCCATTGAACAGGCTACACCTGGAGATTCCCCATGCACATTTGACTTACCCCTGGGGTAAGAATTTCTGGCATCTCCATGCCAAATTGACATTACTATGACCATGCACAGCACCTTGGGGATTCTCCACAGTGAATTGGGGAATCTCCATGGCAGGGTGGAGATTCTTCAGGGGGGGCTTGGGGAATCTCCATGACAGGTTGGAGATTCTCCACAGTGATTTGGAGATTCTCCATGGCTGGTTGGAGATTCTCCACAATGATTTGGAGATTCTCCAGGGAGGTATGGAGATTCTCCACAGTGACTTGGGCATTCTCCATGACAGGTTGGAGATTCCCCAAGGGGTCATGGAGATTCTCCATGGCAGGTTGGAGATTCCCCAAGGGGTGATGGAGATTCTTCATGGCTGGTTGGAGATTCTCCATGGTGACTTGGATATTCCCCATGGCAGGTTGGAGATTCCCCAAGGGGGCATGGAGATTCTCCATAGCCAGTTGGAGATTCTCCACATCATGTTGGAGATTTAGGTCTATATATTTTTATAGATGTATGTACCTAAATGGTCTGTTGGGGTTGGGAACTCCTGGCTGGTGTTTCAGCACAATAGAATGGTCAACTTTATTCACTTTGGCCAAGGTGCTCATGATGAAGGGCTAGGGTGGGTGGAAGTAGCAGAGACCCAGCCAGGAGTGGTAGTAAAAAAATTATGGACTGAGTGCAAAGAGCTGGCAGTGTCTCAACATGAACTCAGAGGGAACTTAGAGGCATGACTTGAAAGTGACAACTCCAAAGAAAATTGTATTGCCCCAAATGAACTGTGGCCAGTTATATCCATTCCATACATCTAAAGTATGATGGGTAAATGAGCCAAGAGTAGAGAGGTCATATGCAGCTAATAGTAGGAATGGGGGAGGGGGAGAGGGGGGGGAGCTAGACATAGATCTATTGGCACTCAGTAAGTTCAAAGCAATGATATGGAAGGATTTTTCAGGAGCAAAACTCATCTGACTTACACATTATAATCTCCTCATTGACATGTTGGATCATAACCCAACTCCACCTGGCACTGCCCCTGCCTGCACCTCCTGAGGCCATGGTGGGAATGCCATCATGTGCCTCACATAGGCCTGGACAGCCCTGACCTGCACCTCCACTGCCACTGCCATCCTCTCCATTGCCAGTGAAAATGCATACCAAAACAGTGTATCACACAGAGGTGATTCAATCTCCAACACCACCATCCTCTCCATTGCCACCACCATCCTCTCCATTTCCACCACCACTCTCCCTTGCACAATGAGCATACACTTGTCATACAGGGGTTCAGGCACCCCATTGACTGATGCCCCCATCACCAACATTTCCCCAACCAGGCACAAGTAGGCTGCCTGGGAGTGGGGTCCAACCAGTGCTGGTACCTCTGTGACCTCATCATCATCTTCATTGTCATCATCTTCATTGGGCTGCCCCTTTTTCCTACCTTCCCCCCACAAACTCCCCATCCCAGCTCTTTCCTTGATGGCCCAGCTGCCACTTCAACTTCCTCCACCATCACCCAACTGAAATCCTTTCTTTTTCTGCATGCCCTGCATGACCACCCACCCACTACTGCCTGACACTCACCTGTCTCCCCCCTCTGTTTGCAGCCTGAACAGGCCATGTGCCTCAGTGTCAGCACTACCTACAACATCTCTATGTTAGCCCCAGTTGTGGGGCTGTAGGCAATGACTTTCCTGGCACACACATCTGCATTAGCATTGTCATAGGGTGATGGAATGACTCTCCTGGCCACTGGGGACCCCCTGCTCTCACTCTGTAACTCCCCCACCTGACCCTTCTCTCTCACAATGCTCTGTCACACACTCTCTGCCTCCATGACCACAGCCCAGCAGGCTGCCTTGATGGCCTCCCACCTCTCCTTTTCCTTGCACTCTTCACATGCCCACCTTTCCTGTTCTGTCTGCACCTCTCACTCCTGCCTCTCATGCTCCTTGTGCTCCACCTTTTCTTCAGCAGCCTTGTGCTGCACCTCTTCAGCCTTCTGTTGGTGTGCTCCAGCCCTCCATTCCCTCTTCACTGCCTCCTGTCTGTTTTTCTCTCCCTCTTTCACATGCTCTGTTCCTTCCAAGTTGCTCATGTGGACCTCCAGGTCCTTGTCAGTGGCTTGTGATCAGTTGTGACTGGAGGTGGGGGCAGGCTGCTGACTCAAGCTTTGCTGCTGGCTGGACATGATTGTAGAGTGAGGAAAAGGTGGGAGAAGGGACTTAGCATTGAAACTGCTGTAGGGAGTGGGTGCTCCCTAGTAGGAGATTGGATGTTATAGAGTAGTTGATGATTATATTTTATTTTTCTAAGGGGCATGATCCCCATTTTGTAAATGGGATTGGGACTGGGACTTAGTGGCAAGGCAAGAGGTTAATTAGTAAGCATGGTTTGGACTTGACTTCAAAGTGTATACTAGTTACAGAGAGCAACCACTATAGAGGCTGGTGATCACAGACTGGTGTGACCAGTCTGTGGTGGCTTCTTACTGCTACAGTCCTTGACAGTGAGGTCTGGGTGGCCTTAGGGCAGTCCTAAGGTGGTGGTACAGAGATTTTAGGTCAACCCCAACGGCCTCCTCTGCCTTGATGGCCACATCTTCATCCCTGATGTTGGTCACCTTCACCTTAGAGTACTTCAGTTCAAGCATGACCTCCCCCTTTCTGGTCACTTTGGGCAGAACCACACCCTCAAGCTCATTTGCCATGACTATGTATGGCCCAACCTCCACACCAACATCAAGAAGTACATTGGCTCTTGCACTGCCTGAAGCTGCAGCAAAGCTCAGTGCCACCACCCATATGGCTTACTGAAGCAACTCCCCATCCCCAAAAGGCCTTGGAACTCCATCTAAATGGACTTCATCAAACACCTTCCCACCTCCAATGGCTACACTGCCATCCTTGTCATTGTGGATCGCCTCTCCAAGCAAGTGGTGTTCATTCCAACACATGACTCCATCACCTCTGCCAAACTTGCCAAGCTCTTCCTCACCCATGTCTTCTCCAAGCATGGAGTCCCTGCTCATGTCACCTCTGACTGAGGCCCTGAGCTCATGTCACACTCCTTCCACTCCCTCAGTAAGGCCCTAGATATGCACCTTCACTTCACCTTGGGTTACCACCCCAAAGGCAATGGCCAAACTGAGCACATGAACCAGACACTGAGCATCATGTCTACTGTAACTACCAGCAAGACAACTGAACCAAACTACTACTGCAGGCTGAGTTCACATTGTAGTGGGGCTGGGGGACAGGGATCAGCAGTGTGGGGAATGGTTGGCAGAGTGAAGGGGTGTTGGGGGTCCAGCATGAACTGAGCATAGAGCAATGCACATGTAGATTAGTCAGAGGTTGTTGGTTGTTCATCACTGACATCAGGCATAGAATGGCAGTCTGGCATGTCCATCTGGTGATGAGAGGGGATTGCAAGCCCCAGAAAACCAAAGGGCAATGCTATCTATGTTACAAGAGGCAGTAAAAATAAGGGGAATAGGAAGAAGCAGCAAAGGGGAACCAAGCAACATTACAGGAACCACAGAAAGCAGTGTGGCATTATCACCAACAGCAGATACAGAAGACTTTGAGTTATTCACCCCATGCAGACTGTCAGGCACTACCACAGGTTACACATGAGGCAGAGGGCAGATGAGGAGTATGAATGCAGCTGCAAGCACACAAAACTACCACCTGCAACCTGCAACTTTTCCTTCTCTGCTCAGGAAAAGAGAAGAAGAACAGTTGGTACCAAAACTGAGCCCAGCAGCACCAGCACCAACAGACACTATGATGGCATACCAGATCATAAATGTCAACAAAACAGCCAAAGTCATACTGTTATTCCAGGGAGACTACTCAAGTAAAGGGGAACTGGCAGATTGGTTTACAGAGTTCCAGCTGTCACTGCCATCAACATGGTTGGAAACAATGAAGGTTGATAGGTTTGGCTTACAGCTGGCAGCAGGAAGTCATGCAGATGAGTGGTTTGCAGACCTACCATCCAAAGACAAAGTGGATATGATGGTGCTCAAGGCTGCATTCCTGAAGTGTTGGCTGCCAGTCAAGAAACCAAGATGGACGAGAGCACAACAACAAGATCACATCAGGGCCCTAGTACTGAATGAGGAAGATGTGGGGAAGTGGGTAGAGGATGAGAGTGGAGGGGACTATGGGCATGTTGTGTGGGCAACAAAAGTGATGAGGTTGGTGATGAACATGGGGGACATGGAAGGGAGGTTAATTGAATGTGTAATAGAGGAGGTGCCAGCAGTCCTAAGGAACGAGTTAGAAGATGAGTACAAAGGATGGGACGAGTTTGTGGAAGTGGTAAGGAAGGTTAAGGTGAAAAAGATGCTGAGGAATAGGGAGGTGAAGAGAGGAGAACAAGAGTTAAGGAGAGAGGTGGCAGAATTATGCCAGAAAATGGGCCAGCTGGCAGTCCAACACACCCCACAAACCTACCAACTGAGAGCAATGGTACACACAGCCAGAGAAGGTACTGTGCAAGCATACTGGAGCCAGCATGCAAAGACGAGTGCCATCCCACTCACAATAAATAGGAACATGGCAGTACTGAGGGTCCCACTAACAAGAGCCCAAATCCTAGAGAAGGCATCAGCACTGCCTCAATGCACAAACACTGAGGCAGGGAGAAGACTGTACAAAGTGGATGTAGCAGCATGGCACTGAACCTTCAGAGAGGGGACAGCACCAGCACTTGAACAACCTTACCCATTGAAACCAGGAACAACAGCAGTCAGATCAGGGGAGTGTTCCAGTTGTGGCTTGGTCATGGATCCACTGCATGTAGGTGGCACATGCACAACCAAGGAAACATTGCAACTGCACAAAACCAGGTGGTGCCAACTAGTAGCAGGCATGTTAAGGTGGGCAGCTCAGTTCAGACCTAATCCAGCACCAGTTCAGTATGTATGGCCAAGCTCACATCACACAGTGGCAACAGAGGATGAGTGGCACAGAGGAAGTGAGGAGCAAGGGGGTTAACAAGAGGACCAGTGGGGATGGATGATGGAGGGAAACTTGTAGGGGCTGCAAGAAGAGAGGGACAGTTGTCAGCCCCAAACAAGTATCCATCGGAAGGGATCAGTGGCATAGAAGAAGAGTCAGGAGGACATGTACCAGTGCTCAGTTTAGGAGATGTTCAGATGGATGGGTTGAATCAGGACCAGGATTTATTGCACATGAGTAACATACAGACCCCCAGCAATACAATAACTGACATGTACACATTGGATGTGACAGGCCAGCCAGTCAAGTCAAAGGTTGGACACCCATTCTTGGCAGTTCCAAGCCTGGAGATACTTCTTGGAGAGTTTAGTAGATGGTCTAGTAGAGTGGAAGTACTTGGCCTTGACAAAGGCTTGGTCACCAACATTGAACTCTGGTGGAGGTAGGCACTTTGTGTTGGTGGGACCTTGGTAGCACTGCTGTGCTGCAGCCATTTTGGAGCAGAGGAAGTCATGAAGGGTGGAGAGGTCCACAACATAGTCATGGGCCTTTGTGGAGGTGAAGTCATGGTCAGCAGTGACCAACAAATTGGGATGGTAGCCCTTATTAGCAAAGAAGGGTGAGACTCTAGTCACTACAAGCATTCCACAATGTTTATTTAGAAAATAATCTGAAAAAAATAGAGGAAAGAGATACTCTTTGACTTTGGATGTTTGGAAAGAGAAAAAGCAGAAATAATGTTTTATTTCCTTCCAAAAAATATGAGTTGATGCTAATACCACTTAGAGTAGAAGCTAATGGGCACTACCATCAATCCATGTGTCTGCACAGAAAAGAGAAAATTATATTTGCATTTTTTCCAACAAATCATCCAACATAAATGAGTATTTCTTCTCTCCATTTGTTCAGGATATTTTCTGAAGATAAATTGGGAAATGCCTGCAGTGAGTGGTTGCACTAGGTGCATTGTTGAATGTGAACTCAGCCAGTGCTAGTAGTTTGGCCCAGTTGTCTTGCTGGTAGTTACAGTAGACACAAAGATACTGCTCAGGTGTCTGGTTCATGTGCTCAGTTTGGTCATCACCTTCAGGGTGGTAACCTGAGGTGAAAGTGAAGGCACATATCTAGGGCCTTACCAAGGAAGTGGAAGAAGTGTGACATGAACTCAGTGAGGTGGCAGGAGCAGGGACTCCATGCTTGGAGAAGATATGGGCAAGAAGAGCTTGGTGAGGTTGGCAGAGGTGATGCAGTTATGTGTTGGAATGAAGACTGCTTGCTTAGAAAGGTGATCCATGACAACAAGGATGGTGGTGAAGCCATTGGAGGTGGGGAGGTGCTCAATGAAGTCCATTGAGATGGAGTTCCAAGGCCTTTTGGGGATGGGGAGTTGCTTCAGTAGGCCATATGGGCAGTGATGCTGAGTTTTGCTGTGGCTGCAGGTGGTGCAAGAGCCAGTGTACTTCCTGATGTTGGTGTGGAGGTTAGGCCATATGTAGTCATGGCAGATGAGCTTGAGGGTGCAGTTCTGCCTGAAGTGGCCAGTGAGAGGGTGGTCATGCTTGAACTGAAGCACTCTAAGGTGAAGGTCATTGATGTTGGGGACAAAGATGTGGCTGTCAAGGTGGAGGAGGCCATCAGGGTTGATGGACCATCTTGGAGCAGATGGTGTTGGGAGGTGAGCGACCAATGTAGGGTTGGTGGGGAGGGCAGAGATGATGTCAGAGTGTAGCTTCTCAACATCAAAGGCCATGGTGGCATGTAGGACAGGGGCCATAAGGTGGGTGGTACAGAGGGACAATGTGAGCTGTTCTTGGGTGAACATAGGGCAAAGACTGTGCAGATTGATTTGCATGTAGTCCCTATCCCCCCCTTTTGGGTAGATGTCCCACCAGTGGGTGAGCACATTGGACTTGGCCCCCAAGTGGCCAGGTTGGAAGTGGATGGCAAGGCTGAACTGGGAGAGGTACTCAGACCAGTGGGCCTGTCAGCAGGTCAAAACCTTAGACATGGAGAAATACTCAAGGTTTTTGTGGTCAGTGACCATGTCAACAGGTGCAGCTGAGCCCTTGAGGTAGTGCTGCCAATGTTGGAAGGCCTTGTACATAGCCAATAGCTCCTTGTCATGGGTATCATAGTTGAGTTCAGGAGTGGTGAGGGTGCAGGAGTAGAATGCTATGGGCCATAGCTCACCATCAGGACAGGTGATGGAGAGGATGCCAGGAATGGCATAGTCAGGGGTGTCAGTTTTGACAGTGATTGGTGCATTGGGAACCCAGAGGGTGAGAACAGGGGCAGAAGTGAAGGCATCCTGAGGCAGAGGAAAGCAGAGTGGCACTCCTTGGAAAAGTTCCAGGGAGTATTTTTTCAGGTGAGGTGGATGAGCAGAACAACTATTTTGGAGTAGTTTCAGATGAACTGATATTAGAAGTTCATGAACCCTAGAAATGACTGAATGTCCCTGACTTTGTGGGGTTTGGGCCAATCACAGATTGACTGAACCTTGTTAGTGGACATAGTAAGCCCCAAAGGGGAGAGGATGTAGCTGAGGTACTCAACTGAGTCCCTATGGAACTTGCACTTTTCAGGCTTGGCATATATGTAGGCCATGGTGGCAGAGGCATCAGAGTACCTCTTTTACATGTTGTTGGTGTGACTCCAGGTCATGAGAATAAATAAGAATGTCATCAAGGTAGACCACAATGCAGACATTGAGCATATCTGTGAAGATACTATTGACAAACTGCTGGAAGGTGGCTGCCACATTAGTAAGACCAAAGGGCATTACCCTCCACTCATAAGAACCACAGCAGGTGTGAAAGGCAGTCTTCCACTCATTGCCTTCAGCAATGCAGACAAGGTGGTAGGCATGGCGGAGGTTAATCTTAGTATACAGCTTGGCATGGCTCAGCAAGTCAAGAAGGTTGGAGATAAGTGGCAGTGGGTAGTGGTCTTTCTTCATGATCTTGTTGAGACCTTGATAGTTGACACAGAGGCAGAGGGAGCCATCCTTCTTCTTAACAAAGAGGATGGGTGCACCATGGGTGGAGGTAGATTGCTTGATGAAGCTGTAATGTCAAGTTTGGGCCTACTCTGATGATCCCTGATGCTCACAGAGGCCATGGGAGGTGTATGAAGGTGGACTGACATGGGCTGATGCTTGGCTGATGAGGGCTGATGGAGAGTGATGTTGGCCAAAGGGTGGCTGATGGTTGCAACTGTTCCTTGTGGTGATCTTCACCTCTTATCTTCACTTTCTCTCTTTCACATGGTCTCTTACTTACTACCATTTGATTCCCCTTCTTATTTGCTACTTACCACTTCTTTTCCCAGCCTTCTAGGCCAATTCCTAGTGTTGTGGTGCATCAGCCACTCTTTGTTTACTGTTGTTTACTTTGAAGCACACTTAGTGTAGCTGAGTCCAGTGTTGAGACCTTTGGTTGCTCACACTGGACTCTAGTCTGGTTATTCTGTGAGCAGCAAAGAAGTAAAGGGGTCCGTAGGGGGATCCTAATGAACTCCTAAAGCTCTAGTGAGCTAAGGGAATAACCAGACTAGAGTCCAGTGTGAGCAACCATAGATTAAGTAGAGATATGAGGGTACACAGTACCTAGAGTCCAGTGTGAGCAACCAAAGGTGTCAACACTGGACTCAGCTACACTAAGTGCGCTTCAAAGTAAATAACAGTAAACAAAGAGTGGCTGATGCACCACAACACTAGGAATTGGCCTAGAAGGCTGGGAAAAGAAGTGGTAAGTAGCAAATGAGAAGGGGAATCAAATGGTAGTAAGTAAGAGACCACGGAAAAGAGAGAAAGCGAAGATAAGAGGTGAAGATCACCACAAGGAACACTCCCCCCTGATTGCACACCTCTGCCAGCTCAGCTCCCCCCTACCGGTGCAAGTCCCATCATCTTGCAGAACTGCTGCACCTTGACTCGAGCCAGAGGCTTGGTCAGCAGATCAGCAGGCATCTGGTCAGTGGGCACAAACTGGGGTGAAATCACCTCCCTATCCACCATATTTCGTAGCCAGAACCACCGCAAATCCAGTTGCTTCATCCTCCCATGATGCTCAGGGTGTTTAGCCACTTGGATCACAGATTGGTTGTCAATGCACAGTACAGAGGGCTGGGAGACAGCAAAGCCCATCTCCTGAAGCAGTTTTTGCAGCCAGACCACCTCCTTGCCAGCCTCCACAGCAGCAATGTACTCTGCCTCAGTTGAGGACAATGCAACAATGCCCTGCAGCTTGGAGCTCCAAGAAATCGTGCCAATACCCATTTTGATGAGATAGGTGCCAGTAGAACAACCAGTATCCTTGCAACCACCATGATCTGCATCAGAATAGGTCGAGAATAGCTCAGATTTCAAGGGATCAGGAGAATAGGTAAGGGAGAGGCTCGCAGTGCCCTTCAGATAGCACAGGAGGTGTTTGACTGCAGCCCAGTGAGCTAGGCCTGGGTTGGAGTTAAATCAAGTGAGTACACCGACAGTGTATGTGATATCTGGCCTGGTGGTGGTGGCAAGGTACATCAGTGCACCAGCAGCTCCCTGATAATCAAAGGAACACATTTGGGAAGCTTCCTCTTGTGTCTGAGGGCAGTGATCACAAGTAAGGTGCAATCCTGGGTCCATGGGAGTCAAAACTGGCTTGCAATCAGCCATTCCAAAGTGATCAAGGATGTCGAGACAGTACTGCTGCTGGGAAAGGGTGATGGATCGACGAGGGCAGTCTTGATCAATTTTAATGCCTAGGAGTTGAGTGGTAGGTCCTAAATCACACAATTTGAAGTGTTTGCGCAGGGCAGAGATCATGTCCTTGATGGCAGAGAGAGATTTCGATGCAAAGGTCATGTCGTCAACAAAGACTGGTAGTATGATGCACACATCACCTTTGCACAAGATATAAATGGCTGCATTGGAGTAGGTCTGCTGGAAACCAAGGGACTCAGGTACAGACCGCATTTTGTGATTCCAGTGATTACCACCTTGCTTGGTGCCATACAGTGCCTTCTGGAGCAGACAGACATATTTTCTGTGAGCAGTAAAGAAGTAAAGGGGTCCCTAGGGGGATCCTAATCAACTCCTAAAGCTCTAGTGAGCTAAGGGGATAACCAGACTAGAGTCCAGTGTGAGCAACCAAAGGTGTCAACACTGGACTCAGCTACACTTAGTGTGGTTCAAAGTAAACAACAGTAAACAAAGAGTGGCTGATGTGCCACAACACTAGGAATTGGCCTAGAAGGCTGGGAAAAGAAGTAGTAAGTAGCAAATAAGAAGGGGAATCGAATGGTAGTAAGTAAGAGACCATGTAAAAGAGAGAAAGCGAAGATAAGAGGTGAAGATCACCACAAGGAACATTTTCTGGAGTCCTTCTGGGCAAAACCCTCAGGCAGGCTGCTCCATATAAATGTCACAGTCCATTTCCCCATTGAGATAGGCATTGGAGACATCAACAGAGCGAAGGTGGAGGTCATGGAGAGCTGCTAGAGCCAGGACAACTCGAATGGTGGGCATACAAATGGTGGGAGCAAAGATCTCCAGGAAATCGAAGCCAGGTCACTGGTTATAGCCCTTGGCCACCAATCAAGCCTTATACCAGTCGATGGAGCCATCTGCATTGCACTTCAGCTTAAACACCCATTTAGAACCAATCACCTTGTGATCCACAGGCCTTTCAACCAAAGACCAATGTCCCATTACTCTCATGGGCAGCTAATTCATCCAAGGCAGCTTGATGCCACTGTTGGGCATCAGGGCAATGAGTGGACTCAGCATAGGTCCTAGGTTCTGCAGTAGAAGTTGATAGGGCAAGATCTGCATCCTCTTCTTCATCCTCCAATTGCTGGGGGCTAAGCTGCCACCAACTGTGAGGAGGTTGGCGATTTCAAGCAGGGAGTCAAGCACCAATGCCTACTGGGGTTACAGGGCGAGGTGCAGGTGGAGGAGAAGCTGGAGGAGTGTGGAAGTCATCTGCAGCAGGTGCAGGGGCATGAACAGGACCATCAGGAGTGACTGCTGCAGGATCTGGAGGCAGTGCATCCCCACACCCTGAGGTTGGAAACATTGGGTTTTCACCCATGCCATAGCTCATAAGGCATAGCACCATCCACAGCATCAGTAGGGCATTTGTTCCACACATGGATAAGAGCAGCAAGGGCCTCACCCCAGAATGACTTTGCCAGGCCAGACTCGTCCAACATGGCAGTGATCTGCTCTGCCAGGAGCCTATTTGTGCATTCTGCAACTCCATTTTGCTGAGGACGAGCTTGAACAGTGTGTTGGCGCTCTATGCCAGCCTGGGTAGTGAAGTCGAGCATCGCATTGCTCATACACTCCCCTCCCTTGTCATCTTGAAGAGTTTTGATGTGTCACTCTGTCTGATTCTCTGCAAAGGCTTTGAATCGCTTGAAGGCATCAAAGACATCAGATTTGGCATGCAGGGGAATCACAAATCGGTATCTGGAGTAATCATCAATGAAAGTGACCCAGTATTGAAAGCCAGAGAAGGTCCTGTAGGGCACATAGTGCAGATCAGTGTGCACAAGCTCTAGAGGACAAGAGGCACGCCATTCAGAACTAGGAAAGGGATTGGCATGCATCTTGCCAGCCAAGCATGGTTCACAGATGGGATCAGGGCGAGTCTTGACATCTAGCTTCAGTCCAGTAACCAGGTTGCACTGTATGAGGGCCTGAACTCCCTCCACATGGTGGTGGGCCAGTCGACGATGCCACAGGCCCAAATCGAGAGGCAGGGTAGTTACAGGCGAGGCTGAGTGACTGAAAGGAATGGTAGTGCCATCCAGGAGCACAGTGTTGCTGTCTGAGATGCTGGCAACAAATAGGGGAGCCCCAGGAGGGCGAGAGCAGGCCATGCACACAGAATCGATGTTTACTACGAAGCCAGAGTGGCAAGTTAAATACAGGACTGAGAGGAGATTGGATTTAAGGTCTGGGACATGCAGGACACCTCTAAACTCGACTGCCCTTGCTCCCTTGCCCTCTATCACTGGATGCAAGACCACAGAACCAATCCCAGCTGAGTAGATGATGGTATTGTCAGCTTGGTGGATTGGGACGTGTTTTGGGGTATAATTTTGCAGCCAGTGGTGATGTGGGGTCATATGAGAAGTGGCCCCAGTGTCTGCAGTCCAGTGATCATCAGCATCGAGTTTGGAGGGGCAAGGGGAGGCAGAGAGGCGAAGACTTGCATTTCCAGCTCCTTCAGGGTGGTCATCAAGTGCAGAGCTGTGCACAATGGCAGCCTTGGCAGTCACTGAGGCAGGATCTGGAGTGTTAGGGGTGGCAGGCAAGGCTGTGGAACTAGAGGGTGATTCCTGAGCCTGGTTTGCCTTCCTACCTTTCCCTTTGCGCTTAGAGGCCTTGTGGGCATCCTTGGCTCGCTGGCTGGTGAAGCACATGTGTTCACACTGCCCAGGTCTCTCACAGAAGGAGCAGGGGTCACTCTGGGCACATCCACAGGTTCTAGCACTGCTGGCAGCGAGTGCAGAGTCCCCAGATGTTCCAGCCACTTCAGCACGAGGTTTCCTGTTGATATCTTCAGCCATAAATGCAGACTTGATAGTAGACTTGTCCAAGGACGAGAGTAGGAGCAGGGAAGAGGTGAAATGCAAGTAGTCCGAGGGTAGAGCATGAACCATGGCCATACAGACAAGGTCATTGTCCAAGGAGGACAGTGTGAACTGCTGAGGGCACAACTCCTGGATCTTGAGCATGGCTTGCTCGATCCTTGCTGTCAAGGAGGTCAGGGACTCATCCTCTCACTTTCTGATGCTGAAGAACTTGTCATAGGCTGCAAACCAAGCACCAGGGTGCTGTTGGACATAGAGGGTGGCCAGGGCATTCCAGGCAGCAACAGGATCATCTTGGACAGTCCTAATGTGGACTCTCTGGTCAGCTTGCAAAGCTAGCATGATTTCACCTGCAGCCTTGTCTGCCTTCCCATCCCACTTGTCTTGGTCATCTCCAGGAGTGTTGGGGTGAGCCTCAGTGGCAGCAACAAGCCTCCAGAGGCCTTTGGAATGAAGGAAGGCCTTCATCTCTTTGCTCCAGGTCGAGTAGTTGGTCCCATTGAGGGGTTTGATGCAAGGGGTTTGTTCAGAGGACATGGTCGATGTGTGGGAAACAAAGATCGATGATGGTGAGGGAAGATGGTGATAGATGGCTTCAATGGTGGTATATATGAACACATGGCGGGCAAAGGCCCTGGGGAATGGCTTCTAAATCAAGCCAGAAATTTGCCACGGACGTAAAATTTGAGCAATGATACAAGAAATCAAAATCATAGAGAGAACATGACGATGGCTTGATGGCTTAGTGGTCCTGTCCCAGTAGGAGTACGAGATATTCACACCGCAATTAAGTGGGTTCATTGAGGTGCAATAATTTTCTCAAATAGCAGCTGTGATGAGCTGTTGAAGTTGCAGTACCTTTGTGAAGCTTAGTGGCAATGCCTTTGCTCTGTCAACGAACCGAGTACTTCGAGTTTTAAGCACAAAATAAGAGGCCTTCCTCGTCTTGCACTGATGAAGTTCCTCACAAGGTACAGCACCCCCGTTTCGACACTTTATTTTCACGTCGCAAGCATGTCTTTTCGAGCCTAAGGTAGGCTCACCGCGTCACGTTTTTTGTCTGCAGTAAGTGGCACATAACTCTGAACTAGATCTCAAATTCCTTCCGCCATCTGATGTGGTTGCATCATATCCAGGATGTCTCGTCTTCTGTCCACCGCGGTCACGAAATTATACAGACTATCATCCAACTCGCACTTAGGGCTTCTCTGCAGTGCGCTTGCAGCGCAGCCCACTCGGTAGCTGACTCGCTTTGACTCTGGTATGGTATTGTGCGCCCCTTGCTCCTTGCAGCCTTGCAGTGCAAGATCTCTGGTACGAGTCCAGGTCCAACTGCAGAGGTGGTGAGGTCATTGCACCATCCACCTTTATCACTTCTCCCTTCATAACCTTGTACTAGTCCCTGGTCTTCTTCAATTTTAATCAAGGCACTTTTCTTCAGGACTTGCCCCACTTTCCTTCAAAATGGGATGATGCCACCAGAAGGCGATAGAAAACTGTCGGTATGGGTCATATGTATGTGGCTTTTTCGTGAACTGTAGATCAGGATGAGGGTGCTAATAGCGCGGCAGGCTGCACGGCGGTCAACCCTTCAAAAGATGGACTCAACTCTCGAGCAGATGTGCAGGGGAGAAGCAGACTTCTTGTCTCAAGGGGATTTCATATTTTGGTAGCTACTCTAGTATTTCATATCATTTCTGTTGGGAACAGGCGAGTATCTTCGTCTGTCCTCATATCCGCAATACGCGCCATTTCCCCTCATTTTGGGAGAATACCTTAGGCCGTGTTTGGCCGCACCATAGTCATATTTGTATGCTTAACATAAAAGGTGGCGGTGCAAACTTCCCCGACCTTCATTCTTCATGGACTACCGGCTGTACTTCCCACCAATAACCCTCAGGAAAGTGTTCGGAAAGGAGCGTAGTCCCAGCCCAAGTAGCTCTGAAGTTACTGCTCGCAAGGTATTCAATTTCGAGTCTGAGCACTTGATTCAGAGCCAACTTCCAGTGGAGAAGATGGAGTGTACCAACAATCTTATTCCTCCACCACATGGCTTGCTCTCAAAGCCAAACAGTGGTGGGTATGCTTTGCAGGAGGTCCTGGCGTGGGGGGATGACACGTATGACTCCATTCAGGTACTGTACGAAAAATCTACTATCATACCTTCACCGAATCTCTACTAATCTAAAATTTACCTCTATAGAAAGGGCTGCATCTCGTGTGCGAAAAACATTTGGATATGAATTCTCCATATCATCTTCAGCAGTCAGAATCACTCTCGGCCTTCTTTGAGGCGGTAAGTGACTTGCGCCGTGCATTACATGCTTTCTTTCCATTTGATTTTAGGCCCGCGAGCAATTCCCCATCCTCAGCCGCTATCAAGACTCCTGGCCTGCAAGAGATTTTGCCAAGATGTACCTCAAAAACAAGGTTGGAAGTGACAAAGCCAAGACGAGGAGCAAGAGGACCTGTAACGACTGATGTAGGTGCTGTAACCTGTCTAAACCCCTCTCACTATGGTTAGCTTATTTCGTGAGATCAGGTAGGCATAGTTCAATGTTGCATATGCAGAGGTACGTGAGGTTGTTATACAAGTTGGCTTTGGCAGAGACAGTACTTACCACTCGGTGAAATATTGTACTATCTTCGTGTAGCAATTTCACACATCACCAAAATTCTTGGAAGTCACTAGCCCACAGCATACAGATTTAGAAGCGTAGCAAACATGTTCGGATTCAATATTAGATTTTCAAATCAAGTAACTAGGTTAACTGAGGGTAGGAAGTACAATGATGACAGTGAAGGTTGAGGAATGGCAGCGGGAAACGGGGTACTAGGAAGTAAAGTCATGCATTCGAGTTAGCGCCAGCTGCCCCAAGTGGTACAGAAGATCCTGCACTGTTGGCTGGAAACGACATAAGCTCAACTGCGAAAAGGACATCGACAATTCACCATACCAGTGCGTCCACCTGTGCAACCAGGGGCAAAGTCATACTCCTCCTCCCGCACCCTAAGATGTTTCTTTGAGCGCGGATGTAGCGAGGACAGCCAGGCAGCATCATAGCAATTCACAGGAAGCCCAGGAGGGGTGGCAGCAGCATCGTTGAACTTTGCAGAATGAGGGCAATTCCGGAGTTGCGTGCCCACTTTCTTGCGTTTTCCAATCATGATGGAAAGGAATTCCAGTATTGCTAAATCCGCTTCCCACATGAGAGCAGAAAGCTGCTGGCTGCGCCAGCGAGGATACACACGTGGATAACTAATCGTCCTCCTTGCTTCATCTTCGGACTCATCAGAGCTTATACCCTGAGTCCCAAGGTACTTGACTAGTGGCAAGTGCTTCCGCAACTTAGGATTCTCCGCCATAGCATCCAGGCGCATTTTTAGCAACTCGAATCAACGTGAACGAGGGGAATTGATGACATAAGGTGTACATACCCGAACTTTCCTTGAAGTATGCGAAGATTTACGCAATCTCGCCTTCACGTCCTCCTTGGCTTTCACTGGATCCTTACTTGGGGCGACGACGACCTCATTGTAACGTGACTTGATGTAAGTAAAATGGGCCTTAAAAGCCCCATAGACGATGTCGAATTTGCGGTACCGTTCAGGGATTGTCTGTGAGGTGTACCAGCCATGGTTATTGACCTTATCCAGAAAATCATCAGCGAAGACCGTAAACGCCTCGCGATTATATGGTGTATCTTTCCCATGGGCACAGTCTATAATAAAATTAGTCGGTGTGACCTCGGGGTAACCGGGAATGTCCTGTTTGTATGCTGCAACCTCGTCACTGGTGAGCGCACATTTGATATTGTTCAGGTACTTGTAGTCAGTAATTTTGAGCAAACAGAGGGCATGGAGCCGGATGCAGGTCTTGGAAGTCACATCGTCAGCGATGAATGAAGAGCACAAGCACTAATTCCACTTACAGCCAAGTATTTGTGTTCTTCTATGTCACTCTCCATAGGGATGTCAGACGCGGGATCTGAAGGGACAAAGTTGCGGGGCTTCTTCGGATGCCTAGTCACTTTCAAGGGAAACTTGTCTACGTCTTGCATCTCAACATCTCTTAGATGTGTTTGCGTCGATTCGTGATGCCTTCAAATCCTCCCAGATAGCAGAAATCCCTTCCATAATTGTCCTAGTGGATGAAGTGTGCAACCGCTCAAATGAGGTGAACATAGAATTTAACGACTCAGAGAAGTAAGATAGTAGAGGTGCAAGGGATGCACCATGCGACTGTGGATCACCAGTGTTCGGACCAGGTCCATCTTGAGGAGCAGGCTGGACTGATGGTCCTGGCTGAGAAGGAACAGTAAACGGATCCATAGAAGTGGAAAAAGAGTGGGGGATCGGCTGTCGAGGCTGAGAGGGGATAGAAGTTGAAGGCCACCGGGGTAGGTTAACGTTTGGGGCACTGAACTCAGTCTGAGGTAGGTTCGGACAAATCTGATGTTCATCTGGGGCAGTAACCTGTTCACCCTGATCCGTAGACCTCTCCTTCCCTTTGCTATGGCTGGGGACCTTCAATTCCATTTAGCGTCATCACTATGAATTCGGAAATATACATACCTGACTAGCAGACAAGGGGTTTCCGCCGTAAGTATCAAGTAAGGCCTGAGGGCGGTTCATCAGCGTACAGAGACTACTGCCATAATCAAGAGAAAACATACTTGTATTGATACCTCACTGAGAGGGAGACTGGGTGCCTGAGGAGTTGACTGCTGGTGGTCAGAGGAAAGTGGCGACAACGTTTGAAACACTGGTGTCCATTCCCGGGAGAATGTAGGTGTCCGGTCTTGACGTGATACTGGAGTCTGCTCTCGCGACTGTACTCCTGAGAAGGATGTTCTGGCAGAAGAAAATACTGTATTCACAGTTGATGTTGCACCGTCACGAGGCTGGAGCCCAGTCAGTCTCCATCACCCTATGTCAAACTGGGGTATGAACTTGTGAATCACCATACATCGCACGGTTGAGAGCATCGAGGAGGGAGGCTTGAGAGGCTGCAGCTTCTTGCGAAGTCGTGGCTGCTCCCTCCAAGTTGGGTGAGGTCTGCACCATCTGTGGAGCAGTAAGGTTAGTGGTAGTTCTCGACAACTTCGAACCATGATGGCCTTGCTCCCAATCGGCTCCGGAGTGCCGTTTTTCACCAGTCGTCATGAAGGGATTGGAAATGGAGCAAGGAATTTTATCCTGATGCCATTTTCTGTATTTAACGTCCTACTCACCCATGAGCATCCTACAGAGGACAAAGGTCTGGTTAAAAATTCCAAAGGACCGCGAGCTTCATGAAAGACAAAGGTCACGTTTACTCCCTGGACTCAGTAGTGACCGCTTTCCACGATTGTCGTAGCAAAATAATAGCTGATTGGCTAGCCTATCACAGCCTTTGACCTCGAGGCACTCCACGTTTCGGGCCCTTAGATGCAAATAGGTTAGATTTCCAAGAAATGTGTACAGCATACTTAGCCAGAGACAAAGACTCGCCTTCCGGAAGCTATAAATCTAATTATGGATATGCGTCGACTTGTCACAACAGAGTGCTAGATACTTGATCATGCCAGCTTCACGGTGTAATTGATGACAGTCGCATCAAAAATTGTAGTATAATAGCGATGGGGTTCAACAAAATTCAAAGGTATATTATAGCGTCCTGAGGGGCCTGGGGGTGTCCATCTTCATCCTGCAGCATCCGATATATGTATTCTACGCTGTTCAAAGCAACTCAGCGGACTGCGGCGACCGCCCCCACTCTCAAATTCTCGATTTGCAGCTGCTTGATATCGAAGTGCGAGAGTAGCGTTCCATAAGACGTGATGGTAGACCTCAGCTGGATGAAAGAGTCAATATCGATGATCCGTGAGTTAATTTTAATCTCACTCACTGAATACAGGAAGAAGTGATGGATGAGCATGGACGTCGCGGCAACCACTAAGACATGAAGAAGTGGTACTTGCTTGATGGTCAGTGACCATATTAGACACTTCAGTGCGACAATTTGAGTCCATAAGTACAGTTGAACACCTCGATATGCAGTGGCGATGATATCTTGAACGATGTACTTATTAATACGCTCATCAAATTGAAGTAAAAACCATACTGCTTTCATTCTTGGCTCGCCATGTCCTAATGTACGTATCCTGCATCATTTGGGAAGTTGCTGTCACAACCAAGGTACACGTTGGATACTCAAACACCTCAAGGGAGCAAATCAGATGAATCACTGAAAAGTCTACTTTAGACTTACCACAACCGACTGAACCATGTTCCCTGAGGGAACCATTGAGATAATTTTGTATGGTGTTTGGGGGATACTTACCATTGTGTTCTAGAACTTGTAAGCAATCTCCAGACGGCATGCTCCAGATGTGGACGCTGCCATCTGCAGCTCCACTCACTACACCCCTGGGAAGAAATGCCACTTGCAATGGAACGTTTTTATCCTGGGCCGAGGGACGATTCTTCAAATGCAATACCAGGTGGGACTGACCGAGTTCATATATATCAACACCTGATCCTAGATTAGATACAAGCACCCGCTTCTGATCCGATGAGAGAGAAGCATGACCCCTTACGACATGATAAGTAAGAAAACAAATGTTGAATAACATCGCACTTACAGATGTCGGTGGCTATGGATAGGTTGGATTCGCCAAAGCTCCTTTTGTGAGATAACGTCCCAGCACCTGTGCATGTTAGTGTCATAGGTGGGGTCAACAATCGAACCCCGCTAAACACATACACTACTCCATGGTTGAGGTAGGCAACGACGAGCTCACTTCCCTTTTCCCTAAACATTATTGCTCGACCCCGCACTCTCTTGTCTGCTTCCTCCACCGCATTCACCAATTCTGAGGGTGAGGGGAAAATCTTGATCGTAGCGTAGTTCCCTAGTAATCATTGATTGTAAGTGACTAAGGCAATTAGTATGGCAAAGTGTGAGAGTACCTGGGAAAATCTCTTTCGCAATGTGAATTTCCGACCCAACTGCAATGGCAATGTCACCACTGTACTCGTCAACGGAGAGAGCAAAGATCGGAGATCTGACACCAGTGAGGACAGACGGCTCTTGGACCTACCTTTCTTGTGAGCCAGTGCCAACGGCATACACAAATAACATACCTTGAAATTATCGATGATAGTACGAGTGGATTCTTATTGCCCTCATGCTGACATTTCACCTACCATATTAACAGAGCAGAGGTAGTGGCCGTCACAGATCACCAGGAGGCAGTGTAATGGACGCACGCTGTTCACTTCACTCTCGTACTGATACCCGGTGTAATTTTTTGAACCAAAAGAATGATAATTGAAACAAGTTATGGCTACACTTGCTGGAGGACTTATGTAGGGTAATTACTGTAATAAAAATAATCTTTCAGTGGATTACCAACATGAGCTGATCCACGACATGTCTCTCCACCATCAATGCCTTATGCACATGGGGTTGCTTCCCTACCTACGTTACGTGCCGCAAGGCACCGTGTCTTAGTAGTACTAGTAGTCTATTTGTTGCAGTAAATAAATATTGATATTCTCCACTGTCATGACACCCGCGGTTAAGCAGCGTTGCACATGTGAAGTTTACCAGTGCATCAGGTCATTGGACCCAGATCCAACGACGTGGGTGCCCAAGCCTGGCCGCCTACTCCCAGCATCCACCGTCCATCAACACCGGCGAGATGACAAGATATGCAAAATGGCCAGGCAGACTGGACAAATGGAGCTAGACGTGCTAATGGCTAATTCTAGCTCTGAGATGGAGACTGATGATCCTGTCGTATCATCTCGGGCTGTTCATGGTGAGGCCGGGAATCGGCAAGTAGCAGCAGGTAAACTAGGTGAGTCTCATTGTGACATGTGCATTGTACCGACCCGGAGTTTTGTTACAGTTTTGTGCAGCACACCCGTGCAAGAATCAGCATCTGTGCACAACACTTCTGCCCCATCTTCTTCCAGCCACACAGACAGTAAGTCAATGTGATATTATTCCCGCTGCCTAGCACGAGCCTGAGACTGTATTCCAGCTCCCATGGGATATCTAGTTTACTATCGTGACCTCTTCGATTCAACCATGCATGCCCTGTCCACCATCAGTTCAGCAGGTCTCGTATTCCTTCCAGTACTTTCTGGTGTATGCAAGGACACCCTGCCTGAAGTTGACCCAATCACTTCACGGAATTTTGTCATTCATCAGCAACTAGTAGAGAAACTAGTGGATCTTGTGAACGCTGTGCCAAGTGATGGAAATAAAGACATACAGATGGAAAAGGAGAACTTGGTAGCTAAAATCCATGAGCATCAAGCTTATCTTGATCAAATGGTGAGGTACGAATGGCTCTGTCAAAGGGACAAGAAAATGCGCGGTGTGGGATCCCTCGAGTGTCCAGTAATCGTCAAATCAGGTATATGCGCGCTGCTATTGACTGGAACGTATACTGAGCACCGTTTCAAATCAGATCATATATTTTCTATTGTCAATTTGCTGGCTCAAACTGCTGTTCCCATATTGTTGAGCATTCTCGCAGCAAGTGCTCTGCACCTACTTTCTGGGTTATCAAGACAGAATTCGAACTTCCTCCTCGTTCTTTTTCCAGCTGTTGTTGTTTCAGCACTGGATAAATTGGTTGCCGATGCCTTTGGTGTGCCGTATGGTCGACAACGATTACAAGAACAAGTACAAAGCTTCGGCTCTGCGTGGCCTACAGATATTCAGATGGCTCTGAATATTCTTCGCATAGATCCAGAACTGCGCCAGTACATTTGTTGTCCCACATGCTTCAGTCTCTATGGTCCATTTCCCGAGCAACAGACTAATGAATACACAGATATGCCGCTAGACTGCAACTACCGTGCAATGCCCTCCAGCCACCTGTGTGGGGCCCAGCTCTTCTCTCGGTCAGGGGAAAACAAGCACTTCGATCCTTTCCGTCGATACTGGTATCAACCACTGCCGTCGTGGATAGCTCGTTTTCTCTCAAGAGCAGACATCATGAATTGCTTGCGTCATTCCCCTGCACAATACCAGCCAGATATAATACATGACATCTGGGATGGTAGCGTGTTTCGAAATTTTAAAGGACCCGACAATCGCCCTTTCTTTGGTTCCCACAATCCACACATTGAGATACGTCTTGGGTTCAGCCTGTTTGTTGAATGGTTCAACCCTTTTGGAAACAAGCAAGGTGGCAAGCACGTTTTGTTTGGCGTTATCTACATGATTTGCAATAATCTCCTGGCTCACTTACATTATCACACCGAGAATGTCTATCTCGTTGGCATTATCCCCGGCCTGCGAGAACCTTCTCATGGCCATATCAACCATATCCTCTCCCCACTTGTTGACAACTTGCTTATGGCCTGGTCGCCCAGTCTACAACTAACTCGCACTGCTCTCCACCCACTGGGGTGCCTTATGCGTTGTGCAGTGATACCACTCATTTGTGACATGTTGGCAGCATGCAAGACTGCAGGAATTGCTGGTCTCGGCTCTCACTCGGGCAAATATTGCGCATTTTGCCTGCAAGATAGTTCAGACCCAGCCAATATCGACATTTCATCTTGGAGCCATCGTACCTGGCAAGAACATGTTGCGATTGCTACAATGTGGAAGAACGCAGCCACAGAGGGCATTCAACAGCAAATATATGCTAAGTTTGGCGTCAGGTGGACGGAACTGTTACGTCTACCATACTGGAATCCAACTCAGTTTGTAGTCGTTGATTGCATGCACAATTTCTTCATCGGAGATCTTCAACATCACTGCCGCAATGTTTTGGGTCTCAACGCTGATGCCAAGCCCGATGAAGCTTCTCATGTGCAATCCCACACACCTGAGCAACAACAAGAAGAACTGGATGCCGGTGTCGATGCCATCAAGACTGGTTCAATGACAGTGCTGACTCGTCTAAGAAGAGGCTACGTTGTTGCGCTTGCACGTGCCAACAATGTCATACCTCCGATCCCTGTTAGCAGCGATCCCTTAGTTCAGCACAAAAGTAGTCCAACTATTGGCAAGACAGCGTATGCGCAAGCATTGATTGAGTGGGTATGTGATGTAGTGATTGCATCTCTGTACTTCTCATTTCTCATCTTCCTGTCAGTATAAATGGAGCAAACCAGAAATCAGATGTCCACTACCATTCCCTCGTCCTGTCGTAGATTTATCTACTGCATGGGAAAGTGCCCCAACAACCGTAATACTCAATCGAACTCTCCTCACAGAAGTTTGGTCAGATATGTCCAAAACAACGCTTCCATCATGGATGACACGTGCTCCCCAGAACTTTGGAAGTTGAGCACATGGAAAGCCAAAAGCTGACCAATGGCGTACGGTTTGCCTTGTTAATTTAGTGATCTCTTTGTGCAGGATCTGGGGAACTGGAGGTGCCAGTGAGAAGGATCGCTTCCTTCTTTGCAATTATCTGTCACTTGTCATAGCCATCTGCTGGGCCACAATGCGTTCGACTTCGGAGAGGCACGTGAACACGGTTGAAAAATTCATGGCATACTACGTTCAGACTACAGCAGAAATCTTTGGTCCTCGTGCCCTAGTGTTCAATAACCATGCATCCCTCCATGTGCCTGAATGCCTGCATGCATTCGGACCGGTGCACGGATGGTGGGCATTTCCATTCGAATGCTACAACGGTATGTTAGAACGTTATAATACGAACTCTAAACTAGGTCCGTATGGCGAAAAACTTGTGTTTTGTTGAAGAGGATCTGATCACCACATGTCCGTTGTGGGCGACTCTTCTTGTGAGAGTGCTAAGAGAAATGAGAGGGGAAAGCTGTAGGTAAAACCTAGGCTCGTCCCAAGGGGTCTTGAGTCGGAAGGAGATGGAAGAGGGGGGAGTTAGGCGGTAAAGTGGGAAATATTCGAAGGGGAAACTCGAGAGCTCGTTGGAACTCGGTAGGCGGCAATAGATAGCTTGTAGGACGGTTTACGGGATGTATGGGACTCGATGGCGGCGAAGAGGCGGCAAAGGCAATTCTGGGACTCGGGGTACTCTTGAAAGCTCGAAGATGACTCAGGAGGGCTCTCTAGGCTCGAAGGGGACTCTTAGGTTCTCGCTCTGTGACGCCAAAAGGTGGGTGGTATATTTTTCTCAGTAGCCCAGGCTTTTGTATCGTAAAGACAGTGGTATCTAAGGTAAAATTCGGCATATTTCGGATCTGTCATATGTCAAAAGTAAGGAAAATACAAAGTCCGACTCTAGGGTAGGCATGCACGCAGCAGTGACAGCAGCGAAGGAAAAGAAAACGAGAGGGGAGAGGAAAAACACGAACTAAGACAAGGCGGCATAACTATACGTCTGAGGAACGGGATCACGCCCTGGAAGCAGACAGGGGGTGAAGGGAGCGGTATAGGTAAAGGCGGGTCTGCGGGGAGGCGCGGTGACACGTGACAGGCGACGATGTTGCTGGCGGTAACAGGCACGTGATCGAGAGGAAGCGTAGTGTAGGCGGCGACACAATCCTGTGACCGTGACGTGCACGTGATCTGGCAGGTAGGGGTAGTTGGGATTGCCGCCGAGGGCGCCTTGCAGACTCAGGGAGCCTAGACTCCCTACACCGTCCCACAGGTGAAATGGAACTTACCATTTTGAAGGTGTTTTGTTGAGGGAGTAACTTGAAGGCGCTTCTCAGACAAGACAACCTTCCAGATGCGTTTCGAGGAATTCAGGGAATCTTTTCTCAATACCTGAAGTCACCGCTCACAGGCGCAGCGGGAGAGGGTCTCGAGGCTCAGGCTCAGGCACACACATCCGACGACAATAGTGATACACCCAAGATCTCAGAGAAGCCCAATAACCTTACAGAGCTTTCTGTGGATCAGTACAAATCCCTACTTGAATGTCTCAACGAAGGAAGGCATCCTTCGCCCTATATCTCCTATGAAGACGATCCTCGCCCATTTGTATGTGTTATCGAGCCGCGTGTACAGGATTGGCAGACGATCAAGCTAAAGGGCGTGTCATACGCATGCGTGTCGAGCCATGTTGGCAATAGTCAGGTATTGTTTACTGTTGGAGGAGAAAATTTCAAGCGGGCTGGTGAGATCCGGCACATTTTCACGCACTGACAGGCAGGTCCAGCACCAAAGAACATCATGGTCACCGAATTTTTTTTTGTTGTATACCAGTTCCGAGAGCTCTCGGTTCAGCAAGCCTCGTACGACCTGTACCGACAGTTTCCTCTTTTTTTGACTCGCCTCTGTGTTGACGACTTTTTGGATGGGGAGAAAGTCATAAGGGGCCACAACATCATTAGTCATTTCGCAGGTTGTCCATATGAGAGCCCAGAACTTTCGAGAGGAAAGTTCCTTGTTGTACTATCATTGAACAGGGTGAGTACTACTACATTCATGGCTCATGCGCTTGCCAGTAACCGGACAATAATAGAGTTAGTTGCAAATGACTGAATTTCATGGCTCTGGACTGCTCAGATTAACCCAAGTAGTAGGTTCCCGGGGCCTGATTACCTAGGTAGCTGTTCGGAAACATGTCAATTATCATCCTTTCCATCTCTGAATCACAATTAACAATTGCGAGACTATAAATTTACACAAAGCTATTCTAAATGGTACAAGTTTGAAGAAGACCGGGGACTAGTACGAGGTTATGAAGGGAGAAGTGATAAAGGTGGATGGCGCAACGACCTCACCACCTCTGCAGTTGGACCTGGACTCGTACCAGAGATCTTGCACTGCAAGGCTGCAAGGAGCAAGGGGCGCATGATACTGTACCAGAGTCAAAGCGAGTCAGCTACCGAGTTGGCTGCGCTGCAAGCGCACTGCAGAGAAGCCCTAAGTGCGAGTTGGATGATAGTCTGTATAATTTCGTGACCGCGGTGGACAGAAGACGAGACATCCTGGATATGATGCAACCACATCAGATGGCGGAAGGAATTTGAGATCTAGTTCAGAGTTATGTGCCACTTACTGCAGACAAAAAACGTGACGCGGTGAGCCTACCTTAGGCTCGAAAAGACATGCTTGCGACGTGAAAATAAAGTGTCGAAACGGGGGTGCCGTACCTTGTGAGGAACTTCATCAGTGCGAGACGAGGAAGGCCTCTTATTTTGTGCTTAAAACTCGAAGTACTCGGTTTGTTGACAGAGCAAAGGCATTGCCACTAAGCTTCACAAAGGTACTGCAACTTCAACGGCTCATCACAGCTGCTATTTGAGAAAATTATTGCACCTCAACGAACCCACTTAATTGCGGTGTGAATATCTCGTACTCCTACTGGGACAGGACCACTAAGCCATCAAGCCATCGTCATGTTCTCTCTATGATTTTGATTTCTCGTATCATTGCTCAAATTTTACGTCCGTGGCAAATTTCTGGCTTGATTTAGAAGCCATTCCCCAGGGCCTTTGCCCACCGTGACAGAGGAGATCAAGAGGAGTCGAATGATATAGGATTTAGAGGAGATTGATAGGCCAGAAGTCAGAGAGGGACAGCTGGGTCTGTGCACAAATATGTGGCGATGGTGACCGATCACATCGATGAAAATTTTTCTAACGGGTATTGGCTGAAAGCTTTTGATGTGGGGAACTCGGTAGAAGTCGAATCGTGAAGATCGGAGCAGTGGATAATGAGATATGAAGGGTTCAAGTATGAGTATGTGTGCACTGATAGCCCCCTTTAACTTTCCAGTGTTATATCTCACTTTCTACCCCACGGATCGAGCTGAAACTTTGGGTGGCACGAGCTCTCAACCTTCTGAGTCGAAGCGAGGTGTTTTGACAGTCAAAGAACTGATTGCAGAGGCTGGAGAGGCCGATGTTGGGGAATAGGGGTGGGATGGTACTGCATGTTCTTAGTGATCATGAGTGCTGATTGATTATCACCATGGAGCATTGTGGCTCCCCCTTGCGGATGCCTGAGTTTACTCAATAGATTTCATAACCAAATGGCCTCGCACACAGCATTTGCCATAGACGTGTACTCGGCTTCTGCAGTCAAAAGAGCGACATGGCTCTGTTTCTTCGAGTACCAGGTAACTGCACCCCCATTAAGGATGGATACATACCCAGATATGGACACCTGATCATCATCATTAGCGAAGTCGGCATCAGAAAATATAGTTAGGTCACTTTTTCCCAATCAGTAAGTGATCCCGGCGGTTACAGTACCGGCCAAATATCTCAGGATACGCTTTCCCGCAGTCCAGTGAGCTGGGGGTTGGATGTGAATGACACAAGTTGATTTACAGCATAAGTTATGTCAGGTCGTGTTGTGACAGAGGCTACATTAGGTGCCTGATAAGTGTTGCATAGTTATTATTAGACTCTGCATTCCCAGGCTCCCCCTTCGAGAGTTT
Source organism: Pisolithus thermaeus (assembly GCA_024663475.1). NCBI lineage: Eukaryota > Fungi > Basidiomycota > Agaricomycetes > Boletales > Pisolithaceae > Pisolithus > Pisolithus thermaeus. The sequence goes on from JANFAF010000008.1 coordinate 1,148,592, forward strand.
ACTCCCAGGGTCAAGTGGGGTTTTCACTGTATTCACATCTCGCATGCCATATTTTTGCAGTAGACCTTCGATATATTTAGATTGGGTGATAGAGAGTGTGCCTGCGGCACGATCATGTGTGATCTCTATGCCCACAATCTTGCTCAGATCACCGAGGTCCATCACCTCGAACATATGTTGTAGTTCCAATTTTAGACATGCCATAAGGTCAATGCCATTAGTTACCAATATTAGGTCATCAACCCACACAGTAATAATCTCTATCATAGTAGAGGTCTTGCATATATAGACACATGGATCAGACTGAATATGGGTGAAGGACACTTTTTCAAGCTTTCCATTGAGTTTGTTGTTCCATGCTCGACCCAATTGTTTCAGTCTGTAGAGAGTTTTTATTAGTTGGCATAGATGGTCTGTACCATCCTCATAGCCTTCGGGTTGCTTCATATAGATTTCCTCTTGTAGTGTACCATTTAGGTATGCGCCCTTTACGTCCATCTGCTGGATCTCCCAATCTTGGGCATTGGCGAGTGATAAGATAAGTCAAATCGTCTCCAGGTGGACAATGGGTGAATATGTGTCATTATAGTCCATACCCGGTACCTGGGAATACCCTTTGGCAACCAGTCTCGCCTTGTATTTTTGTAGATTACCATCTTTGTCATATTTGCAGGTAAATACCCATTTATTGGATACAGGCTTCTGCCCCTTTGGTGGGTCTACTAAGTGCCATGTACCCTTATCATGCAGCTGTTGTAGCTCAGCCTGTACAGCCTTTTCCCAGTCAGGCCAATCAGGGGAGTTCTTTGCCTCCTCTAATGTTTTCGGGTCATCCTCACCCAGCAGAGTCTCATTAAATGTTAAGTACACTCAGTCCGCAGATGAGAGTTCTCGGCTACTCGAGCTGTCATCCAAATCAGGCTTGGTGCCCAAATCGGGTAGACTCGGATCTGGGCTCGACTCGTGTTGAGCCTTAGCCCACTTACTAATTTGTTCCTCCAGTGTGGCTCCCCTCCACTTCAATCTTATCTTGAGCATCGAGGGGTGCTCTGCCCTTGCCTCTGCACACCCATCCGCTCCCCTTGTGGGTTGCAAGTCAGGTGCAGGGAGATCATACTTGGTGAAATGATAGTTTCGTGAGTGTTTTATCTGTTTCGTTGTTACATCAAAGTACTGGACAGCCTTCGGGCCATCCAAGAATCCCACGAAGGTGTGTGGGTGCGATTTTGCTGCTAGTTTGGAAACAGACTGACTTTCGTCCAGTATCCAGACGATTGTTCCGAATTCATGTAAGTGGGAAACATCTGGCTTTGTATTATGCCAAAGTTCGTAGGGTGTTTTGTCACAGGTACATGTCCATGCACAGTTCCTTAGATATACTGCATGGTTGATAGCCTCACACCACAGGGAGTGCGGTAGGCTTTGGGCCACAATCATTGCACGGGCTAGTTCAACAATGGTATGGTAAAAGCGTTCTGCCACACTGTTCTGTGATGGTGAGTACGGTGCTGTGGGCTCGAGAGCAATACCTTTGTCCTTGCACCATGTACTCATAGCATTGTTGATATATTCAGTGCCATTATCACACCGAAATCGTTTAGCTAGGATGCCATACTGTCTTTCCAGCATCATCACATATTCTTTTACATGCTCTGTGGCTTCATTTTTAGTTTTCATATATTCATAGAGGTCATGTGCATGCAGCGCAGCCATCATCTTCTTTTTCCACACTGACCAGTTATTATCCATAAGCTTCTCCATCTTTTCTATCTTCCCCCCACTTTCTTTCTCTCTATCTGATGACCTCTCTCTTCTTTTTCCTTTATCGACAGTGGCTGGCATCGGTGTTGGGTCGATCGTCGATGACAAAGATGTGGTAGGTCTGGCCACTGCAATGGCAGGGCTGTCAATAGGTACGATGTTTTCAGTAGTCGCAGGGGTCACCGTTGGTGCTGACGAGGACGTAGTAGGTCCTGTCGTGGCTGTGCTTGGGTCAGGCTGGCGGTTTGCCATAGCTGGGGGTTGCCCCCTCTCGGAGCGAAGTTTTGGCGGCAGGTTGTACTCGTTGGCTCAGAGGTACGAGCCAGGGCTCATAACCTTTAGTGAGCACAGCAGTGAGTGAGTTTTATTAAGCAAATGGTAAGTTGATAGCAAGTGGACACTTAGTCTCGAGGGCCTTAGTATCAAGCGTAGGTGTGGGGTGACGAGCAGCTGTCTCGTCTTTCTTATCATTTCACTCTGTTGGTAGCTACCTTGTTATATGCTCGTAGTATTTGATATCTGTTACCATGGGGGCGGACAAGACACTTTGTCTGTCCTCATGCCCACAATCAATGTCATATTCCCTGTCATGGGGTTTCACTATTTTCCTTAGACTACGTATGGTCTTGATTGATCATACCTAATTGTGGGTGAAGCTGGCTTGTTCGAGACTTCTGTCTCAACAAGCTACACTAAGTGCACTTCAAAGTAAACAACAGTAAACAAAGAGTGGCTGATGCGCCACAACACTAGGAATTGGCCTAGAAGGCTGGGAAAAGAAGTAGTAAGTAGCAAATAAGAAGGGGAATCAAATGGTAGTAAGTAAGAGACCATGTGAAAGAGAGAAAGTGAAGATAAGAGGTGAAGATCACCACAAGGAACATTTCTTTTCAGGCCAACCCACCACAATAGCTGCATGCCTGAACACTCTGCAACCTTATGGCAGAAGGTGATTGGAACACTTATCTGAGTAGATGGTTAGAATCAGAAAACCAATATTCAATGATCCTCACCTTTGATCCATATGTGTCACACATGAAATCTAGGCATGCCTCGCCAAAGCACACTGCCTGTACCATACCCATACTCCGGAACCATTTACCTCTCGCTACTTCAATATGATCACCTACCCAGATATCAAAACCTTTCTCCTTTGAGAAGGCTATCATACATGCAGCCTGATGAACCCAAATGTCATGGATGTTTATAGGTACTATCACATAGCCAAGTTGCTGATTGGGCTGTGTTGAGGTACTGCTGGTGTTGGCTGGTGCACTGGAGGTGTCCTGATTCTCCTTTACATAAATCCACACTTGAGTCCCATTGGTATCCATCCATTCTATGGGGGCTTCAGCACCCTTGTATGTTCCTTGACAGACAATGGCAGTGTCACCAGGGAGGACTGAGTCAGCTGTTTCGAGAAGATGCATGTGAATGTCTGTATGGTGGTTGGTAGTGAGCGAATGGACATGATCCAGTGTGTGTGTTTCCAACAGTAAGTTGGAAACCTCGAGCTATGTTGGATATCAGTACAACATGAAAAAAATGGATGATGCAAACTGATGTTAGGTGATTGGCCATCATACTGGAGGCTAACAATACCATCATATGCTGTAATAACATGGCCAACATGACCATGATAAGGTCTAGCTATAACTCTCACTGTGTCTCCTGCATTGAAGACCCTGCAAAGCTCCTGTATGGAACAGTGGATAGTTTCCCCTTTATTACCGATGTCCCCTTCCTGTCCCTCAGTGCTGCAGAATAGTACACTTGCAGTTCACTTGTCCCATTCGACATTGATGAGACTACCTTGGCTGCCATGGAGTTCCCCCTCACAGATTTTGACCATATCGAGTTCTTGCCAAAACTGGGCAGAGAATAATTGCACTGCTTTCACAACAGATGATCGTTCGAAGTGTGTTATCATATGAAAGGCTATGTTGTCAGGGTGTGGAAGCTCAACCAGGGTGACTGAATGAGCTGGTACTGTCAGGTGAAGGAGACCATGAATGAAGTCATGGCCACCAAATGTAAAGCCAATCCCCACCCCAGTGGGGGATAAGATTGGTTCCAGTCCAAGGCCTGCAAGTGTTGCCAACTCACTAGAGAATAGGGACTTCTTGCCACATTGTTTGGGTAAATCATATGAGCACTCACAAGGAGCAATAACCAAAACGACATCAATTGCATTGGATGTCTCAATGAAGCCAATGTCACCTTTGTATAAGCCCTTCTTGATGTGAACCCAGGTTAGAATTGGCAGTACCTGCTGAGCCTTAAAGGTGGAAAGCAAGGTGGCTTCCATTGGTGGCAGAAGAATTATGCCCTTAGTTGCATGACAATGAGATGGGGTGGGTAATTCTGGACCTCTGCTGGGCAGGTGCCCACCATGTAGAGTCTGCAGGGCAACCAGGGCAGAAATGTGATGTCAACTCCTTTTGACTTCATATATTCATACACAAAGCTTTGGGCACTCTCTGTATGAAGGAATAAGAATGAAACTGCTCATATGACACAAACATACCTGAAAAAAGGTCCACTATGTATACATTCTTCATAGATGGCAAGGGGACACCCTCCAGCAACCTCTGCACTCGAGTACCTCGATATTGTGGTACCCTGTCATATCGCACCATCATACTATCAATGGCCTGGCTAAAAGAACTCTTCCCAGAAGGGCCCACATCTACAAGGTGCCCTGCACTCTTTTGGGCTTTGCTGAACTCCTCATCTTCATCCTCATCCTCATCATCCTCCTCAGCAGCTACATCAAGGAACATGCTGATGCCCATCTTTTGGCACTTCAATTTCCAGGGAGTCTTGCCAGAAGGACATTGTGTTGCACTCCAGGAGGGGTTGTGTGGACTGGTAGGGATGGTAGGTAGCAATCCTGGGGGAGTAGCAAAGCTAACTCTGTGAGCCCACATGGCTCCTTCGACAGGAGAAGAGGGTGGCTGCAAGTCTTCATTAGAGGGGTCAGATAGTGCAAATATCGCATTGATGAGTGGTTGCCATTCTGCATGGATGTACCTGGATCTTTGAGCAGAGAACCCACTAAGTTTGGGAGGCACTGAGAAAATATCTATAGAAAACATGGAGCATTCAGCATACCTTCATTATTGTGGTCCTCAGTGGCTGAGTCAGGCATCCCAAGAATAGATGGATCCTTGAGTGATGGGCCAGCTGGATTTGGCAGATCCAAGAAAAGTGAGCCTAATAGATATGCACAAAGAGAGAGGACATACCAGTGGCAATGCTTGACCCTCACTCTGCCAGCCTCTCTAAGAATTCTGCCTCCACATCAGCAAAGCAAAGTGGATCCATAAGGACACAGTGCATGATAGCCATCCACTCCTCTTCATCGAAGTTATATTGAAGAATATATTTTATCTTGTCCATTGCAACTTCCAGGGTAATCACATGCATGGCATACTGGCTAAGAAGGTAAAGAGCTTCCTCATTGATCATTCTTGGAGTGAGGCAGAATGAGTGGTTGGACATGACAGGTGAGTTTGGAGGAGATGGTTGGGTGGTTGGTTTGTAGAGGACAGTTGAAAGTGTAATGGTGTAATAGATATATTAGTGACAGACAATAGGAGGACTGCTACCAGATTACCTAAGCCCAAACCTCAACAATGTACTTAGTACCATGGACTACTGTTGGTCACTGGTCACTGGACACATCATGGAAAGCTACAAGATGCTCATTAGACTTGTAGTCAATAAACTGACAACTGATGAATCCATACCTAGTAAGCACAGGACCATCCGAAGTTTCACAGATAGCATATCACAGGCAGCATATCAACTAGGACAGTTCCACATAGCAGTCACACTGACAAAGTTTCACAGTAGACTTCAATTATTCAACAGTAATAGCATAGCATGTCGATGAAGATTAACTTTATTATTGTTGCACAACACTAGAGTGCTTGTACTTTTACCACTAATACTAGAACTAACAGTGAAAGAGGGAATAGAAATGGAGGAAGAGAGAAACAAAAACTCATCACCAGTGGCCCTTTAAACTGAATGATGTTTTGAAGCCTGACAGAAAGTCTGCACTGTACACCACCTGGCAGAATGTGCACTGCCTGGCACCCTAAGTCACATGTGGGTTCAATGCCATTCAGTTTATAAGGCCACTGTTCTCATGCCTACATCTTTCTTTTCTCTTTCTGTGTCTTTGATTATTGGAAGTGGTACTTGTAGCAGTCATACTAGTACTTGAAGGCATTCACCAGGGTGCATTCTTGGAATGTCATGATAGACCAGTGGGTTGATTGATCATATCTAATAGCAAGAATTGCAGCAGAATGTTACAGTCAAATCTTGCAGTGTCGCTAAGTGATGCTTTGAATGTACCCTTCATACTCAATCTAATGTCACCCCCATAGTGTGCCTGAGATTCCTGTGTGGGGTCACTCAGGAATGATAATCTATCCTGGTTACTAATCTTCATCGTAGTTGATATTTATAGCCTTTGGCAGTTTTGTGAGTGACCATTGCAACCCACTGTTAGCACATCTCATGTGTAATTGCAGATATACAGTATTCGATGCTAGATCTGTTCAAGGTATCTACCAGCTTCCGCTTTGGCTTATTCTACTAATCTCACAAGGAGGGGTGGTCATAGCCCATTTTTGTTGCCAAGTCTTGAAGGATGAATACTTCAGTTGGAGTTGCACCAGGTCCTGAACTGGCCAGCACTCTTCAAAGTTGTCAAAGTTGAGGAATTGAGCTATGGTCTAGTTCCCTCAGTGAGTTTGCATAATCACTGTTACAACTGCTGCTGCTTAACATTTTGTTCATGGTTTCTAATGCCTTATGATCCTGCAAGCTTTGACATTTCGTTGTGTCTAGATGTTTCTTTACTGCTTTCTTTACAAACCGCTGTCATGATAAATCATCTTGAATACCACACATTCTGCCAGAAACTAAAACTCACTTGCAATTTTTTGAAGCCATCCTTGCCCCAGCCTAACTGATCCTCCAAGTTGTAGCCACCCCACCCTGGCCTACCCACCTTGCCATTAGGTTTTGGAATTTTTTTCCCATTCCTATTTCTGTTACTGTCATCCTCATCCCAAAATGACAAACTTGACTCCAATGACAAGGGTGAGCTGGAGCTTTCTCTGTGGTCTTCGATGATAGTGACCGATTTTCTCGCTACATTACCCTGTGGTTTCAGGACAGGCATTTCCTCCCTGGGGGTTGTTGCTCTTGAGCTTGTTCTGGCTATGCTCATTTGCAACTCTGCATTGGTTGTGGATACAGCCATTGGAAGGTGCAACAGAGCCATCTCTTCCATGGCAGATACATGTACACAAGCTTTAGGCAGGTAGTACATTTCTGACTGTGAAGACAACACAGGCAATTGCTGTGGCACTTCATCTGCATCATAGAATGTGGGGACTGGATGGGACTTCAAGGAATGAATGGTATATGATGCATTTGAATGTACCTAATCATTGCCCTTATATTTGATCCCTTTTGTTCAGTGTCCTTTTTGTGAAGTATGGCTATGGTAATTGTAAGTAATATTGGTACCATGAACTTCTACTTATCCTGCCTCCAGGCAACTGATTATGTACCAACAGAGGTCAGTAATTCTGCACTTGGCCATCATCACGACCATCACATCTTATTGTTAAGTCCACAGGCCCTCGCCTTTGCCTTACAGCTCTTTGCTTCACCTTGGTAACTCTGCACTTTGTGACAAGTTCCATGCAGGTCTGTGCCCTGAAATTCTAAAATTCCCCACCATGCTTACTCTTATGGTAAGGTGCCATCTTCCTCTATTTATTCACAGCTCAATCACAGCTTGCAGGTCATGAGGTACCCAAGATATACCATGGCCTTCTTCAAATCATTCTTTGGGAATTCTGCAGATATGCAAGACAAATCCTTTACATTAGAGTCTCTTGAGAGATCCTCGCCTACCACAGACAGCACCAGAGGTAAGCAAAGAGTAACTAGCCCACCTTTATCCAGAGTGTCTTATAATACTGCCAGCTGGCTCGATGCTGATGGTTGCTAATCCAACATCAATGAATGCTGATACTACACCAGCACCAACAGTACTCCCTGATACCACACCAATGGATGCCAATACCACACTGGCACCAGCAGTATCCCCTGATACCACACTGATGGACACTGATACCACACTGACACCAGTGCTATCTGCTGATGCCCCACTGGCAGCAACACCTACTAATGCCATACTGATAAATGCTGATACCACCCCAATACCAGCGATATCCACTGATACCACATTGATGGTCACCAATACCACACCGATGGATGCTGATACCACACCAACACCAGACAACAATACACCAGGCTCGTACCCAGTTCTTTCATTGCCCAAAGAGATGACTCCTGGTATGTATTACTACTAGAGATATTTCTGTGCACCGATACATTGCAACAGGTGGCGTGACAGGTGGTGGTGAAAGTACCATGGTTATCTACAAACGATCTTCTGTGGCCAAGAACTCTTTGGCTGTGTTGGTGTGTGGAGTCTCTGTGCCAGCAATAATATATTCATTTGCAATGTCAGCCTCCATCCAAGGTCCACTTAAGAGAGGTTGATCATTCCAGCACCTTGCATACTCAGGTCTATGGCTTGAATAAGAGTCTCTACCACAAGAATGCTGATTTCAATGTGTGTTTTTCCTCAGGTACAGCTCTTGTCTTGCTAACTGACAAGCATAGATACTAGAAGGAAAATATCATCAGAAAGATGCCAGTTTTAGCATATGTGTCATTTCCTTGTGACTCTGTTCTGCTTGCTTAGAATTGTAGAATTTGGAAGCACAGATCAGGGGAAAGGATGCCATCATTGCTGAGCAGGCTCAGCTCCTTTCCCAGCTCAGTCAGGGCCTCAAAGAGGTGAAACAGCAAACTGCTGCCCAGAGCTTGGCATTGGCCCAGGTTGGATTGAAGGATGCCATCATTGTGCAGCAATCAGACACACTCCAAAGACTCCAAAGGGATCTTAATGAAGTGCAGAATCATGCTGTAGTGGAAGCAAAAGTGGAAATCCAACGGCTACAGGTGTGCCATCTCATGTGTTATCTTCATTGGTCAACCAAATTATCTTCAGGTTGACAGGGAATTGGAAATACTGGCATTAAACCAGAAATACATGTATGAGATGACTCTCTGTAAACTAGAGGAGGTAATGTTTTCCCCTGCTGCCACAAACCAATGCTCATGCATGATGTATGTAGCTCCAAAGTTGTCCCCCAATGGTGTCTGACCTGGCCCTCGAGGCACTTGTTGTGCTCAAGCATCGCTTCAGAGTTTCAAAGTCCACATTGTTGGAGTCCAAAAAGTTTCACATTAAAAAGAGCTCGATGGGGTTTTGTCAAGGTCCAGATGCCCATCTCTAAATTTCTAAATGCTATGGCTCCTACTTCCCGACTCAAATCTTCCCTCAACCCCACAGGCATTGCCTGGGAAGTTCTTGATGATGAATTGCTTCAAGAATATCTGGACGACCCACCAACCATGAAAATGGCGAAGTTTGATGAGCAACAACAGTGCCAGTGTGCTGCCATGCAGGCAACAATTCAAGAAGAGGAACACCAGCAAGCTGAGGAGGTCTGGAAAGTGAAGGAGGCTGAGGAATGTCAAAAGGCCAAGGAGCATAGGAAAGCCAAGGAGGCTGCTCAGAGGAAAGCAGCCAAGGAGAGGAAACTCCATGAGTTGGAAGTGGAGAAGAGATGTCTTGAGGAGGAGATGCATTGGGCACAGCAGGGAGAGAGCTCAATGGTGTGTAACAATATTTATCATTCTAAAATCCATGCTGACAAGTCCATACTAGTCTCAGCATGTTGTGTCAGTTGGTGGAAGGCCTGCAGAGCAGGCTAAGGCTTGCTCTGCCTGTATCAAGGCTGGGGAACCATGTGTGCCAGGCACTGGATGTAGCAAGTCATGTGTCTGGTGCCAAAAAACTAAGGGCAAGTGTGACTTGAATCTGAAGGCACCAGAGTCTGAGAAGCTGGCATCGACTGCAATGTCTCCCTGAGGTGGAGAAAAAAGGAAGTGGAGGAAGTCTGCTCATTTTGGAGAGCCGGCTGATGATGAAGACCTGGATGACATGCCAGATGTCAAGGTTGTCTCAAAACCTCACCCACCCTGTGTACAAGCTCCACATCAAGATCCACTGGCAGAGGTCCTGGACTGTCAGCTTGGAGAGATTGTTGATGCGATCCAGAGGAACACTGCGGCAGTGGAGTCCATGTCAAAGGAGGTCAAGGACCTGTCCAGAGTTCTGGAGGAATCATTTGAGGTTCTCAAGACTGCAACAACCAGCCTTGTCAACCAGGCAATGAATGATGACAACATTTAGTCATTATTTTTTCTTAGTTTATCCATGTTCTTAGCATACTTCAAGTTTTTCCTGTCCCCCCCCTCTCCTCTTTCTCTTTTTTTTTTTGAAATATATTTTCTGTTGTGTCCATCTTAGAATCAAGTGAGTGTGAGTCTTCATAGCATAGACAGAGTAAACTCTGGAAAGTCCATTTATTTCCAGGGTGGGATGGTACTCGATGGACCATCCTTGTGGGGGTACACTCTGTGGAAATCTGTGACTAAGTCAGGGGCATTGCTTAATTCAGTAGCTATGAGCCAGGACATTTCCTTGTCCATGCCTTCATAGCCAGCCCACTTGACTAGATACTGCAGCAGACATTGCCTATGGTAGTCCACTTTAGAGTCTAGGATTTGTTCAATCTTGTACTCTGGTTCTCTGTCAATTTCAATGGGTGGGGGTGGAGGTTGGACATGGTTAGGGATGGCATTCGGGGTTGCCAATTCTAGCTGTGAGACATGGAACACAGGGTGGGTGTACAGACTTCATAGCATCAGGTAGTCAGATAGTGAAGGATAACGATCCAACATGGGTGATAATAGGGTAGGGTCCCAGATTCTTTTCAGAGAGTTTCTTCAAGGGTTGAGTGGACCTGAAGTACTTAGCTTTGACATATACCAAATCTCCAATCTGAAAGTCTGGAGGTGGAGATCTTTTAGCATCTGCCAGACCTTGGTATCTCTGCTGAGCTTCTTTCATTTCATCTCATAGGAACGTATGCAGGGAGTCTAAATCCACTGTGTAGTCTCTAGCTTGAGAAGATGTTAATTTTCTTTCTGGGTGTACAGTAATGTTGGGATGATAACCCTTATTGGCAAAGAACAGTGAAACTCCAGTTGTAGCACTGGGAGCATTGTTGTATGCAAACTCTGTGAGTGGTAGCAACTCAGACCAGTTGTCTTGTTGGTAATTACAGTAGACCTGTAGCTACTGCTCCAATGTCTGGTTAGTTCGTTTGGTTTGACCATCGCCTTCAGGGTGATATCCAGAAGTGAAATGGAGCTTCATATCCAGTGCCTTGCCTAGCGACTGGAAGAAGTGAGACACAAACTCTGTGCCTCTGTCAGAGGTTACATGTGAGGGAACTCCATGCTTGGAGAAGATGTGGAGTAGGAACAGTTTAGTGAGTTGTGGAGAGGTGATTGTATCTTTGGTTGGGATGAATACAGCTTGTTTTGAGAGATGGTCTACAATGACCAGTATAGCAGTATGGTTTCCAGAGTTTGGTAGTTGTTCAATGAAATCCATCAAGATGGAGTTCCATGGTCTCTCTGGTATTGGTAGTTGCTTCAACATACCATATGGTTTGTGTCTCAGGGTTTTAGCACATGCACAGGCAGTGCAAGACTTGATGTAGTCTTTGATGAAAGTCCAAGCATTTGGCCAGACATACTCATGACAGACAAGTTCAAGTGTTCTGTTTTGTCCAAAGTGACTGGCCAAGGGGTGGTCATGCTTGTAATGGAGTATGCGAAGCCTGAGGTTGTTTGCTTTGGGGACATATATATGATCATCCAGATGTAAAAGTCTGGATTCATCTACCCACCAATGTGTTCCTTGTGGTGATCTTCACCTCATATCTTCGCTTTCTCTCTTTTACACGGTCTCTTACTTACTACCATTCGATTCCCCTCCTTATTTGCTACTTACTACTTCTTTTCCCAGCTTTCTAGGCCAATTCCTAGTGTTGTAGCACATCAGCCACTCTTTGTTTACTGTTGTTTACTTTGAAGCGCACTTAGTGTAGCTGAGTCCAGTGTTGACACCCTTGGTTGCTCACACTGGACTCTAGGTACTGTGTACCCTCATATCTCTACTTAATCTATGGTTGCTCACACTGGACTCTAGTCTGGTTATTCCCCTAGCTCACTAGAGCTTTAGGAGTCGATTAGGATCCCCCTAGGGACCCCTTTACTTCTTTGCTGCTCACACAATGAGGGTTAGATGGGTCAGAGAGGTGGAGTTGACCAAGTGGATCAGATGTTAAGGCAGACTTGATGTCTTCATGGAGTTTCTCAACATCCATGATTATACTAGCACGCAGTACTGGGCTTTCTAAGTAGGTCACCCATAATGAATTGGATAGCTGTTCAGTGGTAAACACTGGTTGGAGGTTTTGTGGGTTAGCTTGGGTGTAGCCCCTATCCCCCTCTTTGGGGTAGATGTCCCATTGTCTAGTCAAGGCATTGGGCTTTGCTCCAAGCTTACTGGGGTGGAAATGAATGACCATATTGAATTGGGAAAGGTACTCAGACCAACATGCTTGGCACCTGGTGAGCACTTCCGAGGTGGAGAAGTACTCAAGATTCTTGTGGTTGGTAAGAATGTCAATGGGGTGTGCAGGGCCTTCGAGGTAATGATGCCAGGTCCAGAAGGCTTCATGAATTGCCAACAGCTCTTTGTCGTGTGTGTCATAGTTCAACTCCAGGGCAGTCAATGTCTAGGAGTAGAATGTTACCGGTTGTTGTTCCTTGTGGTGATCTTCACCTCTTATCTTCGCTTTCTCTCTTTTACATGGTCTCTTACTTACCACCATTCGATTCCCCTTCTTATTTGCTACTTACTACTTCTTTTCCCAGCCTTCTAGGCCAATTCCTAGTGTTGTGGCGCATCAGCCACTCTTTGTTTACTGTTATTTACTTTGAAGCGCACTTAGTGTAGCTGAGTCCAGTGTTGACACCCTTGGTTGCTCACACTGGACTCTAGGTACTGTGTACCCTCATATCTCTACTTAATCTATGGTTGCTCACACTGGACTCTAGTCTGGTTATTCCCCTAGCTCACTAGAGCTTTAGGAGTCGATTAGGATCCCCCTAGGGACCCTTTTACTTCTTTACTGCTCACATGGGGCATCGAGGAAAGGGTTGCCATTGTCATTGTCATCATTGTCATCGTTGTTGTCATCTCCAGGACCATTGTCTCCTGGACTGTCATCTCCAGGGTCATTGCCTCCAAAGAGGTCTGGGGTTGGTCACACCATAGATGAGGAACATCTACTGGAGGAGCTGGTTCTAGGGGTTGGGGTAGCAAGGGGTTCACCCCTGGTGGAGAAACTTCAAAATTGGCTCACCGACAGTGGAGGGTGTTGGTGGCTTGCTAATGCGATATGTGTACTTGATTTGTGCATATCGTTGATTGCAGCTTGTTCCAAAGCTTCAACAGCCATGGAGCAGGAACGGAGATGGGTAGTCATAGTCATGGCATGGGGGGTTTGGTGGGCTTGTGCAGGGATTGAGTTTGAATATACTGTCAAGACTGGTTCTCAACAGTCTCTGAGAGGGTCTGAGGGCAGAGGAAGGCTAGAGCAAAAGTCCAGGAGTCAGAGTTTAGCATACAACTTAGTACACTATTTCCTGCCAAGTCCCAGAGATCAGAACTATCCAGAAACTGTCTGGAGTCAAGTGAGATTGATGAGTATCTTATTTGATATTCGAACTGGTGTGCTATGACATATGTACAAGGCTTTTATAGTACAGAGGAAAGTGTAAAGCAATGTCCAGAGTGTAGCAACTACTGGAATGCAGTATGGATGAATAACAATATTAGTGAGCCATTAGTAAGGTAAGTTGGTAGTCACCGGATAGCCAGATGGTACAGGGATTAGTAAGGCATATGGGTACAGTAGTGTAGTGAGTCACTTAGAAATGTGAGAGAAACATACTAAATATGGAAACAGAAACAGAAATAGATCATAAGTCAAATCAGAGATGGAATGGAGTTTCACAATGGAAGCCTGTAGGGCTAGAACAACACCTCAGATGGCTGGAACTTGGTCTGGGCCATGCACACGCATCATGGATGTGACAGAGTCAGGGTGCATATCAAAGCTAGAACAAGCAAGGTGACTTACCTGTGTCATCATGACAATTCACAACCATCCAGAAGCATTCCTATGAGGCTGTCAAGCCAAGATGTTGAAGAGGATGAATTAAATTTGAAGCTGGAAACATCAGTAGAAGGCAAAAGGACAAGAATGCACACCAAAGTCAAGATAATGCGATTTGCATATGACACTTCAGGAGAGTCCTGAAGGTGCCAAAAAGTGGCAAAATGTTGATACAAACATGTCAAGTGGAACTAGAGGGCTGGAAGGCCAAGATAAGGCCAACAAGAGGCTTGGAGTCATCGAGGACACACAGAAATTCCTAAACATTCAACAATGAGTTGAGATGGACAGGTGGAAGTGCCAAATAGATGGTGCAATGAGCAGCATATGCTGTGGCTCGAAACGAGCCAAAATGAAGCTGCTAGCTGAAGATGAGGCCAGTCAGCACCAGTGGCAGCAGCATAAATCTAGGAACATACCTTGGCCATCCACAAGACTCCAAATGTGTACCTACGAGCCTACCAGACCAAGGCATCAATGTGGACATATCAAAATACATAGAGCCTAGAAAGGTCTGCAGGCTGCAGGAGAGCGAGAGAACATACCAGGGACATGATAATGCAATTGTGCATCCATGAGAGGGTATCAGAACACTATGAAGCCTTACCATTAAGTCCAGGGCACACTGGAAGTGCTAACAACATGTCAGAGATGACACAGTGAGCATGCAGGCCAGGTGATCACACAGCACAGGGATCACTGTTTAACAGGGGGGAATATGTAGTGGAAAGCATGAAGACAAAATTTGATGATTATTATTGAATTCTTACATGGATGGAGTTTGAAGTCTGGTCAATTGTCAGGATGACAATAGTAATTAGAAGTTTGCATTCTTGTGCAGTCATGCTTTAAATGTCACACTAAGTGCGAAGTATCAGAGCTGATGAAACACGTGTTAGAACTTTGAGTTTTATCTTCACATTTCAATCATGAGGTAACTTATTGATTTGTTGTTGAGTAGACAACAACCTGTACTTAAAGTTTTAATCAGTGTAGAAACCCAGCTTTATTGTGTAAGTGAAAACAACTAGCTGTATCACACTCCTTGTGCTAGAATACTGAGTTGTGCTTTGAACAGTGTTTAGATGTTGTATTCAAGAATTACCATAAGCTCTTCCAGATGTTATGCCAATGGTGCCCAGCACCTTTGGTGTGTTTGTTCTTGAGGGGCTCAAAGACCTTGTTCAAGCATGATAAATGCATTGCATTATTCTGGTAGTTGGTAGACTTGGGTTGCTAAGTACTCTACTTGCAAACTCATTGAATTGCTTGTGGCAATGATCAGGGTAACAGTTGGGCAATGACTGGGCAATGATTGGGCAATTGGTTTTGACCTGGACAAAACTCAAAATTTTATACAGCATTCTCCCTTTTTCTGTAGAAATACTGGAAGTTTGGTCCCACATTTTGTGCCTAAATTTTATTTCCAATTAGGAGGTCTTTCCTGATGTTTGTCAGTATTTGAAGTTCAGTCCCCTGTTTTTGCTATGGACAAACTTCGAGTTTAGCCCAGTTGCAAACTTCAAGGCAAAATTTGATGTTCTCACAGCTGTACTTTTGGTGCCAAAACTCGGAATTTGTGACAACATTTACACCCACGCAGTGTGGCAGCCAACTAATCAAATTTTTGCCATCATTCTTTCAGTCAACAATATTTGGAATTGCATGAACATGCAAATGTCAAAATAAACTCATAATTTCCTATTCACATTCCCCACTACATTTACACCTGGCCCAAATTGTGCTAACCGCGCTGTGTCAACAAAGAAGCGACATGCGAGCACGAGCACGACACGACCTCCCAATCGGGCAACTATGCTCACATGCCATACCGAGTCTCGCATCCCAAGGCTTGAAAACACCCAAAATCACTATCACACGGAATAGAATTTGACGCGCGCGATTCTGAGTGGACAGAAATTTTTTATACGACCTATGAAAGCTATGTACAAAATTCCATGGCGCGAAATGAAAGAACGAGGTCTCTACAGCTATCCAAAGGCGACTGTGCGTGCAGACACGACGCACCTGGCACAGGCACGACACGACTTCCCAAATTCAGCAACTACTCATGTGCACACGAAGTGCTGCATCTCGAACTCAAGGCCGAGCTCGACGACGGACTACAAAACCGTACCTAATCTTACCTCTGCAAAGTTGCTACACACAGGTATTTTCTTTTACCTATTTTTCATTATTTTGAGTACCTACACACTACTGCTTGAGGGGGAGTGTTGGAGTTAGACAACCAGTGTGCTGTAGCATAGCCACCACATTACATAAGTGTGTAGCATGCACTTACTTTTTCATATTGTAGTTTCTACTTAGTGCCTACTAAGTGTCCTACAGATTCCTACCTACAGATTTTATCAAGAGCATGTAAGAAACACTGACATATTCTCAATCAGTATAGTGAGCAAAATATCAAATATTTTTCTCCTGGAAACACCTGAACAACATATAACAATCTTCTGGCAGAAATATATAGTATTTTTCAAGGAGATATATCATAATTATTCTTAAAAAAAGATGTCTACAAAAAACAGAAGGAACATGCATTATATTATCATGAATAAAAGAGTGTTGGTCAGACCAGGCAGTGGAAGTAAAGGTTGGGACAAAGGAAAAAATCACAAAAGGCCTTTGCAGTGGGTGTGTTAAGTAGACATGCAGCATCTCTTGGTGACTGTCACTGGTCTGCCCTCAAGAGAGTCTATCACTACCTTTGAAAGACTGTCAATGCTTGTCTCTGCTACTTGAAGGACTCTGGATGCCAGCTGGGCAGCTGTCACATCTGTGATGCATGCATAAGGTCCAGACCACAGTCTGACCATCTGAGGTGTCGTTCTAGCCCTACAGGCTTCCATCATGAAACTCTGTCCCATCTCTGATTTGACTTACAATCTATTTCTATTTCTGTTTCCATATTTAGTATGTTTCTCTCGCACTTCTAGGTGACTCACTACACTACCATACCCATGCGTCTTACTAATCCCCATACCATCCGGCTATCCGGCGACTACCGACTTACCTTACTAATAGCTCACTAATATTGTTACTCATCCATACTGCGTTCTGGTAGTCACTACACCCTGGACATTGCTTTATACTTTTCTCTGTACTATAAAAGCCTTGTACATATGTCATAGCACATCAGTTCAAATATCAAATAAGATACTCATCAATCTCACTCAACTCCAGATCGTCTCTGGATAGCTCCAACCTCTAGGGACTCGGCAGGCAAATAGTGTACTAAGTTGTATGCTAAACTCCGACTACCCGGACTTTCGCTCTAGCTTTCCTCTACCCTCAGACCCTCTCGGAGACCATTGAGAACCGGTCTTGACAGTATATTCAAACTCAAATCCCTGCATGAGCCCACCAAACCCCCACACCATGACCATGACTACCTGACTCTGTTCCCACTCAATGGCTGTTGAAGCTTTGGAACAAGCTGCAATTGACAACATGCACAAGTCTAGTGCACATATCACACTAGCAAGCTGCTGATGCCCTCCACCGTTGGTGAGCCAATTTCAAAGTTTCTCCACCAGGGGAGAACCCCTTGCTACCCCAACTCCTAGAACCGGCTCCTCTAACTGATGTTCCTCATCTACAGCGTGACCAACCCCAGACCTCTTTGGAGGCAGTGACCCCAGAGATGACGGTCTGGGAGACGATGGTCCTGGAGACGACAACAACAACAACAATGATGACGATGACAACGGTAACCCGTTCGTCGATGCCCCAGAACAGCTAGACCCCCAACTGGCAGTCTTGCAGAACTTGGCAACAGCCATTGACTGTCTGTCATGATCAACCTGTCGCTCCAATGACACCTCGTCCTCATGCGCTAAAGTCCGAGAACCGGACACTTTCGACGGTACTGATCTGAAGAAACTCCAGACATTCTTAGTTCAATGTGAACTGTGCTTCCAAGATCATCCTAAGGCCTTCTGCCTGGACAGAAATAAGGTTACATTCACCCAGTCGTACCTCAAGGGGATGGCTCTCGAGTGGTTTGAGCCAGACCTCCTAAACTCCGGAGACCTGGCAGACCATCCACTCTGGATGGACAGCTGGCTGGACTTTGTAGCGGATCTCCAGACAACCTTCGGACCACATGATCTGGTCACAGATGCCAAGCACCAGCTCAACCACCTACACATGAAAGAGACACATCGTGTAAACCATTATGTGGTCGACTTTAACAGATTGGCATTGCAAGTCCAAGGTTATGGAGATGGTGCTCTCCGCCACCTGTTCTACACTGGGCTCCCAGACCGCATCAAAGATGAAATCAGTAGGGTTGGGAAGCCCACTACACTATATGGGTTGTGCGCGCTAGCCCAAGAAATTGACACGCGCTACTGGGAATGCAAGGACGAGATCTCTCGTCAAGCAAGGTCCTCTGGCAACAACTCCAGGAGTAACTCTGGAGGCAAGGCCAACTCGAACAAGGGGGACAAGCAGAAGTCTGGTAATGCCAATCCCCAGTCTGGTAGTAACCAGCAAACTCCGTCTACTTCGAACCCCAAGTCTCCGAACAATCAGAACTCTGGAGCACCGTCCACGTTATCCAACAAGCTCGGTAAAGACAGCAAGTTGACACCTGCCGAGCGGAAGAGACGTTTCGAACAGAACTTGTGTATGTTCTGTGGAAACTCCGGGCACAAGGCCAAAGAGTGCCCTAGATCTACATCTCGCACAGCTAAGGCTCGCACAACCACGGTTACTGAGTCAGAAGCCAAGCCGACTGCCTCCTCTGAGGCAAAAAAATAGAGTGCAACTCTCAGAACTCCGCACAGCCTGGGAGTTGCATTGATACTGACTGTGCACCCTTGGAGGCACGCCTCAACGCATCCACTCTTTCAAATCCTAATTCATTAAAACCTTCTGTCACCCTCGACTCATATAATATTCCAGACTTTCCAGCATTAATAGATTCGGGCTCGACCCACTGTTTTGTAGATTCTACTTTCATCAATAATCACGGTCTTTCAACCTACTCCATCCCACCTCTCGTCCTCCATCTGTTCGACAGTGTGACAACGACATCAATCACTAAAGCCTCAAACCTCTCAGTCCATTTCCCCTCTGGAGATATCACTGACATGACCTTCTATGTAACTCCGTTGGACTCTGAGTGTAAGATAGTTCTCGGACATAACTGGCTCACCCGCTACAATCCGTTGATTGATTGGGTACTGAGCAGTATTAAGTTCTGAAACCTTACATCTCGTTTGCCAGTGCCGACATCGCCCTCTGACTCGGAGTCAATTCTGAGAAACCCCATAGATGCCCCCCTGGGCTCTCCAGAAATCACCCTTCCCAAGTCAGTCAATAACTCCTCTCCACCCAGCACCCAAGCACCTAACATCTCCCTTGTCAATGCAGCGGCCTTCATCCATGCTTGCAAGCTAGATGGCTCAACCCAGTTCTCCCTCCAGATCCAACCTCAGGATGGTACCAAACTCTGGGCTGCCACCATACAGGATACCCCAGACTTGTCGTTGGTACCCTTGGACTATCATGACTTTGCTGATGTGTTCAGCAAGGCCAAGGCATCTATGCTTGCGCCTCACTGGGAGTTCGACCTCAAGATAGAATTGGAGGAAGGAACTACCCTGCTGTTGGGAACCCTCTATTCGCTTTCGTCCGTTGAGCTTGCTGCTCTCCGGACCTTCATCGATGAAAATCTTACTACCAGCTTTATTCATCCAACTTCATCCCCATATGCCACACCTGTCCTCTTTGTCAAAAAGAAGGACGGATCACTTCGTCTCTGTGTTGACTTTAGGGGCCTCAATAAGATCACCAAGAAGGACCGTTACCCGCTACCTCTCATTTCAGACTTACTCGACTCGCCTAGTTGGGCTAAGGTATACACTAAAATTGACCTGTGCCACACCTACCACCTGGTGTGTATTGCCAAAGGAGATGAATGGAAAACGGCTTTCAGAACCCGTTACGGATCTTATGAGTGGCTGGTGATGCCATTCGGACTTACCAATGCCCCTGCAGTGTTCCAACACTTCGTTAACTCCGTCTTCGTGGACCTACTGGATGTATGCGTCATTGTCTACCTAGATGACATCCTTATTTATTCTGATAATTTGGAAAACCACAAAAAACATGTTCATGAGGTACTCCGCAGACTCCAGACACATGGCTTGTATGCCAAACCAGATAGGTGCGAATTCCACTCCGAGTCCGTGGAATACCTCAGTTTCTTTTTATCCCCCGACAGTTTGTCAATGTCCGAGGATAAGGTAGAGGCCGTCCATGACTGGCCTGAACCCCATAGGGTGAAGGACATTCAGTCCTTCCTTGGCTTTGCAAACTTCTACTGTCGTTTCATCTTCAACTACTTGGACATCGTGGTCCCACTGACATGTCTCACACGGAAGGGGCACCTTGGAGTTTCTCCGAGGATTGTCGCCGGTCCTTTAATCGTCTCAAAGAGGCTTTCTCCACGGCTCCAATATTGACTCACTTCAAGCCTGGACTTCCCATCATGGTTGAAACAGATGCTTCAGACTATGCTATTGCCAGCATTCTGTCCATCACTTGCCCAGATGGTGAGGTACAACTGGTAGCGTTCTACTCCCGGACTTTGACTGCCCCAGAGTTGAACTACAACACACACGACAAAGAGCTGTTGGCAATTCATGAAGCCTTCCAGACCTGGCACCATTATCTTGAAGGTCCCGCATACCCCATCAACGTTGTTACCGACCACAAGAATCTCGAGTACTTCTCCACCTTGAAAGTGCTCACCAGGTGCCAAGTGTGTTGGTCTGAGTACCTCTCCCAATTTAATATGGTCATTCGTTTCCACCCCGGTAAGCTCGGAGCAAAGCCCGACACCTTGACTAGACGATGGGACGTCTACCCCAAAGAGGGGGATAGGGGCTACACCCAAGCCAACCCACAGAACCTCCGACCGGTGTTTACCACCGAACAGCTATCCAATTCGTTACGGGCGACCTACTTAGAAAGCCCAGTACTGTGTGCTAGTATAATCATGGACGTTGAGAAACTCCATGAAGATATCAAGTCCACCTTAGCGTCCAACCCACTTGGTCAACTCCACCTTTCTGACCCATCTAACCCCCGTTGGCGGGTAGATGAATCTGGACTTTTACATCTGGATGATTGTATATATGTCCCCGAAGCAAATGACCTCACACTTTGCATACTCCGTTACAAGCATGACCACCCCTTGGCCAGTCACTTCAGACAAAACAGAACACTCGAACTCGTCTGTCATGAGTACATCTGGCCAAATGCTCAAACTTTTATCAAAGACTACATCAAATCTTGCACTGCCTGTGTGCGTGCTAAAACCCCGAGACACAAACCATACGGTATGTTGAAGCAACTACCAATTCCGGAGAGACCTTGGAACTCCATTTCGATGGATTTCATCGAACAACTACCAAACTCTGGAAACCATACTGCTATACTGGTCGTTGTAGACTGTCTCTCAAAACAAGCTATATTCATCCCCACCGAAGATACAATCACCTCCCCACAGCTTGCTAGATTATTCCTACTCCATGTTTTCTCCAAGCATGGAGTTCCCTCACACATAACCTCCAACAGAGGCATGGAGTTCATGTCTCACTTCTTCTGGTCGCTAGGCAAAGCACTGGACATGAAGCTCCATTTCACTTCTGGATATCACCCTGAAGGCGATGGTCAAACCAAACGAACTAACCAGACATTGGAGCAGTACCTATGGGTCTACTGTAATTACCAACAGGACAACTGGTCCAAGTTGTTACCACTCACAGAGTTTGCATACAACAATGCTCCCAGTGCTACAACTGGAGTTTCACCGTTCTTTGCCAATAAGGGTTATCATCCTAATGTTACCGTACACCCAGAGAGAGAGCTAACATCTTCTCAAGCTAGAGACTACGCAGTGGATTTAGACTCCCTGCATACATTCCTACAAGAAGAGATGAAGGAAGCTCAGCAGAGATACCAAGGTCTGGCAGATGCTAAAAGATCTCTGCCTCCGGACTTCCAGATTGGAGATTTGGTATACGTCAAAGCTAAGTACTTCAGGTCCACGCGACCTTCAAAGAAACTCTCGGAAAAGAACCTAGGCCCATACCCTATTATCGCTCATGTTGGATCATTATCCTTCACGATCTGACTACCTGATGCTATGAAGTCCGTACACCCCATGTTCCATGTCTCACAACTTGAACCAGCAACTCCGAATACTATCCCCAACCATGTCCAACCTCCACCTCCACCCATTGAAGTCGATGGAGAACCAGAATACGAGATAGAACAAATCCTAGACTCTAAACTGGACTACTGTAGGCAATGTCTGCTGCAGTACCTAGTCAGGTGGGCAGGCTACAAAGGCATGGACGAGGAAACATCCTGGCTCATAGCTACCGAATTAAGCAATGCCCCTGACTTAGTCGTGGATTTCCACAAAGCATACCCCCACAAGGATGGTCTGTTGAGTGCCATCCCACCCCAGAAGTAACTGGACTTTCCGGACTTACTCTGTCTACGCTATGAAAACTCATGCTCACTCGATTCTAAGATGGACACAACGAAAAATATATTTCAAAAAAAAAAAAAAAAAGAAAGAGGAGGGGGGGGGACAGGGAAATTCGAAGTACGCTATGGACACAGATAAACTAAGAAAAAATAACAACTAAATGTCATCATCGTCCATCGCCCGGCTGACAAGGGAGGTCGTCACAGTCTTGAGGATCTCAAATGATTCCTCCAAAACTCCGGACAGGTCTTTGACCTCCTTCAACATCGTCTCCACTGCCATGGTGTTCCTCTGGATCACGTCGATGATTTCTCTGAGCCAACAGTCCAGGACCTCTGCCAAAGCGTCTTGACATGGAGCTTGCACACAGGGGGCACGAGGTTTTGAGACGACCTCAACGTCCGGCATTTTGTCCAGGTCTTTGTCGTCAGCTGGCTCTCCGAAGTGAGCAGACTTTCTTTGTTTCCTTTTTCCTCCACCCCAGGGAGACATCACAGTCGACACCAGCTTCTCGGACTCCAGCACCTTTGGGTTCAAGTCGCATTTGCTCTTCATCTTCTGACACCGGACACACAACTTGCTACGCCCAGTGCCCGGCATGCACGGTTCACCAGCCTTGATGCAGGCAGAGCAAGCTTTTGCCTGCTCTGTGGACTTTCTGCCAACCGACACGACACGCTGAGACTGGTATGAACTTGTCAGTATGGATTTTAGAACAATAAACGTTGTTATGCACCATTGAACTCTCTGCCTGCTGTGCCTGATGTGTCTCCTCCTCAAGATGTCTTTTCTCTGCTTCCAACTCACAGAGTTTCCTCTCTTCAGCTGCTTTCCACTGAGCAGCCTCCTTGGCTTTCCTACGTTCCTTGGCCTCCTTTGCTTTCCAGACCTCCTCAGCTTTCCGGCATTCTTCTTCTTCAATGGCTGCCTGCATGGCAGCACGCTGACAACGTTGTCGCTCATCGAACTTAGCCATTTTCATGGCCAGCGGGTCATCTGGATATTCTTGAAGCAATTCGTCGTCGAGAACTTCCCAGGCGATGCCTGTGGGGTTGAGAGAAGACTTAAGACATTGAGTAGGGGCCATAGCATTTAGGAAAATGGAAATGGGTGTCTGGACTTTGACAAAACCCTGTCAAGCTCTTTTTACCATGAACTTTTCAGACTCCGACAATGTGGACTTCGAAACTCCGAAGCGACGCTTAAGCACAACAAGTGCCTCGAGGGCTTGGCCCTAAGAGGGGGATACTGTCACATCTGTGATGCATGCGTAAGGTCTGGACCACAGTCCGACCATCTGAGGTGTCATTCTAGCCCTACAGGCTTCCATCGTGAAACTCCGTCCCATCTCTGATTTGACTTACAATCTATTTCTGTTTCTGTTTCCATATTTAGTATGTTTCTCTCACGCTTCTAGGTGACTCACTACACTACCATACCCATGCGTCTTACTAATCCCCATACCATCCAGCTATCCGGCAACTACCGACTTACCTTACTAATAGCTCACTAATATTGTTACTCATCCATACTGCATTCCGGTAGTCGCTACACCCCGGACATTGCTTTATACTTTTCTCTGTACTATAAAAGCCTTGTACATATGTCATAGCACATCAGTTCGAATATCGAATAAGATACTCATTGATCTCACTCAACTCCAGATCGTCTCTGGATAGCTCCAACCTCTAGAGACTCAGCAGGCAAATAGTGTACTAAGTTGTATGCTAAACTCCGACTACCCAGACTTTTGCTCTAGCTTTCCTCTACCCTCAGACCCTCTCAGAGACCATTGAGAACCGGTCTTGACAGCAGCAGATATAGGTGACTGACACTCTATCACTGGGTATATTTTTACACTGTCTGGTGGGGCTGTTAGCTGGTCCTTGAAGAAACAAACCTCCAGTGCTCTGTTGAGCACTGAGGCTGAGTATATGGCCATATCCATCAGCAAGATGGAAAAAGTTTTGATAATTTGGGAAGATCTGATGGTCTGAAAAGTTCTGAAGAGTTTGGAAACCAGAAATTTCAAATTGTCAGATGTTAGGCTCTTTTGATATTATAGCCTGACCTGGTATGCACTCTGTCACCCTGTAACTACCTGACAGCATGTGCTGTTGGAATATAAACTGCCCCCTGAGTAGTATATACCTTGGTGCGAAGGTTTGTTGCTTACATAAGCAAAAATGCGTACATACAGTAGGGTAAATTTTCTCCCTCCTTCCTCAGTAGCTTGGTGTTACTGAGGAGTAAGTCATTCCTTTCTATCTAGCTTTACCATTACTGACCACATCAGTAAATTTACAAGAGTCTTATATAAGCTATTTTGAGCTTGTCTGGCTAACTCAACTTACACCACATCAGCAATATTAACATGAGGGTTACTACTATACCTAGTTTTATTGGAAACATGAAGATAATCCATTCTCAAGTAATCTTTTTGCTAGTTCTGATGTAGGTGGTAAGTCATGGTTGGATTTTAGTTGGAAAAGACAAATAAGCCACAATAAGTTCAAAAAAGATGCTTGTAAATTTACTGATGCACCTGTAGACTAAGTATCTGACAGGTAGATATTAATATAGTAGCTTGGTGTTACTGGGGAACTAAGTATCTGACATGTGCTTGGTACACCCACTGTTCCATGTATCACAGTTGGAACACACCCCAGCCAACACCTTCCTGAATTGGCATCAGTCACCACCTCTGCCAGTTGATGTTGATGGCAAACTTGAGTATGACATGTCAGAAATCCTCAACCCAAAGGTAGACCACCATCATTGCTGCTGGCTAAGCTACAAGGTGTTACACCTCAACCCAGCTCCTTCCATTTCCAGGGTGGAGCTGTGGGTCCATGCCTTTGGCCCCACTACCTTTGTTGTCATTGGCTGTACTATCATCACTTTCCTTATCAGCTGCTGGGTAATACTTCATAACTGGCCAGCTGGACTTTATCTCTGGTGACTTGACCTCTGATCAGTCACTGTTCCATTGGGCATAACCCCAACACTATATTCAGATATGCCTCAAGCCCTTCAATGGGCTTTTGTCTCATTTGTGTGCCCTTGTCCTTCTTTCCTTTCCTTGACTTGCTGTCTGTCTTATGCCTGCTGTACTATAGCTGTGCCCCTGCTGCACATAGTTGCTTCTTCCTATCCTGGCCCACATTGTGTGCCAGCTCATTGGCTACCTAGTTCCATCTGTATGTGTGTCCAATGCCTGTCTTACTGTACATGCTTGTAGCCTGTTTCCCTTGGGCAATGGACCCATTTTTAGTTAGGCCTTCAGCCCATACAGCTTGTACTATATAGACCTTATGGTACTTGCTATATTTCCCCAACTTTTCACTACCTTGCAAACTCCTTCATATATTTCCATTCTTTGGGAATATGTGTGAATGAGCCAAGGGAGCTCAAAGTATCTGGTAACACTCTGAGGTACTGTCATACCACTGACATTGGTAGCTGCACCATTCTTTGGCACTTCTTGCTACCAGTGGCATAACAAAAGCAAAAAGTTCACTCTGCTGCTGTGACCATTATTTGGGCACAATGTCAGCATCTTCCCTCTCCATCTCAGAACTGCATCTTCATTAGTCTGGCTATTCCTTTAGCCTGAAGGACTAGTGTCTTATCTCATTCTGTTTCCTGTACTACTGCTCACTTTTTGCTGGCCTATCCATTTTTTGGATTGATGAACTGGCTCTCTACTACAATCATCAACCAACCATTTTTCAGTGTTGTTGACTTATCCCTCAACATTTTCAAGCTTGCCTTATCATTTGCCCAAGGTGTCTTCTAGACCACCTCCACTACCTTCACCAGATTCATCAAGTGCTTTCTCTTTAAGCAAGGGCAAATGTCAAGCTCCACCACAACCCCTACCTCACAAGTACTCTGGTTGTAAACCTACCAGTTCACCTTACAAGTACCATTATCCTGATCAACCTTGTTCTGCTACTCCTTCCTCTCTTTGCAACCCAGCAATCCTAGGTGATTACTGAGAAAAGGAGCCTGAGTCAGAAACCAATGTTGAACCCCTCACCTTTGATGACAAGTCAGATCTCAGATCTATTGTTGGGGATACCCATGTTCCAGACATAGAAGAAGAAGATCTTGTACACACAATGTCTCATGCTACTGAAGGACTAAATATTGGGTCAGGATCTGGACAGGAAGCTGGTAAACCTAGCCCTGATCCAGTACCTCTTTTTAATAGGGAACCTGCAGATCAAGAAGTTGAACAACTCTGCACAAAGTTTGGAGTCAGCTTACCACAAGGCCTCCCTGATGCTTTTTGGTGACAGTTCACTGATTGCCAGTATCCTGAGACAAGGCCTGATGGTGGTCACAAATTTAATCTCAGTAAACTGCAAACCTATGACAGTGACCACAACATGTTCTTTACCTGGGTCACTCAGGTTAAAGGATATTTACAAATTAACCAACACATTTACACATTGGATCGCCTCAAGATCAGGTTAGCCCTCTCATTTATGATGGAAGGCTCTGCCACTTCTTTTGCCAAAGTCTATGTTAATGAACACAATCAAAGTGGTTGTCTCAAGTACCATGACAACTGGGATCGGTTTGAAGATCATCTCCAGGCTACCTTCATAACTGGAAATCTGCAACACAAGGCACAGATCCAGTTGGTTACCCTTTTGCAAGGATCTGACCCCTATGAAAAATATGTCACCTGCTTCCTTTCTGTGTTTAACCACACTGGATACAATGATGACAACTTCAATGGTGCCATCTTTTTTGGTCAAGGGTTGAAGAAAGAAATTCATGACTGGGTCCTGGACCACAAGAACCCAAAGATGGTTTTGGACTGGATCACCTATGCCAGGGAAGCCATTAGCAAACTGGAGCAAAAGAAAATCCTTGACAGGAAGCAACCTGGGGAAATGTACTACAACCCTGGTCCTTGTTACCAATATCCTTCCTGTCCTGCTCATGACCCCAATGCTATGGATGTCAACAAGAGACATCAGAAACAAGGCAGAAGACAAGTTAACTTGGTGTGCTGTTACAATTGTTCTGAAGAGGGACATTTCAGCAAGGACTGTCTGAAGAAGAAGTGAGTTAAGGAGGTGGATATCAAAGAAGAGGTTGAGGTCAAAGAAGGGAAATCCTCAAAGAAGGATTTTTAAATGGGCATTCTGAATCTTCCTCATGCAGTTTGCCATCTAAATGTGTGTTGAGCGCTCATCCTGTTTTGTGTAATAGTATCTTGGATGAATCAAACATGTGTGCTCATTCTATCTATGGCACATTGGAATTACTCAACTATGGAAATGTGACGATCCCTGCCACAATCAACAGTGGTGCCAAAATCAACCTTATAGGGGCTAGATTGGTCACCAAGCTTAAACTTTGAACTTACTCTCTCAAGAAAACTTGGGATATTATGGCCTTTGATGGCAACATTCAGTATACCATCCACAAGAAAGTCTTTCTCAAATGTCAGAATTTGGTCAAGCCAGTTAAGCAATTTGAAGTGTTGTGCTATGTAGGACCGATGGAAAAGGACCATCTGATCCTAGGGATGCCATGGCTCAAGAAGGAGCAGCCAGTTATTAATTGGCAGATGCATAGGGTTGTTGGCTGGGGTGGCTCCCCAGAACAACTGCTGAAAAAGAAAGAAGTCAATGCACATGAGGACAAGACTGCCTCTGTAAATCACACTACAATCTCCACTCAACTGGAGATGAATGCTGGACCATTGGAAATCCTGGACCTCCCAAAAGAGTACACAGACTTTGCCAAAGTTTTCTTTGAAACTGACATCCCATTGCCCCACTTCTGAAAAGGGCTGGACCATGAAATTCAAATGAAAGAAGAGTTTCAGAAAGAAAACAAGAAGTTGATGAAGAAGGCTATGTTATATCTGATGTCACCTGATGAACTCAAGGCTCTCAATGAGTTCACAGATGAAAATCTTCAGTGTGGCAAAATTGTACCTTCTGATTCACTGGTTTCAGCCCCAGTGTTCTTTGTAGCCAAAAAGGATGGCAAGAAATGTTTGGTCCAAGACTACTGGTATCTCAACTCATATACAATTCATGACTCATACCCTCTCCCCAATATCCTGCAAATGATTGACAAGCTATGCAAGTCCAAATACTTCACTAAGTTCAATGTTAGATGGGGCTTCACAAATGTACAAGTCAAACTGGATGACCAGTGGAAAGTGGCACTCCTAACCCCACAAGAGTTGTTTGAACCAATGGTAATGTTTTTTGGACAGTGTAATTCGCCACCAACCTTCCAGCATTTCATGGATACCATGTTCACATCTCAAGTTCATAAAAGGCAGCAGTGCCAGTACATGGACAACGTGGTAGTGCATGCTAAAACCATCCCAGAACTGAGGCAGTATGTCTGAGAATATGCAAAAGGGAATGGCTTCACCTGAAGATCAGCAAGTGTGTCTTTGAGTCTGAAGAAATTGAGTTCTTGGGAATGAAAATCACCCAGGGAAATGTGCAGATGGTCTCTGTCAAAACTGATGCTGTTGAAAGCTGGCCTACTCCTCACAACCTGAAGGACATACATTTGTTTCTGGGGTTTTGCAACTTCTATCACAGGTTTATCCCATTGTTCTCACAAATTGCTTGCCTGCTACAGTACACAACCTGTTGAAGAAGGACACAAAATGGCAGTGGACAGACAAAGAGAACCAGGTGCTCAAGAGAATCAAGTTGTTGTTGTGCTTGGCACCCATACTTCAAATTCCCAATCACCATAAACCATTTGCCCTGTTCACAGATGCCTCTAAAGTAGGCACTGGCACCATTCTTGCACAAAAGGGACCTGACAATGAGTGGCACCCCTGTCACTTCCTCTCTGAATCACTCAAGGGCATGGAACAATGATATCAGGTCTTCAACCTTGAAATGCTGGCAGTAATTCAAGTGCTTGAGGCCTTCCAGCATTATTTAATTTTGCCCATGGAGCCAACAGTGATCTACATGGATCACAAGAATTTAACCTATTGGCACCACCCACAGGAGTTAACCCCTTGGCAAGCTTGGTGGCTTGACACTCTGCAGGGATACCCCATCCTGTTCTCACCCAAGCCCAGCAAACTAATGGGCATCCCTGATGCTCTCTCCTGATGTCCTGACTATGGTGAGGAACCTGCCATTACTGCTGCCACCCTACCTGAAGCCATGTAGCTTGCAGGGGGGGTGAATGCTGGTGCTTCTCCCATTTCTGTTCCTGATCAAACTCAAACAGCCAACATGACTTCAGATCAATGCCTCAAGAAGGACAAACAAAAGGTTGACTGTCATCACAAAGGGGTCTATGTCATTTCCAAAGAGGTCTACAATCACACCACAAGTGAGACACCAAAGGATCAGACCCTGTCTGAGGAAAACCCTGACATCCAGAAGGCTACTGATGGAATGAAATGCTACAAGCAATGGCTGTACACCCCCCAAAAAACTAGAAGACAGTGCCTTCATGATTATCATGACCATCCAAGCATGGGTCACCCCAGAACTAAGGCAATGACAAAGAAAATGATAAAGGAGGTCTGGTGGCCTGGGATGTGGAAGTCAATATGTGAGTATGTCAAAGGTTGTCTGATTTGCCAAGTGAACAAGGTGGTTACCCATCTGGTTATGCCACCCATTATGCCAAATGATATGCCCAAGAACCCCCTTCCATTCCAACAAATATCAATGGACCTCATAACTGACCTTCCCAAATCAGAGGGCTATGACTTGGTCCTAACAATTGTAGATCAAGGGCTCACAAAGGTGGCAGTGTTCATACCTACAAACAAAATGGTTGATTTGGTTGGCTTGGCACACCTTTTTCAGCAATATCACTACTATATTATCCATATGACACATATCTTGTATCTGTGCCTGGTTGTTTGTCCCACATTCTTTCAGCATTCCCCCATGTATGCCCTCATTGTTCATAGTCCTCGATTGTCATCCTGCACCCTGATGTCATGGATCTCTACCCCCCTTTTATGATTTTATATCAGTATGGCACATATCTCATATCTGTGCCCAGATGTTTGCCCCACATTCTTTGGGCATTCCCCTGTGTACACCATTGTTGTTTGTAGTTCCTGATTGTCATCCTGCACACTGATGTCATGGATCTCTACCCCTTTTTCATGATTCCCCAATTGCAGTCTTATATATACCTCATCTAGGACTGTTGGTGTGTGGTACCCTTTCACTCTTTGTTTGTCATCCATGTCCACCACCATAGTCTTCAGCTTTTTTGCACTGGCTAATGGTGAGCATGTGAAAATGTTTAGGGCTGGTTTGTCCACTGTGACCTATCACTGTGTTTATGAGACTATGATTCAATGTACTTCTGGGGTGGTATTTCCTGCCATGTTGTGTGTCTACAGTCCATTTAATGACATCATACTTGCTGACAACGCTGTCACCTTTGTATTGGCCAAGATTGCCATACCTGCTAATGTCCCTGGCAAGCACATTCTTCTTGAGGGTGTTTACATGGTGCCTGTTCCCAGCAATGTCAATATCAAAGATTATGAACATCATGTTCCTGACTTTCCCCATCCTATGATCATTGGACTGGGGTCAGTCACCAGCCAACCCAAGACCCTGGTGGATGGTACATCCAAGGCCTTTGAGGTTCTTTCCACTTCTTGAAATACATCTGTAGGCTACCTCAGTAGACTATGAGCTACTTAGTAGGATACTGTACCTGTAGGCTACTACAGGATGTCAGTAAGTAATATACTGTGAAATATATGAGTGCTTACCCTCAGTAGACTGTGAGCTACTGAGGGAACTCTATGAAGTGTACTGCTAAGGCCGCTCTAAGGTGATTATGTAAGCACCCAAACATCGCACCTAGGACCTGCAATACAGGGGAGGTTTATATGCTCCAACACCACTGACTATGTTCAGGATGCTAGAATGGCATCTACTGTTTGGTGCATATACTCCCTTTGTTGTTTCTGAGGCTTTGACATTCATGTCATAGCTGTGTGTTTGACACCACATGTCCATGCTGGAGCAAAACTCCTCTCCCCAACCAGAACACCATGGTCTTTTACATTGGTCATTTTTCCAATGCCACAACATCAGGCTGCTTGCAGGTAGAATTGGAGAGTATCACTCTTAACATTGGTGTGGTGGATGCTAAGTCAAGTGTGGTGATGCCATCTTCCCCCCCTTCCAAAAGGTGGAAGTTCATGGCAGTTGCCCCTGTTGGAATATAAACTGCCCCCTGAGTAGACATTCTTTAGGTGTGAAGATTAGTTGCTCACATAAGCAGAAAAGCAGACTACAGTAGAGTAAATTTTCCTCTAGTTTCCTCAGTAGCTTGATGTTACTAAGGAGTAAGTCACTCTTTTATATTTAGCTTCACATTTACTGACAGCCTGTAGAGTAACTATCTGACAGGTACATATTAATATAGTAGCTTGGTGTTACTGAGGAAGTAACTATCTGACAGCCCCCAGGGAAGGGTATGTCAGGTGGCATTCCATGCATCACACTCTCACTTCCTACAGAGACAACACCACAATGTCTTCAGAGGTAGGCACAGCAGAGCAGGTGGGGTCTTTGTCTTCCACCATATTTGCAGTGAACAATCATGGTGAATTGGCATCATCTACCACTGTGGCACATCAAAGTCCCCAGTCTGTGTCATGTTCTGTTACCCCCACTGACAATTCCATTGCCAAAGGCATTGTTGCCATGCCCATGAGCAGGGGTCACAGAAAGGGTAGGCATCTGTAATATTACAGCCTAATGTGTGTGTCATTCATGATCTTTGATCTATGGGGCACATCCATCTTTTTGAAATGCATTTGTTATTTGCATGTCAGTGGTGATGTCCTGCCCACTGCCTTGCTTGGTTGGTGTGGTTTTATAGCATACCTGGTGCATGGGGTACCACATTGTCATGTCTTCCCTGATTATGTTTGGTTTTTTCTGTGTGTCTGATGGCTGTCATGTGCCCTCTCTCATGCCAGGCTCTACATCTAACAATTGTTATATGTGTTACATACAATGCTGCTGTTCACACATCTACTGGAGGTTCAATGCAAGCCCAAATCATTGTGGAAGGTTCCTTCAGTGATGGCATCATCATTGACCACACAGTGGTCTTTGTCATGGGCAAGGCATACTTGCTTCCCACCTCTGCCTGTGAACAGGCACTTCTGCAAGCTGTCTACTTTGTTCTGATGCCAGGGGATTCATCTTCCAATGCATACAAATTCATTCCTCCTCAGTGGAGTGCACCCTTTGTTGTCAGCCTTGGCTGTGTAATGTCTTCCTTTGCTAATAGTGATGGTCATCATAACTCAGCCTCCATGTCATGTTTGGAGTATGTTTGGGATGGTAAGATGTCATCTAAAGTAATGTTTGTACTCCTGTAACTGTTGTTACCTCTGGCCTCCTGATATTAATATTAGATGCAGCTTCAATGATGACCTTCTTCCCCACTACTGCATTTTGTCTTTTCCACATGGTTCCCTTGTACACTTCTTGGGGCTGGTCAAGGACATTGCCTCCACTGGTGGTATGACTATCAATGTCAGGAGTATTGTTATGGATGTGGACTGCACATCAAGCCTTGGAAAGCATAAGTACTGTACTACAGCAGACAGGTATGTCTTATCTGTTGCTGTGTTATGTTGTATGTATTCATGCTTCTTAGTTCTTCTGCATCTGCAGCATGTTCTTCCATGGCCTCCATAGCTAGGAATATGTGTACTCAAGCTACACATCCATCTTCACACATCACACATCCCCTATGTAGTATAGGTTTCGAAGTAAAACACAGCACAGAGCAAGAAGAGCCTGATGTCAATTGTCCTCAGGACAACACAACTTTTTTTCTTCTGTAAAAAATGTGGCATGCACCTTTTTACTTTGTATGTCATATGTACCTGTACCAAGACATATGTAGTTTGTGAATGTAGCCCTACAAAGTATACTACAACTTATGTGAATCCCAGAACCCTTGCCAACACAGTATTCAGTGCAGTTCACTGCAATACTATGTGTGACACACCTTGTGGAGGACAAGCACCTGCAAATGTTCTCTTCTTTCAGTAAGTCCTTGTTATCAGTACCAAACAGCATAGCAACCAAATAATGGCCTGACACATGTACACACCACTCTGTCTCCATGAACATCATCACCAGCGATGTAGAGAGGTCGAACTTCCATGCATCACACAGTAGGCAGCTGACAGCACTTCCCCCTCTGATGGCATATGCTATCCTCATAATACATCCCCTCTGACGATTGGAAGCAAGGCCACATAGGAATATAAGAAAGTCAGCAAGTGTGTATACAGCACTTTGTTCCCTGGCATCCATTATGAAATGGACTGCATGGTCTGCTGACATGCAAAAGGGCAACATCGAGGAAATCTTCTCCCACAGCACAAGGGTGGGTACAAGAACACCTTCAGCATCAATGGGTGATGTTTGCTGCATGGGGGGATAGTATGTGCTGGTCTAGGGGGAGCACTCAGTGCATGTTTGAGCCTGTCCATTGCTACAAAGACTGACATACTGCCAAAATCAAAGGCATCAAAGGTGAGTGTTGTGTCCAGTATTCATGAAAGACATCAAACTCCTCATTCACAATTGTCTGTATGAGACCCTTCTGCCAATCATCCACTGCTGAGCTACCATGCAATTCCTGGGGGAATCCTGCAAATTTTCCTGAGGCACTCATCATTTTTTGTGATCAACAACCTATGTCTTGCACACAGATGTCACAACAGTACATGATGCATAAAGTTGCTGGCACATGCATCCATGGGAATTATCCCTGTGGTTCTTCCCTTACCATGACATATGTACTTACATTCATGATCTTTGAAATATATCTGTAATGACACCCACCCTCAGTCAATCATGCTGCTACATAGTCACCACAATGTGCTCAATCTGCCACTGGTGATGTTGATCAGTGCCAAGTATGAAGTGCTCTTATACACCATCACCTGTGCCTCATCATAGCATTGCAGATGTCTTCCATACTTTTTGTAGGTGCATGTGAGTTCAGCCAGATCACAAACTATACTTAGATCTCACTCTACAGATGGCAGTGGAGTCCTCCCCACCATGGCATATACATTCCCTTGTACCCTGTGAACTAGCATGGGGAGCAATTCATAATGGCCAATGACATGAGTGTCCACACTGTTGTATTCCCCTACTTACTGGTGAACGTCCCAGCTTTTGTTGTGGTCCCAATGGATCGTGCCTTCATGACATACCTCCTCTCCTGCCCCTACCTGCCAGATACAACTTCTTGCAGAACATCCTTGGATATCCCAGCTATCCTGTATTCTCAATCTTGCTTTCTCTTTTGCAGTGCTTGAGACAATGCACCCTTTTCCCAATGAAACAACATTACCTGGTTTCTTTGCCATACAAGGTCATGTTTACCACTGAATTCACCCTATGCATCATAATTCCATGATATGGTGGCTATTGTTTGATGGCTTCATGCAAAACATACCTCATGCACGATGGGCAGAAACACTACCTAAGGGATGGCACACAAACAAGACAAAAGCCCATTGAAGGGCTTGAGGCATATCCAAATATAGTGTTGGGGTTATGCCCAACAGAACAGTGACTGATCAGAGGTCAAGTCACCAGAGATAAAGTCCAGCTGGCCAGTTACAAAGTATTACCTGGCAGCTGATAAGGAAAGCAATGATAGTACAGCCAATGATGACAAAGATAGCAGGGCCAAAGGTGCAGACCCACAGCTCCAGCCCAGAAATGGAAGGAGCTGGGTCAAGGCATAACATCACCCCCCCCTCAAGGGCAGTGAGCTCCTGGTCAACAAGGTCAGTGGGTATGTGGTGAGGTCAAGTTATGGCAGGAGGAGGTTGCAATGGGAGATGAGGAAGGGGAAGAGTCAGGTGGGCCATATGGGCAGACAGTGACCACATGTTCAGGATCCAACCAGCAAGAGCCTGCCCCATGTCCACAAGACCAGTGTCCTAGGTAACTGCAGTCATAGCACATGTAAAGGTGCAGAGGATGGTCAGTGGGGACTTGGATTTGACCACCAAGATAAAAACAAAGCTTGTCCTCAAGTTCAAGGATGATAAATGGTGATGGCAGGAAGATGTTCAGGGCATGAATGGCATTATAAAGTTTTTGATCAGCTATGCCCCAGGTGCTTTCACATGCCTTAACTAAAAATGCTTCCCAGTTGTGAACAGTAGCTCCAGTGGTCAAATAACATGTTAAGACAGCTGCAGCTTGCTGGAAGACCCTTTGTTTCATTTGTTCTTCCAATTCTGGGGCTGGAGGAGGCGTCTCCACCTTAACCAAAGGGATGGATAGCCTTGCAGGGTCAACTCCCATGGACACAGATCCTCCTCTGGGGTCAGCATTCCAGACCAATGCCTGGAACTCCCTCCAATCATCTGCTTCCTCTGACTGTACATGATGAAAGCCTAATCCTCCTCTCTCTGCAGTGGCAGCCACCTGGCATAAGCCATCCAGACCAGGGCATCCAGGTTGATTGGATGTTGTGTGATGAAAGGAGTTAGCAACAACTGGACTGAGATCTTGATGTAAGATCTGGATGAGATCATATTGAACCTTGCCCATAGTGGATATAGCAGTGCAAAGAGTGTTTTTGAGGAAGGTGGCATTGCTGTTGGATTTGGGTACCTTAATCATGACATCAAGGAATTTTGGCATATAGGAAGCAGCTACATCTGATCCTCTGAAGATTTGACACAGCATCCATAGACATTGCTCTTGTTCTCATGTGACCCCAATGAGTGGGTCCCCTGGGTTGTACTTTGTAAGCAGCCAACAATAGTCAAAGAACTGTGCTGTTGTGTGTTCCATGACATACTGCAGACCCAGTACCTTCTGGTAGGTGCTGGCATAGAACAGACTTGGGGATGGGTAAAGCAGGTAAGGGTCAGTGGTCTGCTTGAGCTTCAGTGGAAGTGCCATGTTTGTAGGGCACAGCTGAGAGTTGATCAACAAGGGGGATGGACAGCATGGGTGTTGGGGGTTGAGCTTGGGCCTTGCCCTTACTCTTACTTGTGTGTTGGAGCATGAGGCTCCTGAGTGGATGGAAGCCAGAGGCATCAGAAAGGGGTTCAACAGAGGTGGACATCTGTCACATCCATGATGCACGCACAGGTTCCGGACCGCAGTCTGACCATCTGAGGTGTCGTTCTAGCCCTACAGGCTTCCATCATGAAACTCCGTTCCATCTCTGATTTGACTTTCAATCTATTTCTGTTTCTGTTGCCATATTTAGTATGTTTCTCTCACGCTGCTAAGTGACTCACTATACTACTTTACCTGTATGTCTTACTAATCCCCATACCATCCAGCTATCTGGCGACTATCAACTTACCTTACTAATAAGCTCACTAATATTGTTACTCATCCGTACTGCGCTCCAGTAGTTGCTACACCCCGGACATTGCTTTACACTTTCCTCTGTACTATAAAAGCCTTGTACATATGTCGTAGCACATCAGTTCGAATATTGAATAAGATACTCATCAATCTCACTCGACTCCAGAAAGTCTCTGGATAGTTCCAACCTCTGGGACTCAGCAGGAAGATAGTGTACTAAGTTGTATGCTAAACTCTGACTACTCAGACTCTCACCCTAGCTTTTTCTCTGCCCTCAGACCCTCTTGGAGACTGTTGAGAACCAGTCTTGACAGTATATTCAAACTCAAATCCCTGCATGAGCCCACCAAACCCCCATGCCATGACTATGACTACCCAACTCTGTTCCTGCTCCATGGCTGTTGAAGCCTCAGAACAAGCTGCCATCAACGATATGCATGAGTCTAGTGCACATATTGCATTAGCAAGCCGCCGACACCCTCCACTGTCAGTTAGCCAATTTTGAAGCTTCTCCACCAGGGGTGAACCCCTCGCTACCCTGACTCCTAGAACCGGCTCCTCCAACAGACGTTCCTCATCCACGGTGCGACCAACCCCAGACCTCTTCGGAGGTGATGACCCTGGAGACGATGGTCTGGGAGATGATGGTCCCGGAGATGACAACGATGATGATGGCAACCCTTTTGTCGATGCCCCAGAACAGCTAGACCCCCAACTGACGGTTTTGCAAAATTTGGCAACAGCTGTTGACCGTCTGTCGCATTCCACCCATCGCTCTGACAACACCTCATCCTCACATGCCAAAGTCCGAGAGCCAGACACCTTCAATGGAACTGATCCAAAGAAACTCCAGACGTTCTTGGTCCAATGCGAACTATGTTTCCAGGATCGTCCCAAGGTGTTTTGTCTTGATAGAAACAAGGTTATGTTCACCCAGTCATATCTCAAAGGAATGGCTCTTGAATGGTTCGAGCTGGACCTTTTAAACTCTGGAGATCTGACAGACTGCCCACTTTGGATGGACAGCTGGTTGGATTTCATAGCAGATCTCCAGACAACTTTCAGACCCCATGATCCAGTCGCAGATGCTGAGCACCAGCTCAACCACCTCCACATGAAAGAGACACATCGTGTAAACTGTTATGTGGTCAACTTCAACAGATTGGCGTCACAAGTCCAAGGTTATGGAGATGGCACTCTCCGCCACCTGTTCTATACCAGACTCCCAGATCGCATCAAAGATGAAATCAGTAGGGTTGGGAAGCCCACCACACTATATGGGTTGCATGCGCTAGCCCAAGAAATTGACGTGCACTACTGGGAGTGCAAGGACGAAGTCTCTCGTCAAGCAAAGTCCTCCGGCAACAACTCTGGAGGTAACTCTGGGGGTAAGGCCAACTCAAACAAGGGGGACAAGCAGAAGTCTGGTAATGCCAACCCCCAGTCTGGTAGTAACCAGCAAACTCCGTCTACTTCAAACCCCAAGCCTCCGAACAATCAGAACTCTGGAGCACCGTCCATGTTATCCAACAAGCTTGGTAAAGATGGCAAGTTGACACCTGCCAAGCAGAAGAGATGTTTCAAGCAGAATTTGTGTATGTTCTGTGGAAACTCCAGACACAAGGCCAAAGAGTGCCCTAAATCTACATCTTGCGCAGCTAAGGCTCGTGCAACCACGGCTACTGAGTTGGAAGCCAAACTGACTGCCTCCTCCGAGGCAAAAAAATAGAGTGCAACTCTCAGAACTCCACACAGCCTGGGAGTTGTGTTGATACTGACTGTGCACCCTCGGAGGCACGCCTCAATGCATCTGCTCTTTCAAATCCTAATTCATTAAAACCTTCTGTCACCCTTGACTCGTATAATATTCCGGACTTTTCAGCATTAATAGATTTGGGCTCAACCCACTGTTTTGTAGACTCTACTTTCGTCAATAATCATGGTCTTTCAACCTACTCCATCCCACCTCTTGTCCTCCATCTGTTCGACGGTGTGACAACAACATCAATCAGTAAAGCCTCAAACCTCTCAGTCCGTTTTCCCTCTGGAGATATCACCGACATGACCTTCTATGTAACTCCGTTGGATTCTGAGTGTAAGATTGTTCTCGGACATAACTGGCTCACCTGCTACAATCCATCGATTGATTGGGTACTGAGCAGTATTAAATTCCGAAACCTTACATCTCGTTTGCCAGTGCCGACATTGTCCTCTGACTCGGAGTCAACTCCGAGAAACCCTGTAGACGCCCCCCTGGGCTCTCCGGAAATCACCCTTCCCAAGTCAGTCGATAACTCCTCTCCACCCAGCACCTGAGCACCTAACATCTCCCTTGTCAATGCAGCAGCCTTCATCTGCGCTTGCAAGCTAGATGGCTCAACCCAGTTCTCCCTCCAGGTTTGACCTCAGGACATTACCAAACTCCGGGCTGCCACCATACAGGATACCCCGGACTTGTCGTTGGTACCCCCAGACTATCATGACTTCGCTGATGTGTTCAGCAAGGCCAAGGCAGCTACGCTTGCACCTCACTGGGAGTTCAACCTCAAGATAGAATTGGAGGAAGGAACTACTCTGCCGTTGGGCACCCTCTACTCGCTTTCATCCATTGAGCTTGCCGCTCTCTGGACCTTCATCAACGAAAATCTCACTACCAGCTTTATTCGTCCCACATCATCCCCATATGCTGCACCTGTCCTCTTTGTCAAAAAGAAGGACAGATCACTTCGTCTCTGTGTTGACTTTAGGGGCCTCAACAAGATCACCAAGAAGGACCATTACCCGTTACCTCTCATTTCAGACTTACTCGACTCGCCTAGTCAGGCTAAAGTATACACTAAAATCGATCTGTGCCATGCTTACCACCTGGTGTGCATTGCCGAAGGAGATGAATGGAAAACAGCTTTCAGAACCCGTTACGGATCTTACAAGTGGCTGGTGATGCCATTCGGACTTACCAATGCCCCTGCAGTGTTCCAATGCTTCGTCAACTCCGTCTTCGCAGACCTACTGGATGTATGTGTCGTTGTCTACCTAGACAACATCCTTATTTATTCTGATAATATTGAAAACCATAAAAAACATGTCTGTGAGGTACTCCACAGACTCCGGGAGCATGGCTTGTATGCCAAACCAGAGAAATGCAAATTCCACTCCGAGTCCATGGAATACCTCGGTTTCTTCTTATCCCCCGACGGTTTGTCAATGTCCAAGGATAAGGTAAAGGCCATCTGTGATTGGCCTGAACCTCGCAAGGTGAAGGACATTCAGTCTTTCCTCGGCTTTGCAAACTTCTACCATCATTTTATCTTCAACTACTTGGACATCGTGGTCCCACTAACATGTCTCACATGGAAGGGGGCACCTTGGAATTTCTCCAAGGATTGTTGCCAGTCCTTTAATCGTCTCAAAGAGGCTTTCTCCATGGCTCCAATATTGACTCACTTCCAACCCAGACTTCCCATCACGGTTGAAACAGATGCTTCAGACTATGCTGTCACCAGCATTCTGTCTGTCACTTGCCCAGATGGTGAGGTATGACCAGTAGCATTCTACTCCCAGACTTTGACCGCCCCAGAGTTGAACTACAACACACACGACAAAGAGCTGTTGGCGATTCATGAAGCCTTCTGGACCTGGCGCCATTATCTTGAAGGTCCCACATACCCCATCGACATCGTTACCGACCACAAGAATCTCGAGTACCTCTCCACCTCGAAAGTGCTCACCAGGCACCAAGCGCATTGGTCTGAGTACCTTTCTCAATTTAATATGGTCATTCATTTCCACCCCGGTAAGCTTGGAGCAAAGCCCGATGCCTTGACTAGACAATGGGACATCTACCCCAAAGAGGGGGATAGGGGCTACGCCCAAGCCAACCCACAGAACCTCTGACTGGTGTTTACCACCAAACAGCTATCCAATTCATTATGGGCGACCTACTTAGAAAGCCTGGTACTGCGTGCTAGTATAATCATGGATGTTGAGAAACTCCATGAAGATATCAAGTCCACCTTAGTGTCCGACCCACTTGGTCAACTCCACCTTTCTGACCCATCTAACCCCCATTGGAGGGTAGATGAATCTGGACTTTTATGTCTGGATGATCGTATATATGTCCCCAAAGCAAATGACCTCAGGCTTCGCATACTCCATTACAAGCATGACCACCCCTTGGCTGGTCACTTCGGACAAAACAGAACACTCGAACTCGTCCATCGTGAGTACATCTGGCCAAATGCCCGAACATTTATCAAAGACTACGTCAAATCTTGCACTACCTGTGTGCATGCTAAAACCCCGAGACACAAACCATATGGTATGTTGAAGCAACTACCAATTCCAGAGAGACCTTGGAACTCCATTTCGATGGATTTCATCAAACAACTACCAAACTCCGGAAACCATACTGCTATACTGGTCGTTGTAGACCGTCTCTCGAAACAAGCTATATTCATCCCCACCGAAGATACAATCACCTCTCCACAACTTGCTAGATTGTTCCTACTCCATGTCTTCTCCAAGCATGGAGTTCCCTCACACATAACCTCCGACAGAGGCATGGAGTTCGTGTCTCACTTCTTCTGGTCACTGGGCAAAGCACTGGATATGAAGCTTCATTTCACTTCCAGATATCACCCTGAAGGCAATGGTCAAACCGAATGAACTAACCAGACGTTGGAGCAGTACCTACAGGTCTACTGTAACTACCAACAGGACAACTGGTCCGAGTTGCTACCACTCATGGAGTTTGCATACAACAACGCTCCCAGTGCTACAACTGGAGTTTCACCATTCTTCACCAATAAGGGTTATCATCCTAATGTTACTGTGCACCCAGAGAGAGAGTTAACATCTTCTTGAGCTAGAGACTATGCAGTGGACTTAGACTCCCTGCATACGTTCCTACAAGAAGAAATGAAGGAAGCTCAGCAGAGATACCAAGGTCTGGCAGATGCTAAAAGATCTCCACCTCTGGACTTTCAGATTGGAGATTTGGTATATGTCAAAGCTAAGTACTTCAGGTCCACGTGACCTTCAAAGAAACTCTCGGAGAAGAACCTAGGCCCATACCCTATTATCGCTCATGTTGGATCATTATCCTTCACTATCCAACTACCTGACGCTATGAAGTCCATACACCCTGTATTCCATGTCTTGCAGCTAGAACCGGCAACTCCGAATACTATCCCCAACCGTGTCCAACCTCCACCCCCACCTGTTGAAGTTGACAGAGAACCAGAGTTCAAGATAGAACAAATCCTAGACTCTAAACTGGACTACCATAGGCGATGTCCGCTGCAGTACCTAGTCAAGTGGGCTGGCTATGAAGGCACGGATGAGGAAATGTCCTGGCTCATAGCTACCAAATTAAGCAATGCCCCTGACTTAGTTGTGGATTTCCACAGAGCGTACCCCCACAAGGATGGTCTGTTGAGCGCTGTCCCACCCTGGAAATAAATGGACTTTTCGGAGTTTACTCTGTCTGCACTATGAAAACTCATGCTCACTCGGTTCTAAGATGGACAAACAGAAAATATATTTCAAAAAAAAAAAAAAAGAAAAGAAGGAGGAGGGGGGGGGACAGGAAAATCCGAAGTACACTACAGACACGAATAAACTAAAGAAACGACTAAATGTCATCGTCATTCAACGCCCGGTTGACGAGAGTGGTCATCACAGTTTTGAGAACCTCAAACGACTCTTCCAAAACTCTGGAAAGGTCCCGGACCTCTCTTGACATCGTCTCAATGGCTGCCATATTCTTCTCAATCGCCTTGATGATTTCTCCAAGCTGCCTGTCCAAGACCTCCACCAAAGGGTCTTGACGTGGAGCTTGCACGTGGGGAGCACGAGGCTTCGAGACGACCTCAACATCTGGTGTGTCGTCCATGTCTTCGTCGTCAGCAGGCTCACCAAAGTGTGCCAACTTCCTCTGTTTCCTTTTTTCTCCACCCCAGGGAGACATCGCAGTCGACACTGGCTTCTTGGACTCTGGTGCCTTCAGATTCAAGTCACATTTGCTCTTCATCTTCTGGCACCGGACACATGACTTGCTACGTCCAGTACCCGGCACACATGGTTCTCCAGCCTTGATGCAGGCAGAGCAAGCTTTTGCCTGCTCTGTGGACTTCCCGCTGACCGATGCGATGCGCTGAGACTATTACGGACTTGTCAGCATGGATTGTAGAATGATAAGTATTATTACACACCATGGAGCTCTCCGCCTGCTGCGCCCGATGTGTCTCCTCCTCAAGGCATCTTTTCTCTGCTTCCAACTCACAGAGTTTCTTCTCCTCAGCTGCTTTCCTCTGTGCAGCCTCCTTGGCTTTCCTATGCTCCTTGGCCTTCTGATGTTCCTCAGCCTCCTTCGCTTTCCGGACCTCCTCAGCTTTCCAGCATTCCTCTTCTTCAATTGCTGACTGCATGGCAGCACGCTGGCGACGTTGTCGCTCGTCGAACTTAGCCATTTTCATGGCCAGCAGGTCGTCCGGATATTCTTGAAGCAATTCATCATCAAGAACTTCCCAGGCGATGCCTGCGGGGTTGAGAGAAGACTTAAGACGTTGAGTAGGGGCCATAGCATTTAGGAAAATGGAAATGGGCATCTGGACTTTGACAAAACCCTGTCGAGCTCTTTTTACCATGAAACTTTTCGGACTCCGACAATGTGGACTTCCAAACTCCGAAGCGACGCTTGAGCACAACAAGTGCCTCAAGGGCTTGGCCCTAAGAGGGGGATACTGTCACATCCGTGATGCACATGCAGGTTCCAGACCGCAGTCCAACCATCTGAGGTGTCATTCTAGCCCTATGGGCTTCCGTCGTGAAACTCTGTTCCATCTCTGATTTGACTTTTGATCTATTTCTGTTTCTGTTGCCATATTTAGTATGTTTCTCTCATGCTGCTAAGTGACTCGCTATACTACTTTACCCATATGTCTTACTAATCCCCATACCATCCAGCTATCCGGCGACTACCGACTTACCTTACTAATAAGCTCACTGATATTGTTACTCATCTGTACTGTGCTCTGGTAGTCGCTACTCCCCAGACATTGCTTTACACTTTCCTCTGTACTATAAAAGCCTTGTACATATGTCGTAGCACATCAGTTCAAATATCGAATAAGATACTCATCGATCTCACTTGACTCCAGAAAGTCTCTGGATAGTTCCAACCTCTGGGACTCAGCAGGAAGATAGTGTACTAAGTTGTATGCTAAACTCCAACTACCCGGACTCTCGCCCTAGCTTTTTCTCTGCCCTCAGACCCTCTTGGAGACTGTTGAGAACTGGTCTTGACAACATCACTCTGTTGGTTGATAGGTTCTCTCTGGAGAGTGGATGGCTGAGTAGTTCACATGGGAGGGGAACAGAGGAGGTTGGAGCAGGAGAGGTTGTGGAGACCTCCATGAATTTGTCAGTGAAGTCAGAGGCAAGGGTAGTGTCATCATAGCTGAAGTAGTCAGAGC
Source organism: Pisolithus thermaeus (assembly GCA_024663475.1). NCBI lineage: Eukaryota > Fungi > Basidiomycota > Agaricomycetes > Boletales > Pisolithaceae > Pisolithus > Pisolithus thermaeus. Next base: position 1,193,014 of record JANFAF010000008.1, read on the forward strand.
CAGGGTTTTCAGTGTTAACAGAGTGAGGAGAGGCCATTTAGTTGAGGTGATGAGCAAGTTTTTATTGTTCAAGAGCCTCTTCTGCATGCTCTTTTATGTTTTCTTTGGGCTCCCATGTGTTAGATGAGTGTGGGAACCCTGCCCATTTCACAAGGTACTTGCAGCCCTTTCTGTGCCCCTTGCTGCAGTGATTGAGTATCATCTCCACTTCCCATTCAACTTCATTGTCCACCAAATCAGGGAGAGGAGGCAGAGGCACATTTCCATATTTGTTGGTTTCAGTGAACAGGAAGATCCATGATGTGTGAAAAACTGGATGTACCTTCCAGGTGGGCAGTAGTCCCAACCTTATAGCCACAGGCAAAATCACCTCAGTGATGGGAAAAGGTCCCAGATGTCATGGCTCTATTTTTGAAGACTGGCCATGGGTATGAAGGTTGCCTGAGTCTAGCCATACCTGGTCACCCTTCTTGAGCTCAGTGTATGATCCCTTAGATCTTGATCACATCACATCCTGTGCCTGTTCATGTGACAGCTTGGCAATGTCATGATTGATCATGAGAGACTGGAGCTGATCATTGACAGATGGTGCAGTGGCAGTACAGGCAACCAGATATGGTGATGGGTCAAAACCATAGAGTAGGGAGAACAGAGTTTGGCCATGAACTGAATGGACATGGGAATTATGTGCAAACTCGGCATTGGGAAGTTTATGGGCCCATGAGTTGGGCAACTCAGTGCAGTAGCACTGGAGGTATGTATGTTTTGAGTTCTTGATTTACACATTCACTTTCTCCATTTGTCTGAGGATGGTAAGCAGAGGAAAGTTTGGACTTGATACTGAGGGCCTTGTAGAGTTCCTTGGTGAATGCAGATGTGAACTGGGGGCCATGATCAGATATGACTGCTTCAGGCAACCCATACTGTTGATAGACACAAGACATGCCTTCACTTTGCTCTGGCAGTCTTTTGTGTGGGGATGTTTGTTATTTTGGTACATACATGTTCTACAACAGGAGGTCATGGAATGTAACATTTGTGGTAGTACTTTGTTGGGGTCTAAGTAGTGTGCATGCATTCTCTCAATGATGGACACAGGAGATTGCCATGTATAGCTGGCCATGGGAGAACACTGGCTTTCTGAGGTCAATTCCTACACAGTCAAGCATCAGTCCCTGGCAGCTGTTGAAGGTAGTAGCATAGGCAGGGGCAAGGGGGAATTGATGGCATAGGAGTGTGTGTCCTGAGGAGAGGGTGGAGTTGAATGTTATGTGTGGTATTAAAATGTCCTCTGCATTGTGTGATCTGCCATCATTCTGTAGAGTTTTCACTGCTACCAGTCATTGGCCCACAGTGCTTACTACAACTCTGGAGTTCTTTGCAAGGCCTCATTCCAGAGAGAAATTGTGGATGAGGTGGTAAATGCCACCTACATGGATGGATAGGGAGTGGGGTGGCAGGCCTGTGGGGTTGTGTGCAGCGATGTAATCTATGATACTTTTGGGTGGTAGCAGGCCAGCATCCTTGGCCTCCTTTAGTGAGTCAGCTGCAGCATAAGTTCATTTGTTGCCATGAATACATTTGAGGATGGTGGAGTTGTACAAGTTGATCTGTTCATTTGTCAGACACAGTATTGCATGTCTCAGACAGGTCTCCAGCTGTGTGAGAATTTCTTGCAGAAAGATGAACTGTATCAGTTTGTCAGCATCAGCTACATGTTCAAACAGACCAATGGGAATGTCAGGGCCCTCGCTGTTGCCTATGGCATCTATGAATTGTGTGAGAACATGGTCTTGTGCATTGCATATGAGTCTTTGGAGGCACATGATTGAGAATTGTTTCCACAGGGGGATGAGTGGATTGATGTGTCGATGATTTGTCCATGAGAGCCTCCTCATACCACTGGCAATGTCTGGCAAAAGTCACCTAGTAGTACTATGTTCTTCCCTCTGAAGGGCATGTCATTTTTCATGATTCTTTGATGGACATCATTTACACATGCAAGAACACTGCAGTTGGCCATGGGCACTTTGTCCCAGATAATGAGCAATGTTTCCTTGATGAGTTGTGCATGGGGGGAGTCAATACTTACAGATGATTGTAGGAATTTGTTGTTTTCATTGATGGGTACCTGAGGAATACAGATGTGTTGTTGTGTCTAATTCATGGGGGAAGACGTACACCTTGAATGTTGAGTGCATGGTTTTCCCTCTGGGATAGAGTAATGCAGTGGATGCTGCCATCACCATTGGGAGGACTATACATCATAGGGAACACAGTTTGCTGCATATGGCATTGACCAAAAATGTTTTTCCTGTTCCAGCTTTGCCATTGACAAAAATCTGTGATGGAGTATTTGTGAGTGCAGCTTTGATGATGGCATTGAATACCTCCTTTTGTTCTCACATCATCAGTGTGTATGCATTGCATGCATTGACATCATGTTGCATGAGCTGTAGTGACCACTTTCACCACTCATGAAGAACCTCAGCAGACAGCAGCATGTACTGGGGAAGACCAAAGTCCTGGAGACTTCTGCCATGTTCTCCAAGTACTTCACCTACAGTGCCCAGTGACAGTTGCTGTGTGGTGTTTTCATCATCATGGTGCAGCAGTATGAAATCCAGGGAGATGTTATGCTTGAAGTCTTCCCACAGCTTGGGAGGCTCAGTTACACAGTCATTGACGAGAAGATGAATAAAGAGATATCATAGTTGTTGTGGGGTGTATAGTGTATGCACTGCTTCTTGCATGGCATAGTGAGCCTCCCCACACTCCAAAAAAGGACCAAGTGCCATGGCAGATTCTTGATATGTACACAACTGCTGGTGATTGATGGATAGGCCATCTGCATATGAAAGGAGCAGGCAGTTTTGCAATATGGTATGGAGATAGAAGATTTCTCCCTGCAAGGGACAGATAGTCTCTATGCAGCATATATGATGATGTTTGGCACTCCATAGTATGGCATACATTCCAGGACTTCTGGCAACTTTTCTTTGTTCTTCATAGCTCCCTGTAGTTTTGGGGAGCTGTGACATCAAGCAAAAGAGTGTGAAATACTCCATGTAGGTGAGTTCATTGAAGTTGCATAACATGCTGTTGTTGTTGTAGAAGGTACCTGTGGGTCTTACAAAGTACTGTTCTAGGAGAGATAGGGTACTGCATGGTCTGGAGATGCTGTGGTACTGGTGGTGAGAGTGTGATGTAGGCAGGTGGACAGGCAGGGCTGTGACTGCAGGTTCTTTGTGGGTGATATGGTAACCCAGTATGTGCCAGATGGCCTCACCTGCAGATAGGTACCTGCTGTTCCAGTAGTCCTGTATTTCATTGACAGTGTCTGCTGCTGATGTACATATTGGTGACATGAAGACTGTATCTAGCATAGTCAGGTCCTGGTAGTTCTTAGTGAGTTAGGGATGTGGTGGAACTTTATTACTGACCTTTGTGGATGTACTTGAAGAGATACTGAAAGATGTGTGACATTCCAGTGACTTTGAAATTTAGGTGGCATTTGAACTGTTGCAGGAGCAGCAGGCAATGAGGCACAATCATGCCATTGCTGGGGTGTCGTTGTCAGTAGTGTACATGGCCATCAGTATCAATGGTTGTGGTGGGTTGTAACAGATGTGGGTAGTTGAAATGACAGGTATGGGAGCCATCCACCTTGATGATCTGACAATATGTGGAGGGTGGTCAGTCAGTGGCAGGATGGTTGTGTGTCATATGTGTCCATACCAATTGTGCATCATGGGGGTTGAGGGGAATTTCAGTGCTAATGATGGCATTGATGTCCAGGGGTGTTTTGCAGTTGGCAGAATACCTTACCAATATATGTGCATGGGGGAGGCTGCATTTTTGGAACTCAATAGAGTGAATGCAATATAATACCCTGCCAGAGTTCATGAACATCATCTTCAGAGTCTGTAGGAGCAAACACAGCTTTCACTTGAAGATGTGTGCAATGACAACAGGAACATCAGATCATGTTTGGCCAGGTCATAGCTGAGATACAATTTCTGGCCATGCTGCATTACACATCATAGTGATGAAAAATGTTGGATTCCCAAGTGTGGCAGCTATCACAAGTGAGTTGGCAACTTGTCCTGTGGCCCAAAGATGTGAACCAAGAAAGGAGGTGGGTAAGTAAATATTCTCTGATGGGGCAATGTCCTTGGAGTCCATCAGCTGCACATCCTCTTGGTGGATACATTCTTGGTTGTGGCATATGAAATTAAGATGGGTTTCGAGATTGCAGCTGAACATGTCTATGACATATTTGTTTGTCAGACAACCAAAGACATGGAACCTTGATTCACATAGTACTGTATTTGTGCTTGATAGTGCCATAACTGTGTGGTAGCATGGTCATATTCTGCCTCTGAACTGTTGTCCATACTCAGGGTGTTGGATGAATGTGTCAGACCCCACCTAAGCATTATGTGTGGAAATAGAAGTGGGTATGATAACAGTTCCCAAAGGCGACTAACAGTAGGAATGGTTTGTGTATGACCAGAGCAATGACTGATCACTAAACAATGAGCCCTGTTTTCAGAGGATGAGGTATTATCATATGACATCAATGCCATGACCTCACTAGCTCCAGTGTCTCTGAGCATAAGGGTGGCTGACAGGTACTCCTCCAAAAATGAGCAGAAGTGCTGCAGCACACTGATGAAGGGGTTAACAGCAGATAGTGCCTGGCACATATGTGCAACCCATCATCCTTCTTTCCTTTCTTTGACTCACTGTCTGTCTTATGCCCATTGTACTATAGCTGTGCATAGTTGCTTCTTCCTATCCTGGCCCACATCATGTGCCAGCTCATTGGCTACCTAGTTCTGTCTGTATGTGTGTCTGATGCCTGTCTTACTGTACATGCTCATAGCCCATTTCCCTTGGGCAATGGACCTGTTTTTAGTTAGGCCTTTGGCCCATACAGCTTGTACTATATAGACCTTATGGTACTTGCTGTATTTCCCCAACTTTTCACTACCTTGCAAACTCCTTCATATATTTCCATTCTTTGGGAATACATGTGAATGAGCCAAGGGAGCTCAAAGTATCTGGTAACACTCCAAGGTACTGTCATACTGATGACATTGGTAGCTGCACCATTCTTTGGTGCTTCTCACTACCAGCAGCACAACACAAGGTCTGCTGCACTGGTTATGAAGGCACCAATGAAGAAACTTCATGGCTCCTAGCCACTGAGCTAGAACATGCCTCCAAACTAGTCACTGCCTTCCATGAACAATACCCCCACAAGGCTGGCCCATACCCAACATGTTATGTCGCGGGTTCCATGAAGCACCTAATAAAGGTGTAGGAACATAGGGAGCGGTATAATCAAAGAGTCGCTCATAGCACCAAAGAAATGGTGTAGTGACCTAAGGGGTACCTCGGTGCATAGAGACTTTGAGCACCCTTGGACGGCTCACATGTATTCCCAAAGAATGGAAATATATGAGGCATGTTGCAAGGTAGCGAAAAGTTAAGGAAATACAGCGGTACAGTACGGGTTTATATACTGTAACTGTACCGGTAATATTACTGTAAAGAGACAATGTCCATGGCCCATAGAAGTGGGTTCATATCATACGTCAGTAATGTGGGACATGGGCACATCGCAATTAAGGTAGGTGGGCACAAGACATAAGGTACATATGGGTTAAGCAGCCAATGGGAGCGAGCACATGGAGTGGGCTTGTGACAGGAGAAGCAACAATGCACAGCAGTGTGCAGCTATGGTACAAGCAGGCATCAGACACAAGAATGAGTCAGAGAAAGGGAACAAGTCATAGATGAGACAAAGGACAAGGCCCAGTTGAGTGGGCATCTAGCATAGACAGATAAGGAGTTGGGGTTACGCCCAACTAGACAAGATCCAAAGATCCATATGAGGATCAGTTACCACACAGTTACCAAAGATAGAGACCGGCAGGTCAGTTAGGAAGTATTACTTGTGTGCTGATAAGTACAGCGACAAGGCTGCAGCCAAAGATGATAAAGATAGTGGGACCGAAGGCACGTAGCCAAAGCTCTAGCCTGGAAACGGAAGGTGCCGGGTCAAGGCATAACACAACATGACTGCCTGATGGCCCTGACTCCCATACCCACCCTCACTTAACCACCTCCACCAACCTTCTCTCTGTTCTCTTTCTAAGTCACTTTCAGTACTTATGTTCCCTTTTTCTCAACATGAAACATCTAAGTTGTCAATTACTGTACATGAATTATAAAAAAAAAGAGAAAAGAAAAGCAAAAAAAAAATACTGTATCACTACTCCTGCATACCCTCTTCATCCTCCTCCACATCTCCCTCCACATCCTCATCATTCCTCTCCCCACTCTGCTCAGCCTCCCTGCTCACTGATGAATCACCTCACTCAGCACCTGACCTTCTTTCTCTCACCCCCTTGCAATCCCCCTGTGACAGCCCACTTTCATGACAGACCAGCCACCACCTCACTCTCCTCTACATTCACCCAGCTACACTTTTTCTTCCTCTTCCTGCATGGGCCACATGAGCACCTGCCAGCCACTGCTCAACACTCCCCCACCTCACCTCACTGTCTGCACCCATCACACACACCCCTCATCAGTACCAACATTGTCATTGGGACAATCATCATCCCAATATGAGCCCCAGTTGTGGGGCTGTATGCCAGCATGGGCTGCAGGCTACAAACCCCCTTACATAGTGGTGCCATACAAAAGACTTGTGGGTTGTACTCACCTGGGCACCAAAGACCCCCCTCCCCTGGGCCCTTAACTCCCCCACCCTTCCCTTGTCCTTGTTAGTGCTCTGGCAAGCAGCCTCTCCCTCCACCACTGCTGTGCACCTCACCACCTCTATCACCTCCCTCCTCTCATGCCCCTCTCTTGCCTGTCACTCCCATTCCTCCCTCTCCTTTAGCTCCTGCTCTGCATTTTCTTCAGCAGCCTTGTGCTGCACCTCTTCAGCCTTCTGTTGGTGCACCTCTGCCCTCTGTTCCTTCTTTTTGGCCTCCCATCTACTCTTCTCTGCCTCTTTCACTCTCTCTGTCCCCTCTGAGTCACTTGTATGGACCTCCAGGTCCTTGTTGGTTGCTTGTGACCAATCACAGGTGGTGGTGTCAATGCCTTGCTGGCTCATACCTTGTTGTTGGCTAGAAATGTCATAGAGCAAAGGAAAGATGGGAGAGGGGACTTAGCAACAAAAATGTGCATCTTTATACAATATGTTTGGGCTCTGACACAACCCCAGTGCTGCAGCAATCAATCCATGCCTCATGGCCCATTGCCAATTACAAAATCAAACCTCATGCTGTCCAGACCATGTTGCCTGTGACCTTCAGGGGTTCAGGCCTTAAGGGGGGGATACTGTCATGCCTGTGCCTCTGTTCTGTTCTGCCCTGCACTACTACTGACCTTCCTCCATACCACTGGCCCCTCTCCACTCTGCTCTGCACCCATCTGCTTGCTCTAGCACCCATATGACAATCTCCCACCTTGTTCCCTGTTGGACCCCATTGGCCTTGGATGGTGGCACCATGTGACCATGGCCTCTCAGTCAGGTGATGCCCTCTCTCTACCCAGGGGTTGGTTTCCTGTTGTGTCAATGGTCCAGTCTAGGCATGGTACAGCTGCCACACTGCATGGTACAATGCAGGGTTGCTTCCTCTTTAGGCTTTTGGCCTGTGATCTGATTGGTTATCAGTGAGCACTCCAAAGACACTCTGTCCCATGCTATTCCTTTCAGGTACCTTTTCTTTATCCTGTCCCTTGCCTCCATGGTCTGTACACATACTCTGACTGAGATTTTCTGACACTTCTGCCCCTTGAAAATTTACTGTACTCTGTATGTTAGTTCTGACATCCTGATACTGTACTGCCTTGATGGCATGCTCACTGTATATAAGCCCACCATGCTCAGTGGTGGTTCTTCAGTACAAATATCAACTTAGTTCACCTCCTCTGCAGTCTTCAACTGGCCTCTCTGTCTTCTGTCAGACACTCCCTGACTACTCTCCCTGAAATCTGAGGCCTGGGCTTGTACAAGGGGGCAGTGCATGAGCTGAACCTGATGCCCTCTCTTGAACCTCCATTGCACACATTGGCCACCCTTTGGCCCTTGTTGCTCTCTGTCAGCCCTCATTGGCCAGTCATCAGTCAACATCAGCCTAGCTTCATACATGTCCCCCAGCCTCTATGAGCATTAGAGACTGTTGGAGTAGATCCAAACTTGACAGACATGGTAGCTGTAGTTGTAGCCATTGCACTTGCCCTTGTCAGGCCAGCCATAGAAGCTGAAGGTGGGTTCAACATTGCAGTAGTTTTAGGCAGACAAGATGGAGACTTTTCTGTGTATAATTCAGCTGCTGGTGGGACTCATAACCTTTCAGAATGAGGTCAGGTTCAGCATGAACTATGAACAGGAAACTTAGTCTGATGTGTATCAAAGTCAGAGGTCCAAAGGAAAAAAGAAGTGCCCCAGATGCAGAGACTCATTATATAATGACTACTCGCTGCAAGTAAATAAACTCCAACACTAATGAGGTTCCTTTCCTCTCTTTCCAACTAGAACCGAAGTGATAGCCGATCACCAGTCCGAATCTGTCTCCCTTTCCCTCGGATTGCCCACAAACCCCAATTCGCCTTGACCATGACCCTAGGATCAAAGTCTGCAACCTCCCACTTCTCACTTCCAAACGTATTTATACCAGGATTTATGACCCATTCAAATTCTCCTGAAACGTTTGGAGCTATTTCCAGGGAACGAATATCTCGTTCCATGTCTGCCGGCGAAAAACCCGTGACAATGATACTGCAGCGGCTTGCTAAAAGCGCAGGAATAACTGGACCCCACTCTGTAGGTGAAGCAATCTGCAGAAGAGGAAGGCCATTGGACTCTGACACTGACGTCATGGATGGGAAACCGAAGCCCGGCGAGAAGAGGAAAAAAGCATCTGTGTATGGGTCGAACGTCCCTTCAAATTGCCCGTGAACCTCTGAGTAATTCGCTTGAATGCCCGTGATTGTAAGCTGGGGAGTGTAGGGAACTGTGTAAGAGGGAAACCCGTAAAGCTGGATAGAGGAACGAGTACGTTTGAGACGTGCAATCGGCTTTGGGGTCGGGGGCTCGTATATATTTGGGACGTATGGGGACGGTGACTCTTTGCGCTCCTCGCGTTGCCCACTTGTACTGCTTGCCGAACCCTCGGTGCCATGGACAACAGCTTCATCCACCGGTTTTGGAAGCGAAACTTGGGGTCCGATGAAAAAAAGGCGAAAATGACAAGAGGGGAACAGCATGCAGAGTTGCTCCCAAACATGAGGAGGCAACGAAGATTCTGCGCGAGCGCCAAGGATGAAAACTCTTATTTGAGGTTTAGCGGCCCCTGCCTCCTCTGTGTCGGGGGCTCCGGGAGGTACATGAAGAGTGGTACGTAACGCTACAAGACACCCTCATCAGAGTAAATAACAAACACATGAATGGGGCTCACCAGCCAAAGACCTGCTGCCCTCAGGTGTGACGCGGCGGTTATTCAGTGTTAAACCACTATTTTGATGGAGTACAGATCCTATTGTGAGAGGGTAGGTAAGTAATTTGGTAGCATGCCTCCTTGATCTTTCGGTGTCCATGGACGGGAAGCCACGAGTGTACCAAAATAAGTCCCAGTTGGCAAAGGAAATTGCCTCCTCATATGCTTGGGGACCTTTCGAACCGGCAAGTGAACTTCGGAATGCCCTCAAATATCAGCTGCACGTACCTGGCAATTGGAATTCCCGCATTTTTCTCCCCCTCCTGAGGTCATGCTCGTCTTCATTCACTTCCCGTAAACGTGAACAATACTTCTTGTGTTCCTCGTCCGCTTGCCAATGTTCCTCCGAGCAATGTGACGGCCACCCGCAGTCCGGACACTCGTATTTCACCCGCGACGGCAATCCTCCTGCGTGCTTGGGGCCCGAAGTACAGACAGGACACAAAGCAAGGGATTGGATTGTTTCTCCTCTTGCACGGACTGCAGGGAAAGGCGACTTCGAAAAGGGGTGGAATAGTTCGTTGTCACCGAGGGCGGGAGGTGGCTCGGACGTAGGCCTTGGATTCCGAAATATGTTGAGGAATGACCTACATTTTCCTGCACTTTGAAGGCTACCATTGCAAGCAGGAAGCTGACCCGAACGTCTGAGGATGGCCAACAGCGATGAGCGGGTGAACATTGAATGGCCAGCGTAAGGCAAAGTTATCTCAGTTTTACTACAATATTGTCGGAGTCCGACGGGAACCTGTGCCGTAAATGGGCCGAGTTCGGTCGACTGTACTGTACTTGAACTACGTCGACACACCATGGCAAGCAGAACGGCCTCGATCTCGAGAAATACTAACGAGACCCAAATTACTGTCAGCATCGATCTTGACTGTCCGCCCGGGTCGGGTAACGCCCAGACGATTGACGTGTCCACGGGTATAGGGTTCCTCGACCATGTGAGTTATATATGTTGATGGCCATCGTGTTTTCGAGTTGTGACCCTACTATCTACAGATGTATCATGCCTTGGCTAAACATGGTGGATTCTCTTTGAAGATGAGCTGTAAAGGTGACCTCTGGATCGATGACCACCACACAGCAGATAAGTACCCATCGCTTCCACTACAATGAATTACCTGTGCCGACATATAGGCATGCACAAGACAGCGCGATCGCCCTCGGAACTGCCTTCAAGCAGGCACTCGGTGAAATTCGCGGGATACGTCGTTATGGAACGGGTTTTGCTCCCCTTGATGAAGTGCGATGCGAATAATCATGCACGAGAGTTAATACGAATCAACGATTTGGACTTAGGCATTATCGAGAGCGGTGATTGATATCTGCTCCCGTCCCTATTGTGTTACGGACCTCGGTTTGCGGCGAGAAAAGATTGGAGAACTATCGACAGAGATGGTGCCCCACATTTTCTACTCGTTTGCAATGGCGGCTGGCGTGACTCTGCATGTGGACGTGCTTAGGGGAGAGAACGACCACCATCGGTATGACCTCACGCCCACACTACGAGCTTCACTAATCAATCCTGCAGATGTGAATCGGCTTTCAAGGCACTTGCTTTGGCTATCAGACAAGCAATTGAACGGAGCGGCGGCAAGGATGTTCCTAGTACCAAGGGTGTCCTCTGATACCCGCTAGCATTTACCTTGATATAGAACCCCTTAGAGCCTTGTCTGGGTCGATAATACGTCGAGAGCAGAAGCTGGCATATACAAAACGAGTACATTACACAAGTATCCGCGCGTGTTACTGGAGCGAGCCCACAAGCCGTCAGGACCAAAATATGCATCTTTCTTCTTGTGGAGGATTCAGCTAGAGGATAGTGTCAGCATGACACCGTCAAGAGGCTAGGAATCTGGTCGACCTTGGAATTCTTGGGGCACTTGAAGGCCTTTGCAAACTCCGGAATGTTATAAACGGTGCCGTCTGTCCGGTACCGGTTCGGGGAATGCGGATCGGAACGAACCCTTTTTATCTACAAAATCATACGCGCATTTATATTTCACCAGCCAACGAGCAGGGTATACGCACAACATCAGCACGCCTATTATTCATTGCCCATGTTTGGGCAAAGGATATGAAAAAGAGTTGGTCCCTGCAGATGTACTCGGTAAGTGCACAAGAACGTATTGATAGAACAAGTCCCAAATACCTCGTGTATTTTAATCCCGGCAGAAGATACTCGTTACCAGCATCGTACGAGTCTTCGTACTGAGCTTTCCAAGCTCGATAGGCCTGCACGAGACCAGAATCCCCAATATTCTCCCCAGCAGTCCTGCAGTCAAAGTTAGCAATCTGACCATCTCTGTTGACCGATGAAAAAGAACTCACAAGTTGCCCTGGACAGCGCAGGATGATTAATAGGCCGTTGGAAGGTTAAACACTACGTCTCTGAGAGTACTTACGTTGACATGAATGACGCCCCCTTTACCATTGTCCACAGTATACTCTGGTCAGTGACGTTAGGAGATTTACCGAATGATCCGCGGACGTGAAACTTACTGGAATACTGCGCGATAATGCAATCTTGTCGTATCTGGTACGCATCGCTAGTTTGGCGAGTCCACCACTCTTCGAGTTTGCCTTGCTGGTTGTAGAGGCGACCGGCAGAGTCGAAAGCATGCTGTGGACATACGTGAACGACAGAGGAGTACAGCGCAAGGAACACGAACCGTTAGTTCGTGCGCGGCAACCATACCGAATGATCCATAGGAAAGGTAACCTGGCCTAACACTTTGTTGAATATATCAAATCGGACGTTCCAGATCAAAGACACACCAGTGGTGAGAAAAGAAGGGCGGTTGAAGAATGCCCGCAGGGAACACGATCTACCGAAGGCTGTAAGCATCTCAACACACCGCGGGCCCAATCGCACGTACCTCGTTGCCCGTTGGATTATAGTAAGCATTCACGGTTGCCGGAGTCATTTCCCATTCTTCCATGTTTCTTCGTTTTCCGAGTTTCTGCCACATCTTGTAGACGTCCGAAGCACTTGTCAGTGAATGAGATATAAGTACATAGCTTCGCAGCCGAAGAGATAGACTGACGCAGCACTCAGCATGTTCTCGAAGAACGTATCCACGTGAATCTTGACGAGTGTGTAGTAGCTCACAAGGGAACGAGGGTCCCGAGTATCTGGAGAAAGAGGAAAACCTATCTTTCTGCGGATCGCTTCGGCCTTCTCCTCCGCCCTTCGAGCAGATGCTTCGTCCATCCATTCAATGCGCTTCAGGGATCGCTCAAATGCATTCACGATATCTAGTGAATGTGAGTTACTCAACTATCACGAACACAAAATTTCACTCACTGCGAATGACTTCAGAAGCTTTCTCTCTCGAGTCTCCCGGGAATGTTGCATTGACATAGTACCTTCCTGTCGCGAAACCCATAGCGTATTCGACTTTACGCAAGCAGAACTCCGTTCTTTCACCTATTGCTCCAGGACGAAGACCGTCCAAGTTCTCTCGCAATTGCCTGACTGCTTTCCAAGGTTCAGTTGTCGTACCCAAATTTGGGGCATACTCTAACGCAGCCCTGACGACGAGATAGGCTTCAATGACATCCGGGTGAGTGCGCTTAAGTATCTCAGATAGGGAAGAAGGGTAGGGCTTGTATGTAACGATGACACGGCTAGGGAAGAAACGAGGAGTGAATGTCGCAAAATAGTCCGGGAAGTTAATTTGCGGAAGGGCAGCCTTTAGGGCGTTGATATTGGTAGGGTTATAGGTCCCAAACGGATCTTGCTGCAACTTATCACTGGAAGAACGTGAGCGGTCGCACGAATCATGAAAGAACGGAATTCACAGATCCAAAGTTGCCTCTGCAATCTCGCTCTCGAACCTAACGACCTGCTGTGAAAGCTCGCGTGCTCGGAAGAACGGGTCAAGGGTTGGCTTGCGGTCATTGCCGTTGTTGCTATCACCTTCGTCATCCTTCCACGGTGGCCAGGGCCAAGGAGGCCAAACGCGCTCGCTATCTTCTAATTCTTCAGCCTGAAGAACGACGGACGGATGACCGGCGTCTTCCAAGTCGTTTACAATTTCATCGTCGCGAAGAGCGACCAGTAAACGTTCGATCACATCTTGGTAGACGCTGAGGACGGCTTGATCCTTGTAGTACTCCTGAATCCTCGTAAGTCTTCTTAAAACATGATGCGGTGTTGTCCAAATTACCTTCGAAGGGAGACCCAAGGTTGCTTGGCTGAACCACAAGGTCATTTCATTCGGATCGACGGCAGCATCACCATCCACATAAAACTCGAAAAGAGCGTCAACGCCTGGAACGAAGATACGAAAGTTGTATTAAATGATCTTTAAAAACGTCAGTCAAATTGGAAGCGATGCTCACCCCTAGAGTGCATATACCCAAGCGCATTCGACAAACCGGATCTAGGATTGGTGAGGGCATGATCCAAACTTTTGCCTCTGTATATCTCCCTGATGTTGTTCACAAAGCGTTGCAAAGGAAGGTCGCCGAGGTAGTCAAGCTTCACCTCGTCCATGCAAGACGCGTATAAGCTACGGAGCTTAAAGAGTAGTTGGTCGTCCCAGGAGTTGTCATAAGACTCGACATCATCTTCAAGCACCTGTTGGATCACCTGCCAGTTCTTTTCCGCAAGTAGTGAAAAGGTACTGATGCTGCCTTTATCACCAGGTATTGGATGGGACGCGATCCAACCACCGTCTGCGTATGTTTTCAATGCGACAAGCACATGGGAGAGGCGTGATTGGCTTACTGGCAAAGTCATACAAGCTCTCGCAAGGATCATGAGAGGTATCGATACCGGAAAGTATTGATGCGGAGAGAATGATGCATTCCGGCGTCAAGCAGGTTTCCTGGGGAAATGACGAGAGCTATTAGTGCAATTACAGGAAGAATACGTGTTTCGCACCTTGGAAGGCGGAGTTGGGGCTTCTGGAGGGCCAGTTGGTTCGGGACCAACGATAACAGTGCGTGTCTTAGTGTCAGTTGTTGTGTATGTGGATATGGAGGTATAAACAGCTGTAGTGGTCGCTGTCTTAGTTGCGGTGTCTGTGAGGGTTGTGATATCAAAAATGGTGGAAAAAGCGGTGGAGACTGCAGTAGTGGTAGTTGCAGTGAACACGGTGGAAGCGCCGCGTGTAGTCGTGCGTATGACGGTCTGGGTTTCTGTTTCGGTATGCGTACCATTACCTGGAGCAGGACCACCGCCACCATTCCTAAGATTGAGCCTATGCTGTGCACCAGCGAACAGCCCAATGAACACGGAGCTTATGAGAAGGAGGACGAGGACTTCGACTAGCAGAATCTTTGTAAGACTGGTGAGGGGTTCCTGCACGACGTCGGATATGCGATTGGAGACAGAACGACGGGGTGAGCGTCGTCCAGCACTCGCTTCTCTATCTCTGTCGTGGTCGTGACTTCCATCAGCGAAGAGACGGGTAGTCTCTGCAGAGGAGTTAGAGGGAAAGCCGAAGATAGTGTGACGAGGATGGCTTACCGTGATCGCTGGACGAACTTGGACTGCGTGGCTCATTGCCCGTCATAACTGACGGCGATGACGGTACTTGGTAAAGGACGTTCCAGGGTGCAGGCCAGTGCTGGAGCCTCTGGCGTTTTAAGTATGCTATGAAAGCGTGCTGGTCGTACGTTCTCCACGCGGCCCAGGCCAGGCAGGCCGCAGAGTCACGTGAGCGAGGCGCGTCATTAGAGGGCACGCGTCAGAGCGCGGCAGTGTCAGTTCAAAGTGGGCCATGGTGTATCTGGCCCCTCCCCATCTTGCATCCGCGGCTCGGCCGTCGTACGGAGAAGCGTACTCCAATGTCCTCGCACGGCATCGACGCTCCCCACTCACCTCTGCCTCATCCGTCATCCTCTTGGTAGCACCCGATGTCGATGCCCTTTGTGCAGCCAGGATGCTCGCGGAGCTCCTCTCTCAGGACGATGTCATGCACAGAATCATCCCTGTATCGGGTATCGCAGAGCTGGAGGCCATGAAAGACGAGCTGGCCACATACAACGAGGTACGTTTGGCATCTCACCCCTTTCCCCTGGCTGAACCCGCGTAGCTGCACACCCTCATCCTCATCAACATGGGCGCCATCCTAGATCTGCCATCCCCTACATGGTTCGGCGAATTCAGCACAGGGCTGACTGTTCACGTCATCGACTCCAACAGACCCCAGAACTTGGGCAGTCTATTTGGAGGCGGCGATATCGGCGACCGCATAGTAGTTTGGGACGACGGTGAGGCAGAAAATATGGAAGAGGAAAGGAGGGCTTGGGAAGCTCTGGAGGCACGTATTTTATCTACATGTCATTCCCCATATTCTGAATAAAATCGTCACAGTATGAACCAGAGCCCGATTCTGACGAAGAGTCCCTTTCCAGCTCAGAAGATGAAACCCCCTTCCACAGCCAGGATGATGTCAGCGAATCATCCCGGAAACGCAAGCTGCCAATAGATAGCGATCATGCCAGGGCAAAACGGCAAAAAGTAAACCTCTTTCCGTCTGGTCTAATGGTCTCTCACTGTCGTCTCCTACAGCCTAACCGAATGTCTCGAGATGAGCGATTGCGTTATCAGTCAGTGGTAGACAAACATTATGCCCGCGGATCGTGGTACTCACAGAGTGCATCCGCTACCATATACATCCTCGCTACCGTCCTCGAGCGCGCCGATCGTGATCTCTTATGGTATGTCCTCATTCATATCCTTATAACGTGCTTCTATACTGTTCAGGCTGGCTATTCTCGGCCTCACGTATCAGTACACTTCTTCTCGCATATCCCGCGATGCTTACGAGAAGTTCCACTCCATTTATTACGACGAGGTAGCTCGACTTAATCCCTTACCGCCGGGCACCAAGAGCACCGCGGATGCCATCACCGCCCTCAGTCCCGATGACCTCTCTATACGTGCAACGGAAGAGTTCAGGTTCACTCTCTTCCGACATTGGACACTGTACGACGCCATGTTTCACTCTAGCTATGTAGCCGGAAAACTTGGTATTTGGAAGGAACGGGGCCGCAAACGTTTGACTGGTCTCCTCGCTAAAATGGGGTTAGTCACTCGTTATGCCTTCCGGAGTCCCTCTTTGATCCCTGCTGGATACTTTCAGTTTCTCGATCCCTCAGACCCAACAACCATATACTCACATGGATCTGGACCTCAAGCACCAGCTTCGTGTGAAGCTCGATGCTATTGCCCCGGAATATGGCCTTATTGAACTCACTTATCCGTCCTTCATTCGCTGCTTTGGCTACCGCGCACCCCCGCTCAGCGCAGCCGACGCGGTGGACGCAATCAGTGCCTTACTTGACGTCGCCGGAGGCGTTCGGATAGAAGTAGAGGTGGAAGGCGCAAGGCACGGTGGCGAGTGGTTCGGAGGTGGACGTGTCTGGAAGACGGCACGGCCTGATGTAGCCGACCCTGCCAAGGCAACGCCAAGTGAAAATGATACTAATCAGGACGAGGTCAGGTCAGTTGCAGAGGAGCGCACAGAAGTTCCCTGGTGGATGAAGAATTTTTGGGCGGCCTACGACGCACTCACAGAGTACGTATTCCCCCTACAATTCATAACAGGTGGACTTGACAACTCGGAGTAGTATCCTCTCTCTACGTGATGCTCTGTCCCTATCTATGTCCCTCCACCGTGCTATCATTCGCCAAGGGACAACCATAATCGATAAGCAGGACATCCGCACGATGCGGTCACACCGCGTGGTTGTCCTTTCTCAAGGACCTGATCTTGCCCTCTTCGCTCACCCCGGAGTTCTCTCACGTCTTGCGCACTGGCTTATCGATGCCCTTCGAGACAAACTTCCAGGTACAAAGTTCACACATGGAAAGAAAAGTCTTCCGTTTGTCTTGGCATGTTTAAATGAGTCAACCTCAACTTATATCGTCGTCGGCGTCATGGGTGCGCTGGAGTTTGGAGACGTCAGGAAGAAGTGGGTGTTCATTATTATTAGGGGCGCATGAGACTAAGACTACCACCGAATCAGTGAATTTGGTCTTGCATTCATCAATGCCAAAGATCGTTGCAATGCCCGTTCATCTCATAATTCATTCAACACCAGTGTACTCGAAATTGACCGCGAAGACTTGAAAACGTTTCTAGAAGCACTGTGTGAGGTTGGAGAAGGGTATTAAAGTAGCTCTGCGACGCACTAAACCCTGCCAGCCTGAATGAGACTTTGTCCACGTAGTACGAAATTATCTTCACTCCCCGGAACCCCAACCGATCGGGAGACCAAGGTGATGCCTACGTTATCAGATGTGAGAGTTTGAGATCGTGCTAGCAAACGGTAATCACCCTTCAGAATGCCTCGAAAAGTAATCGTAGTCGATGTCCACTGGAATCATTAAACCACCTGAATGAATCAGGAAGGCGATACTCACCGGCAGTAGCTAACACTACCTTACAGATACGCTCTCACCCATAGTAAGAAAAACGTCGAACGATAAAATGACGCACCGCTCGTTCATCAAGCGTCAGATCTCTTCCGTGAGATCTACGCGGAGCTCGTATCAGCTCTCCGCGGTTGGGCAGCTCTTCCTCTTCTGGTGCGTTGAAGGAGATCGCATACTGGCCAGTATCTGTAAAGAACTGATACAGACGATAAGAGCAATCATCAACTCAGGCGATGAAGACCTGCCTCTCTTCCGAATCCCCGAAAAGCACGCTGGATAGTAGCCATTCCATCTCCATTGGCGTCCCTCACAACAAAATTCCAAGCCCAAAGACCCTCATCAATCCGCGCGAATTGTTTGAACTGCACTCCTGGGGATTCCGGTTCAGAATCTGTCGCGGATATGGGAGTAAGGACGCGAAGGGGGTTGGATCTGGCGTGTATCGATTGGGTTTTTATGAAGACAAGAAAACCGGAACAACTCTTCGCTTACTTGAGGAACAAGTTGTATCTCCTTCTCCACAGATGCCATTCTTGCTGGACCTCTGCGAACGTGTCGAGTACCGATTTTCCGCTTGGCGGAGAAGAATCAACAGCTGGGAAACGCTGAACAAACATGCGAGAATTTATCCACGCAAATGGGCGGCGAAGCTTTCCGGATATAAGCTAGTGGAATGTGTTTGTCATATTCACATACCCAGAGAAGGGGAGAGCCCTCTAGATCCATCACCAGGGCACAGAACGGTCTATGGGTCCTGAATATCTGCCTAGCAAACATCGAAAGAAACCCGCGCGGTTCCTCGGCAATATAGCCAAGCGGTTCACCTGCAACGGTGGCTGCAAGGAACGGGGTCTATTAAGTAGCAAGCATTCAAACATCCGTAAGTGTTCGTACATATAACGTATTTGTTTGACTGCTCGAAACCAGCGAAAATGTTGAGCATCTCAAGTTGCCTGGTGCGGAGTCGCGAACAGCTCTCAAGGTTATGCAGATACGATGTCTCACCTGGTAACTACGAGAGGATCGTTCGCGAGTAACCGCCTCAGGCCTTCTTCAGGATCACCTTCCATTCGACCCATGACATTATCCCAAAGCTGAGTATTGGTGCGGAAGGAAGTCGTGTCTTCGTAAGAGGGGTGCTGCAAGTCCTCCTGACGGGATGGCTCTGACTCCCTCTGGGGCCTGCGCATTGCAGAGGATGATCTCCCGAATCCAGTCCTTCTTTCTGGAAAGCGAGAGATTGCATATGTTCTCCGCAATTGGTGTACCCAGCTTTGTGAGAAGCCGGGCAGGCCAGGCGCAGAAACCAGCTGCGTTCTGCAAACACCTAGCAGCATCTTGGGCGGAGAAAACTGAATGAACCCTCAACGAGTCAGCCTTGATACTAGGGTGTTCCACTCCCGGGTCCGACTGACAAAATAAACTCGCTGGCTTGCACCCGAAGGTTTGCACGTTTGCACCAGGAGTCGTAGGAGCTGCTTACTAAGCACTTTACCGCACAAGCTACCCAAGTCTCGGTAACAAGTTAGCGTTCTTCACTGACCCGCCTTTAATTATTTCACGACTGGAACGTGACGCGGACCCGCTTGTACGGAAAAAAAATGGAACGAAGTTTGCGACGTAGAACCAGTCATCGAAGTCGCTCGCCGCTTCACGAACATTCCAAGTATATTATATAAGCATCCCATTGTATGACCCATATATTACTTATAGATCGAGTACTATCGGATGCAGTATGCATCTTACGAGACAGACCGGAGTTGGTGCCAGTCGCTTATTACAGCCTCAACGATGCCTTGCTGCACGCGGAGAGGATGCGGAAAGGATTATGACCCCGGTCAGAACGACAACACAAGTTGCAGCTACCACCCAGGTGCTCCCGTGAGTAGTGCTCTCCGCATATTACTTCGTTTCCGTCCGCAAGCAACGGCTGATCAAGCCCCGTAGGTTTTCCATGAAGGCCTTAAGTCGTGGTCCTGCTGCTCAGCGGTAAACAAACCAGTTCTCGACTTCGATGAGTTCATGAACATATCCGTGTGTGAACATTGCCACCTTGACCTCGTAGTTCATTTATTTAACTTCAGCCAGGGTTGTGCGGTCGGCGCGCACTCCGATGAAAAACCAGATGTCACAAGTCAGACCCACAAAGTACCGACACAGGGACACCTGACGATGACAAAATCAAGCCAAGGGTCAGAGGTGTACTCTACATCGATTGTAAAATCGGCTGCCGGATCAGCGGCCACTGCCGTTTCTGCTACGCAGATCGACCCACCTGTAGAGGAGGAGGACGATCTAAGTGCATCTGTCTCCCCTGGCACAATCTGCAGGCGCAGGGGCTGCGGAGTAGCTTTTGTGAGTGATCAAGAAAACCGTGTAGGAGATGGTGCAGGATCAGTCTGCACATACCATCCAGCACCGGTAGGTTCTATTTTTGTCATTTGTACGACGAGTCCTATTAGCTCAT
Organism: Pisolithus thermaeus; assembly: GCA_024663475.1. Lineage (NCBI taxonomy): Eukaryota > Fungi > Basidiomycota > Agaricomycetes > Boletales > Pisolithaceae > Pisolithus > Pisolithus thermaeus. The sequence goes on from JANFAF010000008.1 coordinate 1,213,406, forward strand.
ACGCCACTAATGTATGATCTCAAATCTACCAGCCCATATTCAGAGAGGGCAGTAAGGTGAGACACACATTTCTCGTAACTACGGGCGCTCGTTTTCTCATCGGAGTGCTTAACCGCCTTTTTTGACTTTCCCTATCTCAAAACTGATCTTTGTAGGGTTATCTTTGCTGCAAGCGGCGCGTCCTTGAGTTCGACGAATTTCTCAAGATTGAGGGCTGTACCAAGGGGCGTCATATTTTCGTCCCCAAACAAGCAAGGCAAGAACTGGTGCGTCTCCCAACTTCCGGATCATGGTTCACGTATCAATTGACGACTGGCAAATCATCCCCTGTCCGTATCTGTTCAGGCTGAACAGCTCACCGACTGTCGCATAGACCATTATCAGACGCCAAATGAGGTGCACGTATCTGTGTATGCAAAACAGACAGACAGGGACAAAAGCAGTGTTACGGTTGAGGAGACGCAGGTCAGTGCCCGCGAATCGTGCATGGCATATCTGCTCACTACTCATTCCAACGTCCAGGTCCACCTCGACTTGTTCCTCCCTGGTCAAAAGCGATTCAAGCGGACGCTCAACTTATTTGGCCCCGTACTCCCTCAAGAATCGTCATACCAATTCTACGGTACGAAGGTGGAAGTGCTACTGAAGAAATTAGATGGTCGTAGTTGGACGCTACTAGAGAAGACAACTCGGAATATCGGCAACATTAGTCTCACTTTTGGTGTTGGAGGGAGGACGGGAACAATTGGCGGGAAGGAGGTCGTCCTGGATGAGCAAAATGCTGTGAACCGGCGGGCTTGAAATTAGTGCCCGCCTCAGATAATGCAATATAATAATGCTTCATTTGGAAAACGAAGATATGCAAGGTGTCCTATAAGCCATTGTACCCGAAGTAGCAAGAACTTTGTCGTATGGCTATTCCAATTTTCACGAGAACTCTCTTTTCATGTGGTACTGATTTCCAGTATCATGATAAGACTGCTGCGCACTGCAGGCCGGAGGGTGGAGATGTCGTCACCCTGCCACAATCATACTCAGTACCCACTGCCGCTACGGCGACCAGTATAAGGATCGACAATTACGCGTACGAGGGGTGTCTCTAGTACATGTACCAGTAAGTGCACCAGGAAAAGTCCAGACTAGTTCGCAAAATACATCACGAATCGTCTAAGTGACCAACGAATGGAACCCGAATGTTACTGCAATAAAGGAACCAAGAGTCCGGTCCTACCAGGCCAAAAATACGTCGGACAAGACAGGTGAGAATAAGGGAAGAATAGATGAATGTGTCCAAAAGAGGTATGACGTTGGATTAAATGTAATAAATGGATGGGCGACGACCTATTGATGTGCTATGGGGGGCAAGGTAGGAAGCACGTGTTGCGTAGGACGTATGGCGCGGATTGCCCAAGCCTACAACGCCGCTCTCAAAACGGGAGAAAATAAAAAAAGAACACCAGCGGCTATATCCTAGAGGGGAATGGAGTAACGGGGGGTTGAGGGACTGCGCGAGCTGCTGCGCCACTGCTGCACAGAGGCGAAGGTGGAGCCGCGCTTGGTCCGATCCACGGATTGAGGTAGCTGCAAGTTGCAATCCCAACCATTTCTCCAGCAGAATCCGAGGGGTTGTTCCACCCATCTCCTGCGTTGGCCGTCTGGACGGATTTCCCGGAAGTAACTGTGAAAGTTGGTGGAGGAAGCGTGGCAACAGTGCCTGTGGGTGTGTACGAAGGTAGCAATGTGACTGCGCCGGCATTACTGATAGTGGCAGGCGGCCACGCATATTCTGAAGTAACAGAAGCGGGAATTTGACCCGCGCCTGCACCACCTGTCTGCCATGCTTGAAGGGGCGGGTTCCAGATATTTTGGTTTGCGCATGTACCGGAAGCCACGCGTGGATCCGTCGGCATCCATCCGTTCTGCAATCCAAGTTGATACGACCACTGGGGAGCCTCCACAGTGCCGGAGGTTGACGAGTTGCCAATCTTCCAAGTCCAGAAAAACCAGTTCTAATACCAAGTTAATTGGCGAAATAATCACCGACAATGAGCAACCGACCTGTAAGGAATCCATACTGGCAAGAGCGAAGTTGGTGATATCTTGTTTCATCGATGCATTCCAGCTCTGCCAATCAATCCAGGGCGTACAGTTACCAACTACAGGCCAACCTCCTGGATATGTTCCCTCGTAACGACTGCCGAGACCCACACCGTTGACCCACAAACCACAGTCGGTAACAGCATTGCTCCATTCGCCAGCAGTTGTCATCCCAAAGGCAGACATAGAGGTATTGAAACTAGCCGACCAAGTATCGCAGGGAGTTTGAGCATAACTGGACATCGGAGCAGAGGATTGTGTAGAGAAGCAGAGATAGGGATGATCGTCCAGCGCAGTTCGATCAGCATTAGGGAGGAAACCAGCCCACTGGCTGAGCCCCAGGAAACCGTCATGGAAGGAGACATATGGTCCATTTCCTTCACCAATTCCCGAGGCCCCACGTACGTACTGATAAGATAGTAGATAACTAGAATGTGGTGAGCAAGTGTGGATTCCACCGTGATCACCTTTGACTTACTATCTAGAGAGTTGATCCTGACCCATAGTGGTTGCCTCAGGTTCGTTTGTAATGCCGAACATGACGACAACGTCCCGATACTCGGGTTGGGATATGAATTCGGCAAATATACGAATATAATCGAGAGATCGCTGAGCGTTTGCGTAGCCCATAGGTCCGTTGAGTACGTTGATGGAGCCTAGCTTGCCAGAGTGATTCCAGCCATTCTGGCTGCCAGGAAGAGAGTGGAAATCGAGGTTTATGCGTAACCCATATTTGCGAGCCCACTGAATGGCCTTGAGGAAGTAACTGTTACGGCACAGCTGAGACGCTATAACCGGATAAATTACGAAAAGTACTCACGTCCAACAAACCTTCGGGAGGAAAGGCTCTCCATCGCGCGTCTCGATCGCCCAATAGGGTATGGGTATACGAACAAAGTTAAGTCCAGCTCCTGCAATTTCTGCGAAATCTTGCTCTGTCTACCAAAAACGGACTTCAGGCACGACGAAACACAGCCCCGATCGACTCACGATGAACGTCTGATAATGCGTCTCTAACTGGGAAAGACCTCCGCTGGCAGTATCAGCTGCCATGGCCTCACTCAGCGTCCACTCATCCACGGCCTGAGGTGTGGTACTTTGGTATTTCTCGTAAAGGGCAGGCACACTACGACCGTGTCAGTAGGACTGCAGACTTATTTTTACAGGAAGACTCGCATGAACTGTGGACCGATGGTTAGAGATAAGCCAAAAAGGGAAGAGACAAAAATACCCACAGGTTCAGTAATGAGCCAGCCACCCAGATTAACGCTGCGAAAAGGTAAATTCAGCAGACGAAGGAAACCCATAGTACAAGAACAGACCCAAAGATCCTGTCAACGCCGAACTGGAAGGTTTGATTAAGCGGAGGAGTCCACGACTGCGCCTGCGCATTGTTGTTGAACGGATCATTTGGATCCCAGTACCAGAAGCCGCCAAAGGGGTTAGAGTAAATGAACGTGGTGCCATCTTCGGTAGTGACTTTGCTACCATTCCCACCGGTAACCGCCGCAGGAGATCCAGCACTGGAGGTGGAGGACGGGCTAGCGGGATTGGAGGTTGCGGTAGAAGATGCGGCGGCAGCTGACTTTGGTTTTACAAGAGTGAAATATACAGGAACAACGACGGCGATGACAACGACAGCTGCTGCTAGGGCAGCACCGGCGAGGAGCAGCTTTCGCTTGGATTTGGCAGCGGGGGCGGCATAAGCGACGTGCTTCTCAGCAAGGTAGAGGGGAGATTGAGTACCGGTACCGGGTCCTTGTTCACTATCAAGACCATCGTCGGGGAGAGGCTGACCGGAATGGACGTTAAGTGCGTATACAGAGGAGCTTGGTGCAGAGGGGACGGCGCTGCCAGAAGTGTTCTGGGAAGCATAAGAAACGCGGTTGCCCGGGTCGTCACCCTGGTAGAGAGCGGCGGCGAGGAAACGAGGAGAGGGCGCATTGATGATAGAGTCATCCGCATAGCTAGTCCTGTCAGGAGGGGGGGTATCGAGACCGGACGGTTGTAGGGAAGGAGAGTCTTGGAAGACGGACGATCTCGGGAAGTCTGTGAGGGGAAGAGGTTCGTAGGGAATGTTTGGGGAGTTGGCATTGTTCGGTGCCATAGCAGGAGGGTTGGGGCTAGGATGTACGACGACCTGGGGGACAGTCTCGTCAGTGGTGGGAAGGTCAGCCATGATGACGGTCAGCCGCGGGAGAGCGAAATTCCAATGAGCTCGAATAAATAGCACGGCAAGCGAGCCGTAAAAACCACATTGCATGACACGCGAAGATGGTCAGATTTGGACTTACGAAAATGATAGGACGATACTAGACTGATGGGGCCTTGCAGGACCGCCAACCGTGGACTAACAACAACAGAAAGGAAGAAAAAAAAGGGGACAACAAGAAATGACGGGCGGCGCAGCGAGGAAGAGAAAGACGAACGGCCTCGTTTTAGGAAATCCGGGGGAACGGGCGTAATAAAGTTACGTCTGTGACGCGCGTGACTGGCACGATGTGATGCTGGGCATGTCATTCCGCTCACCGTGTACTTGACATGGAGTGAGTGCCTTTCTTCGGGTTCCTGCTTGAGTGGTCGACGGTTCATCCACAGATAACAAAGTAGCAATCAATACAGAAAATTCTGCAAGATCTGGGGCCAGTTTGAAACTCGAAAACATGTATGTTGGTGGTCGTCTGTCAGACTGGTCTTCACGGCAGCCGACTACGCTTGGGACCTTCGTGCAGTCACGTGACCGACACGTGCCACGGCATACGCGACGTGTCGTGTACTGACATCATTAATGGTAACGGTCATGAAGCGTACCTACTCTACCCGGCCGAAACCTGCACCTACTCTGTCTCCGCCCTCAACAAATAAGAGGAAGGCCGACGACGACGAATCCGACGTCGAGAATCTTGCCCGTCTGCTTACTCAAAAAAAGAAGCCGCGATTTACTTTGATCGCTTCCAAGGCGAAAGCGCCAGCGGCCTCACGCCCACTGAAACCTTCACAACAGAAGTCACTGACACAACTACACTTTGTCCTCGACTCGTCCGTGCTGCGTGCATGCACCCTCTGTGGGCTCTCGTATACTAGAGGTGCTCCGGACGACGAAGCACTCCACCGCTCCCATTGTGGACGCGTTCAAAGGGGAATGGAATGGGGGAGGGAAGAAGAAAGAGAGTCTCTCAAGGCGGGCGTCACCGAGATTTCCGCTAATGTCAGGATTAAAAACGGCACCTGTGGCCGCATTATATGCTTCCCCGCCAACGTTGGCGGCAGAATTGGTTCCAAGGTTCGTCGCCATACCTTACGATGCTGTTGCCCTGTTGGAATTATTGATGTGTCTATGCATCATGACAGCTTGCCAACTTGCTCGAGACAATCAATCTGGCACTCACATCACCGCCCCTAACGAAGGTTGCCCTCGACAACTCCAAGGCTTATCTCTTTCTTATCCCTTCCCAGACAAATTCTTACAGAGAGAAGATCGTCGGATGTGTCATCGCTCAGCGTATATCCACGGCAATGGCCATTGCGTCATCGGAGGAAACCGCCATTGCGTGTACACATCACGGTAACGATCCTCCTCCGGATGTTTCCCCGAAATCGTTAGTCGCCAAACCAATGACATCACTTGTTGCCGTCGACGTGGCCTCCGGACTGTTCTGTCATCCAGCAGCACTACCGACCCCACTTGGCATACCACGACTGTTCGTCTCGTCCTCACATCGACGACAGGGCATCGCAACGCGGTTACTAACTGCCGCGGCGCAAACATTCATTCACGGCTGTCCACTCGACCCACTGAAAGGGGAAGTTGCGTTCACTCAACCGACGGAAGGAGGAAATGCAGTCATGAAGAGCTGGGGAAAGGGATTCGTAAGGATATATGAAGAGTAAATGTATTGTCATGCCATATAATACGTGTCTGTCACATGCGCATCTCGAGGTACGCGACCCAGCGCAGTGGGCTGAGCGCACCGATAGTGTTAGTCTTACTCACATTTTCAAGTCGTCCAAATGTATCAAGATTCTATCAAGCGATAATCGATTGAGTTGTATGTCTACACGATTGCACATCTTGTGTAACCAAAATACATGAGTGGAATACGTATATATATCGTGCGTACATGGCTTCTCAAGCCTCCACTTTAACGATCGGTGCCACTTTCGTCGGAGGGGGTACGAAGGTCTAAGGGAGCTACAGGTGAATTCTTCACGTATAATCTCATCAGCGAGTACATACCCTAGTCTTGATCCCGCCTGCGCTGGGCAACCTTGTAGATCCGCCAATGAGCCAAACATCCACCTCGGCGGCCGCACCGCGACCCTCCCTGTCGAGTGATCAGAATTATCAAATATTGGATAGCAAGCAACATAGTTACTGGATCCCCCATACGATAAGCGATTGTCCGCGACGACAATCTCCAGCCGCGAAGACACCATCAACACCAGTAGAGTATTTCTGTCGAACGTTTGTTCAACGGTTCAAAAAGTAAATCAGTATTCCCATACCTTAGAAGGGGTTTGGATATTCGAACGAGCGTCCTGCTTCAAGTTCAATGCTTTGACAACTTCCGTCTGTGGTCCAAGGAAACCAAGAGCCAAGAACACCAACTGAGCGGGGAAGAATTTCTCCGAACCGGGCACCTCCTCCATCTTCCATCGTCCCCCGCTATCTTTGGCCCACTCGACGCGAACTGATGACACAGCCAGTGAGCAAGGGACATACGAATCGCATCATGTCAGTCAACCCACCTGTGTTTACACCTTTGAGCTTTCCGTTGTCGTCTACCACGAACTCTTTTGTGGAGATGGAATATTCGCGAGGATCTAGCCGAAACTTAGCCCCATATTATTAACGTCAATATAGGTCACTCACCCTGCCCAAAGTGTGCGGCAACTTCTGTGTGACCATAATCGGTCCTAAAAATTCTAAAGCAAGGTTAGGTAATCATCAACGGCTGTCCACATTTACTGTAGCACGTACCGAGGCCATTGAGGCCAAGGATTATCCCTACCACGCGACCCAGGAGGCTTGGGAAGTAGCTCGAAGTTCGTGACTGACTTCGCTCCGTGTCTCATGGCAGTCCCGATGCAGTCGTTGCCAGTATCACCACCTCCGATAACGATCACATCCTTGCCTCGAGCGTTGATGTAACCGCCGTCTTGCAATTCGGAGTCAAGAAGGGATTTGGTGTTCAGCTACACGCGTGTCAGGGAAGTCAGTAATACGGCAAAATTCACTTGTCCGAACCTGAAGGTACTCCATAGCAAAGTGAATGCCGTCAGTGTTGCGGTTCGGGATCTTGAGATCCCGCGGCCACGTCGCACCGGTACAAACCACCACCGCATCGTGTTCGGCCCGGAGTGCCGCTGCGTCCACATTGACACCAACATGAGCATTTGGAACGAAAGTCTGTGCAAGCGTCAAATCGTCGCCTGAACGCGTAGTGGAAACCACTTACGACGCCCTCGGCCTCCATCAGGTCTATGCGGCGCTGAACTACGCTCTTATCCAGCTTCATGCTACAACAGAGTCAATCAAAGAAAAGCCATCGCAACAAGACACCTACTTCGGAATACCATACATGAGAAGTCCTCCCATCCGATCGTTCCGGTCATAAACTGTGACAAGATGACCAGCTTTGTTCAGCTGATCAGCACAGGCAAGGCCAGCAGGGCCGGATCCAATTATGGCCACTTTCTTTCCCGTGCGGAACGTGGGTGGGTTAGGGGCCATCCACCCCATCTCGTACGCCTGAAGAATGAATCTATTGGTGAAATCAACGTGGACCTTCCGCGTGTAACCGCACCTTGTCGATAATCGCACGCTCAATGCTTTTGATGCCGACTGGTTGTTCGTTGATCCCCAAAACGCATGCACCTTCACAAGGAGCAGGGCATACACGACCTGTGAACTCTGGGAAATTATTTGTCAAGAGCAACCTGTTCAACGCATCTTGCCATTGACCCTTGAAGACCAAGTCATTCCACTTAGGTATAACATTCGAGATCGGACAACCGGTGTCTGACTGACAAAACGGTACACCGCAGTCCATGCAACGAGCAGATTGGTATTGAAGTTCGCTTTCGGACAGTCGAGTGGAGATCTCCTTCCAATCCTTGGTGCGTTTGCGAGGAGGTCTGTATGGTTCATTCAACCGTTGGTACTTCATGAACCCGCGCATTTTGTCCAGTTTGTGAAGGCGTTGCTTTGTCGTCGAATCATCGACTAGCGAGTCCTCCATATCACTAACAGCAGGCTCGTGGCGCTTGACAGCTACGTGGGGAGCAGGCTCCTTGGGGAGTAAGATGTCCTCGAGACCTTCGGAAGCGAGATCCACCTGGCTCGCCGTTCGCGAAGGGACAAGGTCGATATAATTATGACGCATTTTCTCTTCTTTCTCCTTGGCAGCTTGCTCTTCGAGAACACGCTTGTAATCCAACGGCATGACGCGAACAAATAATGGAAGTAGGTGGTGGAAATCATGAAGAACGCGATCTGCAACCTCGGATCCCGTGTAGTGCCGATGATCCTCGATAAGTCCCCTGAGCGCAGCGATTTCCTTAGGATCGTTAACCTTCCCAAGTTCCACCATCTCCATGTTAACCCTAGAAGCAAACGTGTGAGCAGTGTCGAGAACATAGGCAATACCACCACTCATGCCGGCCGCGAAGTTCCGCCCCGTGGTACCAAGGACGACGACACGTCCTCCAGTCATGTACTCGCAGCCGTGGTCGCCAGTGCCCTCGACGACAGCGTTAGCACCCGAATTACGAACAGCGAAACGTTCAGCAGCAATGCCTCGGATAAACGCTTCTCCAGAAGTGGCTCCGTACAAGCAGACGTTACCGACGATGATGTTCTCTTCAGCCTTAAACGTGGATTGCTTCGGAGGGTACACGATGAGGCGGCCTCCGGACAATCCCTTGCCGACATAGTCGTTGGCATCACCTTCAAGTTCAATGGTGATTCCTGGAGCGAGGAAGGCTCCACATGATTGACCAGCAGACCCGTGCATGCGGATATGAATGGTATCTCTCGGTAAGCCCTCTTCCCCATACAACTTGGACACGCGGTGAGAAAGTGACGTCCCGAGTGCACGGTCGGTGTTGGTGACACCACATTCAATCTGAACCGGCAAACCCTGTGTCAGAGCAGGTTCAGATTCGTCGATGAATTTGTTGTCAAGGCGGATATATAGTTTGTGGTCTTGTTGGCGAACACGGTAAGTGGCAGCACCCGGCCTCATCTGCCATGCGGGCTTCAGAACTGCGGAGAGATCCAGGTGCGCGGTCTTGGACGTTCGAAGCTTCTCGTCTACTTTAAGCATGTCAGCACGGCCGACCATTTCATTAATGGTTCGGAAGCCGAGCTTTGCCATATGTCTTCGAAGGTCTTCGGCAAGATAGTAGAAGAAATTGATGACTTGCTCTGGCTGCCCCGAAAACTTGGCACGCAGCTGAGGATCTTGTGTTGCGATGCCGACTGGGCAGGTATTCACTAGAAAAACATGTCAAGGCGACGCACTTAGCGGTTGACCCGAAGATTAGACCCACAATGACATTTGCGCATCATAATGCAACCCATGGCAATGAGTGGCGTAGTTGCAAAACCCCACTCCTCGGCACCCAAGAGACAGGCAACAGCGATATCACGACCGGTTCGAAGCTGACCGTCGGTTTGGACAGTAACGCGTCCGCGGAGGTCATTTAGCACGAGGGTTTGATGCGTTTCGGCAAGTCCAAGCTCCCATGGCAACCCCGCGTATTTGATGCTGGTCCAGCGCGACGCACCAGTACCACCATCATGACCGGATATAAGAATGTGATCTGCCTTTGCCTTGGCCACGCCGCTGGCCACAATGCCGACACCAACTTCCGAGACCAACTTCACCGACACACGTGCACGAGGGTTGGAGCATTTCAAATCGTAGATGAGTTGCTTAAGGTCCTCGATAGAGTAAATGTCGTGGTGTGGGGGAGGCGAGATCAAACCAACACCAGCAGTAGAGTGCCGCGTGCGAGCAATGGATACTGAGACTTTATGGCCTGGCAACTCGCCACCCTCCCCTGGCTTAGCACCCTGAGCCATTTTGATTTGAAGTTCATCCGCGTCAGCCAAATAGTTAGACGTAACGCCGAAGCGACCAGATGCAACCTGCTTGATCGCAGATCTCATAGTGTCACCATTGGGAAGCAACTGAGATCGCTCTGCATCTTCTCCTCCTTCACCCGTGTTCGACTTCCCACCAAGTCTATTCATGGCGATCGCCAAGGTAGAATGAGCTTCCATTGAGATAGACCCGTAAGACATGGCGCCCGTGACAAAACGCCGAACAATCTCGTTCCAAGGTTCAACTTGCTCGATTGGGATCGGTGTGGCATTCTCGTAGCGGAAATCAAGGAGACCACGGAGATGGATGCTCTTCGTCTGTTCGTTGGCATTAAGAGCATACGCGTCATACGCTGTTTGATTCTTTTCGCGCACGGCATCTTGCAGGTTTGCAATACCGGCAGGGTCGTTGATGTGGGCTTCACCACCGTCCCGCCAGTGATATTCGCCGGACTCGGGCATTCCGGGGGGCAGGATCGTTTCCCGAGTAGGCCAGCCACGTTCATGCAGTTCGAATGCGTCCAGAGCCAGTAGATCGAACGTAGCACCCTGGACACGAGACGCAGTTCCAATGAAGCACCGCTCCACAACTTCACTATGGAGGCCGAGAATTTCAAAAATTTGTGCACCCTTGTAGGACTGCAGTGTCGAGATACCCATCTTTGACATGACCTTAAGGATTCCGTGGTCAATTGAATGACGGTAGTGAGCGGTTAGCTCTTCAACAGTCATGTTGGCCTTAATTCTGCGGTGATTTGTCAATTTTACAGGGGTGAATTGAGTGGGTCCGTGACGCTTACAGATTTTCCCGAGCAATTTTACGTATGGTCTCCATCATTAACCATGGGCAAACAGCATCGGCGCCATATCCAACGAGAACACAAAGATGATGAACCTCCCGCGCCTCGCCCGTCTCGACCATCAGAGCGGCTTTTGCACGCATCTTTTGAAGTACTAGATGGTGATGAACGCCACCGCACGCCACGAGTGCCGAAAGGGGAACGCGGGTAGGACCTGTAGCACGATCGGACAAAACGATAACTTTCACGCCATCTTCGATGGCCTGTGCAGCCTCACTGCATACACGCTGTAGAGCAAGCTGATAACCTGGGAGACCTTCTTCCTTCGGAAATGTAATGTCGATGGTGATAGAAGGCCAGGCGGCATATGCGTGTTTGAGGTTCTTCATCGCATTCATCTCCTCGATGGTAAGTATAGGTGACGGCAAGAGGATTCTGTGGCACTGCTCCGGCTTCATCTCCAGCAGGTTACCCTCGGGTCCGACGTAAGTCTCGAGCGACATGACGATGCTCTCTCGAATGGGATCGATAGGTGGGTTTGTGACCTGAGCAAAAAGTTGACGGAAGTACTCGTACATGAGGCGAGGCTGCGTCGCCATCGCAGCGAGTGGAGCATCGTTACCCATCGACCCTAGTGCCTCTTTGCCACTTTCAACCATGGGTAGCATGAGCAAGTTCAGTTGCTCGACCGTGTAGCCAAAGGCTAGCAGCTTGGGGTCTGTGCTCAGTGTGGTATCGTCGATGACGGGTTCGATCGAGATGTTACTGCGTATCACACGCTTGACAATATTAGGGACGTGCAATACGTGAGCTTCGACCCATGACGCGAAGTTTTGTTTGGCTGCTGTAGTCCGTTTTAGTTCCTTGTCGTCCACGACCCTCCCTTCCAGCGTGTCCACGAGAAGCATCCGTCCAGGCTTGAGACGACCTTTTTGCACGACTTTCTCCGGAGGAATGGAAATTGCTCCGACCTCAGAGGCACACACCATGATGTCTTCACTGGTAACGACAAAACGGCACGGCCTCAGCCCGTTGCGATCGAGGTTAGCGCCACAGTAGCGGCCGTCACTGAAAGTAAACAAAGCTGGGCCATCCCAAGGCTCCTGCAGACAAGCAGCCCAGTTGTAGAAGGCCTTCTTCTCTGGTTCCATGTGGTCGTTGCCCTGCCACGCTTCAGGGATGAGCATCATAACGGCCTCCGGCAGTGTAACGACACCGTTGACGACGAGCAATTCGAGAACATTATCAAAGGCAGCGGAGTCAGAACCTCCCGTCTCAATGATGGGGTACAGAAGATCGAGCTGGTCGCCGAAATGGGTAGAGGAGAGAACGCCTTCACGAGCGCGCATCCAATTTTTGTTACCACGAAGCGTGTTGATCTCGCCTAAACCTTATGGTTAGAGCTTACCTGATACTTGTGGCTGAGAATTACTAACCATTGTGCGCTGCCCACCTCAATGGTTGAGCACGGTCCCAAGAAGGGAAAGTATTTGTGGAGAATCGCGAATGCACCAAAGTAAAGTGGGAACAGTACAAGACATGATTGAGATCATGGTAGTAATTGTATACTTGGGGAGGAGAAAGCTGCCCCTTATACACAATATTCTTCGACGACAGAGAGCAAACATAGAAGCCTTTCGAGAGGGTACTTTATACACAAGGAAATTCAAGCGGTATTGAGCGCAGTCCATCAGTGTAGATAATAGAAAGGGACAAACATGGCATGGGTTGCGTGCTTTCGCAAAACGTACAGCTGACGCTCAAATTGTTTAGCATCGAAAGGCCCATTCTGAGGTGTAGTAGTGTCACCGTAATGTGATCGAAGGACGACGAAAGGCTGAAAGATCTCAGGTTCATTGCTGCTCGCGGCCGGTCCCAATATAGAGCCATCGGTGGGGACTTTACGCCAGCCAAGAACACGGAGACCATGGCTATTGGCGATATTGGAGAAGGCTGTCTGGAAACTCTGGAGCAACGCAGGATCTCCCTTCTTGAAGAAGACGTTGCCAACAGCATACTCTCCCACGTCTGGGAGAATACACCCTATATCTCTCTCGGCTTCTCGTTTAAAAAAGAGGTGAGGAATGCTTGTCATGACGCCAGCGCCATCGCCGTCGCGGCTATCAGCACCAACAGCACCACGATGAGTCATGGCGCAAAGGAGCTGACGAGCGTCAGAGACGATTTTATGGTTACGCTCGCCTTTGATATGACAGATAAAGCCGACACCGCAGGCATCTTTCTCGTATTCTGAGAGGTAAAGCCCCTGGTCGGCTGGCAAGGTATGGTTCCAAGACGTGGGATCGCGCTCGACATCATGGAAGCCATTGTCGGCTGAGGACTCTTCAGCGAAAGGCAGATGGTTTTGATACTGACCGTTGGAAGATTCTGTAACAGATATTGCCATAGAACAGTGAGACAGGGTGGTAGACAGTGAGAAAGAAAGACGAAAAACGCAGAGAAAATGGCTGGGATATATAGGGCGAGCGGAGATGGCAATCAAGTGACATTTCACCTAATCAAATCAGGAAAGTGCCATCACGCCGATGCAACCCGAGGCCGATTGCATCTGGGGTAAATGCCGTCACTTTGTTATGTTGCCACCGCTCGGCCGACCTCACTAGTGCACAACTGGGCATCGCGTCCTAAGGACATAGAAAATTAGTGGGCGCTAGCTATAGACATCGATGGTGGTGGAACGTTACTGTCAGGGATGCGTATGTTGGTCCCTCAATTGCAACAGCTTTGCGCCTTCGTTTGGCAGGTTGGCACCCCTGTCAACGGGATATCCAACGTCAACCACTGAAGAGACCATGATCGTGCCTGACTTTTGCCAGTCTTTCGGTGCTACATCTCCCCATATACCGCACCGACGACCAAGTTCCGACCCGCACCGGCCTCCGGCATCCCTGAACTACCGTTCCATTTCTCTCTCATGACCAAAGTACACTGTCACACTGGCTTGTCATCCGAATCATCCCGACGGCCTCCCCGTCTTGACCCGATCCTAACTGCTTGTGTACTAGGTTACTATATTACCGCGCTGTCAACCGTGGACTGGCACTGACATCCCTGATAATTATATGACGCATGTGCGCTGCGAGACGTATGATGGACCGAGCACCACCTCGGGTCGAACGTTCATTCACCTCATACCGGTACGTGCAATCAGGTAAGGGCAACTGGCGACGGAACTTGCCCGCACTTTTTAGCCCTCGACCATGTGAGTCGTGAATGGCTGTCCCTCTTCGAGGTATGTAAGTCGTTCAAACAAGCGAGCCGCCCGGCTCCTAATGCGTGCCAGCATTTCGATACGTAACATTATGACTCTGTTCCTGGGGGTTCGCACCTTTAACCACCACATGATCGTGGCCAGCAAGTGGGTTGCATGCGCCAATTGAACAAAACACCCCCGATCTACTGAGGAGAGCCTGGCCGCTCCGCGACGTATGAAGCGGGACTTCTCTGACAGTCATTGCACGAGTCCCTTGTTGCTTCCCGCAAATTGGGCGAGACGCGGACTAATTAATTAAGTATCGAAGTATAAGGACGTGTCGCTCAAAAATGCGATCTGGAATATCGCACTTGGTTGAATCTCCGAGGCGCTCACTACAGCTAGCACCTCGAACACGGGGTTCGCTACAACGTGAATGGTTGATGGCCTGCTCAATGAACGCTGTTCCACCTTACTTCCAGGAGAGCGGTAAGACTATAACAGTTCTTTCATTTCAAACACTACGCCCGTGGAAGGAGGACCATCGAGAAGAGAAAGACAAGGAACGGCTCAAGACCACTTCGTCTTGCCCAGATCGGCCCTTCGATGACACTTTCGGCGGATGTCGCTGGAAGAGCCTTCTACGGCGTAGCAGTCCGCTTCAGGATGACACAGCTTCACCTTCCGAAGAAGCTCGCGGGCTCAGGGTGCCTATCGCACGAGCGATCTAAGTGTAGTACATGAAATCCTCCCGAGAGCCTCAGACAACTCTCATACATGCATGCTGACCATGCGTGATACACGTGTCCCTTATCCGAAGGTAGTCTTTCCCACATACCTGAGCGTCGAATATTCATTTGTGACAAGGCGTTGAACTTAAGATGAGATCGGTTGACAAGGACGACCTGAACGTGAGAAAAAGCTAAGCAGTAGACAGTGTCCGACTACTCTCGAAGGCGATCCCCGAGATCTCTTCCTCATTGCAACCAAGAAAACCCACGTTCAGTCTTTCTGCAGGCTAAGGATGGTTGTCGGAATATACATAGCCCTGGATTGAGTTAACCTGGGCCGTCATGGAGCGCGCAGCAGACAGCGGCTGTATAGACAACGATCTATGAGATTAGACTTGAAATCAGGCATGCAACTTGCCTTTGTGATGGCCATTGTACTGCCGAACAGTTTCTCCCGAGGCCATTTCCCAGAGACGAGCTGTATGATCCGAGGACGCTATCGAGGGAAAATGAAGAAGCTTTACACGTTTGAGGCCATAATGGATTGCAACGCATACCCGTCACCAGATATGCAGAATCCGCACTGAACGCGCAATCCCACACCCACCGTTGATGACCCTGTAGCACCTTTTCTTGTCTGAATTCATAATTCTCGGATATCGACCATATCTTGACGGTTGTATCAGCGGAACATGTTGCAAGGTATCTGGACGGTCCGTATGAGCGGGAGAGAAGAAGGGACGCTAGAAACACCACCTACTTCACATCAGGGCTGAGAAGGACTCGGGTTATGTATTTCTTGTGTGCACTGAACTTTGTCACAGCCTGATATCTGGGTAGATCTGATTTTTCTTCATTGATCTTCCACACATAGCATTTGCCCTAAGACGGAAAAGTCAACCCTAGGACTACCAACATTAGCAAGAGCTTACCTTGTTGTTTCCTGCGACCAAACATGAGCCATCGGATGCCAAACTAACAGACCGAATAGGAACATCTCCTGCAGGAGTCTGGCGGAACGGTAATGCGTGTGGCGAAAGAGCGCGTTAGCCAAACTTACTAACTCATGGGAACACAAGTTCTCTGATAAGTCCCACTGTTTGATGCAACCAGCCTGATCGCAGGAGATGAGCTCTCCCTGATTAGGGTGGACACATACGTCATTCACTTGCGTAGACATTCATTAGCGTTCAAACCACAGGCAGAGTGAAATACAGTACCAGGGGCACCATTATCGTACGTGCGATGCACCTGCGCACATCTGCACGTACCGTCAAAGCGTAAAGATGTAACTACAGAGATTAGTTACCTGAGATCCCAGATCCTGATAGTGCCATCCTCGCTGCCAGTAACGAGCCATTTCCCTTCGCTATGGAAGGAAACGGCAGTAACGTTCATGGTATGAGCATCGAGGGAGGTTAACTTAGATCGTGATTCATTGACTAATATCCATAAGCTGTTTGAAAACGCGCACCGGCGTCGAAGAGGAACTAGCAGTTTCGTAAATGTAGACTTTCTTGTGAATGGCCGCGGCCAGAAGGCGTTTGCTGGTAACACCCGTGAGTGAAGTCCGTTAGTTTGGACGACAAAGTAATTTACTCCGGTGAAATGGCAAGACGGTTTACTTGCTAGAGATGAAATGCAGCCGCACTGGAAGTCAGCGGAGAGGAAAAACACTCACCCCTGCTTCCCCTGACCTCGAAATTGTACGTGAGCATATGCCACTCCACGCTTCCCAGAACCTGATTTCATGGTCGTATGAACCCGTCACAAGAATGACCGACATGGCAGGTTCGAACGAGGCTCGCGACACGGATCTCAGACTCAGCCTAGCGGGATGGGATTGGATGCTTATGTAATCTTCCAAGGGTTGGCAAGTGGCAAACTTGTGAAGTTGTGGTGTCCTTCACCGCGAAACATTCATATTCAGAAAATGTAGGATTTCCTTCGGAAGATGTGCAAGAGTACGTTGGCGGAGATCCGTCTGCTTCTGGACTCCCGTTCCAGAGAGTTCCGTGCAAATGAAATGGTGGTTGGACTAGGCCGAGGATCACTTGGGCCCCTTCATACCACCACGTACGCAACCTGCCTGTATGTGCGTGCAGCCTACACGCTTACCCGTGCGGTGAACATTTGATCCACTGTTGGCATATTACGATCTCGAGGTTTCCAGCTTTATTACGTGGAGCACCTGATCAATGTCAATTCGGCTATTACTACTATTGCTACGCTTCGCTGACCATTTCCTAACTTCACAATTCAATATTGAAAATCTATTAGGCGACACTTCTCACCCTGCATAACAGGTCTCCGTGGCCAAGGATTACTCCCACAAATCAGGCATCTCCGTGACCCATTCCTATCACCGACTGGCTCCCGCTGGATGAGAACGATCGAAAGATGTTGCACGGTCATACCTACTCATTATAAAGAGTGGACTTGCCCGCCTATAAACCCAACGACCATCGTTCGCTGTCCTGACTATTTCGGCTATGAACGCATACCCAGTAAGCTGTCTTTGCTGGTTGTGTTACAATGCTCATTCGTAACTCAGAACGGCACACGAGTTTTCTTCTGGACCGCCGCCGGGGATATCAAATACGGCACTGTGCAATCGACGAGTCGTCTCGCTGACGTAGGTATCCCGTTTGTACCAATTTCATCGTTGACGAAGCCTTTGCAGGGGACTCAGGTAATCGTTATAGATATCGATGGAGGCGAAGGTCGCCGCAGCTTGCCGTGAGTGTCTCGTTCCCCAGAATTACCGGAGTTTGAAGAGTGACACGGCATTGCAGAGTGTCTAGCGTCTCGAAGGTGAACTAGCATCGAGTTAACGTTCAAGACGACACAAGCCACATTCGTAGACAATCTCTAGACTCAAAAGCCCGATGGCACCGCTCCCCTAGACTCCGCTGTATCCTTGCACTCAGTTTTGCCCTACTGTCCGTTTGTTGTATGCTTGGATTTGATCTACCGCTCTGTATCTGACCCTGGCAATCATAACTTGCCTCATTGTGTCCCGAGAACCAGACGATTTTGGTGTGCGGTCGCAGCATGTCCAACTACACCACATGGCATGTAATGTATCAGTGTTTACCATGGTTTCGGTTTTGACAGATTGGTGCGACGTGTCCTTGCAGGTTACCGCCCCATAAGCCGCGTGTGGGCATGCCCACGGCTTGGTGCCCCGGCTATTAGGTAGTTCGACATATTTAGCGTGGAATTTAGGGGTGGAGACTTGTGATCTAGACCGAGGCTCATTGATGATAACAGTCGTTGCGGCCAATCGCAGATGTGGCACACCGAAGGGAGGGTAGGACGGCAGGAGAAAGTCTTCGCATGATTACAGCGCCAGATTTCATTATGGAGCTGTCAATGACGTCATACCAAAGATCAGAACGGGTATAACATACATCCGCACAGTGGCGAATTCTTTCAACTTCCTCGATTTCTCAGGTCAATAACCCTCCTTCCACACGCGGGAATGGGTCACGCCATTATTGGAGATCTCGACAGCGCACATCATTTGCCGTCTTGGAAAGGGTCTAGGCGATCTACGATATTAGGCAAGTATTGAGGAATGCTCGTCCATGTGGCCCATATGGCCATCGTGTGAATAGGACAGAGCGCAGACAGAAACTATAATTTTACGTGTACTACGGAATTTTAGGATGCCAGTATTGAAAGTTGATGTAGAAATGATATAACTTGGTGAGTTTGTGCCTGTAGTACCATATAGTCACCAATGGGTACTGTAGTGGTTGTAATCGTCCTTTAGGTAAGTTATGACAGTACTAAAAACATAAGCATTATTAACAGGCAAGCGCGAGGGGAACTAACCGTAAATCTGTCAGTCGGACGTGAAACGGCACGGAAGTAGACAACATACAGAGGCATGAGCAGATTTCTCGCAGAGTGGAACCTCCAGTTGTCAATCTGTCAATGTCTTGTCGCCGCTGCGTAGCCTTGGGGACATGTTCTCAGAATTGCCGTCATCCTGTTTCTGCAGGTGGCCAATCCTTGCGATCCTACACGACCTTGAGTAACAAAAAGGGTTGAATAAGCTTTTTAGCATACTCTGATGACGATGCTAACGCGTTGGCCGTGAGCTCTAGTTATGGACCCATACGGGTGCGTGAGTGAATGTTTCCAATTGTACCTCACGTCGTCTCTGTCGCACCTTGAGCACTCAAGGTCACACCTGTAGACAGGGCGGGCGTTACCTCTGCAAGTATACGCTACCAGATGTAAGCAGGACGTCGAATTTCTTGGGCGTAAATGCATTTGCTTCTTCCATGTGCAATACCCGCTCTGCCCCTAGACTGACAGCCAGAATCCACGTACCACTTGAGGAGATGTTGTCAATGTGGGGAAGTATTTCCCCTTCTGAGGCGAGATGTAAAATGTGTGTCTGCGTGTTTTCGGATGGATATAGAGTGTGCAATCGATTTAATATCCGAGAAAGCTCCAGGGTTTGTGATTCTCCCCAAGATGAGAGATGCATCTCGCGATAATCTCGGATAACATTGTCATAGTGGCCCTATTTAATGAGTTATGGGACATTGCCACCTCGCTAACACCAATTACCTTACTTTTTGGAAGGTATAGAGCTCCTCAGGCAAGAATACGTCAGCTTCGGACGGACCATGTAGAAGACGGTACTGTTTCTGGAGCTTGCGAACACGCTTGCTCTCGAGGGAATCGAGTTGGTCCAGTGCGGCGGTCAAGAGAACTCGTTGTTCATGAGTGTCCAGAAAATTCGGAAATAGCGTGAAACCACGAGGAAGGTCGCCCTTGCCATTCGTAGATAGAAAACGAAATCCGACGCGTTTCAGTAGTGCCGGTGAACATAGTCGCGTTTGCATAGTGAAATAGGGGATGCCCGATCGATGCTCTAACTCGGTCACCGTTGTCGAGGTGGACCGGAAGGCGTTTGGGAGACACGTGACTTCAAAGTCGCACCTCCCCGAAAATAAGAAAACGCGCATGCGAGCCTGTTCAAGTCGGTGGTCAATGCACGCCGGGAAGATGCACAGGAGGGGGTCCACTTTTCGGGTTCTTGGGGGTACACGAGCAGCAGCGTCAGCTGCAAAGCCTCTGGTGATCACCTTTGCCATGTTAGAATGCTTACAATTTACGGAGCCTCCCACTTCCCACAGCCCTCAGCACGAAACGCAGTACTCGGTCACGAAGTATCTGCCCAGTATGACTTACAGTCGTCCCCGTTTCCTTCTCGTTCTCCGGTGCCAACGTCGACTCCTTCGCCGCCGTCCACGTCTCTTCTAAGTCGAGCATCATCGGCAGTTCAACCGATCCGTTCCTTGCCTTCTAGAGCTTCTACCTCGAGGTGGTCCCAATTCCCGGAAGAAACAAAATCGTCAGGCTCCGCTATGCTAAATGAATCCTTTCAGCGCAGCTCCTCGTTTCCTGCTACTGGCACCAGGGAGAACATCCGTCCAAAGGATGTTCTCTCCCGGGCCCCTGTACGGCCTTTCCCCAACCCCCCTACCAAGTTTGTGCGCGATTCTGCCCCGCATACTAGCGCACGGCCGGAGTGGTTCCCGTCGAAATCCGTCCGCTCTTCTGACTTTTTACCCAACCAAGCACAACTTCGTTCTCAGGAAGCACGACCACTCCCAGTCCCAACATCGCGTTCTGTATTCAATGCAGATCTAGACATCTCCCAAAATGCTAACACTTTGAAAGAATTGAGGGATTTTGAGATCTCACCACCGCCTTCGCAGCTCCTTACCAGAGAACGAGATAGACCTAAACGCCCTGGTCGGAAGGGAGAGTTCAAGGAGCGTGGTTCTCTAATACATTCGTCGGACCCCTCGATTCCTGCTACCAAACACAAGTCATCGAACCGTTGGCAACAGTTGGAACGAAAAAAGATCAGAGATAGAGAGAAGAAGGCAAGGTCTGTGGAGAAACAGAGTGTCAAAACTGACTTGTATATTCCTACTACTGTTACTGTGGGTCAATTTGCTAGGTTGCTGGGCGTTCGTTTGGGTGAGTCACCGAGAGGTTTGTGTGGATCGAAAATTTAGTCATACATGACTTCTAGGAACTCTGCAAAAGAAGATGGTCCAAGCAGGCATGCAAGAAGATACTTCGTACAACCACGGTAATGTCTTCGTTTGAGCCCGCTGGTATTCGAACTGATGCGGGGTAGTTCTCACTTCCGATTATGCCGCGCTCCTTGCTGAGGAGTTCGGCAGGAATCCTATAATAAACGATGAGGCTGCATTTGACCTCTATCCTCCGTATGCCGTCCTTGCTTGCGTTCTTGAACGGGTCATTCACACTGTAGCGTCACAGACCACCTCATCCAGACCCCCATCTCCTCCCTCTTCGCCCCCCAGTTGTTGCCATTATGGGTCATGTTGATCATGGAAAGACTACTCTCCTCGATACTCTTCGCTCGTCTTCTGTGGCCACTTCCGAGGCTGGGGGTATCACGCAGCACATAGGTGCTTTCTGCGTACCCGTGAGGTCACCCTTGCATCCATCTGATGAGGATGTGCAGCCTAGCACGACGGATATGACTGATGATCGCCTCATCACTTTTTTGGATACTCCTGGTCATTCTGCATTCTCCGCTATGCGTGCGCGAGGCACCTCCGTAACTGATATTGTGGTTCTTGTCGTCGCGGCTGATGATGGCGTCATGCCCCAGACCCTCGAGGTCATCAATCTCGTCAATCGTGAGAAGGACAAAGGTAATATTGGGATGGTAGTAGCGATCAACAAAATTGATAAAGACGAGGCTGACGTGGTACGCTTTCCTTCATGCCACTATCATCTGCAAGCCACGAATCATCCGATGAGAACAGGAACAGGCAAAGCTGTCTCTTTTGGCGGCCGGTGTGTCGCTTGAAGAATATGGTGGCGACGTGCCTTGTGTAGAGATTTCGGGACTCACTGGCCGTGGCTTGCCTGACCTCATCGAAACGTTGGCACTTATGGCCGATGTCATGGATCTGCGTGCAGAGAGAGACTGTCCAGTCGTAGGATACGTGCTAGAGTCAAAGGTACAGAAAGGACTAGGGTGCGTGTTCCTTTCGAAGCATCCGCCTTGTGTGCACATGTTCATTTGCATTAATCGTGTGTCACGTCGTTTACAGCCCTGTGGCAACTATCCTTGTAACCCGCGGCACTCTTGTTCCGGGAACTCCACTATTAGCAGGCACTTCAACGTGTTCCACTCGTCGTCTGCTCTCGCCAACAACCCAACCGCTTGCGTCCGCTCCACCTGGGATGCCTGCCATAGTAACAGGTTGGAAGTCACTTCCTGCAGCCGGTGACGAAGTGTTGGCCGGAAGTGAGGGTGATATAAAGAAAGCCAAAGTAAACCGTCTCAAGAAGAAGGATGTAGAGAGTGTCTTACAAGACGTGGAAGCTATCAATGCTGAGCGAAAGGCACGTAGAGAGAGTGAGACCGGTAGCGAATCCTGTGGGCATACGAAGAACAAAGATGAGACCGAAGAACGACAGAAGTTGAAGCTCGTCGTTAAGGGGGATGTCAGCGGGAGCGTGGAAGCACTTGTCGGCGCTCTTGGAGGCATTGGCAATGATCTTGCTGGTGTGGATATCGTCTCTACAGGTGTAGGAGACGTTACAGAAACAGATATTATGATGGCCAAGACTGCGGATGGTTTGTTGATTCTGCTTTCGATGATTATTCGAGAACTTATCGGACCGTTCACCCAGCTTTGATCATCGCATTTTCCGTCTCTGTTCCCCGCAGCGTTCAGGGCATTGCATCTCGGGATTCCGTTACAATCTACCCGTCCAACATCATATACCGCGTTATAGACCACGTTCGCGAACGTGTTGCCTCACTCCTTCCCTGCACATATACAACTAAAGTTATAGGCGAAGCAACAGTACTTCAGCTATTCGATATCCACACCAAAGCAAATATGACTAAGAGAATTGCTGGCTGTAGAGTTGGGAATGGAGTTGTTGAAAAGGCTTGCATGGCCAGAGTCATCAGAGATGGTGATGTGATCCATGAAGGTGCGTAACTAAATGATGCAGCGATCCTACATCCTATTAACCCATATGTAGGCCCCCTCGACACGCTACGACAACTTAAAACCGAGGTGACAGAAGTGAGGAAAGGCCTAGAATGTGGTATTAGCTTAAAGGATTATAACAACCTGCGCGAAGGTGACTTGGTACAGGCGTTCAAACTAATAGAAATACCCGCCGTCCTCTAAAATCATCAGCCTACTCTCACTATCCTTAGACAAATCTATAGATGTTGTAACGCACAAGTAATCGCTATGATAGTTACTTCAATGAACGCTCGCCGGAGATCATTGTCGGAGTCAGTTCAGTATTGTCGCCGGAATATCGGCGTAGCCGACATTCCCTCCCACACCCTCTTCGGAAATTCCGGGCGAGACCAGCGAAGTCGGCGGATGCGGGATGCCGGAACGGTGGACTCCGCGGGGTTGTCAAGTTCCAGTTCCCGTCATCTTGCCGATATTAATTGGAATCAGGGAACACGTTCGGCGGGCTGGCCCGTAGACCCGCCGAAGGGTACTTGGCAGCGAGATAGGATACTTGAAACGGACAACGCGTTCCAGCCGCGTGCCATGTTGATATTACAGACAAATTCTAACGTGCCACAAAAACGAATGATACCATGGCCTGAGAAGATCTGGATGCAAGGGGTTCCGAAGACAAGATGAAAAGATCAGGAAGCTAGGGTGACGGGAAGCGACAAGAAGAAAAGGAGAAAGGAAGCAATGACAGCATGCAAGGAGTGTAGATTCAGTGAAAAATAAAGGGTTGTGACACTGGCAAGGGTAGCACGTCATCTGGACGTTACTTTACTCCTGCCGCTCAGAAGTGGATGGTGACACCGAGTATGGAGGGCCGAGACACAGAACGGCTCTTTTTGCGTAAAGCTGCGCGTCGAGCTTCGCGTTTCGTTGCTGAGCGAGTGATTTTAGCACATGACCATAATGGGCCGCCAACGGAAACAAGTCCGAACTCGTCACATGGCACCAGAGGAAGGCCGTGACTGCTGCGCACATGTAAATGAGGTGATGGCGAGGAAGAGGATACCCTGCTGGTATGCAGATCCTTGCAAGTTAACACCATATACGAGTTCGATGCTGATGGCAGCAAGAAAGGCTGCGGTGGAGAGTCTAATGATAGATTTAAGTACGAATCTTTGCATTTCGACTTCGCCAGCGTGGCGGAGTAACAGGACGCGTCGGACTCAACAAGAGTATCCGATGAGGAGGGCGCAGGGATGCAAGACTGCAGGTAAGGGAGTGAAAGAGATTTGTTACAATCAACCTACGACTGCTGAGTTTACAGAATGTGGCGGTAGGAGTTCAACTTACGGAGGGCTTATCTGTCATGTCTCGACGAAGAGAGATACCTTGACAGAACTTGTCACGCAAGTCTGTCTGCCCCAAGACTCTCCTAAGCTTCCTAGACGAGTGGAGGGATCCTCGGTCGACTGGTTGATCACTACATTGTATAGGGTGTTCACGAGGCAGGAATAGCTGGTCCATCGTATCCTCCACCGTGGCCGGCAGAGATTGCAGTATTGCTGCAGTACGCAAACGAAGTTTCCGCGTATGCAGACTAATCCTATCACCGGGTTTATCCAGGGGGTATACGGAGCAACGCGTTCCCTCTCCCAACTGATAGGGGATACGAGAGCTGTGATGGGGCGACGCGCACTCAATGTCATCCTGAGACTCGGCTGCGAAATGGTCCGGCGAGACCGGTCGCGACATCAGAAGGGTGGTTGAGGAGTTGCCCTCCAGCTCTAATTTCCAACTGGTGTCGTGCAATCTTTCCGTGTCCTTAGGGGCCAGATGTTCCGCCAGGGTGCTGCACGCGTCGAAGACGTCGCACCCGCGGCTGAGGCCCCGAGATGCTAATTTTGAAGTGCTGTAAAGGTTTGTTCTCGACTTTGAGGATGAGGAAACAGATGGGTCAGAGTTCTGGTGAGAAGACGGCGCCGCCGCAGCGCAAGAAACTGAACAGCGACTACACTGGCTCCCAGCGGATCTTGCGGACATTGCCTGAATGTGACGACTAGTAGTACAGAAAAGACCTGCCTTGCGTGGCGTTGAAAATAGGGTTGACCGTTCTCAACCGTTGTCTCAGGAGTGCCAGGACGGTTTGAACTTTGCCGGTCATGTGCACTGGCCACGAGGCAAGTCAACCGCCGTGGTCACGTTAGTTTATGCGAAGAACGACAGGACCCGAGTCGACCCGCGCAACGAATATCACATCTTAGTGTTAGTGGGAAACGAAAACGTACCCCCACGTTGAATGTCGTTGCCCTGTGCTCTGGCAGTGGCTCAATACTGAGCTCGACCGACTCCGACCCGTCGATCATATCGCATCTACACCAAACCTTCCGTTGCTTACAAATACTTTATTATGTAAAATAGCCCCCCTGAAGTCAAGTGTCACATACCTTCACCGTCGCCTTTGCCAGTAGACATTTGCACGTCTGGAACATGGCAGCGCCGCTTCTCGCTTTTCATAAGGAGATTTTGGAAAAGATACATGACCCGTCGACCAGCGAGCTGTTATTACTCGCCCGTGGTCTCGGGCTTCGCCGTATGGTCTGTACCCTCATGAAGATCTACGACTCTCCCCAGAATTTGGTTCTCCTCGTCAATGTCACTCCGGAGGAAGAAGCCGCAATTGGTGAGGAACTAGGTATAATGGGCTGCAGGAAACCTGGCCTTCGGGTCATCGGTTATGAGATGGGGAAACGAGACAGGTTTGCATGGACCCTGGCATCCTGGGCGCAGGATTCATACTGACTAGACAGGATCTCTACAAGAAGGGTGGCCTTTTCTCCGTCACCTCGCGTATATTAGTCGTGGATATGCTGCAGTCGGATATTCCTATTGAGCTCATCACGGGAATCCTCGTCTTGCGTGCTGAGAGGTACGGTTCGTCCACGCTAGGAGAACTCGCACTTAGTCTCTCCGAGAGTCACTGCTCTCGCATTGGAGGCATTTATAGTCCGACTTTACCGCGAAAAGAATAGCTCTGGTTTTCTGAAAGCTTTCTCTGATCAACCCGAATCCATCACGAGCGGGTTGTCACCCTTGCGAAATATCATGAAAGAGCTCCATTTACGGATGGTCTACATATATCCACGGTCAGTACTGAGTCGTTGTATGCATTGCACTCTAAGCGTGCCCATCAGGTTTCACGAGACCGTCAAGTCCACGCTCGAGAACCGGAAGGCTGATGTCATAGAGTTGTACCAACATATGACAGAATCAATGCAGACTATCCATCATGCAATAGTACAATGTATGACAATGACTCTATCCGAACTAAAACGCTCGCATGCTACGGTTAGTATCGGGTTTTCGTCTATTCCGTACGCTTCGTTCATGTGTCGATTCGTCCCCAGCTCGAGCTCGATGACCTCACTATCGAAAGCGCCTATTTCAAATCGTTCGACGCGGTCGTTCGCAAGCAGTT
Organism: Pisolithus thermaeus; assembly: GCA_024663475.1. Classification (NCBI taxonomy): domain Eukaryota; kingdom Fungi; phylum Basidiomycota; class Agaricomycetes; order Boletales; family Pisolithaceae; genus Pisolithus; species Pisolithus thermaeus. The sequence goes on from JANFAF010000008.1 coordinate 1,239,848, forward strand.
GGATCCAGTATGGCACAAGGTTGGGCCAAGGACAAAACAGCTTGTCGGTGACTTGTCTACCCTTCGCCGTCTGTTGACGTGAGCACTCGCGCTTGATTCCTTTTTAGATACTTGATGAAACCTTCCCCTAGCTACCTTCTATCATATGACGCCTTTTCTTTTTACGAGTATCTCGAAACTCTTATCGCCTGCAACACTACTTCCACATTCAGCGGAGAAAAGCGTCTGAACCAGTCCCCGTGGATGCTGACAGACGCCGCAAATGTAATATTTCAGACTGCAAAACGCAGGTGTTACACACTTTCCAAGAAATCTGCAGATAGACCAGAGGACGTTACATTTGACGACCAGGATGAATGGGATGCCTTGGATGACATGGAGGGAATCCGGGGCCAGCCGGTTGATAAACCTAAGAAATCATGGATTCCAGAAGGATTGGATCCAGTTGCAGAAGAGCTTCCGAAGTGGGAGCTGCTCGCAGATGTACTGCAAGAAGTGGAAGAAGAAATTCTAAGACATGGAAGTCGTACCAGTGCGTACTCTCATCATAGCCTAGCCATTGAGCTTAGCAGTTCTCAGATATCAAGGGTTCAAATACGGTGCTAGTTATGACTTCGTCTTCCCGGGCTTCTGCATTGGTGAGCGAGTTTCTTTCAAATATGGACCCCGACGCTCCCAAGGGTAAGCGTGGCCGAAAAATGATGGAGAGGAAGTTGCGACAGTACCTGTTCTGGAAAAGTAAGCTTGCGAGTCAGAGTCAAGGGAAGAAGAACCCATCGCACACGGGGTTGAAAGGAAAGCAAAACGCTGCCCCCATTATGGTTGGCAAGTCAACGGAGGGACCAACGAACCAGAACCTTGCTTTGAAGAAGAAGGAGGAGATGAAGCAAGCAAGGGGAGCGAATAGGCGTCGAGTCCGTGGTGGCGCGCCTTCCGCCACGAGCAAGCCTTCGTCGGGCGGGAACTTCGAAAACACGACCATAAACGACGACAGTGAAGAGATCGAGGCAATGTGAGGTTTCACCTTTTAACGTATTTTTGCACTTCCACCATACCAACCATGCTTTGAAGCGTTGCAGCACAGAATCCTTCATCTCTGACCGATATCCTAATTGGAGACAATGACTTCGGATTATTGGAGCGGACTATTTCCGGTCAACTTCAAGATGATTTTGATACCCAATACGGACTACTGGCACCCGAGGAGACTGTGGTAGTGAGGGCATATTCAGATGATTCGGACGACCGGGTCTTAGCAGAGTTGCAACCGAAATTTGTTGTGATGTTTGAGCCCAGCCTCGAGTTCGTGCGCAGAGTCGAGGTAAATCCATTGAATATGACCTTTTTCTATTAGTAAAGATACTTCCACAGGTGTATAAAAACTCCCATCCTGGCCTCGGCGTTAGAGTTTACTTCATGATTTACCAATTGAGTTGTGAGGAGCATAAATATCTCGCTGCCCTGAGGCGCGAAAAAGACTCCTTCGAGCGGTTGATCAAAGAAAGAGGGGTACGTCAACCAACTTCTCTTCTCCGAATGCACTTGCGATATCTTACTAGACCATGCTTAATCCTGTGTTCGAAGACCAAAGACCTAAAGCAGCAGATCAATTCATCCGAACCATCAGCAGCCGATTGGCCGGTGGCCGGAAGGAACTGAGTACGCAACCTTCCCAGGTTCGTCAATGTTGCTCTATGTGATGTGACGTTGCGTCTGATAGCCATGGAGGTAATCGTCGACATGCGAGAGTTTCGGTCAACGCTGCCTTCACTACTACACGCATCTGGCCTGCAGGTTGTGCCAGCCACACTAACAGTTGGAGACTACGTTCTCACGCCGGAAATATGCATTGAGCGGAAGAGCATACCGGACTTAATTTCTAGTTTCAACAGCGGCAGACTGTAAGTACCCCCATGGCTGCCAGACATTGGGACTTGCTTCACTAATCCTTCGATAAGTTACACGCAGTGCGAACTTATGTCAGTACACTACAAACAGCCGATTCTTCTGATCGAATTTGAAGAGAACAAGGCCTTTTCGCTAGAGGTTCGTCTCTGATACTGCTTAGCCATTAGCTTGTGTTTAGTCTGCTTGTAGCTCATCGCTGAAACAACAAAGTCCTATGCTAAGCCTACCGCAAAGGCGACTTCCAAAAAGGATACTGGGCCGTCCGAAACCGACCGGGTTCCTTCTCTCCAGTCAAAGGTTGTTCTCTTGACACTACATTTCCCCCGGGTTCGAATCATATGGTCGTCCTCTCCTTACGCAACCGCGGACATATTCAATGACCTGAAGGCTAACAACCCGGAGCCGGACCTGTCACGTGCCATTGCTACTGGAGCTGAGGAAGACCCTGATATCGGCGCAGGCGTCAACACCGCAGCGGAAGACCTGCTGCGATGTCTTCCGGGCATCTCAGCTAAAAATGTCAAGTACGTGATGAGCAAGGTTAACAGCGTGCGCAAGTTCTGTGAGATGACCAGAGAGGAAATACAAGGGATTCTTGGAGTAGAACCTGGGAATCGGTGTTGGGAATTCATGCATGGGATTGGAAACATGCGTTCGTAGCAGTGCGTTGATTCCCCTCGTACTTCTGTCCCTAAAGAGGTGGGCTATACGTACCTATTTCTAGTACGTGTTAATATATAGAGTACGATTAACTGTCGACTTTGAGGACCAGGTTTTTCACCTTGAACGCAGGTTTGGTGTGCATAGCTTGCACCGCTGCACTCCCGCTCGGGCTAAGCTCGATTACTAAGCGCCCGCTATTGTGCATGACGCTTTCGGACTGGATTAGTATTACATATGTACTTATCCTGCTACAACTGCGAAACTTGTGTCGCATAGGTTCATTGTCTCCGTTGACTCTGTCAGGAAATGTTAGCGTCGACGACTGTTAGGAACCTCCGCTCGCTGAGACGGCCAGATATTCGTTGCTTGTTGGCACCCACAAACCTGCTGTCCAGACCCCAGCCTCTGTTCCAGCCTCGGATCAACAGCTGCTCCTTCTTTACGGCTCCAAGACCACGGAGTGTTCAATACTCCCGCTTCCCCGAGCAGCGACAGCAGAACTCTAGTTGGCTTCCGCGAGATCCCGCGGCAAGAATCGTGATCTACATCAGCGTAGGAGGCGTACTTTATTACGTCGCGCAGTAAGTCCAGCAAGATAACCCCTCCTCCATATCCCTAATTCAATCTACAGTCTAGAACAAGTTCCAGAGACTGGTAGATGGCGGTTCATGGACATCAGCCCCAGGTTGGACAGCAAGCTTGCCCAAGCCTCCTATGCCGAACTACTTTCCCAGTTTCGCGGGAAGATCCTCCCTGCCGACCATCCCATTACACGTCATGTGCGCCGAGTTGTCACCGATATCCTCGAAACTAACAATCTCGGGAGTCTGTACTCGAGCGAGCCTCGTCGACGATCATTCTTTGGGGATGATGTCTGGGAGGAGGACGCTTTTGCTGCTGCAAGACCGCGGGCGGCGAACACCGTTCCTGAGAGCGGTGGAAAGGAATGGCATCTGTTGGTTGTAAACGATCCCAAGGTTGTCAATGCAATGGCGACGTTTGGTTCGTGTCTTTCTTGCTGTGGTTGGGTGTATGGATGATTCATTCTGCTTGCATAGGCAATATCGTGGTATTCACCGGTATATTGCCTATATGCAAGGACGAACAAGGCCTTGCCGCCGTCCTTGGCCATGGTCCGTCCGTTTCTATTCGTATCTGTCCTTACTGAAGTCATTGTCTCAAACTACCGTCCAGAAATTGGGCACGTAGGTCCGTGCCAACCGACACTCTCACAATGACGCCTAATGATAAGTCTTAGTTGCCAGACACCCCCAAGAGCGTTACTCCTCGACTAAGATTCTCATCTTCGTTGCCTTCCTTCTCCAAGCCGTTGGTCTGGATTGGGGTTTCAGTAATCTCCTCAGCAAACTATTGTTGGATCTACCGAACTCTCGTAAGCAGGAGCTAGAAGGTCGATCACGCCATTCCTTTCTGCTACACAGTACTAACCTCGATTTTCTGACATTTTGGTCAAATAGCGGACACAGTCGGTTTACGCCTGATCGCGCGAGCATGCTATGATCCTCGATCCGCTGTAGAGTTAGTCGATTCACTCGCGGTACTTTCAGATTGCTCTGACGTTCCTTCGTGCGTGTAGGATGCACCTCCGGCTCGCCAACCACGAACGCATGCACGGTGGTTCGAGCTTGGAATTCCTGCGAACACATCCTGGAGCAACGCGACGTATTAAGGTAGGCTTTTTCAATCCAGTGTTCCCCTTTTATAGGTCCACTGACTTCCAAACTATCTAGCACCTTGAAGAACAAATTCCGGAGGCGGATGCCATCCGTGTCAGCAATCCACGGTGCACCACAGAACAAGATTCAATAGCTCAATTTAACAGAATGTCGCGCTGGACTGATCGAACGGTCCAGGGGGCGCCGTTTCAGTTGTAAGGGAGGGACCTACCGTCACTAGTATTATTGCGACTGCGGAGATGTTGAGAGATAACCACTAGGGGTGCGGTATGTAGAAGTAAGTGCATAACGTACTAATAGAATCGACAAATTCTCGTTCCCTTTAAAACATCACCAACCCCCAGATAATCCCCCAGGAAAAACCCCAAAGAGAGAAAACAAATCAATGGAGAGCACAATCACCAAAGGAACACACCAATCAAGCCTATGGCAAGCGAATATGTGAACCAGCTGCTGTGCGCGTGCGCGCTGCTGGCACCTGAAACATATTTGGATGAGCCCGTCGACGAGGACGAGAATCCACAGAATCCGGAGCCCGGAAGTTCAGATGAGGGTATGAGCACGACGGGCTGCCCACCGAGGGTATACTCGACTTCGATGGTACCGTTGCTGCCTACCACCCAATGGGCACAGGTAAGAATACTGGACGTAGTAATACTTTTAGGTGGGCACACAGACGTCTAGTCAGTACACTCACTTGACCAAATCGGTCTCTGTCTGAAAAGGTGTGTAAACGGGTATGCTGACGTTTTGTGGCTTAGCGGTTGCGTCTCAGCCCTGAGGTTGGCATGAATTGTGGTCAATCTCACCGGAGAACCAATATTTGTCATAATTGAAACCACGTCCCCCTTCATGATGGCGATACCGTACTCTGTTGTAGCAAGGACATTTGCCGACGAATACAGCCATGTAGAATTTTGAGTCAAAAAGTTACGAAACTACAGAGGCATCAATAGGGCGAAATGGAAACACAAGTTGGGATACTTCACTTTGTTCAGCGTTGTGACCAATTGATACGCAGTAGTATTAGCATAACCGGATGGCCACAAAGGTGCACGGTTGTACTGGGGACAGGGTAAGCACTCGCACGGAGTACAACAAGGAGAAACACTTCACGGGATCGGCGTTTCCATTCGAATACTGTTCTTGACCATAATACACGATTGGAATACTGTCAAGATGGTTGGAGACTGTCACGAAAAGTGTTGCACTTCTTACCCGTCGGACATGAAATTGAACACCATTGCGTTGCTACGGATGCCGCTCTTAAGTACGAATCGAGAGCCTGAACACCACAACGTACTAGAGACTTTGTGGGTCTACGGATATATTGTGCCAACGAGGGACATCCTGATTTTCAAGGAAATTGCCAAGTACGCCAGTGTCCTGTCATGGGTAAGGAACTACTTCATGCGCAATATAAAATTCGCCTACTTTGAACAACGCTTTGGATTGGGCCATCATGTCGCTCACAGCAGTGGTGTTCAATGGGCCCGGTATAGTGAAGGCATCGACAAGAGAATTGTACATTGGATAGTGTAAGACAGAGTCAAGCCCGTTGGGACCTTGAAACGACGCAGCTTCGCTGACCCACAGGTATCAGATGAGGAACGTGTCAGGTAGAGACAGTACATACACGGGGTCGGAACCAAAGACTTCGCCGATACAGAAAACGCCTGCTCTTGCGCAGAATACTGGCCAGAAGTCCATATTTACATGCCTATATCTCGTGAGGAAGAAAACCTAAGATGAGTCGGAGTAGCTTACTTTGCAGCTAGGAGTGCATGCATCAGATGCGCGTCGGATCAAAAGAAGTGACACATACCGTCGATGCGAAGCCCATCGATATTATAATCCTTTACAAGGGACTCGATCCAGTCGCCAAATCCGGAGACGACAGTAGGATCCTCGGTATTAATATCTGGTAAAGGAACGACAGTATCCCCGAGCCAACATCTTTCGATGCTTGTATTGTTGTTCCAATCTATCACACAGTACGGATGATATTGCGACTGCTCGGGAACGCTTGTCAGGGAAAAACCATGGAACCACACGGATAAAACAGACCGAATTTTTGAACATGTAAGTGGACAAATCAGGATCGGTGGAGGTTGCCATGACGTCGTTCACAACTACATCAACCATCAAGTACCTTTCGATAAATGTTAGCCAGGTGTCCGAATTGAACCTAACAAAGGTAACATACATCCCACGACGATGCAATTCGTCGGAGAGCGCCTTGAGATCATCGGATGTACCAAAGTGGTCATTCAATTGCGTAGCATCGGCAATCCAGTAACCGTGGTATGGGTCGCCGTAGGGTGTAGTGGAACCCTGGTAATTCTGCGAGACAGGACTTATCCAAACTTTTGGAGGGTTAAGCAGCGAGCCAAAAAAAAAAATGGGAAAAAATGGAAGACACCTACCCGCTGTGAAGCCAGCATTTTGAATATAGTCGAGATTCTCTCTGAGGCTGTCGACGGTGATACACATGTACATGGACGACCAGGGATCATCATCTAAACTCACGTGTTCCAAGTACCACCGCACCACGTCCGGTCTGCAGTATCACATTTCGTGGGGTCGGCGCCCTGAGGTAGAGCATACCTGTCGATGATAACTCTTGTGGAGAGTCAAGAAGAGCCATGTAACGAAAGTAACGCGAGACAGACTGGTAAATAGAGCGAGACCTCCACTGGTCGGCAGTTGCGGCCGAGGATGGGGACACAAGGGCGAGAAACGCGAACGTTATGGCTAGTAGGGAAACGAGCGTATACATTGATGAAACTAAACGAGAGGAAGGGGAGTAAGGAGCGTCAGATATATCTCTGCGACGAGGAACACGACGAGAAGAGGGTTCGCATGTGCAGTTTTTTTATTTATTTATTTATTCAAATTGAACAAGCCAGCAGGTTCCTTCCGGCATGCCATCACATCACACGAAGAAGCGGGGGATCGCTTCGCATCCCCACACGTGCTTATGTAATACAAAACCCATCCTCGGCATCAGACTATTCCCAATTTGGGCAATGCCGTCCTTCACACTCTACGGCTGGCTCGTCTGCGCATGGGTCCTCACCGTTTCATTCCAGGCAAGTGAACAAGGAATTATACGACATGTGCTGAATGGTATTATCGTATATACAGTATGGCTACCACATATCTGCTCTGAACCAGCTTCAGGACGTGTTGACCTGTCGCCGCATTGACACGTCAACCCCGGTCCACCATATGGGTCTTCCCACCTGCATTCCTATGAACGATGCAACCTTTTCTCTCGTCACTTCTCTCTTCACTATAGGTGGACTATGCGGTAGTCTGTTCGCCAACATTGCCATGGACCGCTACGGCCGAAAAGGTGCCACTCGTCTAAGTTCCGTCTGCAACGCTGCAGGCGCGCTTCTATCTGCTGTGGCCGCTTCCGTAACGGCAATCGCTGTCGGAAGGCATGTCATAACCTGGTGGTTCACCACTTAGCAAATTGACAACTGTTTCAGATTCCTCGTTGGTCTCGCCGCGGGTATCGGCATTTGTGTTGGCCCCATTTACCTGGCAGAGATTGCCCACCCCAATATCAGGGGGAATATTGGTGCGCACTTCGCACCCTGTCTCTATTCCTTTCGCTGAAAAGTCGTTTCTCAGGAGTCGGTACACAACTGGCCATCGTTATCGGAATCATGGTCACCCAAGTGATGGGCTTCGGTTTCGCAACTCCTAAGCATTGGCGCCTTGTTTTGTTTATCTCGGCCGCCCTCTCCATCATCCAGTTTTTTATGAGTCATATCATAACTGAATCACCTGTCTACTTGAAACGTATTGGCCTCCCAGAGCAGCAGAAGCGTGCTTTGCAACGGTTATGGAATGACTACGTTTCCCGAGATTGTGGGTAATGTACACACTTCCAGGGCCATGCTGACCAGCTATTTGATAGCTGAAGAGTCTGCAGAGCAACCGCTCATCGAAAATGAAGAAAGACCAAGCCCAGGTATGGGAGACCGCACTACAGTTACCCTTCCACAGCTCTTCCATACCCCCGAATTACGTCGAGCACTCTTCATCGCCGTGTTTGCCATGACTTCTCAGCAACTCTCAGGTGGGTGCGTTATCCACCGTAGGTAACTACTCACCCTCTCGTTTCAGGCATCAATGCAGGTAAGCCGTTTCTATTTGTAGTGCTCGGGAAGTGGCAATGGCATTTCAGTGTTGTACTATAGCAATGCCATCCTGTCACGAGCACTTCCCGCCCTTGCTCCCTATGTCTCCCTTGCAATTACTGTCGTCAATTTTTTGATGACTTTCCCTCCCATTTTCTTGATCGAGGTTTGTTTACAGTTCCATGTTTCAGCTATTGAAAACTTAAACCGCTGGTTTCAGCGTCTTGGCAGAAAGCAGCTGATGCGGCTCTCCGTCGCTGGAGCAATCCTTTCGCACCTCGCCGTTGGATATGGCCTCGACGCCGGAATGGTCACCATATCCAGCATTGCCATTACCGTATTTGTGATGTATATTTGTTCCTCGTTTCCGTCATGGACAGTACTGACCCATTTCTCAGGTCATTCGCTGTTGGATTGGGTCCCGTACCGTTCGTCATTATCCCGGAAGTCGCCCCCTCATACGTACGGCTTGCATCTTTCTTCCCTTGGACCTTCTAACTTACTTGACAGGCGTCGTCCTCGATTTCTTCCGTGGCCCTGTCGGTCAACTGTGAGCAGTCACACGAACCACCTTCCTCAACTAACCACCTTTCAGGGATCATGAACTTCGTCGTGGGCTTAGTTTTTCTCCCGCTCAGGAATTTCCTCGCTAATGGAGACCCCACGAAAGAGGGCAGAGTATTTTACGTGTTCGCAGGTGCCTTACTTTGCTCGTCACTCGCCTTTTCGAAGTTCTACAAGCGCTAGATGTACAATGTTACATATTTTCATGAGTCATTCCCTCTTGTCGCGTTCGAGGGGTATGTATCGATTCAATGCCCGTCCAAGCGCGGTGGTCACGCAGGTAAGCTGCTTCTTGGAGTGCTGGAACACTCGACAAATATACCACTAGTATCTATTACGATGCGAGATGAGTACCATAACTTCTGCACTGATGTAACTTGCCCCGAACGCGTCATGTTATGTAATCGATACGCGGTGGCCGTCGAGCTCGACAGTCTGTTGGGCAACCCAGTGGCTGCAACTGGCAAGCCCAGGGAAGTCGAACGTTTCTAGTGGGACCTACCATGTCCGATAAGGAGAGAAAGGAGATCGAAGCCTTCTTCGCTTTCTTTGCAACGTTCGACCTTGGCCGCCCAGTCTCCACGGCCACCGACCTTAGTGATGGTGCTGCGTTGTTTGCGGTCCTCGCCCTCGTGTACGTCGGCCCCGCACGACCAGAATCATGTCTTGCATCTCACTTACCTAGCTTTATAGCGACGCCAACTACTTCTGCCAACCTGCACGCCCCTCCTCTCAGCCCTCAGATAATTGGGTCCTCCGCTTCAGCGCACTCAAGCGACTCTACCGTCTCTTGACCCAGTATTTCGAAGACGTGCTGCAGAAACCGACATCTTCACTCGATGTACCGAACCTGCAGGCTGCCGCAAAGGACTCTGATGTCACTGCGCTCCTTATCATGTGCCGCATGACCCTTGCTGTAGCCGTCCAATGCGAGAAAAACCGAGAGATCATCGAGCACATACAACGTCTTGACGAGGGTGCGCAACATCATCTCATGAAAGCTATTGAGCAGGTTAGGTTCTTCGCACCGGGAAACTTTGGTAAAATAATAAATGTGTTAGGTCATGGTGAAAATTAGCACATCCCCAGACGACAGCAGCAGCGGCGCTGCCAGCATGACCGAGTCAGTATTCATTTGTTTCCGAACGCTGTCCGCTCACATCATATTAGAGATGACCACTACTACCGCATCCAATTAGAGCGCAGCCAGATCCTTGCAGAGAAGGAAAATACCGAGAAGGTCTATGCAGCTCTTCTCGAGGAGCATCGCACCTTACAAACAAATTTCGATGATGTCGTCTCAGAGAAGGAAGACGCACTTGCCCGGCTCCGCGAAGCTCAGCACGACGTTGAAAACAAACACAATGATAAAGCAGATGCTCACATGCGTGCCGAGATCGATAGGCTAAGGGCAGAACTGTGAGGCTCGTTCTAATCATGGTGGAGCGGCGCATGTGTCTGATATCTGCGGAGATGCTAGGCAGAAGAGCGAAGACAACCTTGCCATGGCAGAGACCGAACTGGACAAGCAAACTTCCTTGGTCACAGAGTTTACACGGAAGGTCGACGAGCTTCAGGTCCAAGCTGACCAAGCAGCGCGTCTCAAAGACCAGCTGGACGAGTGCGCTCTCTTCTTCACTTGCGAATCAGATGCTCACGTACAATCTATCAGATATCGGCATGCTGCTGACAAGCTCCAGAAGACGGAAAATGTCATGGAAAAATACAAGAAAAAACTTCAAGAAAGTGCGGACCTCCGCCTACATGTCAAGGTCTACTTGATTCTGTCTGGTGCACTTTTCGCTGAATCTGACCATAAGTAAAGTCCCTAGAACGACAGAACGCCGACCTGGTCGACAAAAATGCTTCTCTTGAAGAAGAATACCGCAAGGTTGCTGCTTTCAAGCCCCTGATGGAATCCTATAAGAATCAGATTGCTGAGCTTGAAGCTAAGGTCTCCGGGCGCACTCAGGAAGTCGAGACGATTAAATTCGAATTGGAACAAACGAGGACCAAACTGAAGATTACTTCTGAAGAGCGTGCAAAGGACTCAGAAATGCTAGAGTTATACCAAGAACGTTTACGGGAGTTAGAGCTTCTCTCGCACCGCACACCCACAGTAGTGAAAGGCGGGGATCACGAAGAAGAACCTACCCGAAGTACAGACGCCCTCACAGAGGATGACCTACTCGTCAACGAAAAGTCCCTCGCATTGGACGAAGAACTCGACGATGCCATCACTGGAACCACGATGACGGATCTCAAGCTTCAGATCAGGAAACTCCAACGGGAGCTTCAAGCGGTTAGGAGGAACGAGGCCGATGCAAGCCGTATATTGGTCTTAGAGAACCTGCTGGATGACGCCAACCGCATGAAATCTCGCTACGAAGCGGACTATCTTGCTGCTCATAGAGAGAAGCTCATCTTGCAACGCGACCTCGAAGAGATTCGCAGTGGGAAGGCTTTGGGCGACGGGTGCGTATACGTTGACATTATCTGAAGGCGTGGTAAGCCAATCGACGGGATTCTACAGCGCAGAAGCAGCTATAGCTCTTCGACAACGTTTGAATGAGTTAGTTGACCAGCTAGATGCTTTGCAGAAGGACCACGCGGAGTTGAAGGTTTCGTTCGAAACACAGCAAAGAGAGTTGACCATTGCAAAGTCGGACCGTGTGTATGCCAGAGTCTACCTTGACCGTTTACTGACAGACTTTTCTGCCCAGTCAATCTCGTCAACAAAGACCAAGTCGACATTCTAGCTTCGTTAAGGGAATCCGTAAACGAGGACAAGGCAGCACTTGAGACAGAGGGGGAACGTTTAAGGAAGCAAATCAAAGAACTCGGCGAGAAGAACCGTCTGCAGCTGGAGCAAATTAATACGCTGTTGCTGGAGAAGGTAAATCTTCAGAGCGAAGGCATTGGACAGCGAGAAAAAATGCTCCAACGTGAGCGGGCTTTCATGTAAGTGCAAGTTGGGGGTATCCCTTTGATGTCAGTTCGTATTAACCATGCCATGATTAGGGATTTGCGTGCATCAATTTCTGGGAAGGATGTTCCTGAAGACGTCAAGGCTCGGCTGCTCGCGTTGCACGAGGAAAACCAGAACGTCAAAGAGCAGTTGAAGACTACTCAAGAGAAGCTCGCAAAAGCAAAACAGGTGATGGTCATATCCTCCATTGCTTGTTTAGGCTAACTATTCTCTTAGTTCATTAAATCTCAGGACAAACTGTTCAAGGAGGAACAGGCAAAGCTTGCATCAAATTCTTCGGTAAGCTCTATCGACATACGGTTTGACCACTGAAACGAAACCTTGTATAGAACTATTCAGAAGATGGAGAAGGGAGTCTGCAGACACAGGTGAAGAACCTCAGAGAGGAGATTACTCGTCTCAAGGTACGAATATGCGATGGAATAATCCGCCATGGAGTGCATTTATCAATCTATAACCGACAGTCCCAGTGTATCGAACAAGAAAAACAATACATGTTCGAATTTTCACAAATGTCGGCAGTCATCATCAACAGCGGTATGTTCCGACTTCGGAGCACACCTACTCAAGGTCGCCCGGCGCCAACGGCCTGGTTGGGCCAACAGCGAAAGAACGTGAGTGCCAGACCTTCACTAGCCACTCATTTACATAACCTATTGGACAGCTTGGCCGCGCCCTCCAACGTTAGCGGATGGTCGATATATGTGCAACATTTTTGAGTGGGATGGATACCCAAGACTTGCTTCACTTAATCTGCATCTAGCGTATTGGTACTTTCATCAATATAATTCGATACCAGGCCTTCGTGAACTTAAACCATCCGCGTCGCGGTCATTACTGCAGAGACCATATGGCAGTCATTATGAATGCAGCAGTGTCTTCAGTGTACATACGAATCAAACCACGGGAAGTAACTCGGTAGAGGACATTTATTTGCCGAAAAGTAGCACTGAGTTATCGCAGAAATTGAGTATTGATCCTGACCGGGTTTTACTTTCAGGAGCTGTTAGAAGGGGTCGCACGTGGTCGACATTCCGTAGGTTACACTCGCTTGACTTTCCGTTCAAGCTAATTCGTGGATGCCTGGTTCTCATAAACATTTTGTGAGATGATGCCGGTGTAATTAATGTAGGTTCCCTTAAATCAGTCACACGAAGCATGCTACGCAACTTCGACACCTAGATTAAGCATGCAGTTTACGGGGGAAAGCAAGTAGCACTGCGGTAGAAGACCAACCCAAGTGTTGACAGGGAACGGCATGCGTGATTATGTGCCACGGGATCTAGTTAGTCAATTGGCTGGGGCGCGATTGGGGAGACGCGAAAGCAGAGGAGGCGGCGGCGTATCTACAGCAGAACATAATGGCACACCGGACGCGTCAACGAATATCTGCATGTTCGTGAATGAGTGGGCTGGACTAGCGGATGCTAGGGCCACATGACTCCATCCGATTATTCCATCCCTCGCCAAAAGCCATCACTGGTAGGTTTACAGACCATTCACACACTAGCCTGCAAGTGCTGATATACAAATATGATAATCCAGTAGGTCGGATGCATAATACACGCAAGTATCCACCATGACGTGCGTTCTATCTATTCCACGAAAGGAGGGACATGTCTCCTAGTCGTCTGATTTGACATGTGTCAGACTTTGAAGGATGCCTATGGGGAAGAAAACCAACCTGGGTTTGACAAGGTGGCGAATGGTGCCCGCAACAGCCAGTAATACAAAGACCGCCGCCGCCGCAACGTATGCCCATCCAAGGAACGGATTTTTACCACCTATCCAAGAAACCGTTGATATGACGAGCGACTTGGTACCCTTATAACCCTGCACTGGGAAATCTACAAAAGTCATTTCTTTGACTGTTACAAGCGACTGATTTTTGGGGACTTACTGTAATATATCTGGACTTGGTATTGGCCAGCAGGTAAGGTGGTCGTGTCATTCCGCCCATAAAGCTTAGAGAATGTGGGAAGTCCTGCGGTACGCATCCAGTTCTGGAAGTGTTCATCGGCCTGGAGGTTGGGCGGCGGGTTGTCATCAGTGTAATTGTTGGGATACATCAGCGCCCAATTCGGAGGGGGTACGATTTCATCAAACTTCCCGACGTAGCCGGACGTAGCGCTGTACTTCTTGGCTTCCCCAGGCCAAGCTATACCTGACTGGGTAAAGTTGTAGTCCGATGCCCCGGAAAGGTCAGACGTCGGGCGGAGTCCGAGTATCGTGTCTGTGAATAAAGGTACACGCTTTTGCAAAGCCATTATATGCATTAGCTTACCATTGAACTTGGAGTTTGCGATTAGGCCACAGGGGTAGATCACCTTCCCGTCGCTGGTAACGGCGAGAGGTTTACAGTTGCTGCCGCTGATCGAACTATAATCAACGTATTGGCCTTGCAATTGTGCAGTATCCAGACTCTGGACATATCGACGATTGTTTTGATAGAGATTAGTTAACTTGTAGTACTGGAAGACTGGAGCATCGAGGTCCGAAACGATATTGAACTTGATAAAGCAGGAATGTATTTGATCCGGAGACGAAGAATCGTTGAAGAAGTATGCATACTGCGGAACAGGGATAGTTGCACCGCTGTCGGCAGAGCGAAGACTATATGAATAGGATGTCATGTTCTGCCATTGTAAGTCGTCCGTCGATGAGGAACTTGTGAGATTCCAACAATCAGTGTAATCAAAGGTCATTTCTGACACCTGTTATATCATAAGCTTGACACGCTGTAGCGGGAATGAAAGTAGACCCCTACCAAGCTGCTGCCCCACACTAGTAGGCCGCCAATTGGGGCAAAAATAATGCCAATTATGAAGAGTGTAGGTAGGACAGTTTTGGGCGTAAGAATGGGCTGCCATGCTTTGAGACGCTGCTGCTTGAAAGCGGTATCTAGCACAAAGCTGCGTCGGAAGCGTGAATAATACGAAGAGATTGGCACCGACTTGCAGGACGTCGCCAGCTACCCTTCTCTTTCTTCCTCTCACTTTTCTGGTCTTCCGAACCGTTTTCTTGCTTCTTCTTGCGATTAAATATGGCCATTGTCTCTGCGTACGTCGTTGGAGACACGCAGTTATTGCAGTCTCATAGCTGTGCCCAAACGCAGCCACTTGTTCCACAGGGCATGCTTACGTCAGCACAGGCATCAAAATACCTGTGCCACTGAGTGAATGGCTGGCACTGGCAGTGAGGATGGTTTCCGCCCCGGCCACCGAGGAGCTATACGACGCGACTGGAGTAATACAGCGCCTATACGAGCACTACGATGGAAGGGATGTCGGATTCGCGGCGGTGGTTGCCAGCCATTTCTCAGCTATATTATTCAACGCCGATGATCGTGTCAGGGAGGTCAGTAGTATCAAGATTACAGCGTGAACGAGCTGACTGTGTCCTCAAGCTACCATCTCTCGATGTACATCATCCTCCTGAAGCGTACACGAACGGAACACTTGTTCGATTCCGTGCAATGATCCAGGACACATCGTTGTCCCCTGAGTTGTACGTGGCAGAATTAAGCAATCACCGATGTGGAGGATGGGGGTTATCCGCTTCGGATTCAAGCGAGGCCTCTGACAGCGTAGGCTACCAAGACTTGCAGGAATTGACTGCAATGTGGGCTGTCTCGGTTCCTGCAGAGTCAGCGTGGCATGTCGAGGAGGCATCACCACTTGTCTCTAGTATGTATCTTTCTTCTTTGCCCTGCACTTCATTGATGTTCACCTCCAGGCTTCCCTGCACACGTTCCTCTTAGGCCACATAAGTTTCCCATACCAGACGCGTCCCACATCGGCGTACAGATCAAGGTAGCACTCCACAGTTCTTGACAGTTTCGAAAGCTAAGGTTTATGAGATGTATGATAATCAAAGCGCCCAGCTTCTGAAACCAACTGATATAGTGACCTTTGTCGGCATACTCTCGTCGGAGCCGTAAGTTACTCACCCTGGGCGACGTACGCTCGCTCAACCGTTACAAGTGTATGTGCCGAGTTCAGTTCTCCATCCGAGGTCCCGGTTCTGCACGTTATTTGTCATCAAACTATCACAGAGTCTCCTCAAAACATAAAGGAACCTCGTAGTGTTCGCCGAGAACTGATCTGCTGGATATCCGAACATGTTCTCGGAGGCGATGATCTAGCGGTAGAGTGGCTCTTACTTCAGCTCTCGTCAAAAGTGTCTGTATGCGAAGTTTATTCCAAAGTTTGTTCTAATGTACTTGCTCCACAGTCACACCCGCTCTATGGCATTTCTCCCCCCTTCCTTAACCCTTTCACGCTTTCCTCCACCTCCTCATCCAAATATGCTTCCTACCCTCTCGTATGCCCTTTCGGAGCTCCTTCAGAAGTATATGCCTGTCTCCTTGTCGTTGGAACTGCTGAACACAAAGAGTTTCACACCTGAGAGCCGGGAGGAGGATTTGCACTCAGGCTATTTGCAATTGCCAGCAGGAACGACCATCCTACTGACAGAAAGTGCTCTCCGAGAAGGAAATGTGACCGAAAAGGGTACCAAGGTTTTGCCGTCCGGTTCGTTGTTGAAGACTAATGGTCCACACAGGCCTTATGAACATCCGAGCTATACAAGAAATTATGACTTCCCAAACGCTCCATTACACTTTCCCCTTCAGTAGATTCACTTTTGAGACCGACATCTCGGCTATCGTGCTCGTCGAAGGCCGCAAGAGTACCTTTTTTCAGGAAGGTTGTTTCCACTTGCACACTGTAGCGTTTCTTACCGAATGACCAGACTAGCTTGAATGTTCCACTACAAAGTACCGTTGATAGTAACCTCTACCGATCGAAGGAGGAAGTCGCTTGGCCATCACCTGGAAAACTTGCCATCTTCCGATCTTTTATCAAGGCCTGCAAGGCAACAACTGGGAAAGTCAAAGTATCTGAAGCTGCGTCCAAGGTATGCTCGTTAAGAACATTCTGATAGCCTGGAATACATTGCCGCTATGCAGTACATTCAAGAGGACTTCGTCCGCCAGCGGCAGGAAGATAAAACGACAACACCTGACGACCTTATACATCTCATGAGAGCCGCAAGGTTCTTCTTTCTTTTCTCTTCCAATTACCCTAAATGCTGACAGATAAATTCGGTAGATTGTTAGCAGCGTCATATCTCCAAGAGGAAGTGACAATCGAAGTTTGGGAGAAAACGAAAGAGCTGGAAGCGGCACGAAAATCCCGAGCAGCATCCTTGAACATTGGAACGTAGGGCGACATGACGAAAATCCGATATGGTAGGGATCGTCCAACTTAACGATGTACCTGGATTCCATAGGTCTGTGTGACGAATCGGACGCATATTTTTATTCCCTAGTCCTACCCCGGTGCATACTTGTTCGGCTCATTTTAGGTTTGCACAGCAGATGGTGTACGTAGTCATGCTGATATCCCGCAGGAATCTTGTTGACTACATGAAGTACGGAGAAATACGTCCAGCCTAGAGTGATGACGACGGCCGAAGACGACCCCAAGCAACGCCTCAAAATGTGATAGAAAACTGTATACGATTGCTGCGGTAGCAGAAGTGGAAGCCAATAGCATAACCGGCCCGTATTCTCATGGACTTATGTACCGATGGACCCATAAGTATCCGACGACAACGCATGGGCTGAGGCATAACTGATGTCGTATGGAAGATGCATTGCACTGTCAATCTCTAGGCAACTCCTCACGGAGTGCGGAGGCCGTATTCCGGCGCCTTCATCCATACGTCTGCGAGGTCTTTCACGATAAGGTCCAGAACTCCGGCCAGCTTCTGACGGTCCTTGGCGCTTCCTTCAAGATAATACTTAATCTGGGGCGTCGGGGCGTTATGATATCGCGTAGTCTCGTAGAATCGAAATGTAATACCTTTGGTTCTGTTCCACTTGTTCTATTGTGGAAGATTGGTGACCTGATATGTGCCAAGATAACCGGGACGGGCGCTCACCTAACAGTCAGGACAATTTTTATATCTGGATCGTTTGTAGACTGCGCTCTGAATTGGACCATGTGTCCGGAAGAAAGGGGAAGCCTCGGTTGATAGGACGGAGCATTCGTACTGTCGTATCCGTATCCTGCTGTTAAATCGATAACGCTGTTAACAGTGAGACCAGCTATAGACGCCGGATAGCGAACGGTGGAGTCCTTTTTGTGGTCATGAGACCCTGCAGTTCCAGTTGTAGGACAAAATGTACATACAGATTCCTGAAAATGACGAATTCCCCAGAAGATATGGTCAATTGTAACGGGGTCAGAGCATACGAAATAGCTGTTCTTCGTCTGAACGGGGGCCAGATATGAGAGCAAGGCTTGCCGCTGATACGAAACTATACCTCAAAGTAGCCATACCTTAGAGTCTCGATAAGAATGCCAAGATAGGGAATTGGTGAGAAAGTTTCTCCTCACCTCTGGTAGAGTTCATCCAGATATCCACGGACTGTGAGTCCCCGCCTCTGGACTTCTGCAACTAGCTCCGCAAACATAACCTGTTACAGCTTTATTTAGCGCTGATTGGCAGGGGGAACTCCAGGCCACTACCGTTGCAGCTACACCGTCTTTGTCCCTAATTTCGGACCCAAACATGAACCCGATAGCCTCCTCGTAACCAAAAGGAACCTCGTATCCTGCCCCTACAAGGTCCAGCGCTGTGTTTCCGATGAATTTGAAGCCTTATAAACACTATAAGGTTGATACTAAGAGGGGAAGGCGAAAGGTACCAGTTAAACAATCAACAAATTTGAATCCCTCGACACGCGCCATCGCTTCAACCATTCTTGAACTGACAGTGGATGCAATCATAGCCAGTTTTCCTTTGGATGAGTTAGTTGCATCACTGTTTTCTGCGCGCGATCCGTACCTAAGGGTTTGCCTGCAGCTTTGTACTTGCTAAGAACATGGCTCGCAAACAAGGCGCCTAACTGGTCGCCAGTGAAGAGAAACCACGATCCATCAGTTCTGAAGGATGGTGGTCAACATACCGAATCGCCACGTTCGCGAGGAGCACTTACCCCCTCTCTGCTGCAGTGAAGCGATCTGCATCGGGGTCTTGGGCTAAAACATAGTTCGCTCCCGATGCCGTAGCCTCGGATATTGCTAAGTCCTGCCTCGGAAGAACGTTAGGGCAAAGAACAGAATGTGAAAAGCCGAGTACCAGAGCACCTAAAGAACGACTGGTATTAATAACTTCCAAGAGCACAGCCTGGCTCGGCATACTTGCCCTTTTCCTCCGGATTTGGGAACATCACGGTTGGGAAATCGGGATCCGGCAGGCGTTGTTTCTCGACTGGAATGCAAGGGGTGAATCCTGTCCTCCTGAATGCTTCTGATATGAATGGGTCGCTGACACCGTGCATAGATGTGTTCACGAATTTAGCAGACGGATGAGTAACTTGCGCCCTAACCATGTAGATTGAGTGAGAAAAGGCAATTGCAGAAGGATGTAGTTTCTGACGTTACAAGTCCTTGAATGAGCGTAAAGTAGCTTTCTCTCATAGAGTCTGAACAGTCGACACAAAGAGGGGAAGTGTAGACATCTGGCATGTTGTCAAGCCTAGGTTCTAAGTTTTGCAGGATAGACTCTGCAATGCCGACGTCGTGGGGAGCGATTATCTGTGGAAAGGCTCTACGTGACAGGCGCAACGCAGGGTAATAGCCTTACTTGCACAGCATTCTCCCAGTATACCTGCATTAATGGAGCCTCAGTCAGGGAAATTTCCATAACTCGGGATGCCTACTTTGTAGCCATTGTCGTCCTTATGCAGGATGTAAAGTTTGACACAGAAAACGATGAGGTAAAACTTACCTTGGGGTTGTGGCTCGCTAGAAACCAACTCAGTTTGGTGCGTCACAGCGGTACGCACAAACGCACCAGTTATCATCACCCCACAAGCAGCATTCAGTCTCTTCACAGAGAACGGCACCCTTTCAACAGCAAATTCAAGGAAAGGCCTCGTCAACACACCTGGTCACCTACATTGGAGTATGTACGAAACCTCTATGGAAATAGACCTTGACGTTGTTCGATATAAATACCTGCGCCGTCAGATTTGCCCACAGCTCCGAGTTGTGACGGTGGTCGTGACCGACCACGACGCCCCTAATAGAAGCCTCAGGCACGCTTCGGAGTACATACGCGCATAATCCCTATCCAATTGAGCTCTCGCACACAGTAAACAGAAACCGGTCAGAAATGGACAAACCTGCGATGCTTGTATTATTATCAGATCGTTCATCCGCGCCCAGCCAGCCTCCATTTTCCCTCGGAGGCCTATGTCCGGTGTTAGGATGATTCAGGCGAATTAACTTACTACGAGTACCTGCAGTCCCGAACTCGATACGAGTCCTGAAAAGCTAGAATCAAATAAGGCTGGATATGGTCACTTTGTACGGTACCTCATCCGCCTTTCTAGCTCGTCTGTCTTTCGCTGGTCCCATAACCTTCGTATCTCGTCTCTGGTAATAGGATTCTATAGCGGTCCACTTCCAGTTTACATAACCACGAATAGGGACTGTGTAGAACGCACTGGATCTAACCTCAACCATTCGTTTACGAGTTGTTCTAGCGGTACTGTCACGGGAGCCATTACTGCCTCGAGAATTGAAATCTGGGAGCCTCGGAAGGTTGAAGAGGTCACCGTACTTATCTACTCACTCGAATTAATAGAAGAAATACGGTCACGTGGCGCCACGACTCGACTAGAGAGCTATTCGCACGCTGCAAGTTCACTGTGTGTAAGATTGATGCAGGCGACGAGCCCGATCTGCGAATGGCCGCGTGATAGCGTTGAGAACGTCCATTGCCATTTCCACAAGAGTTCCCGGACCTATGGATGTCTTTTGTTCCAACAGAAATCACTCGAGAACGTCGACTGATGTCATAGTTCCCCTTTGCCCATCCACCGGGATACCAAATGCCTTAATCGTGATTCAACTCCAAAGCCAAGATATCGAATTTGACGACTTCGTATGCCTTCCATGTGTGCATGATTTCGGTTTGGCTGAGGTGATCTAGCGATGCATGGCAGTGATGGGCTTTCCAAGATACTTAGAATGGTTCCACCGCTGCGAAGGAGTGTAGGAATAGCGTGATATCTCGAGTCAACTTCTAGTCCAAACTGCTGGACGGAACCGCCGACACTTCAGGTTTACCAGTAATCGCCATCGGGAATACGTCCGAGGAAAGCTTATCAGTCGTGCCGAATATCATCGTACCTACTCGCAGGATCGCATCCAAAGGCACACACATAAAATTCCATATCCACCCGCATGGAATTCAGTCCTATGTGGGCAGCCGGAATGTACGATGTATGCATCAGTCGATACGAATCAAGTGAGTGTGGTTTTTAGGGGAGGTGTTCGGTGTCCGGTGTAATCTCGCGCCCCGTAAGCCGCCGGGTCAAATGTTTTCTCCAAGCCGGCCATGATTACCGTGTAATCAAGTACGCGACATCCCTAGACACCATCTGAAGGACAGAAGACAGACACGTGGATTGCCCTACAATCCCCGCCAGATCTCTCGTCTCTCTGGCAAGCTACGAGAGTGGCTGCTGGTGAAGGAAACGACGTTCTCTTCGACGAATAGAACATTCTCACATCGATGGTACATCACCTAGTCGGACCAGCGTCAACGTGTCCGATAAACGAATGCCTTTGGCACGGAGTTCTCCAACTCGTCGGTACAAAGCAGGAGATCATCAGGAGTTTGAAGGATTAAATAGATGCCAACGAGGAAGCAAACGATATCTGGGCCGAAATGTATTGTAAACTACTAGTTGTATACCTGATATAAAGGACTACGAGGACCATGAGCCAAACATACGGTGATCGGGGAGAAAAAGGATGCTCACGTCGAGGAGAACTTAGTCCCTTGTCTCACCACCTTCTCTACTGCATCGAGGAAGTCACGTTCAGTTGCGACCTTCCGTCGTGCACGAATGGCAAACATGCCCGCCTAAGCATATGGATTAGGTCGGTGACTAGGTCAAACAGAATAGGACCGCACCTCCGTTGCAACAGACCGTAGTTCTGCTCCAGTTGTATTCGGACATAACCGTGCAATCAGATCAAACCGAATGTCTCTCTCCACACTCATGCTGGGTGAGAAGTTAACAGGCACGTAAGATCAATCGAAACGAGAAAACCCACCTTCGGGCATGAATTTTCAATATATGTGTTCGACCTTCAGCATCTGGTAGAGAAAATTCCACTCGTCGATCCAACCGACCCGGTCTAAGCAATGCAGGATCCAAAGTGTCCGGTCGGTTCGTTGCCATAAGTACCTTGATATTCCCTCGAGGGTCGAACCCATCCAGCTGATTAATCAACTCTAGCATTGTTCGCTGAACCTCGTTGTCTCCCCCTGCTCCATCATCAAATCGAGCTCCACCAATAGCATCAACTTCGTCAAAGAAGATGATACAAGCCTTCTTTGACCGTGCCATCTCAAAGAGCTCGCGAACCATACGTGCACCTTCTCCGACGTACTTTTGAACCAATTCCGACCCAATCACACGAATGAACGTAGCATCGGTGCGATTTGCCACGGCACGTGCGCAAAGCGTCTTCCCAGTGCCGGGTGGTCCGAAGAGAAGGACACCCTTAGGAGGGTCAATACCCAATTTCACGAAACGCTCTGGCTGGAACAAGTGGTAAGCTGGCTGTCGTCAAACGGATCAAGCGGTTTGGACAAATACCGAGAGGAGCGGCGTTTCAACGACTTCACGGAGCTTCTCGATCTGCTCCTTGCAACCACCAACATCCGAGTACGTCACATCTGGTTTTTCCTCCACTTGCATCATTGTAACCGATGCGTCAATCTTTGGTGGTAGTGGGATCTGTATTTGATATTTGTTGCGGTCGACACTTTGGGCGAATGTCAAGAAGGAGAGTTGCTTTTGCGAAGATGACCTACCCTACACGCATACCTTCCTCAATATCAGTTGGTGCGACGCGTTCACCCAACCCCACGACGAATTTCGCAATCTGCTTGATGTTAATAACATACTTGTCTTGTTCGTCTGCACCTTTCTGTCCCTGAACGGCTCCAGCGGGGTTCACAGCACGGGCGAGCTCCGCCTTCTTTGAATCCATGGGAATGATTTTCGTACATCGGGCTACCTGCAATGGTTGTTCGCTCATTCGAATGCGATCTGACGCAAGGTCCCAGAGATTCGGTGCAGCTAATCCAGTATCTGACTCCTTGACGCCAAGTTTCTCATCAATGCGCTTTTGAACTTCTTTGATATCCGATTCCGTTTTCTTCAATTTGGCAGCGTAAGGTCCTTGGCCCTGAGAGTAACTGTAAGCCTCAATAACATCAAGGAGATGCTTCTACGCACGTAAGTCTTGAGGATTTGGATGTCACCCTCGGTCAGCGCTGAGATTAAGGTCAGTGTATGAAGAGATTGCAACCGTAAGGTGGTGCACCATGTATCTTCTCCTCCTTCTCATCAGCTCTCTTCTCATCTGTAAGGCAGGTCAGTATTCATCTGAACTAAGCATCAAGAGACGTACATTTCTCCCAATCACTGGAAGCCAAAGGATAATACTTTTCAATGTCGGTTCATGCAGTATGACAAGAAACTAGCTTACGCTTTAGGTGGCATCGTTGGTTGCAGCAAGCAAGACGTTGCAGGCCTGACTCTCTTATTATAAACCGACGCGTCATTGCACGGAAGACACGACTCGGCATATTCCGGCAATTTAAAATTCCGCTTTCGGTCATTCTGGTCATTGGGCCGCTCGACGAAGGGGACCGCAGCTTATTAGTAGCTGCCACTGAACGAGCCCTCGACAAGGACCACCATGGCAGGCGCACTACAAAATGCAAAACGCGACCTTCCAAAAATCGCCGATGAGGAGCGCGAATCACGCTTTGGTCAAGTATTTGGTGTATCAGGTCCCGTCGTGATCGCGGAGAACATGACCGGAGCTGCTATGTACGAACTCGTCCGCGTCGGCCATGACGAACTGGTAGGAGGTATGTCGTTTACATCATAGAGTCCGTAAATTTTGGGAGTCTTACCCCCTGAGCAGAGGTTATCCGAATTGATGCGGATAAAGCTACCATCCAGGTATACGAGGAGACATCAGGCGTGACAGTTGGCGATCCTGTACTTAGGACAGGAAAGCCACTGTCCGTGGAATTGGGTCCGGGTATGCATCCCATTCAGGAACGAGTAGTCGTACGTCCTTACTTATACATTCAGGTTTGATGGGGAACATTGTAGATGGCATACAACGGCCACTGAGGGCAAGTATTTCTTTTCTTTCCATGTGCCATCATTACGATACATGCCCTCACAGTCCATTCAAGAGCTTTCCAAGTCCATCTATATACCCCGTGGAATCAATACCGAAGCTCTGGACCGCTCACTACAATGGGACTTCACACCAGCGTCGCTCCAAGTAATTCATCATATTTTGTTTGTAGCAGCTCACGTTCTCAATAACATCGTAGGCTGGCGATCACATAGCCGGGGGTGATGTATTCGGTAGTGTGTGGGAGAACTCGCTTGTAAACAACCACAAGATCATGCTTTCGCCCCGCGCCCTTGGCACCGTAACTTTCATTGCAGAAAAGGGCAGCTATACAATTGATGTTTGTTGTATCAGACACATGTAGGATGTTCCTTTATTGACCCTTTCATCTACAGGATGTTGTCCTAGAAACAGAGTTTCAGGGTAGAACGACGAAGCATACCATGATGCAGCTTTGGCCTGTCCGTGCCCCTCGGCCCGTGGCCGAGAAGCTGACAGCTAATTACCCGCTCCTGACTGGCCAACGAATCCTGGACGCCCTTTTCCCGTGCGTTTGACATAACTTTACGCGTTGAAAGGTTGACACATCGCACTCCAGTTGCGTGCAAGGCGGTACCACCGCCATCCCAGGGGCTTTTGGCTGTGGCAAGACAGTTATCTCCCAAGCCATATCCAAATTTTCCAACTCTGACATTATTGTATACGTCGGATGCGGTGAGCGAGGAAACGAGGTATGCCGCTTCTGTTGGTGTTGTCATACTTTTTGCTCACCCTTGCCAGATGGCGGAAGTACTGATGGAGGTGAAGAAGAAGTTTCTCGTTCACATACCATCTTTGCCTCACATTTTTACCTAGTTCCCCCAACTAACCTTGGATGTTGGCGACCGCGAAGAACCCATCATGAAGCGTACGACACTTATCGCCAATACTTCAAACATGCCCGTGGCCGCTCGTGAAGCATCCATCTACACGGGTATCACCCTCTCCGAGTACTTCCGTGATCAGGGAACCAACATCGCAATGATGGCCGACTCGACGTCTCGTTGGGCTGAGGCCTTACGTGAAATTTCAGGCCGTCTTGCAGAGATGCCTGCCGATTCTGGTTACCCCGCGTACCTTGGAACGAAACTCGCCGGCTTTTACGAGCGCGCCGGTAAGGTGAGATGTCTGGGCAGCCCGGCACGGGAAGGCTCCGTCTCTATTGTGGGCGCGTGAGTTACTAATGCAACCTATCTGTGCGGATTTTGTTCACGTGATGCCGCAGCGTGTCCCCTCCCGGAGGAGATTTTGCTGATCCTGTTACCTCTGCTACGCTGGGTATAGTCCAGGTCTTCTGGGGTTTAGACAAAAAGCTGGCCCAGCGCAAGCATTTCCCATCTGTTAACTGGAATCTTTCGTACTCTAAGTATACCAAAGTCCTGGAACCATTCTACGAGCGCGACTACCCTGGATTCGTCGATCTCCGAGTGCGCGCGAAGGAAATACTCCAGAAAGAAGAGGATCTTGCTGAAATAGTCCAGCTAGTGGGCAAAAGCGCACTGGGCGAAAACGACAAGATCACGCTGGAGGTTGCGCGTATGTTAAAGGACGACTTCCTGCAACAGAATGGTATGAGCGAGTATGACCGATACTGTCCATTCTACAAGACGAATGGCATGCTCAGAAATTACGTGGCATTTTACGATGCCGCCATAAGAGCTGTAGCACAAGGCGACTTGACGTTTGCAAGGATCAGGGATTCAGCGAGCGACTTGATGTTCAAGCTATCGCAGATGAAATTCGAGGTGGGTATAAGATGTTGCTTTGTGGTGAAACACCTTTTTACTTACTTGCCGTTTCAGTCCCCGTCGCAGGGTCAGGAATCGATCGTCAGGAAGCTGGGTGCTCTGCATACCGAAATCCAAGAGAAGTTCCGCCAGATGGTAGAATAGGAGGCCGCCAGTATTCTCGACACCTGGCGCGTATTCATTCCGTACCTCTCCACGACTTGTCATCCTCTCAGTGAGGTAGACGGGAAACGTGTACTGTACCCCTTATAATGCAACCTTTACGATGGCATGTCGGTCGAGTTCATGACAAGGTTTAATGTTTGCGTGGGAGCGTGCCAATAAGTTTGACCTTCTAATCCCTAACAGTGCGATTACGCAACGCTCTAGGTGCCCCTGCCATGCGAAGCTGCGCCCTTGTTTCTGATGCCCACTGAATCGCGGCCTAGTACATAACTGCCGTGGCAGGGCTGAGGGGTGAAATCTGAGGACCGAGAAATGAGAATGACTGGACGAGCCGTCTCTTTCAAACTACGAAACTTATGTGGGTTGTTTCTCATTGAGGGCGAAACCTTTCGATCTCAACCGTTTACCATACATCAAGGCAACTGGTGACGCGGTCGTCCGGCTTCTAGATCTATTTCTAATAACTGCATGCGGCATCGTGTGGCGCCATAATCAAACCCGATAAGAGTCTATGACGTATGTTTGACGCGTGCTAACTGCGGATTGAAGTTGCCTGCCGCACACACGCTGGGAGGCTGCTTATATACCAGCGTCGTCTGAGTGGACCTGGCAAACTGGGTTTCTACAGAACCCACTCATCCATACTGAACATGCGCATTTCTAGTCTTACATCGCTGGCCCTCTTGGGCACGGTCTATGCCCTCCCAACGCTTATCCTTCCTTGGTTTGGTCACATTCAGCTCGACAGCCTCCTGAATGGTTTGAGTTACTCTCACTCGCACGCAGAGAAGACGATCTATCAAATTCTGAAGGAAGATGAGAAGTAAGGCAACCTCTGTTTTGAGTCGCCCTTCTGACGATAATCCGTACCGTCAGCTTTTCCCGTCTCGTCAAGGCGATTGAACTGAATGAAAAGGTTGTGGAGTTCCTAGACGACCCCACTCAAAGGTGAGGAGCCCTACGATCGTGAGCAAGCGGATTGTTGACTGGCGGTTAGCGTCACTTTCTTTGCGGTCCCTAACTCGGGCCTGCCAAGGCGCCGCAGACATCATGAGAAGGAGGAAGATGTGTACCATGCTAAGCCGATCAACGATCTCGAACACTTGATCCTCCAAGTCGAACAGTTGGATCATCTATCTGATTCCGAGGGCGGGGAAAAATGCAAAGAGCGCCTCGCACATTTTGTGCATCGTGTTCTAGCCTACCACACCCTCCCCGAGAAACTTACATCTGCTCAGCTTCACGAGAATTCCACCTACGCCACCAAACTCATCCTGAAAGACGGCTCTTTCGATCGCCAGCCGCAGAGAATATCCGTTCAAAGCAAAATTCTGCCTCCCAGCTTAAAGATCAACTTCTACGCTAGTGTGACCGGACGTGATATTGAAGCAAGCAACGGTATGTACTGTCGTGGGTAATTGCGAATCTACTACTCACATAATAATGCGTAGGAGTCATCCACCACATCACTAGACCTCTACTGCCACCTCCCTCGATCTTCCAAGAAGCCTTTCTATTTCCGCAAGCTTTCTCTTACGTTGTCAGTCCTTTACACCCTTGGTATTAATACCACTCATTATCAATATCCCCCAGACATCGGCCATTCAGCGTGTGCACCTGACGGGCGCTGTTGACCGGTGGCGCGTTCCTGAAGAGGACGATGAGCATGGCGGCTTCCATGGGGCCACCGCAACCACATTCTTTGCGCCTACCGCGGCTGCCTTCCATCACCTTCCGAAGAAACTTCAGCTTTTCCTATTTTCTCCCATTGGTGAAAGGGCATTGAAGAAGCTTCTGGAGTTTCACATCATACCTAACTTTGTGCTGTTCAGTGGTGCGTTGCGTATTCCTCATACCAATTACTATTCTCTTGACCCCAACAGATTACGTGCACAATGCCACTTCGGAGGAGTCAGCCAGGACCGATCTTACGAGCGACCTGCGGGCAGCCCGGTATCATGCCAACCTTCCAGGGCTCCTTGTAGCACCCTTCGACGATAGCATGTTGGAGCCCCCTCGCGAGAAGCACATACCCGTGCCCGAACCTACCCACGAATACAACTACACGCTTCCCACACTCCTGACCAACCACAGTGTCCACGTCAACGTCGCACATTACGTCGCCAAATTGCCCTTTCACGATGGCGTACGCTCTTTCACCAAGTTCACGGTCAATGGCATACCAGTCTTTCCACTCGATGTTCCAGCCCGCAATGGTGCTCTCCAAGTCATCCACAAACTCTTAAACCCGCGCAGGAAGCGTGGTCATCACGACCACGACCACGACCACGACCACGAACACGAGCGTGTCACGGAAGATGAAGTCGATGCGTCCTGGGATGATTGGGAAGAATGGTTGCCGCAATGGGCCTTGGAGAACTGACAAGGGAGTCAGATTTGAACAGACCATGTATGTACCTATGTAAAGTCGGGTATGTGTATCTTCTACTTGTGTTTCGGGCAAGCCTTACAATGTCGCCCGACTGGTTCACCTCTAAATACTTGTTTTCGTTGAATCATTAAGCATTGTAAACCCGAATCAAACCCATGACCTCTTCGCCCGTTTCAACAAGCGGCGCCGTGACTTGGTGGTGGTACATACGTAGTACACTTGGCCAATTATGAGTAACGACTTGTGCTCCTAACAAGGACAAACAACAGCCCGGACTTGCACCTTGCACTATGGCCAACACGACCGTCAAAGGTGCACTAGCAATCCATGGCCAAAATCCCCAAGTGGGTACCTTCGATGATGGCTGAGAGCACGAGCTTAATACGTGTAGTTCCTCGTCGAAACTGTTATCCGCAATCGAATATGGGAGTCGGCCTTCTGGAAGGAACACTGCTTCGCATTGACAGGTTCGTCAGTGGGTACATCAGAGGAGGTCTGTGCTGACCAGTTGACATAGCGGAGTCTCTCATCGACAAGGCCATAGAGTTGCGTTACATCGGAGGTGTCTATGGCAATCAGCGTCCCACTGAATTTCTGAGCCTTCTCCTCAAACTTCTTCAGATTCAACCGGAGAAAGAGATTTTGATTGAATATCTACAAGCAGACGAGTTCAAGTGGGCCCATCAAGTTCTTTCTCGCGTCTACTGTTGTACTCATGCACAAATAGGTATCTGAGAGCGCTGGCTGCGATGTACATCCGAATGACGTTTCGCGCAGTCGAGGTATACGAGATTCTCGAACCGTTGATGAAAGACTATCGAAAATTGCGCTATCGCGACATGGGTCAGCTGTTTCTAGATGCCTCTTGCTCTTCGTAATAGCTAACAAACTTGTTGCAGCGGGATACTCACTAGTCTTCTTTGACGAGTTTATTTACCAGTTGCTCACCGAGGAACGTGTTTGTGATATCATCTTACCTCGCTTGCCGAAACGGCAAATTCTGGAAGAAAGCGGGGAACTTGGGCCGCGTAAAAGTCGACTGTTAGAAGCCATGGAGGGTAAGAGTGACCACGGGGGCAGTGATCGCAGTCGAAGCTCCAGCCGTAGCCGGATAACTGATAGAAGCAGGAGTAGGAGTTCAAGTGTTTATCATTCCAGGAGTCCAAGTCCATACCGTTCAAGGAGTCCGAGCGAAGGAGGTTCGAGGAGCCGTTCTCCTTCTGCCAACGGATTCTATGTTTCCCGTAGCCCGTCACGATCGCCGTCACGATCGCCTTCGCCCCCACCTCAACGATTATCACCTGACGCAATGGAATTATAAAGCATCAGCAGTATATTAAGTATCTGTGTCGTAATTCTCTATGCAGGTGTAGTATTCTCAACTGTCTTTTTATTGAAGCTTTGGGTCTTGAATGAAAGAAGTTGTTTCGAGAGTTGTTTCCACCGCTCAGAAACCAGTGGCATCTTCTCCACCGCTTCCGGTGACAAGTACCCACGGTTCTTCCAATCCGTGTACCACACTGTTGGTCGTTGTTCTGAGACAATAGTACATACAAGGTATTAAAAAAGAAACGTACAAATATCGTTACGGCGTGTAGGAGCGGCCGCTACGCGGTCGGTACGTCCCTTGACGCAGTCGCGAAGAGCAAGTGGATTGTAATACTGGCAGAAGACAGTTCCACCATTCGCCTCAACTGCCTTGATAGCACTCTTTGATGCCCTAGACGGCACGATGTGGATGGCGGATTTCAAAAATTGCGCGCCCTAAGATAGACTTGAGTAACGATCACTTGTAAAGTCGCATACTCACATCACCCAACAACTTAACCCCGTCATGAACGTTGTGTACGCAACCACTCAAAAGTAAGTCCTTCGCAGTGATGGGTTGATCTGAGGAACTGGTCAAACGACCTTGCTCAATCCAGTGTTGTATACGATCCAAGTTGACGGCTGCATAGGTTTTGCGATTTCTGCCGAGGAATACAAATGTGTTTCCGTCTCTGAACAAGACGGCTACACCACACTTACGGGTTTACGAAGCCTTTCTTGGGAAAACGTTTGGTTATAGGTGTCTGGCCGCCTTCAAAGCCCGCCTTGGGTTTACCGTTCCCTGAACGAGCTTTGGCACCCTTATGACCGCGCCCCGAAGTGCCGCCATAACCTGAACCTTGCCCTCGTCCAACTCGTTTTTTCTAGTATTGATATGAAATGGTGCAACGACAAATCATGTAGAAACGTACATCATGGAGTGAGCCAAGCGCAGGGCGAAGGTTGGAGAGGGAGACCCGGCTGGCCCCTGCACGGACCACGGATGACATCGCGTCGGTTTGAAGGGGGAACTTCTCGTTGCATGCGAGGCAGCCATTTGAGTCACGTGATCTTGGCGATAGACCACAACTTCCTGTCCTCCCACTACGCTTGTTCACGATGGCCACCTCACTTCAGCCCTTGATAGTAATATGTGGCGCAACCGGCGTTGGGAAATCGAAGTTAGGGGTTGAACTTGCTCTCGGATTGGTAAACCAGGGCCACAACAGATGGCGGGGTGCGAGGATCATCAATGCGGACTCCATGCAAGTGTATACGGGTATGAATGTGGCCACCAACAAGATTTCTCCAGCGGAACGGATGGGCATCGACCATTTACTCATGGACTTCAAACGTCCCGGGGAACAATACCTCGTCGGACAATGGGTCCACGACGCCATGCAAGCTGTAAGTGTTCGACGTCGCTATGCTCAATACGTAAATGATTCCACGTTTCACAGATCAATGAAACCCACAATCGCAACGAAATACCCATCGTCATTGGTGGGACGTCTTACTGGATACAGCATTTATTATTTCCAAACCGTCTCGCTAGTGATGGCCCGCCTAGTCTATCTGGAGACCAACATTCCGATCGTTTTCGGTCTCCTATACCAGAACGTTTCATTTCAAAACTTCCTCCTGATCTCCTTGACCTTTTCAACCGCCTCCCTGAGCACGCGCCATCGGCAATCAGCGATCCCGATGGCGCGTCGTTGCTCTACAAGCTTCTCCAGGCGCTTGACGAGCCAGTAGCTGCTAGATGGCACTGGAGAGATACACGGAAAGTTCTCAGAGCCCTACAGATTATCAAAGAGCAGGGGCGAACACCGAGTGAAATTATCAACGAGCAAGCCAGCACCCCACTCTTTCCTCGGTGAGTGCCGCTCTTTATTTGGCGAAGAGTCACGCAGGAAAGAAGACACAAACGTAGATACCGCACGCTTTGCTTCTGGTTGCACGCTGAGCAATCGGTGCTGGATCGACGCCTGGACGAGCGCGTCGACGACATGATAAAGGTTTGTTTTTACCTAACCAAGCGACGCATCACCTAACCATCTAAAGAACGGCCTGCTACAAGAAGTCCGAGAATTATATGAACACGCCCACACTTCTGTCGATCTCGAAGATGGTCGTTGTGGCGAACATGACAGAAACGACTTCACACTTGGTATTTTCCAGTCTATTGGTGTGTTACTTGGATTATACCTCCTGGTTGGACTACAACTCGGCTGCGATAGGTTACAAGGAGTTTTACAAATTCATTTCCGACCCAGACGTTTCAGAAGGGAGTTTCGCCGACGCTGTGGAACAAACAAAACACTCCACACGGAAATATGCGAAGCGCCAAGTCGCATGGCTTCGGAACAAGCTTTTACCTGCTATACACTGCGTGACTGCAGAATGCAGGGGAAAGTCATCTGTGGCAGCATTATACCTACTTGATACGTCAGGCGAGTCGAGTGTCAAAGACAAAAAGCATGTTTTAAACGTTTCGTCTTCAGTCCTTGGCGAATCATGGATCTTGAATGTATTGCAGCCCGCCCGAACGATCATGAACGGTTTGTATCTCACGAAGTAACGTGCGATTCCCTCTGAAGATTCTTTTCAGCTTTTTTAAACGAGGAGGAACTCCCAGACCCCACGATATTGTCACCTTTGGCACAAGCTATGTTAACTAATGTGAACAAATCACTGAGGTCAATTGTTTCTTGTCTGTAGTCAACTGATTTAACTTGTTTCCCAGTCCATCAGCAGTTCTCGAAGCTAGGCGGAAGGTTGTGTGCCCACTGTGCACAAAGGATCCTTCACAGCCCGTCATGGTCGAGTGTGCCGAGTGGGAGGCCCACCAGAGAACTAGATTACACCGACGGCTGGCGACTAAGGCGAAAGGGAAATTTTCTGGTGGTCCATGGAAACATGAAGCATCGGAATAGGAATGCCCCAGCAGTTCTCTGAGTCTTCCTTAGCAGGTGATATTGTACTAATAAATCTGGCACGCATTTCCGACCTGTAACTGACCTCTACCGATTTGTAGGGATATCTATGATGTGCCTGTGTAGATTGCCATTCCAGTGCCTCGGCGACATTGGCATTCATGATTTGGTCTTGTCGGTTAGCGCTGAAAGCAGACCGCAGACGGTAGTCCGGCGGGCTTTCCCTTCCCACGAACATGCATCTTCTGACAACACTGTCCACGTCCCTCGTCTGCACCGACTGCTACTCTACAGTCAATGACAACGACTATGATCCGGTGCTTCGGAGCTGTTTCCCCCGTGATAGATCTGTCGCGGCGGTTTTGGAACACGAAAGTACCGAGCAATACCTCCCAGCGATAACCGCCACATAGAATATCACGTTGATACGAATCGGTATTTATCCCCTTAGAGGATACTGGATATACAACATAGGACACGAAAGATGAACCACATGACTGGACCAGCGCTATGGGGCCACAATAGTCAGTGCAAGTGGCCCGTATACGTTGAGGCTCCATGCAGCACAAACTCCGCGGAAATCAGTGCAACCAACTAGATGCCGAGTTTTCGTAACATTTTGCGCGCCACGTTGCAAATCTCAGGCTGAGTCTTGTTCTCCACAGCGGGTGCGAGGATCATCGATCACCCCACTATGTCCATTACGCCAAGCTTACACGGACAATCGTGATGTGGTTTCCTAGATATATTGAAGGATGCTGACGTGTGGTCACCGGTCCATATGTCCGCGTGGTCAAGCAACCCTTAACAGTGTCAAGGGCACTCCGTCGTACTGTCTTTTGAATCCTGACTATCAGTCTAGCGATCGGTGGTTCGGCTATTCTAAGGGAACTGAGGTCCCCGGCTCTGAGCCACGAGCACCTACTCATGGCTACCAAACCTCGGTGTTGCCAGTGATTTGTGGCGTATCCCGGCACCGGGAAATTGAGAGAAATTTGCCAGCAAGCGCAGAAGGCAGCTATTTAACTCACGTGCCACATCAGCAAAAGTGGCTACACCTCGCAGAACTGGTAAGACCCAGCACGACGTCCAAGGACTGCTAAATATTGCAGCGCTTTCCCGGAAATACACTTCCTTGCAAGTGCCGCAATATCTAGCAAGCAAGCCATCCTTGCTACATTTAAATAGGTGTGTCTATCCAGCAAGGCCTTGCTACGACTTGCAAGACCTCGTATGCTTCACGTGCGGTGCACAAATCTTGCACCTTGCTAGATCACACCGGTCCGAATACCACGTTACATCACAATATGTATCAATGCTTGCAATGTACGACAGGCACGGTTACAGGGCACGGACACACAAGAAACCCAAAAATGTTCGAATGCAGTCTGATAATGAGTTCAAAATTCGATACTCTTCTTCGTAACCCGCCAGCAAGGTTGCTTCAGGAACGAAATAAGAAATTGAGGGCGTTGGCACGTGGCACGTGGAGGGAAGGCCAGTGACCAGTGACCTACCGGTAGTCGAGGCTAGGACTGTGGATCCTCGGGAATGGCCAGACGAGTGTGCAGGTGCGCTCGAAGTGCCTGACAGGACAAGTTAACGCGCAGATGGGGAAGTTATAATACATAGAGACAAGACTGAGGGCGTGAACCTGGAGACGTCGAAGGTCTGCATGCACGAGCCTGGCACTGTACCGGATATGTGCAATTTGTTAATTATTGTTGACAAGCCCAAGTGCGCTGGACATGACTTTCAGAACACGATTGCAAGCCGACAATGCCTGCGACCGGTTCTATTAAACCCGACAACACTTATTTGAATTGCAAACAAAGTGGGATCAGCTCGCGGCGCACCTGCGGTCCTCCCGACGTCATACTGAATTACTTGATCTGCGAATCCGCCGATCGGCTGATCTCCCCAAATTAATTCGGGATAATACGACCGCGAGAGCAAAGTTAGCTCTCATGCGGACGCTCTCCGACACCGAAGAGACCTATCTAGAGTGCGGAATGGCCATACCATCACGCTCGTATCCGGGATGACGCAAACTGACCCGTATGACCCTGGAAGAGGTCCGAAAGTAGTCTCGCAGCAGACTTTTTGTTATATTTGCTGTGCTGATTACTTATGCCGGTAACAGTGTAGATGCGGGGAAGGTAGAAATAAGAGCATCTAATGGGTCAAAGGCACTCATGGAGAAAGTGGGACACAAATAGACCTTGGAATGCGTATAGCCGCAGCGGTTTTTGGTAGACACATTATTGAGGGGTGAGAAGGGCAGCGCTACGACAGGAAAAATACGAATGTGCTGATAAGTCATGTCGGTAATGATGTAGATACGGGAAGTCAGAAATAAGAGCATATCATGATATCACACAAATTGATTTAGCCAGACACGTATATCCCTTACGTAATCCACCAGCTTTGATCTTTTACCAACTCGTCAGTTGCAACCGGAATCGACCTCGATCGAGGGTGGAGACGTTTCGGATGGTGGGAGTCAGGAGAAAGATGCGAAAGGAGGACGACACTGAGTTAGTGTTGCCGTTGAACCGAACTTAACTCGAAGTAAGTTCACTTCGATTCGAATTCTGCGTCAGCTTGGTGCAGTTCGACGGTGTGAAGCAGAACGAAGTGTGAATCGAACTGTAACCGAAGTGGCACGCAGTACCACGATGGGCTATCTACTTGACGCTTTGCCTTGTTACCATACAGCAATGCGATTGGATGAAACTTTTAGCCACTTCTTTCGTTGAAGGGCTCAGTTCATTGCCCTTCGAAGTGTGGCCAACTGCCACTTGACACCGAAATTGAAATTCTCGGAAACCGGAAAGGCCAAATTTTTCAGTAAGTCCCTTCGCACTAGTAGCCCGTACTCTTGTACTAATAGGTTCCGTACCGTGCAGTATGATACGCGGTAAACTAGGCCTTGCTAGGCCTTGCTAGACCTGTCACCTTCTTGTCGGGTCTTGCAAGATCTAGCATGGTATGTTCAGCCCTTGTTCAGTTCCGCTAAATCTGGCATGACGTGGCAAGGACTGGCTAGGTATTACCACAATCACCGTTTTCCTCCAGGGGCTTTCCCGATCCGCAGGTTTGGCCACTTTTGCTGATGGTGATTTTGGTAGATAAACCACACCTGTCCTGCCAAGGCTACTCTCTCGTTCACGATGGCCTCCTCACTTCAGCCCTTGGTAGTGGTATGCGGCGCAACCGGCGTTGGGAAATCGAAGCTAGGGGTTGAGCTTGCTCTTCGATTAGTAAATCAGGGCCACAACAGATGGCGCGGCGCCAGGATCATCAATGCAGACTCCATGCAGGTGTATACGGGTTTGAATGTGGTCACCAACAAGATACCTCCAGCGGAACGGATGGGTATCGACCATTTACTCATGAACTTCAAGCGACCCGAGGAAGAATATCCGGTCGGACAATGGGTCCACGACGCCATGCAAGCCGTAAGTGTTCGATATCGCTATGCTCAACACTTGAATGATTCTACATTCCACAGATCAAAGAAACCCACAATCGCAACGAAATACCCATCGTCGTTGGTGGGACGTCCTATTGGATACAGCATTTATTATTTCCAAGCGGTCTCGCTAGCGATGACCCGCCTAGTCTATCTGGAGACCAACATTCCGATCGTTTTCGGTCTCCTACACAGGAACGTTTTATTTCAAAACTTCCTCCTGATCTCCTTAAACTTTTTGACCACCTGCCTGAGCACGTGCCATCGGCAATCAACGATCCCGATGGCGCGTCGTTACGCGACGAGCTTCTCCGGGCACTTGACGAGCCAGTAGCTGCTAGGTGGCACTTGAGAGACACACCGAAAGTTCTCAGAGCCCTACAGATTATCAAAGAGCAGGGGCGAACACCGAGTGAAATTATCAACGAGTGAGCCAGTACACCTCTCTTTCCTCGGTGAGTGCCACTCTTTATTTGGCAAAGAGTCGCGCAGGAAACATACAAACCATAGATACCGCACGCTTTGCTTCTGTTTGCACGCTGAACAATCGGTGCTGGATCGACGCCTGGATGAGCGCGTTGACGATATGATAAAGGTTTGTATTTACCGAGCCTAGTGGCGCATCAACTGACCATTTAAAGAACGGCCTAGTACAAGAAATCCGTGAATTGTATGAACATGCCCGCACTTCTTTCGATCTCGAACCTGGTTGTGACGAACACGAAAACCACTTCACAGTTGGTCTTTTCCAGTCCATTGGTGTGTTACTCGGATTGTGCCTCCTGGTTGGACTACAACTCGGCTGCTATAGGTTACAAGGAGTTTTACAAATTCATTTCCGACCCAGACGTTTCGGAAGGGGGTTTCGCCGATGCTGTGGAACAAACAAAGCACTCTACACGGGAGTATGCTAAGCGCCAAGTCGCAGGGCTTTGGAACAAGCTTTTACCTGCCATACACCGCGTGGCTGCGGAATGCAGGGGCAAGTCGCCGGTTGCAGCATTATACCTACTTGATGCGACAGGTGAGTTGGCTGTTAGACACGAAGAGCACGTTTTTGACGTTCCGTCTTTAGTCCTCGGCGAATCATGGATCTCGAATGTATATCAGCCCGCTCGAACGATCATGAACGGTTTGTATCTCACGAAGTAACGTGCGGTTCCCTCTGAAGATGATTTTTAGCGTTCTTAAACGAGGAGGAACTCCCAGACCCTACGACATTGTCACCTTTGGCACAAACTATGTTAACTAGTGTGACCAAAGCACTGAGGTCGGTTATTCCCTGTCTGTAGTCGATTGATTTAACTTTATTTCCCAGTCCTTCAGTAGTTCTCGAAGCTAGGCGGAAGGTTGTGTGCCCACTGTGCACAAAGGATCCTTCACAGCCTGTCATGGTCGAGTGTGCCGAGTGGGAGGCCCACCAGAGAACTAGATTACACCGACGGCTAGTGACTAAGGCGAAAGGGCAGAGATCTGGTGTTCCTCGGAAACATGGAGTGTCGGAATAGGAGTGCCCCAGTGGACCTCTCACAATGCTGTTAGCAATATTTAGACTAGGTTTACTAAAGGTTGTCGAAAACGTGAAGGCAGTACTCGAAGTTTAGGCTGATGTTGGTGTGATGGCTGAACTTGAAGTATTCTTGATGGACAGTATGATAGCTGAAATCCTGAGACTTCAAATACTTCTGAACATGTGGCTGCATTCTGAAGGTCAATCTAAACAAGGGGTGTAGTCTTGGAAGCAACATGTGTTCAAAAGTCAAATGTCTTTACACACCACACAACCTCATTTACATCTATTGTCATGAAAATGGGCCTGGAAGCCACCACTTATTATATTGATTGCCTCATAAAAAATTTGCCCTACATCTACATGCCAATTGTTGAGATCTTGTTCCCCTATTTCTCTGTACAGATCTGTATTACTAGGTACCTCGCTGCAGTGTCTACATAGGTCTGTGAATCTCTGTCAGGACAGGGGTTAGTTTACTGATGCATGGTTTACCTAGACTTGTCAGCCACCTCCTCTTGACATGTACTATTCACAGTCATTCAGCCTAAGTTCTACAGCTACCTCAGCCAGGTTACTATGAGCTATAATATGCACTAGCACTGTTGAGACACTCTAAGAGCTCTTAGCGTCTTGCCGATTATCAAGGAATCACAGGGCGTCGGATGCTGAATGAATCTATCAACAAGTGCCCTAGCGCCCTTTTCGGTCCCCAGTAAGGATACTGTTTATGTTGGCGAGCATTGCTTAGCAGAGGCATAAACCGCAGATACCGCATACTCTGCTTTTGGTTGCGCACCGGACAATTAGACTGGCGCCTAGATGTGCACGTTGACGGTATGGGCAAGGTTTTGTTTTTACTAAGCCCAAGCAACGCGTCATCGAACCATCTAAAGAACGACCTACTGCAAGGAATTCGTGATTTGTATGAAAATACCCGTTCTTTCTGAGGCTTGAAGCTGATCATCGTAATGAACAGCGCAGATGAAACGACAACTCCGCCGATTTCACGATTGGTGTCGTTTTTAGTGCGTTGGTGCTTTGCTTCAATCACACGCCATGCTTTGGCTACAATCCGGATTGCTCCAAGGTACAACGAGCTCTACGACTGTATTTTGAAACCAGACACTTCGCAAGCGACGTTGGCCGAAAGTGAAACAGTCTACACGGAAACATGCTAAGTTCCGAGTCCCCTGGTTTAGGAACAGGGTTATAGTTACTATGCGCGGAACTCCGAGGCAGGTCATCAGGGGCGGCGTCATGCTTCCTTTGTGCAACAGGCAAGTTGGCAGCCAAAGGTACAGGGTGCGTTTTCAACGTTTTGTCACTAGCCTCTGGGCATCATGGCTTTGGAATGTATTCCAGCCCACTCAGACCATCACGAATGGTTTGCCTATTACGAAATAACCTCTGAGAATAAATTCCGGTATTCTTAAACGAGAAGGAACTTCAAGACCCTACGACATTGGCACGGACTACACTTATCAACTTAAAGGAGGTCCGCAGGTTTGTTGATTGTTGCCTGTAGCTCACTGGCTTAGATCTGGTTTTACAGCGCCTCGGCGGTTTTTGAAGCTAGGTAAAATGTTATGTGCCCAATGCATACCAGGAAGTCTCCACAGCCTGTCATGGTCGAAGGAGCCGAGTCGGAATATCGCTGGAGAGTAGACTACACCAGTGACTGGCAGCCAAGTTGGACTTGTTCCATCCGCAGGTGGAGTGGGAATGTCACCCTGGTGGGGTCTTGGCCTTCGCAAGTCACAGGGTGCAGGTGCCTTCAGCAGGGCCTTCTGATGCAATAAATAACCCTCATCTGCAGTAGCAAATGCAATGCGCCTGTGTAGGTGCTCGTTTCAAGGCCTCGGCGACACTGACCCTCATAACTTAGGCTCTTTGCTTAGCGCCTAGGCAATATGTCTTTCGACAACGATGACAACTATTCGCTGGGCGGACCGTTCAGCGTTGTGGTCACTGGGCAGGGCTGGGTCCCTTTCCATCGACGATATACGCCTCGCTCGTCGCTACCAATGGATAGTTTTACTTTGCTACATAAAGTTAACCTGCGTTATTGGCTGTGAGGCGAGAAATGTCGCGATGAGTATGGTAGATATCGATTAGGACGTCCATACGACACGTTTATGTTATAGCTTTGTGGACAAAAAAATGGTTGGGGTGTGAGTTGTTGTCGTCGGGGCTTCGACCGGCCGCTGCAGTATCGCCTGAACCTCAAACGCGCATTGAGTGGCAGCCGTGAGCACCGGTCGTGACGTTGATTGTACTTATTCCCTTGTTCTCTTTTTTTGCCCGCCAGATTTTCCGTCTCGCTCTGCGGTGGTCTTCCCCCACTGCCAGCATTGAACTCGGCTGTTTTCTCGCTTTTGAACCATGACATCCATGGCGGATGTTCCGGCGTACATGTTACCAGGAGTGCCTGTCCTTCAGCCGCCGCACCTGGAGGGCCTTTCAGATCCTGCCCTCTCCACTGAAATTTTGCCAGGGCCGCCATCTCTGGTGTCTATTCGGCGTACCGTACAGAAGCGCGACCCGAAGAATTCATCTGTGTTTGTTTCCTATCTTCCCCCATCAGATCCTGGCTCCACCTACTCGGGCCTTATGGCTGGCCCACTGGCTGTGGAGATCGGTGGTACCCGTCGCAAGCGGGCCAGAGTCGACAAAGGGTGCGCCTCTTCACTGCATGCTCGATGTCGTTCAACTACTGATGTCGCTCTCCTCCATGTCTCTCCCATGAACACAATTTGTTTTTCTTGTACTGACTTGCTCTTCGCTAAACCAAACTTATTCGATATTCCGCCCGTACTACGCATACAACACGTTCTCCTCCAGGACGGCTAACGGACGCGCCCAGCGTGCCAATGCTCGCAGCCTGAACAACAGCATCCTCCCCATTTCGGATCCAGTTGTCCCAGAAGTGCCCTCACGCCAGCCTAGCGTGCCGCTACCGGACTCCGACTCGTTACCGGCACAGCCCGATTCGGACGACCCTTCCATGTCGCTCTCTCGAGCCAACTCCCAACCTGGTGGTGAAGAGGGTACTCTGTCTACGACAAATGGTAGAGGAAGAGCCACAAGAAAAGACAAAGGAAAGGGAAAAGAGACCGACAGAGGGTTTATCAAGGAAGAACCAGTACCAATCTCACTGTCGCCTGAACCTTCCCTTGCTCTGGTGCGTTTTTGCGTCACCCATGGCTCGTATGCAGCAGCACGTCTAATGTTCTGATCAGCCCAACGACGATCATTGCTCATCATGCCGGTCTTTGGGCGCTCTAGTATATTGCGATAGCTGTCCGCGAGCGTTCCACCTCTGGTGTTTGGATCCACCCATGGAGGCCATTGATCTTCCAGAGGGCGACAAATGGTTTTGTCCAAGTTGCATCATCCGGAAGGTGAGACATGCCATGAAAAGTCATGTTGATGAGGCCCGTAACGTAAGCTTGCCAGCACCCACCCTCCAAGCCCCCACGTTCCTCGTTTATGTCGCCACTTATCCATCAACTCCAAGTGACCATCCCCAAAGAGTTCCAGCTCCCTGATGACATAAGGAACTTCTTCAAGGATGGTCCGTTATCTTGTCCTAAAACTGCTTTACCCGCTCACTTTTTTCCAGTCTCCACAGCTACTAATGGAGCTTATGTTGATACTTCAGAGGTTAAGCAATTACGGTTGAAGTGCGTCTGCCTCAATTTTTTTGGTTCAGTGCGTTGCTCAAACTTTGTAGCCGCCACGGGCAGTTGGAGGATCGTGACCCTTATCGTCTGAAAGATCGCAACGGCATCCCAGTAATATGTTTCCGTTGCGGTCAATCTTCATTGCCTAGAGGCGTCATCGCGTCTACTTCATCCATAAAATGCTCCCGCCGCTTAACGTCAACTTTGCATAGCTCAACACCGGAAACCTGGAGAAGCATGTTAACTTGCGACTATTGTAATCTTCACTGGCATCTCGATTGCCTTGACCCACCTCTCACGACTATGCCGCCATATGGAAAGAAATGGATGTGTCCGAATCACGCCGACCACGTTCTTGTGAGTACTACATACATTTATTTATACTTGTGTATCTTTTTGAAAACAATCCGTTGACTCTCATGTAGCAACCTAAGCGCCGCATCCCTAAGCAGTGTGCTACTCCCATCGACATTACCAAGCCGAATCAACGGAACAATGGCAATATAGAGGTCATTCACTCGCAACCAGCCCCAATAACTGAAAAACTGGCCCTAGATGAAGTACTCATCAATGGCAGGCGGTATAGGGTACCAGAGCGCATCATCATGCTCGATTTCTGGAGGAAAATCAGCGATGATCCGCACAAAAGCCGAGAGTACGTGTTCTCTTTTCCAACATCGGTT
This sequence comes from Pisolithus thermaeus, assembly GCA_024663475.1. Taxonomy (NCBI): domain Eukaryota; kingdom Fungi; phylum Basidiomycota; class Agaricomycetes; order Boletales; family Pisolithaceae; genus Pisolithus; species Pisolithus thermaeus. The sequence goes on from JANFAF010000008.1 coordinate 1,282,022, forward strand.
GGTGACTTATGCACGATGCGGGAATGATAGTGAAGACCCTCCATCATCGAGAGTGTCCTCGCCGCTGACATCGTTGAGTTCTCTAGATGAAGAGAGTAGGCCCACCTCTGAGGACCTTATCTCAAGAGATGAGCTTCACGCAGCACAGGTTTGTTCTCTTTCTTCCAGGGTGCTATTTTGGTGGTTGACTCGTTTACCAGCTGCTATTTGATCTCCATCATTCCCTCCTACGGAGAACTACGATGCCTGTTGACAAACCGACGAATATACAACCTGCACAGGGCAAACTTCAAGAGAGAGTTCTTGTTGACTCAACCGCCCAAACGGATCCTGAACAGGAGCCATGCGGAGCCCCATCGGTCCTGAGAACAGCTGAACCAAGCGATAGGGCAAAGCCAACCACTCATAAGGCGCGTGTCAGCCGTTACTTCAACCAGTCAATACCCTTACCTTGTGATAGCGCAAGGCTTCTTCCAGAGTCACGGGCAGGGGTGCCACAGAAACTGCATTCCTTGAGGTGCCTTTAGACGCGCAGGCACCGAGTGAACTTCCTTCTCCTGCAAAGTCGAAGAGACCGAGAGTGGCGCCAAAGCAAGAACAGGACGGAGAACTCGGATTGGCTGATGGTTTAGTCGCCAACCACCAAGAACGCGTGAGTCCAGGGCCTTAGGATGCAGGTTGGCTCGTTTCTCATTCCTTGTCCATAGACTCTCCCTGCGCGGGGGCGGGGACGGGGACGTCGCAAACTCAGGCAGGTTGAGAAGCGTAACAACCCCATTTCCGTGGCATCGCCTAGTTCCATTCCACTCGCAACCGAATCCCCATTAACAAACCGCCCCACTACCCCGACACCGGCTGCACCAGAGGTAAATCTCGTGCCGCCAGTGACATCTACCCCTTCCGAGGGCCCTGCGACGAAAGTGCTCCCAACTTCCAAGGCATCCATGACCATAACCCAATCCAATACCTCTTCCACGCCCACCCTCAAAATTCGACTACCTCGGCTGTCGGCTGTCAGTGCTGCGGCTCATGCCAATCTGACCGCACCAGCATCACAGTCACCGTCGTCCAGTATATCTCCTGCGCCCGAAGCGGACGCTCGGCCGCGACGACGGTCACTGCGTAGGCAAGATTCTGCGTCCATATCCGTAAGCGGTGCTTCGTCGTTCACGCCAGACGATGCCGATGAACCGGAACCGTCGAAACCGAGTAAGTCGATGATTATGACATGTACACGGCACAGGGGATTGATGAGCTCTCACCCAGAACGTTTCAGGCGGATGCCAGTGCTGCGGGGCGGAGGGAGACGCGGTCGTTAACTAAGTAGCTTACTGGTTACTGGTAATGAGACCACGCCAAATGTAATTTGATCGAGGACACGTACATTATTTTTTTTTCGGCGTTGATATTGACACGAGTATGGGTACACTCGACCATTATAACTGAATCGTTCACTTGCATACTTCAAGCTTCAAGAGTGACTACCACGCTTCAAACGTTGCCTCGCCTCCGCGCAATGTCGCTTACGACGCTTGAGACGAGTCTCCTGTCTCGCATTCGTGCTACGGCGCCGTTGCATCGACATCACTGCTGTAGATACCATGCTCGACACGTTCCCAAACCCCGGGGCGCGGAAATTTCGCAACTACTCGCTACTTACGCTGCCCACCCCCCACAACCGATAACGCTCAGTTCACTCGTTGCCTTTGGCCAGCCACTCACGCCAAAGTCTTTATTGCACAGCGTATCCTATGTCTTGTCCGAGATTCCTCGACGTCTTGCGAGGCGGGTGCGTGCACTCGAGATGCTGCCTTTTATCGTCGGCACAAACCCTTACATGGCGAAGACACTAAAGGCATACTGGGATAGCTTTCAGTTCCTGGCAACGTATCCGCGAGTCACAAGCCTCGACGAGAACGCGAAATTTACCGCTGAACTCAAACAGCTGGTAGAAAGTCATCGGAATGACATTCCCACTATGGCGAAAGGGTCGGTAATTATCGTCATCCACATGGTAAACCATGCAGGTACTAGAGGTACTGACTTTGAGATGAAATTGCAGCTTTCAGGAATGTTCCAAGTACATGTCTCCTGCACAAATCAGCAACTTTCTTGATGGTGCAATTCGCAATAGAATATCCGTTCGTCTGATCGCCGAGCAACACATTGCTCTGTCGCAGGCCCTGGAGGACCGACCGAAATCTGGTTCCACTTCGCACTATGGCATCGTAGACATGGCTTGCTCTCCAGCTGCCATGGTCAAGATGTGTGGTGAATTCGTTAGCGAGCTATGCGAAGCTACTCTCGGTGCGGCTCCCACTATCGTCATTGACGGACACCAAGACACCACTTTCGCGTGAGTGTCGTTGTCGTCGCCGCTTGACCGTGCAACGTAACCTGCTTCCCAAGCTACGTGCCCGTTCATCTGGAGTATATTCTCACCGAAATACTCAAGAACGCATTTCGGGCAACTGTCGAGCATCACTACAAGCAGTTCGGTAACACCTCCACGAGGCCCCTTCCTCCGGTAACTGTGACAATATCTCCTCCGCCTTCTCCCTTCTCCCCTTTCCTGTCCCTCCGCGTTCGTGATCAAGGAGGGGGGGTGTCGCCGTCCAACATGGCACGCATCTTTTCGTACGCGTTCACCACTGCAGGACATTCTAATCCTGACGACGATGTCGGTGGTGGTGGTCCTTATGCTGCCCAACATGTCGGAGGAAGCGCCGTCATTGGCGAAGATACAAGCGGGGGGGAGGGAAATTTGTTCGGGGAGATAACTGCCAAAGGTTTACAAGTCGGTTTGGGAACGATAGCGGGGCTGGGTTATGGGCTGCCAATGAGTAGGTTGTACGCGCGCTATTTTGGGGGTTCCTTGGATTTGTTTTCCCTGGACGGGTGGGGTGAGTCCTTACCGCTGCCATTCGTATTCTCCTTTACTTAGGAGCCCTACTACAGGGAGTGACGTGTTCGTCAAACTGCGAAGTGTAGATCAGGCTGGGAACGCCGAAATATAATCGTTTCTACCTATTGCATTTCCCTAGCATTGCTTGGTATCGGTCACGCATGGGCTACAATCATATACCTCCGTATCGTTTAATTGGTCGTATGTGCTCAGGCTAGCCAGTGCAACCTGTAGGGACATAAAGTAATGCTACATCCGAGCAGAGCTACAAATTATACAGGCCTCGTGAATTATGTACTGAATTGTTCCAATTCCAACTAGCCGTTAAAGGCGAAGTCTCGACGCAGTTTGATTGCGTCAAATCTTGTCGAAGAATTGCTAACACGAGTACGCAAAGAGATCGTCGACATGGTATTCATATTTAACACTCACGTTGTGGAGTTGTTTGTTATCTTTTTGGCGTTTTGGCAGACACGTAAAAAATGTTCACTCCACAAAACAAATTTACCCTCTACATCTGCCGGATCCTCTGAATCCCTAACGAGATCCAGTAGTTCTTGGTGATCTGCGGACTGCGATTAATGCAGGTAGAGCATAGAATTTGAACCACTTCACCTGTCGGGCATACACAAGCGATAAACTCGAGGGTTTCGTCCAAAAGTATGCAGTCTTCCTCCACCGCAGATGCCTTTGCAAGCTTGGGTTCCATGAGCTGATGGCAAGTTGGCGTGGAAAAGGAAAACTGCTCACATCATGCCGCAAGTCCTTCAATAATTGAAGGAGAGACTGAGGGTCAGAGGTTTCTTGTGTGCTCGATTCCTTAGCCTTGTTTGCAGTTGACCACGAACGAGTTGCTACCCGCGCACTCGAGGCCCCGGTATTCCCGCTAGCTGCCGACTCTAGGATAGAGACATTATCCCAGAATTCACTTATATCATCAACATCAACTTGGTGTACGCCCTTTGGATTTGAGGGTGGTCGAGAGGTCCCGTTTCCAATGTTCCGGACCAGTTGCTTTTGAAGTGCGTTCTTCCCCGACAGCCTAGACGTCTTCATTATTGGGTCTGTGGCTTTAAAGCTGACAATAACGACCAGTTTTCCGAGCAAGCAGTCTTCAGCGTTGCAGCCCAGCTGCCAAAATAATTGAGAACAATTGCTACGACCATCACTAGAAACAAACCTCTAGATAATTAACTCCAAAGCCATTTCCAGAGGTCGTCCTGCGGGTCGTGAATACTTGATTGCATAAAAGCTGTGTGACGATACGTTCTGTCATAGTCTGGTCGATATTTGCAGCTGTGCCATAGCCTGCTAAGCCGGAATAAGGAGCAATATTTTTACTCTTCCGTCCTCGCCAAACATCTTTGAACATGTTCAACGTTATTCCGCGATCGCGCCCGGAATCGATCATGTTACTCAAGAGGCGCACAGCTCGCTGTGCCATCTCCGTGCAGTTCTCTTTGACAGATTCCCCAGGTTTACAGCAGTTGTCGCAGCTCTTGTGACATTCCTCTTCATCAAACTCTTCGTCGAAATGTCTGAGAAGGAGGACCCGTCGGCAGTCACTTTCGTTGGAGCAATAGGCTACGACAGCAGATAGCCTTTCTAACTGGCGCTCAACCTCGTCAGGCGGGGGCCTATTCTGATCGTGCGGGTTGGTCAACATGCCCTGTAGTTTGGCCACGTCCCGGTATGCGTAGACTAGATGGGCGTCAGAATAATACCCACTGTAGGTATCGCAACATAAATCTCACAGAGAAGACAATCCGACGGCCCTCCATCCCTTCCAGCACGCCCAGTTTCCTGGTAGTACCTGCTGCCATTAACAAGGCAACCAACCAAGCGGTCCTGCTACTTACCCATCCATGTCTTTGGACATTGTCGCATGAATTACGAATCGGACTAGGCTGCCAAGTAAGTTACTACGAAACCACAGAGATGAAGAAATCCGAACCATCGGGTTTGTCAATCCCCATGCCAAATGCAATCTAAGCAGGGATAAGATGGAGGGGACTGCACCGTAGATCTGTGCATCTTACCGTCGCCACTATAATCTTGCATATCCCTCTTGACCAATCATGCTGGTTGACCCTCTTCTCATCACGATCCATTCCTGCATGGAAATGTCTAGCAGACAGATTGAACTCCTCCCGGAGTCTTCTTGCCATGTCTTCACACTCGTCCCTGGACTGACAATAGATGATGCCTGTATCACCCTTGTGACGCGACTGAATGAACCCTGCAATTTCTTGCAAAAGAACCTTCTTCTGGGTAGGCTTCAGCCTAACTTCGTAATATAAATTCGCTCTGTTGAATGATTGTTTGAGATGCACAGGGTTCCGGAGCGCCAGGGATTCCTTGATGTCCTCGATGGCCAACTCGTTGGCACTTCCGGTGAGTGCCATAATCGGAATGTCCGGCCACCGCTCACGAAGGATACCTAGAGAAGCATACTTGTGGATGTGGGTTTGGCGGACATAATCTAGCGGAAGAAACATGAGCTTACCGATTCACGAAAGGATCGCCACCCTCCGATGACATGAGCTTCGTCAACGACAAATCGTGCCAACAGTTTGCGCTCGTAGAGATGAATCACGATATCCTGGACGATGTTGCTGTTTAAAAGTTTCTCCGGTGTAGTATACACCAGAGGAACATTTTCGCCTTTCCGCAGTCTAGGCAGGGCGTCGTGAGCAGCGTCTGTATCAGTAGCATTAGTGAGACGGAAAGCATTGATGCCTTTTTCGCGCAAAGCTAACACCTGATCCTCGATCAGTGATAGAAGGGGGGATATCACGAATGTTGTTCCCTGGGTCTTTCCGGACTTGCATAGAGCGGGTAACTGGTAACATAAACTCTTTCCGCCCCCTGTCGGCGCGAGGTAAAATACATCCTTGCCATCCAAGGTTGCAGTGATACACTCGAGTTGATTCTTGCGGAAGTGGGAGAGCTTAAAGGTGCTTTTGAGAAGAGATATAGCCTCGACATAGTAAGGAGAAGCAGTGTGGTCCACTCGTGCGCTGCAGAGCGTCGAAGACGTAGAGGCTTCTGCCTGGTTTCCATCGCGGGCTGTCCTGCGTAGGGGTTCTGTCGAAATCATCCGAGTATCCGCATCTAGAGCATCCCACATTTCGTCATCGCTATCAGGTGTCATGAAAACATCCGCTGATTCGTTAACATCTGGGAGGTCACCTGGAGCGGTGCCGGGCACTTCAGATGAAAGAACTGTAGCACTTGTCATGGTGTCCATGGTACTCGGCACGACGCTGCAGTCAGAGGCCGTAATGGGTGTATCTGAACCGACCGAATTTTCCGTAGATGATGGGGGTGGTAATGAGGGATTCCTAAACTTTTGTTTCGGCAGTTCCGGTGCTGAAGGCAAATGATCTAAGGGGAAACGTGACAGCTGGGGAGACTGATTTTGTTCATCTATTTCTGCAATAGCAATCTGCTGCTTAATGCCACGCATACGATGGTCGATTTGATCCCTGAACATTGAGATGAAGCCCGGATGAGCAAGATCAAATCGTCAAAACGTACAGCAGCAAAGATAGGATTACAACATCGTGGCCTTCCTCGAAGTCTTGTATATGTTTTTGAATGAGATCGACGATCACTTGTCTATATTGAGTGACTCTAGCAAGCATCGACCGCAGCGATTGTAACGATTTCTGGAATAAGGTAAAACGTGATTAAATGCAGCATCGACGTACACTCACGTGTTGAAGATCCGGGTGAGACTGCCGCTGAGATGATTGCTGCACGACATTCTTCATAACTGTCTGTACTTGCGGAGTTGTACTCGAGCCGACTGGCGGGGACACCGATGGGGCTCTAACCACAGAGGAATTTTTTGAAGGTATACAGCTGGGCCTCGAGTTTTGCAGGTTACTCCCAAGCAGCCCGGACTGTTCAGGAGACACATGCCCAGCATTTGTCCTCCAATCGGACGGTTGAAAGGCGTCATCCTGCTCGACAGATGCGACGGATTTGAGACGCTTGCTTGAACTCCCTTGCACGAAATCCGTTGAATTGGAGACGCGTTTCCTCGGGATCTGTTCCGTGAGGTCCAAAAGAGAAGGCTCGGAGGAGAGATCGATAACGTTGCTGCGGCGAGGGGCAGGAGCCGATTTCGTGTTGGCGCTGGCTGGCGAAACCGCCTTCGCAAAAGGCTGCAAGAGAGGCGTTGCCGCTCCGGATGCCGAAGTCGCGTTGGCGCGGGCTGCAGAACGATGTGTACGTGTGTGAATGGGATATAGCAAAACGCGTTGAGGACGGTGACTTACAGCTAGTAGTAGCCAGGTCTGGAGATGCACCCAAGTGGCTGATAGCAGGTTTGAACTTGGAGTTTGCCTTGTCAAGAGCTGGGTAAGGAAGCTAGTCTTAGATAGATGGAGAGCAGAACCGACAGACCTTTCTCAAGCCGGTGGTACCAGAGGAGTGACCGGACACAATGGGACTCTGACCTGCCAGAAGCGGCGGATGTACACCTGATTGCATCTCTGGAGCTGTGTCGTCGCGCTGAGATTGAGTCGCGTAGGCAGGTCTGCTAGTCCGATCGATGGAGTGTCCAACTAGAACACAGAAGCACGGCGAGTTGCAAGGACAGCCCTCGACGAAGGCTGGACGAAGCTTCTTTCTGTCTGTCGAGCGCGGACCCAATAACTGCACACTACAGCACTTGTCCAGGTCGGGCGCGTTGGATCACATGACCGTTCCAGCCATAGAGCCAATACGCGCAACGCGCTTGTGCTAGTACAGAGACTCATTCATATGCAGTCGCGATCATGTCCGGGCAGTATTGGTTTCCCAACATGCCCATTCCAGAGATCATGACCGCACTCTCCGAGTGGGGTCTGTCTGTCAGCACTGAGCAGCTGGTCAGACCATCTTCTGACTTCGTCATGGGAGTATACAGCGCGTGTCTCGAACAGGTAACCTCGATATCGTCAACTGCTCTCCAGGAACCCGTCCAAAGCGCCCTTGCCTCCATGGACGACTCGAATCCGGTCAGTACAATCGTACCCGATAGGATTGGCACTAATATTCTTCTAGGACCTCTATGCTGCGAGTATATCGCACAATTTCCTGTTGTACCATCTGTCGGTCGACTGTCTCGATTCCCTCACCTCCAGTCACTCATTTTATTTTCCAATAGGACCCGCTTCGCCAATGCCGCACGTATCATGGACTTCAGCTCAAAGGACCTCTGTCATCCCGACCCGGAACGAACCCGGTTCATACTATCCGCCTTTATCAATTTCGTCAAGTTCGTGGAGCAGTGTACGCCATTTACAAGTAGCCTCCGTGACAAATCTGCTACAGTCACGGAGGAAAGGGAGCAAGTTGCACAAGAACTGGCAGCCATCCAACACACGCTCAGTGCCCTTAAGTGAGCGCGTTTTACGACGTTGCCATACGCAGTCCCCGCTGATGTCAACCGAGGGCCCAGAGAGCTAAAGATGAGCCGAAGTGCGAAGAGTTGCGTACGGAGAACGCTGCAATAACTACTCATTTGATGGTCACGAAGGAGACGACTCAAAAAGTTGTCAAAGAAATCGAGGCTCTTAAAGTGGAGAAAGCTTCCGTCCTGTCCAAGAAGGAGAATGTCAACGAAGACACGGCTCTACTTCTTGATACCATCTCGCGAACACGGTCTCGCATCGTGCAGTCCCCCGAACGGATCAAGCGTAATATCACTACCATGGGCGCTGCCGCGATCGAAGATAAGAAGGCAATTGCTCAACACGAAGCCAAAGCAAGGGATCTCCAAGCAAAAATATCTGCACTGTCGACCATAGAGAAAGTTTGTTGCTTGCAAAGCGATCTCTATCTGTCACTTACTGTGCTCCCTGCAGGACTTGAGAGCTTGTATTGAACAGCTCCAGACTACAGAAAAGGAGGTGCAACTTCTTGAGGCTGCCCAAAAGGAACTTGCAGACGTCAAAGACAGTATGGACTACAAGAAGATCGAGCGTAGCGAGTTGCAGATGAAAAAGGAAGTGCGTAAATTATCCTTGATTCCTCATAGAGAACAAATGGTCATTACTGCGACAGAGAGTATACAGGCAACTGGCAAACGCCCAAGAAAAGCTGGAGCGTGCCCAGAGACATGCAGAAGAAAAGAGGCACGCCAGTCAACAGACCATTGAACGGCTGCAGCGCGAGTATGAACAAATGGACGTTGAAAGGCGAGAAAATGATAAGCAGGTCGAGGAACTTCGCAAGGAAGCTGACGAAATCGAAACCAAGGTTCGCTTGCGATCTTCTAACCAAGCTACGTCCCATTTCACTACGTTTGCAGATGGCAGAGCATCTCAAAAGGAGCGAAGCCGAGCTCAACGAACTCCTGGCGGAATACTGGAAGCTTCGACATGAAACTGGTACGAAGTGTCAGGAGTGTCCTTTTCCGCAGGCGTTCACCTATCTCCCGCAGAGGTGTACATGGAGACGCTTGCGAACAAACTCAACATGAACGTGACGTCGGACTGACGAAGATGTTGAATACACCGGTGGTTTAACGAACGTAATGACGCTGCGAACTGGTGTTCAGTGCTTGGACACGACGCATCATAATCGATTTACTTAGGATCGCTGTTTCCCTCTTTGTGCCATCTTTGGCTTACATTCACGACAATACCACTTCGACTTCTTGCCGGGTAATTCCGAAAGGCCTGTGCACCCAAGATGAAACTAAAATAGTGTTAGAGGCTCTTTAGCTAAAATATCTTCAGCAACAATTGTACCCACTCACCCACTCCAACTTGCAACTCTCGTTGTCGCAGGCGATCATCTTATGGGTTGGCGTCGTGAGACGATTTGGTCGGCCATCAGTGGCTACGATGGTAACACCTACCGTTCCAAAGGACACCTGATGGCAATAACAATATCTCTTTTCATTCGGATCAACGGGAATCGGCGGCCCCTCAGGAGTGGGTTGACTTGGCATTGTCAGTCTGACGCCTCTTCGGGTCCTAGGTGTCTCTGCAACTGCAGGCGCTATCGGTGTCTTCGGAGGTTCTGGCTCATGGGGGACAGCTTTCTTCACTTTCTTGGCCACCGGTGACGTAGAGACTACAGTTACAACTTCTTTCACGACATGGTCATCGACAGCGGGTTCGGGTTCGGGTGTAAGAGCGAGGGGACTGTGCTCAACATGAGAGGGACGCGCCCATCTTGGCACCGCTACGATGTCTGGAAGTAGGATCGGTGCAAGATGCGTACCAGGACGCATGCCAAGAGATATAGCAGCTTCTTGTTCCTTGATAGCTTGGTCCAGAAGTCTAATGTGCCGATCCACCTTTGGCGTGTCCCGTGATAAAGGGAGTGGGATTATAATTGATATGCCACTTACCGTTTCGTGTGCTGTTTGTGCGATGCTCACCTTCTCCTCTGCTGCTCGTAACGACTCTTCGGATACCTGTGCAATGTGTTGCAGAACACTCTGCGTCGTTTCACCAGGAGCAGGCTGAAACGCCACGCTAGGTTCTACGGCACCACCAGCATCGCCATCGGCTGAAACACGAGCAGGCAAATCCAAGTCCGCACTTTGGCCCACACTGGGCACTGCACCATCGACGACGGCCCTTGCATGTTGTCGTGCGAGATACTTCCTAAGCTCCACATATTTTCTTAATGACGACAACAAATTCGCGTAGAACACTTGAAGCGATTGTGAACCGCAGCAGAACCGACACTGATAACGGAGTTATACCTTCATTTTGGGCATCTAACTCGCGGACAAGTTTGAGTTGGCGGTGGATAGACAGGGGTAGTTGTTCGAGTACTGTAGAAGTGATATGAATCAGCCCCCAAATCGACGACGGCACACCAGCTTGTTACCTTCATGATTTTCTTCCTTGAACGCTTCCCAAACTTCCAACTCTTTCTTTTGTTCGTCTGTGAGTTCGTTTGATTCACGGCCCAGGCTGGCAATGTCTTGAGGCTGACTGACACCTTCGTCTTCTTCCTCGGGGAATGCCTGTGAACGTCGACGGGGCTTGCGAGACTTGTTTGTCATACCACCGTGATGGGGGCAGCTACTTCAAGTTGGCAGCAATACCGACGGCGCGACTGGCATGCGCAGGTTGTGGGTCAGTCAGTGTCCCACGGCTCAAGCGATTGCCGAATCAGGCCTTGTTAGTAGGCTCGTAAAGTACAAACTGCAAAAAGTAGCGATGCGACAAATTACAGCGCGCGCGATGGCTATAACATCGTGACGATACTATAAAACATGGGACCCTATGGAACTGCCACCGGCAGGTCAGAGTTCGCCGTGACCAATGGCTGGTTTACGGTATGCTAAACTTCCAACCTTCGACCAGTACTGTGACAGCTCGGACTCGTCCTTTCACTCTTCTGCAAACCCTTCTTATACCAGCGTTTGCACGTGGAGTTGAGGGGCATCGTGCACATTAGAAGGATCTCAAAGAGATCTGCGGTTTCGCAGTTGATTGGGCGGTAGCTTGTGTACCTTCGACTGCCTTCCTGATGGATAACTCGAGCACTTCCCGCACTTTCGGATCAAGTTGCGCAGCGGCTTCCTTGAAAGACGTCGGAGATGACGCTGCGAGCGTCAGGAGTTGAGACACGGCGCTCGAATGCACGCTTGGTGCCGGCAGAAGCGAAGGACGCAAGAGAAGAGTAATCGTAGGCAGAACTACACACAGCATGCGAGTACCTGTCAACACAAGTGTATGAGGAGGTGGCCTCTAACTGCAGTAGAACCCAAGCTTACGATTCTCTCCCGTCACCAACGAAAGTAGCGCGGCGAATGCCTTATATACCTCCTCGATGGCAGCGCGTTGCTGCTCTGATAGGCTACCGTCGTCCACGCGTGGCGATAACCTGGCTACGTACTGCACCAGTGCGGGTAACAGCTGCCGGGAGCAACCGCGAAGAAGGTCACTACCCGTTGCCGCTACCATGAGCGTCTTCGTGCAGTGAACTGCGATCATTGCCATCTACGATGAAAAGAGAGCGGGACTGGTTTAAGTCATTTTCCAGAAAGAAGAGCATCACACGCACATCATCGCTCTCCTCCAGTTTCTGGCAGATAAGATGAGCCAGATGCTCAACGACACCACTAGCTATTTTCACTCGAGGGGGAATACTGGTTAAGATGACCACAGTAGCCAGCATGTTCGTATTGACTTTTCTGGTACAAACAGAGCCTTCTCGTCCACTGCAGGGCCTTAGAACTATGATTATGCCAGTACGACCATGGCAAAACTCACCGCATATCATCAATGTTCAGCAGACAGGAGGATACCAGTCCATGAATTAACTGATCGTAGCGATCGCGCGTACTCTCCTTTGCCTCGACCGACAATAAGGCCTTGAATGCAGGTAGCGTGGGTGTTATAATATCCATGTCCAACGTTTCGTCCTTGAGTAGCTCTGAAGCAGACACTGGTTCATTCACAAGTTTGGACGCTCTTCGACATTAACCATACCTGCATAAAGCACGCATCCGATGCCACGAATATCCTCTCGAATATTGCCAACCGTCGTTGTTGCCACAAGCTCGAAGCTGCTCAAGGCACCACTTATCATTTTGGCTAGCTCTTGAATGGATCCAGCTGCCACAGATGTGAACATGTGAGCCGAGGTTTCGTAGGCGTTACTCACTTATCGCGGGGGCTTCTTGGCTATGTCTGACATGTCGAATAACATATGCACATATCTTCAGGCACTGAGCACGAACTGAATTGGTAGGTAGAACCTCATTGCTTGAGCTCTTGTCAGCTTTACCCCAGAGCAACCTAGACATCACTTACGGCACGGCCACGCCCTCGATCCCGAGATGCCCAAAATGCTTACAGAAGGCACGAACGACTGCCAGGAGGTGCACGAGCGTCGCAGCATTCTCCATCATCACTATGCGATGGCACAAATTGAAGAACTCCCTGAATATAGCAGGCTCCAGGAGTGCTTTTCCAGAGTAACGGGGATCTATGAGGGACTTAAGGGCTCCCAAGGACGCGGTCGCGACATTAGAGTGCAGGTGGACTGCATCCGTTGGTTGAGAGGGGGCCGTCGCCAGAGCCTCATAAACAAGACCGAAGATGACATAGAAAAGTGGTGCTGGGTCAGAGCGTGCTGCGGGTGTGCCATTGATAGTCGAGTTTGGGTCCTGCCCAAGGATGGCGGCAGCCACGAAGCCGTCTGCACGATCCATAGCGTTGGCGACCGCCTGCAGGATGGTAGCCCACGTGTCGCAGTAATACTTCATGGATGGTCTTGGTCACGTAGGTGAAATGACGTGGAAGAAGTCACCTACCGGTAATAAAACCACTTTACCCAAATTTGCAAATGATGGGTCCAAAGAAAGCACCGAAGAATCATAAACGAATTCCGAGTCTGCACGGATAGTAGCATAGTCACGCAAACATGCAACCCATTGCGACGCAAGTATTTCTCGGTAGGGTTTGATAACCTCCAGAAGGTATGTCTGTTCAGTTGATGCTATCTCCAGTCTAGCCCACGCAGCCAGAATAGACACTCTGAGCATCCCAGATGCGTTAGGGCTGAGCTCGCCAAGGGTGCCCATTTTCAAGTTGCTGTTCCCTTCACACGAAATCAGTGGTAGACACACGGAATGGAGGTTTCAAATTACCGTTGACTTCTGTCAGAGCACTCGTTAGTTGCTTCAGAATCCGACCCATCCTAGCGGTGTCCTTCACAACTCCACATCCCACAAAAAGGGCGCAGGCGTCGATAGCCGCAGATAAAATTTCCGGCGTCGAGTCGGAAGAGAATGCGGGTGTAAGGGCTGCTGTGATCGGCGCCTGATGCTGCTCGAGTAGCAAAGCCTCCGGGTAATCCGGGTCTGGAGTCTTAGAAAAAACCTGATTTACTATGAGTAAACAACCACTATCAGCCCACGACTGCATCCTACTCGCCTGGATGACATCACATAGAACCACTAGACCCTCCAACCGAATTTCCGTCACGTATGCGGCTGATGCCGTGAACGCCATTTTAATCAAATCTGGTATTCTGGAAAAGAGAAGACCATGAATCGGGAGACCCCTGTTCTTCGCAAAGAGAACGTCAGTGTGCTCCTTCCTTGCCGACTTAGCTACAGCTGTGCATATTTCGTGCAAACACTCCAATGCGAAGAGCTGAGTTCTCCACCTTGATGTGGAAGCGGGGGAAGAACCCTCCTGGGCTACATTACCGATGGTTGCAGATACATTGAGTGACTGGCCTTCGTCGTCTAGGTTGGAGGCTGCGTCGACTGTCTTTTGTGGAGCATTAGTACGTAGCATGATTCTAAGACATAGGTCAATCCAAGCCGAGGGGTTGTGGACTGCTGTCTGAGAAAGCCAACTCTTGATGACGCTTCGAACGCCCTGGATTCCAGGATCACCATCTAGCATTGCAAAAAGATCTTCCACGAGGCCGTCGCCACCTAGCCTTGACATTACTAAAGCATCCTTCTGGACGAGCTGATACAAGGCATCTATAGCAGCAAGCTTCAGTTGACGTCTGTTGGAGGCAAGATGTGACCTGAAGCGGACCACAGCATCCGGGATGTCCACGTGGGTGGATGCGAACATGAGAAGGTGTTGAGTGCACTTAATGGCTTCGACAAGGATATCTTCGTCTTCCTCGGAAGAGAACTCTCGCACCAGGTCCAGGACAAGCGTTCTGGTCCTCGATGACTCCTCAACATCAGGCCCCAGTATTGTGATGATTGCGTCTATAATGCGACAGACAATAGGGAACGCCTGTAAGTCCCCACTGATGTTTGCATTGTTTAGCGTGCCTCCTTCGGTTTCATGGGCTTCTGCCATGTATATTTTCACCAGCATTCCAAGCGTACTCGGAACAAACGGAGTGAACGCCAAGCTCGCGGCATTGATAACCTTGGCCAGAGCTGTCAACGACCAATAATGGACAAGCGGATGAGGATCATTGCTAAGGGACATCAATATGTTCACTGTCGTTTTCAATATGGGAGCGGCGGCAAGTCCGCCAACGTGACTATAGAGTTCCCCAAAGGCAAGGGCACAACCAGCACGCCCTTGAGGATCGCGGTTGCTAACGATATGGTCGACGAGGACCTTGGCTTGGTTAGTTAGAAACGTAGTTCCGGAAATATTTGCCAGGCGACCGATCACTTCACTGCTTGCCCCCCGCAAAAGCGGGTCCCCATCCACTAAGGCATCCTAAAAAAAAAGCGGGTTTACAAGGGTCGTAGGAAATAACAAACGTGGACGAACTTTGAGGAATCCTGCTAAAGCGGTGGTTACTTGGAGATGACCCAGGGTCTCTCTTGCTTGACGGTAGTGAGTACTTGTGGCATGCCTCAAGGTTTGCACGGTGGCTACGGCCGCATTGACGAGTACGGCAGCTTTTCGACCGGCGTTCTTGTCAAGCTTGGGCGATTTCACTAACTCAGTAAGCTGCGTGACAAGTCGCGTAGTGGTGGCCAGATCCTGCAGTGGAAGCAGTCGAGCAAACAATTCGATAGCGGCGTTCACGGCAGCTGTGGGTGATGGAGGAGGGTCAAACCACAGCGAGTCACCTCCCAGTGTACCGGGCAGACACAATGACAAAGTGTCATGTTCACGAGCACCCAGAACTGGTTTACGTAGCTACTAGATGTCAGATATTAGATACACACGGGCTCTTGCAAGTGGACTTACAAGCAACGTCGTGAGTTCCTCGACTTCCTCATTCGTGAGTCGTGCAGTCTGGGTTCCCAACAGGCACTCGGTTGCATCATCAGCAATGTCTATCGTAGTTACTCCATACCCAAAACCGTCAGCGGTTTGCCATATGGAGGTGAACCCAGAAGACGAGGCGATGGAAGCCTGTATCGCGGACATTCCGTCGCCGTCTGGACCTGCAAATACAGTTAAGGTAGACTGGAGTAGACTTGATTGGGCAGACTCGGTCAGCGAAGAGGTGCCAAGCACAGTAAAGCATTGATATACTCGGCAACGCAACAGACACTCTCTTGTGCGAAGAGTGGGTCTCTTCGCCTCGGTTGACGGTAGTATAGGTTCTTCCGCAATTTGAGAGGTAAATGCATTCGTAAATGCAAGTGCATTGTTTAGCATGGAAGAAACCCTCCGAGCAACGTCGAGGGTTATTAAAGGACTATTATGAAGCAAGAAGCACAAGATAGCGCCTAAAGCACTCTCTCGGACATGAAGGAGAAACTCCCACTCGCTAGCAGGGCGGCCCGGAGAGCTATCTTTATTGCTTGTCTTCGGCAATGCGTTTCGCCATAAGACCAGAAGCTGCGAAAGATGCGACCGAACAAAGTTGGGACCAAGAAGCATAAGGGAGGCAATCAAAATCCAAGCGACTTCAACTTCCACGCCTGCAATGCGTACGTCATGCTCGACCGCACGCTTGAGGAGCTGTGTTGCCATATCCAAGACATTTGTCGCGACGTCGAAAGAGACGTACAAAGGACGCTCGGGAATAATCGAAACCAATGCTGCAAGACCATATGCACGGCCAAGAGCACGTCGATCGATATCTGATGGAGCGGCTGGAGACTGCAATGATTCGATATCACGATGAAGTGACTCCATGATGGATAGGATAGTCTTCGGTAGCCGCAAAGGAGTGGAGGAACAAAAGCACTTCAACGCCCAACTCGCATTAACGCGAACGGAATGACTGGGGTGTGAGAGGAGGGTCAACAAAGGCTCCGCGACGGCATCCTGTACTCAACCATATTATGAAGAAATCCGAATCCGTAGATGATCACACTCACCTGGACTACGGGGGGCGCGTTACCCAACATTTGCAGGAGTTCCGCGGTCTCCATGAGAGCGACTGTCAGGACGTCGGACGACGGTGCCACCTGACCAGGCATCAAGGCGGGCCATCTCCTTAAATATGACGATGACAGTTCCTGGAGAGCACCAATTTGTCCCTGCTCGCTCAACATCCGCACAGCGATAAGGTCACGAAGCAAGGCACAGACGATCTTTCGTGTGAAGAGTCTATCATACCTGGTCGCACTGTTCTTCGGATGTGAAACCACCTCAAGCATAAGATGACCAACAATGAGAGCATAATTACTCTCCACGAACTCCGCCCCGAGCTTAGTTAGGAGAGCAAAGTAGCAATCAAACATGCCCGCACGGGCTCTTCGAGAAAGATTTGCCTTGTTGAAGTGTGACGACAGTTGAGACAGCATGTCACCGGGCGCCAGAAGCGGTTTCAGGTGCTCAGAAACTACGTAAGCGGGGGTGGAGGCATCAGCGTTCTCAACATCCTTCTTGACTTTCTGCTGCTCAGGTGCAGGGACTACTCGTGCGACTTGTGTGGCAGCAAGTACATGGCCGACGAGATACGCTAGCGCTTGACGGGTAATTTGGTCGCCATTATCGAGGGCTTTCGTGCACAAGGTAATGATAGATTCAGCATCGGAAAGCGAAACGGATTCCTCTGGGGAAAACATGGTTATGAGAACCTAAGCGTCAATTAAGTAACCAGCGACGATATTGAGTAGAAAAAGTGTCACCCTAGCAGCTGCACGCTGCACTGGAAGTGCCTTGTCGCCTATTCCGTTCTTCATGTTTTTAATAATGTCTTTAGTAAGGGTATCTGTCAACGCCTTCTTGGCATTTTCCAGTGATTTCCGGAGCATGGTCAGCGCATGAAAACGCATTTGAGGTGACTAACAAGTGAGAGGTCAATGCGCTGACACGGTGATATTCACGATCTTACGCTGGAGGATCTGAAGGTTTTCAGCGAGATGGTCGCGATCTCGACCATAAAAGACATAAACTATCGTGACCTGAGATGGTAGTGATAGGAGGAGTAAGCCTTGGACCTACCTGGGAACCGAATGCCGCCATGAGTTCACCGATCGTCCAGCAGGCCGCACTGTTGTCTGACGATCAGTCTGAGCACAAACTGGACGAGCTTGACGCACATTCGAACGACGTCCTTATCTGAAGCTTTCGGGTCACCAGCGATTTTGAGCAAAGCCCGGAAGGTGTCGAATAAGGTCTTTGTCTCTCCGCGACTGTACTGAAGGACAAAGCATCTTGCGGAAAGGTTGCGAATCCCGCGTCCAGGTAATGGATATCCATTGGACCCACATATAATCCTCAACAAAGTCTCTTCCACGGAGGCTTGAGAAGCCTTGACCAGATCCTAAAGCGTGGTTAGTTCGAACATTGATCGAGGAAGAAATGGCAACCGACGGTAGTTGCTTCCTTCAAGTGTTTTTGCAGCAACGACAACCACTGAAACAAGTAAATTTCTCCATTATCGCCAGCTAGCTGAGTCTAATCGCCAACCGCAATGAGGGTTATGCAAGGTGATGTTTATTACCATCGACGTACCTCGTCGATGGGCTCAACGGTAGCTTCGGTCGCCATCACTGCAAATTGCTCAATCTATACGCCCTAGTGGGAGTCGTCACCACACAGTTCCTTGGAAAACGCCACCTAGGGTGTGCTGTGCACCTATCAGTGCGCCGACGTGCAGTCCGAGTCGTTTGCAATGTTCACTGCATGCACCTACTACTTACTATTACGGAGTTGCACCGCCACACTGTCCTCGGTGAGCTGCCAGTCCATCACACGCACACACGTTTTGCTAGCGGTATTGCGTCGTTATCCTCTGTGGTGTTCACTTTCTCTCAGCGATCGTCACAACCCGTCACCGTCCAACTACAAAACAGCCATGTCCGATTTCTTATTCTCCCTAGCCTCCAATTACGTGGATCTCTGGTTAGTATGCGGTATCATTGGCATTGAAAGGACAGAACCCGTAGCGGGCAGACGTTATTCCTGACGACACTCTCAAATTTTGCACCCCTTACAAGACGAGCGACCAGAAGGGAACACCACTTGAGCAGTGGCAGCGAGACAGATAAAATCTTGGATGCATTCGGTGGTCTTCGTCCGAACTCGCATTGCCATAGCTATACCGTGACGAGTTCTTGACAATGATCATCTTCGAATTCTAATCGTTCGTTACTACATAGATTCCGGAACACCGAGACATATTATAGAAGATCCGCTGGGGATAGCAGGCTTACTACAGCTAGGAGACGCAAACGGGACAGAAGGCGGAGTTCACACGTCATTCCGATCGCGTTCGGAAAGGCGAGACCACAGAACGAAGAGATACCATGTCCTTACGGCGTACCGCGAAGTACCCGAAAAAAAATATCAGGGATTGTCTGCTAACACATTTGTCATCTCGAACCCCTTCGGAGAGGAGAAAGCGAAGTTACTGCAAACCCATTCGCAAGCCGGGCGCATTATTTGTCCTAGATCATATACGCACCGCGGGTATACCTGATTCTACAACAAGATAGTCTAGAGCCACGCATCAAAGCAATAGGCCGAGCATACACATTCTTTCTACGCCGTCTTAGCTTTCAACTTGGCAATTACACGTCTCCCAGTCGTAAGCCACCAAACAGCAACGCACGCAAGTCCCATACTGACACCCATAAGAAGATGTAATAGCACAGGCACAGTAAACAGTGCCTGCCTTTGTGACAATTCTACGATACGTTGCTTGCTCCCATTTACGGAAATGACGGCGTAGGATACGGCAACGGTGCTTAAGAACCGCCAATCGGGGAAGATGTCTGCGACGCCGAAGGGAGTAGAGTTCGTGTGCTTCTTGAAGTAGCGGAAGATGAAAGCCATGGTAAAAAGTATACGCGCTGACAAATTGACGATGTTCGCGTAAACCAGCGATGCATCACCAAATCCGAGTTTGTAGAGCGAAGTTGCAGCAAGAATGTATAAGCCCGAGTATCCGAACATCCACCTACAAGCCATAAAACTGAGAAGAATCGTTATAAGAAAGAGACAACACACCAGCTTTGCTCGCGCAGGTCTTCTGGAGAAGCAGTGCTCGAGTGGAATGCCTCGAGTCCACCATTCACGGAAAGGAAGGGGATGTACCATATCCACGCCGACAGGACTTGCGGGGCACTCGTTGTGAGGTATCGATGAGGAAGCAGAATTTGCATGACGATCGGGAGGTATAACGAGCCAAAGGTAACGACAAGTATAGAGAATACAACCTGAATGGAAAGCAGTGTTGAAAGAGCATCGGATGCTTGCTTGAGAGCCGACCTCGCCGCAGACACATCATTGCCGCTGCCACGCGTGGGGCCTCTTGCAAAAGAGAGTACCCGAGAAAAATAGACTCTACAAATTTCTTCGATCGGCTGGAAAACAACCCTTGCTATGAGAGACCCTGCATTGATAGACTTTAGCCTTAGACGTGCATGACCTCGAGGCTGTGACAATACCGTAATTGACAGCGATCGCATAACCGCCTTGGTCTCTCAGCGGACTCCAATATGAGACGAGGAACTTGTCACCCTCCGTCAGAAAATGTTTGACAAGAGACTGCAACGTCATGGTCATCGAGAGGTAGAATGCGTTTAAGTCGAAAAAGTCTGCAAGCAATCTGTGTCCACGACCGCCTCTGCAAACCCAGGAGTCAGTGCATGTAAACACAATCCCTGGTAGCACAAACGAACATGACGGAAGACCGCGACGATGCTTGCGATAGCCGGACCGGTAGAAGCCGCGAGTCAGGGATATCCGCCAGGTATATGACAAATACGACTGAGGAATACATGAGCTGGCCAAGAGCAAACGCTACCAACGTGAATTTCTGTTCGCCTAGCTGACTATCGAGAAGCAGAGCGACATAAGTGACCGCGGTCTTGCTTGAGATACCTAGTCCTTCTGCTCTGACTCGAATGCTAGTTCGAGCTTCGCCCACCGCACTTGTCAACATCAGATTGCATTTTGACGAAGGTGACGGCATGATCTCACCGGTTGTGCATTGGCTCGCTGCACAACTCGATAACCGCAGCAGCAGCATAAATGAACATTGCAATCTGGAAATACGGCTGGCTGCGAGCGTCTTCGCTTGCGGTGTATCCGTACGCTATGAGAGTAAGGAGCGTAACAGGTACGCCGAGCATGGCGGGAACTGTGGCTAGATTGCTACATTGGGCAAGCTGAAGTTTCCTTTTACTGTCGTTCCTCGCATCTCCTTGTTGAGGCCAGACTCGTAGAAGACTGTTTCTGACGCCTTCCCGGCTGAGAAACAGTATGGTATTGATGAGAAGCTCGAATTGGACAGCGACGGTTCCATAGGCTTGAGGGGATGCAAGTCGAACTAGACCTTGGTTGAGAACGAACGTGAAGACGCGCGAAATCAGCTGGAGACCAATCAAGGACCTTGCAGAAGAAACCGAGCGTTCCAAAAGTCTGTTGTCCATAAGCCCGTCAGGATGCGGCTTGCGTTACGCTTGTCTGGCTTTGCAATTGTTTGGACCACCATGTACTTGGGAGGTGCTATTGACTCCTTTATGTGACATAGCAGACTTTCGTCATTTCATCGCATCATTCCTAGGCAGGGTTCAGTCAGTGCATTGTGCCGTATAATCTTGACATCATTCAGTGATCTCTTCCAGACCATCATGGGTGAACTGGACGAGGCACGCGCGCTGAGCTAGCTCTCCTGGAAGGAACCGAAAGAACGATCTTCAAGCAACTTGTAGGAATCCGTGCAGCCACAAAGAGGCAGAAAAGAAGGATTGAGAAGTTCATCCAGAAAGGACCTCCTGTAATCAATCGCCTCCCTGTCGAACCCCTTTTGCGGATATTCAGATTCCTGCTGGTTCACAACGAACCCCAGCCGGTCATGAGAACTATTGTAGCGCCAAAGCTCACGCACTTCGTTTTTTCTACTGGGCGTCACGGACCATCTCATCAGCTTCGGCACCAGATCGAAGCTCAACCGCGTTCAAACCTTTTATTGCGTTGACATCGCATACCAGAAGATTGACGGAGACACAATCTGCCAGGAATTTTGTGGTGTACAACATATAGGCATACACCCAAACAGCATGAATGTGCTTTTCCCATCTGGGATTCAGCTTGACGGCTCAGAACCCGTGCAAGCAGATCACTGTACAAGTCTCGAATGCATAACAATGTTCGGTCTGGATTTTTATCCTGAGTAGATTAATCCCCTGGTGCGGTGGCTCACTAAGCGCCGAGGGTTGTGCTGGCCAAAGTTGTCCGTAAGGCTCCCAAATCTTCCGCGTGGATCAGTAGACGGGACTACTCTTTTTGACTTGTATGACAAGCTGCATACTTGCAGCACCTTAGAAGTGGACTATGTTCGAGTTGTGCTCGGCAGTCAATCGCTCTACACCTGATGGTGTGCTTCAGTTGGTGAGTGGTCAGTTATCTGAAGACTTGAGGCGCTGTCACTTATGTTTGTCAGGACCTACTTGGAGTAGAATCTGTGGTTGCCGATGACACGATTTTAGATTCCTTCCAAGGAAGTATTCAACGCGTAGGTTGCCTACCCGGTTATTTTCGAGTCTATATGGGTGGTACTCCCTAGTACCAAATTGAACGATTTCATTTGTTCGACTGTATTCGACAATGGGTTTAGATCCTCTTGGTGAGGCGCAAAATCTTTCCGACTAGGGGCTTTACCACCATGTTTATGGCGGAAAGGAGAGCATTCTTCAAGCGAGGGCAATCATCAGGTCCAATCGGAGGTCGTGGTATAGCTTCGGCTCATTGGTTCAAGCAGACCTTGCACGATAACTTACACGATTGCTGTATGTACGACAGAAACAGGGTAGTGATTAAAGTTACAAGGTAAAGAAATACTGTACATGTAACGGCAAACACGGAAATGAAAAATCTATCAACCTATGAACGGTTATCGAGGTACTCTTCGACACGCTTTATCAGTTCAACCTTTTTTCCTGATACGGATTGACCTTTGTTCCTAAGGAAATCCTGAACGTTCCACGGTATAAAGATCAACGGGAAGAAAAACCAAAGCAGGTGACCACAAACCTTGAGTTGGTCCATTCGGAGCTACATTGGGTGTCATCAACAGATGTCATAACAATGTTGCTGGCCTCAGCTCACCTTGCTTAATTCACCTGACTCATACTTGCTCCGGAGTTCAGCTTCGTCAACAGAGATATCCTGTGAATTTCCTCAGTAACGTCCAAGAGAAAACAGAGATGGAGTGAAGTCTTACTGCCTTCCGTTTGACTCCGGATGTGGCAAGGACATTGTTAAAATTTTCATCTTTTACCAGAGTCTTTTTCCAGTCCTCCAACAACGCTCCCGCTCGCTGAGCCATAGATCAATGTGCGGAACGTGCCATACTTGTCAAAAGACGCACTTTATGAATCATGTCGTACTTCGATCGCGTCAAATCTTCAAATGACTGGTCATCGAACTCCTCCCGGAATGCGACTGCCTGAAGCTGGGCATTGTGGTATGCGAGTGCTTCAAAAGCCGGGCTGTCAATCATGATACAGGTACCACGATAACGACGAGCTCACAAGGGTTTGGGTAAGAATCAGGCGGATATGTGCCATTCTTGAGGCATAATTTATCTATCCAATTCTTTGCTGCATCTTTGACCTTCTCCGAGGCTACAATCGAACAGATAGAAGGTCGCGAGCCGTCACAGTAGTAGAAAATCTTACCTCTTAGCTGTTCTTCAATAGGCGCCGCCCGAATATCGTCTGCAAACGGTAAGACGATGAGATGGAAGCCACCAGGTTCACACCATCCTCCTTCTTCTACCTTCTCTGCCTGGTGTCACACGTCTCGGGTTAAGTCGCGGTAAGGGTATATCGTGAAACTGTTACCTGCGGTAGCAAGGCACAGAATACCGGGCTTGAATTACGCCGGACAAGGGCACGGACCAGCCCTATTTTTCGTTTTTCGAGCATCTTCTGGAGGAGAGCGCTGAACGTCCTCTTACTCCCAGAGTATTTCTGCAACAAAAAATAAAGGGTCGACAAGCCGGCCCATGTTATAAACCTTACCAGCTCATCTGGATAGATGAAAATTGAATGCTTGACATTATCTTCGAAAGCTAGCTCTTTCTTATCCTTGAACCCTAGGAGCTTGATCCCTGCGAAGAGCATGTAAAACAACACAGGCGAGATTTCCAGAGGTCGTACGCACCAGGATCAAGACCGAGGGTGCGGAATGATTGAACCTCGTCTGCTGTGTAGAATGGCTGATCTGGGTGAGTCGAGGCAAACGGGAAAAAAAGGCAGAGGATCACCCTTTGACCATGTTTGACCACTCTTGACGGCCCAAGTCCCATGTCGTCTCCGCCCCCGCCATCTTCATCTGCACCAAGTTTCATGCCAAACAATGCTTTGTTCCGACTAACTTCCGCTTCTTTTTCCTGTTGAGTTGTGATAACAAGACGTTGGTATACATTAGATTGAAACAAAGGGGATGAGTCATACCTCATCGACGTAGACTGTCCGACTCCTTGCCACTTCCATTCTGTCACCTAAGTCAATGAAGTACAAGTACGACCCCTTTTTCTGTTCTGTCACTAATCCATACCTGGTAAGCCAAGTCAGTGGTAATTGTGATGCTAAATGCTTTCCATACGAACCCCTTTACGCCGATGGTAAAGCCTTTCCCAAGTTCGAAGGGAACGTTAAAAACGGCGCGTTTGGGCTGTTCATGGAAACGCATCTGTTCGAGGAGGTCGTCTATCCTAGTAATTGATATTGAGTCCGGGAGCACGCCAGAAGCCTCGGAATCTTCCTCGCCAAGCACGTTGGACGGAAGGACTGACTGAGGTATACACATAGGCCACCGTCGGTCAGATAGATGATCAGGTGGGGACGAATGCCATGACATACCGAATAGAACTTGGTAACGTCAAAAGGTTTCTCTGTGGAAGATATAAAAAAAGGCTCTATTTGACATCCTGACTGCATGAGATCCTATTGGTGATGTTGGGCATGAATTCGTTGTCAGAACGTTTCACCACTCACGATGAGCGTTGTTCTTGCTGACGTTAGCATTTTGGTACTGGATGGACTTGGGTTATCATCGTCAGTAATAAGAAAGATGCGCTTAGATGCTGTCTTTGGAGCACTAGTTCGGCGGCGTAAGTACGGTGTTTCGTGGACGTCGAGTATCGTACAACTTACCTATCGCGCAACACCCAGTTACAACTTGTGAAAACGTCTCCCATCGGCATTTTGGTTCCTGGGAGAGGAGGGAAGGTCTTCTTCAAGTGCTCGGGGTCATCCCGAGCGTCTACGCGTAGAGGATTTAGCGGAACAATTGAAGTTACTGATAGCGGCTACGCGTGCCTTCAATCAGACGTATTAGCTCTTGTATCGAATCCACACCGATAGGTGCCAAGGGCTGGTACAAAGATGTGCCCTTCTTAATCTCAGAGGTTCGATTGTTCGAGTCATTCGGGCGCGACTAGTGGAGCGGGTAGTCAATCAACTCAGGAACCCCGTCGTGAGCCTCTCTTACTGTGTTGTAGAGCAGTATCCCAACCCAATCGTTCGGACCCGAAACGGTTTTCTTCTTCTGCACCTGCATCGCGGCATCGAGCGCTGTGAGGAGGTGAGAGGTTTTCACGTCTTCGTAGACAACATCGTCTCGGAGTTCTTGCATAGACTGCGAGCAGTCCACACAGAATAAGATAACGTCGCGTCTCCCTTCAAAAAACTAAATATTGCAACGCGTGTGGACAGTTAGTTATTGCTGCACCGCCCAAGAAGTCGGGAGGGGGGGGAGGGCGTACGGAGGTATCCTGCAGTTCTTCCTCCCCTTCTTCCTCAGCGACGTTCCAATTGTCAAACGACATAAGTTCAGCACTACGTGAGCGCGGTTACGAAAGAGAACGACACCCGGTGAAGTCGAAACGTTGCAATTACTGTTCAACAACGCGAGTCAGGAGCTTCGGACGCGAGAACGTCACGAAGTCACAGCAGCCCCTATGTTACGTAATTTACACGTAATGGTTCTATCCCAAGTAGCTGGCGTGCAATTTCCGACAACTTCTCGAGTTCCACAGTTTCTTCCCTACGGCAACATGTCCATTGAATAAATACGCACAGTCGGTGGCACACACGTAGTCGTTCTGGCCAGAAATTTACATACGTTGAATCGTATAGCATCCGAGTCGGAACCATGCTTCCTACACGCCGCTGTTTGCAGGGATTGTGAGGGCAATCATACAACTGCGCTACGCTTTCTGCAGGGAGTGTTGAGGCAGTCATGCAATTGCATCCCATAGCGTTCCGTTATGAAGCCCTGAGATAGAATAGGCGCAGGTTGCCGCCGTGAGGGCGAGCCAGTTAATGACCATCGACCGTATATACACGGCTTAGAGTTTCGGATGCTGGGACCACGATATGTGGAAACGCACCAGACACGTACTGCGTCACAAGCCTTGCACAGGGAAGGACTAGCTTATCTTGGTTTCCAGCACGCGCCGTCCAACTTTTTCAACTGCTGCTCGTGAGGAGGGGAGGAGACATTACAGGCGATAAGAATAACGCGACCTTTATTTTATTTTATTTTATTTTTTGTTTCAACTGTCGAGGGGACCGTGCTGGCGGAGTTATGTAAGGTGGCATTCAATGATAACGGCTACTAGCCCTTGGGCCTTCCTCGACACTGGGCAAGTCGAATAATGGCAAACGGCGACGCGAAACACGCACCTTGACGATCGAAGGTCGGTGGTTGAGTGAGAATGGAACCGGGTTTAGGTCACTTACATGAAGGACAGGCAAGCGCGGATAGACTGGTCACGTTATAAAGAACTCCAATTCAAACTGAGGGACGCCGCATGACGCAAGAGAAGGGAACCTTGGTTGGGCATCTAGAA
Organism: Pisolithus thermaeus; assembly: GCA_024663475.1. Taxonomy (NCBI): domain Eukaryota; kingdom Fungi; phylum Basidiomycota; class Agaricomycetes; order Boletales; family Pisolithaceae; genus Pisolithus; species Pisolithus thermaeus. The sequence goes on from JANFAF010000008.1 coordinate 1,308,609, forward strand.
GAACCTGACCAATAGTTAAGGCTTCTTGGAGCAAGTGCGCGAGGTCCTGTGAACAAAAGTATGCAGGTGCGGTATCAATCGCTGGATACGCGATGCTGAAATGCTATCGATTCCCGGCTGTCAGCGACGTACAGCCTGGCAATAGCTGTATTATGAGTATGCGAAGGCTTCCGCATCCGTGATCGCAAGAACTCCTCTCGCTATTACTGGTCGGTTACACGCTCTCATTTAACCCGTACCTTGATTTCGATCGCCATCAACTCAGGCATCAGAATGTTGCATGGCACGCTACCACGACGGTGGCGAAGTGGGATGGGTTCATCTCCCCCAATCGTTTCACCTATCGTCGACTCGTATCATTCTCCACTCTCACGTGGGTCACTCTGCGATTGATCATCAATGAGATAACGGCAATGAGGATAACCATAATGGTCACCGGTATTCTGGCTGCTCACTGCGCAATACATTATGCACATCAATGCTCGGATCATGGGACCGTAAGTGGATGGGGAAGCGCCAGTGTCTGTTTCTCAGGGAACGATCGTGTATGCCGGGACCTTCCAAAGCGAGAGCTGAAATGAATAATGCAGAGCCCGAAGAAATGGATCTGACTGTGCCACCCGGAGCAGGCACTGAAAATGTATGGAGCTCGGCTCGTCCGTGGGCCATACGTGGTCTGGACGCCATTTTTACGCCTGGAAGAATAACCAAATCGTCGGGTCCAGCAACCGTTATCCTGGCTCCTCGTGTACGACTATGCTGCACACAGCACTTCACTGCGAGTCATCAAGAACGGCCGAAAAACGGGCGAGTTGTTTGTGCTACTCCTTGGGGGTCCGGGTCAGGTCTGGGTCTCTGCAGAGCGCCGAATCGATTTCGCAGGTTATCAAATGCCACCCTACGTCCTGCCGTCGCTGCATTCTCCGGTGTTCGCATGGGCAACCGCGATCTCTCCGCGCCTATTACATCCTCGTCCGCCCCGTACAGTCTGCGCGTCTATGTGATTTGGTTCGAGCCATCCGAATTCGGTTTTCAGGGCGACCCGAATGCCGCTGAGTAAAGTCGCAGGTCAAGGTCAGCGACCGTCCGCGTTGAGTGTCAGCGACGAGCAGATTCCATCTGGAGATCCAACGCATCGGAAACTTTGAGTGGGAGAACGCCCACGGTCACAACCCTGCCGGGGGTTGGAATGTCATCATTTCGCGTGTCGCCTATTATATTATATACTTATAATATCAAGTATGGGCGACCGTTTGAATGACGGCGTGCATGCTTTTCCCATGCGGACTTCATTTCCGACGGTGTTGGGTGGAGCGGAACGTAGTAGCGGTCGTGCAGTGACCTAATCGTGTGTTAGGGCAAAGAGCTTATGTTTCGTCGACGCGGCAGGTATTCACTACGGACGATACTAATACATAGCGTCGAAAGGCATGAATTGAAACGACAAATTTACATGAGAGTGACGAAAATTATGGAAAAGGCATGCAGCGAAGAACGAGAGAGTACATCATGGGCGACACCAGGCATGTCCTCTAGTTCTGTTCTCCCTGGCCGTGATCGTTCCTCCCGTTGACATTTGCGGAGTCAACTGAGCCCGGGCTGGAAGACGGCCTCCCGTAGGGCTGAGGGAACGGGGCATATTGCGGGGCCGGGACGGGCATCTGCCCATCGGGACGATGGGGGTGCACCATGTAAGGGCCATATGCTTGAGGAGCATATGGCAGAAAAGCTGGGTAGAATTGAGCCAGCTGTGTGTATCCCTGCTGTTCGACATCTTGCCCTGGATGCCCGTTATGGGGTGGTGGGATGGGCGTGATGTAGAACTGGGGATAGTAAGCAGCAGGGCCCTCGCCCGGTTTCGGAGTGGGTGGGGCCGGGAATTGCCCGTAAAAACTCGTCGCGTAACCCACGGGGGCAGCCATGTAAGGTGGCATGGGTGGGGACGCCGAGGAGGGAGGCATGCCAGGTGGGATGGACATGCCAGGTTGTTCGGGCTCGTCGACCTGGTCGACGTTGCTGCCTGCGCGATCTCGATCAAAGTCAGGAAGGTGGGAGAGAGAGGGAGAGAGGAAGGAGAGAGAGGGAGCCGGTGGTGGGATGGCAAGGATGAGAAGACGATGAGGAGAGGGAGGCAGGAAGAGGAAGACACACCTTTTCCATCGCGCTTCTTGTAGGGGCCCCGTTTCACGCCCTTTTTCCTCTCCTTGCGTTGGGAATCTACGCATTCCTCGGCGATTCCATACTTGACACAGCGGAGACAGGGACGGGCGTCGTCACACTTCTTGCAGGCTTTCTGACAATTCGTACAAGCGTTCTTTACTTGCCTGCGTTTGGAGCGGGGGAGCTGAGGTGGAACGAGGCCGGGGTTGAAAGGATACACGTGCATCGGGCTCGAGTAGCTACCGACGGGGTGGACGGACATCTGAGGTTGGATGTCTGGTGAGTGGGGGTCCTCGCCGTCAGGCGTTTGATTTCCCTCGGCAGACTGTGACATGGGGAGCTGCGAGGGGCGAGCTCAGATGAGGGTGGGGGAAGGCTGAGACCGAGGATGGACGAGAGAGGGGGTTGTTATAAGGCTTTGTAGGATGGAGGAAGGGGAGGTGATTCACGTGTTGGGAGCCGAAGTCGGGCTGGTCGAAGGATAGTATAAGGTGGTTGACGTTGAGGGGTCATCGATTGGATTCCGTGCCGGGCGAGGTAGAGATCACGTCAAAACGACAACGAACAGAACAACGAAAACGAAGTTGCACACACACTCTGAGAGCGAAGTCAGTCGAAATTCAATCCCAAGTTTTTCTTTTTCTCAGATTCGCTGAGCTACCAGCGGAGACTGTCGGCGTCGACGGTGACGAGACGGAGGCTGTGGAAACAAACCAATCGCACGCGATCTGTATCAGAGCGAATTCAGGCCACTCTCTCGTTCGACACGCTCGACTCGCTTCTACCACTGACGATCTCCAACACACACACCCACTACTCTCAGTCGCGACCCTTTGCAACTAAAGAGTCTACCAAGTTGTCTACGAAATCACCGCCGTAGGGTCTTTACAGGAGAATGACCGTGTGAATGGCCAAATAGTCACAAACAACCCCCCCGCCAGAGCACTCACCATCCGTCCAATTGCAAGGGCGACGAGCAGCGGACGCGGGGTCTTTTTGTTTGCTTCTTTTTTTTTTTTTTCTTGTTGACTTCCCCTTGGTAGCAACTCGCCAGTGGGATGCTGGCTGGACACGGCGAAGTTCCGACGAGAGACGAGGACGATGGCCAGGTATTTTAAATCATCTCGTTTTTGATTTGTGTAGTTGTGTCGTCTCAGTCGTCTTCCAACTAGCCACGTGTGTACGTCTCTGAGGCCCCTCCTCTCCCCGTCGACGACCCCGGCCTCTCGCGTCCTGCCTCGGCCACCTCGTCGCTCGATCCGTACTACTTTGGCGCTCAGACACCCTCCGACTCTCCGCCCTCCCCCTCTTCCACAGCCGCACCCGGCTCTGCCCAGCGTCAGCCCAGGAGTTCACCACCCAAATCACCCTCTGACACCCGCAAGAGACCCTGCCAGCATCGACCGCAAGGGCCTCGTCGGAGTAGGCGAACTAGCAACGCCGCACTGGGACAAAATACACCGCAATCGAGACAATCCAACCAATCGCAGGACGACGATCGTCTTCTCGAGGAAGAGGACTCTGCGGCAGTCGCGATAGTCACCCAGCCTCGAAAACGACCCTCCTGACAGCCCCTGGACGATCGAGGCAGTCGGATGGCGAGTCCGACGACAGGGACGAAGTAAGCGAGTTTCTCCCTGTCGCCACCCTTCACTCAATTCCTTGCTGTAGCACCACGCCAAAACAACCAGTCACACGTACAATTCGCCCCGTCGCTCCGTCGCGGACGAGAGCGGCGGAGAAGAAACTCTTGTACCCCCGCAAACCACGGGTCCATCTTTTTGCACCCTTCGGACGCTGTCAAGCCTTCATCACCTTCTCCCGAAGAACCCCCATCGCCACTCGTACCCCCGCTCCCGAGCGAGCATGCTCTGCTCAGCGACGCCTCCACCTCATCGTCTCCTCCAAGCGCATTCACGCCACTCCGCAAGGCACGAAAGCGAACTTCGGACGAGTTCGAGATAGATCAGTCAGGGTCTTTGACCTCAAAGGGCGCCGTCCCTCTAAAACCAGCTACCAAGGACGACAAATCCTCGTCCGCTCGCAGGCACCGTACCGCCGGCTCGACGTCCGTGTCCACCACCTCGTGATAGAACTCGTCGCAGGAAAGTGTGGTACCAAACACCTCGTCCAATCACCTCTGTCGAAGCCACCCCGCATCTTCTGTAGCCGTGCTGAAAGGGACCACCACCACCACACTCGCCAACTCTCACTGAGTTCTTCGTCCGGTCCTGACCCCGTGCTCACCTCCATTCTAGCCGTGTACACGTTCCTCCTCACCCCCCTCCCCATCGACCACATCTATGCATCAGTTTCTGAGGCACGCTGGCGGTGCCCCTACGACTACAACTCCACCCACCCGTCCATCGTCATCACACAAGGATCTTGCTCATCCCCACCTCTCATCAAACGTCGCTCATTCTCTCCTCCGCGGAACGCAGGAGGTTGGTCAAGTATGGACGATGACGCCCATGCGGAGGCTTTAAGGAAGCTGGACGGTCTATCTACTAAGACTGCACGAGCCCGTGCCAGTGTTGGCAGCCTCAACCGTATGAGTCGCCCGGTACGCCTGGAAGTACTGCAGGTCGTGTCCACTGGGAAAGTAGTGTTGTGAGAGTGGTGGAAAAGTCAGTCGCAGGGGCAGTGCAAAGGAAAGAGAGGAAAAGAACATGGCAGTTGTGGTTCAGTAGATGCTGGAACGACCCTGGGGAGCACGCGGCCCTGCAATAACTAGCAGCGACGAGCATCATCTTGTCAGGTCCCGAGAAGACCCCTAAAAAGTCTATCAGTGCGCGCCTCAGTTTCACACCCAAACGCGGGTCTGCGTCCTCCACAACATACACAGGTACGCCACGAGCTCGCGTGACTCGGCATCGTTGTCCACGGCAACAGTACGACGTCCGTCTCAGCCCCTCTGGTAGACATTCCACCGGTGTAGGCAAAGGTCGACGGAACAGTGCGGGGAGCGATATCTCGAGCGTTTACTCGGGCGCCGACGGCACTATCAAGGATCGCACAGGTTCGCTGGCAAGTGGAGCTGAAGCATTGGAGGAGGACCGCGTACCTCCTGTACCGCCTCTTCCCAAGGATTTATCGAATTACCGGTCGCCCCCCCAGTCTTCGCACGGTGTCGCATTTCCTCACGCTGCTGGCGATGAGGCGACTATGGAGCGTACAGTATCCTTGGAAGTCCCACCATCGTCCAAGTCCCACGATCACCATTCGCACGAATCGACAAGTCATGCCTGTCACTCAGCACCTGAGACCGTTTCTTCCGTTCACAAGACGCCATCAAAGAAATGGAGTTTCTCTAATGCGTTAAACATCAAGTTGACGAGTTCGCCATCGATCGCGTCCATGAGAGGAGACAAGGATTCATCACACAGTAACAAGACGTCGAGCTTCCCGCTAAGCCCCCGCTCCATGCAAAGTTTCAGTCAGCAGCTGCGAAAACGTGCATCCAGGGAACACGCATTATCCCCTCCTGCCTCGAACAAGGTGCTTGGTCACCCATCCAGCCAGATGCCATGGGATCTGCTACTTCTCTTGCATCGCTCTCTTCTGTCGGATCCACTCGAACACCAAGTCTCCTGCCCTGCCATCTGGAAAGACCCGATCGCGAGAGGGGAGGAGGGGCGTTTCCAGTCGTCCAGGGACTGGCTCCAGTATTAGCAACACCACCACGTCCAACGCCAACAATGCGCCACTCAGTCCAGTCCCTTCTATCAGACGTCACCAGTCGAAGCGTCTCACGCCTTCCATCCATCCCATTCTTCCGCCGATCGTCTTCGCAGAGTATGCAATATCGATGTCTAACGCGTCCCACTCTCGGTATCACCGACGATACCAACGGTTCCGGTCCCGTCCGGACAAAGCCGTACAAAGCAAGTACTTCGCCCGTTAAAGAATCGTCTAGACCTCCCCCTACCACGCCGAGCTCATCTCAGAAGAAGTCGTCAGTGCTTAGTTTAGGGTTGCCTTCATTGCTCAAGGGTTCAAGTTCGAGAAGGAGTCTGCACGGCGATAAGCGACGCTGGACGGGCAAGGGACGAGAGATAGTCAGAAACAAGGGAAGGGGAGAAGGCGAAGGCGAAGCAAGATCTGAAGGATCGAAGCGAGAGTAGGATATCGGTGCTGATGGGCAGGAAGAGGGGCAAGGCAAGCAAGTACAGTGTTTGATCGTCGCGCATTCGTGTAACATCGTTGTAGACGCTGTCTTCACGGACCCCAAGAAAGCCGGTCCCGCTGTGGCTCTGCCGCCGATGCAGATGTCCGCGCTCCCAGCTGCTACCGCGCAACGCGTCCTAGTCTAAAGAACAACTCTGTGTCTACCCGGCTTCCGCGATCACCAGGACTCCGTCGTCCTCTCGTGCCACGTCCCAAACAGCGAGCTCGATGCAGAAACAGTCAGACGCATCGCTGCGAACCCGGAATCAGTTGCCTACCATTGCCGGCTCACCGTCGGTGGTACGACCGGTCATAGTGCGTCGAAGGAGCCTAAAGATCACCCACCATCGCACTCCTCAATTCTGTGGCGGGGATTCCTAAAGAAACGCCCACTAAGATACCTCGGATTTCGAGTCGCACATCCGCTGCTGGTTCACCGGGTCTAGGTTCCGGACAGAATACACTAGTCAACAGCGCATCAGTCTTAACGTGACTGCTCCCTCTGCAGACCCGTCGCCGATACCTCCTGACGCAGCGACGAACGAATTTGGCGTTTTGGAAAACGGAGATGCTCAAAGTGGCAGGGCTGCGGCGACGGATAACCCGGTCTCCAGGCGCCAATCTGTGCGCGCTTCCCTTCGTCAAATTCTCGAGTGCCTCGCCAAATCTCTGGTCCACCATCAGCTGGAGGTATACCTCGCAAATCTAACCGAGACTCGTTTCTTTCACCTCGTTGCGCAAAGCTTCGACCGGATCGTTGCTTCTACGGCATCGGCAGCACCTCAGCCAGTGAACCATCGCACGTTCACAACCGCTTCTTGGCCTGTCTCCTTCCAAGAGCCTGAAACTCTTGAGCCCTAAGATTTCTTTATCTGCTGGGCGCTCCTCTCATACCACTAACTCGTCAGCATCATCCAGTGCTCATCGGGTTCACGCTGGCACTCCATCATCAAGCCGCCAGTCACTGTCGACGCCATCCCCGGTTCCTGAGACGTCGATGAGGAAGAGTTCCTAGGTGATGAAGAGATGATGCAATACATCAGACGTCAGCAGCAAAGAAGATGGCGAATGGGGCCACCCAAGGAGTTGAACGAGATGCTCAAGTTCCCGGAACCGATTGCTCCCACACCTGGAGTGACGCCCCGAGGTGAGTCGTTCGTATGATCTACCCAGTTCTTGTTCTTCTGACTTGACTTATTTCAGAGCTTCTTCAGAGCCCGCAGGCTCAGCATCTGTCTCCTTACGAACGTGAAGAGATGCTTAACCATTCTTTAGTTTATTTCATCGGAGCAGGGAGTCAGAAGCAAGCTGATCCCGACGTTCCAACGAACTTTCGGATACGACGATGATCGTGGCGACTACTAGTAGTGCAGGGTGACCACCTGGCGTCGATACGAAGTTGTGGATACCTAGGAAGGGTTCTTTTGGTCAGGTGTTGAACTGTCGAGATCATCAAACTGGCGAATCCGTCGCGATTAAGATAATTCGGAACAAGAAGCGCTTCCATCACCAGGCGTTGGTCGAAATCAAGATCCTGGACAACCTGCGGAAATGGGTATGTGTTTCGACGACCGTCTTTCTACTTACGATTCGGCCCCGCTGACGAGTTTTGGAACAGGACCAAGACGAGAAGCATCATGTCATCAAGATGACTGAACACTTCTACTTCCGCAACCATCTCTGCATCGCTATGGAGCTGCTGAGCATTAACCTGTATGAATTGATCAAAGCCAACGGATTCGTCGGCTTCACGACTGCTTTGATACGACGTTTCACGAGTCAGATGATCATGTCATTGTGCTTGATGCGGCACCATAGAATTGTTCACTGTGATCTTAAGCCAGAGGTAACGTTTCAGATATCAGCTGCGTCTATCAACTCAATATCCTCAAGAATGTTCTGCTAAAACATCCGACCAAGAGCGCCATCAAGGTGATCGACTTTGGGCAGCAGTTGCTTCGAACACGAGAAGAGTGAGCATGGTTTCATCGACTCGTGGTGCACAGTTATCTTACCCTTTTCCTAGTTTATACCTACATCCAAAGCCGGTTCTACCGCTCACCGGAGGTTATCCTCGGCATGAACTACCATATGGCCATCGACATGTGGAGTCTAGGGTGCATCCTCGCCGAACTGTTTACGGGATTTCCAATATTCCCTGGCGAGAACGAGCAGGAACAATTATCTTGCATCATGGAGGTCCTTGGCCCCCAGATAAGGAGTTTATCAACCGCAGCTCTCGGAAGAGGCTCTTCTTTGGTAAGCTTGAAGGACGATCCTGCGTTGTATCGTCACGATTCAAACCTTGTATGTGTAGATAACAATGGGGCACCACGACCTGTGGTTAACTCCAAGGGTCGGAGAAGGAACCTGGACGAAAACTCTCGCCAAGTTCTTCGATGCCAGGACGATGACTTTATCGACTTCGTGGCACGTTGTCTTGTTTGGGATCCTGAGCGGCGCATGAAACCACAAGCAGCACTGCAGCATAGTTTCCTGAAAACTGGCGGCGGTCCAAGGTTACAGTCCCTCGCCCGCAACTGCAAAGGCACTACTGTCATCGTCTAGCCTCTCCGGATCACGGACCAAGGTCACGGAGACTCCGAAGAAATCGCAATCAGCGCACCGACACCTTTGACTGCTCGCTCCAGTCGCACTGTTATTACAAACGGTGTCAATTCGACTCCAGTCCATGCAACCTCTATGGGCCCGTCATCGCGGACCTACCGTTCCTCACAACATTCTAACCGGACGCTAGGTGGGTTCGCCGTGAGTCGTCCATCGTCGGATCGGTCGTTCGAACAGGAGCTTATGACTTGGATGCAGGTGACCGCTACTAAATAAACTCGGCAAGGATGGTTTTTTTTTTTTTTCACTGTCTTTTTTTTTCTTTTACTTTAATAAAAACCTCTGGGGAAACTTATGCGCGTGCTGCTAGACACTTCACGAACAAGCTGGCCTTAACCCCTTCTACCATACCCCCCAGGTCTGCTGTATTTTACCCGTCGGTGTTCGTTTGCATGTCACCATTTGAAATTTGCACATCCCATCGCAATTACTCACATCACTCCAATATAATGTGTTTTCTGTTGGAATCTCATTTGCACCGTGTGACGGATTGCACCAAAGTATGCGCACCTCGCCAAACCACTGGACATGCATATATATACATTCGACTCATGCACATCGTACTGAGGACGATCAGTAACCCCCACCCCCATCGTTGACAGCCCTTTGAGATGCCATCTGGCGGCGTTGCACGTCCTCCAGCTTTGGACAATTGGAAACACTGTGGCCAAGGCCTTGATAAAAAGGACGCAATGAGTGATCATGATCGAAACAGGATGTCATGCCAGCAAAGCTTACCTCCGCACACAGGGCAACCCCTGAACGGGCCTCCCTGAACAACACGAGGATCTTCGATGGTTTGCAAAAATGGTGGAACTCTGCAGCGCACGCAACGAAGTCAGGTCATGAAAAAGAAAAAAAAAAGAAAGTGCGACACAAAAGAGCGGAAGACCCACTTCTGACCAGCTTCCACCAGTAAGTACTTGAGATCCAAGAGCGTTTGCTCAGGTGTGTTCATGTTCACAAACGTCGTAGCTATGCCGGTTTTGCCACTTCGACCTGTTCGTCCTATCTGGTGGACGTAGTCTTCGATCTCCTTTGGCATAGAAAATATGATCACATGTTGAACGTCGTTGAAGTCCAGACCCTTGGAAGCGACACCCGAAGCAACCATAACATCTTTGGCACCAGACTTGAACGCTTTGATGGCATACTGGCGTTCCTCCTGGGCTGATGAAGAGGAAGATGGTATCGATCATCATCATCGGTGGGCACGCTCCATGACGACTTACTTTTAGATCCGTGTATCGCAACTGCTTCCACACCTTTCAGCAGGAGGTATTCCTGTATATCTAGATGGGTGTCAAGATGAAAGTTCGAAGTGTGTCATGACCTGCGCACCATCGACCTCATTCTTATTGTCGCTGAAGACGATTACTGGAGGAGCGGTTTTTTGAAGACATTCGAGCAAGTAGACCATTTTGGCTTCCTGTTTGACGTACTCAACCACCTGCAGTACGTCCAAATTCGCGGCTCCAGCACGCCCGACGTTGACCAGGATAGGCCTGACGAGCGACTGTTGCGCAAAATCTTGGATTTTTCGTGGCATCGTCGCCGAGAACAGTAAGGTCTGTCGTTGACGCTGTGAAACAAATTTTAGTGATGCACTCGACATTGAGCCAAAGTATTCTCACCTTGAAGAAGCTCATAATATTCCGCACGTCGTCCTCGAAACCGAGATCAATCATCCGGTCAGCCTCGTCCATGCACAGGAATTTGCAGTTATCGAATGTAAACCGTCTCTTTTCCAGCATATCAATCAACCGACCTGGCGTAGCAACGACGATATGTAATCCCTTATTGAACACATGACTTTGCTCGCCCATGGATATGCCGCCGATGCAAAGCAACGTATTCAGTCGGGGATACTTGCCGTCCTTGGAAAGCGCGGCTGTCCAGGCAAGTACGTTTTCATACGTCTGCGTTGCGAGTTCCCGAGAGGGACATAGAACGACACCTACAGGACCCTCGCCGCGGATGAACGGAAGCCTGACTTCCTCTTCCAAGGCCATCATAATAAGTGGCAAACAAAATGCAAGCGTTTTTCCGGAACCCGTGAATGCGATTCCTATCATGTCACGTCCAGAAAATCTTGGGCTGGTGTCAGTATGAAGTCACGATGAATAAGGGCTGACTGTGCTAACGCTGTAGGTATGCCTGCAACTGGATTGGAGTTGGGAAGTGATCTTTTTGGACTTAGAAAATGCAGCATCTGTTGGGGTATCTTCATATCCTGGACCAGCGTGAGCATGCAAGGGTCTCTCCTCAAAAAATATGTACGTACTTCGAAGGACTCAATCGGGGGCGGAATGTCCTCTCCGTCTACAATGATATGATATTTCTCCCGAGTCGCCTGTGCTGTTCCTCTGTCCTGTCACGTATATACTTGGGGGTTGCCATCTGTGCTTGTTGGCACAAATTAGCCTGGAGAAATGTTTTGTAACTGAGACTTACGAAGTCTTCATGATTCGGAATAGAGATACCCTTTGCAAGTTCGAGGTCTGACGCCAGTTTCCGTCTGCTAGCGATAGCCGCAAGAATCTCTGCATCGACCTCCTCCGCTTTCTCGAACTCGGTCTTCTTAGCGTCTTCAGCAGCCTTGCGAGAATGCACTTCCTGTGCCTCCAG